>CAMTDV010000025.1:52717459-54147881 GCA_947069175.1 Scalesia atractyloides
ATCCCGAGCTTGGCCTGGCTCGGCTCGGCTCGGCTAATGAACAGCCCTAGTTCTTGGTCATCATAGGCACCTGTGGCTGCTATACGGGCGCGACAGGGGCTGGGCACCCTTGTTCTCGGCCACCAGCCTCCTTTGGCTTGGTCGCTGCCTTGCCTTGCCCGGGTATGGGCTGCTCAACACCCACCCTTCCCCTATATATACATTTTGCACAAAAAGCTAAGTGACAGGAACAGACATTAAAATTTTGAGGAATCATAATTTTTCAAACCCCCATCAAACGACGTCAGATTGGCATGAAATTTTGCATGACACCTCGGGAACGTGTTTTAATGGTTTCAGATGAAAAAAGTTCAGTTTTCAGGTCCCGATGGCCCGTGGGCCTCCCTCGGTCGGCCCGTGACGCTTGTTTGGTGATTGCCCGTAACAACACCAGACGACGTTGGATCGTCCCAAAACTTTACGTGGCCATTGTAGGGCCAAACTGGGGTCGTTTGGGGTCATGGGCCGGCCGGCTTGGGTCAAAGTGTTGACCGGGCCTCGGTCGGGACCACTCGCCCGTGTGGTTCAAACATAACCGTATTAAACGAGGTCGGAACAGCACCAAACTTTACGTGAGCTCTCGAGACTGAAATGGTGGCGTCAGGAAAGCATCATCTGAATTCGGGCTCGCGGGCCTGTGGGCCTGGTACGTCCGTTTTGTCGGGATTCTACGTAACACCACCAGACGACATCGGATCGCCACGAAACATGACACGGTTGTTCAGAGGCAATGTTAGGGTGGTGTCGGGCCACGGCTTCGCGTTTAGGGTCAAAGTGTTGACCGGGCCATGTTCGGGCCTGATGTGTCATTTGGGCCTTGGATCAGGCCCGTTATGCTCGGATCGACACCAAACTTTATACAGGTTGTTCTCTGGTATTCTTATTGTGGTTTGTGAACACGAGATCACATTCCCGGGTCAGGACTTCATTGGGCCTTGTTCAAGCCGATGTGTCGTTGGGCCATGGATGGGGCATGGTGTATGTCGGATCTACATGAAACTTTACACGGTTGTTTCATGGACAATCTTATGGCTGTGTCGGGCCACACCATCACAAAGTGTTGACCGGTCCTTGTTCGAGCCCGATGTGTGGTTGGGCCTTGGGTCGCCCGTTATGCTTGGATCGACACCATACTCTACGAGGTTATTCAGGGGCCATTATTATGTGGTTGGGGATCATGAGTACACGTTCTCGGGTCAGGTGTACATTGGGCCTTCTTCGGGCCCGATGTGTGGTTGGGCCTTCAGTCGGGCCCGATATGCTTGGATCAACACCAAACTTTACGAGGTTGTTCACGGGCCATTCTTACTTGGTTTGGGATCACGGGTGCACGTTCTCGTGTCAGGTATACATTGAGCCTTGTTCAGGCCCGATTATCATTCGGCCTTGGATCGGCCCCTTTGTACCCGTATCTTCCCGAAACTTTACACGGTTGTTCATGGGCGTTGTTAGGGTGGTCTCAGGCCGTGCCATCACGTCTGGCCCAGATGTGTTGACGGGGTCCGATCGGGCCCGTTCTGTCATTGGGCCTTGAATCAGGCCGGATATACTTGTATCGACACAAAATCTTATACAGGTTGTTTCACGGCCATTCTTATGGTGGTATCGGGTCATGACTTCACGTTCTCGGGTCAAGTCTTCATTGGACCTGGTTAGCGAGTTATGGGGTCAACGTGTTGACCGGGCCTTGTCCGAGCCCGCTCCTGGTTGTTATTCCCGGTGGCCAGGCATCGTGGACCTGCCGCTGGGTAACATGTTGGAACTATTTGTGGTGTGTGCCAGGCCCTTGTCATGTTAACAAGGCATCGTGCCCAACTCATCGATCATCGTTTCCCGTTTACTAAGATAACTTCCTGTTGGGCATGGCACTTGGCATGTTATCAATGCACGGTGGCACCGCATGGCTATAACGATGTGGGTATTCGGCAAGGCATTGTGCCTGCTCACAAGGCATCATGGTCAGTTTACACATCTAGCCTCTTTTTGCGTTTTTGCTAAGCGCCCCTGCGCGGACCCCGGGGTTTGTGGATCCCCTAGTCCCCCTATATATATTCTGAGTAAAATGCAAAGTGAACATATATTACTTTTTTTAATGGATCGTAATCTGCCATACCCTTCCCTAACACTTGTAAAATTTCCAACACTTGTGAAATTTGCCATACACTTGTAAAATGTGAACCGTACAAACACTTATGATCTGCCATACAGCTTCGATGTAGAACCGATGGTGAACCGTACCAACACTTGTAAAATTTCCAACACTTGGGAAATTTTCAACACTTGTGATAATTTCACAAGTGTGCTACCACAGCCTCTCGAAGAAACCCTTAAGAACTTTTTTGGTTTGGGGTTTTGGGTGGGGAGGGACGAATCTGAGCGACGCAGGGCTGAATCTCAGTGGATCGTGGCAGTAAGGCCACTCTGCCACTTACAATACCCCGTCACGTATTTAAGTCGTCTTCAAATGATTTTACCCGTCGCTTTACAGGAATTGTACTTCAAGGCGGCACGCGCGTCTCGTCCGCCGCGCGAGCTTAGCCTACGACACGTGCATTTGGGGGCCGAGGCCCTACTGCTGGTCGGCAAACAGGCGACGGGCACACGCGTCGCTTCTAGCACGGATTCTGACTTAGAGGCGTTCAGTCATAATCTAGCACACGCTAGCTTCGCGCCATTGGCTTTTCAACCAAGTGCGTTGACCAATTGTGCGAATCAACGGTTCCTCTCGTACTTGGTTGAATTACGCTTTCTCACATTTGGTCACTTTACTCGAAGCAGCCTTTAAAGCAGCCTGACCCACTATGAAAGTACTACCCCCTAAGCCCACAAGTGGGGAAGCCCCTGTTAGATCCACACATGCATGTTTTCCCCTTTTAATTTATTTTGAGTTATAATAAAGAAAAACTAGCTATTAAAAACTCACAAGTATTACATGAATATGAAATGAAATTTGCAACTCACAAGTATTACGTAAATCTGAAGTGGAATTTTCTTAAGACTATGGCCATGTTTGGAATTCCATTTGGAACCTCCTTATTAACTTATTAACTTTTCCAAAAGTCATTTATAAGAGAAAAAGTCATTTTAAAATGTTAATAAGTTAATGAGGAGGCTCTGAATGGAATCCCAAACATGGACTATGTAATACATCATAAAAATCGTATGCTATGACCTTTTTTACCTTGTAACTAAATTAACTATTTTAAAATTAGTGTTAGGGTCTAAAAAGTGTAGTTTAATGTTATTAACAAAGTACAAGGTTGAAGATTGTCAGGATCTGAGTTTGATTGATTGTAAATGTTTTGTAAGATAGTAAATGAAAGATAGTAAAAACAGAGTGAATCGCAGCGAAATAGAAAACTTTGTTTACAATCAATGGAAGATTGTTTTCATCATCATGCTTTCAAACTTGTAGTTTTGCATGTGAATCACAAATTCCCCCTAGCCTTTTATAACAAGTTTGGTAGTACATAAATGCAGAGAAGATGATTGGTGAATGATCTTTTAATAGATAAGTAAAACAGTACAACGAAGGCAAGTATTTATAATACAATGCTAAGCTCTGAGCATCTTTGTTGATGTCAGAGGTGAAAGCGACATCTAACAAAATAACTAACCCTAACCACTGATTAACCTATCATCTGCTAAATACAAAGTACTGTTACATTGATAAACATTGTTATCCTAAACTCTGCTTGTCTTCATCAGACCTTTAACTTTATTCTTCATCAGAGCTTTGCTTCATCAGACCTTAGCTTCAACAGTTCTTGTATAGTAGACCTTGGCTTCATCAGAGGCTTGGGTCAGAGTTTAAAACTCTGTTATTCAGATCAATCATCTGATTACTGTTTGGCTTTATATCTTCTGTTCCTTTGATAGGGATCAATCCCAACAATCTCCCCTGGAACAGATGATGCAAAAACCATGATTAATTGTTGATCTTTTTTTCTCAACATGAACCCTCTTATTTTCCCTTTGAATTGTAATTCAAAGTTAAGATTTTCAATATCTTCCTCATCCTTTTCGAGCTCTAGATTCATGAGATCTTGGAGGTCTTCTGCAAATAGCCCATATGCATCCTCCTTGCTTATCTTGGTAGCATCGCCATTTGATTTGAGTAGTGTCAATTCGTGGGTGTTTTTATCAACCTTCCACATTAGAATTTTTGGATCACATGGCTTTCTATGATGGCTTTTTATTGTTGAGAAGGATGGTTGAATTTGATAAGCAATTTTTGATAAAGTTTCTCTCAGCACATCACTTGCTTCATCAGTATGGAATTGGGCTTGATAAATGATGCCTTCTTTGATAAAGGTCTATTCAAACCTCTTCTTATCTGCCTCGGACATCTCCCTTTGCCTTTTTCTTTGATTTAAGGCAAGGATAGATGGGGTAGATGTTGAAGTTGATTTTTGAATAGATCGGGCTTGATGAACTGTAACCTCTGATCCTGAGTATTTGGTTTATGTGGCACTGTTGGATCTTTGTTCTCAATTGTTCCAACCCCTTGTATGCTTCCACAACCTTAACCTCTGACCATCTTGTGATTTGATTTTTAGTTCCATAATTGGCAGCTATTAACTCTTCTTTCATCCTTCTGAGTTTTAGAGCTTTATCAGGCACATTTTTCTTGATTTTGGACCAGTCTGGAGGAGTAGGCTTTTTGTTAGGATCTTTTAGCATTTCTTGCATCCTTTCAACTTCTTGTTTCAAGTCACTCACAGACCAATCTTTAAACTGAGCTCTTGTTGCCTTATATTGCTTGTTTTCCATGATATGATCAATGTATTCTTTCCTCGGACTTTCATCATCTTTCTCAGACAGTCTCTTGCACAGGTCTTTTGAAAAATCTTCAAGTCTTCTGACCTTGCTTAGTTGGTATTGCATGTAGTTTTGAACTTCTCTGTCACTTCTTCCCTTTGTATCCTTTTTGGTGATATCCTCTGCTTGTTTGGCTTTTAAGTGCAGATATCCATCAATATTCTTTGTTTAGGATATCCTTGCAGAGATGGGAAGTTCCTTTTTTCTAGATCTTCTTCAGAATAAAATGACTTGATTTCTTCTTTCACAACAGGTAGATCCAGTGGGAATTGAGTGGTAAAAGGAAGTATTTGTCTTGCAATGGTTTGAGATGATGTGGATGTTTGAAGAGTAACAGATGTTGTGGTCAGTGGTTGTGAGGATAAAGAAAGTGGTGAAGGAATGATATTATCATCAATTACAACATTTGTTGTTTTCCTTCTTTTGAAAGTGAGTTTGGGTGAAGGTGGTTGGTTTGGAATTCTTATGGGAGTCTATATTGGTTGAGCGATAGTTGGAAAGGTGATTAAAGCAGTGGATGGTGTATCAGCTGTTGTAACCACTGTTGTATTAACAATTGTTGACACACCAGGAGTTATAACATCTGATGGTTCAGGATTTGATGGAGGTTTAGTACCAAGCTCTTCCCTTTTTCCTTTGTTCAGTCTTTTCTTTATCAAATATGTCTGCACCTTTATGTTCTAACCTCTCTTTTCTAAATTGCTTTTGTTCAACAAAGAGGTTAAGGGTCTCATCAACTTTCTTTGACCCATCTGGCTTTGGTATCTCAACCACTGGTTTAGCCTTAGGATCAGGCTTTAACTTTAACCCTTCATTCTCTTTCTCCCCCGTTGTGGCATCATCAGTGTTTACAAGTATTACAGTAGGAGGAGAAGTGCCAGTGGTTTGAAGCAAGTGAGCTTTTATGGCTTTAATGTCAGCAAGAGTATCTTGATATTTTGCATCAACCATATTTCGAAATTGTTGTATGTGCTGCTCATGTTGAAGATCAGCATGTTGTCTTTGTTATTGAATCAGAGGATATAAGAGTTGCCATAGCTCAGCAGTGGTTGTTGGTGATGTAGCACAGGATTGACTTTTGTAACTTCGTAACATCTGTTGTATCATATTTTTTATATCAGCAACAGATGATTCAATGCTTGAGACTCTCTCCGTTAATTCCTTGTATCTTAGCTCATCACCTAACTTAATAGGATCATCTGAACTCCTACCTATGGTAGTTTTATCTGTGTTATCATGAGCAGAAGTTTCCTTCATAACTTCAAACACAGATGCCACTTTGTCTTGGAACTGGGGACTTCCCACTGGAACAGAGGTTACCTTGGTAGCCTCAATAGTGGTTGCCATCAAGAGAGTCTTATAAATGTAAGCACTGTCCAACTAAGAACTTGGAGTTCTGCAATTGTAGTGATTGCTCTACTTGAATTATCACCAAGGGTTACATGTAACCTAAGGGATGTAGCCTCCTCAATTGTTGAGGGAATAACAAAGATAGAGGCATCAGACTCAGTCCCTTGTTGAGGTATATTCTCAGTGATAGGTTGGTGAGAAGAACTGATTTGTGTCTGATCCATATCTATTGCATTCAACAGAGGTATGATAGTTTGTGGAAGATTTGTTGGTTAAGGTTGAGGTGTAGAAAGAGACATTGCCCTAGGAGAGGGGCTGCGAAAGATAGAGCCAAGTGGATCTAGAGCTTCAAAAATTGGTGTCCGTGTGCTTACAACTTGTTCCTTTTGTGAGAAATCAAGAGGAGTTTGGTCTATAGGTTGAGATCTTTCTAACATCTGCTGTGAGGAAGTAGCAGCAGTGTTTTCTGGTAACTTTTGTGTTGCCACTGGGTTCACCTCTGGGATCTCATCTTCCAGAGAACCCTTTTTGATTTTTAGTTTGGTGGGCGTTTTGGATTTGGATTTTGTTTCTTTTTGGAGATTTCTGGGGTGGGTTTCAATTGGGTGTAGTACTTTGATCACCAGGAGCAATGGGCTCAGTAGCAGTGGGTTGAGCTTGTGATGATGGTTCTAAAATTTGCTCACCCCCCTCTACTTGTGTTTTCGAAACTTTTGATTGATTGGTGATGCGAGTAAAAGTTTCATGAGTTAAGCTACCATGTGGTGTCACAGCACCTTGTTTAGCAGCATCACCAATCTTCTTTTTAAGATAAACACTTAAAAATCTATGGTGCATAAGAAAAGGTGAGCTACCCTTTTTGGTGTTATCAATGTTTGCCACCAAGTCATTAAACAATACTTGGGAAAATTGATATCAGATTTTGTTAAAATTGCATAACCCAAGTACTGCATGTTTAAAGGTATCTCATTAAAAGCAGTTGACTTGGCCGACAAACACGTCAACAATGTGTGAAAGAAAAACTTCATTTCAACAGGAAACTTAGGTTTAAAGATGGTTTTACCTGTAAGCTGACCTTCATACCCTTTTTCAATGAACTCGTTGTGTACATCAGGGACCAGAAAAGACGTGGCATGAGTTAGGTCATTTAAACCAAAGACCTCTGAAATGGAAGTAGGGGTTACTTCAAGAAGTGTTTTTCCCACCATTGTAACAATGCCATATGGTGTTTTCTTTGTATAGTGAACTTTGACATTTGCCCAGAACTCTCGTAATGATTTTTGGTAGATAGGGGCAGTGATTTCCAGGAGTTCCTTGTATTTTGACTCTTTTAGAGCTTTGATCATAGTATGATATTGCTCATTTAAGTTGGTTTCTTCAAGAATTGCGGTGTAATTGTGTGGGGTTTTGATGATAAGAGTCGACATGATAAATGAGAATGAAGAACAGTTGTGAAGAAGAAGAAGATTTGAGAGAAAACCGCTTTTCTTAGTGCACCTGGTGTTCGTCACTTGTCGAATAGGCTAGATAGAGCGTGTGTTGAATATTGTATATGTTAGAATCGAACACACAACCAAAATACGGAGATTTCAGTGTAAAAGGGATCAAGTTCGCCCGAACTTGACCTGTATTGGTCAAGTTCGCTCGAACTTGATGTGCCTTAATCAAGTTCGCCCGAACTTGACCATAGCACATCTGAGCGAACTTGTCTCCCTATATATGTGTGTGTTTATTTGTCATTTAGGTTTTTGACATCCCTACGGGGAGGTGCTGCCGGATTCTCTCCAGGAATTCCGGCAGCTGGACTTATAAAGATGTATACTTTTTCGGTATGAATGAAGACTTCCGCTGCATTCTGTTTCTACTCCATTCTTAATAACATTCTACCGAATCGGTTTACGTCTATCCACTAACTTCCATCTAGAACCGCCTGATCACGGACCTTCAATTGGTATCAAAGCTACGGTTATCACCTACGCTCATGAATTTGGACATTTATGGACATTAGAAGGGGTTTTAGACGTAAATCATCAAATAAACATACAATCCACGAACAAAATCTAAAATTGAACGGATAGGATTGTTAAAAAACCATTTTCGACCAGATCTATGGTGGAATCATCTCGAAATTCGAAGAAATAAGGATTTCGGATCGAAAAATATGAAAAAGGCTGATTTGGGAGACCAAGTTCGGCCGAACTTGACCTGTGGAGGTCAAGTTCGCCCGACCTTGACAAAGTTTTTCAAGATTTCTCTCAAATTCGCCCGAACTTGACTGATTTTCTTTGAAATTAAGCACAAGTTCGCCCGAACTTGTCTATTTCATGCAAGTTTGTCCGAACTTGGTGGTGGCCAACCTAGTTCGCCCGAACTTGTAACAAACTGACTAAGTCCGCCCGAACTTGTCAGGATGCCTAAAAAAAGGCATTGAAAAAAATTTGTTGCCCGGTTTGATGAGACGGGTGTCCAGAAAAAATTTGGTGATAGAAATTTTTTCAAAATTTTAATGTCCGATACTGACTATTCGGGGACACCGTCGGAGGCCTTAGAGAGAGGTTGAGATGATGAGGTTAGAGATGGTTGAAGATGAGAGGGTAGTCATTGATACCAAAGCAATTTGGTGATCATTAGAGTTGAAGACTACTGATGGGCCTTAAAGTACATTCCGCATTTGTTAAATACTGAAAATTCCGGATTTGAGGGGGAATTTCAGTGAAAAATTGGTATGGTCAGAATTTGCAAAAATGAGGGGGAATAAAAAATTTTCATCTTATGAAGATCCCGGCAGATTCTGACATTTTTGAAATTCGTGACACTGCAACAGTATTCGGGTGGTTTCCGACTACAGATTAACCGGGAAATGCAGAGACTCGAGATTCTTTGGGATTCTGTGATCACAGGAAGTTCAGATTATTCAGATCATGATTCAGATTGATGCTTAAGGGTTAAATTCCTGATCTCCGTTGAAGGAACAGTTAGCTGGATTTGTAGTCATTAGTACCATTGAAGAACTGAGGACGTTCATAACGTTCGGTTTAGGAATTAGTGACTAGCTCCTAAGACGGATGGTTTCAAAATTACCAAGGAAATCTGATGATAACCTTTGGTGGCCAATATTTTTAGTCTTCAAGCATAAGAATCATTCTTCTCTTTGGACTAACCGCCGTTGGATGATGATGTTTGGTGATTAAGTGGCGCTGGTCTACCGGAGATAGTTATATATTTGACATTGTGACTGAAGAAGAAGAATGTGATTTTGGTCGCAGACGAATGTTTCTCAGAGTCGAAATGTTACCAGATTATTTGGTTCCGATGAAGATTTGCTGATTGAAAAAGATTACCGATTTGCTGATCTGGAGTAATTACGGAAATTGGGATTTCATATTTTTGCGGGTAAACATTGATTTGAAGTTTACCGGTGTGGTATTTTGAGGTTTCTATCAATTGCCGGTTGAGTTTTGAAGATCGGAAGATCGAGCATGGGAGATATGCGCTAAACTGAACGCGGATGTGGTTAAAGTTGAAATGGAGAAGCTGCATTGATGAGCTTCAAATTGGTGTCTATTCAAGATAATCTGTCGGTCAAGCAAGTCAGAGGAGTTGGAAACTATGCAACAAATAACTGAACTGGAGATTTCAGGGGGAATTAGATGTTGATAATGCAAACCCGAATCATCAATTAAGGGGGAATTTGTTGACGCGTTTCGACGACATCGGCAGATACCTTGATTGAAGTTGTAGAATATTCATACACGGCTCAAATTTGAAGACCAAGATTCGACAGTAACGAACAAGGGGGAATCTGTTGGTGCACCTGGTGTTTGTCACTTGTGCAATAGGCTAGATAGAGCGTGTGTTGAATATTGTATAGGTTAGAATCGAACACACGATCGAAATACGGAGATTTCAGTGTAAAAGGGATCAAGTTTGCCCGAACGAACTTGACCTGTATTGGTCAAGTTCGCTCGAACTTGATGTGCCTTTAGTCAAGTTCGCCCGAACTTATCCTGTGAAGGACAAGTTCGCCCGAACTTGACCATAGCACACCCGGGCGAACTTGTCTCCCTATATATATGTGTGTGTTCATTTGTCATTTAAGTTTTTGGCATCCCTACGGGGAGATGCTGCCGGAGTCAGGAATTCCGGCAGCTGGACTTATAAAGATGTATACTCTTTCGGTATGAATGAAGACTTCCGCTGCATTCTATTTCTACTCCATTCTTAATAACATTCTACCGAATCGGTTTACGTTTATCCACTAACTTTCGTCTAGAACCGCCTGATCACGGGCCTTCAGCTTTTAGAATTTTGAATTCGATACGGCAGAGTAAAAACCTCTAATTGGGATAAAACAAGGTTTTATAAAGAGAAAAAGTGATGATGATGTGGCAAGAATCTGACGGCTATCATCTGTCCACGTGTATCCTCTGATAGTGAATGGAAGACAGGTGTTATATATGATGTATAAAAGTGGCTCAAAATCTCACGTATAAAGGGTATGGAATATGGTATACATAAATTGCAAGTTTCTTAGGCGGATTATTCCCAAATAAGCACCCGCTAAATACCCGTCATGCCATTAACTCGAACTTGACCATGATAAAAGACCAAATGGGTTGTGCCATCCCTCGTTAACTTAGTTACTTGTGCTTTTTAGATCGCTTCAAACAAAGACATTTTTTGAAATTTTCCCCCATCCCCACACTTGAGGTCAACAGTGTCCCCAATGTGTAGTGTTTAAATGAACGGGTCAAAAATTGAAAACTTTTTACTCCCCCATCCCCACACTCGAGGTAAACATTGTCCTCAATGTGTAACAATAGAGCTTTTAAAACGCATAAGGGTAGTGACATGGCTAACTTCCCCCAAAATTTCACCCAAGAAAATAGAATACAATTTACAATCCACTTATTCGTTAACTAAAAATCAAAGATAAAAAGAAACGTATGCACCTGGTTTTTCGCTCATTCCTCGTGTGCTCTTCATCCTTCAACTAAATGGTCGTCTCACAAACATGATGTACCTACAAATTTCAACCCTTGTGTAGGAGCAAGCTTCTCACAACCATCAAACTTTGTTAGTTACCTAGTTCTACCACTTTTATGAAAACATTACCAAGCCATACGTTGTTTCACTTTGATTTATGTGGAAAAATAATGTACAATAACATCAAACCTAACTCACTTCATAGAAATCACGGTTGCATTTAGCTTATGCAACAAGCCCTTTTAAACCTCCGATAGCTCGGGAGGACGAGTAGGTCTTGTGAAGGTTATATAGAGAACACACCCACAATGTTCATTTAACTAAGAAAATAAAAAAAAACAAATAATTATACAAACTATACAACAATCATACCTGATTTGCCTCTCATGGTGGTCTAAGTGAACATTTGCCTACCGAGTTTCCAACATACGCTCGGTAGTTGGCATGATGAATCCACTCTCTTTATCTTTTATGCGGCATGCGTACAGCACAACTTCAGGGCTGTTTCTTAACAAATTGTCCAAGATCTTGCAATGCCACCCTTCGAATCCTCATACCCGATCCCCAACTTTGTTGGTTGGAGTGATAAGTATGGGAGTAAGATGGATATAACGTAGGCTTCTTTTGGATCCAACTCGTCTCGTGGTGTCATGTCTTCCCTTGGTTCAAACATTCACCTTCTTGCTCCGAAAGATCTCTAAACTCTTCCACCACATCACCATCCACCATTGTACCATTAGCCAAAACCTCTTGGTCTCCCCTAAATTGGGCCATCTCCTCAGTTATTTGACCAACCTGAATAATCAAAGCCTCAAGTGATTTGTCTCTCAGCTCGTCTTTCTTTTTCATTTCTAGCATCATGTCCATGATTGCATCGAGCTTAGAGTGTAATGAATCTTGAGGCTCCTTGTATGTCGGCTTAAGGGAGTCAAGATAATAGTCATCATACTCCTCCTCGTAACTTGGGAAATGTGGCAAGTCGGGTTCATAGTGGTTGTAAACTTTCCCTTGCTCAGAATGGTAACCCATCTCTGAATAGTAGTAGTCTTGATAATTTGGTCGTGGTGTTGGTCTAATGTATGGAGAATGTGAGGATGGACCATTGAAATCTTCATTTTGCCCTCCCATATCCATACAATCCGCTGAGGTAGACTTCCCGATCCTTGTAGGCTTAAATTTTTCTCGTAGAAAACAGGGCAATCCTCTAATAGATGCTCTCCGCTTCCACAATATTCATACGGATCATCATCTACCCAATTCATATTAAAAGGTGGTACCTGCATCACATGTACCTGCACAAACAACCTATAATCACAGAAATACAAAAAAAGAAAACTAAACTAAAATCGAACAAGCAATGAAATACTAAGCGCACTAGCTCCCCGGCAACGGCGCCATTTTGACAGACCGTGTCGTCCCGATCACTCAAACACCCAAAGTAACCTCGGTAGCTAGGGTAAGTCGGGTAGCTTGAAGAGCATGTGGTCAGTATTGCACTAGTTGTTCGATTAGTTAGATTGTTTACAAAAATGTACACGGTAATTATGAAGCTTGCAAATTTTGTTTGTTTATTTTAGTGGTTGGAAAAGATATCGGAGTAAACCGACAAGTTACTTTTCACTACAAAAGAAATGATTACTTACTTAATTGCAAAAAAAACTAGATTACTTGATTTAAAACAAGAATTGGGAATACGGATCACACCTGGTTCGATAATTGCAAGACCTAGGGTTCCTACATGTTTTAACTTGATTCAGTTGCATATTGTGATTAACGGCTTTCTATCACAAAGCTTAGGTACCAATTGCTATCAACGTCATAGACAACGGACCACAATGCACTTCGTCACATCGGACATGTAAATCCTAACCTAAGATAAGGCATAATTGCATATAACCATTTCGCAAAGTCAAATTTTATCATCACTCGACAATTTACGAATTCGAAACAAATGCAAGACAATTATCAAAGGTTTAAAATACTAAACAACTTGTCACAAAATCAAATCAAATACAAATGCATAAACCTTAAAATTCTTACGACAATCTACACCGGGGTGAAACCAAGAAGACTAGCCGCTCATGGTTGAATGGACGCGATCACCGGGCGACGAGCACGAACACCAAGCCATGACCTTTGACTCTTGGAGGAAGGATGAAGGTTAGGTTTTAGGGTTTGGAAGGTGAGTGTGGATGGATGAGGATGATGGTGGGGAAGGTTGGGTGATGATGGTAATGGTGAATTAGGGTTTAGATTGGTGGTTGTGAGGATGGTGATGGTGGTGATGGTGGATTAGGGTTAGGAATTGTGTTTGGTGAGAGGTTAGGGATGTTAGAGGTAGGTTAGAGGTGAAGAAGATGATCAAGAATGGTTCCAAGATGTGTTTTTCTGTTCAAAACTCGTAACCCCCTTTAAAGACCCAAAAATTCGTATATGTCCCGACCCCAAACACCAAAATGCGAGTTTCAACGTCTGGGTGCAGAAGGGGGCGTCACCGGCGCCTCACAGAACACCTAAAATCTACCAAGTAATAACCAGCTGCATACGCGACGTTTTCAGCGACGGAGGGTTCTGGATGGCGTCGCCGACGCCCTCCCATGCGTCGCTGACGCTGCCTAGTTTTGCTAGTTTCCTGCGAAAATTGTTTTCTTCATAACTTCTTCGTTATAGCTCCCTTTTACTCACTGTTTCCGCCCATGTACTCGTAATTTAGCCCTCTATCATGACATCTTCAAATATCTTCATTTTAAATCCTTTAACCTCCCCTCAAAACACATCCAATCTTCGTGGTTAACCCGGTTTTGTTCATTTCACATCCCCGGTTGGTCCCGTTCGCTCCCGGTGCTCCGTAAAGCTCCCAAATAGCTCCTTAAACTCTCTTAGACCTGTAAAAAAACAAATCCCATTAAAAGTAGGCTATTCAAGATTAAAAGCTATGTAAAAACATCAACTTATGCATAAGCGATCACCGGTTTTCGACCACGTATCAGCTACCATGAGTTTTCTAAACTCTTCACACATGGTAGTACATGTGGATTCGAATATGATGTCATCCACATAAATCTGGACAAACATCAAATCTTTTCATTTCCATTTCAAAATCAAATTTTTTATCAAATTTACCTCTTAGAAATCCAATGGACAAGAGAAAAGTGGACAGAGTTTCATACCAGGCTCTGGGTGCTTGTTTTAGACCATACAGTGCTTTGTTGAGCTTGTACACATGATCGGGATTTAATGCATCTTCAAATCCAGGTTGTAGACACACATACACTTCTTCCTTGATCTTTCCGTACAAGAATGCACTTTTGATGTCCATTTAAAACACTTTGATGTTGTGGTTGGCAACAAAACCTAAGAACAGTTTGATGGCTTCTAACCTTGCTACTGGAGCAAAGGTTTCATCATAGTCAATGCCTTCTTCTTGTCTGTAGCCTTGAACCACGAGCCTTTCCTTGTTCTTGATAACAATTCCCCTTTCATCAGTCTTGTTTTTGAAGACCCACTTTGTGCCAATTGGACATACATCCTTAGGCAGTGGTACAAGTTCCCAACCTTGTTGTCTTTTGAATTGTAGGAGCTCCTCATGCATAGCTTCTACCCAACTATTGTCTTTTAGTGTCTCTTGCTACTTGACAGGTTGTGTGAGTGATAGAATGCCAGCAAAAAGATAAATGTTTTGGGATTGGCTTCTTGTGAACACTCCCTCATGTATGTTGATCCAACGAATGGCTTTTGAGGAAAATCAAATCACCTTGGTATGGGACAATAGCATTTTGAGGTGAAGGTTGCAGATGTGTATCATCTGAGCTAACATATGTAGGCAAATTTGAAGTTCCAGCCTCTGCTTGGAATGGAGGTGGAGGTATTGGAGGTATGGATGTGAGATTATGTTGACTTTTGTTCATAGTGTGTGGACTTTTATCAACAGTGATTTGATTTTGTGAGCTGGCAGAGGTTTGAGGATCAACAATTGTTGAGCCAGCAGAGCTTTCACAATTGTTATTAACATCTGCTGCTCTGATGGAAGGACTGACTTTGAAATTTGGAAGCACACAGTCATATCCTTGATCTTGATGTGATGATTGTGATGTACCTGCATGATTAGTCTTGATAGACACATCTTCAAATGTAAGTTTTTCTAGGTCAAACAGTTCAGCAGGATTTACTAAGATTTTCAATGAAGAAAGTTCATTGAACCTCATATTTCAAGTTTCTTCAACACACTTTGTCCTAGAGTTAAAAACTCTGTAGGATTTAGAAGTGGTTGAGTATCCCAGAAAATAACCACAATCAACTTTGGCTGCAAACTTTGAAATTGAATCTTTTAAGTTTAGAATGAAGCATAGGCAGCCAAAAACTTTGAAATATGAGATCAGAGGTTTGATTTTGTAAAGAATTTCATAGGCAGTCTTTTGATGTCTGGGGTTAATCAAAACTCTGTTTTGAACATAGTAAGCAGTGTTTACAGCCTCAGCCAAAAAAGACAAGGGTAACCCTGAGTCTGCAAGCATCGTTCTTGCTGATTCAATTAAAGTTCTGTTTTTCCTTTCAACTACCTTATTTTGTTCTGGAGTTCTTGGAATGCTATATTCTCTAACAATTCCTTTTGACTCACAGAATGCATCCAATTCCAAATTCCTAAACTCTTTCCCATTGTCACTTCTAAAAAATTTTACTGGAAGGTCAAATTGCTTTTCAACTTGTTTTACAAATTTTGCAAAATGCCAGCAGTTTCATTTTTAGAATGCATGAAGATGTCCATGTAAACCTTGAAAAATCATCTACAATGACCAGACAATACCTTCTCTTTGTGAGACTCATGATTTTTACAGGGCCAAACAAATCCATGTGCAGCAATTGCAAGCACTGGGTTGTTTTGGACTATTCAATGGACTTGTAAGAACTTTTATGTTGTTTGCCTTTTAAACAGGAAACACAATGTTCTTCACAAGTGAATTGTTTTGGAGGTAAACCTCTGACAAGACTTTGTTTTGAGGGAGTGGTGATAGTTTTTAGATTTTTGTGCCCAAGTCTTCTATGCCATAACTTTGTCTCTTTGCTTGAAGCAACTGAGAACAGGCATGCATTGGCCATTGGGTTATCTTTCAACATATCAACCACATACACATTGCCACTCCTATGAGCAACAAGTTGTGCTTTGCTCTTAGTAATGATTTGATCGATCTTTTTAACAACCTATGGCCCTACAATTTGACATGTTTTCTTTGTAAAGAAGGATCCATATCCTTTGTCACTCATTTGTGAAACACTCGGAAGATTGAATTTTAGATTATCAATGAGATTAACATTTTCAAATTTGAGCTTCCCAGCTAGAACAGACCTTGATCCCAACACCTTCCCTTTGAATTGTTACCAAAAGAGATATCACCCCCTCCATGAGCCATGAAATCTTTGAGAAGGGCTCTACATCCTGTCATGTACCTGGAGCCTCCACTATCTACATACCATAAACTATTAAGGCAAGTAGAAGCTCCCTTAGAAGCAGCCATAAGAGCACAATCACAATCATCTTCACACACCTTGGTATCCCATGGATCAGATACAGAGTTCTTTTCTTCATCAACAATTTCTTTTGAAACCACTATTTCATCATGAACTTTAAACTCATCACATTTAGACACTTGTTCCACAGACTCATCACCTTCAACAATTGTCTCTTAATCCATTAAGCAAAATTCATTTTCAAAATATTTTTTGGTTATAAGAGCAAAGTTTTCATCAGTTAAATCTTTAGGCAAACTACTCCAGTCAACAAAGCCTAGAGTGAAAAAGCTTTGTTGGTTAACCTCTGTCGAAGCAGTGGTTTGAGTAGTTTGAGTGACATGAGGTGCTTGTTGCACATGCACTTGAGGTGGTGGTGCTTGAACATATTGAATTTGTGGAAGAGTGGTTTGAACATAACGCACTGGAACAGTGGCAGCAGGGTATGCATAACGAGCAATGTTTTACACTTGATGAACAGGGGTATATTGGGAATATTGAGCATTGCTTTGTGTGTGTTGAGGTCTGGTACTAGGGTGTGTAACAATAGGTCCAGAATTTTGAGATCTACATTCCCTAGCAAAGTGTCCTAACCTGTTACACTTATAACACTTGATTTTTGATTTATCCAGCCCAACCTTCAACCCCCATGCAACCCTAGGAATTTTCTACCAGTTCTCTTGTAAAATTTACTAGCTCTAACACTTAATAGATCCAGTTGATGCAAAATCTCCATCTCCTCTAAATTAGTTGGTTCAAAGTGTTGAAGATCATTCAACTCAAAAGAAAGGTTGTCAGAGGTTTGGCTTTCCCTACTTGCAGTAAATGCATAGTTGGGTGAGTAAGAATCAGAGTTAAAATTTCATCCAGAAGTTATGTCAATAAAATGATCATAACTCTGATCCTTTCCACTGCCAGATCCCTCTTCTTCGCCTAAAAGTGTTGTGTTACCAAAAGTATAACCATCAGCAACTTTGCCTAATTCCTGCAACTTCTTTTTCTGGTTTAACTCTCTCTCACACGTGCAGAGTCGACCATGAAGTTGGGTAAGATTCATTTCTTTAAACCCGGCAGAAGTTCATGTAACGAAAGCTATTGCGTCCCACTTATCTGGTAATGATCTTAGGAAACGACTATTGACAGTCGAATTAGAAAATTCCATGTTAACCAGCTTAAGCTCACTTATGAGATAGCTAAATCGTTCGAACTACTGAGTTAGAGACTCACCTTTGACATGATAGAAAGTTTCATATTGTTGATTCAGAACTTCTCTATTGTTTTCAATCACTTCCTCAATTCCACCAAATTGCTCTATTAGTGCATCCCATAACTCCTTTACACTATTACAGTGGAGCAGTCCAGCATAGATCTCGTTAGGTAAGGCAGAAGCAACAATGCTAAACGCCTATCTAACTCTTTTTCTGGAAATCCTGCTCGGAGTAGTTTTCAGGATTTTTTGGCACTTGAGTATTGGGATCCTCTGTACTTGGAACCAATGGAACATGTGGTCCAAATACAACGGACCTCCAGCAACCAGTGTTTTGCTGAGCTAAAATGTGACTCATCCGACGTTGCCATATGTAATATTCATTACGAACCAACATCGATGGTCTAAACATAGATCCAGTATTGGAATCTGGTGTGTTTTGAGACATTTCTGAATTGTTATAAACAGATTTTATTTTAAAAACGTTAAACGTAATAAAACTCTTTTTTCCAAGGGAAACTATCAAACGAATTAGCAGGGGGAGCTAATCTTTCAAATCAAATTGATAGTTAAATCAAATTTTGACTGACCAAGCTTTGATACCAATTGTTAGGATCTGAGTTTAATTGATTGTAGATGTTTTTTAAGATGGTAAATGAAAGATAGTAAAAAAAGAGTGAATTGCAGCGGAAATAGAAAACTTTGTTTTACAATCAATGGAAGATTGTTTTCATCATCATGCTTTCAAACTTGTAGTTTTGCATGTGAATCACAAACTCCCCCCAACCTTTTATAACAAGTTTGATAGTACAGAAATGCAGAGAAGATGATTGGTGAATAATCTTTTAATAGATAAGTAAAACAGTACAACGAAGGCAAGTATTTATACTACAATGCTAACCTCTGAGCATCTTTGCTGATGTCAGAGGTGAAAGCGACATCTAACAAAATAACTAACCCTAATCACTGATTAACCTATCATCTGCTAAATACAAAGTACTGTTACATTGATAAACATTGTTATCCTAAACTCTGCTTGTCTTCATCAGACCTTTAACTTTATTCTTCATCAGAGTTTTGCTTCATCAGACCTTAGCTTCAATAGTTCTTGTATAGTAGACCTTGGCTTCATCAGAGGCTTGGGTCAGAGTTTAGAAACTCTGTTATTTAGGATCAATCATCTGATGACCTTTTGGCTTTATATCATCTGTTCCTTTGATAGGGTTCAATCCCAACAAAGATGTAAATTATGTAAGTTGAAGGATTAGGCGGAATCCATTTTAGATTAGTGACAATAATAAGATTTACTTTTCAATCTCAATGTTTCATTAATTTTTCAACGTTTACAGCCTGAGAAAATTTTAACAGGGCTTTGCCTTATCAGTCAGCAAAAACATACATACACAATGAACACACAAAGTCTATTTACAGACATTTAGCTCTGTGCGAACTTGACCTATCTATCTTCGTATGAAGTGAACCTTGACTATCTTCGTACGAAGTTAACAATCTAACTTTGTACGAAGTTAACATACAAACATGAAATCTAACATTCAGAGCCCTGTTACATGATAGTGACATGACCCAAAGACATAGGCGATAGACACAATGCATCAACAAACTCCCCTTGGATATTGTCGCAATCTTGGTCAGTCTTCATTCTTCAAAACGTTATAACTTTAATATTTATCTTCTGAAAAAGTTATTCCTTGGCTTCCGACACTCTTCACTTGGAATAGGCGTTTGATCTGGGTCGCTGGAGCCCATTTCAAGAATTGGAATTTTCTAATAGCAACTTTCTTCATAGATTCAGCAATACGTTCTTCCTTTCGTATCTGTTTCCTGAACTCGTTTCCTTCCAATTCACGCCATTTCAACTTCCACATCTTTCCCGAGTTAATACCATGTGCATAGCAAACATTAATCACACCTTGGTATTACATCTCCTGCATTTTCTCTTTCGGTTTGTAGCATATCTTGTTATATAATAAGCATGATCTTTCTCTGAGCAGTTCACCAACCACATTGGATCTAAAATCCTGATAACTCTTCATAGTCCTTCAGACTTCAAAACAATCCATGCTTAACTAGTCTCGATATCATATTGCCACCACTTGAAATTTTTTTGTGAAAAACTTGTTCAATCTATAATAGCGGCATATTCTTCATAGCACGCGGCCGCTTCACAACTAATGTTACATCTTTTTCTTTTGTAATTGGGTCAAGCTTTATAATTTTCTTCGGATAGTGAGGAATCCAGTTATGAAAACCATGAGCAGTTTCGTGTTTTATCAACTTCCACAACGTTTGATCATTAAACTTCATTTGATAGTTAATGCACTTCGTCTCGCATAACTCTTCAACATCCCACCAAGGAAATGTCTAAATATCACACAAATATCAGAAGTATTGAACCCTAAATTCTCTCTTCACTGCATAAACATTCAATTCAGGCATCCAACCCCAGCTCAGTATATCCTAACGACTTGTCTTGATCTCGTGTAAAGAACGCTAACGGTCGTCAGAATTTTCTTTCTTTGAAAGTTCTTTAAACCAAGTTTTCTTTGCTTCAAACTTCTTTAGATAATCGTCTCTGAACATTACCATCCTTTACTATCACCTCGACCTTTCTCTTTAATAAATCATCCATTTCCTCAGAAAACATCTTTTGAAATGTTGGTAAGTCATATGTTCCATCACCAGTGTATTTGACTGTTTCATCGTCAGAATCATCCTCCAGGACAACATTATCATAACTGTCTGCATCCTCCACATAACGATAAAGATAATCCTTTTATATTTCAGATATCAGATAATTGAAATATCCAAAAATTTTCAATATCACTATCCGAATCCGAATTTTCAGATGTCTGAGATTCGTATATCCGATTTTTGGGATATCCGAAATGTTGGATAATTTGGATTCAAAATTTAGGATATTTCGGATTCGGTTTTAGATTCAGATTTTTTTGCACACCCCTTAAAGGAGAGAATGTGATGTGATATTACTTGAAATCTTTATTATAAGTTAGATTATATTACATTTGATTAATAACAATAAAATAGATGCAACAAAAAGCTAGATTGGATTAATAAAAATTAAAAATAGATGCAACAAAAAATACATATAAGTTTTTTTAAAAGTTAATAAGTGGAAAACTTTGATAAACGACTTTGCGTACCATGTATGAGAAAACAAACTAGATTATACACAGTTAAATAGATATCTTTTTGTTTTAATCTTAAAATTTCAATCTGGAAATATAAATACAAAAAAATAGTTTTTAAAAAAGAAAGATATATGAAAACAATAATTTAAAGTAAAATATATGGAAGCAATAATTTAAAGTAAAATATGATAATGGGTATATTAGATTTGACGTCATCTATATGGCTATACAAATATGGGTAAGGCATCATGTACAAGAGAATAATTTTGTATGAAGTGTAGGAGATAATCATGACCAAACATTTGTTTTTCTCAATTTAAGAAAGGGAAGGGTTATGATGGTCTTTTCTCCCTTTAACTAGTTTGCACCTTGATTTTCAAACGGCTATAACTTTTTCATACGTTATTATTTTTAAAAAAAATTTACACCGTATTAATGAGCATTTCATTCTCTTTAATTCGAGCAACCTATTGCTATAGTATTCTTAAAAATAATTTATAGGACTTTAAATACCCATTACGTGATTACGTGATTTTGAATACCTAGTACCCATTACGTGATTTTTAAATACCCAATACGTGATTATACATTCAACATAAATCATTACGCATTCATTGTAAACTCATTGCGTGATTACACATTCAATAATAAGAACTTGATTGTTTATGCTTTATTACGTGGTTAAATCTCTAATATATGACATTATGTTGCTATTATAGGTTGGTTTGGCTAGTGTTTTGTATATAATTTATTCTTAATACGTGATTATACCTTAAATATTATGTATTCCATATGAAATATTATGTATTACGTTACGTAATCACCCAGTATAGTTTCATATAAATACTATAATGAAATCATGTAATCACGAAATGCGTATTTAAAATCACGTAGTCATGTAATTTACATAGTTAACTATTGTTACGTAATGACGTAATCACTTAGCGTGGTTTCACATAAAATACTACAATGAAATCAAGTAATCACGTAATGGGCATTCAAAATCACGTAGTCACTTACTGGGTATTCAAAATCACGTAATCACGTAATCGGGTTTCAAAATCCTTCAAAAAGTTAATGTTAAAATATAGCAATAGGCTGCTCGAATTAAAGAGAAAGAAATGCCCGTTAATACGGTGTAATTTTTATAAATCCATATTAACGTATGAAAAAGTTATAGCCATTTGAAAATCAAGGGGGTTGGTTTATGAGTTAACAATATTGGATTTTTCTATTTTACCCTTTTTCCCCACTTGTTTCCTTGTTTTTTGTTATGTGAATTCTATATTTGGGGACCACTTAATCTCAACCATTGATCTTGCAAATCAAGGGTTAAACTTGTCTCCTACACTTTGTACAATTTTTTCCTCTTGTAGAATAACCCCTCTCTAAAAATATGTTAACAACATCTAAAAATTATAAATATATCTATTCGATTGCGATAATAAATGTTTTAATAGGTATAAAGGGTGAGGGTATTGGTACATCCCCCAAATTAAATCACACACCCACCCCAGCAGCAGCGTATTGGGCAATAAGGGTCATATAGGGGGGAAGTACATTAAATGGTGTCAGGAAAAGTGAAAAAAAGATGAATCAATATGACTCTCTTTGCTCTATAAGACCCGTATAAGCTGGAGGTAGTTGGAGGATTTAACCCTATACACTCCTCATTGAGCTATACGGCCCTTATTGATACAATGTTTGAGGAATTTCAGGTAGCAGACTGACACGGCAGTGAGTTCAGTCTGAAAATGTCTGGAAAAATACTCCCATACGCCCCTCATTGCCCTATACGCTCCATATCGAAGTTAAAAAGTTTGTTTATCCTTGGAGACGGGTGCATTTTCTCAAAACTTGTAATTTTCACAAAATATTTTTGAAAATTCACAAGTAAAACAGCCAGATCAAATCACGATGTCGTCTTGGGACTTTAGTTCCTTTTTTGCGAAGATACAAACCAGTCATACGTCTCTCAAAGCGTTTGGGTTACCGATGTTGATCGAGGTGAGGAAGAGGTTGTGTCCGTGCTTCGTTGTGATGACGGGAGTGTGCGCCCCATACTGCCTGATTTGAACCAGGTGTTCATAGACGAGGCGGGACCAAATTACGTGGCTCAAATATATCCGCATCACGCTTACGGGACTTACCATAAGTATACGGAAAAACAACACAACATAGAGTACGAGGAAGGTGCTAAGGACTTCGAAGAAAATGATAAAGAAGTCGACGAAGGCGTCACGCAGTTTGAGGAATGGGGTACAACGAGGACGAAGGTGTTGATGGCGACAAAGGCGCTAACGAGGAAGGCACTAACGACCGGAAAGAATCAGAAAAGGTATGACATAACCGTTACTTATGTGTTATTCGTTAATAAATCGTTTATTAGGTATCACATTGTATTAGGTTGTATAAGAATCCGAATCGACACGACCCAATTTTTTTACAAATCCAACCGGAACCGATCCGACCCGAAATTTCATTCATATAAATGAAATTGATCATGGCCCGATTTTTAAACAAAAAAATCCGACCACATAATTATATTAACAACCTTATAATGTACCGTTGTTTCAGGTATTTGGGACACTTGAAGAGTCGAAAGATTGGGTTTACCAAAGTGAAGTTGCGAAAGGTTACGTGATGGTGACCCAACGAACGATAACAAGAGGCGAAGGTTCGTCAGCAAGGACCGTGAAGATATGGTTGCAATGCGACCGTGGGGGCGAACACAAAAGTCAGGCAACAGTTCAGCGTTCTGGTAGCAAAAAGGTTGGTTATCCTTTTAAGGTGATAGGGAAACGAGACGCAGGTAGTGGAAATTGGAGCATAGTCGATACTAAAAACAATGATAACCATGAGCCTTTAGAATTCCTCGAGGGTCACGCGTTTGTGAGAAGGCTGACCAAGGATGAAGAATCACTGGTGGAAAGACTTTATTTTCAAAACATGGAGCCCACGAATATACATTTAACCCTAAGAAAACAAAAACCCACGTAGCATGTGCATTCTACGAGATGTACAAAACTCGATAAAAAAGATTAAACTCAAAATGTACGGCGATCGAACACCAATACAGATACTGGAGATGATGTTGAAAGAAGAAAGATACACTTATTTCACCAGGGTGAATCCCTCTACAAATGCGGTCGAGGATGTATTTTTCGTTCATCGGGACTCATACGTAATGTGGCGTGCATTCCTACATGTGTTGATGATTGATACTACCTACAAAACAAATAAGTATAAACTTCCGTTTATACAAGTTGTAGGTGTGACATCGACACACAAGTCCTTTTGTGTGGCTCATGCGTTTGTCTCTAGAGAAAAACAGGATAACTTCTTATGGGTTCTAGAGAGGCTCAAAGAATTGTTGGTAGAGTGTATGGAGCCACGTGTAATTGTAACAGACAGGGATCAAGCTTTGATGAAAGCCTGCGATACAATATTCCCAAAAGCTTCAAAACTGTTATGTAGGTGGCACATCTCGCAGAGTATTCTAGAACACTGTCGGGCAAAATTTACAGATGAAGACTGGAAAATATTCAAGCTTTCTTGGTCTCGACTGTGTGCTTCTCCCACTCTGACGCTATACAATTATAACTATGAGCGGCTCTATACGCGACTGATAGACGACCATCAATCAGGTACATATTATATTAGTTTACATACGTTTATGCAACTATATATACATGCTAACATTACAAATAATAATTTTTTTTAGAAGTTTTGGACTATTTGTATAATGTATGGCTGAAAGAGTACAAAGAAAAGTTTGTTTCAGCATGGACTAACACGGTCCCTAACTTTGGTCAACACACAACCAACAGAGTTGAAAGCCAGCATGCTAAGTTTAAGAGACATGTTAAGGGGCCAAACAGCTCGCTCCATAGACTTGTGTGGCTTGTTGACAAAGTTGTTCAGTCTCAGCGCATACAAATAAACCTCAGCTTTCAGGAAAGTCGGTCCGTGCAAATGGGGGACCACAAAATACCATTTTTTGATAACATACGCGGTAATGTTTCCCAAAAAGCGCTAGACTTGTTGCTTGTTGAGAGGAAAAAGCTACGTGCGTTGCAGGCGGCAGGGGGGACTTGTGGCCATCAGCTTTTTACGAGTTGTGGCTTGCCATGTGCTTGTCAGATGGAGTGGTGGGAAAATACAGGTAATAAAATAGGCTTCGGCCTCTTACTATTCTTCATATGTAATATATCAACTATAAATAGATAATAACATTTTAATTTGTATATATAATCAATGGGTATAACTATGACTATTTAAATACAGATTGCAAAATTCCTCTTTCCTCGATAGACAGATTCTGGACAAAGCTTGATTTTTCGACAGAAAAAGATGAGTAAGATGGTTGTGATCTTCGGGCGGAAATGGATAGGGTCACACAACAACTACAGGCGCAACCACTGATAGTGTTAAAAAGTATGTTGTCAAAGATAAAAGTGGTTGTGGATCCAAGTAAGACTGAACATGAACCGCCTGAGGTACAACAAGATACTCGGGGGCACCCATCTACAAAAGCAAAACAACAAAGGGATGAGGTTGCGAGGCGTAAAGATACCCAAACCCAATCACAAAGGAACGAGGACACTCAAAAGAGAGTGGACACTCAAAAGCCGTTTGCGCAACGTAGTCGTTCAAAGAAAAATAAAGCTAAAAATACAATTCCGAAGCCAAATGAACATTTTCCGCTGTTGGTGCATAGATACATACAAACAAACAAACATACATACATTTATTTCCGTTATTTAGATTTCCCACCATGTGTTTTTTCCAATTATAGGTACAAACACATGATCGATCGTTTTACGGATTGGCTTCCAACTATGTACCGGAGATACATAACACATATGGAAGATGCCCAACCGGATGGTAACTGTGGATTTCGATCCATAGCTATGGGTTTGGGGTTGGAGCAGAATCAGTGGATGTGGGTCCGCCAGCAGCTACTCGACGAGATGTTCATAAATAAGGAACAGTGGTGGCGTATTCTCGACTCTTTCGATAAGGGGTGCTACAATGTGGTATATCGATCAATAAATTGGTTGAACGTGAAACCTGCACCAACTGCATGTTGGATGTTCATGCCCTACACGGGATTGTTGGTGGCTCAGAAATTTGGTGTGATTGTTCAGCATTTAAGCAACGGTGTTTGTCAAACTTACTTCCCCATGTTCGATGGTCCGGAGGTCTACCCAGACCATTCTGTTTTATCGATTGCTTATGTGGAAGGTGGCCACTTCATCATGGTTAAGTTATCAGATGATTGCCCAATGCCAGTACCGAATGGGCTATGGAGTATATACTGAAGTACGGAAGCTATGGAATGGGAGACAATGTACATGTCACATTTGCAAAGGGTGGGCATTACTAGGTAGTAATAGAAGTCAACGAAGAGAATATATAAACGTAGAGTAGGTTTTGTTGTAACACTTAAAATTGTTTAATTGTAGTATTACGTTTAAAGCAAACAATGTTATTTACATTATATTATATTTCAAATATAGTGTATGTGACAATTATTTTATAAAAAATATTAATTACATTGTTTTATAACATAAAAACCCGTATTTATAAATTTTATTTTTTAAAAAAAGGTACAATACGAATCGTATGGGCCGATGAGAGCCTTATACGCGTCTGATGGTGGGCTGACACCTTTTTGTCATATACTCGACGTATTGAGCTATGACAAGTGTATACACTTACACCGTTCTGAAAATTGGTCAAAAAGTCATGATATATACGCCCCTCATTGCGCTATGAGTGGCGTATAGATGTGTTTTCTTGCCCTATTTAGCTAAAAACCACATTTACTTCTAGATATGCACAATAAAGTTGGACCACAAGATGAAGATCCGGAAGTACACACCCACGTAAGGGTTCTTTGTCCCTCGTTTTGTTCTCTCTCTCGTATCACTTGATACGGTTGGAGTATTCAAGGTTAGCTCGTATTACATTTTTTATTTTTTTTTAGTTTTTGGTGGTTACTTTGGTCGTTTATGGTGGAGTTTGGTCGGTGGTTATTGTCTGTGGGTGGTGGCTGTTGTGGTGGTGGGTTGTGGGTGGTGGTTGTGGGTTGTAGGTGGTGGTTGTGGTGGTTGTGGGTTGTGGGTGGTAGGCTGTGGTGGTCGTGGTGGTAGGCTATGGTGACGGGTGGTCGTTGTAGAAGTGGATGAGGGTGGTGGTGGGATATGGTGGTGTCGTGGTGAGTGGTGGGTGTGGTAGTTGTTGGATTTGTTTATTATCTTTATAAAATACACTTTCGAATGTCGATTCTAACACTTCAATCAATCGTTCTTAACAGGGTATCAAAAGTCGGTGTTTTGACGGTGGTGGCCGCGTAATCCTTAGGGAGAAGTGCACTGCTTACCTATTTTAGATTCATGCCAAGGGAAGTACCAGGGTGGCAAGTGATAATGTAGTCGACTCCCACACCGAGTGACCACAACCACCTTCTACTGACCCCAACCACCTTGTGCTGGCCCACGAACCTGATCCCAGGGTTTAGGCGTTATAATATAAACCATGTTGTGGATTATAATATAAACCATGTTTTGACACCTGAGTTTAGGGTTTAGGGTTTAGGTTTAGAAATTTTTTTATTACATTTTGTATGAAAGTGCCATGTTTTGGGTTATAATATAAACCGACGTTCAATTTCATTTTGAATTACGTTTCTTGTTGCGTTATGGAAATGAGAAGTGAAACACAATTATAGACATATTAAAACAAAACAATTAAGAAATTGATGATAATAATTACTAAATTAAAACTTCATATATTTTATAACCTTATTTGTTATATTTTATAGCCTTATTTTATATAATAATACTTAATAAATAAAGAACAAATAAAACTTGATAAATACATATATTTTATAAAATATCTGTGAATTTTTTTTATAATATAAAAACCATAATCTACAACAAATTGTTTTTTTGTAAAAAATGGTACAATATATTTTAGAAAATAAAAAACCCTAATCTACAACAATTTGTTTTTGTAAAAAATGGTACAATATATTTTATAATATAAAAACCCTAATCTACAACAAATTGTTTTTGTAAAAAATGGTACAATATATTTTATAACCTTGTTCTATAAAATATCTAAGAATTTTTTTTATAATTAAATTACAAAAACTTGATACATATACATTTTATATAAAAATCAATGAATGGGCTTATAGAGTATATTCCGATGCAATTAACAGAAGATTACCCGATTCCAGTACCAAATGGGATATGGAGTATATACCGAAGTACGGAATCTATGGAATGGGAGACAATGTACATGTCACTTAATCTACGTAGAGACTTTATTAAGTTAGCTAAGGTGGTGGTGGGTGGTGGTTGTGGTGGTTGACTGTGGTTGTGGTGGTTGACTGTGGGAAGGTGGTGGTCGGTGGTGGCTGTGGTGGTCGTGGGTTGTGGGTGGTGGCTGTGGTGGTGGTGGTGGGTTGTTGGTTGTGGGTGGTAGGCTATGGTGATAACTTTCGAATGTCGATACTAATACTTTAATTGATCTTTCTGAACAGGATATCGAAAGTCAGTGTTTTGACGGTGGTGGCTGCGTAATCCTTTGGGAGAAGTGCATTGCTTACCTATTTCATATCTATGGAATGTGAGACAATGTACATGTCACGTATTGCATAGGGTCGGGCGTTACTGGATGGTAACAGAAGTCTACGTAGAGACTTTATTAACTTATTATAGGTTTCGTTGCAACACTTAAAATTGTTTAATCGTAGTATTACGTTTAAAGAAACCTTGTTATTTACATCATATTATATTTCAAATATAATGTATTTAACAATTTTTTAATAAAATTTATTAATTATATTGTTTTATAATATAAAAATCCTAAACTACAACAAATTGTTTATGTAAAAAAAGGTTCAATAAGAATCGTATGGGTCAATGAGGGTCGTATACCAGTTCCTATATGACTCTCATTAAGCTATACACATCGTATGGTGAGCAGGGAATATTGTCGTATCGGTCAATGAGAGGTGTATTGAAACAACTTTTCACATAAAGGGGGAAAATAGATCAAAACATTTTCAAATACACACACCAAACACCAAGAAAACACACACTAACCCTCTCCGTATCGGATCTCTTCCTCGTATCAAGCTATACGCTCCAGATTAATTCACGAGGTTAGTAACAAGTTATCTTTCCTGTTTATTCTTCTTTGTTTTTGTTTTGGTTCGACGGGGTTAGGGTTTCGTGGTGGTGGTGCTCGGCTATGAGTATTGACGGCGTTAGTGGTAGTGGTTGTGGTGGTGCTCACCCCTGGTCAAAATCAACCAGTCTCCACCAATCTTTACAAGGTACACTCTTCCACCACACAGTCTCCACCACTGTCACCGATAATCCCTTCATCGCCGGCAAACATAGTAATGACAACGAGCAGCGCCTCCACCACTCCCCCATCGTCGGACCACTCCCCCATCGTTGATTTTGTTACTTTGATTTCGAATTTTTAGAGTATTTAGAACAGAACAGTAGGACTGAATGTCTATTTGGATCAATAGGACTGCAATTAAGATTTGGATGTCTTTTTTTTTTTTTAACGGCGATTCGATCTCGTTCATTAAGCCAAGAATTGACGTAGGACTGAATGTTGATTTTGTTGCTTTGATTTCGAATTTTTAGAGTACTTAAATAGTAGTATTGAACCCAGATTTGATCTGTTGTTTACCCACAGAAATGTAGTTCCTTTGATCTCCTCTATTAGAATTGGAACATAAACTGATTTGGCAGAAAAAGAAACAGATTGTTTCTTGCCCTCCATAAGCTCCAACAGACTGTTACGATTTGGATGTCTATTTTGGTTTAATTGAGTGTTTATTTTCTATAAAATTTGGTCGAAATTCACTGATGATACGAGCTCGTCCATAGGACTGCAGTTGAATGATACGACTGGACGGAGTGAATGCTATGTGTTTTGGCCAAACCAGATTTACAGATTTATTCTATTATCTTTTATTTTCAACTTTGCGTGATTCTTTTTTATTGACTTTCGATGTTAATTGTTAAACCCACTGTACAACAAAGAAAGCTATGGAACACTTATGAAATTCATCTTGGTTTATAAATGTGTTTTAAGTTTACTAATTATTTACATGTATTGTGTTTTAACAATTGCAGATATGTCGTCTAAAGAGGAAGACGCGGCTCCGGCAGTGGGATTCGATGAGATGGCCGGTGGTAATTGTGCGGGGTATCCTTATATGGCGTACCAAGCGCACAGCAGAAGGTGGGGCAGCAAAGGGCGCTGTCTTGGGATGCGTTGAGGGAGTGTGGGGAGGAGGATAGGGTTCGGCGGTTAGTCGGGGCTAATACCTCGTGGGACCGTATGTTTTCACTGGCGGCCGCACCGTCTCATAGGCCTTTGATGGTGGAGTTTCTCTCCACTTTCGTTTTTCGTCCACGACCGGCTGATCAGCCTAACTTGGATATGGACGATCCACACGCACCCCCACCCCCTTCAGAGGTATCCTTCTGTTTATTCGGGCAGCGACAGGATATGTCTTTGCGTGAGTTTGCGATCGCCGCCGGATTTTATGTGTTTGACGATTTGGTTTAGGACATCTATACCACTGCGATATCATCCATGCCTGATTACCAGTTACTTGTGTGGTGGCCCAACCTCTGTGATGTTCCCTTCGGTTCAAAGGCCCGTATCTCGTTGATTCCTGGCCCACTTGTTCGTTACATGCACCGCTGCATTGCCACGTCGATCACTGCGCGTGGCAAAAGCCTCGAGTGGGTCACGAAGAACGACCTGTTCTTCCTGTATTGTTTATTCACGGGGACGTCGTGCGCCCTACATCGCTGCCTGGCGGAGTATTTCGCCTCTTATAGTAAACGGCAGAGGCGTGGCCGTATGTTTGGAGGGGCTTTCATCACGCATATGCCCAGCATTGTGCCTGGTATTTTCCATACATTGACGATTTGCCACCGCCGGCACCTTTCGTGTATTTGGGCATACGGACGTTGACAGGGATGCACATAGCAGTGAACTTTCCGGATATTGGTTATAGGTTTGTGGGTTTGGACGGTCGGATTTTTGTATACCAGGAGCTTGTTACATCAGCCACTGCTGGAGGCCGGGGAGGTGGAGATGCCTCATGTAGCTGAGGAGCCTATGGGAGACGGAGACGTCGAGGCTGTGGTTGAGCAGGGGCATCCGCCGCAGGAGCCCCCGCAACATCCTCGACGAGTATATCATGCGGTTAGGCTGCCTCAGTCCACCCAGCGTCCCCTCGAGAGGCTTGTGGCGGATCAGACGGAGATTCTTGGGAGACAGTTATAGCAGGATCGGCGGACAGACATGCTGCAGGATTTGATAGAGTGGGTGATTGCCAGCGAGGCTGAGAGGCGTACTGAGGCCAGGTTGCCAGTTCGACCCGTGCCGCCACCACGTGTTTATCAGAGCCCGACATGCAGCCAGCCCTGTCCCCTACGCAGGTCGGCCCTTCCAGCACACAGGCCGGTCCGTTCAGCACGCAGTCCCCACCATCCGCTACGCAGATCCCTTTGTCAGGTGATGGTGCGGATTCTGATGACACCGGTGACGACATGCCGTTGGATTAGTATTTCTGTATTTTTTTGGTGTAATTTGATTTTAAACATTGTGCGAACGTTATGTTTATTTTGTTTGATTATCTTTTGAACCTATGATTGTACGGACAAATATTTATTTCTTTTGTTATTTACGCTTACTAGTTTGCGTGGTTGAATTTATATAAACGTTTGTGGTGATTTTAATGAAAAACCTCATTTTAATATAATCATATTTTTGTTAACTAATAAAATTTTATTTAATAACAACGTTTTGTTGTATTCATGTTATGTTTTTTTATAATAAAAAGGTAAGAAATTTCATCAAATATACTCTCAATACATAACATTTTGATAAAACACAAAATATGAGAGCCATTACATTCGATTACAGAACTTACATAAACTTAAATAGTGGTAACGACAAACACAAAGACAAACAACACAAAAAAAAACTCCAAGAGATTATCAAACATCTTTCCCTTTAATGAACGGCCCTTGAACGATTATGTTCCATTTCTGCCACTTGCAATTTATACATTCGAACCTCCTCTCTCAAAAGAATGACTTCGTTTTCAAGCACAACCTTCGTATCCAACAGCCCTCTAATGATTTGACTTGACCGATTACATAATGGAGGATCGTGCCACAAAAAGAACTTGCATTTAGAACGCTGAAACGGAAGACGAATTAATATTTATAAATTATAAGTGTAAAAAAATACTTCTTAAAATGCATACCAATTGAGAGCAGGTGTAAAATTGACGTCCGGGATTAGTTTCGGTCCAAGATGTTTTGAGTGCAGCTTGCCTACCACATCTGCAAAGAACCATGGTTGATGTGAAGATGGATACGGATACAACACAAACCATCTAATATGTACTGCATCTTTTCAAGAAAAAAAACATCAATACGCCTCTCATAAGGCACGAAGAGGCGTATAAAAGTACGATTTCTGACAACCTTTTTGACATATGCTCCGTATTATACAATGAGGGACGTATAGACACAACTTTTTAGGAATTAATACTTGTATACGCCCCTCATAGTGCAATGAGAGTCGTATAGGTTTTGAAAAGCTGACAACTTTTTGATAAATACACAAACTTTTTGATATATACAAAAAAGTGGTCAGAAAATGTGGATCTATACGCCCCTTATTGCACTATGAGGTCCGTATACATGTGTATTCTTGCCCCTTTTAGCTACAAACCACATTTATATCTGGATATGCAAAGTTGGACCACTAAAGCAAATTCTTGGACCACACCATGATGAACCGGAAGTACACACACACGAACGGATTCTTTGTCTCTCGTATTGTTCTCTCTCTCTCGTATCACTTTATACGGTTGGAGTATTCAAGGTAGCTCGTTTTCCATATTTGATGTTTTAATTTTTTGGGTGATTACTATGGCCGTTTGTGATGGTGTTAGGGTGGTGGTTATTGTTTGCGGTGGTGTTGGGGTGGTTGTTGGGTTGGTTGATATGGATGAAGGTGGTTGGTGTGGTGTATCATGGTGGTTTGTGGTGGTGGACGGTGGAGGTTTATGGTGGTGTTTCATGGTGGTTTGTGGTAGTGGACGGTGGAGGTTTATGGTGGTTGACGGTGAAGGTTTGTGGTGGTTGACGGTGGTGAGGTGGTGGTGGGTGGTAGGCTGTGGATAAATTGGTGTTTGGTGGTGGGTGGTAGGATTTGGTAGCGGTTGAGGGTGGTGGTTTGTGGTGGTTGGTTGTGGTAAGGTGGTGGTGGGTGGTGGCTGTGGTAAGGTGGTGGGTTGCGGGTGGTGGCTGTGGTGGTGGTGGGTTGTGGGTGGTAGGTTGTGGTGGTCGTGGTAGTGGGCTATGGTGGCGGGTGGTCGGCTGTGGCGGTGGCGGGTGGTCGCTGTGGAGGTTTTTGAGGGTGGTGGTGGGCTATGGTGGTGCCGTGGTGGGTGGTGGTGTGGTAGTTATCAGATTTGTTTATTATTTTCTTTAAAAATAATACAATTTCGAATGTCGAGTCTAACACTTTAACCAATCGTTCTTAACATGATATCAAAAGTCGGTGTTTTGACGGTGGTGGCCGCGTAATCCTTAGGGACAAGTGCATTGCTTACCTATTTCAGATTCAAAGGCGTCCCCGCGTACCTATTTCAGATTCATGCCGAGGGACGCACCATAGTGGCAGTGGGTAATGAAGTCGACTCCCGCACCCACTGCCCCAACCATCTCCAGTGGGTGTGCTCTTGATGTCATTTTAGTAACACCCTCGGTGTAGTCTTGATGGCATCAGAGCCCTTGGAACCTAGGGTAGCAACACTACCCATTGGGTGAGCTCTTGATATGGTCTTAGCAACACCCCCGGTGTACTCTTGACATCATCGAAGTCGTACGCGAATTCAATAATATGTAACGATTTACGTTTAGGGTTTAGGGTTTAGGTTATCTTTTTATTACATTTTGTATGAAAGTACCATGTTTTGGGTTATAATATATAAACCGATATTCAATTTCATTTTGGATTACGTTTCTTGTTGCGTTATGAAAATGATAAGTGAAACACATTTTTTTAAACCTACAATTTTTTTAAAACCACATCTTATAAATAAAATATTTGTCATTTTATAACATACAATTTTTTAAAACCACATTTTATAAAAAATATGTAGTTTCTTAATATATTAAAAAAACAAATTAAAACTTGATATATTTTATAACCTTGGTTTACCAAAAAATTCTAAGAAGTTTTTGATAATAATTACTAAATAAAACCTTGATACATACAAATTGTTTTTATACTAAATAAAAAACAAATAAAAAACTTAATAAAAACTTTATAAATACAATTATTTTATAAAACCTTATTTTATTAAATATCTAAGAAATATTTTATACTAATTAATTTATTAAAACTGGTTACATATACATTTTATATAAAATCTATCAATTTTTTTTATAATAATATTTCACTACCTTCCCCAATTTTCAAGCATTAAACCCTTCATCTTATTCCATATAAAAGGTAGCAATCATTATGAAATCATTGGGTGACACCCAATGGACCCTATATTAGGTGTATTGGGCAATAAGGGTCATATAGGGTTAGAGGATGTGTAGATAACTTTGGGGATATGTGGATACATCCACCCGGTATAAAATGCCATAATAAATGTTTCAATAGTATAAAGAAATCAAGAAGTTTATAATTGATTCACTAATTTCCTGATATTAATCGTATTTTTATTTTAATATGATAATAATTGTCACAGTATAACATCTTCCAAGTTGCTATACTATTAATTTTGTTCACAGGAAGTTGACGTTATTGTCGTATTAGGACATCGTTGTTCAACGTTTGATGACTATGTTGCATCGTTAATCTTGTTGTCGCTTACTATATTGTTTATACAAAAATTACAGGTCATTGATTTTTATATAAAATCAAATGGTTCATTGATGTTAACTATAATCTTATCACATGTCAAATGATCCGATAATTGTGACAGTAACTATTTGAATATTATATTATTTATTACTCAAAATGATAATCTCATAACTTATTTTATTATAAATTATTATCTTCAGGGAGGTTATACACACTAACCACACAATTATTATTTAACTATAATAATAGACACCTTACATACGTACAGATATCAATATCAACAACAACAACCATACCCAGTGTAATCCCACCTATAATCAAGCTATTGGTAAGGTCTGGAGAGGATGAGATGTAGACAGTCTTACCTCTATCCCAAATGATAAAAAGGCTGCTTCCAGTGAGACCCCCAGCTCTAGAGTCACGTATAACCATATAAGTCAAAGTAAGACACACATAGCCACTAGAAAAAGGACACATAAAACACACGATATAGACAAGTAAAACACCACTATAGAATATAAACACGTGATATAGACAAGTAACGCACCACATGCACAGGTTACCGAAATAAATTAAGAAAAGTTAAGCTACTAAGCAAAAACCTATAGCAACACCAAATCATCTCCCTAAAAATCATTGACCTTAATCCTACGTCTCCACGCACTCCTATCCTCGACCATGTCCTCAGAGAGATGCAATTCTAACAAATCATTCCTAATTCGCTCGTCTCAAGTAAGTTTAGGCATCCCTCTACTCCTTCTTCCTCAACAGTGAGAATTTCCACAGTTCTAACGGTATCAGTCGCCTGCCTTCTCCTGACATGCCCAAACCATCTTAACCTCCCTTCCCTTATCTTATCTGATATACTAGCAACCCCAATTTTTTCCCTAAAAACCTTATTTCTTATCTTGTCTACCCTAGTATGCCCAGACATCCACCTCAGCATCCTCATTTCTACGACCTCTAACTTACGCACATGAGTCTTCTTTATGGCCCAACAATCGGTTCCGTATAACATAGCAGGTCTAACTGTAACCCTATAAAATTTCCCTTTTAATTTAATAGGGAACCTCCTGTCACACAATACTCCTGAGGCTGCCCTCCACCTACACCAACCAACCTGGATGCGATGGGTTACATAACTATCAATCTCCCCATCTCTTTGTACATACGATCCTAAGTACTTGAACTTAGTTGTCTGCGGAACCACCTGGCCCTCAATGGTGATCCGAGTGTCTTCTTCGTTGCCTACACCACTGAAATCACAATAAAGGTACTCAGTAAACCTTTTCCTTCCAAAGTTGCTCTCCAGTCCTCTAACCTTGCGTTCAGGCTCTGTTTACACTCAGCAACTAACACAATATCATCTGCAAAAAGCATCCACCACGGAACTGTTTCCTGAATCGACTTTGACAATTCATCTATGACCACTGCAAATAGAAAAGGACTCAACGCAGACCCTTGGTAGAGTCCTACCTCCACTGGGAAGCAACCAGTATCCCCTACAGGGGCACGAACACTAGTCTTGGTCCTAACATACATATCCTTAAATAAGTCTATATACTTCCTAGGAACTCCTCTACCTTCCAAACTATCCCAAATAAGTCTACGTGAGACACTATCATATGCCTTTTCTAGGTCAACGAAGACCATGTGAAGATCACGCTTCTTCTCCCTATACTTTTCCATCAGTCTTCTTAAAATGTGTATTGCTTCCGTAGTTGACCGTCCTGGCATGAAACCAAATTGGTTTACCATAACCTGGGTCTCTCTTCTAATTCTAGCCTCGATAATCCTCTCCCATAATTTCATAGTATGTCTTAAAAGCTTAATCCCTCTGTAATTCCCACAATGTTGTGCGTCTCCTTTGTGCTTATATAAAGACACTACGGCACTACTCCTCCACCTATCTGACATAGTGAGGATATCAATATCAATTAGTCAAATTATATTTGATAATTGGTGAATTATATGATCACAAAAGCATATGACATCTCATGTTATGCTCGTTTCATTAAGAAATTTTCCTTTTTCATGTTTACTTTTTTTACGATGTGGTAAAGAGAAATGTGAAAGAAACAAGTTTTTAGTTATCATAAATAATAGCGATTTATCTTTATAAGACAATCAAAATGATAATTTAAGTTTCTTTCTTTTTTCGCTTTAATAACTCCTATTCTTCAAACCGATAATAATATATTAAAAAGTTTATAATTCTCGTTTATCAAGATTTATAGGTTTACCAATATTGTTTTGTTCATTCGTGATGACCATTTTGTAATTTAATTAAAACTTTTAGTGGTCTATTTTTCTTTTAACCTTTTTGAATGCTTAGATTCTTACTTCCAATTTTGATTCGACATAAAAAAAATTAGCAAAAAGGAACAAGCAATTAGAACAAAACTAGCAATTAACTCTAATCGCCTAACAAAAACGCAGACACGAAGCTAGTAGTATGTCTATAATTCTATATGAACATTAAGATTAGATTAACACTTATAACTTACACGAAATCGCTGATCATAAAATAGCTAGCGAACATTGAATGTATAATGTGAATCCTAGAACATACTAGCTAGGAATTGATTTTCCCAAGTATAGACTCTTTGTAACTATGATATAAGCTCTTCTTGATCTTTATACTATGATCTCTCATTTCTAAATCTCTATAGGAGAGCGTTAAAGGTCTTATGTGGCATTCGATGAATAAAGAATGTTTATCTGACTTGTAGAATAAAACATTCAACTTGATGAACAACTTAAGATGATCAATATGATCTGTATTTTACCTACTTATGTTGCTCAATACAAGGACACATGGAAGTGTTTTTTCTATTATAATTGCAAATACTAGTTATAAACTAAGAGAGGTAATAAATAATATTTATTAACTTGTTAGTGCAATCGTGGAGCAACTCTTTTATCTTTAAAACAAACCATGCAAAACTTGTGTGAACATTTTTCATGTTAGGTTTTGTCAACTAGTCTTGTTTATATGTGATTGTTTATCAATGATCATACACGTGGGATAATTATCCCAAGAATAACATGAATCCCTAAAAATATCACATGAAACTCAATCTTAAAATGTTCCTATTTTTTTTTTGCCTAGTTATATAAACAACCTACAAATATGTTATGCTTTCCGCGTTAAATAAACATCTTACAAAGTGTATGCATTACGCTAAGATAAATCAGTCCCTAATAAACAAACTTATACCCAAGTTTTTCAAAGTTGATCTGTTGAGTTGCCCCATACATACATATGTCTATCCAAATGTTAATTTATTTGTTTGGTCACATGCGTACTTTCCAACACCATCAAACAATTAAACACATACACTTCATATTATTTATTGAGATCTAGAGGAGTCCGTTTCAACGTTTCGCACCTCGATCGATCTTATTTTGGTTTTTTACAATATCGTCACTTGTTATAGCAGTTACAAGATAAAATCGTTAAAGCGATTACAAAGATAAAACTCAAATGCTAAAGAACATCGACATTTTTTTTGGATGTAAATGTATGTTTGAGATCAAAAGAAAAATAAATTAGAAAGAAAATATAGAAAAATAAAATATTTTTTTAAATAGTTTAGATGAAAAAAAAGGCTCTAAATATAAGTGCCATATAAGGGGACAAAGTAAATATAAAAACTATAAAATCTTTGATTGGGAGACGTGTTGCTATTTATTACCCTCACAACTCTTACACATTTTACTATTAATTAACGAGAGGAACTCCTCCGTGCATTGCAACAGGAGTCCGGTTCATTAGGTTACTAATACAATATCGGTACCTGTACTTGATATACTAACTAAAAAAGAAAACTTAAAAAATAAATCCAGGATATGCCCAAAATGACATTCTCACATGTTTTACATTGATCAAAAACCATAAAAAACGAATATTGGTATAGGATCCGGTAATACGGATGTTGTTCGGTCGAAATTGATTCGGTCTGTTGGGGCACCGGTATGTTGTTTAGTCGGAATCGATTCGACCTAATATGTGACGGGAGTTATCGTTCCACAACGTCAACTTAGACAAAAAAATTACTAAATATATGATAGCTTTGAAAATGTGTATATTTATGTTTCAATCATTTGTTTACTCCTACTCACAACTCGATTTCAATTTTTTATCGAAATATATAGATAAAAATGGACACGTCGAAACGACAAATTCGTAAACATAAAATTGAATCTTAAAAGTAATGATAGAAAAATAAAATGTGCTTAAAATTAATTATGATAATTATATTATAAAACAGTGTTAAATCTAAAGAAAATAAAATGAATAAAATTAACTTAAGCACTGTTCATTATTCTTTTTAGTATACTAGTGGGATTCTCGCGCGCTTCGCTGCGAACCTTTAGTCATTACGGTCTGGTTCATTACAGTACCCGTACGACACCGGCACTCGACATAGCAATGGTTGCCAATCGACGCTTTATTTAACCAATTGAAAACGTACTGGTATCGGTGTTGTTTGGTCGGTATCGGTCTATTACGATACCGGTATCGTACAAACACTCGATATAGCTTATGATACAAAAAAAAATACTTTATTGTGAATATTACTTTGTGTTCAATGAATTTTATACCGCCACATCGAGAATTCTATAAATACGAATACGTAATAGTTACCGATGTTGTTTGGTCGGTATATGTTCGGTTTCTGATGATAAAAAAAATCAACTATATATGTTTGGTTGGTGTATGTTAGGTTTGTGATGATAATCAAATCAACTATTTATGACCCATTTGAATACCAATGTTGTTTGGTCAGTATATGTTTGGTTTATGATGATAAAAAAATCAACTATATATAACCAGTTCAAGTAGAACTTTTATCGAATCATACATAATAATATGCATATGATGACGGTAATAATAAAAATGATACAGATGTTAAACGGTACCGATGTTGTTATTGATGCATGTTATGTATGTCCGTCACTTTGCGAATAGGCTAGATAGAGTGTATGTTGAATATTGTATAGATTAGATATGAACACATGACTTTGGAGAGAACGAAAGAGGTTCGTACAGATGTAACCTCGTAAGGATGTAGCTTTGTACGAAGGTAACACCTTCGTGTGGAGGTAACCACATCCGCACGGTCAAACACCTCCGTCCTAACCTCATGTATATATATAGTGTCGTGTGTTTGTTAGTTGATAAGTTTTGGAGATCCCAGAGGGGAAATGCGGGAGAAATTGTTTCTCAAGATTGGAACGATGTAAACTCTTTCGGTATGAATGAAAAGCTTCCGCTTCTACTTCTTCTTAATAACTTTCTACTGAATTAGTGACATCTCGTCTAAACTTCCGTCTATACCCGTCGGATCCTGGACTTACAATTGGTATCAAAGCTACGATACCGATTCAATCGATCTAACAATTGACTGAATCACCAACGCTCATAAATTATGGACATTTAGGAGTTTTAGACGTAAATCATCAAATAAACGGACAATCCATGGACAAAAATTAAAATCGAAACCATAGGATTGTTTAGAAATGAATTTCGACCATGTCTGTGAAAGAATCATCATGAAATTCGAAGAAAGAAAGATTTTGGATAAAAAAATTGAATCAGAACTGTTCGCACAGAGTAACTACCTCCACAATAAGGTACTACCTCCGCACGAATGGACTACGTCTGCATGGAGGTACCTACTTCATCCGCGCGAACGAGTCAAATGCCTAAAAAAGGCATTTTTTGATCGCGGGGATGAGACGGTGTCCATAAAAAATTTACTGATTAATTTTTTTTCGAGATTTTAATGACAAATACGGGTTGTTCGGGGACACCGTCGGCAGCTTCAGAGAATAGATTTTATGATACGATCACAGAGGATTGAAGATAATGGGGTAGTCACAGATACCTATGCATAATGATTATCATTTGGAGTAGTGACTATTAATGGGCGTTAAAGAAAAATCTGCAATTGATGAAAAACACACTTTTGTGGACCAAAATGACACATATTCCACATAGTTAAGTTTTTCAAAGAATAGAGTGAGCTGAATTTGCCAAGTTTGAGGGGGAAATTCAGTGATAAGTTTTAGAGAGATAAGAATTTGCAAAAATAAGGGGGAATAAAAATTTTATTAGAATATATTGAATTCCAGCATTTTGGAAATTCAGACTTGCAACAGTATTTAGGTAGTTCCGACTTCAGATTGTCTGGGGATACATAAGATTTTGGATTCTTTAGTTCGTGATCATAGGTGTGACACCGTGTACTTTTCGTTTTGTAATTACGCGGAAAAAAAACATTAAGACAATAATACGTAGCGTAATTAGACTTAAATTAACTTAATCAGACCTTTGGAGTGCCTAGGAACGCCTAACTAACCTTACAGTGCGCGTATGGCGATTTGCGGGAAAACTGCTGAACGATAAGCGATAACGAACTGAAAACGACCAAAATACTTACAAGGCCGATAAATACGAAATTTTATACGTATAATTTATGCATACGAACTTGGTTTTGCGAATTTACGGTGCTTCGAATGGCACAAAACGCTTACTTATGCGAGAAACAAGACTGTAGAAGCGCACCGGCAACAAAATGGAGGCACTTGACGCGTATACCGCCTTCAAAATGGAAATATAATGATGTAATTAGCTTCGTAATCGAATTTTAGTGCTCGCAGACGAAAACGGATTGAAAAACGGACAAGAAACGACTAACGTGTCAAATTTCACGATTTTAACGTAACCGACGAACAAACACGTTAAACGAGGACTACCGATGCTATTTTATAAAGTTTTGACCTTGAAATCAATTATACGATACTATACGACGTTCGGGTGCGAAGACGGGCTTCAGAAACGCGATCGGGCCGCTCGAAACTACTAGAAACAGGCTCGTGGGCCTTGGGCTACCACCACACACACTCAACATCATTTTTTCACATACACTCTCTCTCTCCTTTCACACTTCTCTCTCACTCCCTCTCTCTCTAGAACCATCCGGTGACCGGACTCCGGCCGACCTCTGGCGGAGATCCGGTGGTGACACGGCGGGCCGGCGACTGCCGGCGGCGGTGGAGGTATTTCCGGCGGGTTTTTTACGGCGGAGATCCGGCGAACCCCCCCTAAAACCCACCTTCTAAATGCGTTTCCAGCGTCAGATTCTCCGTTCGAGCAACGGAGGTGGTGGTTTTGAACACCGGCTGCCGCTTTTCGAGTAAATCTCTCGGGTAACATCTGTAACTCATCATCTTCTTCTTCTTTTCTGTTTGATTCTTGTAGATCCGAGTTTTTCTCCGGCCGATTTGGTTGTTTCAGGTGAAAGTGATGGTGATGGGTGTCGCGTGAAGGTGGTTGACGCGACGGGGGTGGTGCGCCGGTGGCAGTAGCGGCGGTGACGTGATGATGATAGGCGGATGATGATGATGACACGATGATGATGTTGATGATTCACGGCCAGCCGGCGACGGCAGCGCCGCCGTGACGTCGGCGGTGGTGTTTTTGTTTCTTTCGACGAGTTTAACCGTTTGTTCAAGCTCGGTTCAAGTATTCAGATCGGGTGCGGGATATGTTTGGCTCAAGAATTGATTCGGTACACATGAGGTTCAACCGGTTCTAATTTCATTACTTCTGATGTTTCGGGTCTCGTTTGGTTCAGATCTGGCTCAGATTCGGGTTCGGGTTATACGGGTCAACAGTCAAAGTTTCGAGTTTGGTCAAAGTCAGGTTTGACTGGTTCGGGTCAACTGGTCAACGATCAGATGTGGGTTCGAGTGAACACGTCGGGTCTCGCAGTTCGGTCAGACGGCTCAGCTTCGGTTTCAGTTGACTCGGTCAAACCGAGTCAACTCGGTCAAACACGGTCCACTCGAGTCAACTCAGTTGACTCGGTCAACTCGGTTAGCGTTTCGACACAAGAATTTTGGTAATGGTTTAAAGACGTAATTTCATTATAGTGTTTATTTTAATATTACGTTCACATGAAAACGAGCTCGAACCGAATAAACTGACGAACTATTAGTTAAAGTTTATTTGGAATTACTTACTATATTGTGTATATAACTTGATTATACATATACATTGTTTGTTAAATTGTTGAATTTTGAAAAATAACGACAACTTGTGTTGTCGGGGGCGTCAAAAAACAGAGGAAGCTTTGCTCGTTTTTCGAGAAAATCCGAAAACAAAACGTGTTTTATTGCAAAACGACAACTATCGGATTCAAACGACTTTTATAAAACAAGATACAAATGCATATTATTTCGACGACACTTTATAAAAACGTCAATAACGCGAACTACTTTATAAAATAAATATAACAACTTTTATATTTAGTTTCAAACAACTAAAGCTCGACGATTCGTTTATAAAAATAAATATAGTTTATTTATTTATTTCAAACATCAAACGACGCGCATTCTTTTATAAAATAAATATAGTTGATATATTTATTTCAAACATCAAACAACTCGCTGATTCTTTGATAAAATAAATATAACCTTTTATATTTATTTCAAACGCCTAAATGGCAAAAACCCATATTTTGATCATTATCATACGAGACGCGATATATAATACGGGTGTTATATATTATTCATTACATACACATACGACTTCTCGAAACAACTAAGGAGATTCTCCTGATATTTATATATTTTTATATAAATAGTTATATATTTTAAATCTCTCGAGAACTAAGTCTTTCCAAGACTTATTGATTATTACCGATAATATACGAACTAATAAGTATAGCTCAATCATTTTCGTTAAGTTAGCAACTTACCGTCGAATCGTTTGGTTAACGATTCGGTAGAGCTCGGTGACATGTAGTTAGTTACCGTGTTTATTTTAAAAACTTATAAGATATTCCGTGTTAGGAATATTGTAGAATGCACGCTAGCGAATCACGTTTGGAAACGACATTATGGAATGCACATTTAGCTAACTTTGCACAAGGAAATCCAGGTGAGTTCATAACCCCCACTTAGAAATGGGCATAATAACCGGTTCCAAACCCGACCCGGTGGAACCTACCTGGGACCGGTTCCGGTTCCTACCCGACATATAGTAGAACCGGTTCCGGTTTCAAAATACCCGATGGTTCCTACCCGGTTCCACATTTTTGGAAAAAAATAAGTTCCGGAACCGGTTCCAACCCGTACCCGGGTTGTACCCGTAACCGGTTCTTATCATACCCGGTTCCTACGGTAACCTTCCAGACCCGGCGTCAATATATTTTTAATGCGAGTTTTTTTATAAGTCTTTGCTAGAACAAGGTATAATACATAAACATAAAACTATTTATTACGAGAAACAAGTACCCGGTTACACAAACAACCTAAACAAGAAACGTTAAACAAAACACATAAAACACTAAACATACTAATCATAAAACACAAATGGGTTTACAATACATAAAACAAACTAAACTTTCGATGACCCGGTCCCGGATGCTTCACCATTTTCATTGTTTTTCGCCTTTGTCACCGGACAATGGCGGTCGGTGTGTTTCTTGAGCGTCGAGTTGGCCGACGCCTTCATGAACTTCCCGCACCCCTTGCATCTAGCCATTTCATGGCTATCCGACATCAAGCACAAGTCAAAGTGCTTCCAAATAGCGGGTTTCTTTTGGTTTCCAAAACATCCACGACCTCATCGTTGCAAGCCATCGTTATCTCTTTGATAGTATTAGATTTGAAGTGGTTAAAATGTTGATTTTTTTGTAGTAAGTAAATGAAATTGGAAGTGGTGTAGAGAATGAGGTTAAATTATAAGAAAAAACCGATTTTAAGAGTAATATTCAGTTTCAATTATTAGGAACCGGTTCCTAATAGTAAATGCAGCTTTTTATAGTAAATGCAGCTTTTTATGACAGAACCAGTTCCTACCCGTACCCGGTTCCTACCATACCCGGTTCCAAATTACCCGGAACCGGTTCCAGCCGGTTCCACATTTAAAAACTTATACCCGGGTACGAACTGGAACCGGTTCCACAGAGGAACCGGGTCTACTGACTAGCATGAGGAACCGGGTCCGGGTTGGAACCGGGTCCGGGTATTCAAAAGACCCGATTTTGCCCATCTCTACCCCCACTTTTTACAGTTTTATATTTTTATGAATGTTTTCGGGGGTGGAAGGACATGCAAGTTTTGAAAAAGTACACAAAAGTTCAATGCACAAAAAGATTCATATTTCTAAACCATGTTGCGAAAGGATTTCAATAAACTCAAATGGTTTATGAAAGGTTTATACTCAATATACCGGTTTTACAAAACACACGAGTATTTTCAGAACGTGCATGAGTTTCATGGCTAGAGACGTGAATGTCCTAGCTACAACGGGACTGGATTGTCCTACATACAACTAAGGGGACTGGTTGGTCTTGCTTATAGACTCAAATGGGCTAGGCCCATTCTCATTTGTGCAAGGCACAAAGAAACTAGTGGGCTAGGCCCACACATGCTCGTGCGAGGCACAAAGACACAAGGACTGGGTTGTCCTACATACAAATAAGAGGACTGGTTGGTCCTGCTTATAGACACAAGGACTGGATTGCCCACTACTCAACACTAAGGGCCGTAGGGTCGCTTAAAACTGTACAGCGAAGTCCTCGCTACATACTAGAACTATAACCGCCTGCTAGTCGACCGTCCTGAGTAAACGTTTTGGCGAGGCACTTACTAGCTTGGGGTGGATTATAGGCTCATGCGGGGCATGTTGTCTTTGTCATACGCGGACATCGACGGTTATTCAAACATTACAAAAACAAGGTTTTCTATTAACATGCTTAGAAAATTGGTTTTATTATGTTTTCTCAACAATATTTAAACCGATTATCAAAAAGATTTTGTTTAAAATCTTTTTCAAAATAAACTATGAACTCGCTCAACTTTATGTTGATTTTTCGTATGTTTCTTTCTCAGGTTTTAAAAATCAAACTATGGCACGATTGGAATAGGAGAACCCATGGGGATTCGAGTATTTAGCGGGTTTTCACTTTCTAGAAGTCTTAGCATTAAACACTTCCGCTGTGCAATGAAGATACCAGTCCAGTTACACCAGCTCTGATATTTTGGGGTGCGACAGATTGGTATCAGAGCTATAGGTTTCAGCGAATTAGGTTTCTGTAGAGATACCTAGGCTTTAACCTCACTTTCCTTCGGGGACTTAGCTTATTAAGGCTTGAACACATACATAACGCCTAGAACACATTCATGGGTTCCAATCGTGGCCGAAAATAACAAGTCAACATATTTATTTCAAAACATGCATTAGTGTTGTGTTTTATACACGTTACACGAAACGATTGCATACGATAAGCAAAACTTGAAAGTTTTGAGAACACACACTTAAGACCTTTGGTTAACTTATGACAAGAATTCATTAAAGGTCATTTCGTAGGGACTGCGACTATTTACTCGGGCAAACGATTTTATATATGTCACCTATGCTATTTTACTAACCCGAGCAGGTAAACTACGACAAATAGAATGCCGAGGGGCATGATTACATGAAACTTAGCACGTACATCACAGATGTAGGAATACGAAACGTACGAAATACGAGGCAAGGCTTTGGGAAAGCGTGAACGAACGATTACAATAGCAATGCAAATCCCGTCAGTGGAATGACCGACGATCAGAATACAACTATTGTCACGTAGCACTGCAAGCGGTATCAAACACGCCAAGGTACGTCCAAACGAGGACTTCACAAACTGATGGGAATCACGATTATTGGCATCGCAACAGGAAACTACAAGTCCTCACATCTCCCCACTCCCTTAATGGCGACTACGCCAAGATTGACATCTTGTGGTGATGTCACAAAACACTATGTCATTGCACGAAATTCGAGGTAAGTCTTAAATTATTTTGTTGAATATTCGGACTTTTGCATACAATGAGTAGATTCTTGCATCTCTACTCTTTCTAAAGTTCATCTCATCACGAGGATTTCATTCATACCTAGTGAACACCCAATTACAGTTTCTTGACAAATTCAGACGTTGCGCATGCATTGGTTGTTTGGCATGTGGTTAACCTGATTCGTGGAAACCATCAGGGACCACATCGAATGGGTTGTTCTATAAATATTTCAATTATTGTTTTCATTATACCGATTATTGCATTGCAACTTTGATGACCTACGTTATTGCATGAGTTGACTCATTGATATCGAGTCAACAAAATTCTTTGAATCACTCTTCTTGACAAGCTACATACATGGTTTCATATGGCCATGTTAAAACCTCCTTGGTAATACATATATCGTTGTTAGTCGATATCCAAACTAAGTTTAGTTGGCTAAACTTGCTCACTATGTACATTCAATTCAAGGATTCCGATGGGTTGAGGCCATCATATTCAAAATAATATCAACAACTGTTTCATTCATTTCGAACCATAGTAGACTTATCTGATCTTAACTCTACTAAGTCGTTTGTTGTTTACGACACCTTGTGGTGGTGTATTCATTAATTTGAAGCTTGTGCTGATGTCGTATACAAACTTCACATACGAATTTAATTATTTGTTATTTATTTATTGTTAAATCCACTTTGTTGATTCATTAACTGAAAACATTTTAATACAATCGTGTATTAAGAAAACAGTACACAAATTCATGGCTTGTTTCGGTGTACCTCTAGCGGTTATTTCAACGCCACTTGCAAACTCGATGACCTTCAATTGTTATTTATTTTTTGTCATCGACTCGAATTTCTATGAAATTCATTTGGAATAAATTTTTTAATTTACTTCGTTGAGCTTTTCATTTGATTGCAAACACGATGAATTTGTTTGGTCACCGCTATTATTGAATTATCTCGGTGAATACGACACCTTGTGGCGTCGGTATAAACTTGTAGCTTGGGCTAAACATGACAAATCGTTTCATGGATAACCATGTATACCTTTCGTTTGACTCATCATTTAAATAGTCTTAATGCAACTATGTGTTAAGACAACGATACACTAAGTTCTGTTGCACATCGGTGCATCCTTGTAATTCAATAATGTCAACACGTTGTTTGTTATTCATGTTATGGTTGAAAGTGGACAAATCATTTTCATGTTTCTATTTCATTGAGCTTGTTGACTCCAAGTTTCATTTATCCAACAACCAACACAAGTTTCTGTTGGTAGCAAATTGTACTGTTTCTAAATTCATTGGCAGATTTTAAACGTTAAATTGGACATCTATTGGTTGAATTCCTCTTTTGTTGGACTCAAGTAAACTTAGTCACATTGGTGACTGTATCATAAAATCTCGTTCACTTGACATCAATTCAGAATACAAATTCAGCTGAACCATTGGGTTCTTATTGTCGTAACAAGTCATCGTACTCATACACTACGGACAACTCTTGATTCATTCTCGTAGTCAACTACCTCGGTATTATTCATACATACCTGTGCGTGACAAACCTCTAAGGAGATAACATAATCTAAATTTCGAGGACGAAATTTCTTTAAAAGGGGGAGAATGTGACAACCGGTGCTTTTCGTTTTGTAATTAGGCGGATAACAAACATTAAGACAATAATACGTAGCGTAATTAGACTTAAATTAACTTAATTAGACCTTTGGAGTGCCAGGAACGCCTAACTAACCTTACAGTGCGCGTATGGCGATTTGCGGGAAAACTGCTGAACGATAAGCGATAACGAACTGACAACGGCCAAAATACTGACAAGGCCGATAAATACGAAATTTTATACGTATAATTTATGCATACGAACTTGGTTTTGCGAATTTACGGTGCTTCGAATGGCACAAAACGCTTACTTATGCGAGAAACAAGATTGCAGAAGCGCACCGACAATGAAACGGAGGCACTTGACCCGTGTACCGCCTTCAAAATGGAAATATAATGACGTAATTAGCTTCGTAATCGAATTTTAGTGCTCGCAGACGAAAACGGACAAGAAACGACTAACATGTCAAATTTCACAATTTTAACGTAACCGACGAACAAACACGTTAAACAAGGACTACCGACGCTATTTTACAAACCTTGAAAATCAGTTATACGGCACTATACAACGTTCGGGTGCGAAGACGGGCTTCAATAACGCAATCAGGCCGCTCGAAAACGCTAGGAACGGGCTTGTGGGCCTTGGGCCCAACTCTCAAAACCCTAACTATAAATACCCCAAGCACACTCAAAACACCATTTTTTCACACACACTCTCTCTCCTCTCACACTTCTCTCTCACTCCCTCACTGGGGAGAACCATTCGGTAGCCGACCTCCGGCGGAGCTCCGGTGATGACACGGCGGGACGGCGACTGCCGACGGCAGAGATGACGGCGGTGTCGCCGCTTGTGGCGGCGGCGGTGGAGGTATTTCCGGCGTGTTTTTCACGGTGGAGATCCGGCGAAACCCCCCCCTGAAACCCACCTAAACGCGTTTCCGGCGTCAGATTCTCCGTTCGAGCAACGGAGGTGGTGGTTTCGAGCACCGGCAGCCGCGTTTCGAGTAAATCTCTCGGGTAACATCTGTAACTCATCATCTTCTTCTTCTTTTCTGTTTGATTCTTGTAGATCCGAGTTTTTCTCCGGCCGATTTGGTTGTTTCAGGTGAAAGTGATGGTGATGGGTGTCGCGTGAAGGTGGTTGACGTGGCGGTGGTGGTGCGCCGGCGGCAGTAGCGGCGATGACGTGATGAGGATGATGATGATGATAGGCGGATGATGATGTTGATGATTCACGGCAGCCGGCGACGGCAGCGCCGCCGTGACGGCGGCGGCGGTGTTTTTGTTTCTTTCGACGAGTTTAACGTTTGTTCAAGTTCGGTTCAAATATTCAGATCGGGTTCGGGATATGTTTGGCTCAAGAATTGATTCGGTATACATGAGGTTCAACCGGTCCTAATTTCATTACTTCTGATGTTTCGAGTCTCGTTTGGTTCAGATCTGGCTCAGATTCGTGTTCGGGTTTTACGGGTCAACAGTCAAAGTTTCGAGTTTGGTCAAACCTGGTCAAAGTCAGGTTTAACTAGTTCGGGTCAACTGGTCAACGGTCAGATGTGGGTTCGAGTCAACACGTCGGATCTCGTGGTTCGGTCAGACGGCTCAGCTTCGGTTTCAGTTGACTCGGTCAACCCGGTCAAACACGGTCAATTCGAGTCAACTCAGTTGACTCGGTCAACCCAGTTGGCTTCTCGACACAAGAATATTGGTACTGGTTTAAAGACGTACTTTCATTATAGTGTTTATTTTAATATTACGTTCACACGAAAACGAGCTCGAACCGAATAAACTTACGAACTATTAGTTAAAGTTTATTTGGAATTACTTACTATATTGTGTATGTAACTTGATTATACATATACATTGTTTGATAAATTGTTGAATTTTGAAAAATAACGACAACTTGTGTTGTCGGGGGCGTCAAAAAACAGAGGAAGCTCTGCCCGTTTTTCGAGAAAATCCGAAAACAAAACGTGTTTTATTGCAAAACGACAACTATGCGATTCAAACGACTTTTATAAAACAAGATACAAATGCATATTATTTCGACGACACTTTATAAAAACGTCAATAACGCGAACTACTTTATAAAATAAATATAACAACTTTTATATTTATTTTCACACACCTAAAGCTCGAATTCGTTTATAAAAATAAATATATTATTTCAAACATCAAACGACGCGCATTCTTTTATAAAATAAACTAGTTTAAGAACCCGTGAATTTCACGGGTTGGTAAAAGAAAATATCTTTATTAATACCGCTGCCATTAAATATTATAATATCTTCAGAATACTATAAAATCCCTACCGACTTCATCATCTAAGACCCTCCCAGAGATGTATGACCAGGACATATCATGTTCGCGCTCGCGCCAGCATGGACAAAATTCATTACACCCCTCTCCACTTATAGTTTCTTCATAATTATGGGATCTATATGCATATTATGGATAAAATAGTTGTTAATTGAGAAATTTTCAAAACACTACATTAAAAAATTTTACTGTTGGTTCAACCCCCCTCTAAAAGCTCAACCAATAACTAAACCCAGTAATGAAACTAATTTTGTAAACAAACCAAAATACAATTAAACTGCATCCGATAATAATCAAATAATTGCACTAAATTAGAGATGAAACGTGGATTACCAAGTTCAAGCTTGGATTCATAATTAGATCCATCCCCTTCATGACATAGATCATGTGGTGCCTTTGGTGTTCTCTGTAGATTATTCTCCTTGTGCACATTAAGTGGTCTAGGTTTGTATCGGTTAGTTCGTTACATCAACCTTCTTCTCCAAATATATGCGCATGACTTTGATTCAAACGCCTTGCTATTACGAAGCTGAGCAAGAGAACATGACTTCAAATAGTTGTTGAAACCATGCACATGCCTCTTCTGATTTCCAGTCTTCGACATTTTCTCTTTAGGAGACACTTTACCCATTCTACTTGCTATTTGCTTCCTTTACTTCCTCTATGGAATTATTCCCTCATGCTTGGTGTCCGCTAGTTTGGTTATAAATACTTAAGGTTAGCAATACTCTATAGAAATAAACCTAAAAATCATTTAATAGAAATAAAAACCTACTGTATGTCTAAACTTGAGAGATTATAATATATAAGTATACATCAGATGCTAGATTTACAAACTGTAATTAACCACCATTAAATAGTAATTGTGATGCTGTAATATCAGCTTGTTATCCGGACGAAGAACCAATGTGTTACGAATTAAGCGTATACGGGTCAAGCATCATTAGTCCGGATGTTTGGTTGTTCGACACGCATGATTTATTTTTTGAGATACGCATGAACATTGACTGAAAATCTGGATCATTTGTTAGCTAGAGTAGGGATGAGCAAATGTTACCAGGTACCGGTTCGGAACTGGTACCAAATTTCCCGAACCAAGTTAATTTTCGATACCGATTCGGTACCGACATTTACCGTTCTGGTTCGGTATGGTACCGGTTTTTACTGAATTTTACCTTCAAATACCGGTTCGTACAGGTACCAAACCATACCGGGTATTTTCTAGAGTTGTTATTCTAAGCTGTTAGTATTCAAACACAATTTGTAGTTTATTTCTTGTTAGATAATGAAATCATATAAGAAAATTCCCTAAACTTCTATTACAATATGTAATATATTGTTCTTCTTTGTTTACAGTTGTTACGTCCACTAATCCAATTAGGCAATTAACAATACAAAAGGCATGAGTCATGATTAGTAACAGTTAACAAACCTAATCAATGTCTATACTAATCAAACACACATAATAATTTCAAATAACAATAAGAGATCACCAATTACCATCACAAACACAGTAAAATGAATATAAATAGATGTAGATGGTTAGATCAGAGGTTTATAGTTACGAAATCAAGGAATATACCTTATGGGGAGATGGAGATCTGTTAGGAGATGAGGATGAAGGTGGATCGGAGAAAAGATTTGTAAGTTTGTCTATAACTCTATCTTTCCATGAATGCATTGCGATTAATGGTGGATTTGAAACCCTAGAACCGAAGAGAAGGTGGGTGATGATGATGATTTGAAAAGAATCAAAGAAAGACGTTTCATCTGATAAGGGAAAAGGGAAATAAGATGCAATTGGGTAAAACACGTGGGTTTTTACGAACCACCAAACACCCTAACCTGTAATATTGCACAGCCGGTCACTGTAATCATAGCCAGAACCACCACCGTCATCTCTGTTATCATCAACCATAATCGAAATGGCAGAGAGGAATACGGAGGCTCGCGATTCCTGTCACCAGATCGTAATGCATATGGAAAGGTTGAGGAGAGAGATCGTTGTGGGAAGAAACATGAGAAGGAGAAAAGAGGAAAGGAGAATAGAGGAAAAGAGAATGGCGCCCGAACCTTAATTCTCTTGATAAGAGAATGTCCACATCATTAAAATGATTCGTCAAGAATAGGTGATGTGGCCAAAATAATTTTTTTTAATATAATAGATAAATAGATAGATATAGTTGATATATTTATTTCAAACATCAAACAACTTGCTGATTCTTCGATAAAATAAACGTAACATTTTATATTTTTTCAAACGCTTAAACGGCAAAAACCTATATTTTGATCATTATCATACGAGACGGATATATAATACGGGTGTTATATATTATTCATTACATACACATACGACTTCTCGAGACAACTAACGAGATTCTCCTGATATATTTATATATTTTTATATAAATACTTATATATTTTATATCTCTCGAGAACTAAGTCTTTCCAAGACTTATTGATTATTACTGATAATATACGAACTAACAAGTCTAGCTCAATCATTTTCGTTAAGTTAGCAACTTACCGTCGAATCATTCGGTTAACGATTCGGTAGAGCTTGGTGACACGCAGTTAGTTACCGCGTTTATTTTAAAAACTTATAAGATATTCCGTGTTAGGAATACTGTAGAATGCACGCTAGCGAATCACGTTTGGAAACGACATTATGGAATGCACATTTAGCTAGCTTTGCACAAGGAAATCCAGGTGAGTTCATAACCCCCACTTTTTACAGTTTTATATTTTTATAAATGTTTTCGGGGGTGGAAAGACATGCAAGTTTTGAAAAAGTACACAAAAGTTCAATGCACAAAAAGATTCATATTTCTAAACCATGTTGCTAAAGGATTTCAATAAACTCAAATGGTTTACGAAAGGTTTATACTCAATATACCGGTTTTACAAAACACATGCGTATTTTCAGAACGTGCATGAGTTTCATGGCTAGAGACGGGAATGTCCTAGCTATAACGGGACTGGATTGTTCTACATACAACTAAGAGGACTGGTTGGTCCTGCTTACAGACTCAAATGGGCTAGGCCCATTCTCATTTGTGCTAGGCACAAAGAAACTAGTGGGCTAGGCCCACACATGCTCGTGCGAGGCACCAAGACAAGGACTGGTTTGTCCTACATACAAATAAGAGAACTGGTTGGTCCTGCTTATAGACACAAGGACTGGATTGTCCACTACTAAACACTAAGGGCCGTAGGGTCCTTAAAGCTGTACAGTGAAGTCCTCGCTACATACTAGAACTATAACCACATGCTAGTCTACCGTCCTGAGTAAACGGATTGGCGAGGCACTTACTAGCTTGGGGTGGATTATAGGCTCATGCGGGGCATGTTGTCTTTGTCATACGCGGACATCGACGGTTATTCAAACATTACAAAAAAAGGTTTTCATTTAACATGCTGAGAAAAATGGTTTTATTGTGTTTTCTCAACAATATTTAAACCGATTATCAAAAAGATTTTGTTTAAAATCTTTTTCAAAACAAACTATGAACTAGCTCAACTTTATGTTGATTTTTCGCATGTTTCTTTCTCAGGTTTTAAAAATCAAACTATGGCACGATTGGAATAGGAGAACCCATGGGGATTCGAGTATTTAGCGGGTTTTCACTTTCTAGAAGTCTTAGCATTAAACACTTCCGCTGTGCAATGAAGATACCAGTCCAGTCACGCCAGCTCTGATATTTTGGGGTGTGACAATTGGAAGTTCAGATTCTTCAGATGGTGATCGAATTGATGTCTTAGGGTTTGAGTCCCAAGTCTTCGTCAAGCCGGATAGCATGATTAGCGTTAGGAAATGCATCAGTATTGTCGATACTTAAAAGATATCTCGGAACTGATAATTTTTAGATAGTCTAAAGTGTCAGAATGGTTAATCTTTGAGCAGAGGAATTGTTTTTCGGACTAACCTCTGGGGAATGATAATGTTTGTTGATCAAATTGCTACCGGGTTTAACAGAGAAGACTATATATCTGTTATCGTGAATGAAGAGGAAGAATGTGATTCTGATCGTGGAAGAATGTTTCTCAGATTTGAATGTGTTATCAGATGATTTGGTATCCGATGAAGATTTGCTTATGGTGAAGATTTTCGCGGGTGTTCATTGAGTTGAAGTTTACCAGTGTGGTGATTTGAAGTTTCCATCAATTGTCGGTTGGGTTTTTTAAGATTAAGAGATTCAGCTAAAGTGCAAAGTGTTAAATCAAAAACCAAACGCGGATGTGGTTATAGTCAAAACAGAGAAGCTGCATTAATTAGTTTCGAGTTGGTGATTATTCGTGAAGATTACAGTTAAGCAAATTAGAGGAGGTCGGGAACCACGCAAACAAAGACCTGAAGATTCATTTCAAGTGGAATTTGTATATAATGAAGATAATGCAAACCCAAATCATCAATCAATGGGGAATTATTTGAAGATATCAAATGCTTGATAGAAGTTGTAGAATATTCAAACACGGCTCTCATATTTCACGATCAAGATTCGACAATGAAGGCCAAGGGAGAATTTGTTGATGCATGTTATGTGTGTCTGCCACTGTGCGAATAGGCTAGATAGAGCGTGTGTTGAATATTGTATAGATTAGATACGAACACATAACTTTGGAGAGAACGAGAGAGGTCCGTTACAATACTCAAATCAAGGGGTTATATACTATATCCCAAGTTTTGATAAAAGAGGTTAAAACGTATTTAACTTGTAGTACAGCCGGATTCAAAGTTTATTGTCTATGGTGCGATTACTGGCATGTTCTATAATCTAAAGTGAATGGACATAATATCCATGAGAATTGTTCACGGGTCTTTATAAGTCATTTAGAGTTGACCGATTAACATGGATTTAAGTATGGTTCTACTAGGTTAAGCGTTGACCGGATAAAATGTTGGTTATAACCATACGAGTGATGGGTTTCATGTGTTATGGTTGAATAACCTCACATTCTGATTTGAAAGTGTTTTGAAATGGCTTTGACCCATTATGACTTGTTTATATGGTTTACGTCATTTTAACGAGTTCTATGCATAAATACGGTTTCAGACACTCAAATGGGTCTGTGGCAAGTCAAATATGTTAGAACATATTTTTGTTATGTTGCACAACCTGTTTTGGTGTCAAAACATTAGATTATATTTGCTTAAGTTCATTCTTTGATAATTACATAAAGTTGAGTTTGACTTTTTAGAAATTCAGGTTTGACTTGCCATTTTGACCCATTTAGACATGACGATTACGTGATATTGATGTGATAAAAGTAGTTTAATAAAAACAAAAGAAACTAATCTAATATAGACACTAAGTAATATACTCTAGACTCTGTAAACTCGACTAAACTACAAACCAACAAGTGAACCAATCGACTCTAGTAAAGCTAAGTAAGTCCGAAAATCGAACCCACATGACTCTATTTAACTACGCTAACTAACCTATCCAGATCTAGACTGGCACGTACATGACACTAATTGTTTTTATATGTGATGGGGGGATTCTAAATATCCTAAAAGTGCAAATTAATTAAATTAATTAGCTAAGTTAACTAGACACGAACTAACTCGGGTTTTACTTAGATGGTGGAAACAACTACATAGATTGGAATCCTGGTTTGCATTAGTAATGCAATTATTAGGATGATAATTATTTTGGAACCAGATCTTCTAATACTAAACCTGTGGAGATACCAAACAAGACCCCCGACCCTTCTCAGGAAGACACTTATGGCACTCTAAAGGCTGTTACAAACACCGGTTGGTCTAGACTCCCTCACATGCTATCTAAGTGGTTTACGAAAGTACCCTAATTCGATTTACTCCCTCACAGGCTATAAACCTAGGATAGACTTGTGTTCTTGATTAACTTGATAGATAAAAGTCAATAAGTAAACTAGTTCAGACTCCTCACAAAGCTCCTACCTAGCAATTTAATGACTAGGACCTAAAAATAAAATCGCACCTCACAACTATTGAGATTAGTACAACATTTAAACTTACCTAATTACCGCTTCTAAGGTGTATTGGCCAATTAACCTTAAATATTACAAAATAATATCATAATCTAGCATGAACCTATTATGTGAAAGACATCCACCAAGACTCATACAAAGCAATAAAGACAATCAAACACTTTTAAGCATGCAAACACATCAAACCAATAATCAAGTCGACTACTTTCATAAATAATCCATAAATAACTAGCAATCCATAATAAAAATCAAAACTTTACAAACCTTTCATCCAAGTCTAGGTAGTAAACAAATTTAGCCAATCAAAGTCAGTAAAACACTCAAAACAAGAGTATATTCAAAGACAAGAAACATGATAAGCAATTGAAAGCAAAGAACGGTTGAACCAAATGATTAACAAGCGACTCGGTTGTTCCCATGAGCTTCCAACCTTCAAACTCTGCTTCAAGACTTCGAAAAAGCTCCAAGATGCTCTAAGATTTCGCCCAAGTTAATGCAGAATCGTGATTAGGGTTATATTACTTGTTAATGATGATTATATATGTTTCAAACAAGTATCCAGCTCCCGCAACAAGTCTGCCGCGAAATACAACCCTGTCGCGTTACGCGACGGGTAAACTCTCAAGGCGTCGTGTGACGCAGCGCTTCAAATTCACAATTATTATTTTATTTCCTTCGCGATATGCGAAGGCCATTCCATATCACGGTCGCATGACATGACGAGTCTTATTTTCCAGAATTTCTCGATTTTGAAAGTCCAGGATCCGGCGGGTTTAGATGGAAGTTTGGGTAGAAAAGAACTAATTTCGCCAGCATTTCCCCTATGAGAACTCCGAAACTTAAATTCTCACGAACACACAACACACTATATATAGAAGATTACCCTCGTGCGAAGGTAGTTGTTTACCTCTGTACGAAGTTACATATAAGCACCTATCTCATTCACATTTAAGTCATGTGTTATCTAATCTATACAATATTCAACACATACTCTATCTAGCCTATTCGCACAGTGACGAACATAATATGCACCCACAATTCCTCCTTGGACGTCACTGTCAAAGCTTAATATTGATCTTGCAATATGAGAGCCGTGTTTGAATAGTCTGTACCTTCAATCAGGCATCTTGAAATCTTCGGGCTTGCATTATCTTCATTATCTTCATTATGCACAAATTCCCCCTGGAATGAATCTTCAGGTATTTGTTTGCACGGTTTTCGACCTCCTCTGATTTGTTAAACCGTAATCTTCACGAATAATCACTAACTCAAAACTAATCAATGTAGCATCTCTCTTTCTATGTTAACCACATCTGCGTTCGGTTTTATCTCACTCCTCTGCTTGATCCTCTGATATTCAAAAACCCAACTAGTAATTGAAAGAAACTTTGAACATCTCACTAAAAAACTTCAACTGAGTGAATACCCGCGAACATCCGTGTAACGCCTCGCTTTTTGCAACTTTCTATTTTTTTAGCAAGATTGTATCGTAATTCTATTTTCGGAAACTTGTTTCCCTTGTAATCGTATCTTGTTTTCAAATCATTGTAAATCCGAGACTTTGATCGTAATAAAATGAATCTTTTATACATTGTTTATACATGTCTATACATTAATACGTGCATTCGGTTGATAAATGATTCATAATTCGCTTAAACGTAAGTTTAACTCGTAAACATTAATCTTGTATTCGTAATTCTCAAATCTCCATACATTCAAATACTTGGTTATTCGATTTTAAGATTAAGTTATGTGTTTTCACTTGATTATACCTAACCATAAATCAAACATAATTGTTACTTTTGATATGTCACCTACATGTATTTTTATCACTCATTTTGGCACTTTAAAACATGTTTAATATGCACTTTAGACCTTGATAACCTATGAATAATACACCAAACATCATGTAACATCTTATTTATATAAAGTGCATCTCAAATACACTTTTATTTCATTTAAACAACAAAAAAGGAATATAAAGGCTGAAAATCAGGCTTGCAATCAGCCCTTGTTTGGGTATGTTTTTGGGCTTGTTTCAAGTCTAATGACCCACTAATTCTATTCAAAACCCAACCCACTTAAACCCTAATCCTTTCCCTACAAGTACCTCTTATATTCCAGCCATTTTTCCACTTTACAAAGCCTCCAAGCCTCCCAAAACACTCCAAGTTCGTAGTTGAATCCAATTTTCGGGCATATTTGTACCTCTACACTAAAGTGAGCATAACTCACTCAATACTCAACGAAATTGCTCCATTTTTTTCCTACATGCTTGGTATTCCTTTGGGCATGATTCCATGGTCTCTCCTTGGAGAATTCAGACCTGGAAGTTCCCCGAAAAGGGCTCCAAACTTTCTGTTTTAATCAAAACTCTTTCAAAACTCATGTTTTCATCAAACAACCTTGTGTTCTTGGGCTCCAAATCAAAGTTATGGTTAGTGAGACTAACCAAGGTTGTTAAAAATGTAAATAAGGGTGTTTTAACACTCTAAACTTTCTATTTTTGAAGAGCTTTAAGCTCACAAGTGATGCCAAGTCAAGAACTTGTTGAAGGTGTGACTACAAGGTTAGCTTGGGCTATCCTAACTTTAAGTCCACACATCACTTGATGTTTTTCATCATTATCCCAAGTAGTTTGCTAGCTCTAAAGTGTCACAACCCCGTCTAGCCGTTAACGTGTATCGATGTGTGCTTCCCAGTTTGTAGTTCACTTGGCTACTTGGTATAGTGGTGACACACCCTACATTCTTGTCATTTACATTCTTGTTCATATTATTATTATTGTTAATCTTGTTCTAAGACCCTCCTTGTTGTGTAGGACAACTCGTGTATTGGTGAACCATATAACGAGGTTAAATGGATGTTCATCATCCTACCTCCATGCTTGACTTACTTGAATACTTAGAGGTACCAAAGTGGATGGTTCATCATCCCACCTCCTACATGATCTTACTACTATGTATATATTATAGACTATAATATAATCATAAAACCGAAACCTTGATAATGACTAAATAATCACCTATCAAGTTATTAAGTTTATCACTAAAGTATGTAGTTCCTTGTCACGATTCTAATAGGTCTCGAACCTATGAAACCATATTAACCCCTTTCGGGTTATCATAGTGTGAAGAACAAGTGCTATGTCTTAGTGAATATTTTCATACATAATACTTTAATTCTTATTTCTGTAATCTCGCTCGAATACTCCAAATCCATCGTTGCACTCATAACTAATACCTAAGTTCTTCTTGTAGAAAGACAAGGTGCCAAACTCTAAATCAACACAACAAAGCTCCCAGGATTACTTAAGTGGAACACTTAGCAAAAACCGTGAGTACACTCGACCCATTTACCGTTTTAATCACTTTTGGGTTGTATCATGTCTACCTATCAAAATACACATATCACAAACTCATGCTTTACATGTTCAATCCTTATACATGAATACTTGTTATGCCTAGATACATGCTTTATTATACATGCTTGATCATTAACTTAGCTAGCCCAACTTATCATATATAGCGCTATAGGAGTAGCACGCCGCCCGTCAGGGTTATGTTAAGATTCTTATTCTCATTTTAGTCTTGTCGCTTTTGTGGCAAAGGAAGCTCGATCTTGTTAAAATCTAGTATTGCATGATTAGAATGAACTTACCATGTGGATTCGAGTTACACTTTTATACTTATGCTATGTATCACCAAATTTGTGTGCTCGCCTTTGCTTTTGCATTGAACTCGTATTTTTAACATGTTACAGGTTGATGAAGATTTTGCCATGAAATTGGAGTAGTGATGATGTTCTAGATACACATTTAGACGTTAGGTTAAAATGTTGTATTATTTTGTTGTTATGCTTATGTTGTGCTCGTCTTTAAATTTCGAAATTGTTGTAATTGACTTAATGATGTAATTTGACAATGTTATCGTTGAATGAATGAAATATGGGTTTTGTTTAAATATTGTCGCTAATAGCATTATGAAGTCTCTTGCAATCTCGTTTACGTCTCACTCCGATGTTTCCGCCATCGGTTGGGGTGTGACAGATTGGTATCAGAGCCATAACTACAGGGAATTAGGTAAAATTGCCATGTTCGACCTAGTCTATAGTTTGAGCGTCCATTTTTCACCATTCTTATATCATGCTTAATACTTTATTCTTCCCCCTTGCTTCTTTCTTATCTTTTGGTCTTAAAAATCTACATAATGTCTTTCCTAAGACATTTTACACAATACACTTGAAGACTTGAAGACACTCATGATGCAAACGAGGCGATTTGCACCAAGATAGGCCCAATGACCTACAATTTTTGGTGAAATCCCTCATTCCGCGTATTCGATTTTTCAAAAAGTTATACCATCAAGTTAGGAGTGATATCCACATCTTGATGGAAACTTCCATTTCATACTCTAGTGGATCTTACAAACGAGTCGGAATATGCTCCTCGTTTAATAAGAAACAACCACACTTAGGGTACGAAATCGTCAAGTTAGGGGTGAAACCCACACCTTGTCGATGAAGTCCCATTCCTTGATTTTCGCTCTCGCCAAAGTTTCGATTTTCTAATCGATTAGAGACGTATAGTAACTGGAAGGGTAAAATACCGTTAGTCGCTTTTCGATGAGAGTATTTTACCTATAGGCCAATGCACGTTTCTCTAATTAGAAAGGATCTTCGATTCACTTTGGAATTGTTTGAACGTTTATCGCAATCTAAAACAATACTAATCCTCGTGTTATACTCCTTATTCGCATTTATACATGATTATCCATGCTATACTTGATACTTTCATGCAAACTTTGTGAACCATACTTGAACCTTATACATGCTTATTCATGCACAACTTGTTTTAATATATTATGATCAACTCATCCCTTTTCTTCTATGTTGAACCTCTAGATGAATTCTCCTAACTCATCCAAGAAATCCAAGAGGTCCAACAAGGATTCCAACAACAACAATGAAGACTCCATCTCCAAGCAAGAACTCATCGATCAAATGGCCCATGTCATCCCTGATATTGTTAGCCAGCTTCAAACCATTAACAACGAAACCCCCAAATCCTCTGCCGACTCAAAAACCGACACCCCAAAACGTCCTTCCAATTCAAGCATTTCATGGCTTGTAAACCAGTAGAATTCACTGGCATGGACGGTGTTACCACCATGAACAATTGGTTTGACGCGATGGAGCTTACTTTTCTTCAGGGTGGGTGCCCTGATGACCTTCGAACCCTTAACGCTACCGGGATCTTTCGCCAGAGAGCCCTCGAGTGGTGGACTACTGAACGCAACAAGTGTGGCAACGAAGTAGCCCACGCTCTCACTTGGGACGAGCTCAAGCAGCTCATGAGAGATTAGTTCTGTCCTCCCCATGAGACCCAGAAACTCGAAAACGAATTCTGGAATCTCACGCAGCAAGGGAGCGACGCTGAGGGACTAATCGCTCGCTTTAAACAGTTGAGTATCGTCTGTCCTGGACAGGTGGATACGGTTCCCAAGGTAATAGCCAAGCTTATTCGTAGCCGCCGCAAACCCTAGAACCCTCGAAGAAGCCTTTAGCATAACCATCCAGCTTAACCACAACTGCATCCTTCAGGGGGCCTACGATAAGGTTCCTACGAAACATGCGCATCAAGCCACCGCCAATACTACCACCACTACCGAGTCACCTCCCCCTCAAGCTAAAAAGAACAACCTCAAGAACAAGAAGTGGAAATGCTCCTGTTCAAAACAATGCGGTTGGCACTCCGCCTACCCCTACACCTCTAAATGCCATCTCCTCCACCCAAAACAACGATCCACCCAAACGAAGCTACACCGGCACTTGGCCTAGGTGTGATCATTGCACCTACCACCATCTCCCTATACCCCGTGTCGAAAGTGCGCCAACTGTAACCGGATAGGGCATCTTTCAAGCCAATGTCGCCAACCACAAAGCAACCAAGCCATCATCCCTAACCCAAACCAAGCTCAACCCCAACGGCAAAATGCTCATGTGCGAGCATGCTACAAATGTGGCGATCCCAACCATCTCGCCAATGTCTGTCCTCTTCTCAACCAGCAGCATCAGCACCAGCAACAGCCTGAGCCTGCAAAGGGGCGAGCTTTGATGCTTACCTCCGCTAAAGCCCAGAGCTTTAATGACGTCATCACTGGTACGTTCCTTGTGAACCATATTTATACTACATGTCTATTTGATACTGGCGCCGATAGGAGTTTTGTGTCGCTAGAATTTGAACCCTTGCTTAAGTGCGAACGATCTAAAATGCCTAATCCTTTCGCCGTCGAAGTCACTAATGGTAAAACCATCTCCGTTGATTCCATTCTTTCTGGTTGCTCTTTGATTCTTAACGATCATTCGTTCTCCATTGACCTCGTTCCCATGCAAATGGTTAGTTTCGACATTATAGTAGGTATGGATTGGCTTATGCGAGTTCGTGCCGAAGTTGTTTGTTCTGAAAAATTTATTCGCCTCCCTCTTCTGCAAGGTGATTCTCTACACGTCTATGGCGAGAAGCCTTCTAAGGGTCTCAAGCTTATGTCGTGCATCAAAGCGAATAAGTAATTACGTAAGGAGTACTTTGCCTTTCTCGCCCATGTTGTGGAAAAGAAAGACAAAGGTCCTAGCATAAGTGATGTTCCTGTCGTTTGTGAGTTTCCTTCTGTTTTCCCCGAGGATCTTCCTGGTCCTCCACCTCCTTGAGCTGTCGATTTTCGTATTGATCTTATCCCTGGCGCAACTTCTGTTGCGAAAGCTCCGTACCGTCTAGCACCCTCGGAGATGCAAGAACTATCAAGCCAACTTCAAGAGCTTCTTGATAAAGGCTTTATACGCCCTAGTACTTCCCCTTGGGGCGCTCCCGTTCTCTATGTCAAAAAGAAAGATGGATCATTTCGCATGTGTAACATTCGTCGAAAAACGGGTTTTCCAAACCCGCTTAGTTTATTAATCAAATACCCAGTTATAATTTTTCGTTGCGTATTTATTGCTCAGATGAATTTTAACAATACATAATTAATATATATATTAGAATTTTAAAACATAATTATTTAATAACAAAAAAATAATGAATTAAAAAAATATGGAGACGCCGGGTTTCGAACCTGGGTCACCCACAAACTCAAACACACAACACACCGCTCCGCCACACATTGTTTTTGTAATAAACACGGAAACAGATAGGTTTTATAATAAAACCGAAAAGTCAAATCTGCAATCAGCGCGCCCAGAACTCGCACTCACCGGAAAAACCGACGTTCCGCGATTTTGGCTACCTTTCCTTTGACTGAAACGCACAATTTAATCTCGACGCCAGTTATAACCGTTGCCGGCAGTCAATTTCGGTCGTAACCGCCGGAAAATCTCCAATCGGGAACCTTGACCTAATTCAAACCCAATTCAGCCTGTTTCCACTATAAATACCCACTTGAACACTCTGGAAATCCTTTCGCTCAGAACCACGATCGTTTCCGAAGCTTTATTTATCCCAAAACACGTCGTCGGAGATATTCTGCATTCACCGGACTTTCACCGGAAAACCGAGACTTACTTCAAGTCGGTAAAATTCTTGACTCTTTTGTTTGTAATCCATTATTCGGCATGTATTAACTTTAATCATTCAACCAGAATCTGTCCCAGACTACGCCGCCGGAAAACCCCACACTCACCGGAAGATCACTGAAAAACAGAAGTCTCACTGTCGATCGGTATAATCATCTAAACCCTCTTGATATCTCTTGTTTAGTAACTTAATTGCACAACACACTAATCAAAACTGTTAAACAATTCACTCAGCCGGAAGTCACCAATCAGAGCCGACGACTCTTGCCGGAAATCTGAGAAAACATTCTGTTTTGGAACATTTTATTCCGTAATCTTTTTTATCTATTTCATTCCAACCAATTATAAGTTTTGATGACCGATTTAAACAGAACAGTCGGACTTCACTGATCTGTGTTTTTGTAAACGAAGAAGATGAAGTCGAGTATATGTATAAATATAATTAAAACTGGATATTCGAACGGGTTAGACACACAGTCCAGCGGTGGACTGTATGCACAAACAATACACACGTCCCGGGTTCGAATCGCACACGTACCGACTTTCAGAATTAAAACCAACATTTTTAGAACTGAATCAGAACAAGTCACAGAATGTTTATAAGAGTAATATAATCCATTAGTTAAACAGATTAGACACACAACCCAACTGGTTAGGCTGTGCGCACTCGAACCGAAGGACCCGAGTTCGACTCCGGGTCCCTGCAACCGGTTCGGCCATATAAATCATTTTTAATAAAAAACCAAATAAGTTTAAAATTAATTAGTATATAAATATAATGAAAATAGAGAATATTTCGGGTTAGACACGTAGCTCAGTTGGTAGAGCTGCGTGCACGTATACGAGAGGTCCCGAGTTCGAACCTCACTCAGCGCATATAAAAAAACACAGTCTGACCGGTCAACGGTCAACGGTCAAAAAAGTCAATTTTTTTATTTCTTTTTATTTATTTATTTAATTAGAAAATTATTTAAAAGTACTTAAAAATAAGATTATTAAGGTTAGAAAACTTCCTTAAACTCACAAAAATAATTCTAAAAATCCCATTTAAGAACACTAATTAAAAACATTAATCTCAACCAAAATTTATTTATTTATCAAAACATTTTGTTATTATCTAGGCTAGTTCTTCCTCGTCAATCGAATCATAAATTCGTGCGCCTTCATCATCATCAAAGAACGCACCCATTGTGAGTGAATCTCTATCAATTCCCCGTTTTAATCATGTTTGGGGTGTATCATGTGTCGTTTAATTCTTTATTATATTTAAACACTTGTGCATACATCATATCTGTGATCAAATGTGCATCAATGTGTATCAATTGTTGTGTGGATTATATGTAGTTTGGATTTATCATTTTCAGTGCACGCATTTCATTAGGCCCATCAGTTCCCCGTGGGAGACGGGTTGAGCATCAGGTGCCTCATAAGATCGGCTCCGTTTGATTGAGCCTTGATCTCACATTTATCATCATTCATATCATATACTCATCCAAAGTGGTTTGTGTTTGTTTACTTATATATGTTTGCTCACATGTGATTATTGCACAAATTTTCCATATTAAATAAAACAAGAAATTAATAACAATGTTTTAAGAAGGTTCACTCGCCAACTTTTGTTGACCCAAAATATCCCCCGTTTTACACATGATACAGGTGATCCAGCTGAGGCAAGAAACACATAGGAAGGCCTAGAAGAATAAACCAGTTTAAGCTTTGGATTATTTACATAGTTTCATTTCCTTGTAATTGTATTAATTTTGATTTGGATATTTAAGTTGTAATTTGAATTTAATAAATATGAAACATTTTAGTAAACATCATGAGCTTTGGTGATAACCCAATTATGCCCCGACTCTTATTCCGTTGCGGGTCGGGGTGTGACAGATTGGTATCAGAGCCATGACTATAGGGATATAGGATAGATTATTAGACCCTTAGAGCCTATACTATAGTTGATTAAAATTTTAAATTGTTTATCCGTTACATACAAAATTCATGATGTTTATATGCTTTATGTTTATTTTTACACTCAATGTTATGCAAGCATGCTCACAAATACATGTTATTATACAATGCTCATCGTGAATCATATCCTCATAGCATATCATATCCATGAGAGCACACACCTCACGATTCCCATGATTTTTGCAATGATTTTTGTATTTTTCAAATCACATCAAAGTGAGTTCTCATGACGGGCATGTAGTAACTGGAAGGGTACGAGTACCGTAGTCGGAACGTCCTGTCTAGGCTTGGCATTCGTATAAATCCAAAATAAAGGACCAGTTTGCCTACCTGGGGACTAACGATGAGAGTACGAAGGACCTATTAGGCCAAAGCATGCTATACCAAACGTCGTGTGAGCTAACCCCACTTTGAGTTGTCATTGTGTCTACACCTGGACACCCTCCTACCATACATCTCGCAATCATATTTTACGGTTCATTCGGGTGATGCGAGTGTTAATTCGCCAACACCAATGTGAATCCTACCAAGCCCAATAGTCATGGGGCCCACATGACTACACAGGCGATGGTATGGGGGACATTGGAGGCCCAAACATGAGCAAACCCAAGACATCCTATGGATGTAGTTGCATTATTGTTAGTTATGTTATTTTTCATTCTTTTTACGACACATGACACCTAGAAAAATTCTTAAACTCACAATCTTCCTATGTATGTTCCTGTAGATGTCGGCTAGGCAACTACGTGGAGGTAGAAAGTCAGGAAGATCCAATGAACGCTTGGCCACACAAATTGCTAAACAAATGGCTGCGGTGCTTCCTGACATCGTGATTCAAGTTCAACAAGCTCTCACCGCAAATCCCATCAACCATCCCAATCAAGAAGACCAGAGCGTCGCCAACCCTCCCTCCAAAAAGTGCTCCTACAAACACTTCAAATCTTGCGATCCCCCAAAGTATGAAGGGACCGAAGGTGTTACTGCTCTCCTTCACTGGTTTGAAGAAATGGAGAACACTTTCCTCAATTACGATTGTCCCGAGGATCGCAAGGTACGTTATGCAACAGGAAGACTGTTTGGGGTAACCCTTACCTGGTGGAACACAGAAAAGGGTAAACGAGGAGTTGAAGATGCCATGGCCTTAACCTGGGAAGAGTTAAGGGAACTCATGACAAGACGCTTCTGTCCAAGAAGCGAAATCAAAAAGCTGGAAGACGAATTCCACTCACTAAAACAAAAGGAAGGAGATCACACTTCCGGTATAATAAAAGATTTCTCGAGCTAAATCAGATGATCCCAAATTTGTTCACCCCCGTGTACCGCTTGGTTGAACATTACATTCGAGGTCTTCCCTCAAAAATTCAAGACTCGGTTTTAAGCACTTCGCCTGCAACACTTGAAGCCGCGATGGAGTTAGCTACAGAACTTACTGAGAATCGCATCCGAAACGGCAAATTCAAGGATGAAAAGAAGAAAGCACCCACAGAGACCCCAACTACAAACCACTCAGTCTCCTCCTCAAGGTTTGCTGGTAAGAGGAAACGAAACAACAAGAATTTTGCTGTCACTCAAACCAACCCTCCTATCACCGCACCAATCACCCAAATTGCTCCCTCAGCTGCACCATTTAAAAAGCCATACACCGGCCCACACCCAAAATGCAACCGTTGTCAGTACCATCACCCTCCCGAAACTCTTTGCCAACATTGCACCAGCTGTGGCCGTGCGGGTCACACCATTCAAACTTGTCGCACACTTCAATGAATGAACCGCAATCAACCCCCAACCCAAACCCACCATCAGATAGTGGGTCAAGCCCAACAACCCTTACTTCTACCATCTGCACAACACAAAGCCCAATCCTACTACCAACCCAACTACCCCATGATGCAACCCATGCGAGCTTGTTATAACTGTGGGGACCCAAACCACTTCAGGAACACATGTCCACGTTTGGTGAACATCATCCATGCTCAAGCCCAAGCGAACCCAGTAAACCTAGCCAACCAAGCTCCTCCACCTGCCAGAGGAAGAGCTTTCAACATCAATGCCAACCAAGCTAGGGCTGACAACAACGTGGTTAACGGTACGTTTCTCATCAATGGTAGTTATGCATCCATGTTATTCGATACGGGCGCAGATAAGAGTTTTGTGTCCTTAGAATTCGAACCTATTCTCAACCAAACTCGTGTTAATCTCATGGAATCTCTAACGGTGGAAGTTGCTGACGGAAAACCCGTTTCATTAAATTCTGTTATACGTGATTGTACCCTCACTCTAAATGATCACGATTTTCCAGTTGACCTCATTCCTATGAAGTTGGGAAGTTTCGATGTTATAATCGGTATGGACTGGCTCAGCCAGCATCACGCTGAGGTAGTGTGCCGTGAAAAGTTCATTCGCATTCCTCTGGCAGACGGTCAGACCCTACGTATTTTTGTAGAAACCCCTTCAAAAGGACTCAAATTAATGTCCTGCCTTCAAGCCCGAAGATATCTTCGCAAGAACTATGTCGCATTCCTAACTCACGTCGTCAAAAAGGGAAACAAGGAGAAGAAACTTGAAGATATCCCAGTTGTGAAAGAATTCCCACAAGTCTTTCCCGACGACATTTCAGGACTTCCTCCTGTGAGGGAAGTTGAATTCCGCATCGATCTTATACCTGGCGCTACACCAGTCGCAAAATCCCCTTATAGGTTATCCCCATCCGAAATGCAAGAGCTGGCCAGTCAGCTGCAAGAGCTGACTAACAAAGGATTCATACGTCCTAGCTCCTCGCCTTGGGGTGCACCTATTCTATTTGTGAAGAAGAAAGATGGAACGTTTCGCATGTGCATTGATTATAGAGAACTCAACAAGTTAACGGTTAAGAATCGCTATCCACTACCTCGCATTGATGACCTCTTAGACCAACTTCAAGGTGCCACCTGTTTCTCAAAAATCGATCTTCGTTCTGGTTATCATCAGCTCAAAGTACATGAAGAAGACGTCCCAAAGACCGCCTTCCGGACTCGTTATGGTCATTACGAATTCATGGTCATGCCATTCGGTTTAACCAACGCCCCCGCTGTATTCATGGATCTAATGAATAGGGTATGCAAACCCTACCTCGACCGTTTCGTCATAGTCTTCATCGATGATATCCTTATCTACTCCAAGTCTAAATCCGATCATGAACGACACCTTCGACTCATCCTTACACTCTTAAGGACTGAAAAACTCTACGCTAAGTTCTCAAATGCGAATTCTGGTTAGGAGAAGTATAATTCCTTGGACATGTCGTCAATGACAAGGGAATACATGTTGATCCTTCAAAAATCAAGGCAGTGCAAGAATGGCAAGCGCCACGTACCCCTACCGAAGTAAGGTCATTTCTTGGTTTGGCTGGTTACTATCGCCGCTTCATTGCCAATTTTTCCCGTATTGTTGTACCACTCACGGCTTTGACTCATAAAGGAAAACCCTTCATATGGGGACCTAAACAAGAAGAAGCCTTCCAAAATCTAAAGCAAAAACTTTGTGACGCACCTATCCTCACACTCCCTGAAGGTTGCGATGACTTTGTAGTATATTGCGACGCATCAGGGCAAGGGCTAGGCTGTGTATTAATGCAAAGAGGCAAAGTGATAGCCTATGCTTCTAGGCAACTCAAAGTTCATGAGAAGAATTACACCACCCACGACCTGGAACTTGGAGCCGTTGTGTTCGCTCTCAAGATATGGAGACATTACCTCTATGGTACCAAGTGTGAAATATACACTGACCACAAAAGTCTCCAACATATCTTCAACCAAAAGGAGTTGAATATGAGGCAACGAAGATGGATCGAACTTCTTAACGACTACGACTGTGAAATTCGGTATCATCCTGACAAGGCAAACGTGGTGGCTGATGCACTCAGTCGAAAAGGTTATGCGAACTCCATTCGTCTTCTCTATTCGCAAATCATAACCGACATCAAAGATCGAAATCGAGCAGCTCAACATGTTTCTGTCACAGAAAATGACGTATGCGATGAGCTGTCATGTGGAGCTGAACTCAAAATCGAAACCAAATCCGACGGTATTCTATACTATTTAAATCGCATATGGATTCCCGATCGCGATAACCTTCGTGATTTCCTTATGAACGAGGCGCACAAAACATGATACTCTGTACACCCAGGAGCCGACAAGATGTATCAAGACCTAAGATACACCTACTGTGGGCCGGGCATGAAAAAGGATATCGCTGTTTTTGTTTCCAAGTGCCTTACCTGTTCCAAAGTAAAAGCTGAACATCAAAGACCTTCAGGACTTCTAGTCCAACCCGAAATGCCTGTATGGAAGTGGGAAAACATAACCATGGATTTCATTACCGGGTTACCTCGCACTCCAGTGGGTATGACACAATATGGGTAATAATCGATCGTCTTACAAAATCAGCTCACTTCATACCGATTCGTGAGGACTTCAAGAACGAAAAGTTAGCTCGTATCTACACCAGCGAGATCGTAAGCCGTCATGGTGTACCTTTAAGCATCATTTCAGACCGTGATGGTCGTTTCACTTCACGAACATGGCGAGCCGTACAAACCGCCTTGGGTACACGATTAGACCTCAGTACCGCTTTTCATCCTCAAACTGATGGACAATCTGAACGCACCATCCAAACTTTGAAGACATGCTTCGAGCATGTGTCATAGACTTCAAAGGGAATTGGGACGCTCATCTACCGTTAGTTGAATTTTCGTACAACAATAGTTATCATTCAAGTATCGGCATGGCACCTTTCGAAGCTTTATATGGTCGTAAGTGCCGATCTCCAGTATGTTGGCACGAAATTGGGGAATCACAAATCACCGGTCCAGAGTTAATTCAAGAAACAACCGACAAGGTCATTCAAATTCGAAACAATCTTCTAGCGGCTCAAAGTCGTCAAAAGAGTTATGCAGACAAACGACGAAAGCCCTTGGAGTTTGACATTGGGGATCAAGTACTTTTAAAAGTATCACCGTGGAAGGGAGTGGTTCGTTTTGGCCAGAAGGGCAAGCTAGCACCACGCTACGTAGGACCTTTCAAGATACTCGAAAGAGTAGGTCCTGTAGCATACAAGCTTGACCTACCAGAAGAGCTCAACAGAATTCATCCCACATTTCACGTATCAAACTTGAAAAAGTGCCTCGCCGATGAAAACCTCCATATTCCTCTAGAAGACATTCAAGTCGATGAATCTATGCACTTCATTGAAAGACAAGTAGAAATCATGGACTTCGGAGAGAAGCGTTTAAGACGAAGTCGTATTCCAATTGTCAGGGTACGTTGGGAGTCGAAACGAGGACCTGAGTTTACTGGGGAACGTGAAGACTCAATGCACGAAAAATACCCGCATCTTTTTCCTGCTACCACTACTTAAATTTCGGGACGAAATTTCTAAAAGTAGGGGATACTGTAACATTCGTCGAAAAACGGGTTTTCCAAACCCGCTTCGTTTATTAATCAAATACTCAGTTATAATTTTTCGTTGCGTATTTATTGCTCAGATGAATTTTAAACAATACATAATTAATATATATATTAGAATTTTAAAACATAATTATTAAATAACAAAAAAATAATGAATTAAATAAAATATGGAGACGCCGGGTTTCGAACCCGGGTCACCCACAAACTCAAACACACAACACACCGCTCCGCCACACATTGTTTTTGTAATAAACATGGAAACAAATAGGTTTTATAATAGAACCGAAAAGTCAAATCTGCAATCAGCGTGACCAGAACTCGCACTCACCGGAAAAACCGACGTTCCGCGATTTTGGCTACCTTTCCTTTGACTGAAACGCATAATTTAATCTCGACGCCAGTTATAACCGTTGCCGGCAGTCAATTTCGGTTGTAACCGCCGGAAAATCTCCAATCGCGAACCTTGACCCAATTCAAACCCAATTCAGCCTGTTTCCACTATAAATACCCACTTGAACACTCTGGAAATCCTTTCGCTCAAAACCACGATCGTTTCCGAAGCTTTATTCATCCCAAAACACGTCGCCGGAGATATTCTACATTCGCCGGACTTTCACCGGAAAACCGAGACTTACTTCAATCGGTAAAATTCTCGACTCTTTTGTTTGTAATCCATTATTCGGCATGTATTAACTTTAATCATTCAACCAGAATCTGTCCCAGACTACGCCGCCGGAAAACCCCACACTCACCGGAATATCACTGAAAAACAGAAGTCTCACTGTCGATTGGTATAATCATCTAAACCCTCTTGATATCTCTTGTTTAGTAACTTAATTGCACAACACACTAATCAAAACTGTTAAACAATTCACTCAGCCGGAAGTCACCAATCAGAGCCGACGACTCTTGCCGGAAATCTGAGAAAACATTCTCTTTTGGTACATTTTATTCCGTAATTTTCTTTATCTATTTCATTCCAACCAATTATAAGTTTTGATGACCGATTTAAACAGAACAGTCGGACTTCACTGATCTGTGTTTTTGTAAATGAAGAAGATGAAGTCGAGTATATGTATAAATATAATTAAAACTGGATATTCGAACGGGTTAGACACACAGTCCAGCGGTGGACTGTGTGCACAAACAATACACACGTCCCGGGTTCGAATCGCACACGTACCGACTTTCAGAATTAAAACCAACATTTTTAGAACTGAATCAGAACAAGTCACATAATGTTTATAAGAGTAATATAATCCATTAGTTAAACAGATTAGACACACAGCCCAACTGGTTGGGCTGTGCACTCGAACCGAAGACCCGAGTTCGACTCCGGGTCCCTGCAACCGGTTCGGCCATATAAATCATTTTTAATAAAAAACCAAATAAGTTTAAAATTAATTAGTATATAAATATAATTAAAACAGAGAATATTTCGGGTTAGAGACGTAGCTCAGTTGGTAGAGCTGCGTGCACGTATACGAGAGGTCCCGAGTTCGAACCTCACTCAGCGCATATAAAAAAACACAGTCCGACCGGTCAATGGTCAAAAAAGTCAATTTTTTATTTCTTTTTATTTATTTATTTAATTAGAAAATTATTTAAAAATACTTAAAAATAAGATTATTAATGTTAGAAAACTTTCTTAAACTCACAAAAATAATTCTAAAAATCCCATTTAAGAACACCAATTAAAAATATTAATCTCAACCAAAATTTATTTATTTATCAAAACATTTTGTTATTATCTAAGCTAGTTCTTCCTCGTCAATCGAATCATAAATTCGTTCGCCTTCATCATCATCAAAGAACGCTTCCATTGTGAGTGAATCTCTATCAATTCCCCGTTTTAATCATGTTTTGGGGTGTATCATGTGTCGTTTAATTCTTTATTATATTTAAACACTTGTGCATACATCATATCCGTGATCAAATGTGTATCAAATGTGTATCAATTGTTGTGTGGATTATATGTAGTTTGGATTTATCATTTTCAGTGCATGCATTTCATTAGGCCCATCAGTTCCCCGTGGGAGACGGGTTGAGCATCGGGTGCCTCATAAGATCGGCTCCGTTTGATTGAGCCTTGATCTCACATTCATCATCATTCATATCATATACTCATCCAAAGTGGTTTGTGTTTGTTTACTTATATATGTTTGCTCACATGTGATTATTGCACAAATTTTCCATATTAAATAAAACAAGAAACTAATAACAATGTTTTAAGAAGGTTCACTCGCCAACTTTTGTTGACCCAAAATATCCCCCGTTTTACACATGATGCAGGTGATCCAGCTGAGGCAAGAAACACATAGGAAGGCCTAGAAGAATAAACCAGTTTAAGCTTTGGATTATTTACATAGTTTCATTTCCTTGTAATTGTATGAATTTTGATTTGGATATTTAAGATGTAATTTGAATTTAATAAATATGAAACATTTTAGTAAATATCATGAGATTTGGTGATAACCCAATTATACCCCGACTCTTATTCCGCTGCGGGTCGGGGTGTGACAGCATGTGTATTGACTATCGTGAGCTCAATAAGCATACAGTCAAAAACCGATACCCACTTCCTCGTATTGATGATCTCTTCGATCAATTGCAAGGCGCGAAGTGCTTTTCAAAGATTGATCTCCGTTCCGGTTATCATCAACTTCGGGTTTCTGAGGAAGATGTACCCAAAACCGCCTTTCGCACACGTTATGGACACTACGAGTCGTGGTCATGCCTTTTGGTTTGACTATCGCACCTGCAGTGTTTATAGATCTCATGAACCGCGTGTGTAAGCCTTTTCTGATCACTTCGTCATTGTATTCATCAACGATATCCTAATCTACTCAAAGATGAAAGAAGAACATGGATGACATTTGCGTCTCATTCTTCAGCTTTTGCAAACCGAACGTCTTTACGTTAAATTCTCCAAATGTGAATTTTGGCTAAAAGAGGTTTAATTCTTAGGTCACACCGTCAATGAACTCGGTATTCATGTTGACCCTGCAAAGATAGAAGCTGTGAAGAATTGGATTGCACCTAAGCCGCCCTCTGAAATTCGTTCGTTTCTTGGCCTAGCTGGGTATTATCGCCGTTTCATCTCGAACTTCTCTAAGATTGCCGTTCATTTGACTTCGTTGACTCATAAAGATAAACCTTTTGTTTGGGATCCTGAACAAGAAGAATCTTTCCAAACGCTCAAGGACATGCTTTGTAATGCTCCTATCCTCACTCTCCCCGATGGGAACGACGATTTCGTCGTGTATTGCGATGCCTCTAACTAGGGTCTTGGTTGCGTACTCATGCAATGAGATAAAGTAATCGCTTACGCATCAAGACAACTCAAAATTCATGAGAAAAACTATACTACTCACGACCTTGAACTTGGTGCAGTTGTCTTTGCATTAAAGATTTGGCGACACTACCTTTATGGTACAAAGTGTACGGTCTTCACCGACCATAAGAACCTCTAACATATCTTTGATCAAAAGGAACTCAACATGCATCAACGTCGTTGGGTAGAATTGTTAAACGACTACGACTGTGATATTCGCTACCACCCTCGCAAAGCGAATGTCGTGGCCGATGCACTTAGTCGTAAAACTCATGTTAAGAGTGTTCGTTGCTACCAAATCATGGGAAAACTCAACGAGTTGATTCGACAAGCACAATTTACCGTCATTAACGAGGGTAACCTCGATAGTGAATTGAATTGTTGAGTCGAAAACCCGCTTGAAGCTAAACCTGATGGTATTCTTTACTACCATGATTGTATTTGGATTCCCGGTCGTCTCAATCTTCAAACTACTTTGATGAATGAAGCCCATAAATCCCGATACTCCGTCCATCCTGGAGCTGATAAGATGTACCACGATTTGCGTGGCCTGGGATGAAATGTGATATCGCTCTTTACGTATCCAAATGCCTTACGTGTTCCAAAGTCAAGGCAGAACATCAACGTCCCTCTGGTTTGCTCGAACAATCAGAAATTCCTGTCTGAAATAGGAGAGCATTGACGGGTGGTCCATGGGACAACCCTTAAGTGCGTTAAAAAGACAAAAATCTTCACATTTAATTATGTTAGGTAGTGGAATTAGATAACTATAGTGTGTTTGGTTATGTAGGTACGAACAGGCATAAACATGCGGCTTTATGACATTTGGATGGGAAATCGTGCTTGGCGGAATCAAGATGAGAAAGTGAAGCATGACGAAAGAACAAAAGATTAAGTTTCAGGTTCAGCCGTAGCCTATGGCTGGGGCCGTAGGTTACGGCCCTCACTGATTTCCAAAATACAGCCGTAATCCAGAGTCAAACCACTGTAATACATTTTATTAGGACCGTAGCTTACGGCTGGAGCCGTAGGCTACGGCTTGGAGCTGCGTGAGACTTGTAACGGCTATGTTTATGACGGTTTTTAAGAGAATTTTTCACTTCCAATCATTGCAGTCGGTTACCAGGAGTCTAGAGACGAATTTTGGGTGTTCTTGCAAGCTTGAGAACAATTTCTAAACATTTGATTAGTGTTTTTAATTCCTATGAACATTGATATGTGTGTGATGATGATTGTCCAAGTCATGAGTGGCTAACTCTTTGGTGATCATCCTAGGTTGAAGGTTTGTACGACATTCATGTTCTTGTCTTTATTTCTAGAATAATAGACTTGCAATCTTTGTTGGTTTATTATGGTGTGTTGATATTTGTTTGTAATTGTTAATTGATGTGTTTGATCATAACCTAAATCATACGTTCTTGGTGTCGTTGACAATCGAGATATCACGGAGGGGTTAGGGTTGGATATTGATTAATTGATCATCGGGTAACAACCTCGCATTAGTTTAATCTGAGTACTTAGTTCCCTTTCATCACAAGAAGTAACAACACATGAGTCATGTCTATGTGATTCTTTCTAGTGGGATTTGAGCATGAATGTCAATTGAAACCGGATATCTAGGATGGTCATTTGTCTCTAAATTGTTTACAAATCAAATCTTTCTTTTGCAAATTACATAGTTAATCTTAGTTTTAAAACCAAACAATCAAAATCTCTGAAATTACTTTTCTGCAACTTAGTTTAATTTAATTAGTTAGCTTGAAGCTACATAGTAAACGCATTTTCCACATACTCCCTGAGTTCGATACTCACTCACCGGTCCAGAATTAATTCAAGAAACAACCGACAAGATCCTTCAAATTCGAAACAATCTTCTAGCGGCTCAAAGTCGTCAAAAGAGTTATGCTGACAAACGACGAAAGCCCTTGGAGTTTGACATTGGTGATCAAGTACTTTTAAAAGTATCACCGTGGAAGGGAGTGGTTCGTTTTGGCCAGAAGGCAAGCTAGCACCACGCTACGTAGGACCTTTCAAGATACTGAGAGAGTAGGTCCTGTAGCATACAAGCTTGACCTACCAGAAGAGCTCAACATAATTCATCCCACATTCCACGTATCAAACTTGAAAAAGTGCCTCGCGATGAAAACCTCCATATTCCTCTAGAAGACATTCAAGTCGATGAATCGATGCACTTCGTTGAAAGACCAGTAGAAATCATGGATTTCGGAGAGAAGCGTTTAAGGCGAAGTCGTATTCCAATTGTTAGGGTACGTTGGGAGTCAAAACGAGGACCCGAGTTTACTTGGGAACGTGAAGACTCAATGCGCGAAAAATACCCGCATCTTTTTCCAGTTACCACTACTACTTAAATTTCGGGACGAAATTTCTAAAAGTAGGGATACTGTAACAATTCGTTAAAAAACGGGTTTCAAAAACCCGCTTCGTTTGTTAATCAAATATTCAGTTATAAGTTCGTTGCGTATTTATTGTTCAGATTAATTTTAAACAATACATAATTAATAAATATTTTAGAATTTAAAAACCATAATTTATAACTAATAATAATAAGTATAAAAAAATAAATAATAGGGTAGCCGGGTTTCGAACCCGGGTCTCCCGCAAAGACAAACACACACCACACCACTCCGCCACACACTTCTTTTGTGATAAATACTGAAGCAAATAACACTTATAATAAAAACCAAAAGTCAAACCTGCAAGGCCGCGCATTCAGAACTCGAAATCACCGGAGAAAAACCGAAACTCCGCAATTGTGGCTATTTTCCTTTGACTTAAACGTATAAACTGAATTCGACATCAGTTATAACCGTTGCATAACATCCAATTGGGTCAAGAAACGTTTCTGTCGATAATTGAAATCTTGACCGTAAATTTTTGGTCTCCAAAAATCGAAATCCAATCGGTCTGTTCATCCTATAAATACCCACTCAAAATCCTTGTAAACATTTCGCTCAGAACCGCACTCTCATCCTGAAGCTTTAGTCCTTTCAGAGCACGTCGCCGGAAGTCCTCGCACTCGCCGGAATATCACCGGAAAACCGAAGCTTTACTCCTAATCGGTATAATTCTCAACTCTTTTTGGTAATCCATTATTTAGAATGTATTAATCTTAATCAGATAACCAGATTCTGTTTTGAACAATTTCCGGTCAGATATATGTTCTGTATTTTTGTAAGTGAAGAAGATGAAGTTGAATATGTGTATTAATATAATTAAAATCGGATATTTAACCGGGTTAGACACACAGTCCAGCGGTGGACTGTGTGCAAATACAATACACAAGTCCCGAGTTCGAATCACGCATGTTACCGACTTTCTGAAATAAAACCAACATTTTTAAAACCTATTCAGACCAACCCACAGTATGTAGATATGAGGAATATAATCCAGTAGTTAAGCAGATTAGACACACAGCCCAACTGGTTGGGCTGTGTGCACTCTAACCGAAGGTCCCGAGTTCGAGTCCGGGTTTCTGTAACCGGTTCGGCCTTATTAAATCATTTTTAATAAAAAACTAAACAAGGTTAAAGTTAATTAGCATATATGTATAATTAAAACAGAGAATATTTGGGTTAGACACGTAGCTCAGTTGGTAGAGCTGTGTGCACACAAATGAAAGGTCCCGAGTTCGATCCCGCGCACCGCCTGAAATACACTGTCTGACCGGTCAGACCCGGTCAGACCTGACAGAAAGTCAACCCATTTTTTTTATAGTTTTACTTATTTATTTAATTGAAAAATCTTTTAAAAATACTTAAAAATAAGATTCTTAAAGTTAGAAAATTTCATTAAACTCGCAAAAATAAATTTAAAAATCTCATTAAGAGCACTAATTAAAAACATTAATCTCAAATAAAATTTATTTATTTATCGAATCATTTCGTTATTATTTAGGTTAGTTTTTCCCTCGTCGGTTGAATCGTAAACTCGTGCGCATTCATCATCATCAAAGAACGCTCCCACTGTGAGTGAATCTCTACCAATTCCCCGTTTTAATCATATTTTGGGGTGTATCATGTGTCGTACTATTCTTTTATTTTATGTAAACACTTGTGCATACATCATATCCGTGATCAAATGTGTATCAATTGTTGTGTGAATTATATGTAGATTGAATTTATCATTTCAGTGCACGCATTCCATTAGGCCCATCAGTTCCCCGTGGGATACGGGTTGAGGATCAGGAGCCTCATTAGATCGGCTCCGTTAGATTGAGCCTTGATCTCAAATACATCATCATTCATGTCATATACTCATCCAAAGTGGTTTGTGATTGTTTACATATATATGTTTGCTCACATGTGATTAATGCACGAATTTTCTTTGATAAATAAAACAAGAAATTAGTAAAAATGTTTTATGAAGGTTCACTCGCCAACTTTTGTTGACCCAAAATCTCCCCCGTTTTACACATGATACAGGTGATCCAGCTGAGACAGGAAACACTTAGGATGGCCTAGAAGAATAAACAAGTTTATGCTTTGGAATAAATATATAGTTTCATTTTCCTTTGTAATTGTATAGATTTTGTTTTTGGATATTTAAGTTTGTAATTTGAATTTAATAAATATGAAACATCTTAGTAAATATCATGAGCTTTGGTGATAACCCAATTATGCCCCGACTTTTATTCCGCCGCGGGTCGGGGTGTGACATTGCAAGCATGGGAACAATTTCTAAACATTTGATTAGTATTTTTAATTCCTATGAACATTGATATGTGTGTGATGATGATTGTCCAAGTCATGAGTGGCTAACTCTTTGGTGATCATCCTAGGTTGAAGGTTTGTACGACATTCATGTTCTTGTCTTTATTTCTAGAATAATAGACTTGCAATCTTTGTTGGTTTATTATGGTGTGTTGATATTTGTTTGTAAATTGTTAATTGATGTGTTTGATCATAGCCTAAATCTTACGTTCTTAGTGTCGTTGACAATCGAGATATCATGGGAGGGGTTAGGGTTGGATATTGATTAATTGATCATCGGGTAACAACCTCGCATTAGTTTAATCCAAGTACTTAGTTCCCTTTCATCACAACAAGTAACAACACATGAGTCATGTCTATGTGATTCTTTCTAGTGGGATTTGAGTATGAATGTCAATTTAAACCGGATATCTAGGATGGTCATTTGTCTCTAAATTGTTTACAAATCAAATCTTTCTTTTGCAAATTACTTATTTAATCTTAGTTTTAAAACCAAACAATCAAAATCTCTGAAATTACTTTTCTGCAACTTAGTTTAATTTAATTAGTTAGCTTGAAGCTACATAGTAAACGCATTTTCCACATACTCCCTGAGTTCGATACTCACTTACCGCTAGCTAATAGTAGTAATTGGATTAAATTTGCGTGACAATTCGACACACGTCAAGCATAGCCATGGATTTCATCACGAAATTGCCTCGTACTTCGTCTGGTCATGAAAGCATTTGGGTTATCATCGATCGTCTGACCAAATCCGCGCATTTCCTCGCCATTCGTGAAGGTTATAAAGTCGAGAAATTGGCTCGAATATACACGGATGAAATCATTAGCCGTCATGGTACTCCTCTTGATATTATCTCGGATCGAGATGCTCGTTTCACCTCTCGCCTTTGGCAAACTTTTCAATCCGCCCTTGGCACTCAGCTTAATCTTAGCACCGCTTTTCATCCTCAGTCTGATGGTCAAACTAAGCGTACTATCCAAACCTTGGAGGATATGCTTCGGTCATGCGTAATCGATTTTGGCGGCAATTGGGATTCGCACTTACCCTTGGTTGAATTCTCGTACAACAATAGTTGTCACGCTAGTATTCAAATGGCTCCATTTGAAGCATTGTATGGTCGTAAATGTCGTTCGCCTAGTTGTTGGCACGAGATTGGAGACGTACAAATCGCCGGTCCCGAGCTAATACAAGAGACAACGGACAAGATCTTACAAATACGTGATAATCTCCTCAAAGCACGAAGCCGACAAAAGAGCTACGCTGAAAAAAGACGCAAGCCCTTGGAATTTAATGTGGGTGATCATGTACTTCTCAAGGTATACCCTTGGAAAGGCGTTGTCCGTTTTGGTAAGAAAGACAAACTCGCTCCTCGCTACGTAGGTCCTTTCAAGATCTTGGAAAGGATTGGCAAGGTAGCATATCGACTGGACCTACCTCAAACGCTCAACAATGTTCATCCCGTTTTTCATGTTTCAAATCTCAAGAAATGTCTAGCCGAAGAAGGACTTCAAGTTCCGCTCGAAGATCTTCAAATCAATGAGACGTTGCATTTTGTGGAAAAACCGGTCGAAATCATGGACCGAGGAGTCAAGCAGCTACGGCGCAGTCGGATCCCTATCGTCAAAGTTCGTTGGGAAGGGAAACATGGTGCCGAGTTTACGTGGGAACTCGAGAGTGATATGAAGACTAAGTATCCGCATATCTTCGTTGCATCTTCCTAAATTTCGGGACAAAATTTCCTAAAGGAGGGGAGACTGTAACGCCTCGCTTTTCGCAGCTTTCCTTTTTTTTTTAGCAAGATTGTATCGTAATTCTGTTTTTCGGAAACTTGTTTCCCTTGTAATCGTATCTCGTTTTCAAATCATTGTAAATCCGAGACTTTGATCGTAATAAAATGAATCTTTTATACATTGTTTATACATGTCTATACATTAATACGTGCATTCGGTTGATACATGATTCCAAATTCGCTTAAACGTAAGTTTAACCCGTAAACATTCTCAAACCTCCAGACATTCAAATACTTGGTTATTCGATTTTAAGATTAAGTTATATGTTTTCACTTGATTATACCTAACCATAAATCAAACATACTTGTTACTTTTGATATGTCACCTACATGTATTTTTATCACACATTTTGGCACTTTAAAACATGTTTAATATGCACTTTAGACCTTGATAACCTATGAATAATACACCAAACATCATGTAACATCTTATTTATATAAAGTGCATCTCAAATACACCTTTTATTTCATTTAAACAACAAAAAAAAGAATATAAAAGCTGAAAATTAGGCTTGCAATCAGCCCTTGTTTGGGTATGTTTTTGGGCTTGTTTCAAGTCTAATGACCCACTAATTCTATTCAAAACCCAACCCACTTAAACCCTAATCCTTTCCCTATAAGTACCTCTTATATTCCAACCATTTTTCCACTTTACAAAGCCTCCAAGCCTCCCAAAACACTCCAAGTTCGTAGCTGAATCCAATTTTCGGGCAGATTTGTACCTCTACACTAAAGTGAGCATAACTCACTCAATACTCAACGAAATTGCCCCATTCTTTTTCCTACATGCTTGGTTTTCCTTTGGGCATGATTCCATGGTCTCTCCTTGGAGAATTCAGACCTGGAAGTTCCCCGAAAAGGGCTCCAAACTTTCTATTTTAATCAAAACTCTTTCAAAACTCATGTTTTCATCAAACAACCTTGTGTTCTTGGGCTCCAAATCAAAGTTATGATTAGTGAGACTAACCAAGGTTGTTAAATATGTAAATAAGAGTGTTTTAACACTCTAAACTTTCTGTTTTTGAAGAGCTTTAAGCTCACAAGTGATGCCAAGTCAAGAACTTGTTGAAGGTGTGACTACAAGGTTAGCTTGGGCTATCCTAACTCTAAGTCCACACATCATGTTTTTCATCATTATCCCAAGTAGTTTGCTAGCTCTAAGTGTCACAACCCCGTCTAGCCGTCAACGTGTGTCGATGTGTGCTCCCCGGTTTGTAGTTCACTTGGCTACTTGGTATAGTGGTGACACACCCTACATTCTTGTCATTTACATTCTTGTTCATATTATTATTATTGTTAATCTTGTTCTAAGACCCTCCTTGTTGTCTACGACAACTCGTGGATTGGTGAACCATATAACGAGGTTAAATGGATGTTCATCATCCTACCTCCATGCTTGACTTACTTGAATACTTAGAGGTACCAAAGTGGATGGTTCATCATCCCACCTCCTACATGATCTTACTACTATGTATATATTATAGACTATAATATAATCATAAAACCGAAACCTTGATAATGACTAAAGAATCACCTATCAAGTTATTAAGTTTATCACTAAAGTATGTAGTTCCTTGTCACGATTCTAATAGGTCTCGAACCTATGAAACCATATTAACCCCTTTCGGGTTATCATAGTGTCAAGAACAAGTGCTATGTCTTAGTGAATATTTTCATACATAATACTTTAATTCATATTTCCGTAATCTCGCTCGAATACTCCAAATCCATCGTTGCACTCATAACTAATACCTAAGTTCTTCTTGTAGAAGGACAAGGTGCCAAACTCTAAATCAACACAACAAAGCTCCCGGGATTACTTAAGTGGAACACTTAGCAAAAACCGTGAGTACACTCTACCCATTTACCATTTTAATCACTTTTGGGTTGTAACATGTTTACCTATCAAAATACACATATCACAAACTCATGCTTTACATGTTCAATCCTTATACATGAATACTTGTTATGCCTAGATACATGCTTTATTATACATGCCTGATCATTAACTTAGCTAGCCCAACTTATCATATATAGCGCTATAGGAGTAGCACACCGCCCGTCAGGGTTATGTTAAGATTCTTATTCTCATTTTAGTCTTGTCGCTTTTGTGGCAAGGGAAGCTCGATCGTGTTAAAATCTTTGTGGAAACTTGGGATCTAGTATTGCATGATTAGTATGAACTTTGCTTACAATTACCATGTGGATTCGAGTTACACTTTTATATTTATGCTATGTATCACCAAACTTGTGTACTCGCCTTTGCTTTTGCATTGAACTCGTATTTTTAACATGTTACAGGTTGATGAAGATTTTGCCATGAAATTGGAGTAGTGATAATGCTCTAGATACACATTTTGACGTTAGGTAAAAATGTTGTATTACTTTGTTGTTATGCTTATGTTGTACTCGTCTTTAAATTTCTAAATTGTTGTAATTACTTAATGATGTAATTTGACAATGTTATCGTTGAATGAATGAAATATGGGTTTTGTTTAAATATTGTCGCTAATAGCGTTATGAAGTCTCTTGCAATCTCGTTTACGTCTCACTCCGATGTTTCCGCCATCGGTTGGGGTGTGACAATTTGAAATCCTGTTTTCTGTAATCACATTTAAGTACACTCCTGAAAGATTGATCAGCAAAACGGTAATCTCTTCAATCAGCAAATCTTCATCGGATAACAAATCATCTGGTAACACATTCAGATCTCAAAAACATTCTTCCATGATCAGAATCACATTCTTCATCTTCAGTCACAATAGCAGATACATAGTCTTCTTCGTTAGACCGGCAACAACTTAATTAACAAATATTGTCGTTTCCTGCCAGTAGTCCGAAAAACAATTCCTCTGCTTGAAGATTAACCATTTTGACACTTTAGACTATCATCAAGCATTCGTGTATCTAATATCTTGAACACCCTCTGATATCTTATACGTATCGACAATACTGTTACATCTCCTGACGCTAATCCTGCTAACCGGCTTGGCGAAGACCCGGGACTCAAACCACAAGACATCAATCTGATCTCGATCTGAAGAATCTGAACTTCCTGTGATCATAACGATTTCCGATCTTATGCATCCCCATATAATCCGAAGTCAGAACCACCCGAATACTGTTGCAAGTCATGAATTTCAAAAATACCGGAACTTCAATATATTCTTTGAAATTTTTATTCCCACTCATTTTTGCAAATATTGACCATACCACTGAATTTCTCCCCTCAAATCTGGAAAATTCACTCCTCTCTATTCTTTGAAAAACTCTACTAATGCAGAAAATGTGTCATTTTGGTCTACAAAAGACAGTTTTTCATCAATGCGAATTTTACATTTAGGCCCATTAATAGTCACTATACCTAATGATCATCATTCAGCACAGGTATCCGTGACTACCTCGTTATCTTCAATCCTCTATGATCATATCATCAAATCTATTCTCTGAAGTCCTCGACGGTGTCCCGAACAACTCGAATTTGTCATTAAATCTAGAAAAAAATTAATCACCAATTTTTTTATGGACACTCGTTTCGTCAATACGATTAACAAAAAATTTTAATTCTTTTTTTAGGCATTTTGGTTACCTTCGTACGAGGGTAATCTACCTTCGTGCGAAGATAGACTTTTATCTTCGTGCAAACATAGTACCTTCGTACGAAGAGTGCTGATCACATTTTTTGATCCAAAATCTTTATTTCTTTGAATTTCATGATGATTCTTCCACATATATGGTCGAAATCCATTTACAAACAATCCTATTGTTTCAATTTTTTTTCCGTGGATTGTCCGTTTATTTGATAATTTATGTCTAAAACCCTCTAAAGTTCATAATTCATGAGCGTAGGTGATTCAATCAACTGTTAGATCAATTGAATATGTACCGTAGCTCTGATACCAATTGAAAGTCTAGGATCCAGCGGTTCTAGACGGAAGTTTGGGTAGAAAAGAACTAATTCGGTAGAATGTTATTAAGAAGAAGTTGAAGCAGAAGTCTAATGATTCATTCATACCGAAAGAGTATACATCTTGACAAGCTGGTGAAATTTCTGAGAACTTCGAAACTTAACTTCTCACGAACACACAACACACATATATATAGAAGATTATCCTCGTGTGAACCGAGCCATTTACCTTCGTGCGAAGGTAGTTGTTTACCTTCGTGCGAAGGTAGTTGTTTACCTCCGTACGAAGGTAGTTACCTTCGTGCGAAGGTAGTTATTGTACGGAGTGACTACGTCATACGAAGTTACACATAAGCACTACTCCCGTTCGCATTTAAGTCATGTGTTCATAACTAATCTATACAATATCCAGCACACACTCTATCTAACCTATTCGCACAGTGACAGATATAATATGCACCACCAGATTTTCGTTCCCCTTCAGTTACGACACGATCGGTTTCTCGTTGCTATCTATTTTTCAGCGTATTTCCTGCGTTTTTCCATCTTTTCAGCAACCGAGGCCTGCAATTCAACAAACTATCAATAGAAACTATATCTACCTAAAAATCACAGCAAACGAAACGTATACAAACTATACACGATAAATGTAATTTTGCAATACATCATATATAAATGCAGGATATTATACCCCATATTATGAGGATTGCTTGGGTGAATTTAATTTGAAATTGGTTGACCAAAGTGGTCAGAATTGAAAGTCAAACAGTACGGTCAAACTGTTGACAATTCCTAAAGCTCGGACAAAATTAAACTATGAAACTACTTGCTATGGAAGAGCTAAAAGAAAAGAACTTACTAGCTTTGGAAGGCTCCTTCAAAAGACCAAGAGAAGTTTGAGAAAGCAGGAGAAAATAATTCTCACAAGATGATTGTGTTATTTTGAGTGGGATGTAGAAAATGGAGACTAAAGCTTGCTATTTACAGTGAATAAAGAGGGTTCAAGATTTGGAAAAGTGTCGTTAAGTGTCTAAGAGGTTGATTACTGTCCCATGATATGTCAAGAGGTGGATTAAGGTGGTAAAAATTCGAGATAGTGAAGGTCCGTGATCAGGCGGTTCTAGACGGAAGTTAATGCGACCGATTAGGTAGAATATTATTAAGAATGGAGTAGAAGTAGAATGCAGCGGAAGTCTTCATTCATACCGAAAGAGTATACATCTTTATAAGTCCAGCTGCTGGAGTTCCTGGAAAGAATCCGGTAGCACCTCCCCGTAGGGATGACAAAAACTCAAATGACAAATGAACACACACCACCTATTTATAGGGAAACACACAAGTTCGCTTGACATGTGCATAGGAGGACAAGTTCGGGCGAACTTGTCTATCATATGACAAGTTTGGGCGAACTTGTCTGCCACATGTCAAGTTCGAGCGAACTTGACTGCCACGTGTCATGTTCGAGCGAACTTGACCTCCACAGGTCAAGTTCGGGCGAACTTGTTCCCTTTTACACTGTAAACTCCGTATTTTGGTCGTGTGTTCGATTCTAACCTATACAATATTCAACACACGCTCAATCTAGCCTATTCGACAAGTGACGAACACAATAGTGCATCAACAGATTTCCCCTTGTTCGTTACTGTCGAAGCTTTATCTTGAACTTCAAAACTTTGAGCCGTGTTTGAATATTCTGCAACTTCAATCAAGGTGTCTGTCGATGTCGTCAAGACGCGTCAACAAATTCCCCCTTAATTGATGATCCGGGTTTGCATTAACAACTTTCAATTCCGCTGAAATCTCCAGTTCAGATCTTTGGTTGCATGATTTTCGACTCCTCTGATTTACTTGACCGACAAATTTTCTTGAATAACCATCAACTCGAAGCTAATTAATGCAGCAGCTTCTCCATTTCGACGATAACCGCATCCGAGTTTAGTTTTTGAATAAGCGTTGAGCATCGAGAGTTTATTCCGCACACTCCTAAAGTGTAAAAACTCAATCGGCAATTGATAGAAACTTTGAATCACCGCATCGGAAAACTTCAAATCAACGAATACCCTCGAAAATCTGAAATCCCGATTTCCGTAATCGCAGTTAAGCACCCTTCAGAAAGATTTGATTAGCAAATCAGTAATCTATTCAATCAGCAAATCTTCATCGGAAACAGATAATCTGGTAACACATCGAATCTGAGAAACATACGTCCGTGAACAAAATCACATTCTTCCTCTTCAGTCACAATACCAGATATATAGCTATCTCCGGTAGACCAGCGCCACTTAATCACCAAACATCATCATCCAACGACGGTTAGTCCAAAGAGAAGAATGATTCAGCTGCTTGAAGACTAATATAATGGCCACCAAAGGTTATCATAAGATTTCCTTGGTAATTTTGAAACCATCCGTCTGCGGAGCTAGTAATTAGTTCCTAAGATCATCACCGAACGTTTTGAACGTCCTCAGTTCCTCACTGGTACTAACGACTGCTAATCCAGCTAACTGTTCCTTCACCGGAGATCAGGACTCTAACCCTTAAGCATCACTCTGTATCATGAACTGAAAATTCGAAACTTCCTGTGATCACCCGATGAATCTCGATCCTTTGCACTTCCCGATAATCTGCAATCGGTAACCACCAAGATACTGTTGCAGTAGTCACGAATTTCAAAAATGTCGGAATCTTCAAATTGAAAATTTTTTATTCCCCCTCATTTTTGCAAATTCTGACCATACTGAAATTTTCACTGAAATCCCCCCTGAAATCCGGAACTTTCAGTTTTCAACAAATGCGGATTTAACGTTTAGGCCCATTACTAGTCATGACACCCAAATGATCAACGTTCTGCATCGGTATCAATGACTCTCCCGTTATCTTCAAAATTTTGTGACCGTATCACCAAATCTGTACTCTGAAGCTCTAGACGGTGTCCCCGAACATCCGGTTCGGTCTTCGAAAACTCGAAAAAATTTATATCGCCAAATTTTTTCTGGACACTCATCCCATCAATACGATCAACAAAATTTTTCCATGCCTTTTATTTTTATTTTTTTAGGCTCCCTGGTAAGTTCGGGCGAACTTGGTCACTATGAGACAAGTTTGGCCGAACTTAATCGGTTTGGGATAAGTTCGGGCGAACTTGGTTGGCTACTTCCAAGTTCGGGCGAACTTGCATGAAATAGACAAGTTCGGGTGAACTTATGCTTAATTTCAATGAAAATCAGTCAAGTTCGGGCGAACTTGATGAAAAATCATGAAAATCCTTGTCAAGTTCGGGCGAACTTGGTCCCCCAAATCAGCTTTTTTTCACATTTTTCGATCCAGAATCCTTATTTCTTCGAATTTCGAGATGAATCCACCATAGATCTGGTCGAAAATGGTTTTCTAACAATCCTATCCGTTCATTTTTACTTTTCATCCGTGGATTGTATGTTTATTTCAAGTTTTACGTCCAAAACCCTCCTAATGTCCATAAATGTCCAAATTCATTAGCGTAGGTGATAACCGTAGCTCTGATACCAATTGAAGGTCCGTGATCAGGCGGTTCTAGACGGAAGTTAATGCGTAGACGTAATCGATTCGGTAGAATGTTATTACAAAATGGAGTAGAAACAGAATGCAGCGAAAGTCTTCATTCATACCGAAAGAGTATACATCTTTATAAGTCCAGCTGCCAGAGTTCCTGGAGAGAATCTGGCAGCACCTCCCCGTAGGGATGGCAAATACTCAAATGACAAATGAACACACACCACCTATTTATAGGGAAACACACAAGTTCGCTTGACATGTGCATAGGAGGACAAGTTCGGGCGAACTTGTCTAAAATATGACAATGACGAACACAATAGTGCATCAACAGATAGATTGCACACGAAGGGAGAATGTTGCTGCCAGCAAGAATCCTGTTGTGTAGGTACCCCTTGCGAACCGCAAGAGATATTCCATACTTTCTGCAAGGACCTTCAGCGCAACAGGTTTTGCAGGCACCCTTGCGTACTACAGAAGGATTCCCATATGACCACAAGGATCTCTAACGTAGGGAATTTTGGTTTTTGGCAGTTTCAGTCCCTCAACTTCATAATTTGCCTATTTGGTAGTTCTAATCCCCCAATTTTAACCAATTTAGTGTGGGGATAATTTCTAAAACACGTGTCACTTGGGAATTGGTCGGGAATAATCAGGTTGTTCACTTATCTATATGATTTCCTAAAGAGTGTAAGTGTAAGACGAACATACTTACATATGATTGGCTGTGTAGTACTACGTTTGACGTGTTAAAGCAATTTACGTATTCGAGTGAGAACCAATATTCCAAACACAATGCGACCTATCTTCCATTCCAATTAACACGCTAACCCAAATTATGCTTTTTGGATGTGGGTTCCTTTAGTTTGATTCTATTGTGGTAAACATGGGTAGGGTTTTCAAGTTTACATTCTACATTTGTATTGAACCAAAGCACAAAAAATGGGCGTTATACTTACTTTCAATGGTAATGTCGTGACGAATAATAATCAACGAAACCAATTTCCTTATACCTATGTTCGATATTTGAAAACTCATTCAACTCCTCATCAACTTATAACCAATGTAGTTTGGTAGCCCAACACAATATATTACATGGATTCATCAAGAACTTAGTTCTAACACTTTTTTAAGCGTATTTGTTTAGGGTTTTCATCACCATCAAACATATACGTGATTCAATTCCATTCAAGATCTACATTATTACTTTTCGAAACATGTACTTCTATTGTGATCTTGTAGGCTAGATTTCTCACCACAACCCATGATACTAGGTCTTTACCATCTGTAATGTGGTTTCACTTTGGTTAATGTTGACAGGTCGTATCAAGGCCACCATAAGTAAACTTTTATGGCATGTTTGAGTTACCTTTTACACGCTTGGAAATGAGTCATGTTTTGTTTTCATGGATGTGCTCGCCATATATGTTTACACACATGCTTGTGTATATGATTATTAATACACACGCTTTCGTATAAATGCAACACTTTACACATTTATTCGTTTTCAGGTCTTCATTATATAAACAGTTAATTATATAAAAGTGAGCCAAGTTAATTTTGGATCAAGAAGGTTGTCATAAGACATGACCTAGTTTCTTTTGTGTTCATATAACATTTTTCGTTTTAAATATGTGCCACGTTTTTAGGTCATCAAAAATCACCAACCATACAATGAAAGTAACATGGTTTATAGTGAAGCAATGTCATAATACGTATTCTTACATAGGTTTATGTTTGAAGTTAAATTTGTTCACTGATAAGATAATTCTCTACATCTTTTCAAAAGTCAAATCATTACTTAAATCTACATAAATGCCACCAACAATCTATAACCTAGAGACTTATAAAACTAACAAACAAAAAAAACCCTAAAATCAAAGAAATAAACCAAACACCAAGAGCTAACACACGGTCCTACCTGGCACAACTCTACCAAAACTTCATTCACCAAATAGAAAGCACAATCATTGTCGATCTTTCATCCATTGGATCAACCTTAAGAAAGACAAAACATGCATAGCGATTCACAAACATTATGCACGACACAAAATATGGATCAATAATAGTTTACCTAAACAACAAGGCAACCATAAGATATTTTCCTGTATACAAGATATTTATAAATCCAAGTTGTTCAACGATCACTCTTTCCACATGGCATAAAACTGTCACGATTTTCATTCTTTAGCTAACAAACAAACAAGAAGTGAAAACAAGTCAATGAAAACAAAAACATCATAGTTGAAAGAAAGAGATGCCAAATATAAGTTTCTTTCTAGTTTAGACATCATTGGGATAACACACGTACACAACACAACACACGTAATGTTTGTGGCATGACACGAACATATAACACATATCAACTAGGTGAAATCTATTTCTTCATATGACTTGAGAAGAATTGAAACCTATGTTACACGGTAGCTAGCAAGGGACTGATTTTGCAAGGCAACCTAACCTAAGATCGCGGGGTGTGGTGGGGCTTGGGTTGGGGGCGTAGCTAGCCATGTGGCGGAAGTGGGCTCCACCAGGCCACCCCAAAAAAGTTGGAATGTGGCAGCGGCGTGGGCTGGCCGGCTTTGTCTTGGCCATGTGGATTTATGGTTTTTTTTATTTATTTTTTATTTTGAGATTTTATAAAAAACACACCATTATATTAAAAAATTTACAAAAAATCCTAAAAATAAAAACTTAATAATCCTAAAAATAAAAAATTAATAATCCTAAAAGATAAAAAGTTAACAAATCCTACAAATAAAAAAATTACAAAGTGTCTATAAATATTAAAATATGGAACCCAGCGGAATTCCGGGTTCCCATCATGACGGTACTCGATCTTGGCTATCTCCACACGATCGTCGTGACTTAGGTCATCCCCCAGTACACGGTTGTAGCATACCATAAACTGATCAAGTTTCGGTCTAGATCACGCAATTTGTGTTGGCACGTGTTTAGGTTGTGCCGAGAGTTACCAACATGTTGTCGGTACTTGCTAAACGCTCGCGTCCAATACGCCGTTTGACCGCGTCCAAGCGAGCGTTATGCATCGACGATAGCAGTGACCCAAGCGATCTTCCCTTCCTCGGTCCAAGACACCATTGTTTTTTTTTGGTTTTTTTTATTGTGAAGATGAGTTTAGAAAAGGATTGAGGTAAAAAATTAGGTGTTGTGGTGGTATTTTATATGTGTGATTATGTAAAAATTTGAAATTTTTTTAAAAACTTCAATTAACCGCTTGGCCCAACGCCCCAACGGTTATATGTTGAACCAATGAGATCATACCACCTAGCCTACACAACTCGCCCTACGCCAGACCACTAACCCACGCCAGCAGGGCAACGCTGTCGATCACGTTGGTTCGGTGTGGCTACAACGGTGTTGTTTGGCTAGCCACGCCTCAAACCATCGTCCACACCCAGCGATCTAACCTCACGGGGGATTGTGATTAAGCATCTGTGTAAGGTAAAGATAAAGAAACATAATGTTAAATCACCAAAAATACATGGTGGTATAAACGACGAGGCAAAGCATAACCTTAACGTTTTCCAATGCAACAAAATGTAATATGCATTGCAACATCACTCTTCCCTTCGCTTTCTCTCTCTCTCTCTAAACCCTACGATCCTCCTCACTTTTCTGTTTCTCACTTTACTCTCAAATTCAGACCAAATTCCAACCGGTAGATTCACTCCATAATGCCGCTAACACCACCAGCTTCTTGAAATCTCCACACAACACTTTCTGTTCTCAACATGCCGGAGCGATTAACATCATCATCTCCGTCAATCAACGAAAAGAAGAAATCCGAAGAGGAAACAGATGCAAAACCGCTAGTTTCCGTTGCCCGGAGCAGATCTCAGGCCGCCGCCCGTCGTGTTGCTCCGACGACCACCGTCCCCGCCACGGTTTTCTCCCCAGGTACAACATCCACCGAAAAACACCTCCAGAACGGAGATCTGTACATCGGAAGCTTCTCCGGCAACGTACCCAACGGATCTGGTAAGTATTTATGGTCTGACGGTTGTATGTATGAAGGCGATTGGAAGAGAGGAAAAGCGTCGGGAAAAGGTAAGTTTTCATGGCCGTCGGGCGCGACTTACGAGGGGGAATTTAAGTCTGGCCGGATGGAAGGTTCCGGCACGTTCACCGGCGCCGACGGTGACACCTACCGCGGCGAGTGGATAGCAGACCGGAAACACGGTTACGGCGTGAAGCGTTACAGTAACGGCGATTATTATGACGGAACGTGGAGACGGAATTTACAGGATGGACAAGGAAGGTATGTATGGAAGAACGGGAACGAGTATGTTGGAGAGTGGAGAAACGGCGTTATTAACGGCAGAGGGGTTTTGTGTTGGCCGAACGGAAACCGTTATGACGGAAATTGGGAAAACGGTGCTCCTAAAGGTCACGGGGTTTTCACGTGGCCGGACGGTGGGTGTTATGTTGGTTGCTGGAGTAAAGAGAATACTTTTAGTTTTAAAAATCCATTTCAGGTTCAACAGATTGTTAATGGGACGTTTTATCCTGGAACTAATAGTGCTGGGAAGTTAGGGTTTACTCATAAGCTTTCTGCACCATTTCTGGAGGATAGTTTTGTGGTTTCCACTGCCAAAAAGCGGTCTTCCGTGGACGGCTCCAGAGGGAGTTTAACCGAAAGAGCGTTTCCGCGGATTTGCATTTGGGAATCTGATGGGGAAGCGGGTGATATTACGTGTGATATTATTGATAATGTGGAAGCTTCGATGCTGTATCGGGATACCATGGGGTTTGGGAGGGATGATATTCGCAAGTTTAGGAGGAATCCGTGTTGTTTTAATGGTGGGGAAGTGAAGAAGCCTGGTCAGATGATATCCAAAGGGCATAAGAATTACGAATTGATGCTCAATCTTCAATTGGGTATCAGGTAAAAACTTCAATTCCTTGGAGAATTCTGAATTTGTTTTGTGTTGATTTTGTGCATTTCGTTATTCTAGGTATTCAGTCGGGAAACATGCTTCGATAATTAGGGACCTAAAGACTACCGATTTTGACCCAAAGGAGAAGTTCTGGACTCGATTCCCACCCGAAGGATCCAAGGTTACACCTCCACATCAATCCGGGGAGTTTCGATGGAAAGATTATTGCCCGATTGTGTTTAGGTATCGTCTTGAACTCAACAGATAGAATCTTGAATTTATAGCTTCAATGGTTCTTTATTGAGAAATTGTTAATGCTTTTCAGACATTTGAGGGAGTTGTTTCAAGTGGATCCTGCAGATTACATGTTAGCAATTTGTGGTAATGATGCTCTTCGTGAGCTTTCTTCACCGGGGAAAAGCGGGAGCTTCTTTTACTTGACACAAGATGATCGGTTTATGATCAAAACTGTGAAAAAGTCTGAAGTTAAGGTAGAAAGATTCAAAGATCATATTGATTGTTTCCCCATAATGAAACAATTGATCTATTGTCATTTAAAACTGAAGTTTGGAAACATGCTTTCAGGTTCTAATCAAAATGCTGCCAAGTTATCATCAGCATGTTTGTCGTTACGAGAATTCTCTAGTCACAAAGTTTTTCGGTGTCCATTGTGTCAAACCCGTTGGCGGCATGAAGGTATTTTATCTTTTTAAATCGGCATTTGTAACTGATATTATCTGATTGTAATGTTTGGATATATCTGTTTCACCAAATGGCTCTATTGTAATTCTGTGATCAATGATCATTACATCGAAAACTGTTTATTACAAGCCTGTTTTGTTACTTATGATGTCAGATAATCACATTCAATACACATATCCAGATGCGGGTTCAGTCGTTTATATATGCAACAATTTCTCACCATGTCTATATGTTTCCATGTCCAGACTCGGTTTATTGTGATTGGCAATCTGTTTTGTTCGGAGTATCGTATCCATAGAAGATTTGATCTTAAAGGATCATCACATGGGCGTACGACTGATAAACCCGAAGAAGAAATTGATGAAACCACCACACTGAAAGATCTAGACCTCAACTATGTGTTTCGCCTTCAAGAAAACTGGTTCAAAGAACTTATCAAGTTAGTAAAAATGTCATCATATAGGGCCTTTCTAACGTTTATCCTCTTATCACTTGGCTTATGCATTATGTTGGTTTTATATATTTTCAGACAAATCAACAGAGATTGTGAGTTTCTGGAAGGCGTTAGAATAATGGATTATAGTCTGCTAGTTGGCATGCACTTCCGTGATGATAATACAGGCGACAAAATGGGATTATCTCCAATTCTGCTGCGGAATGGTAATTTTCTTTCTTGGGGTGATTAAACTTGGTACAGTACCATATTTACCCAACAAAAAATCATAAGTTCAAAGTACTTATTTATAAATTTATGGCGTTTATACCCTTCCTTTAAATTTGCACTAGGTTATTAGGATAATGAGAGTTTGGCGTTTAATGAGAAAGAGAAGGGTGAAATGGTCACATGTTAATTGTTATAAGAAGTATGCAAGGAAAGTGCATATACCTTCAATTTTTGTAACCTCAAATCCTGTTTCAGGAAAGAATGATTCGTACCAAACTGAAAAGTTTATGCGCGGGTGTCGGTTTCTTGAAGCTGAGTTACAAGACATGGATCGTGTTCTGGCTGGCCGGTATGTTCCTTCCTTATCTCCTTTTGTGTCTAAAACAACAGTCATTGTCCATTGGGTTGATTTTCTGGTTTTACGGGTGTCTATTCATTGGGCAATGCCTATTTAATTGGCTTATAATTATGATAGTGTCATGGTGGTTGATAAATTTTAATTGTCTTTAAGTTGACAACCAATTTTTTTAATGGTGTTTAGATCATGGTGGTTGTAATAAATTAATAATCAATTTGAGTTGGTGTTTGGTTGGCTATATGATGTAGTTCATCAGACACGATTCGTTAGTGGGACCTTTGTGCATTATTATTGCCTTCTACTTGCATTTGTTGACATATATTCATGTTTTGTCTTTGACTTTGACCTTTTCTTGTCAATTTTGCCAAAAAAATCAATAAAATGTTTCTTGTTGTTCCATATGGCATGTGGGTAATGGTTGACTTCGACTTTATCTATCAGAAAACCGTTGATCCGGCTGGGAGCGAATATGCCAGCTCGAGCCGAGCGGATGGGCAGGCGAAGTGATTTTGACCAATATACCCCTGGAGGATTCAACAGTTTGACACCTTCAAGAAGTGGTGAAACATACGAGGTAGTTCTCTACTTTGGAATCATTGATATTTTACAAGATTATGATATTAGCAAGAAGCTTGAACATGCATACAAATCGTTACAAGCGGACCCTACATCTATCTCGGCTGTGGATCCAAAGCTTTATTCCAAACGGTTTCGTGATTTCATAAGCAGAATCTTTGTAGAAGACAGGTGATCGGGTAGGTTCAATCACAAACTCTTTGAATCTAGAAATCTAGCGATCGCTAATCAAATCATTGGTTCATGCCGAGTTTTGCAACATCAGCAGACTCGAGAGGGGGACGATGACGGGTCGGAAGGTGGTGGAGTTGTTTGTGTACATGTTGGGTGAGGGAGAATTGGATTATTATGTGTTTTTCCTTGAACATTTTTGTGGGTAGGAAGAAATATGTGAAGACATTAAAACAAAGGTTATAGGAATTAGGTGGTGTTTGGGAATAAGTGAAAATGTACAGGGTGTTTGTTATAGAGTGAAGCCAAACCTTGGTGGCAATTTCGTAATTTACATATACTGGAAGGTCATTTTGAATCGACACAGTTTTTATGCTCTGAAGGTCAATTTAGTAACTTCATCATGTGTATGAAAGCAGGACAAGAACAGGAATGTGTGGTTGTTGAATGACTTGCTTTTGTTTTGGGAGGGGGTGGACAAGGCTGCGTAAAAAGCCGAGAAAGCAAATAGCAAAATTTGAAAAAAAATCAAGGGTAGGGTGGTAAATTACCTTCTAGACCACATGCCTACCTTTTGTATTATTGAGAAACAGGTGGTGAAATGAAATAAGATACATCAAATATTTAAAAAATAAATTTTACTTTTGTGATTTATTTTTGTAATTTATGAAAAATTAGTTATTTTTCTCTGCCATTGGGAAGGCTATATTACAAGATAAAAAAATATGTTACAACAGTATTGAATTTTGTCATGTAAAAGCTGTAACGTGTGACCAAAGATATGATGGTAACATGTTCAAAATGTTATCGACTTGTATTTTACATATATAATTGTAAAAGGTAAATTAAAACAAAAAAAGTTGATAATAATAAATTATAACAGAAAAACACAAAAAAGCTACAGGAAAACTAAATTGATATGCATAATATTGATTTAACATATTGACCAATCTACTATTTTTAGCTTGGAAGTTTATAGTGATTTATATTTAGTAATATTAACATGTCTCCATATAGATATATCTGCAAAAGTGATTGGGTAGTTGGCCTTGGAAAGTGGGACGTGACAGCACGTATGATATATTTCAGGAGAAAGGGGACATCAGGGTGAGGGCTAAAAGTGTAAATAACAAATCACAAACAAGGTGGCTGTCTATTTACAACTTTGTTAGATCGCGGAGTCTGAGGGTCTTGGGTTGGGGGCATTGCTCGACACGTGGTGAGTGTAGGCTTCACGCCACCTAAAAAAGGTGGAGTGTGGAAGTGGCGTGGCCTAGCCGGCGTGAGGTGACATGTGAATATATATATATTTTATATTGTTGACATTTAAATAAGAGTTAATTACTGTTTTCGTCCTTGTGGTTTGTAAAAATCAATATTTCAGTTCATTAGTTTAAAAATTGCGATTTCAGTCCCCGTGGTTTCACTTTCGTAACCATTTCAGTCCACCTCGCAACCATTTCAGTCCTTGTACTTACTGAATAAATGGATTGAAGTGGTTACGAAAGTGAAACCACAGGGACTGAAATGGTTATGGAAGTAAAACCACAGGGACTAAAATCGCAATTTTTAAACTAATTGACTAAAATGATGATTTTTGACAAATCACAGGGACGAAAATAGTAATTAACTCTTTAAATAAAAAACACAAACTTATATTAATTTAAAAAAAAGTTATATAAATCCTAAAAAATAAAAAAAATCTACTTATTAAACCCTAAAAAATAAAAAAAAGCACAGTAAATCATAAAAAAAATTACAAAGTACGGTAAATATTAAAGTGAGGAACCTAACGAAATTCCACATTTCCATCGTGTCTATACTCGATCTTCATGATCCCCACTTGATCATCGTAGGTCAAGTCGCCCGCAAGGACACGGTCGAAGCAAACTTTAAACCGATCCAGCTTCGGTTATAGCTCACGCCACTTATGTTGACACGCATTCAAGTTGTGACGGGCGTTCCCGACATGTTGTTGGTATTGCTGAAACGCTTGTGTCCAATAGGCGGTTTGACCGCGACGTAGGGTTCGTTGTGCGTCAATGATCGACGTCACTAGTGCTATTTCCTCCTCCTCGGTCCAATGAACCATTTTCGTTTTTTGGTGTGGTTTTGGATGAAGATTCGTGTTTGGTTTTGGGTTGAAGAAATTATATGTAAAAAATTTTGATGTTTGGGATGAGTATTTATAGGTAAACATTTGTAAAGTTTTTAAAAATTTTGATTCTACTTAATTAAACCGCTAGCGAACGACTAGCCCAAACGGCTACCCCAAACGGTCATATATCCTGTTGGGATTGAACCTGTGGAAAGGAACAAATGATACAAAGTCAAAATACACCATCCGAGCTTTGGTCCAACCATCAGTTGTTCTATCCTTTGATGGGCATTTACTGCATCCAATAATCACATTGATTCCTATCCTTTGACAGAAGAAACTCTCAACCGCTGATAGAAGATCACAAGATCAGAGGATAGCCAACAATGCTTACTCTTGTTTTACTTTAATTAATGTAACAGTGCTATGCACTGATAGTTTTAGTTTAAGTAGTGTTTGTAGTTAGTTACGTTTGTTAGCTGTCACTATCAATCATGACGTCACTGTTAGACGATCAGTGGTTAGACGGTTAGTATAAATAGGCGCTCATTGTAACAGTTTTACTTGTCTTCTTAAAAAGATCAATTTCGCATATCTTCTTCATTTCTTACTATCAAACGATCGTTATTAGGCTAAGGGGGAGTTTGTGAATCACATGCAATAGTTTAATTACTTGAAAGCATGATGGTGATGAAAACAAACGACCGATTGATTGTTGTAAAAGTTTTTCCATTAATCCGCTGCACTTATTCTCTGTTTTCAATCATTTTTCATTATTTGAAACAAAAACAACAATCAATTCAAACTTAGATCCTGACAATTGGTATCAGAGCTTGGTCAATCGATTTTGATTTAAACATCAAATTGATTTGAAAAGATCAGCTCTTTGTTGCTAATTTCATTTGATAAAGTTTTGCTTGAATACAGAGTTTTATTACTACAAAAGTTTTTAAAACACAAATCTGTTGTAAACAAGAGAAATGGCACAAAACACACCGGATTCCAATATTGGATCCATGTTCAAACCACCTATGTTGAAACGAAATGAGTATTTTATTTGGCAACGTAGGATGGGTCCTATTCTCGCTCAACAGAACGCCGGATGCTGGAGATCCGTTGTGTTTGGACCCCATGTTCCCATGGTTCCAAGTACAGAGGATCCCCACACTCAAGTCCCTAAAAAACTCAAAAATTACTCTAAACAGGATTTCCCCAAATTGAATTGGATTCTAAGGCTTTTAGCATCGTTGCTTAAGCTTTGCCTAATGAGATTTATGCTGGATTACTTCATTGTAATAGTGCTAAAGAGTTATTGGATGCTCTTAAAGAGCAATTCGGTGGTACTGAAGAGGTGATCGAGAATAATAGAGAAGTCTTGAATCAGCATTATGAAACATTTTGCCATGTAAAAGGTGAGTCACTAACCCAACAGTTCGAGAGATTTAGCTGTCTCATAAGCGAATTGAAACTGGTAGATGTGAAATTTCCAAATTCGACTATCAATAGTCGTTTCTTAAGATCACTACCAGAAAAATGGGAGACAATAGCTTATGTTACTCGAACATCTGTTGGTTATAAAGAAATGACCCTCACACAGCTTCATGGCCGACTTCTCACTTATGAGAGAAAGTTGAACCAGAAAAAGAAGCTTCAAGAGTCCGGGAAAGTGACTGATGACTATACACTGGGAAACACTGCCCTCTATAGTCATGAAGAGGGGTCTGGTAGTGGAAAGGATCAGAGTTTTGATCATTAGATTAACATAACTTCTGGAAACAATTTCAACTCTGATCCCTGTACACCCAATTTTGCTTTTGCTGCAAATTGTGAAAGCCAACAATTTCAACACTTTGAACCCACGGATTTGGAAGAAATGGACATCCTACACCAGTTGACACTTTTGAGTGTCAGGGCTAGTGTCACACCCTCAATTTCCACTTGCGGAGTTTCACCGCGAGGCGTGTGAACAAACCAGAATCTGAAACACTAGTACGTCGAACAACTCTATATGATTTGATAATACGTTTTCTAAAATCATTTGTCGTAGATTTTATATTGTCTTAATTAGTTACCAATATTTAACTGAAGCATTAGTTTTTAAAGTTGCGCGGAAGCATAAAATAAGTAGTGAAGCGGGCGCCAACACAAACGCCAAAACAAATGAAAAACCCCAAAACAATATTTGTAAATGAGACTCGATAAAAGATGTCTTGTTCAATGCATGTGAGTGCACCTAGAGCTCCTAGCGTCCTGAGAAACATGTAAAGAAACAAGTGTCAACATTAAAGATGAGTGAGTTCACAGGTTTTCAAAGATTCGTTTGTTCGGTTATGAGTTTGTTTCCCCCGTTATCCCTAACCCGGGATAACGATTTAGCTCCATTATTCCCAACCCGGAATAATAATGATGTTGGTTCCATTATTCCAAACCCGGAATAATAAGTTGTTGTTTCCATTATCCTCAACCCGGGATAATATAGTTGTTGTTTCCATTATCCTCAACCCGGGATAATATAGTTGTTTCGTAATTAAGTTCAATGTTAACATATATAGGTAGCTAGCCTAAAGTTATGTCACGTAAGTGTTCGCGATCGAAGCTGACTGTTGTGCCTCCGTGTTGCCAGGCCTATCACTGACCATGGCGAAGTTAGGCCAAATTATTCACCCGTTGACCATACCCGGTCGGCTAGCACGACTAGCTCGGATGGGGCTTGTCGGGCCCAGTAGTACTACTTATAATTCCCCCGCTATTAAACCCAATACTAACGATCCGAGAGATTGACGAGGACTTAAGTGATATAGCTGCTTAGTGACCATAACATTACATTAACATCAACTTAGTTACCGAATAGTTATGTGACGTTAATTTCATATAACGTAAAGAGATTGAGTTTGAAGAGTGTATACATGTTTCTCCCCCTGTTGTTTAAAAACCGGATAAAGTTAGGGGCCGTGAACTCACCTTTAGTTGCTCGGTTAGTGTAGCAAGGAAGTTGTAAGGGATGGGACCACTAATTGCGTCCTAATAAACCAATTGATTTCAAGTCAGTGTGTGAACACACCAATACAGATTCTACACTTAATTACGCACAAAATGATACACACAAACAACATACCTAACACTCATACATGCATGCAAGTATCCTCATGTGATCATAGTAATCAAAACAATTTATCATGAACATAATCCAATCCATGTAACACTTTGGTGCACACAATCACAAGTTATCAAATTTCAGCTTACATACTCATAATTCAGCTGTTTTCTAGGATTTTTATAAAATAGTTCCAACGTTCCAAAAATTCTAATTATTTTACAGCAGGTGACATTTATACTGTAGAAATTTATATAAATTTTCCAAGTTCTAAATCTTTACCAATTAACCATAAATATTAATATACTAGGCTGCAGTCAGATTCGTCGCTTTCTGACTGCAGTCCACAGAAGAATTTATTTAGAAATCACTGATCGTCCAATTAACAAAATTCCAGTTGGAGTTGCCCGGAAATTTCCATACCTAGTTGCTGTACAAATTTCATGATTCGACTCCCTACTTATTATGAAATCCAACTCGATAAACAACTAACAAAATTTCAGGATTTTCACAGCTTTAGTTACTGAACTTATTTGGCCACTTAAAAATATCAAACGACTTCAGAAAAATATGAATCCAGCGCCATTAGATTCGTTATTCAAATATCTACGTTCTAGACATCAGAAAATCCGTTTTTCGACAACTAATGACCGAGTTACAGCCAGATGAAGTCGGCTGTAACTATTACTCAGCAAACTGTTTCAGCATTCTATCGCATAAACCGTCCATATAACTAACCTAGGCGATCAAGAACCGGTTTTTCTAATCATAGGTCAATACATATAACATATCCATGCAAACCCTAATCAACATCTCTAGTTTTTACAAACAAACACAGCCTATTATTCTCAGATTTCGAACAACATCACTTGCAAACATTATTAACAATTCGGCTAACATAACCCTTCATTCAAACATACAATCCGAAAACAACAAAATCAAAACACATGTATCCGAATATGATCTTGTAACATATGATGAATTCTAACCTTTAATAACTAGGTGAATAAGCCGAGACTTGGACAAGAATGATTCGGCTGTTCAAGCAAGATCACGACCGAATGAGATGAGCAGATCTGCTGTCGTGACCGAGACTGAAAGGGACTGAAAGGGGAGGCTGCTCGCGATCAAAAGGGACGAGAGTAAGGCTGCCGACGGCTGTTAGCTATTAGGGTTTTGTGTTGTGAATGAAGCATGCATGGCTAGTATATATAGGCGTAAAGAGATAAGGATTACGGTTTTGGTTTGAGCTCGTGGCCGAGGACTTGGGTTGGTTCGGTTTGGGTTTGATCTTGCGGCCGAAGACTTGGGTTTAAGGTTTGGGGTGCACACAATGGGTTTGCGGTTTGGGCTTGTTCTCGGCCGAGAGTGGTTTGGGTTAGAACTCGGTTCACTCCTAGAGTCACAAGGAGTTTAGGGTTTGGTTCGTGTCGCGATTCGGTTCGGTTCGTGTACATATTTACCATAATTATTTTATAACTAAAACAATCACATAATCGCACATTACGTATTCACTAATTCGTACACGTTTACTACGTAGCATACAATTTATTCGACAAGTATTGCGTTTAAGTTATCCGAAAAACCGGGATGTCACAGCTAGTAAGTTTTACAAAAGAACTGGTAGGAGGTTTCCAGGATTGCATGGGGGGTTAAAAGTTGGGTTAGATAAATCAAAGATAAAATGCTTTAAGTGCAATAGGATGGAACATTTTGCCAGGGAATGCAGAACTCAAACTGCAGGACCATTGTTACCCATCCTGGCCTCAGTTCTCAAAGCACTGTCCAATATTCCCAGTTTGCCCCTACACAACAAATGCAAAACACTGCTCATTTTGCAAGTCCTGTAACAACTGTTCCTATTCATTATGTCCAAACCTCTGCTCCAGAGATTCAATATGTTCAGGCACCACCTCAAGTGCATGTGCAACAAGCTCCACATGTCACTCAAACTACTCAAACCACTGCTACACCAGCAGAGGTTACACAACAAAGCTTCTTTATCCAAGGTTTTGTTGACTGGAGTAGTTTGTCTGAGGATTTAACTGATGAAAACTTTGCTCTCATAGCCAAAAATGATTTTGAAAATGAAAACTTATGTTTTATGGCTCTTGAGACCATAGTTGAAGGTGATGAGTCTGTGGAATAGGAGTCAAAATCTGATGTGGTTGAATGTTGTGAAGCAGTGGTTACACCAGAAGTTACACATGTGGTTGAAATGAATGCTGTTGATGTTGAAAAAGACAATCTATCTGACCCATGGAACACAGATGTGTGTGAAGAAGAATGTAATTGTGCTCTTATGGCTGCTTCGAAGGTATCACCTTAGATCCTAAAAGATCTATGAAAAATGTATTATTGCTTTTGCAAACATAAAACAGGTGAATGAAAACCTAAGAAACAAAATTTTGAAAGATGAACTTAAATTTGAAAAACTTGTTAAAGAGTTGAAACCAAAAGTAAGTGAAAAAGATTTTGAAATAAGTAGCCTAAGGCATGAATCAAGCATACTCAAAGACCAACTCCAAACCATGGTAGAAAAATACAAAGTTTGCAAACAGGAGTTAGAATCTACCCAGATCACTTGTGAAAAGTGGGTAGAGTCTTGCAAAGGTTATGAGCTTATGCTTGATGCTCAAGTCAAGAGCAACATAATGTTTGGTATAGGCTTTAGGGAATATGACCATACTTGTGAAAATGCTGTAAAAATTGACTCTGAGCTTGTTGAAATAGTTCCCACAAATTTGGCTGGTGAAGAAATTAAAATCACTGATAAGGAAGGAAACAAAATTGTTCTTGAAAAACCAGAGGTTTCACCAAAAGAAAAAGAAATTGAAAAATATCAGTTTAAACCAACCTGGTCATATGAATGTGATAGAAAACTTCAAGCCAATGGACTTTTCAACTCTTGATGGTATAAAAGCACCAAAAGCACTGGTGATCCCTATCAAAGACTTGCCAGCAGAGGTTACATCATCTGCTCTCAAAAGGTCTGACAGGAAAAGGAAAGAAAAGGTTAAACACTTGTTTTGTAAATTTTGTGAAAAGAGGAATCATGATACATCAGACTGTTTTCTTTTGAAAGCTAATGATATAAACAAAACTTATGTTATACCTAAATCTCCTAGATGCACCATTTGCAACAAAACAAATCATCCAACTCAAGAGTGTGTCTATCATAAAACCTATCATCAAAAGTAAAAGAGATTAGAGAAAAAGCTCTAGAAAGAGAAAATTCAAATCTTGCCAAACAGAAATTTAAATCATGTAAAACATCTGTCACCAAAGCTTTAAATCAAAACTCTGTTCACAGAGAAATTCAAGTAACAGATGCACCTCCATCAAACCAGTTTCCACGAGGGAAAAGCCAGCCTAATTATCAAAAGGTGCCTATGACTTATGAGACTTACAAAAAGTCTTCCAAGCCAAGGGTAAATAGGCATCCTCATGGTTACCAACAGTTGATAGGAGGTAGCTCATAGCAGTGGTTACAAAAGTCTGATACCACTGCTCATCAGTCTGGACTTGAGTCTGGATCACATGATACCCCATCCAAAGCCATTTTGGCTTTGGAGACCCACCTGAACTAATTATTTAAAACATGTGCAGGGAGCTTCTACTTGCCTTGACAGTCTTTGGTATGTAGATAGTGGAGGCTCCAGGCACATGACAGGTGTAAAGCCCTGCTCAGAGATTTTAAAGCTCATGGAGGGGGTGATATATCATTTGGAAATAATTCAAAAGGGAAGGTGTTAGGGTCAGGATGTGTCTCAGCAGGAAAATTCAAGTTTGAAAATGTGAATCTCATTGACAATTTAAAATTCAATCTCTTAAGTGTTTCACAGATGAGTGACAAAGGTTATGGTTCCTTTTTCACAAAGAAAACTTGCCAGATAGTAGGGCCAGAGGTTGTCAAAAAGATTGATCAGATCATTGCTGAGAGCAAAGCACAGTTGACTGCTCATAGAGTAGGAAATGTGTATGTGGTTGATATGGTAAAAGATAATCCTATGTCAAATGCATGCCTGTTTTCAGTTGCCTCAAACAAAGAGACAGAGCTATGACTAGGACACACAAATCTAAAAACTATCTCCACTCTCTCAAAACAAAATCTGGTTAGAGGTCTACCCAAAAAAAAATTTACTTGTGAAGAGCATTGTGCTTCCTGTTTAAAAGGTAAACAACATAAAAGCTCTTACAAGTCAATTGAGGAGTAAAAAACAAGTCCATGCTTACATTTGCTTCATATGGACTTGTTTGGACCTGTAAAAATCATGAGCTTAAAACAAAAAAGATACTGTCTGGTGGTAGTTGATGATTTTTCCAGGTTCACATGGACTTTCTTTTTACACTCTAAGGATGAAACAACAAATATTTTGCATTTGATCTGCTTGTAAAAACCTTTAGGAGTGATAATGGGACAGAGTTTAGGAACAAGGAGTTGGATGCCTTCTATGAGTCAAAAGGGATTGTTAGACAATATAGCATCCCTAGAACTCCAGAACAAATGGGGTTGTTGAAAGGAAAAACATAACTTTAATTGAATCAACAAGGACTATGCTTGCAGGCTCAAGTTTACCCTTGTCTTTTTGGGCAGAGGCTGTAAACACTGCTTGTTATGTCCAGAACAGAGTTTTGATAAACCCTAGGCATCAAAAGACTGCCTATGAATTGCTTTACAAAATCAAACCTCTGATCTCTTATTTCAAAGTCTTTGGCTGCTCATGCTTCATTTTAAACATCAAGGATTCAATATCTAATTTTGCAGCCAAAGTTGATAGTGGTTATTTTCTGGGATACTCAACCACTGCACAAAGCCTACAGAGTTTTTAACTCAAGGACCAAGTGTGTTGAGGAAACTCTAAATGTGAAGTTCAATGAACTCTCATCCTTGAAAATCCCAGCAAATGGACCTGCTGAATTGTTTGATCTATCTAAATTTACATTTGAAGATATGTCTGTTAAGACTAACCCTGCGGGTACTCCACAATCATCATTTGAAGAGCAAAGATATGATTGCATTCTTCCAAGTTTCAAAATCAATCCTACAGGTAGAGGAGCAGATGTTAGTAGCAATGGTGAAAGCTCTGCCAGGTCAACAATGATTAATACTCAAACCTCTGCCAGCTCTCAAAACCAAACATCTGTTGATAAAAGTCCACAACAAATGGACAAAAATCAACCCACTTTCACATCCATACCACCAATTCCTCCACCACCATTCCAATCAGAGGTTGGACCATCAAATTCATCAGTAGAGGTTAGCCCAGATGATACACATTTGCAAGCTTCACCTCAAAATGCCATTGTTCCATATCAAGGTGATTTGATCTTCCTCAAAAGCCATCCATTGGGTCAAGTTATTGGCAACATCAATGAGGGTGTGCTCACAAGAAGCCAAGCCCAAACATTTGTCTTTTTGCTGGTTTTTTATCACTCACACAGCCTGTCAAGTACCAAGAGGCACTGAAAGAAAACAACTGGGTAGAATCCATGCAAGAAGAGCTCCTACAGTTCAAAAGACGACAAGTATGGGAACTTGTACCACTGCGAAAAGATTTGAGTCCCATCGGCACAAAGTGGGTCTTCAAGAACAAAACTGATGAAAGGGGTATTTTGTCAAGAACAAAGCAAGGCTCGTGGTTCAAGGCTACAGACAGGAAGAAAGGATTGATTATGATGAAACTTTTGCTCTAGTAGCAAGGTTAGAAGCCATTCGCCTGTTCTTAGCTTTTGCTGCTAACCACTACATCAAGGTGTATCAAATGGACATCAAAGTGCATTCCTGTATGGAAAGATCAAGGAAGAAGTATACGTTTGTCAACCTCCTGGATTTGAGGATCACTTCCATCCTGATCATGTCTACAGGTTAAACAAAGCACTGTATGGTCTAAAATAAGCACCAAGAGCCTGGTATGAAACTCTATCCACTTTTCTCTTATCCATTGGTTTACCAAAGGTAGGATTGACAAAACCCTATTTTTAAAATGGGAAGGAAAAGATTTGATGCTTGTCCAAATTTATGTAGATGACATCATTTTTGGATCCACATGCCCTACCATGTGTCAAGAGTTCAGAAAACTCATGGCAGCTGAGTTTGAGATGAGTACAATGGGTGAGTTGCAATGTTTTCTTGATTTACAAGTTAAACAAATGCAAAAAAGCACTTTCATTCATCAAAATAAGTATGCGAAAGAACTACTTAAGAAATTTGATATGAATGATTGTAAACCTTGCAGCACACCCATGGCAACATCCAAGCTAGTCACTGTAGATGACAGAGATGACCTTGTTGATCAAACATTGTATAGAAGCATGATTGGGTCTTTATTGTACCTAACTGCATCAAGGCCAGACATTATGTTTGCCACATGTGTCTGTGCCAGATCACAGTCAATGCCAAGAAAATCAGATCTTATTGAAGTAAAAAGGATATTCAGATACATAAAAGGTGCTCCCACACTTGGTATCTGGTATCCAGCTAATGGTAACATTGAGCTTGCAGGATATTCTGATAGTGACTTTACTGGATGTAAAACAACAAGGAAGTCCACATCTGGAGGAGCCCAATTCCTAGGGGATTGCTTAGTGTCTTGGCAAAGTAAAAAGCAAGTTGCAGTATCCACATCCACTGCTGAAGCAAAGTATATAGCTGCTGCAAGTTGCACTGCTCAAATTTTGTGGCTTCAAAATCAACTCTTGGATTTTGGTGTGACTGCCTTGAGGACTCCTCTCAAAATTGATAGTCCAACAGCAGAAAACATCATCAAAAATCCAGTTTCACATTCCACCACCAAGCACATTGACATCAGACATCACTTTGTGAGGGATTGCTATGAAAAATGTCTGATTTCTTTACAACATGTCCATGCCAAGGATCAACTAGCAGATGTGTTGACAAAAGCACTTGATGCTTCCACATTTGACAGTTTGATATCTAGGCTTGGAATGATAAACACGGATTAAAAACAACTTGTTTGGTGATTCATGTGTAAATAGCAATAAAATGTTTTTAGAAAATAAGAAATTCATCCTTAAAAATAGTTAAAATTGAATTTTTCAATAAAATCCTTAAAGTCCGTTCAAAGCTCTGATAGCACAAAAACACTGTTGTTTTGAAAATCTATCCACTGATGCAAACCTCTGCTAATATTAATTTGGTCCAAACCACTGGTAGTCTTGCTCTAACAGTGGTTAGCCAAACAACTGTTTTGCCAAATAGAGGTTACACGTGAACAGATGTTATTCGACAGATGTTGCATCAGACGCCACGTCAAGTGCATTTCTTGAAAAACCCTATAAAACCCTGTTCTATCCCCAAACAGAGGTTTCACTTTTCTTGTGCGATTCCAAAATTTTCAAATCCCAAAAATCATCCAAAAATCATGGCTCCTAAACCCAAATCGAAGAAGAAATCGACACAAGAACAACCCCCATTTGTACTCATCATCAAAACACCACACAATCACACTGCTATTCTCGAAAAACCGACACAAACACTCGTTATCATCCAATAATCTGGATTCTAAAAGAAACCAAATTCAAACACATGTTGGAAGTCAAAGCCCCAATTTACATCGATTCTTTAAGAGAATTTTGGGCAAAGGCTAAGTAAACTCATCCGCTGATGGTGTGCCCTATTCTATCACTTCCAAAGTTGGTGGCACACAACTGCAAATAAGCCCACAATCTATCTCCCAAGTCTTCATGTTAAATGATATGCAACATCCTGTATCATTTCCTTTGAGGGAGATGCAACATGAATTTGTTGAAAGAGGTTACACCGGACAGTTGAAAGGTATGCCAATCTTCAAACCGAATTTTCCAGCAGAGATGAAATTCTTTTTCCACACTTTACTTACATGTGTCTCTGCAAAAAACAACTGCTTTCAACGAGATTCCATTGAACATGCAGTATCTGGGATTTGTAACTTTAACTAGTTCTGATTTTAACTTCTCCCAGGTGTTGTTCAATGATCTTGTACTTAATTTTAAAAATATTTTAAAAAGAAAAGCTTTCTTGATACATCCAAGATTCATGAGTATTTACTTGCAAGATCAGATCAAAGCAAACGCAAGTAAACAAGGCGCAGTTACAAACGCTGGCAGCCTAAACCATGAAACATTTACACGAATTACAAATCAAGACAAAGTTTCCAAAACAGAAGCAGAGGAGGCTGAGCCTATTTTACAAGAACAAAATGTTCAAGCTCAACCTCCGACTGCTGAGCCTACTGCTCTAGGTGATTAGGGCATCACAACCGCTGCTCTGAAACCCACACCTAAAATCTCCAAAAAGAAACCATCTAGAGCATCCCGAAAACCCACCAAACCCAAAAAAGGGTCCTCTGTAAGATGAGATCCCAGAGGTTAACCCTGTGACACCACCAAAGTCACCAACCACTACTGCTACTTCTTCACACAGATGGTAGAAAGCTCTCACACCGGCTTTGAAACTCCTCCTGCATCCTCACAAAAGCATCAGGTTGTAGGCACAGGGACACCAAATTATGAAGCTCTAGGATCACTTGGTTCTATCTTCCACAGCCCCTCTCCCAGGGCAATGTTGCTTTCTACACAACCACTCTCACCAATGCCATCACTCCCACCTACCATGTTACCCTTGCTGAATGCAATAGATATTGAGCAGACACTATCCAACACTTGTCACCAACCCATCAATGAGAATATGCTTCAACCAGAAGCTGGTCTGACTTATTTCTAAATGCTAGCCCATCAGCAACTGAAGAGGCTACATCCCTTGGGTTACATGTAACCCTTGGTGATAGTTCAACAGTGGCAGCCACTACAATTGCTGAACTCCCAAGTTCTCAATTGGACAGTCGTTACATAGCTAAGACCTTGTTGAAGGCAACCACTGCTGAGGCTACTACGGTAACCTCTGCTCCAGTGGGAAGTCCCCAGAACCAAGACAAAGGGGCATCTAAGATTGGAGCAAGTGGCAAACCACTTGCTCATGATATCTTAGATAAAACTACCACATCTGGTAGGAGTTCAGATGATCCTATTAAGTTAGGTGATGAGCTGAAATACCAAGAATTGACGAAAAGGGTTACCAATGTTGAAACCACTGTTGATGAGATTAAAGATCTTTTAAAACAGTTAATTACTATTCAGAGTCAACCCCCTATTCCAACCACTGCTGAGCTCAAATCTGCTATAAATCCTATCTTTCAACAAGAGAAACATTTACTGGAGCAAAAACATAAGCATTAGATGATGGAACTCAGGAATATGGTTGATGCAAGATACAATGATACTGCTGCAGATATCAAGGCAATCAAAGCCCAATTGCTCACCACCACTAGTAAATCTCCTCCTACTGTCATTTTTGTAAGTCCAGATGAAGCCAAAAAGGGGAGAAACCTTTGGGAAACAAAAAGTTGAAGATAGATGATGATAAGGCAATGCCTACAGTGAATATCCCTAAAGCCGACGATTTTGTTCTTCTTCCAATCCTACGAATCTGAGCGTGAACATGTGTGCAACAGATCTGTTATTAGGGGTTTGAGTAATCAAATCTTCAATACGAACTCTGGTGGCATATAGGATCGATCGAATAGTAGGTTTTTTCGGCTTTGTTTTTCAATCGCCGCCTGAATCTGTGTTTCCGAACTGGTTGTATAGATATATTGTTTTATCGGTCCTTCTGGTTAGGCAGAAACCTTGACTAAACAAGACCTCTATACGATTGTGTTAGAAGCATGGCCTAGGGTTATCGCTAGATTAGGGTTTTTCTTTCCTGTTCTTTTGGATTCTGATTTTCGGCTACGAGTTGCATGGTGTGATTTAGTCTTCTTTGAAGTGAGAGTTAGTGATTTCTGGTATGGATGAATGTAAAAACGCTTCGGATAATAATCAGGATCATCGTGGGAAGCTGCCATTGCCGATTAGGGGTATTGCTAGTCGAGTGGTCAATATAGATGGGCACACAGCGCTCCCTCGGCGTGGTACCATGTCTACTCAGATTCAGGTTAGTGATGAAATTACTAATGCCACGATACCTGTCTCCTTGGAAAAGCAGGACTCCCACAATGTTGGGATGGACGAGGACCATGACTTTCATGCAGGAGTCGGTGATGAGGGGAAAGCGACTACATCAGATTTGCAGAAGGATTGTAATTCTAAAGGTAAACTCTCGGAAGCCATGACGTATGCAGATTTGGTTACGGCTACAAATTCCAAAAGAGTTAACTTTAGATCTCTTGCTAGTACTTGTATTCATGAGGGATGCGATGTTGTTCTCCCGCGTGATTCTGTTCGAGCGGTACAAGATAAGTTAGCCAATACTTTATATGGGTACTTCCTAGGAGAACGTATTGCGTTCCCGGTTGTGGAGTACTTTGTCCGCAATAACTGGAAGAAATTTGGATTACAGAAGACAATGATGAATGCGAATGGTTTCTTCTTCTTTAAGTTTGCGGATCATAAAGGTATGCTAGATGCTCTAAAGGGGGGTCCATGGATTATACGATCACAACCGATATTCCTAACGGAATGGACACCGACTTCAAAGTTGGAAAAGAAGGAGGTAACCAAGGTCCAAATCTGGGTGAAAATTCATGATGTTCCGCTGGCTGCATACACCGAGGATGGCCTTAGTATGATCGCTACTGCCATTGGTGTTCCAAAATTATTGGACTCCTATACTAGTTCGATGTGTATGGACACTTGGGGCCGTAGCAGTTATGCCAGAGCCTTAATAGAAATATCAGCGGACAAGGCGTTGAAAGGGGAGCTGACGATTGCAATACCGGAGGTAAAAGGGGAGAGCTTTAGCAAGGAAACTATGTATGTGGAGTATGAATGGAAGCCGATTAGATGTTCTACTTGTTGCGTTTTTGGCCATTCTGTGGATTCCTGCCCCAAGCAAAAAAGGGAACCAACTAACACTGCTAAGCAGACGCAACCTAGATTTCCAGTAAAACATGGCAATGGGAAAGGTAAGGTAGGCTCTAAAATTGATGCGGAAGGTTTCACCGTAGTGTCTAGCAATAAAGTAGCTAGGAAAGGAGGGTTCCAGATAAATAAGCCCAAACCAAAGTTTGAGTATCGACCGTTAATAGGGAAAGGGAAGAATGAGCTGCCCACTCGACCGCCGATGGGGAGTGTTGTCTCAAATAATTCGTTTGAGGTGTTAAATGAGGTAGAGGTGGATGGGAACCATAGTATTAATGCTGCGACAAGTAACCAGGAACATTCTGAGGATGAGGAGGTGATTGAAGTGCATAATGAAATGGATGAATTCATCTCAAAGGAATCTTCTAATCCTGATCGTAAAAAAGGGGCAAGCACTCCTACAACGGTAGTGTCTAATGATTAGTCTAGCAGCCTGGAATATTAGGGGCTTGAACCGGCCTCTCAAACAAAACGAGGTTCGTCATGTGCTTAGGAGTAATCATCTTTCGTTTTGTGCAATCTTAGAATCTCATGTGGATATTGGTAACCTTCATAAAGTATGTAGAACCGTGTTCAGGGGTTGGGATTGGACCTCCAATGGCAGTAGATGTAATAAAGGTACTAGGATCATATTAGGTTGGAACCCGATGGAGATTGATGTTATGGTCATTGCCCAAACGGATCAGGTTATGCATATTCAGTTGAATTTTAAACTTGAGAAGAGGAGCCTGCTATGCTCGGTGGTTTATGCAGCAAATTACTATGTCACTCGGAGGGATATATGGCATCAGCTAGTTCGGCATAAAGGTTTCGTGGGTGATAATCCGTGGGTTATTCTGGGAGATTTCAACTCAGCTCTTTTTCTGGAGGATCATTCCATGGGATCTTCATATGGCTCAGCGGGCATGAGGGACTTTCAAGAGTGTGTTACTGAGTTGGAGGTGGTTGATATTAATAGTTCGGGATTCCATTTTACATGGAATCAAAAGCCTAAAAAAGGCGCGGGGCTGCTAAAGAAGCTTGACCGTGTTATGGGTAACACAGCGTTTTTGGCTGAATTTCCCAACTCCTATACGGTTTTTCAGCCGTATAGAATATCCGATCATTGCCCATGTTTGTTAAAGATCCCATCTCCTGGTAAGATGAAACCTAAACCATTCAAGTTTGCTAATTTCTTGGTTCACAAACCGGAATTCACTGATATTGTTAAGAAGCATTGGGATATGGCCATTGATGGGGTTCCTCAATTTTGTGTGGTAAAGAAACTGCGCCTTTTAAAGAAGCCATTTCGGGCTCTCTTATTGAAACAAGGAAATTTACACAAGAAAGTTGAGAGTCTAAGAGGTAAGCTGGATGATATTCAACAGAATATTGATGTTGAGCCGTTTAATATGGATCTTCGAATGCAGGAAGTAAAAATTAATAAGGAATTTCAGGAAGCTTGTTTAGATGAGGAACGGTTTATGCTTCAAAAATCTAAAGTGGAATGGTTGAAAGCTGGTGATGCAAATACGAAATTCTTTCATGCTACCCTGATAAGTAGGAATCACTCCTCCAGGATTGATAGCATTATGGAGGGTTCTGTTTGAGGGGGATAATGCCGGGGATATGATTGTCAAACACTATGAGCAATTTCTTGGGTACCAAGGATTTGGTCACTGTAGGCCCCCTGCCGAATTGTTCATGAATAAGTTGAACTCAGAGGATGCTGTGCATATGGTTCGTCCAGTTACTGTGATGAGGTGAAAACGGCCATGTTCTCGATTGGTAATGAGAAAGCCCTGGGCCTGATGGCTTTTCGGCAGCCTTCTTTAAGAATGCGTGGCATATCATAGGTCAAGAGGTGGCGAATGCCATTATGGACTTCTTCAGGACTGGTAAACTCCTACGGGAAATTAATAATACCCTGATAGTGCTTGTTCCGAAGAAAGTGACGCCATCCCTGATTACGGACTTCCGGCCCATTGCATGTTGTAATGTGATTTATAAATGTATTAGCAAGATTGTGGCGGATCGGATGAAGGGGATGCTTAATCAGATTGTCAGTATAAACCAGTCAGCTTTCATTCCAGGTAGGAAAATTTCTGATAATATTCTGCTTACTCAAGAGCTGTTACATAATTATCACAGGGATTATGGGCCTCCGAGATGTGCGTTCAAGGTGGATATCCAAAAAGCTTATGATACTGTTGATTGGAAATTTCTTAAGGATATTCTTATAGGGTTCGGATTTAATAGTAAAATGGTGGATTGGATTATGACTTGTGTGTCAACTACGACATATTCTATCAGTGTAAATGGTAATCTGCATGGGTATTTCAAGGGTGGCCGTGGGTTAAGACAAGGAGATCCATTATCTCCATATTTATTCACTCTTGTCATGGAAGTTCTTACATGTCTTTTGCAGAGGGTATGCTCGGCTTGATACCTCTTACAGATTTCACAATAGATGTGATAGACAACAAATTATCAATCTTTGTTTTGCTGATGACTTGTTTCTATTTGCCCGTGGAGATATCTCCTCCGCCCGCTGTATCAAGTTGGCACTGGCTACATTCACGAACATGTCTGGATTGGTCCCTAGTATCCAAAAAAGTACTGCCTTCTTTTGCAATGTTCCACCCAATGTTAAAAATGAAATTCTTCAGACACTGAGATTTGAGGAGGGCGTGCTGCCGGTTAAATATTTGGGTGTTCCGCTTATTTCTTCACGGCTGCTCTCTAAAGATTGCAATGTTTTAATTGAAAAGATAGAGCAGCGCATTCAAAACTGGAGAAATAGGTTTTTATCATTTGCAGGAAGGTTGCAGCTTATCAACTCGGTTCTTTCAGCATTGCACTCGTTTTGGTCCGCTGTTTTTATTTTGCCAGCACAAATTATTAAGGAGCTTGAAGCTAAATTACGGAATTTCCTGTGGGCGCAAAAAGGAAATTTTCATAGAGGAAAAGCTAAAGCCTCATGGAATTCTATTTGTGTCCCTAAGTATGAGGGCGGCCTGGGTATTAGGCGTCTTGGAGATTCGAATAAAGCTCTTATGGCAAAGCATATTTGGAGCATTCTGAACAAGAGGGCGTCCTTGTGGGTTAAATGGATTTACTCCTACAGACTAAAAGGCTGCAGTTTCTGGGTTTGTAAGGAAGCTACGAATTGTAGCTGGAGCTGGAGAAAGCTTCTTCAGATGAGGCCTAGTATCAGGGATCACGTGTGGTCGAGAGTGGGCAATGGGAAGAATACGTCAGCATGGTATGATAACTGGAGTTAACTTGGTCCGTTATCTTACTTCTTGTCTCCTAGGACCATTTCCAATGCGGGATTTACACTTCATGATACGGTTGCGGATATATATAATCAAAGTGCTTGGGCTTGGCCATCGGCTTGGAGGGACTTGGTCCCAGAATTGATTCAATTGGATCAGATGTATCTGGAACCAAATAAAGTAAACCAAGTTTGCTGGAAGGATGGGATGATATACTTGAGTTTTCTTCCGCAAGCGTCTGGCATTCGATTCGGATAAGGGAGTCGGAAGTGGATTGGGCTGAAGTTGTCTGGTTTAATCAGTGCATCCCTAAGCATGCTTTCTTTATGTGGTTGATTATCCGACGGAAATTGCTAACTCAGGATAAGATTCTCCAGTGGGATATCTCGAGAAGGAAAAACATGAATATGATGTGCTGTCTTTTGTGCTATGAGAATGTTGACTCCCATGATCATCTTTTCTTTGAATGTAAGTTTTCTAAACAGGTATGGAACAAGACTAGAGATAAGGTTGGTATGTCAACGGTTGGATCCAGATGGAGTGATATTATGGCCTGGCTTCTGGCTCGTGCTCGCTCGAAAACAGCAGCGCACTATACAAGTCGAGTGTTTGTTGCCTGTGCGGCATACATAATATGGCAAGAACGTAACGCGAGATTGTTCAAGAATCAATCTAGGCCACCAGATACCATATGCGAACAAATACTAAAGACAGTTCGATACAAGCTGATGGGGGTTAAGTTCAAAGATTGTGCGAATGTTCGGAGGCTACTAGGTAAATGGAAGATAAATGGCAACTTCATTTCCGATAATGGAGGCTGATTACTATTTTCCTTTGTGTGATTAGTGGTTCTAGATTCTAGTCTAGTAGTTGTACTTGTTTTGATTACTGCTTTATATTGTTTGCTTGATTTACTGTCATGAGGTGTGTCTCATGATAGAACTAGTGGGAGATTATCCTCACTACTTGTATTATTTGGTTGGTTAATATATAGAATCACAGGGGTAACCCATTACCCAAAAATACAGTGAATATCCCTAAGCCAGACGGTTCAAAGAATCTAGACTTAACTGAAGATATCTTGGCAAGGGCAAAGAAGTCCCATAAGAAGGCTGTGTTTGATGAAGGTAAGGTGCTGCTTGAGAAAAAGATTGACCAGCAGTTAGAAAAGGGAGAGACTGGTACCTCAACAAAGAGGAGAATTTCTACAAAATCAAGGCAACTCGAATCCATACCTCTCAAAACTAAAGATGCTACCAATCCAACCACAAAACCCTCTGCCTCTGCAAAATCATCCACATTTTCTCACACAAAATCCATGTCTATCTCAGCAGATGTTACAGCAACTGTTGTGCCAACATCTGTTGACACAGCAGAGGTTGTAGCAGATGTTATTACAACCACTGCCATCCTCAATTTTCCCACTTGCACACAACAACTACCAACACCACCAAGAATTCCAAGCCATCCATCGTCACCATCAATCAGTTTCAGGAGGAGGAAAGTCACAAAGGTCATAAACAAAGAAAAGATACATGCTCCTATGCCTCTTGCATCTGCACCAATGCTAAATCTAACCTCTACTTCCCCAACTGCAACATCTGCTCCTTCAAAAGAAGTGATTCCTGCAGCTATAAAATTTCCCCTTGAATTGCCTGCAGTTAAGAAAGAAATCATATCCTTCTATGCTGAAGAAGATCCAGACAAAAGACACTTCCCTTCCCTTCAAGGTTATCCAAAGCCTGCAAATATTGATCAGTATCTGGAACTCAAAGAAAAACATGCGGAGGATATTGCTAAGAAGTTGTCCAAAGGCAAAAATGATAGAGAAGTGCAGAATCAACTTCAATTTCAATTAAGCAAAGTCCAATCACTGGAAAGATTTTCAAAGAATCTATCCAACAAGATCTCTGAAGCAGATGATAAGTTCCTAAAAGAAAAATACATTTCACACATCATGGAAACAAAGAAATATGCTGCTACTAGAGCGCAGTTCAAAGATTGGTCTGTGAGTGAGCTTCAAGAAGAAAATGCAAGAATAGAAGCACAATCAAAAGATCCTCACAACAAATCAACATGTCCAGATTGGAACAAATACAAAAAGAATGTACCTGAAAAGACCCTGAAGCTTAGAAGAATGAAGGAAGAGCTAATTCAGAATCACTATGGGTCAAAGAACCAGGTCATGAGATGGGGGGAGATAAGAGTGTTGGATACTTACAAAATGCTTGAAACTAGAAGGAAAAAGGATACATCAATGCCTCCCAAACCTTATTATTCCAAAGAAGATGCTTCTCTCAAAGCCAACTTTCTAAAAAGCCTAGCTCAACATCTGCCCAATCCACACTTGCCTTGCTAAAGCGATAAAGGAAAGAGGAGATGTCTGAGAAGGTTGACAGAGAGTTTGAGGAAGTATTTATCAAAGAAGGTATAAAAAATATGATGGACTATCCAACAGATGATAGAAGTGCCAAGTTGGCCGAAGATCTGACAAGAGTAGCTCCTTTCCTAACCTCAGCAATAAAGACTCCTTCAAGAAAGCCTTCAGACCCAAAAATTCTAAAGTGGAAGGTCGACAAAGACACCCACGAATTGACTCTGCTCAAGTTTGATGGAAAAACTACTAAACTATCTATGGAAGCTGCTTATGGGCTTACAGTAGAAGACTTCCATGAACTACTAAGTTTAGAGCTTGAGAAGGATGCTGATGACTTAGAATCTCTTAACTTTGAACTACAATTCAAGGGCTAAATAAGAAAATTCTTTCTGAGGAATAAAGATCAAGAATAAGGTGTTTTTGGCATCATCTGTTCCAGAGGGAGATTGTTGGGATTGAACCTTTGGAAAGATTCAAATGATACAAAGTCAAAATACACCATCCGAGCTTTGGTCCAACCATCAGATGTTCTATCATCTGATGGGCATTTACTGCATCCAATAATCACATTGATTCCTATCCTCTGACAGAAGAAACTCTCAACCGCTGATAGAAGATCACAAGATCAGTGGATAGCCAGCAATGCTTAGTCTAGTTTTAGTTTAATTAATGTAACAGTGCTATGCACTGATAGTTTTAGTTTAAGCAGTGTTTGTAGTTAGTTACGTTTGTTAGCTGTCACTATCAACGATGATGTCACCGTTAGACGATCAGTGGTTAGACAGTTAGTATAAAAAGGCGCTCATTGTAACAGTTTTACTTGTCTTTTTAAAAAGATCAATTTCGCATATATTCTTCATTCTTACTACCAAACGATCGTTATTGGGCTAAGGGGGAGTTTGTGAATCACATGCAATAGTTTAACTACTTGAAAGCATGATGGTGATGAAAAAAAAAAACGACCGATTGATTGTTGTAAAAGTTTTTCCATTAATCCGCTGCACTTATTCTCTATTTTCAATCATTTTTCATTATTTGAAACAAAAACAACAATCAATTCAAACTTAGATCCTAACATATCCCCAGCCAATCTTACCCAGCTAGCTCACCTCTCCCACACCCCACGCCAGGCTTCAAAGCCACGCCAGCGGGGCAACGCCGTGGCCAACATTGACCCGGTGTGGCTTAGCCGGCGTTTCTTGGCTTCCTGCGCCCCAACCCATGCCCTACACACTGCGGTTTACAAACAATTGTTCCCGGTTTTCTTGTTATAGAGATCCAACGCATCTGAAACCCCAAATGGTCTTGCGAATTTTTCCTATTTTCAAATTTAGATTATTTTGTGAAAATCCAAACGTTATATATCGTTTGGATCCGAGTTTGATATTTTGTGAAAGTTTTAATGAAATCAATGGAAGATGATAAAATAAGATGTAAAGTGCAGCGGAATTAAACAAACTTTTGTATCACAATAATAGAAAGATTGTTTTCAACTTATCATGCTTTTGTAGTGAATCACGTATGCATGTAAATCACAATCTCCCCCTCGACCTAAGATCACTCTAATTTGCTCGTACAGAATGTAGAAAAGATAATTAGATTGATAGTGATAAAAGTGATAAATAGAACAGTACATGCACTGTTCTATTTATAGTACAAAATGTAGAAAAGATAATTAGATTGATAGTGATGAAAGTGATAAATAGAACAATACATGCACTGTTCTATTTATAGTACAAATGAAACCACTGAGCATCTTTGATGATGTCAACATGAAAGTGACATATAACAAATCTATAACTAACTATGACATCTGCTAGCTAAACATTGAAAATAGAATACAAAGACTGATGACAACAATTGCTTGAATAACCACTGATGAGTCCCAGCAGAGCTTTGACTCAACATACCTTCTTTATCGAACTTTAGTCTTCAGTAGAGCTTGTATCAGCAGATCTTTCATTTGGTCTTCAACAGTGGTTTGTCCCAGCAGATGTTTGCTTATTGAAGGATCAGAGGTTATAGGATATTTTGGATTATTTATCATATGTTCTTTTATAAGGATCAATTCCAACAATCTCCCTCTAGAACAGATGATGCCAAAACTAACCTTTATGCTTGATCTTTATTCTTCATCAGAAGTTCCCTTATTTGACCTTTGAATTGTAGTTCAAAGTCCAGGGCGACCATATCTTCAAAATCCCTTTCAAGTTCCAGATTCAAAATATCTTGGAGGTCATTTGCACACAGATCATATGCATCCTCCATTCTTATCTTGTCAACTTTGCCACCTGACCTGAGCAGAGTCAATTCATGGCTGTCTTTGGCTGACTTCCACTTTAGAATTTTTAAGTCAGATGATTTTCTTGGGAGAAGGTTTATTCTTGATGAGTTTGGTGAAGAAGGTCTGCTGACAAGTCTTGATAATGTTTATCATAGTTTATCACTTGCAGCATCAGTGTGATACATGATTTGGTATTTGATCCCTCCTTTATATGTTTGATGTGCACAAAATACAACATATAAATTACATCAAACAAGGCATAAAACTAACCCTTTTTTTGTACTAATGTTGGAAAAAACACGTTTATTTGTTCCTTTTGTATTTTCAGAATAAAATGAGCTTAAAAGAACAAAAGAAACAAATAAGCAGCCAAAACCAACACAAATACAAAAAGAAGGAATAACGTCGCCTGCCCGACCCCTTAGCAACACCCCAAAAGACAAAACAAGAGATAGAAGACTAGCCACAGGGCCGTGCCCGGCCAGGCATAGGGGTGGCCTGTAACACCCCAAACCGCGTAATATACAACAACACGCGGCGGAAACACTTGGGGTGTCATGTTACAAATTGTTTCACAACACATGGTACTTAAAATTTTGTTTTGTTGAATATTAAATTACATTATCTTGGAATAACAGAAATGAAATACAACCAAATTGTCTTTCATATTTTAAAGTCACTAAAGCAAGTCCGTCCTCTGTGACACATGCTCAAACTAAACAGAAGCACCCGAAACACATGTGAAAATAGGTATGTCAGCATAAAAATGCCTGTGAGTAACATAGGTTTTTGTTGATGAGGATTCATGGCTTTGATTTGTTAAAAGAAATGTTTAACTAAAAGTAGCCAATGAACCTTTGTAAAAATGTTTTCTTTTGTAAAATCATATGAAAATCAAATAATTTAAAAGAATGATGCATGGTTAACTTACTAACCAAAATATGTCTTTTGTAAAAGTAGTCATGTCTTTGTATGAAATGTGTTGTGTCTTTGTATAAAAAGTATCATGTCCTTGCATAAAATATGTTATATGTAAAACAATGCCTTGTGAAAAAATATGTCATGTCTTTGTATAAACCAAGTGTCATGTATAAATCAATTGTCATTGTGTAAACCAGATGTTATGTATTAAATAATGTCTAGTGTAAACCAAGTGTTATATGTGTAACAATGTCAAGTAATATCCAATGTCTTGTACGGAAAGTAAAAAGTCTTTACTCAAACCACATATAACCAAATGTCTCGTGTAACCGAATGTCGTGTACAAAACAATGTCTTTGAATAAACAAACAATTAAATCAAAAATTATGTTTTGAAAACCATTGCTTTTATTGATATAAACATTTATGTGGTTTGTTATTCGAATACATTAAAGCTTTGTCATCTGTCGGATAAACCCTTATAAGGATAAAGGTTTATCAATTGTTCATCGGATTCTGTCATTCTCCAATGGATACTTCCAAACAAACTAGGAAGCGGGAATGAGGTTATGAAATCTATGGTACCATGACATACTACCAGTCCATAGGGTAATGTTTATTAATGTATTTTGTTTCGTTCAACATACCAAAATGTCATAATCAATGTAAGCATGTCATGTAAAATGTCTTTGTAAACCATGTACTAGTAAAGTGTTCATGAAATCAAGGTGCTAGATATGCTAAGTCAACATATGAAGCAAAAAGGATCCTTGAAATCAATGTGCTAAGCATGCTAAGTCAACATACGAAGCAAAATGCAATTGAAATCATGTACTATATGTACTATGTAATCGAAGCATGTATAATGTCAGGAAAACATGAAAGTAGTTATATGCACATGTATATCACCCCAAAACATTTATAAAATGTAAAAGAGGGGACTATGTACTCACTTGGGATTGCTTAAGTCTTGTAGTATAGATTAAACAATGCTTGAAGGAACAAGGAATCAAGTGGCACCTAGTATCGAATACTATGTTTATAAGTCGGGACAAAACCGGTGGATAGATAGAATGAAGTTCTATAAATAAAATGAGCATTGGAACTCATATGCCAGGATTAATGAACCTAACATTCTGATTATATAGTAATCCTAAGTGCTCTTGACCCGTTATGACTTGTTAAGGTGGTTTACGCTACTTTAACCGATCATTTGCGTAAATATAAGATCGGATGGTTATATATGTTATATGATAAGTCCTATATGCCCAAACATGCTTGAAAATGTTATTATATCAATTTTAGATGTCAAAAGTTTGATTACATATGCTCAAAATGAATTTATGTGCAAAAAGGGCATTTTGGTCATTTTTAAAGGGCATATAAACAACTTATCAAATAACTAACCAAACAAAGTGACCATAAGGTATAACCTCAGAGGGTTATTCCCTATTCAACTATGGTCACAAATATATGTTTGGTCGGATCCTAAGATTGACCAAACAGGTCGGATTCGAGAGTCAAAGCGGTGGTCAATACCGCTCGACTTACGACCCTAAATAAGCACTAAACTAAAAGTGACGAGTTATACATGTTTTGATATGTCTAGCTAAGTCATAAAAGTGTTTTGGTATCAAAACAATCCTATATGCGCATTTTGCGCATTATTGACCGAAACTTTGACTTGTCACTTCGACTAGTAAGCGTGGTAATCAGTAGACATGATCGCCAAGGATCATAACCATCGTGATTACGATCACGTTGCAAAGTCCAATTGGACTTTTCTTTGACCAATTAATGGTCAAAGCCGAAAGTCAAACACTATTTGGTTTTTAGCTTGAAATAACTAAAATAAATAAACAAGACTAGGAGAGAGCATTTAATTGTGTTGAAGAACACATGAAGGGCTTAAGGATGAAGAATGGACCAGAAAACTCAGATGGGAGGCCTCCAACAATGTGGTAGCCTCCACTTAGAGTTATAGAGGAAGAAAAAGAGTGAATGAATAAGGAATGAGGTTGCATCAAGCACCTATTTATACTTGTGGATGATTCACAAGATCATTCCAGGTGTTAGGGGTGGTTGTAGGATCATTACAAGTGTCTCATAACGTGTTACAAGCAGCAGGGAAACTCATAGTTTCGAATTAGCACTTTAAAAATGAGTCTGCCACGTTTTTGCTGTGATGTGAATGCCTTACGGACCATAAGGTAAAGGGCTTACGGTCCGAAAGCCTTGTGCAGGGGCTGAAGTTTCAAAAAATGACAGCTTTGGCCCCTGAACTTTATTCGTCGCGTTTTGGAACTTCTAGCACTCGTTAATCCCATTTTCAAGCTCCATGATGAAGTTAAAGTATATTTAACTTGAATTATGCTAAAAATGTCATGGTTGTTGGTTGGTTTGGCTGTACGGTTGCGTTTTTCAGTTAATTACGACGGAAGTTGTAACGAACGCGAAAACGATCCAAATTGCGAAACGAAAGGAATTTTTGCATTCCCATCACTAACTAACATATTTTAATGATTAAAATTTCTTTTGGATGTACGGATATGGTCTGAACACAGAATATACGCGAGTTGGCATACTTTCGCAGTTTTTGACGCTTTTAGTCCCTGTGACCAAATAAGCATATTTTCACACACTGAACCCTCCAAAACTTATTTCTAAGCTATGTAAAGGATATTTAGGGTATGTTTTAGCTTATGACCTTGTTCCGGAGTGTGCGTTGCTATGAGAATCGCTAGACTTTCGTAGTTTGTCGTAAATAGTCCCTGTGATCGAATAGCTTGTTTTTGAAATACCAAACCCTTCAAAACTTATTTCTAAGTTATGTAAAGGATATTTAGGGTATGTCTAGCTTATGTAACTATTCCCGAATATACGTTGCATTAAATTGATTACGTTTACGTAACAGTTTACGTATAACTTTCCAGAGATTGTTTAAGCGCTCAACAAGGATTGATATTGTGCAATTGTTATGGATAAATTTCATAAAATAAATGAATAAAACACAAGTTTTTATTTCTAATGAAATTGTTCAGGGTTTGATAATGACAACTAAAGGTATAGTTGTCACATGGCCCGCCAAAGCACTTAAAGACAAAACCTGCAGAAGCTTCCACGCCCACCACCGGGCCGTGCCCAGCTCAACATGGGCGTGATCAACTATCAGATTCACAGAACCCACTGGGCACGGGGCCATGGCCGGGCTACTGTTAGGGCTATAAATAGAGGTGCTTGGTTCACTTCAAAGGCAACCCTTGGCAAACCACTTCTCTCTCACTTTGCCACTACTCCACCACCACTACAACACCAACACCCACCACCATCATCCACCAATCATCTTTAGAGTGTGTAGTAGTCTCGGGATCCAAGATTGATTGTAAGGGTTCTTGTCAAACAAAGGCCATGCTTGGATAAATTCCTTACATCACTTGGTGAAGACTAATCTTTTATGTATTACTTTTAGTTTTTAATCTTTCAGCACTTTTTAATTGGATATGTATTAATGACTTTAATAACTAATTTTTATGTTGAAAGTGAATTTTCCTACCATTTCTTCATGATGTCATTGATTTGCTCATTCGTGTCTTTACGGTCTATATAAAGCGCGTTAACCAACCTGGTAGGGGGTTAGAAGGGTGGTTTGGTAAAGTTCTTGTTTCGTTCAGTTTATAGATCCTGGGAGGATTTGATTCAAGCTTACTAGGACCTTCTTCAATGCCTTAATGGGTATTGGATGTCGGGGGTGCGAATAGCTTGAACTCCTCATATGTAAATTACTATTAAAACATTAAACGGCTTCTTGGGATTGTATCCTTGCTGACTCAAACCACTTAGCCGAGGGTAACGTCACCTTCAAAAGAGGGGCCTACCACTTTTTGCATTAATAACTTATTTAATTATCTTCCAATATTCCGACCCTTTGGGATTGTATCCTTGCTGACTCAAACCACTGGGTTGAGGGTAACGTCACCTTCAAAAGAGGGGCCTACTACTATAACTAAGATAATCTCTTAAAAAGTCCGAAAGTGCGAAAACTATCAAAGGATACATAAAAGAGAAGTTAGATCCAAGTGATTCTATCTTGTCTATTTGTATTTCATTTTATTTATTTTCGTTTTATTTATTTTTACGCTTTAAAACCTTTATCCAAATTTAGATCGATTAGACGTTGACGCTAAACCGGTATTAAAATCTCTTGTGTCCTTGGAAGATCTCGGTATCTTACCAACACTATACTACGCTCACGATAGGTGCACTTGCTCAAGTGTGTGTTTAGTGTTAGTTAAATATCGTGTTTTATAAATGTAAAACTCGACCAACGCATAAAATATGCTCAAAATATTAATAAATTTATAACACACTTTACGCACACCAAGTTTTTGGCGCCGTTGCTGGGGACACAAGGATTTTAAGAAAGCTTAAAATTGACGGCCTAATCATTTTTTAAAACATTTTCAAAACTGCGCGCTCGTTTTCTTATTTCTAGAAATTTTTAACTTACAGTAAGCTGAACACGGGCCATGCCCATTGGACATGCCCCGTGCTGCAAGTAACCAGTAACAACTTCTAAAAACGCCCAGATATGAGTTTGACCACGGCCGTGCCCACGGACAAGGGGCCGTGGTGAGCTTCTTTATCTAATTTTTTTATTTTTGTTTTCTGGTCCCGAGACTCTATAATCTACTGAGTTTTACCTCATGGACCACAACTCAGGAGATTACACTCGCTACTACACAAAGGGTGACTACGAAGAGGAATATTGTACCATTTGCGGCAACCCTCATTCGGTACAATATTGCAACCTTTTTCAACCATCCACCTCATATGACTACTATGAGGAACCAAGGTATGAAACCGCAATCAAGCTTTGTTTGGGACACTTATTCCTCTCAACAACACCACACACCACCAACTATCCTTCCCGAAGCTGAAAGCATTATACAAAGTCTCAAAAAGATTGAACGCTTAATAAAGAATCCCGAGAGAGGGAAGAGGCTGTTTGTACTAAGTAAGTAATAATCGAAGAAGTAAAAATGGAAGAACAAGTAAGTGAAAAACCAACGCATGAACTAAATGATGAAAAATGTAAGTCCGAAAACGATAATTTCAAAGAAGCGTCAATTTTTCAAGAAATTAATCTTTTATCACCTTCTTTTAAAAGTCATTGTTTAGTGCCCACTCATGCTAAAAGAATTAAATATTAATACTAAAATTGACGAAATAGTTAGCATTAAATTAACAAGCGATCAAACGGCACTAATACAAGATGAACATTTTGAAATTAACATAACACCGGTTCCATGTTTCTTTCAAAACACCCTTATTAGTTATATCACAATCGACAAAGATCTATGTGTTAATATAATGCCTAACTACATTTTCAAAAAATTAAATATTAGTAATTTTTCTCCACTTAAAATACCCACTTTTCTATCTAATTAGAAAATGTTAAGGTCAACGGGGATAGTAGAGGACGTGTTAGTGCAAACAAACCAAACGGTGGTCCCAACCAACTTCATCATTCTTGATGATGCTCCACTTATGTTGGGACAACCATTTGTGAAAACCCATCAAGCATTGATCAATCGGAAGCAAAACAACCTACCTCTTCGATTGGGGGCCGACAAAAGGTATGTCAATCTTGACCAATCCATGAAATACCCATTCGGCAATGACGACCCCTTAATCAAAGTTGAAGATGAACCACCCGATACAGAGGAAGAACTGGACCAACTTGTTCAAGAGTAGGATGCCATTGAACAAGCCTGGTTCTCGACCAAAATAAAGAGCAATCAAATGAGGAGTCTCCTAAAGAACCATCACTTGAGCTCAAGGAACTTCCAAAAGGTTTGGAATATGCTTTTCTAGACAAGCATGGGAAATTCCCGGTAATTATTTCTTCAAAATTAACTAGTTTAGAAAAAGAAAAACTAATTTCACTTTTGAAAAAACATTAAATCGCGATTGCATGGAAGCTTGTAGATATTAAAGGAATAAACCCTTCCATGTGCACACAAAAAATTTAATGGAGGATGACTACAAATCAGTAATACAACCACAATGTAGGGTAAATCCAAATGTTCAAGAACTAGTTAAAAATGAAGTCATCAAACTACTTGATGCCGGACTCATCTACCCAATTTTCGATAGCCCATGGGTGAGTCCCGTTCAAGTAGTTCCCAAAAAGGAGGAATGACGGTAATAACTAATGAAAAAAGAGTTTATACCTACAAGAACGTCACGGATGGAGAGTTTGTATATACTATCTACGATTAAATGAGGCAACAAGGAAAGATCATTTCCCTTTACCTTTTATTGATCAAATGTTAGAAAGATTATCCGGTCACAAATTTTATTGCTTTTTAGATGGTTTTTCAGGTTACTTTCAAATACGAATAGCTCCGGAAGACCAAGAAAAAACAACTTTCACATGTCCCTTGGAACTTTTGCTTATCGACGCATGCCTTTTGGTCTATACAATGCCCCGTAACCTTCCAATGTTGCATGGTGGCCATTTTTCATGACATGATAGAAAAAACCATGGAAGTTTTCATGGATGATTTTTCCATCTTTGGAGATTCATACGACCAATGCCTCGATAACCTTGAACGAATGCTATCCCGATGTGAGGAAACTAACCTCATCCTTAAGTGGGAAAAATGCCATTTCATGGTAACGGAGGGAATAGTACTCGGTCATAAAATCTCAAGCGAAGGAATGGAGTTGATCGAGCTAAAATTGACACCATCTCTCGATTACCACCTCCATCCTCCGTTAGAGCCATAAGAAGTTTCTTAGGGCATGCCAGATTTTATAGACGGTTTATCAAAGATTTTTTGAAAATTTCAAAACCTCTAACTAAATGTCATGAGCTTTGATGATAACCCAATCATGCCCCGATCACCTTTTCCGCTGCGGGTCGGGGTGTGATAGATTGGTATCAGAGCCATGACTATAGGGATATAGGATAGGTTATTAGACCCTTAGAGCCTATACTATAGTCTGCCTAATTTTAATTGATTAGGTAGTTACATACAAACTTGTGATACTTATTTGTTTCATATTTGTTTACATTTACAGTCAAACATACATGCTTATATACATATTCATTATACATATATCGATGTTCATGTATTCAATTTATTTTCATACTCTCATTATTCAAAGATTTTGTGCAATTTTCAAATCTCATCAAAGTAAGTTCTGCTACGGGCATGTAGTAACTGGAAGGGTACAAGTACCGGTAGTCGGAACGTCCTGTCTAGGTTGGCATTCGTATAAATCCAATATAACGGACCAGTTTGCCTACCTGGGGACCAACGATGAGAGTACAAAGGACCTATTAGGCCAAAGCATGCCACACCAAACGCCGTTCGAACTAACCCACTTTGAGGTGTCACCGTGTCTACACCTGGACACATTCCGAACATCACACGTTGTATATATATTTCTTGATTTTCTCTGGGTTTTTGTGTATGCAACCTGGCAAACCCGTGCGAACCATATGAAAAACCGGTATTCATGGGGGCCCACATGATTACTCAGGTAAAGTATGGCGGCATGTAGGGCCTAATGGCGAGCAAAACCCAAGACATCCTATGGATGTAGTAGATTTATTTTTCTATAATTATTTTATGAAAGTTAATTCCTAATGCGACCCATGATCCCAAATCGCTCAACAAATGGCTGCCGTAATACCCAACATTTTAATCCAAGTTCAACAAGCACTTACAGCTAACCCTGTCAATCAAGCAAACCAAAACATTATCAACTCTCCCTCAAATACCGCTAAACGCACCTACAAGCATTTCAAATCATGCGACCCTCCAAAATACAAAGGGACTGAAGGCGTCACCGCACTCCTCCACTGGTTTGAAGAGATGGAGAACATTTTTCTAAATTGCGATTGCCCTGATGATCGCAAAGTGCGTTATGCTACCGGTCGACTATATGGGATAGCACTTACTTGGTGGAATACAGAGAAGTCCAAACGAGGTGTTGACGATGCTATGACTTTAACTTGGAACGAATTGAAGGAAATCATGACCAGACGATTTTGCCCAAGGAGTGAAATCAAGAAATTAGAAGATGAATTTTACTCATTGAAGCAAAAGGAAGGAGACCACACCACATACAACAAAAGATTCCTCGAATTACATCAAATGGTTCCCAACATGTTCACTCCCCTCTACTGTTTGATCGAGCACTACATTCGTGGTCTTCCGTCAAAGATTCAAGACTCTGTAATAAGTGCCAAGCCTGCAACTTTGGAAGCAGCAATGGAGTTAGCAACAGAGCTCACCGAGAACCGAATCCGAAACAAAGACTTCAAGGAGGAGAAGAAGAAGGATAAAGAATCGACTGAAACCTCCGACTACACCCAAACCGAATCCCCTTCTCAACCCAATCCTAAGAGAAGAAGAGACGGGCAACTTTTCGCTGCTATCCAACGAAATCAACCAACTTCACACGCCATACCCATCCAAGCTATCCCAATCACCCAAGTGGCACCCAACTCAACTTACCCAAATAAGAAACCATATCTTGGACCTCACCCTCGATGCAACAACTGTTTTTATCACCATCCCCATACCTTACCTTGTCGTCTATGTGCAACTGGTGGACGCTATGGTCATTTGAGCAAGGTTTGTCGCACCTTTCAGAACCAAACCTTTTCCCCTACTCAAACCATAAACCAAACCTATCAACAACCCCAATACCCTATGTTCCCATATGCTCGAGCTTGTTTCAATTGTGGCGACCCTACCCACTTTAGAAACACATGCCCTCAATTGGTTAACGTCATCAACACTCAAGCCCAATCAAACCCAGTTAACCAAGTAAACCAAGAAAACCCAACCACTATGCCACCAGCAAGAGGAAGAGTCTTCAATATCAACGCCAATCCTGTCGAAGATAATGACGGCCCAAACGAAGATACCCAACTAGTCCTCTTCGCCGAAGATCCAGATTCAACTCCTACCGTTTAGTTTTATGTTTTTCTTTATCACATAGAAACAAACATAACTTAAGGATAAAGCCAATGAAACTTTGACGAGAATACGGTGGATACGCCGCTGGTACTTCCTATATATAAGTATTCTTGTCAAAGGATCAGAAGCATTATCTGGCGGTTATTAGAGGTTCCATGTGTAGACTGTTAGAGTAATTATTATTTATTGTTTTCAGTATATGCATTTGCCGAGGCCGCAGCTCCCTATTTATGAGGTTTTGAGCTTGTTCCCCATTTTATTATGCGGTTGAACTGTGGCGTGCCCGCACGATCGGCTCCGTTTGATTGAGCCTTGATCGATCAGTTCATTTTACATTTTCATTACATGCAATACGCTCGGCTCCGTTTGATTGAGCCTTGAGCGCACAGTTCATTTTACATTTTCAGTACATGCAATACGCTCGGCTCCGTTTGATTGAGCCTTGAGCGCACAGACATTTTCATTATCAGTATCTTGTGGTTGTGGTATTTGTAGTAGAGTCGCATAGAACTAACCATAACTTGCGGATAAAGTCAATGAAAATTTGACAAGAATATGGTGGATACGCCGCTGGTACTTCCTATATATAAGTATTCTTGTCAAATGATCGGAGGCATTATCAGGCGGTTATGAGAGGTTCCATGCATAGGCTGTTTGTGTGATTGTTGTTTAGATTAAGTTATTCATTTTTAGTACATGCAATACATTCGGCTCCGTTTGATTGAGCCTTGAGCGCACATACAATTTCATTTTCAGTACATGCAATACGTTCGGCTCCGTTTGATTGAGCCTTGAGCGCACAGACAATTTCATTATCAGTATCTTATGATTGTTGTGTTTGTTGTAGAGTCGCATAGAACTAATCATAACTTGCGGATAAAGTCAATGAGAATTTGACAAGAATATGGTGGATACGCCGCTGGTACTTCCTATATATAAGTATTCTTGACGAATGATCGGAGGCATTATCAGGCGGTTATGAGAGGTTCCATGCATAGGTTGTTCGTGTGATTGATGTTTAGATTAAGTTATTCATTTTCAATACATGCAATACGTTCGGCTCCGTTTGATTGAGCCTTGAGCGCACAGACAATTTCATTTTCAGTACATGCAATACGTTCGGCTCCGTTTGATTGAGCCTTGAGCGCACAGTTCAATTTTCATTTTCAGTACATGCAATACGATCGGCTCCGTTTGATTGAGCCTTGATCGCACAGATATATTTCATTTCCTAGTATTTTATGTTTGTTGTATTGGTTGTAGAGTTATATAGGACTAATCATAATTCACTGATAAAACCAATGAAAATTTGACAAGAATATGGTGGATACGCCGCTAGTACTTCCTATATATAAGTATTCTTGTCAAAGGATCAGAGGCATTGTCGGATGGTTATGAGAAGTTCTATGTAGGATTTATTAGTTTCTTGGTAACTAATCATAACTTGTGGATAAAACCAATGAAAATTTGGCAAGAATATGGTGGATACGCCGCTGGTACTTCCTATATATAAGTATTCTTGCCAAAGGATCAGAGGCATTATCAGGCGGTTATGAGAAGTTCCATGTAGGATTTAGTATTGCCTTGGTTGGAATTTGTGTTACATTTATATCATCTTGCTATTTAAAGAGATTGGATTGTGTTCCATTTCTACATAAACTAACCTCTCCATCATAACAAACGAGAGAGGAACTTCCACCATTCAAACATATATGCTATCAGAATGTGGATTCAAATATTAGCTGCTGTGTTCAAATATTAGCTGTTGTGTTTATTTATGTTCGAATATTAGCTGTTATGTTTATTTATGTTCCATGTAGGTTGTAGTATTAGAAGTTTTGCCTTAGGATATAACATTACCTTTCCAAACATATCCAAACTCTTATGCATGATATCTTAGTTAGTGAATCAATTCTGCTTATCAATTCTCTTACAGTAGGCAACAAAAAGCGATTCCTGTAAAAGAGTACTTAACCCTTACAAGGAACGCTACCGCCTTGAACAAAAACTTAAACCCTTACTTTTTCTAAGCAAGTAACTGACAAACTAAACACCATCATTCTTTTAGTCAAATATATCACTATTTAAATTTCGGGACGAAATTTCTAAAAAGCAGGGGATACTGTAACATCCGTCAAAAACGGATTTTACCAAACCCGCTCCGTTCATCAACCGAACGCACCCACTGTGAGTGAATCTTACAACTCCCCCTTTTAAATTACACGTTTTGGGGTGTGTCATGTGTCATAAAAATAATTAACTTGTTTATGTAAACTTGTGCCATACCACATCATGATCTAAACTTAGATTGTTTATATTGTTGTGATTACTTATTTCCTTTTGTCAAATTATATGAAACTCATTCATTAAGCCCATCAGTTCCTCGAGGGAGACGAGTTGAACAACGCGTGCCTCAAATCAAATTCATTATTGTTCATGTGTGTATCATTGAGTTTATATTGTTTGTAGTTGTGTCATTCATATTATCATGTTTATGCAATTCATTCATTAGGCCCCTCAGTTCCTCGTGAGAGACGAGTTGAGCATCGCGTGCCTCTAAATGTTCTATTATTGTTCATGTGTGTTTCATTTAATATCTTATGATTGTTGAATAAGTTTACATCTATTTTTACTCATGTTTGGTTGTGCACATATTTCATAATCAATTTAAATAAACTTGTTCAAATGTTTTCCATAGGATTCACTCGCCAACATTATGTTGATCCAAAAACCCTTTTACACATGATACAGGTGAACAGGTTGAAGCAAGGAAAACATAGGATATGCCTTAGAAGAGAACAAAGAAGCTTAGATTGATAGTTAGAACATGTTGTAATATTTATTGTAAAATTTCCAATAAATTGTATTTAATGAATATGAAACGCATAATAAATGTCATGAGCTTTGATGATAACCCAATCATGCCCCGATCACCTTTTCCGCTGCGGGTCGGGGTGTGATAGATTGGTATCAGAGCCATGACTATAGGGATATAGGATAGGTTATTAGACCCTTAGAGCCTATACTATAGTCTGCCTAAATTTTAATTGATTAGGTGGTTACATACAAACTTGTGATACTTATTTGTTTCATATTTGTTTACATTTACAGTCAAACATACATGCTTATATACATATTCATTATACATATATCGATGTTCATGTATTCAATTTATTTTCATACTCTCATTATTCAAAGATTTTGTGCAATTTTCAAATCTCATCAAAGTAAGTTCTGCTACGGGCATGTAGTAACTGGAAGGGTACAAGTACCGGTAGTCGGAACGTCCTGTCTAGGTTGGCATTCGTATAAATCCAATATAACGGACCAGTTTGCCTACCTGGGGACCAACGATGAGAGTACAAAGGACCTATTAGGCCAAAGCATGCCACACCAAACGCCGTTCGAACTAACCCACTTTGAGGTGTCACCGTGTCTACACCTGGACACATTCCGAACATCACACGTTGTATATATATTTCTCGATTTTCTCCGGGTTTTTGTGTACGCAACCTGGCAAACCCGTGCGAACCATATGAAAAACCGGTATTCATGGGGGCCCACATGATTACTCAGGTAAAGTATGGCGGCATGTAGGGCCTAATGGCGAGCAAAACCCAAGACATCCTATGGATGTAGTAGATTTATTTTTCTATAATTATTTTATGAAAGTTAATTCCTAATGCGACCCATGATCCCAAATCGCTCAACAAATGGCTGCCGTAACACCCAACATTTTAATCCAAGTTCAACAAGCACTTACAGCTAACCCTGTCAATCAAGCAAACCAAAACATTATCAACTCTCCCTCAAATACCGCTCAACGCACCTACAAGCATTTCAAATCGTGCGACCCTCCAAAATACAAAGGGACTGAAGGCGTCACCGCACTCCTCCATTGGTTTGAAGAGATGGAGAAACATTTTTCTAAATTGCGATTTCCCTGATGATCGCAAAGTGCGTTATGCTACCGGTCGACTATATGGGATAGCACTTACTTGGTGGAATACAGAGAAGTCCAAACGAGGTGTTGACGATGCTATGACTTTAACTTGGAACGAATTGAAGGAAATCATGACCAGACGATTTTGCCCAAGGAGCGAAATCAAGAAATTAGAAGATGAATTTTACTCATTGAAGCAAAAGGAAGGAGACCACACCACATACAACAAAAGATTCCTCGAATTACATCAAATGGTTCCCAACATGTTAACTCCCCTCTACCGTTTGATCGAGCACTACATTCGTGGTCTTCCGTCAAAGATTCAAGACTCTGTAATAAGTGCCAAGCCTGCAACTTTGGAAGCAGCAATGGAGTTAGCAACAGAGCTCACCGAGAACCGAATCCGAAACAAAGACTTCAAGGAGGAGAAGAAGAAGGATAAAGAATCGACTGAAACCTCCGACTACACCCAAACCGAATCCCCTTCTCAACCCAATCCTAAGAGAAGAAGAGACGGGTAACTTTTCGCTGCTATCCAACGAAATCAACCAATTTCACACGCCATACCCATCCAAGCTATCCCAATCACCCAAGTGGCACCCAACTCAACTTACCCAAATAAGAAACCATATCTTGGACCTCACCCTCGATGCAACAACTGTTTTTATCACCATCCCCATACCTTACCTTGTCGTCTATGTGCAACTGGTGGACGCTATGGTCATTTGAGCAAGGTTTGTCGCACCTTTCAGAACCAAACCTTTTCCCCTACTCAAACCATAAACCAAACCTATCAACAACCCCAATACCCTATGTTCCCATATGCTCGAGCTTGTTTCAATTGTGGCGACCCTACCCACTTTAGAAACACATGCCCTCAATTGGTTAACGTCATCAACACTCAAGCCCAATCAAACCCAGTTAACCAAGTAAACCAAGAAAACCCAACCACTATGCCACCAGCAAGAGGAAGAGTCTTCAATATCAACGCCAATCCTGTCGAAGATAATGACGGCCCAAACGAAGATACCCAACTAGTCCTCTTCGCCGAAGATCCAGATTCAACTCCTACCGTTTAGTTTTATGTTTTTCTTTATCACATAGAAACAAACATAACTTAAGGATAAAGCCAATGAAACTTTGACGAGAATACGGTGGATACGCCGCTGGTACTTCCTATATATAAGTATTCTTGTCAAAGGATCAGAAGCATTATCTGGCGGTTATTAGAGGTTCCATGTGTAGACTGTTAGAGTAATTATTATTTATTGTTTTCAGTATATGCATTTGCCGAGGCCGCAGCTCCCTATTTATGAGGTTTTGAGCTTGTTCCCCATTTTATTATGCGGTTGAACTGTGGCGTGCCCGCACGATCGGCTCCGTTTGATTGAGCCTTGATCGATCAGTTCATTTTACATTTTCATTACATGCAATACGCTCGGCTCCGTTTGATTGAGCCTTGAGCGCACAGTTCATTTTACATTTTCAGTACATGCAATACGCTCGGCTCCGTTTGATTGAGCCTTGAGCGCACAGACATTTTCATTATCAGTATCTTGTGGTTGTGGTATTTGTAGTAGAGTCGCATAGAACTAACCATAACTTGCGGATAAAGTCAATGAAAATTTGACAAGAATATGGTGGATACGCCGCTGGTACTTCCTATATATAAGTATTCTTGTCAAATGATCGGAGGCATTATCAGGCGGTTATGAGAGGTTCCATGCATAGGCTGTTTGTGTGATTGTTGTTTAGATTAAGTTATTCATTTTCAGTACATGCAATACATTCGGCTCCGTTTGATTGAGCCTTGAGCGCACATACAATTTCATTTTCAGTACATGCAATACGTTCGGCTCCGTTTGATTGAGCCTTGAGCGCACAGACAATTTCATTATCAGTATCTTATGATTGTTGTGTTTGTTGTAGAGTCGCATAGAACTAATCATAACTTGCGGATAAAGTCAATGAGAATTTGACAAGAATATGGTGGATACGCCGCTGGTACTTCCTATATATAAGTATTCTTGACGAATGATCGGAGGCATTATCAGGCGGTTATGAGAGGTTCCATGCATAGGTTGTTCGTGTGATTGATGTTTAGATTAAGTTATTCATTTTCAATACATGCAATACGTTCGGCTCCGTTTGATTGAGCCTTGAGCGCACAGACAATTTCATTTTCAGTACATGCAATACGTTCGGCTCCGTTTGATTGAGCCTTGAGCGCACAGTTCAATTTTCATTTTCAGTACATGCAATACGATCGGCTCCGTTTGATTGAGCCTTGATCGCACAGATATATTTCATTTCCTAGTATTTTATGTTTGTTGTATTGGTTGTAGAGTTATATAGGACTAATCATAATTCACTGATAAAACCAATGAAAATTTGACAAGAATATGGTGGATACGCCGCTGGTACTTCCTATATATAAGTATTCTTGTCAAAGGATCAGAGGCATTGTCGGATGGTTATGAGAAGTTCTATGTAGGATTTATTAGTTTCTTGGTAACTAATCATAACTTGTGGATAAAACCAATGAAAATTTGGCAAGAATATGGTGGATACGCCGCTGGTACTTCCTATATATAAGTATTCTTGCCAAAGGATCAGAGGCATTATCAGGCGGTTATGAGAAGTTCCATGTAGGATTTAGTATTGCCTTGGTTGGAATTTGTGTTACATTTATATCATCTTGCTATTTAAAGAGATTGGATTGTGTTCCATTTCTACATAAACTAACCTCTCCATCATAACAAACGAGAGAGGAACTTCCACCATTCAAACATATATGCTATCAGAATGTGGATTCAAATATTAGCTGCTGTGTTCAAATATTAGCTGTTGTGTTTATTTATGTTCGAATATTAGCTGTTATGTTTATTTATGTTCCATGTAGGTTGTAGTATTAGAAGTTTTGCCTTAGGATATAACATTACCTTTCCAAACATATCCAAACTCTTATGCATGATATCTTAGTTAGTGAATCAATTCTGCTTATCAATTCTCTTACAGTAGGCAACAAAAAGCGATTCCTGTAAAAGAGTACTTAACCCTTACAAGGAACGCTACCGCCTTGAACAAAAACTTAAACCCTTACTTTTTCTAAGCAAGTAACTGACAAACTAAACACCATCATTCTTTTAGTCAAATATATCACTATTTAAATTTCGGGACGAAATTTCTAAAAAGCAGGGGATACTGTAACATCCGTCAAAAACGGATTTTACCAAACCCGCTCCGTTCATCAACCGAACGCACCCACTGTGAGTGAATCTTACAACTCCCCCTTTTAAATTACACGTTTTGGGGTGTGTCATGTGTCATAAAAATAATTAACTTGTTTATGTAAACTTGTGCCATACCACATCATGATCTAAACTTAGATTGTTTATATTGTTGTGATTACTTATTTCCTTTTGTCAAATTATATGAAACTCATTCATTAAGCCCATCAGTTCCTCGAGGGAGACGAGTTGAACAACGCGTGCCTCAAATCAAATTCATTATTGTTCATGTGTGTATCATTGAGTTTATATTGTTTGTAGTTGTGTCATTCATATTATCATGTTTATGCAATTCATTCATTAGGCCCCTCAGTTCCTCGTGAGAGACGAGTTGAGCATCGCGTGCCTCTAAATGTTCTATTATTGTTCATGTGTGTTTCATTTAATATCTTATGATTGTTGAATAAGTTTACATCTATTTTTACTCATGTTTGGTTGTGCACATATTTCATAATCAATTTAAATAAACTTGTTCAAATGTTTTCCATAGGATTCACTCGCCAACATTATGTTGATCCAAAAACCCTTTTACACATGATACAGGTGAACAGGTTGAAGCAAGGAAAACATAGGATATGCCTTAGAAGAGAACAAAGAAGCTTAGATTGATAGTTAGAACATGTTGTAATATTTATTGTAAAATTTCCAATAAATTGTATTTAATGAATATGAAACGCATAATAAATGTCATGAGCTTTGATGATAACCCAATCATGCCCCGATCACCTTTTCCGCTGCGGGTCGGGGTGTGACAGAAAAGATAAGAATTTTCATCCAATATACTGTGCTAGTTAGAACTCGTAATAATGCGCAAGAAAACTACACCACAACTGAAAAAGAGTTACTAGCTGTAGTATTTGCTTTTGATAAATTTCGTTCTTATCTTGTTCTTTCTAAAACGGTAGTTTATACAGACCATGCAGCCATTCACTATCTATTTAAAAAACAGGATGCCAAGTCGCGTTTGATCAGATGGATTCTACTCCTCCAAGAATTCGACATCGAAATAAAAGACAACAGAGGAGCAGAAAACACCGCTGCTGATCATCTAACTCGCTTGGAAGACCCGCTCGGATGCAACTAGAGACGAACTCATCAATGAAAAATTCCCAACGGAATCTCAAGAAATAGTGGAATAGTATGTCGACTATGCCAACTACCTAGCTAGTGGGATAGTCGTGAAAGGATGGTCACATCAACGAAGAAAAAAAATTCTTTGCCGATGTGAAACACTATTTTTTGGGAAGATCCATATCTTTTCAAAATTTGTGCCGACCAACTTATCCGACGATGCGTATATGGTAACGAAGCAAGAAAAATTCTCCGCCATTGTCATGAAGGTCTGTATGGAGGACACCAGGGAGTCGCTAGTACCGCTCGAAAGGTATTTGATTCAGGATTCTATTGGCCTACCATTTACAAAGATGCGCAAAGTCTCATCAAAACATGTGATGCATGTCAACGATCAGGTAATATTTCGTCCAAAAACGAAATGCCACAAAATGGCATTCTTGTTTGTGAAATTTTGATGTGTGGGGGTTAGAATTTATGGGTCCTTTACCACCGTCAAAAGGAAACAAATATATACTTGTAGAAGTAGATTACTTATCAAAATGGGCCGAGGCCGAAGCCCTTCCAACTAATGACGGAAGGGTGGTGGTAAGATTCTTGAAACGATTATTCTCTCGTTTTGACACTCCAAAAGCTTTAATAAATGATAGAGGCACCCATTTTTGTAATCACCAACTTGAGAAAATTTTAACAAAATATGGGGTTTATCACCGAATCTCGACCGCTTACCACCCTCAAACAAACGGACAAGCCGGGGTAACAAATCAAGGTTTAAAAAGAATACTTGAAAAAACCGTAGGGTTGAACAAAAAAGAATGGGTGGATAAATTAGACGACGCTTTATGGGCATTTTAGACCGCTTTTAAAACAACAACAGATACCACCCTCTATAAGCTAGTCTATGGAAAAGTTGTCATTTACCAATAGAAATAGCCCACAAGGCCTATTGGGCATTCAAAAACGTGAACCTAGATCACGAGACCACCGGTTAAAATTAAATTTATCAATTAAACGAACTAGACGAATTAAGAAATCAAGCATACTCTAACTCCGAAATCTATAAGGAACTTATGAAAAACTTACACGACAAACATATTAAACCTTATGAATTTCGAGAAGGAGACTAGGTGCTGTTGTTTAATTCAAGGCTTTGATTGTTTCCCAGTAAATTAAAGTCTAGATGGTTAGGACCTTTTTCCACATATCTTTCCACACGGTGCAATGGAAATTAAATCTCGAAATGGAGTTCCATTTAAAGTTAATGGACAACAACTATAGCTCTATCAAGGATTTATTGAGGATGACGAAGAAGAAATTTCGTTACAAACAAGTGAGGTATGATTAAACTATGGTTTGTGTATATATGTGAAATCACGTCTTGTAGGTAAGAAACAAAAGAAAGGCCTCGAAACAGGTAAGATAACATAGGGAACCTCTTTCGGGAAAACGGTCACGCATGCTGAAAAATATATATACATGTTTTTAGCCGAACACGGGGCCGTGGTCGGTGTACAGATGGGTATAAACCCCTTTTCTTGTTAGTATTTCATTTCACCACGACCCGTTTCCCCGAAAAAGCTCTGGTTCTGCTGTAGATTCCTGCCATTTTTCACGTTTTCCTTCCACTAAACAACTACAAGGTATGATTCTAACATCTTCGTTAGTTAGATTAACGATTTGCATGTAGACTAACATCAAGAAAATTGGGGAAAAATCTAGGGTTCTTGAACTAGAACCAAATCAAATCCTAAATTTTCAAATAGGATTAGTAATAGTAGTTTGCATTCATGTTATAGAGAGTAAAACAACCACCATTGTTCATAGAATCATCCAACTTCAAGGTTAAACCATGACCCCTAGTTTTTTAACCGAAAAATTTAAAATTGATGGGACAAATGGTTTTTTTTGGAAAAACGACACTTGGGGTTTCATTTTCGGGGAAAACCGCACCTACTGAACCAATAATTTTCAAGTTTTCGAAACCGGGATGAAAAAATGAAAATTTTGAGAAACAGTGGCCTGACCACGGGCCGTGGTCGGTGACCACGGGGCGTGGCCGGAGAAAAAAGCTGAACACGGGGCGTGGCCATTGACCACGTGCCCGTGTCCAGCTTGCTGTTTTCATGTTTTCCCAAATTCTCATTGGAACGCACTAATTGTCTGCCAGTTTTCTTATGCAGAAATGGCCAACAAGTTCTTGAAGTTCAAAACATCGTACCAAAACCGCTTTGAGGTCCTCCAAACAAGGCCGAAAGGAGCACCGAGGCAAGCATGTTACGAAACCTTGGAAGCCGTGGGACAGAAAGGTTGATATGATATGCTAGTCACAGGTTCCCTGTGAACCGTTCTAGAAAAGAAGCTCCACTCCATCTACGAGTACAACATGGAGTTCTATAGCACATTCAAGTTTGATGCTAAAGCGGACCCGTTCGACTCCGACGCTATTGAATTTGGGTGTGTTGGACAGCTTTTCTCCATCTCCATACCAAGCTTCGGTGTTAACATTGGGCTATTCACCAAGGAAGAATCACTTGAAGATGAGTTCACGGTGGTCTCCGTGAAATTCCAGTCAACATGAGACAAATTGCATGGTCACAAATTGGAGATGGACCCTACAACCCAAGCATCACTAAAAGTTTTCAGTTGCGAGGCCCAATCTACCGCTACATTCAACGGGTCTTGAGCAATTCACTCAACCAGTGACGAGACAACTCGGGAGTTGTGAACGTCCGTGACCTCACCTGCCTCCACTGCATCCACAACCGTTAGCCTCTCGATGTCACCTACATACTTTTGAAGAATATGCACCTAAATCAGATGCAGGGTGGATTTACAAGTTGTTCAAAAATTATGTCCATCGCGTCCTAAAGAACCTCAATCAAGGTGCAAAGTCCAAAAAGGTCGATCTCTCTCAATGCCGAAACATGGGGCTCATCCAAGACATGGATGACGGGACTGTCCGTTTCCGGAACACTCAAGGAAACACTTGGAACCCAGAAGAAGTACTAGCTCTTGGAGACGACCCCAACTGCCCTCCTCCACAATATCACGGCTACCATACAGGTTCCTCCTCTCAAGGAGCCGATTTTTCCTAACTTTCAAAGTTTGACTGATCTATTGCAGGAAAACCTCTTGTGCACCCGCAACACCTACAACATGGCTAGCAACGCCAACACCCGGATCAGAGAGATGGAACGTTCCATCAACACCATGCAAGGAGACATAAGCTATATCCGGGAGCATATGGCGTACCGTGAGGAGGAGGACGAAGAGGACGAGGACATGGACTGGGTGGTGACGATGGCGGTAATGGTTCAGTTAACAAAAGCAGTCTCAGGTTAACCTCTCGACCCTCTTGAACAATTGGCCGGCCTGCGTACCGTGATTTGAACAATTTACTCTTGAACAACTTTTACCTTTCTGCATTTTACTTTTATGATTGTGATGTTGGGTGTTAAAACACTCATAATGCTAGGATTGGTATTGTAGTAGATTTTTGTTGTGGTGTGATATTGATAAGACAGGGATCGGAGGGCTGAATGCACTACGCAATGGTGCTACATAAGCCCAGAAACAGGACACAGAAACCCGAGGCCTAAACTTCATGCTTTTACTAACTATGACCACGGGGGCGTAGCCACTGACCACACCCCATGCCCATTTCACTGACCTGCTACCCTCCTGGTTAAGCTCTGACCACGGGCCGTGTCCACCAGGCACGCCTCGTGATCAGCCTTCTGTAAGTTTTAAGTACTGGCATTCTGAACAAGGGGGCGTGGTAAATGACCGTGGGCCCGTGTCCAGGTGCCCAGTAAGACAAATTTTTGTTATTAACAGGCTTTTTCACATTCGATTCAACCGAAAAAACTTATTTTTGGACACATTGTGGATAATGTGTAAATTAATTGTGGAGGGGGGGGGGGGGAAGCTAACACTTTGAATCTAGCAAGTCCTAATAAAAGCCTTACACAAAACTCTATTGGAACCGCGAATCACCCCAAATCTTTTTCAAAATTTTTGAATTTTTATTTGTCTTGGTTTAATTCAGGAATAACAAGATCTGAAAGAAGTTATGTTTTTACAAATTTACAACCGATAGCGTCGTGATAAAAAGAACCAAACAAGAAAATTACAAAAAGGGCATGACAAATCTTTTTAAAATTTGATTATATATACTTGTTCACGATATAAACCCGTTCCCACATTAAGTGAGTTTTGAGCCTTTATTGAGCACACACGCATACATCCTTTGACTAAATGCTAATTTCGTTTCTTGTGTGAATAGCCGCTTGGTTCTTATGACTCTAGAACTTGCCAAGACGATACATTCCCGGTCCTTACCAACTAAAACCCAAGTAAGTATGTGATGGAGGCATTAGGACTAACCCATTTTTCATTCAAAACCATTGTTTTCCTTCTTTTTACCCTACTACCAAAAATCCCCCTAGTTAATCTTTTTGAGCCTATTTAACCTTTTCGTTTCAAAACCCACAAAACAAACACCCAATATCCACCAAAACCTTTTTTTCTTAAAACCCATTTATTTTAGTAAAAAGATCGGTTATTTTGTGACATTAAAAAAAAATACTCCTTTCAATAACCAAACAAGTTCCTCAAAAATCTTGTTTGAAAATGTTTAGTTTACATAAAAGTCACAAAAACATGAAAGTTATGCTTTTCGCCATTCTACTAACCACTAACCCTCAAATCACCTACCTTTAGTCCAAGCCTAACCCCTCTCAAAGCCCTCTTGATATTTACAAAAGGTTTATAGTTAAAAAAGGAGGAGGTTTGATCGCTTGGCAAGAATATGGTAGAAGTAAGTTCCATGACGGAAACGAGCGTTATCACAAAAATACACATTCGGCCGAGTGTTGAGTGATCTCTTCTAAGGTATGTGAACTTGTATATAAATAAACGGAATTTTAAAAAGGCATGTTACGCCTAAATAAATAATTTTTCTTAAAATCGTTCTAAATAAATCATGACGAATAGGATTGTAAATAACATAAAAACAAAATTCAAATAAAGATCTTGGATTCCCGACACTCAAGAAAAGCCACTAAAACTTCTCCTCTACCTATTCCATTTAGGTGTTTAAGCCACATTTAAAGAGTTTTGCTTGAGGACAAGAAAAGATTCAAGTGTGGGGGTATTTGATGTGCATAAAATACAACATATAAATTACATCAAACAAGGCATAAAACTAACCCTTTTTTAGTAAGAATGTTGGAAAAAGCACGTTTCTTTGTTCCTTTAGTATTTTCAGGATAAAATGAGCTTAACAGAACAATAGAAGCAAATAAGCAGCCAAAACCAACCGAAATACAAAAAGAAGGAATAACGTCGCATGCCCGACCCCTCAGCAACAATCCAAAAGACAAAACAAGAGAACAAAGACAGGCCACGGGGCCGTGCCCAGCCAGGCATGGGCGTGGCCATCCAAAGCACTTAAAGGCAAAACCTGCAGAAGCTTCCACGCCCACCAAGGGGCCGTGCCCAGCTCAACATGGTCGTGGTCAACTATCAGATTCGCAGAATCCAGAATAGTACAGTGAAGAGTTGACCACGGGCCGTGCCCAGAAGGCACGGGGTCGAGTGGGGCAATTAATGAAGGAAGAGAAGGAGATGGCCACGGGCCGTGCCCACTGGGCACGGGGCCATGGCTGGGCTACTGTTAGGGCTATAAATAGAGATGCTTGGTTTACTTCAAAGGCATCTCTTGGCAAACCACTTCTTGTTGGAATCGGTATGCCCAAGACACATATTAAATTGATGTGGCTAGTACGTTATGATCCAAGTCGGGTCATACCCAATAACAAGCTAGACAAACACTTATAATATTTATTTATGAGTGATCAAACAAATAAATATTAACACATAGAATATTTAGAAATTGGTTTTCTAAATAATTGCACTTGAGAAACTGATAAATTATATGGATAATTTATTTTGAGAGAATATTTTATGTTGTTATTTAATGAGTTAAATAACATTATAAATAGTTGTGATATGTTGCATAAGTCTTATAACATGTGATGTTGTAATTTTATAAAAGGTTATAAAATAAATATAAGACTTATTTTATAAAAATGAAATTTTGGGTGACAAAAACAAGGCCATATGGCCGAAAATTTTGGGGCTTCCCAAGATTGTCTTCCACCATTCATTTTGCATGCATGTCTTACACAATCTCATCAATCCAAGAGTATGATCTTGCAAGATTATAATGGGATTTGGTCTTCATTCTATCAACACAAGATATACACTTTCTCTCACTAGTTTTGAAGTTGAAAAGAACTCTTGTGAATGCTCTCAAATTTTCGGTCAAACATAGTGTTTGTCCAAGAGTTTTTCAAGTTTAAATCAAGTGTTCAAATCTTAGCAAAATCATAGTGTTTGTTGGAAGGCTTGGGGTACAAGCTTGAGATCTTCTACTTAGAAGATTACCATTCGAGAAGCATCATCCTTTTCACCTATTGTTTTGAAAGGTAGTATTCTTGAAACACCCTATGATTGTGTTTCTGATAGCATGCATCTTCATATATGGATCCGGGTGTTGGTTTTTACATACAAAAGAGTTTTGTATCAACAAACTAACATGTTTTAAATAATTATTCTGCTTCGTTTTTATTGTATATGGATAAAATAACTTTGATAAACATGTTAAAACCCAACAGTGGTATCAGAGCCGCTTATATGAATGCATGCTTCATAGGATTTAAAATTTCGGGTTTTTGGTTTTGGATAAAACCCCATGACCGAAATTTAGCCATGGTTATCCCTTGTTTTTCAAGAACTTTTACTAACATGCATAAAGGTATCTTGAAAAATTATGTCATATGGATGATTTGTTTGTTTGGACAAAAACCCATTTTTTCGGTTTTTCTCTTGGCCGAAAATTTGGATGTAAAAGGTACCATTTTTTTTGCTCATGAACTATATATATATATATATATATATATATATGGATATATATTTTGGTGTTCATAACCTAGCCATGACCTTGTGTTTGAATATTTTGAATGTTTGTGTTTGTGATTTATATTTAATTATTTCAATGGGTTGTAATAATTAATTATCTTTGTTCTTCCATTTGTGAAAAATGTAAGTTATTTATTTTTCATTTGGCATGTAAAATAAATATATTAGATGCATTTTATTCTACTAGAAAAAATGTATTAGGACATTTTATGTAAAAGAAGATGCACACAAAATGCGTTTTTGGTTTTCGCCAATTTTGGGCCTAAAGGACTTCATAGTTCTTAACGGGATTTTAGCTCAATGACCAAAACACATTTTGAAGCCCAAAGGAGTTTGGAGCTGAATTTAAAGTCCATTTGGAAGCCCAAAGAAAGTGAAGAAATCGCAACACAAAAGGAAGACTTGAAGCATTTGGATGCGGGTTCAAGTGGGAGTTCAACGACACATTTTTTGTGTCAATATTCACCCTTTAGGAAGGACCTTTTACACCAACCTTTTATACAACACTCGAATCATTTGGAAATTCTTTGTGGGATAAAGTTCACCTAACCACATTTGAAGGAACTTGTGTATTGGAGGTGGGCTTATCATATTTGTGGGATAAAGGTCACCTAACCACTTGTATGGGTAAACTCACATGTGTGTGTAAGTAGGACAACTTGATTTGGAAACCATGTGCTTAGGGACACCGAAGCATGGCGTGCAAAGGTGTTGATGAGATTAAAGATGCCAACTAAACATTAAGATGTTTAAGCGATCCCACATGGCTAGAAATTGCAAAGGGTTGCAATCGTCAAACGTTGACTACCTTGTTAATTTAAATAATGGGATAAAGGTCACCTAACCAATATTTAAATGTAACATTGGATTCTAGATTTTAATTATTAATTGTCTATGAGACATAAAAGGGTATTAATAATTAAAATTTAATAATATCGAAAATACTAAAAATTGAACTTTGTTAAAATTTTGTAGATGGCCGCTAACAATGCAAACACAATTACCCAGACCGTCCGTAACCTATCACTAAGAACAATCCTTGAAAAGGATCGTCTCAACCATAACAACTCATGGATTGGTATCGAAACTTGAGAATCGTTCTCAAGCAAGAAAAGATATCCTATGTGTTGGACGATCCCATTCCGATGAACCTAACGTGGAAGATGTGGAAGCCTATAACGATTGGGTTAAGTATACCGATGACTCCATGCAAGCCTCTTGCCTCATGTTGGGAACTATGATTCCCGAATTCAAAAGGATTTTTAACATCACGGGGCATACAACATGATTACCCAACTGAAGGAAATGTTCCTTCAACAAGCAAGGGTAGAATGATTCGATACGGTTCGAGCGCTTCATGCATGTCGAATAGAGGAAACCAATCGGTCTCATCTATGTCCTTAAAATGAAAAGCCACATTGATCACCTCGAAAGACTCAATTGTCCCGCCTTTAAAGAGTTGGCTACGGATTTGATCCTCAACTCTTTAACAAAGAAGTTTGAGACTTTCGTCATGAATTATAACATGAACGGATGGGACAAGAGCATTGGTGAGCTTCATGCAACGCTCAAACTGCTGAGGCAATCATGGGTAAAAAGGGTTTACTTGTTCTAGTGATCAATGAGGGAGGCAACAAGAAGAGGCCCACTCCGACTCCAAGGCAAGTTTTTCCAAAAGGAAGTGCCACGTCAAAGGGAAGGGAAAAGGAAAGGTTAAAGCGCAACCCACGAAACCGAAGGAAAAGAAGCAAAAGGTTGCTTCGACTGACCCATGCTTTGAGTGTGGAGAGATAGGACATTGGAAAAGAAATTGTCCAACCTATCTCAAGGAGTTGAAAATCAAGAGGGATGCGGGGCAAACCTCAGGTACAATCTTTATGATACATATTGATCTTAATGTTATTTCCTCAAACACATGGGTATTGGATACCGGATATGGAACTCATATTTGCAATTTGTTGTAGGGGTTCAAAAGAAATAAACAATACAAGAAGGGAGACATTAGTCTCTTCATGGGCAATGAAGCAAAGGTTCAAGTTTAAGCCTGAGGAGACTATGTTTAGAAACTTCCAAGTGGTTTGGAAATTATCTTAAATAATGTTTTGTATGCTCCTAGTTTGACTAGGAACATTATTTCAGTTTCCCTCTTGCTAAAATATGGTTTTAATTTAAAGTTTGTAAACGATGACATTTATGTTTTGATGGATGACATGTTTTACTTTAAAGCTATGCCTTCAAATGGTATTTATGAATTGGTTCATGATAATACATCATTTGATAGTTCAATATACCACGCAACCACCAAGAAACTCAAATTAGATTTGAGTGATTCCTATCTTTGGCATTCTCGCCTTGGACATATAAACAAAAATCGCATGCAAACACTTCGAAAGAATGGTATTTTGGAAAAAAATGGAGATGATTCATTTGATGTATGTGAATCTTGTTTACAAGGCAAAATGATTAAGGCACCCTTCAGTGGCACCTTTGAAAGGGAAAAAGATTTATTAGTATCATACATTCGGATGTATGTGGTCCTTTTAAGCCAATGACTAGAAATGGTGAAAGATACTTCATTAGTTTTACCGACGACTATAGCTGTTATGGTTATGTGTTCTTGATAAGACATAAAGATGAAGCGTTTGAAATGTTCAAAGATTTCAAAAGTGAAGTAGAAAATCAACTCAAGAAAACAATCAAAGTCCTTCGTACCGATATAAGAGGTGAATACCTTAGTGATGCTTTTCAAGATCATCTTAGGAGTTGTAGGATTATCTCACAACTTACTCCACCTGGAACACCACAACATAATGGCGTGTCTGAAAGGAGGAATCGAACTCTATTGGATATGGTTCGATCTATGATGGCTAGAACCACATTGCCTCTATCATTTTGGGGTTACGCTTTGCTCTCCGCGGCCCGTATACTGAATATGGCCCCAACCAAGAAAGTGGATAAGACACCTTTTGAAATATGGCATGGAAAGGCTCCATCATTATCATCTTTGAAGGTATGGGGTTGTGAAGCTTATGTGAAGCAATACAACCCAAACAAATTGGAAGTACGATCACTAAGTGTATCTTTGTAGGATATCCTAAAGATGATATAGGATGTTACTTTTACGATCCAACAGAGCAAAAGGTATTTGTTGCTCGGAAGTGTAAGTTCTTGGAAGCTAAGTTCCTTATGGAAGGAAATAGTAGTAGAGCAGTGGAACTTGATGAGGATCAAGAACCACAAGCCGATACACGTTTGGTTGATACTAGCACTCAACAAGAGGTTATTGAAGAGGATCAAGTGGTTGATCAATACACACAAAACATTCGTAGATCTGGTAGAAATAGTAATCCACCTGAAAGATATGGATTTTTCATGGATGGATGCTACGTGGTAGATTCGGATGAACCAACCATATACCATGATGCAATGTCACAATCCGATTGTGACAAATGGCTTGAAGCCTGAACGTAGAGATGCAATATGACAACCAAGTATGGGAATTGGTTGTGCCACCTCTTAACTCCAAAGTAGTTGGAAGTAAGTGGGTTTTCAAGAAGAAAACGGATATGCATGGTAACTTGGATACTTATAAAGTGAGACTTGTAGCAAAAGGTTTCACTCAAACTCAAGGGGTTGATTATGATGAGACCTTCTCACCCGTGGTGATGCTAAAGTCAATTAGGATTTTATTTACCATAGCTGCATATTACGATTATGAGATTTGGCAAATGGATGTCAAAACGGCTTTCCTCAGTGGATATCTTAATGAAGATGTCTATATGGTTCAGCCTGAAGGTTTTGTCGATCCAAAACATCCTAACAAAGTATGCATGTTAAAGAAATCAATATGGATTGAAACATGCATCTAGAAGTTGGAATCATCGTTTTGATGAAGAAATTAGGAATTTTGGATTCATCAAGAACGCCGATGAAGCTTGTGTGTATAAGAAGGCTAGTGGAGCATCATCACTTTCCTAGTACTGTAGGTTTATGATATTCTACTATTTGGAAATGATATTCCAACCATGGAAGGTGTTAAAACCTAGCTTGGAAGTTGTTTTTCCATTAAGGATCTTGGTGAAGCTGCCTATATTTTGGGAATAAAGATCATTAGGATAGATCAAGGCGCTTGATAGGTTTGAACCAAAGTGCATACATTGACAAAGCCTTGAAAAGGTTCCAGATGGAGAACTCTAAGAAAGGTTTGGTACCTATTCAAAAGGGAACGATATTGAATGAGTCTCAATGTCCAAGCTCAAAGGATGAGCAAGAAAGAATGAAAGGAGTCCCGTATGCATCTGCTATAGGATCCATCATGTATGCAATGATATGCACTAGACCGGACGTGTCATGCGCCTTAAGCATGACGAGTAGATACCAACAAAATCCAGGAAACAATCATTGGATGGCTGTTAAAAGCATATTGAAATACCTTAGAAGGACTAAGGATATGTTTCTAATATATGGATCTGGTGAAGAGGAACTCATTGTAAAGGGTTACACGGATGCGAGTTTCCAAACTGACAGAGATGGTTCTCGGTCCCAATCTGGGTATGTCTTCATTTTGAATGGAGCTGCAGTCTCTTGGAAGAGCTCGAAGCAGGATGTTGTAGCATTGTCCACTACAGAATCAGAATACATCACCGCTTCATTGGCAGCGCAAGAAGCTGCATGGTTGAAGAAATTCATCACCGACCTAGGGGTAGTCTCTACCATTTAGGATCTCCTAGAAATCTTTTGTGATAACGAGGGTGCAATTGCACAAATTAAGGAACCTCGTGCACATCAAAAGACTAGGCACATTGAGCGGAGATTCAACTACATAAGGGATGAAGTTGAAAAAGGAAAGATATGTATTCACAAAGTTCACACCGATCAAAACATTGCGGACCCACTCACGAAGCTCCTTGAGCGGCCAAAGCATGAGGGTCATACTTGTGTTGTAGGACTTCGATATTCTAGTGATTGGAATTGATCTAATTTGTATTTGGATATTGGAACAATTTTTATCATGAATCATTTTAATGATTATGGTATTTTGAGTTATGTTCCATTTTAGCATGTTTAAATCCATGAATAAGTTAATTATTCTAAATGTCCATAGTCGATCATACTTGTGGGAACAAATATGAATGTAAGACTATTGTGAACTTGGATTGGTGGATATTCATTAGGTATGAATATAGAGCAAAGTGTTGCTACCAAATAGATATTTGTGGGATACAAATATTGGACTGACCCGCTCTGAAATGTTACTACATGGAATCTTTTGTGATTGATCATAAGTTAATTTGAGTAAAGGCGAATATCAATGTATCCTCTGACTTGAGATACATATTGAGTCTTGATATTCACCAAATATTATACTTTGACTTGGTTCTTTGTTGTCAGTAATCTGACAGTACATAAGGCTAAGCTCAGGTGTGGTACAAGGTGATTGTGAGAGACGTATGTAGTCAAGAAGGGAATTGTTCCTCTTATTCGTTGAGAGTTAGATGTCTAAGGCCTGCTAAAGTTAAATCAACAGAGAATGATCACTCTATGTCTCTGGATTTAACATGACATCTGTAACAAAAGGATAAATGATCGTTTCACCTAAATCATGTACAAGTAAGAGACTTGAAGGGGATGATGTTATTGAATGGCACTTCGTCACACGTATTAGGGGTAGTAAACCATTGTTATGCGGTATTTGCTACTTGCATCAATCTTATATGTATCTTGTGCAAGTGGGAGATTGTTGGAATCGGTATGCCCAAGACACATATTAAATTGATGTGGCTAGTACGTTATGATCCAAGTCGGGTCATACCCAATAACAAGCTAGACAAACACTTATAATATTTATTTATGATGTGATCAAACAAATAAATATTAACACTTAGAATATTTAGAAATTGATTTTCTAAATATTGCACTTGAGAAACTGATAAATTATATGGATAATTTATTTTGAGAGAATATTTTATATTGTTATTTAATGGGTTAAATAACATTATAAATAATTGTGATACGTTGCATAAGTCTTATAACATGTGATGTTATAATATTATAAAAGGTTATAAAATAAATATAAGACTTATTTTATAAAAATGAAATTTTGGGTGACAAAAACAAGACCATATGGCCGAAAATTTTGGGGCTTCCCAAGATTGTCTTCCACCATTCATTTTGCATGCATGTCTTACACAATCTCATCAAATCCAAGAGTATGATCTTGCAAGATTATAATGGGATTTGGTCTTCATTCTATCAACACAAGATATACACTTTCTCTCACTAGTTTTGAAGTTGAAAAGAACTCTTGTGAATGCCCTCAAATTTTCGGCCAAACATAGTGTTTGTCCAAGAGTTTTTCAAGTTTAAATCAAGTGTTCAAATCCTAGCAAAATTATAGTGTTTGTTGGAAGGCTTGGGGTATACAAGCTTGAGATCTTCTACTTAGAAGATTACCATTCGAGAAGCATCACCCTTTTCACCTATTGTTTTGAAAGGTGGTATTCTTGAAACACCCTATGATTATGTTTTTGATAGCATGCATCTTCATATATGGATCCGGGTGTTGGTTTTTACATACAAAAGAGTTTTGTATCAACAAACTAACATGTTTTAAATAATTATTCCGCTGCGTTTTTATATTATATGGATAAAATAACTTTGATAAACATGTTAAAACCCCAACACTTCTCTCTCACTTTGCCACCACTCCCACCACTATAACACCAACACCCACCACCATCATCCACCAATCATCTTTAGAATGTGTAGTAGTCTCGGGATCCAAGATTAATATAAGGGTTCTTGTCAAACAAAGGCCATGCTTGGCTAAATTCCTTACATCACTTGGTGAAGACTAATCTTTTATGTATTACTTTTAGTTTTTAATCTTTCGGCACTTTTTAATTGGGTATGTATTAATGACTTTAATAACTAATTTCTTATGTTGAAAGTGAATTTTCCTACCATTTCTTCATGATGTCATTGATTTGCTCATTCGTGTCTTTACGGTCAATATAAAGCGCGTTAACTAACCTGGTAGGGGTTTAGAAGGGTGGTTTGGTAAAGTTCTTGTCTCGTTCAGTGTATGATCCTGCGAGGACTTGGTTCAAGCTTACTAGGACCTTCTTCAATGCCCTAATGGGTATTGGATGGTGGTGGTGCGAATAGCTTGAACCCCTCATATGTAAATTACTATTAAAACCTTAAACCGGCTTCTTGGGATTGTATCCTTGCTGACTCAAACCACTTAGCCGAGGGTAACGTCACCTTCAAAGAGGGCCTACCACTTTTCACATTAATAACTTATTTAATTATCTTCCAATATTCCGACCCTTTAGGATTATATCCCTGCTGACTCAAACCACTAGGTTGAGGGTAACGTCACCGAAAGTACGAAAACTATCAAAGGATACATAAAAGAGAAGTTGGATCCAAGTGATTCTATCTTGTCTATTTGTATTTCATTTTATTTATTTCCGTTTTATTTATTTTTACGCTTCAAAACTTTATCCAAATTTAGATCGATTAGACGTTGACGCTAAACAGATATTAAATGCTTTTATTCCTTGGATGATCTCGGTATCTTACCAACAATATACTACGCTCACGATGGGTGAACTTGCCCAAATGTGTGTTTAATGTTAGTTAAATATCGTGTTTTATAAATGTAAAACTTGACTAACGCGTAAAATTGGCTCAGAATATTAATAAATTTATAGCACGCTTTACGCACACCAATGTTCTTCAAACTTTTTGTTGATCCTCATCTTCCATCTATCTTTGCCTTTTTTGCTTGATTCAAGGCAAATGTGGGTAGAGTAGAGGTTGAGGTTGGTCTTTTAAAAGCTTGGGTCTGTTGAGGAGAAGTGGTTGTAGGATAGACTGGTTTGGATCTTTCTTTCTGAGCTATTCCAGTTTCCTATAAGTGTCAACCACTCTTGATTCTGACCACCTTGCAATAGATCTTGCAGAACCATAAATTGCAGCAACCAGTTCTTGCTTCATTCTTCAACTTCAAAGCTCTGTTCTGATCCACTTGTTTATACTTTTTCTAGTCAGGTGGTGTAGACTTTTGTAAGAGATCTTTGAGCATTACTTGAATTCTGTCAATTTCTTCTTTAAGCTCATTGGTTTCTCTGTAATGCTTGTGAGTCATGATGTGTTCAAGATAATCTTGTCTTAGCTCAACATCAAGCTAAGCAGTTGCAACTCTTTCTGACATGGATTTACTCACGTACATGGCATAATCTTCAATCATTCTAACCTTGCTCAGCTCATATGAAAGAATTTGCTGAGTCGTCCTGTCATATTTCCCTACACTCCTCTCTTTAGCAATATCCTCAGCTTGTTTAGCTTTTGTTCTGAGATATTCATCTAAATTTTTAGGCTTTGTATACCCAAAGAGATATGGGAATTCCAGTTGTGTTGTATCCTCTGTGTTCAAGAAAGACTCAATTTCCTTATGAAGACCAAAAAGTTCAAGAGGATAAGAAGCAACAAAAGGTACAATGGATGGTGGTTGATAAGATGGTGGTTTTTATGTGGATTGAGATGGAGGTGATGAGAAGGATGTGGACAGTGGTTGTGATGACAAAGGGATTGGTGATGGGATCACTTTGTCATCCTCAACAACAAAAGTTTTCCTTTTGCGTTGGAATCTGATTTTTGGTGAAGGTGGTTGTGTAGGAATTCTTGGTGGAGTGAATAATGGTTGGGTTAATGTAGGAAATGTGATCATGGCAGTGGTTTGATTATCAGATGTTGGACCATCTGTTGTCCCAACATCTGTGGAACCTCAGTTGTGCCAGCATCTGATGGTGGTGAAGAAGATTTCTTAGGTGTAGGCTTTTGTTTCTTCTTTGATGGTGAAGTTGGTGTTATTGGAGCAGAGGATACACTTTGAGTAGGTTTGGCAGTGGTTTTAGAAAGGGAGGTTCTTGGTTGTCTAACTTTTCTAGTTGACTTCTTCCTTTTTGAGGTACCAAGATTTTCTTTTTCCATCTGCTTAGCCTTTTTTCTTTAACATGTTGGGAAGCTTTGGCTTCTAGTGTATCTTGTCTCTTCTGCTTAGCATCTGCTATCTTTTCTACTTGAATGTTCAGGGTCTCATCAATCCCTTTTTGAACACCAGCATCTGATGTATCTATAGAAGTTTTTATTTGTTCAGCAGGCCCTTGTAACAACCCGATCTTTCGGATTGTCATCCGATCTCTGTTATTACCGCTTATGTTGTTTTATCTGTTTTGTACTCTGGGATTATTTATAATGGTTAACTCTATTTTAAAACGTATTTTTATATCGCTTAATCATTGCTTTTAAATCGCTTAATACTCGTAACACACAACGCAAACTCAAACCGCGGTAAATTATGTTTACCTTATGTTGCTTTATGTGTTATGTGTGCTTTATGTTTTATGGGTTATACTCACTCTCGCAAACGCTCTCGCTCACACAATTCGCCTTACTTTGTTAAACTAAAAACGTTTAACGCACTTAACCTAACCAAGCTAATTGCAAAAAAATAATAATAATAATAATAATTAAATTTGTACGAAAATTACCAATTTTGTACGAAAATGGCAACTTTCACACGAAAATGGCATTTTTACGCTCGAAAATGGCATTTTTCGCTCAAAAATGGCATTTTCGCACGAAAATGAAGCCAGACACTACCTCCCCTCTCTTCTCCTATAAATACCAACCTTAGACATTCGTGCTCCCTTACTGACCTTTCGCACCAAAAAGCTCTCCAACTCGTTTTCTCTGTTCCAAGACAGAAGACTACGTTTTTTTTCATGCGAATCACAATGATTTCTACAACGATTTTGCACGAGATTATCTCCCATTTCATCTAAACTTATCTGTTTATGAAAACCTTCATCTTTTTCATAAAACTTTCTAATTTCAACTTGGATTCACACTTAACCGAGTATACTTGAGTTAGCTTTGGCTTCTCAAGGTGGAAACCTCGTTGTTTCAAACTCATCAAGAATTTATCCTAACAAAACTGTTTTATAAATCGATTTTCACACAAAAACAGACAACAGCCGACTAAGGTTTCGTTCACTAAATAGTGAAATGAAGCATTGTCAAAACCGTTACGAAATGGATTTGAAACTACATCTGTTTCAGATGAAGTTATGTCCGAACACACCAAGACGCAAGAACAGTCACTTGTGCGATCTGGACTGGCTCACGTGAACCATACTAGGTTCACACGGCCCAGTCCGAGTTCATACAAGAGACTAACTCGCTCAAAAGACCTCTCCGACGCTAGGTTGATCAGTAGCCTAAGGTTGGAGGGATGAACACTCGATATCTCGAAGAAAAGACACGAAGACACTCGATTTTGGACACGAAATAGGCATTTTCGCACGAAATTCCATTTACGCACGAAAATTCCATTTTCGCAAGACAATTCCATTTTCGCACGAAATAAGCTGTTCCCACACGACTCTCCGTTCCGACTGTTCCAACACTCTGGAAGACTGATACACTTCTGTTTCTACGCGCAGGCTAAACCGAAGCTCTTTCTCCCCACTCATCAACTCCCGGTGTTCGCTGTTACACACCCACAGTGAGTATACTTGAACCCTTTTTCGCTTAAACGCACTTTTGGGTGTTACATACGTTCTTTATATCAAAACACGCTACACACAACGCTAAACTCTTTAAATGCTAACCGCTCTCGCATGTTATACGTGAATCGCTGAATGTTTGTTTGCTATGTGTAAATGATGAGGACTCGCAGACCACCCTTTGCAACGATAGTACTATAGTTTGGACTCAGCACCCGATTGGTTCGGGGGTTGTTAAGGCTCGCATACTAACTTTACGTGCGTGGTCACTGTTATGAACACGTATCGCACATACTCCACCTCGCAATCGTGTTAGTTAGCTTGTATCATTAGCGTTAGCATCCTTAGATTCACTTCTCTACGTGTTACATGCTGGTTATGCGTAAACGCTTTATCGCTATTATTATGCTATTAAACCTGTGTACTCACCTTTACTTATTGTACTGACTTTTATTTTAACGTATGTGACAGGTTGATGGTTCTATGCTGCAATGGATTAGGGCCTTATCCTTAGAAACTCATAATAAAAATCTAGTTGTCAAACCATGTTTTTGTTTGAGAATATTGAAGTTTGTAATGACTATGGAATGAATATTTGTTGATTGTATGGGAAATTAACGTTATAAATATTGTATCTAAAAATAGTTGTTATGAATTCTCTTGGACAATTTGGTTCACTTAGTGTCGCGCCCCAATGATTCCGCCATTGTTGGGGTGTGACAAATTGGTATCAGAGCCATAACTATAGGGAATTAGGTAGAATTGCCATGTTCGACCTAGTCTATAGTCTAAGTACCAAATTAGACTGCTATGCGACTTAAATACTTAAACTACTTGTCTTAAATGATTACATGCCTTTCCTAAGGCTAACACAATGTACACGCTTGAAAACGCTCGTATAGCACAGACGAGTGATTGTGTCGAGATTAGGTGTGAAAACCAAGAACTCTCGATAAGATCACTCACTCCACGCACTATTTTTCTGCACGAGATTCTTTCGTTAAGTTAGGAGGGATATCCATATCTTGACGAAAATATCCACCTCTAGTTCCGTGGAACTCCCGACATGTTTCGGTGAAAACCACAAACATGGAACAAAGTTGTTAAGTTAGGGGTGAAACCCGCATCTTAATAACTAGTTCCACTCCCTGATTTTCAATCTCACCAAAGTCTCGATTATTTCGATGATTCGGGATATGTAGTAACCAGAAGGGTAATGCTGTTAGCCGTGAGGCAGTGAGAGCATGCACCTATTAGGCCAAAGCGTGTACCCGAACTCAAAGGATGGTTGAATTACTTTGGGTAGTCGTTGTCTCAAAACCCAGGACGCTCCATTTGTTTTAAGCCTGCAATCGCCGATTTTACGCATCATCGAGTTTTATTATTTATTGCGTTTAAATTTGTGAATTTTACGCTTCATCGATTTCTCGTTTTATCGCTTTTCGCTTTACGAAAATACGCACAACTCGCACAACTCTCATAATCTAATACGCTAATTAATCGCAAACCAAGTTAAAACGCTCAACCCTCTTACGCGAATGTCCTCATACGCGGTGTTACTCGTTTATTACGCTTATACTACGCTTATCTCATACGCGCTACACATGCTTTAATGAAGGTGAATACGTGCAAAATATGTGCTTGCATGACTTATGTAATTATGTGCGTATGTGTTTACGTGCTTAAGTACTTAATGTGGATACGTGCTTACGTGATTCTATGCCTTATGTGAATAATAGTAATAAATATTATGGTGAAAAACGCAAAACATTTAAATAAAACCCATTATAATCGAATCTCATCCAATCTTTGTCTTTAGATGGCTTCCATGGGATCTCACACCCGCCGCAACGCCCAAAGGAACAATGCCGACAAGCGAATTGCCTCACTCATGGCCAAGTAGATGGCTAAGGTAATTCCCCAGATTAGCAGCAACTCGTCTGTGGAGTCTAAGGGCGATACCCCGAAATCTAGGTTCAGCTTCAAGCAGTTTAAAGCCTGCGGTCCTGCAGCATTCACAGGAGTACGGACCAATCAAGATGTTTCACTGGTTCGACTCGATCGAAGTCACTTTCAGGCAAAACGGATGTCCTGAAAATCTCCGCACCGTCAACGCCACTGGGGTCTTTCAGTCAAGGGCACTTGACTGGTGGATCGCCGAGCGCAACAGGCGTGGTAATGATGAAGCTTACGCTCTCGCATGGGAAGAACTTAAGGAGCTCATGATTAAGGAGGTCTACCCACCGCACGAAATCCAAAAATTGGAAAATGAGTTTTGGGATATCAAGCAAGTCGGTGGTGATAACGCAGGTCTCACCACCCGCTTCAAGAAGCTCAGCATCATCTGTCCAAGCCAAGTGGACACCACCGAGAAAGCCATCAAAAAGTATCTCCGCTCTCTCCCTGACTGTGTCGCCGACTTTGTTCAAGCAGCGAGGCTGACTACTATTGAGGGAAACTTACCAAATCTCCAGAATCGCAAGCGAAAGGGCAACAATAAGAACTGTGCAGTAGTCCCAGCACCGAACTCCCAGTCTCACCAAGCTGCTACTCCCAACGCACCAACTGCTAAGCGTGCGTACACTGGTCCTCATCCTCTGTGCCCTAAGTGCACTTATCATCATGCAGCTGGAGGCAATGCCGCTTCTGTACCAACTGCAACATCTATAGTCATTTCACAGTCAGTTGCCGCACTGGTCCATGTCAGCAAGCTCCTCCTGCTCTCGCAGCACCACCAGCTCCTCTCAATGCTACGCAAGTCAATCAAGCTCCACAAGCACCAGCTGCACAAGCACATGCATGCTACACATGTGGTGATCCAAACCACTTCAGCAATGGCTGCCTAAATCGTGTTGTGAAACAAGAACCACAACAACAGCCACAGCAACAGCCACAGGCTGTGCGTGGAAGAGCTTTCAACATCAACTACCGTCAGGATCAGAACGACAACGATGTTGTCAATGGTACGTTCCTCATTAATGGTATTATGCTTCTTGCTTATTTGATACTGGAGCCGATAACTGTTTTGTAGCGTTAGAGTTCGAAAAGCTTTTAAAATGTGAACGCACTAACCTCCCAAAGACCTTCGACGTCGAAATCGCCCACCGGAAGAACCGTTACCGTTAACTCCGTTCTAAGTGATTGTACTCTCAAACTCAACAATCACAGCTTCTCAATCATCTCATACCTATGCAATTAGCTAGCTTTGATGTCATAGTAGGCATGGATTTCCTTTGTAAATATCGTGCCGAAGTTGTCTGTCACGATAAAATGATTTGGTTTCCCCTTGCAAACGGTGATCCGCTACATGTTTATGGTGATGTACCCTCAAAAGAATTGAAGCTTCTGTCATGTGTCCAAGTGAACAAGTACTTGCGCAAGGAGTACAACGCTTTCCTAGCATATATTGTGAAACCGGAGAATGAGAAGAAAACCTTGAAAGACATACCGTTGTTTGTGATATTCCTAAAGTTTTTCCCGACGACTTACCCGATTTACCCCCTACTCGTGATGTAGAGTTTCCTATTGATCTAATCCCTGGTGCTACATGTCACACCCCGACCCGCAGCGGAATAAGAGTCGGGGCATAATTGGGTTATCACCAAAGCTCATGACATTTACTAATATGTTTCATATTTAATAAAGTCAAAGTTACATTTCCAAATATCCAAACATGTTCATTCAATACAAAGAAAATAAACCAAACATAACAATCCCAACTCTAAATCGTTTTATTCTTCTAGTCCAGGACCTATGTGTTCCTAGCTGCTGCCGGTTCACCTGTATCATGTGTAAAATGGGGGTTTTTGGGTCAACATAAGTTGGCGAGTGAACCTTATTAGATAAGCATTTATTAATGAATTACTTGTTAGTTTATTAATGAAAAATTATGCATAATCATAGATGAGCAAATGTAAATAATCAAGCAATGGCAAATAGCAAGCACAACAATAACATACAATAACACATGACAGCATACATGAACATACCAACATCATGCTGTAAATAACATAAATGAAACTGTGCGATCAAGGCTCAATCAAACGGAGCCGATCGTATTGCATGTACTGAAAATGAAAATGTCTGTGCGATCAAGGCTCAATCAAACGGAGCCGATCGTAGGTGGGCACGCCAGGTTCAACCTCATAATGAAATGGGGAACATGCTCAACGCTCATAATGTAATGGGGAGCGGCGGCCTATGAAATTGCATGTACTGAAAATAATAAACTTGCAACCAACAATAACTACACAACAGGAACAAACCGAATACACTAGTTCATGATATGATGTATGCACAATGGTTTAAGTATAATATATATATCAAGACACATGATACACCCCAAAACGTGATTAAAACGGGGAATTTGTAAAGATTCACTCACACTGGGTGCGTTGGATTGGAGATGGTGAGATGCGCACGAATTAGATGAGCGAAACAACGAGAAATACTAACATAAATAATAACGGAAAAATATATTAAACGAGTGGATTTTATTAAGGATTTTAATGAAATTTTTAGATATATTTTTGTGAGTTCAAGGCTATTTTCTATCTTTAAAAATGTTATTTTTAAGTATTTTTAATTGATTTTTAAATTAAATTAAATAAATAAAAATATAAAAAAAATTGTTTATTTAGCGTTGACCGTTGACCGTTGACCTGTTGACCGGTTCGGTCAGCGAATTAGTTTGCGCCGGGTGAGGCTCGAACCCGAGACCTCCCGTACGTGTGCACGCAGCTCTACCAACTGAGCTACGTGTCTAACCCGAAATAATCTTGTTTTTAATTATATTTATACGCTTATTCAGTTTAACCGAATTTCTTTTAAATTACGAAAACATTTTAATTCAACAAATCGGTGCCAGTGACGGGTTTCGAACTCGCGACGTGTGACTTAGCGTTGCACACAGTCCACCGCTGGACTGTGTGTCTAACCTGGTTATTATCTCGGTTTTATTACACTTAACAACTAACCGTGTTAACCCGGTTTAGTTTTTAATCAAAAAGGCATTTTATTACACAATGAGTGCGTGTAGCAGGGATCGAACTCGGGACGTGTATGTTTTTTGTTTGCACACAGTCCACCGCTGGACTGTGTCTAACCCGTTTATAATTCCAATTTTAATTAATCTTATGTCATCTCTGAACTCGTCTTCTTCATTACAAACACAGACATCAATCAAAACAACTGATACGCGATTAATTTAGTTAATGAACATGATTACCAATTTGAATGCATTGAACCGAAAAGTTTGGGGAAAGAAAATACCGAACAGATCGTCTTCTTCAGAGAATCCGGCGAAGCTCGTCGGCTCTGTTTTTGGAACCTTCGGCTGTGAGAATCAATTAACAGGTTTAAGGGATTAGATGTGAAATTGAACTAATGAGTATTGATTATCAGCACGTTGGAATGAGCATACAGGTAATCAGTGAGTTTCCGACAATTCCATAAATTTTCCGGTGAAAACAGAAAGTCCAGTAATGTCGTCTGTGGTTGATTATGAGCGATGGGTTAATACTATTAAGGTTCTAACAATTGATTGAAACAGTAAAGTAGAGGTATTTTACCGGTTTGAGTTGAATACGGTTTTCCGGCGACTTTTGCAGAAAATTCCGGCGAGCTGATTTAGGCGTTCTGATGGTCTGAAAATGCGACGAAAATGAAATGGAGTATTGGTATGATATTTCTGAGTCGCGAGAGTGGTCTGAAGTTGAAGAACTCTGGACTTGATGATTTTTCGGTTTTATAAACCGATAATGATGAGGCTTTATGTTTAATCAGTTCCGATTTGATTAAAAACCGTCGGTGCATCGGTTATAAACTGAATGTGCGAATAAACAAACGAATTGACGATTGGTTTGCCGATTACCGTTTCTCAGATGGCGCAACCGGTTTTAACTGGGTTTGTGTATAAATTTCATTTGTGTTCCTAGAGATAACAGAAAACACAATGTGGCGGAGTGGTCTTGTGAGTGTGTGTTAAGTCGCTGAAGTTGATTTCTGGCTGACCCGGGTTCGAGTCCTGGCAGCATCATATTTTTTTATTTATTTTGTTTTAACCTTTTATCAAATATACTTTTTATAGTTTAGTTTATCTATTAATTATGTATCATTTTTAGCCAAAATAATCATAAATATTCAACGTGATTTTTATAACTTGATATTCGGTTACAAAACAGAGCGGGTTTTGAAAACCCGATTTTTACAAATGTTACAGTATCCCCTACTTTTAGGAATTTCGTCCCGAAATTTAAGTAGTTGAAGTAGTAGGAAAAAGATGCGGGTATTTTTCACGCATTGAGTCTTCACGTTCCCAATTAAACTCAGGTCCCCGTTTCGACTCCCAGCGTACCCTAACAATTGGAATGCGACTTCGTCGAAGACGTTTCTCCCCGTAGTCCATGATCTCCACTGGTCTTTCAATAAAATGCATAGATTCATCAATCTGAATATCTTCCAGCGGAATATGGAGATTCTCATCAGCGAGGCACTTCTTCAAGTTCGACACGTGGAATGTGGGATGAATCCTGTTGAGTTCTTCTGGTAGGTCAAGCTTGTATGCTACAGGACCTACTCTTTCGAGTATCTTGAAAGGTCCTACGTAACGAGGTGCTAGCTTCCCCTTTTGACCAAAACAAACTACTCCCTTCCACGGTGATACTTTTAAAAGCACATGATCACCAATGTTAAACTCTAAGGGCTTCCGTCGTTTATCTGCATAACTCTTTTGACGACTTTGAGCCGCTAAAAGATTGTTTCGAATTTGATGAATCTTGTCTGTGGTTTCTTGGATCAATTCTGGACCAGTAATTTGTGCTTCCCCAATTTCGTGCCAACATACAGGAGATCGGCACTTACGACCATATAAGGCTTCAAAAGGTGCCATGCCGATGCTCGAATGATAGCTGTTGTTGTACGAAAATTCATCTAATGGTAGGTCGGCGTCCCAATTTCCCTTGAAGTCTATGACACATGCTCTAAGCATATCTTCAAGAGTTTGAATGGTGCGCTCAGACTGTCCATCAGTTTGAGGATGATAGGCGGTACTGAGATCTAATCGTGTGCCCATAGCGGATTGTACTGCTTGCCATGTTCGTGAGGTGAAACGACCATCACGATCAGAAATAATACTTAACGGTACCCCATGTCGACTTACGATTTCGTTGATATAAATACGTGCAAGCTTTTCGTTCTTGAAATCTTCACGGATAGGAATAAAGTAAGCTGATTTTGTAAGTCGGTCTATAATTACCCATATAGTGTCATACCCACCAGAAGTGCGAGGTAACCCGGTAATAAAATCCATGGTTATATTTTCCCACTTCCATACAGGTATTTCCGGTTGGACTAGAAGTCCTGAGGGTCTTTGGTGTTCAGCCTTCACCTTGGAACATGTGAGGCACTTGGAAACAAAAACGGCAATATCCTTCTTCATTCCAGGCCACCAATAGGTGTATCGTAGGTCTTGATACATCTTATCGGCTCCTGGGTGTATAGAATATCGCGTTTTGTGAGCTTCATTCATAAGAGTTTCACGAAGATTGTTATGGTTAGGAATCCAGATACGATCTAGGTAATACAGAATACCGTTTGATTTAGTTTCAAGTTTTAGCTCGGCTCCACAGGACATCTCCTTTCGTACATCTTCTTCTGTTATTGAAACGTGTTGGGCTTCTCGAATTTGATCTTTAATGTCGGTTATAATTTGCGAACATAGAAGATGAATGGAGTTCGCATAACCCTTTCGACTAAGTGCATCAGCCACCACATTTGCTTTACCAGGGTGGTATCTAATTTCACAGTCGTAATCATTTAGAAGTTCGACCCATCTTCGTTGCCTCATGTTTAGCTCTTTTTGATTGAAGATATGTTGAAGACTCTTGTGGTCAGTGTATATTTCACACTTGGTACCATAGAGATAATGTCTCCATATCTTAAGAGCGAACACCACGGCTCCAAGTTCTAGGTCATGAGTGATGTAGTTCTTTTCATGCGTCTTGAGTTGTCTCGAGGCATAAGCTATGACTTTTCCTCTTTGCATGAGAACGCAGCCTAATCCTTGCCCTGACGCGTCGCAATAGACTACAAAATCATCACAACCTTCCGGAAGTGTGAGGATTGGTGCATCACAAAGTTTTTGTTTAAGAGTTTGAAAGGCTTCTTCTTGCTTGGGTCCCCATACGAAAGGTTTTCCCTTATGAGTTAAAGCCGTGAGTGGTACAGCAATGCGAGAGAAGTTTGAAATGAACCGACGATAATAGCCAGCTAGTCCAAGAAAAGATCTTACTTCAGTTGGTGTACGTGGAGCTTGCCATTCTTGAACCGCTTTGATCTTTGAAGGGTCAACATGTATTCCCTTGTCATTGACTACATGCCCGAGGAATTGCACCTCTTTTAACCAGAATTCACATTTGGAGAACTTGGCATAAAGTTTTTCCTTTTCTAGAAGTGCAAGAACGAGTCGAAGATGACGCTCATGATCAGATTTAGATTTTGAATAATAAGAATATCGTCAATGAAGACTATAACAAATCGATCCAGATAAGGTTTGCAGACTCTGTTCATTATGGTCCATGAAGACAGCTGATGCGTTGGTTAATCCAAATGGCATAACCATGAATTCATAGTGGCCATAACGAGTTCGAAAGTCTTAGGGACGTCTTCTTCATGCACTCTAAGTTGATGATAGCCAGATCGAAGATCGATTTTTGAAAAGTAGCTGGCACCTTGTAGTTGGTCAAGAAGATCATCAATGCGAGGTAAAGGATAGCGATTCTTGATTGTTAACTTGTTGAGCTCTCTGTAGTCGATGCACATACGAAACGATCCATCTTTCTTCTTTACAAAAAGGACAGGTGCACCCCAAGGCGACGAGCTAGGACGTATGAATCCCTTGTCAGTCAACTCTTGCAATTGACTGGCTAGCTCTTGCATTTCAGAGGGGGCTAACCTATATGGAGACTTTGCAACTGGTGTAGCACCAGGTATAAGATCAATACGGAATTCGACGTCTCTAACTGGAGGAAGTCCTGAAATGTCGTCAGGAAAAACTTGTGGGAAGTCTTTTACTACAAGAATGTCTTCAAGTTTCTTCACTGTGGTTCCCTTTTTGATGATATGGGCTAAAAACGTGACATAATTCTTGCGATATTTTTGAGCTTGAAGACAAGACATTAAGCTGAGACCTTTCGACGAGGTTTCTCCAATGATTCGAAGAGTCTGACCATTTGAAAGAGGAATACGAATAAATTTTTCACGACATACAACTTCTGCCTGAATGTTGACTGAGCCAATCCATACCGATTATGATGTCAAAACTTCCCAGCTTCATAGGAATAAGGTCGACTGAGAAATCGTGGTCGTTTAAGGTGAGTGTACAGTTGCGTAAAATAGAGTCTAATGAAACTGGTTTCCCGTCCGCAACTTCTACCGTTATGGATTCCGTGAGCTTATCCCGATTTTTGTTTAAGATAGGTTCAAATTCTAAAGACACAAAACTTCTATCCGCACCAGTATCAAATAACATAGATGCATATCTACCATTTATAAGGAACGTACCGTTAACCACATTGCCGTCAGCTCTGGCCTGGTTAGCGTTGATATTGAAAGCTCTCCCTCTTGCAGGTGGGGGAGCTTGGTTTGCTTGATTCACCGGGTTGGCTTGGGCCTGAGCATGAATAATATTAACCAACCTTGGACAAGTGTTTCGGAAATGGCTTGGGTCGCCGCAATTGTAGCAAGCCCGCATTGGTTGACCCATAGGATAATTGGGCTGGTAATATGTTTGGGCTAAATGTTGAGTGGGTGGTAGTAGGGGTTGTTGGCCTTGGCCCATTATTTGTTGGTGGGTTTGGGTTAAAGGTCGGTGGCGGTTCGTTCGTTGAGGCATGCGGCAAGTTTGAACATTATGACCCGCGCGACCGCAGCCGGTGCAATACTGACAAGGATGATCAGGGGAATGGTGGTATTGGCAACGGTTACATTTTGGTAACGGGCCTGTGTAGGGTCTTCTGTATGGTGCGGGTGAAGGAGTGACTTGAGTAATGGGTGCAGCAGGAATAGGGGAGTTGGTTTGAGTAACTGCAAAATTTCTGGTGTTGCGCTTCCTCTTATTAGCAAACTTAGAGGAAGGAATGGGGTGGTTTGAAGTTTGTCCCTTAACAGGGGCTTTCTTCTTCTCTTCTTTGAACTTCCCGTTGCGAATTCGGTTTTCGGTCAGTTCAGTTGCTAACTCCATAGCAGCTTCAAGTGTTACTGGTGAAACACTGAGAACTGAATCTTGGATTTTCGAGGGAAGTCCTCGAATATAGTGCTCGATCAGACGATAGGTTGGGGTGAACGAATTTGGAACCATTTGGTTCAACTCCAAGAACCTCTTGTTATATGTAGTGTGGTCACCCTCCTTTTGCTTTAGAGAATGAAATTCGTCCTCCAGCTTTTTAATTTCACTTCTAGGACAGAAACGCCTAGTCATGATTTCCCTTAACTCCTCCCAAGTTAAGGCCATCGCATCTTCAATTCCCCTCTTCCCTTTCTCAGTATTCCACCAAGTGAGAGCTACCCAAATAGTCTCTCGGTGGCGTATCGAACCTTGCGATCCTCAGGACAATCGCAGTTTAGAAAGGTGTTTTCCATCTCCTCGAACCAATGTAGGAGAGCAATGACACCCTCGGTCCCTTCAAATTTAGAAGGATCACAGGACTTAAAATGTTTGTAAGAGCACTTGCTGGTAGGAGGGTTGTCGATGTTCTGGTCTTGTTGTTGGGGAGGGTTAGTAGGATTTGTAGCAAGGGCTTGTTGTACTTGGACCACAATGTCAGGCAGTATCGTGGCCATTTGTTTCGCGATCTGAGTGGCCAAACGTTCCTGAGACCTTCCTGATCTTTTACCCCTTCGTTGCTGTCTAGACGACATCTACAGGATCATAAAATGAGAAGATTGTGAGTTTATGGTGTCTTTTTAGGTGTCATGTGTCTTTAAGACAATGAAAATAACATAAATATCAATAATGCAACTACATCCATAGGATGTCTTGGGTTCGCTCATGTTGGGCCTCAAATGTCCCCCATACATTCACCTACATAGTCATGTGGGCCCCTATGGCTATTGGCTTGGTAGGATTCACATTAGTATTGGCAATTTAACACTCGCATCCCCCGAATGCAAACCACAAAATATGTTCATGAGATGTTTGGTCGGAACGTGTCCAGGTGTAGACACAATGACAACTCAAAGTGGGGTTAGCTCACACGACGTTTGGTATAGCATGCTTTGGCCTAATAGGTACTTCGTACTCTCATCGTTAGTCCCCAGGTAGGCAAACTGGTCCTTTATTTTGGATTTATACGAATGCCAACCTAGACAGGACGTTCCGACTACCGGTACTGGTACCCTTCCAGTTACTACATGCCCGTCATGAGAACTCACTTTGATGAGATTTGAAAACACGAAAATCATTGTAAAAGCAATCATGATGTGGTGTGTGTTTTCATGGATGTGATATGTTATGAGCATACGATTCATGATAGGCATTATATGATAATACATACTTATGAACATGCTTTCACAATATCAAATGTAACATTTAACATAAAACATATAAACATCATGAAATTTGGCATGTAACACACAAAAATCTTATAAGTTTCTAATCGACTATAGTATAGGCTCTAAGGGACTAAAAACCTATCCTATATCCCTATAGTCATGGCTCTGATACCAATCTGTCACACCCCGACCCGCACGGAATAAGAGTCGGGGCATAATTGGGTTATCACCAAAGCTCATGACATTTACTAATATGTTTCATATTTAATAAAGTCAAAGTTACATTTCCAAATATCCAAACATGTTCATTCAATACAAAGAAAATAAACCAAACATAACAATCCCAACTCTAAATCGTTTTATTCTTCTAGTCCAGGACCTATGTGTTCCTAGCTGCTGCCGGTTCACCTGTATCATGTGTAAAATGGGGGTTTTTGGGTCAACATAAGTTGGCGAGTGAACCTTATTAGATAAACATTTATTAATGAATTACTTGTTAGTTTATCAATGAAAAATTGTGCATAATCATAGATGAGCAAATGTAAATAATCAAGCAATGGCAAATAGCAGTCACAACAATAACATACAATAACACATGACAGCATACATGAACATACCAACATCATACTGTAAATAACATAAATGAAACTGTGCGATCAAGGCTCAATCAAACGGAGCCGATCGTATTGCATGTACTGAAAATGAAAATGTATGTGCGATCAAGGCTCAATCAAACGGAGCCGATCGTAGGTGGGCACGCCAGGTTCAACCTCATAATGAAATGGGGAACATGCTCAACGCTCATAATGTAATGGGGAGCGGCGGCCTATGAAATTGCATGTACTGAAAATAATAAACTTGCAACCAACAATAACTACACAACAGGAACAAACCGAATACACTAGTTCATGATATGATGTATGCACAATGGTTTAAGTATAATATATATATCAAGACACATGATACACCCCAAAACGTGATTAAAACGGGGAATTTGTAAAGATTCACTCACATTGGGTGCGTTGGATTAGAGATGGTGAGATGCGCACGAATTAGATGAGCGAAACAACGAGAAATACTAACCTAAATAATAACGGAAAAATATATTAAACGAGTGGATTTTATTAAGGATTTTAATGAAATTTTTAGATATATTTTTGTGAGTTCAAGGCTATTTTCTATCTTTAAAAATGTTATTTTTAAGTATTTTTAATTGATTTTTAAATTAAATTAAATAAATAAAAATATAAAAAAATTGTTTATTTAGCGTTGACCGTTGACCGTTGACCTGTTGACCGGTTCGGTCAGCGAATTAGTTTGCGCCGGGTGAGGCTCGAACCCGAGACCTCCCGTACGTGTGCACGCAGCTCTACCAACTGAGCTACGTGTCTAACCCGAAATAATCTTGTTTTTAATTATATTTATACACTTATTCAGTTTAACCGAATTTCTTTTAAATTACGAAAACATTTTAATTCAACAAATCGGTGCCAGTGACGGGTTTCGAACTCGCGACGTGTGACTTAGCGTTGCACACAGTCCACCGCTGGACTGTGTGTCTAACCTGGTTATTATCTCGGTTTTTATTACACTTAACAACTAACTGAGTTAACCCGGTTTAGTTTTTAATCAAAAAGGCATTTTATTACACAAGGAGTGCGTGTAGCAGGGATCGAACTCGGGACGTGTATGTTTTTTGTTTGCACATAGTCCACCGCTGGACAGTGTGTCTAACCCGTTTATAATTCCGATTTTAATTAATCTTATGTCATCTCTGAACTCGTCTTCTTCATTACAAACACAGACATCAATCAAAACAACTGATACGCGATTAATTTAGTTAATGAACATGATGACCAATTTGAATGCATTGAACCGAAAAGTTTGGGGAAAGAAAATACCGAACAGATCGTCTTCTTCAGAGAATCCGGCGAAGCTCGTCGGCTCTGTTTTTGGAACCTTCGGCTGTGAGAATCAATTAACAGGTTTAAGGGATTAGATGTGAAATTGAACTAATGAGTATTGATTATCAGCACGTTGGAATGAGCATACCGATAATCAGTGAGTTTCCGACAATTCCAGAAGTTTTCCGGTGAAAACAGAAAGTCCAGTAATGTCGTCTGTGGTTGATTATGAGCGATGGGTTAATGTTAGTAAGGTTCTAACAATTGATTGAAACAGTAAAGTAGAGGTATTTTACCGGTTTGAGTTGAATACGGTTTTCCGACGACTTTTGCAGAAAATTCCGGGGAGCTGATTTAGGCGTTCTGATGGTCTGAAAATGCGATGAAAATGAAATGGAGTATTGTTGTGATATTTCTGAGTCGCGAGAGTGGTCTGAAGTTGAAGAACTCTGGACTTGATGATTTTTCGGTTTTAAAAACCGATAATGATGAGGCTTTATGTTTAATCAGTTCCGATTTGATTAAAAACCGTCGGTGCATCGGTTATAAACTGAATGTGCGAATAAACAAACGAATTGACGATTGGTTTGCTGATTACTGTTTCTCAGATGGCGCAACCGGTTTTAACTGGGTTTGTGTATAAATTTCATTTGTGTTCCTAGAGATAACAGAAAACACAATGTGGCGGAGTGGTCTTGTGAGTGTGTGTTAAGTCGCTGAAGTTGATTTCTGGCTGACCCGGGTTCGAGTCCCGGCAGCATCATATTTTTTTTTATTTATTTTATTTTAACCTTTTATCAAATATTCTTTTTATAGTTTAGTTTATCTATTAATTATGTATCATTTTTAGCCAAAATAATCATAAATATTCAACGTGATTTTTATAACTTGATATTCGGTTACAAAACGGAGCGGGTTTTGAAAACCCGATTTTTACAAATGTTACACTACACCTATCGCTAAAGCTCCCTATCGCCTTGAACCATCTGAAATGCGCGAGTTATCTAGCCAACTTTAAGAACTTCTTGATAAAGGCTTTGCCCGAGCACATCACCTTGGGGCAAACCTGTCCTTTTTGTGAAAACAGAAGGAAGGATCATTCCGAATGTGCATCGACTATAGGGAACTTAACAAGCTTACAATTAAGAACCACTACCCTCTTTCTCGAATCAATGATTTATTTGACCAACTCCAAGGTGCTACTTGGTTTTCGAAGATTGATTTACGTTCTGGATATCTCCAGCTACGTGTACAAGAGCAAGACATTCTGAAAACCGCCTTTCGTACTCGCTATGGCCGTTATGAATTCCTGGTCATGCCTTTTCGTCATTGTTTTTATCGATGATATTCTCATTTACTCGAAGTCGAGAGCCGTACACGCGCGACATCTTCGTTTAGTTCTCAAACTTCTTCAAGGAAATCGTCTTTACGCCAAGTTCTCCAAGTGTGAATTCTTGCTTAATGAAGTTCAATTTCTCGGTCACGTCATCAACGACCAAGGAATCCACGTCGATCCCACCAAGATTGAAGATGTAAAGAGTTGGAACACTCCGAAGAATCCATCCGAAATCCACTCCTTTCTTGGATTGGCAGGTTACTACCACCGATTCATCGCCGACTTCTCAAAAACCATTGTATCTCTTACCTTTTGACTCATAAGGATAAACCTGTTGTTTGGGGTTCCAAACAGGAGGAAGCCTTTTAGACTCTCAAGCGTAAGCTTTGCAACGCTCCCATTCTCGCACTTCCCGACGGAGACGACGATTTCGTCGTTTATTGCAATGCCTCTAACCTAGGTCTCGGTTGTGTTCTCATGCAACTAGACAAGGTTATCGCGTATGCGTCTCGACAACACAATATCCACGAGAAGAACTACACTACCCATGATCTCGAGCTCGGTGCAGTTGTTTTTGCGTTAAAGATATGGCGACACTACCTTTATAGTACAAAGTGTACGGTCTTCACCGACCATAAGAGCTTACAACACATCTTTAACCAGAAGGAACTAAACATGCGCCAACGCAGATAGGTTGAACTTCTCAACGACTATGATTGTGAGATACGCTACCATCCCGACAAGGCAAACATCATAGCCGATGCTCTCAGTCGACGAAGCTATGTGTATAGCATTCATGACGTTCAAGCCCAGAAAAAACTCGAAACCCTGATTCGCGAAACCCAGCACACATGTTTCATTGAGAATACCTTGTATGAGGAAATGAAATGTTATGCCGAAACCCAGCTGGAGAGTAAGTCTAAGGGATCTATTATTTTCTGAATCGCATTTGGATCCCTAGCCGCAATAACCTTCGAGAGTTACTGATGACCGAAGCCCATAAGTCTTGATATTCCATTCACCCCGGTGCCGACAAGATGTACCAGGACCTCTGTTCTAGGTATTGGTGGCCGGGCATGAAAAAGGATATCGCTCTGTATGTTTCGAAATGCTTAACTTGTGCGAAAGTTAAAGCCGAACATCAAAGACCCACTGGCTTACTCGAGCAACCCGATATACCGATGTGGAAATGAGAGAGTATAGCTATGGATTTTGTTACAAAACTTCCTCGCACCACTTCTGGTCACGATAGCATTTGGGTTATCGTCGATCGCCTCACGAAAGCTGCTCATTTTATTGCCATACGAGAAGACTTTAAGATAGAACGACTAGCACGAATCTATACCGACGAAGTCGTTGGTCGACACCAGGCTCCTCGTGACATCATCTCTGATCGCGACAGTCGCTTTACTTCACGTCTCTAGGAAAATTTTCAATCCGCACTCGGTACGACTCTTAACCTCAGTACCGCGTTCCATCCCCAGACTGAAGGTCAGACTGAACGTACGATTCGCACCCTTAAAGACATGCTTCGATCGTGTGTTATAGATTTCGGTGGTAATTGGGATTCGCATTTACCTTTAAGAGAATTTTCGTACAATAACAATTATCATACTAGTATTCAAATGGCACCATTTGAGGCACACCGGTCCCGAGTTAATTCAAGAGATGACATACAAGATTCTCCAAATTAGAGACAATCTTCTGAAAGCTCATAGTCGTCAAAAGATTTATGCCGATAAATGCTGCAAGCCCCTGCAATTCGAAGTTGGAGATCACGTTCTCTTAAAGGTTTCACCTTGGAAAGGAGTGATCCGATTTGGAAAGAAAGAGAAACTAGCGCCACGATACGTGGGTCCCTTTAAGATTCTGGAAAGAACTGACAAAGTGGCCTACCGACTCGAATGACCGAAAAAACTCAGCAATGTACATCCGACTTTCCACGTCTCAAACCTCAAAAAGTGTTTAGCTGAAGGAAATCTTCATGTGCCACTTGAAGATTTGTAAATAAACGAGACTCAACACTTCCTAGAAAAGCCAGTAGAAATCATGGACCGAGAAACCAAGAAGCTCCGACGCAGTCGCATTCCCATTGTAAAGGTCAGGTGGGAAGGCAAACGCGGCGCCCAGTTCACTTGTGAACTTGAAAGTGATATGAAGGATAAATACCCAATCTCTTCGTTACGTCAACAAATTTCGGGACAAATTTCCTATAGTAGGGGTGACTGTAACAACCCGATATTTTGGATTGTCATCCGATCTCTGTTATTACCGTTTATGTTGTTTTCATATCTGTTTTGTACTCCGGGATTATTTATAATGATTAACACTATTTTAAAACACATTTTTATATCGCTTAATCATTACTTTTAAATCGCTTAATACTCATAACACGCACCGCAAAGTCAAGTCGCGGTTAATTATGTTTACCTTATGTTGCTTTATGTGTTATGTGTGCTTTATGTTTTATGGGTTGTACTCACTCTCGCAAACGCTCTCGCTCAACAATTCTCCTTACTTTGTTAAACCAAAAACGCTTAACGCACTTAACCTAACCAAGCTAATTATAAAAAAAATCGTACAAAAATTACCAATTTCGTACGAAAATGGCATTTTTTTCGTTCGAAAATGGCATTTTCCGCTCAAAAATGGCATTTTTCGCATGAAAATGAAGCCAGACACTACCTCCCTCTCTTCTCCTATAAATACCAACCTTAGACATTCGTGCTCCCTTGCTGACCTTTCGCACCAAAAAGCTCTCTAACTCGTTTTCTCTGTTCCAAGTAAGAAGACTACGTTTTTTTCACGCGAATCACAACGATTTCTACAACGATTTTGCACGAGATTATCTCTGATTTCATCTTAACTTCTATGTTTACGAAAACCTTCATCCTTTTCATAAAACTTTCTGATTTAAACTTGGATTCACACTTGACCGAGTATATTTGAGTTAGCTTTGGCTTCTCAAGGTGGAAACCTCGTTGTTCAAACTCACCAAGTATTTATCCTAACAAAACTGTTTTATAAATCGATTTTCACACAAACGAACAACAACCAACTAAGGTTTCGTTCACTAAATAGTGGAACGAAGCATTGTCGAAACCATCACAAATTGGACTCGAAAATACATCTGTTTCAGATGAAGTCTTAGTCCCGAACGCACCAAGACGCAAGAATAGTCACTTGTGCGATCTGGACTGGCTCGTGCGAACCATACTTGGTTCACACGGTCCAGTCCGAGTTCATACAAGAGACTCACTTGCTCAAAAGATCTCTCCGACGCTAGGTTGATCAGTAACCTAAGGTTGGAGGGTTAAACATTCGATTTCCCGAAGAAAAGACGCGAAGACACTCGATTTTGCACACGAAACAGGTATTTTCGCATGAAATTCCATTTTCGCACGAAAATGACCTTTTCGCATGAAAATTCCATTTTCGCACGAAATAAACTGTTCCCACACGACTCTCCGTTCCGACTGTTCCAAAACTCTGGAAGACTGATGCACTTCTGTTTCTACGCGCAGGCTAAACCGACGCTCTTTCTCCCCTCTCATCAACTCTCGGTGTTCGCTGTTACGCACCCACAGTGAGTAAACCTGAACCCTTTTTCGCTTAAACGTACTTTTGGGTGTTACATACGTTCTCTATATCAAAACACGCTACACACAACGTTAAACTCTTTAAACGCTAACCGCTGTCGCATGTTATACGTGAATCACTGAATGTTTGTTTGCTATGTGTAAATGATGAGGACTCGCAGACCACCCTTAGCAAAGATAGTACTATAGTTTGGACTCAGCACCCGATTGGTTCGGGGGTTGTTAAGGCTCGCATACTAACTTTACGTGCGTAGTCACTGTTATGAACACGTATCGCGCATACTCCACCTCGCAATCGGGTTGGTTAGCTTGTATCATTATTGTCAGCATCCTTAGATTCACTTCTCTACGTGTTACATGCTGGTTATGCGTAAACACTTTATCGCTATTATTATGCTATTAAAATTGTGTACTCACCTTTACTTTTTGTATTGACTTTTATTTTAATGTATGTGACAGGTTGATGGTTCTATGCTGCAATGGATTAGGGCCTTATCCTTAGAAACTCATAATAAAAATCTAGTTGTCGAACCATGTTTTTGTTTGAGAATATTGAAGTTTGTAATGACTATGGAATGAATATTTGTTGATTGTATGGGAAATTAACGTTATAAATATTGTATCTAAAAATAGTTGTTATGAATTCTCTTAGACAATCTGGTTCACTTAGTGTCGCGCCCCAATGATTCCGCCATTGGTTGGGGTGTGACAACCCTGGCTTTGGCTTTTGCACCTTAGAATCAGGCTACAATTTTCTTAAAGTATCTTTCTCCCCCTTTTTGGCATCATCAGCTTCTTCTTGAAGTATTGTTGTAGGGGCAGAGCCAGTGGTCTTTATGAGATGATCTTTTATGGCCTTGATGTCTGATTAAGTATCTTTATACTGGCCTCCACCATGTTTCTGATTAGCTTCATATGTGTGTCATGTTGGATATCTGCTTGTTGCCTTTGAGCTGCAAGAATATGTTGTACAGAGTTTGATAGCTGAGCAGAGATTTGTTGTGTAGATGGTTGACTTTGAGAGTTTGCTAACATCTGCTTCAGCATGTGTTTGATCGCATCTATTGAGGACTCCATAGATGTTACTCTTTCCATCAATTCTTTGTATCTTAGTTCATCACCTAACTTAATTGGATCATCTGAACTCCTACCAGTGTTAGTTTTATCTGGAACTTCAATGGAAATAACTCCCATATCATCAGAACTAGACACCCTTTTTTCTTGGTTCTGGGGACTTCCAATTGGAGCAGAGGTTACAGTTGTTGCCTTCAAGGAAGACTTAGGAATGTAACCACTATCCAATTGTGAAACAGCGGTTTCAACAATTGTAGTTGTTGCTTCACTTGAACTACCACCAAGAGTTACAGGTAACTCAAGGGGTGTAACCACCTAAACTTTTTTTTGGGTTAGCAACAACATTTAACTCAGACTTAGTCACATGTAGAGGTGAACTCTCATGGACAGGTGATTGAGAGGAACTGATTTGTGTCTGAGCCATGTCAATTGCTTTAAACAGTGGTATAATGGTAAGTGGAAGTTTTGTTGGAGAGGGTTGTGGTGTAGAAAATGACATTGCCCTGGGAGAGGGGCTGTGGAAGATAGAATCAAGTGATTCCATTGCTTCGTATTGTGGTGTCCCTGTGCTTACAACTTGATCTTTTTGTTCGGATTCAAGAGGAGATAGGCTAGTAGGTGGAGATCTTTCCATCTGCTGTGAGGAAGTAGCAGCAGTGATTTCAAGTGACATTGGTGTTGTCACTGGGTTAACCTCTGGGATCTCATCTTCCAGAGGAACCTCTTTAGTTTGTTTTGGTTTGGTGGACTTTTTGGATTTGGAAGGTTTCTTTTTGGATTTGGATGGTGTGGGTTTCACATGTAACATCCGCCAAAAACCCGGATTTACCAAACCCGCTTCGTTTATTAACCGAACAATCAGTTAAAAATTTGTTGCGTATTTAATGCCCAAATTAATTTTAAACGATACATAATTAATAAGTATATTAGAATTTAAATTTATTTTTGAAAATGTATTAAAAATAGTGAATTAAAAATAATATGCTGAAGCCGGGATTCGAACCCGAGTCAGCCGGGTCAACCGGGTCAGCACAGCTTTAACACACACACATCCAACCGCTCCGCCACTCGTGATCTTTGTTTACATATTGAAACAATTAATACATAAATTAAATCTGGAAATCAAAACCCAGTTACATAACGCGCCCAAATCCGCTCACGCCGGAAATCCAGACAATTTCGTCAAATTTTGCCGTTTCTTTTTGGTCATAACGTATACATTAACAGTAAGATCGGTTATAACCGAAGAAATCCATCAATTTCATTCATTACCTTAAATTTCAATTCAAAACCGAAAAATACAATTCAAATCCGGGAGATATACTTTATTCATTCAGTGAGCTCGCGAGTTTTATCAAAAACACACTTTTCGTTTCACTCAGAAGACTCGCCGGAAGTCGCCGGAATTCTCTGAAAATTAACCAGAAATTTTTGCCGGAAAACCGAGTTCAATCCATCCTTTCTTCTTACTCTAAAATAAGATCCTAGAGCTTATACTGACATCACCCACACTCACCTTAAACCTCTGAAGAATCTCTGTCGAAGGAAATTTCACTCGCCGGAATTCTCTACAAGTCGCCGGAAAACCGAGACTTTCATCTGCACGGTAATTACCTCGACTTTTCTGTTCCATTCCTTTATTATACAAATTCTAACACCACTCCATCACCCAGAATCAGCCCCAGACGACATTGCCGGATTTACTGTTATCGCCGGAAAACTTCTGAAAGTTTCAGAAATTCGCTGTTAACCGGTATGATCATTCAAACCTACTGATAATCATTACTCAGTAGTTCAATCTCTAATTTAATTCATTCAAACTGATTATTGAATCCGTACAGAAGGAGTTCAATCCATCCTTTCTTCTTACTCTAAAATAAGATCCTAGATCTTATACTGACATCACCCACACTCACCTTAAACCTCTGAAGAATCTCTGTCGAAGGAAATTTCACTCGCCGGAATTCTCTACAAGTCGCCGGAAAACCGAGACTTTCATCTGCACGGTAATTACCTCGACTTTTCTGTTCCATTCCATTATTATACAAATTCTAACACCACTCCATCACCCAGAATCAGCCCCAGACGACATTGCCGGATTTACTGTTATCGCCGGAAAACTTCTGAAAGTTTCGGAAATTCGCTGTTAACCGGTATGATCATTCAAACCTACTGATAATCGTTACTCAGTAGTTCAATCTCTCATTTAATTCATTCAAACTGATTATTGAATCTGAACAGAAGGAGTTCCCAAAACAGAGCCGACGGTCTTTGCCGGACTTCTGAAGAAAGACGATCAATTCGGTACAATCATTCCCCAAACCCTTTTCTGTTCAATTCTTTTCACTTGTTCATATTATTCGTTAACCGAATTAAACCAATAACAGTTAGTTAACCGTTGTCTGTGTTTTGGACGAAGAAGACGAAGTTGTGAACGTTATAAGATTAATTAAAATCGGTATTATAAACGGGTTAGACACACAGTCCAGCGGTGGACTGTGTGCAAACAATATGCACACGACGCGAGTTCGATTCCTGTCCCAACCTTACCCTCTTGAAATAAAAATATCTTTTTGTAACCGAACCGGGTTAACTCACAGAATCATGTTAATTATAATAAAAACCGGATTATTAACCAGGTTAGACACACAGTCCAGCGGTGGACTGTGTTAACCCACAGGTCCCGGGTTCGGGACCTGTTGTCAGCACCGGTCCGATACATTTGAAACCCTTTTTAAAAAATAAATAATTTTCGGATTAATTGAATTAGTGTATAAATATAATTAAAAACAGAAATATTTCGGGTTAGACACGTAGCTCAGTTGGTAGAGCTGCGTGCACGCGTACGAGAGGTCACGGGTTCGAGTCTCACCCAGCACACACATATAACCGACCGAACCGGTCAACGGTCAACGGTCAACAAGTCAACGGTCAAAAAGTCAACATTTTTTTATTATTTTTATTTATTTATTTTATTTAAAAATCAATTAAAAATACTTAAAAATAACATTTTTAAAGTTAGAAAATAGCCTAAAACTCACAAAAATATATCCAAAAATCCTATTAAAGTTGTTAATAAAATCCATTTATTTACCTTACTTTTCATTATTAATTAGGTTAGTTATTCCTCGACGATCAATCCTCTAAACTCGTGCGCATTCATCATCATTCACCGAATGCACCCAATGTGAGTGAATCTCTACAAATTCCCCGTTTAAATCACGTTTTGGGGTGTATCATGTGTCTTACTATTTATTATATTTAAATCATTGTGCATATATCATATCATGAATAAATGTGTATCCAGCTTGTGTAAACTGTTTGTGTGGTTATTGTTTAGATTTAATTTATTATTTTCAGTACATGCAATTTCATAGGCCGCCGCTCCCCATTACATTATGAGCGTTGAGCAGTTCCCCATTACATTATGAGCGTGAACCTGGCGTTGCCAACATACGATCGGCTCCGTTTGATTGAGCCTTGATCGCACAGACATTTATCATTTTCAGTACATGCAATACGATCGGCTCCGTTTGATTGAGCCTTGATCGCACAGTTTCATTCATGTTATATATTCATGCAAGTTGATATGTTATTGTATTCTATTGATTTGTTAATGTATGTTATTGTTTGTTGTTGCTTGATATCGTATACTAATGGTTTGTTATTGTATGCTAATTGTTGTTATTGTATGTTTATTTACGTTTGTTCATATATGAATATTGCACAATTTTTCCATATTAAATACAACAAGAAATAAATAATAAATGTTTTCTAACAAGGTTCACTCGCCAACTTTTTGTTGATCCAAAAACCATTTTTACATATGATACAGGTGAACAGGATGAAGCATGGAAAACATAGGAAATTGCCTTAGAAGAAAAATAATGAAGTTTAGAAGGATGAATAGAACATGTTGTATTTGTTTGATATGATTGTATGATCTCTTTTAAATTGAAATAATAAATATGAAACCTTATAATAAATGTCATGAGCTTTGATGAAAACCCAATCATGCCCCAGTCACCTTTTCCGCTGCGGGCCAGGGTGTGACATCACATCACTGGTTGTAGTACCATATGATCACCAGAAGCAGTGGGCTTAGCAACAGAGGTCTGAGCAGAGGTTGTAGCGGCGGTTAAAATTTGCCCAGTCCCCTTTGCTTGTGTTTTTAAGACCTTCTGTGATTTATTTAAAATTCTGTTAAGGTTTCATGTGTAAGGCTACCTATTTTTGTAACAGGGCCTTGTTGAAAATTCTTTTTAGAAACCTGTTTTTGAAGATAGAAGCTTAAAAATCTTAGGTGAATGAGAAAAGCTTGATTTTTAGCAATTTTATTGTATTTTGCTACCAAGTCAGAAAATAATACCTGGGAATAGTTAAAATCAGATTTTATCAAAATGACATTTCCCATATATTATATGTTTAAAGGTATCTCATTAAAAGCAGTTGTCTAGGCAGACAAACATAGTAATAGAGTATCGAAAAAGAATTTCATTTTAGCAAGAAAATTGGGTTTAAAGATGGTTATACCTTTAAATTGACCCTCATACCCTCTTTCTATGAGTTCATCATGATGATCCTTTGTTGGGAAAGAGGTTGTGGTTTAGGTCATTAAGACCAAAAGTTGAAGAAATGGTAGTAGGAGAAATTTGAACGAGTGTATCACCAATCTTTGAGGTGATTGAAAAATGCTTTTTAATCTGAGACTCAACTTTGGAATTGGCCCAAAATTGCCTAAGAGTATCGGCGTAAACTGGTGCATTGATTTGCAAGAGATCTTTGTAAGCAGAGGATGTGAGAACGTCTATTATTGAATGGAAGGCAGTATTGTTGTCGGTTTTTACAAAAATGGGGAAGCAATTATGAGGAGCTTTGATGTCACACCCCAACCGATGGCGAAATCATCAGAGTGAGATGAAATAGATTGCTCGTCACACATAACATTATTTGCGAACATATTTAAGTTCAAACCAATTTCATTAATACTCATAGATTGTCAAATACATTGAAGAAAATTCAAATACAATAATTTAAAAGACAAGTACAACAAGTTCGACATAACAAAATTTCCAAATCTAGTATTTCTTATGCGTTTCTATGTTGTCCCTACTAGATTCGTCATAAACATCATCATCATCCTTTAACATGTTAAAAAATATGGTTTAATGCAAAGCATTAGTGAGTAAATAAGTTTTAAATTACACAGCATAAATATTAAAAGAATTTACTCGAATCCACATGGCAATTGTATATAAGGTAAACCAGCATGCAATACTAAATGTCAAACCCCAAGCATCCACAAGAATTAAGTGTCCCTCGCCACAAAAGTAACGAGACTATTTATGAATAAAAAAGCTTAACAATACCCGGACGGGCAGCGTGCTACTCCTATTGCGCTATATATGTTAAGTTGGGCTAGCTAAGTTAATAACAAGAAACATGTATGTATCTAGCATGAACCTAAGCATAACAATAAGCATGTATAACAAATTGAGTGTATAAAGTATGTTGTGTGTATTTGTGTATTGTGTAAGTTAACATATTACAACCAAAATTGTGTAAAAATGAAAATTGGTCACGTGTACTCACAAGTTTGCAATGCTTTCCAAAGTAACGTGAGTCGAAGAGTCATGGAGGGTGGAACACCAAAGTTATCTTAGAAAACTTGAAAGTATTCATCTTTGATTGGAATTCTTGAGAGGATTAGAGAGTTTATTATGTGGAATGCGTTTAGGATGTGGTGGAGGCTTGTATTTATAAGTGGGGATTAGGGTTTAAGAGTTACTGAAGGTGGAAGGTGACTGGAGGATAAAAGAGGTGGAAAATGGTAAAATATGATTGGCTAAAGAAGGGTGGAAGGTGATTGGAGGAGAAAGGATGTGGAAAAGGGTGAAATCTAATTGGCTAAAAAAATGTGAAAGGTGATTGGAGGATAAAAGAGGTGGAAAGGGTGAAATATGATTGGCTAAAGAAGGGTGGAAGGTGATTGGAGGAGAAAGGAGGTGGAAAAGGGTGAAATCTAATTGGCTAAAAAAAGGTGGATGGTGATTGGAGAAGAAAGGAGGTGGAAAAGCTTTTTGTTTTGCTCACTTTTAGTCCATGTATTTTGTAACTAGGTTATTTTATGTTATAAAGGTGTATGCAAGTATATTATAAGTATGATACTTGTATGAATGTGATTCCGAGAAAATTTAATCTCGATATATGTCTCGGTTTTAAATTAAAACGTTTCGCGATTGATTACATACTATGCATGTATAATTAAACAAGGTTGATATAAAAATATGATTTTCATTATGATCAAAGTCTCGGGATTACAAGCATTGAAATAAAGTAAAAGTACAAGTTTCTAAAAATAGAAATGTGATCACAACTTTCTAAATATGGAAAGTACAGAAAATACGGAGTGTTACAGTCTCTCCTACTTTAGGAAATTTCATCCTCAAATTATTTAAGAGAAAGACTTGGGATAAGATGGTATTTTGGTGATTCAATACGAGTGATAATCGGTTAAAATATTTTGGCTAAAACGAGAAATTTTGATGCTTAGTGCCGAACCAACGTTTATGTATCAGCATGTAAAAAAATGCATGTTTTCAAAGTTTTGGCTAAATAGGTAGTTTGTGGTTGATTAAGCATACATAGGAAATTTTGAGGGATAAGATATAGGTTTGTAGAAGTAGCTCGATTGACTAAAGTGATTTAAGATATCAATTGTAAGTAAGTGTAAAAATAAGTAAAATGCGTATGTGTGCGTATAGGCAATGCGAGTTTGACCGAGTTTGGACAACTTGCTGAAATGAGTGTTTTAAAAAGAATGTAATTTGATGTAATGTGCGGCCACACTGTAGTTTGTAAGAAAAGTCTTTTCGGTTCCAAGGCGTATTAGTAAAGTCACAAGTCGTAAAAAAATAGTTATTGGTGAGAAAATAGTATGGTAAATCTTTACGGTTTCAAAACGTTTTGGTGGTAATAGATCGGCTAGTTGAAGTTTGTGCGTAATAAAGAATGGAATATAGTTTTAAAAAGAAAGAAAATATTTTGACAGAATGGAGCCGGTGAGGACCTTTGTAAAAATGGATTGAACGTTGAGGCCGATTTACTATAAATAAAGTTTGGATGAAATGTTAAGGGAAGAATTGGGAATATTCGTGGTATGAGAGCGAATGAACAATTCGGTAGGTGTAAGCGAGGGGTAAGAATGGTATGGATATCAGATAAAATGCGAATATGAAGCGATGAGAGATGTTAGTGATAGTTGTAGCCGTTACGGCTAACGATTTTCAGAATGAGGATTTGTCATGGATAATCTAGTATTAGGCGTTTTGAAGTGTGTTTGGGTACAACCGAGGAAAAGATTGTGAGTCACCAAAGTTTGTTTGTAGTTATCATATTTAATAAGGTCTGGGAAATCACCGAATTTCACATGGCATGTTTTACGAAAGATTAGTGACATGGTAGGGACACTTATATATAGGAAGTACCAGCGGCGTATCCACCATGTTCTTACCATCCGTTTCGCTATTCGGTGTCGTGTTACGATACACAGTAGAACCCACTATGGTTTTCATGCGCATACCAATATAATCCCGTGTGTACCCGTGATTATTTTGGTTTGTGCTTGATCCTTATAGTTTGTACTAGTAGTGTGTGGGTTAGGGTACATGTTAGTATTACAAGTGAGAATGTGTGTGTGTGATAGTGCATAAGAATTAAGTATGACAGCATGATTGTATGTAAGTATGAGTGTATCTAATGTAGGCGAAACCACTCGGGGTTTGCCCACTTATAGATTTCCATTATGGCTACCAAGTAGCGCGAATGTATAAGTTTTGAGCATGATTGTTGGCAAATTCGTGTAATATTAGCATGTAGTATGGGATGTATAAGTGGAAGTATAATGAATTGAGTATACATAGGTTACCATGAAGTTTCAAGTGTGTACAATACGAACTGAAATGAATATACGTGTAAGATTGTCATGAAATGTTGAATGTATAAATGGAAGCGTGTAAGGTGATATGCATGTGTATGGTGGTTTGAGTCAAACATTGGTTTGGTTGAAATATGATAAATCGGGTAGTCGGAAATGAAAGACCAGGATTGTGAATGTCGAGTGAATATTGAGGGAAAGTATTAATTTGCGATGCAAGATGTGGTTTGTAAAAAGAAATGCTACTTATGAAATTTTCTTGCCCATGTGTTTGGATTTAGATTTGTGTATTAGCGATTTTGAAAAGGTTATAAATTAGTGAACTTGCTTTATTTTTATACTGAATAAAAAAAGTCGTGTTTGAGAACTTTCACGGAAAACTTGGGTTTTGAAAAACATTTTAGCAAAGTGGACTTATACGTATGTGAGAGAAACAAACATTTGTTTCTTGTTGGGAATAAAATGTATTTAGGATGATAGTATAAAGTGAGTGTGGTTTAGTGATTGGACGAGTTATGAAAATCGAGGGCAAGAGGTTCATTAGACCGACTAAGTCGATAGGTTGCATTTCATAAAGTTCTGAAAATTTGGAATGAACGTTTAAAGAATCATTGGGAATCTCGTGCATGTGATTTACGTAAATAAGTTGTAAGGGGGAGAAACACGTTTGAGTAAAATAATAAGGTTCGAAATTTATGCATAAGTACGAAAATTGACACAAAGATAAAAGGTTTGAGTATAAGTTTTGATCGAGTGTTTGTTACGAAAATAGTCGAGTTGTGATTTAATCTTTCATTGAGGTGTGGACATCACTCCTATCTCAAGGACAAGATTCTTTCGAGAAATGGGCGGAGTCAAAACGTCAAGGTAAGGAATCACCCCTATCTTGCTGATGAGTGTTCCATTTTTGGGAATACGAGTAGTGTTTGTCTTGTGGGTGACGTTTTTGAGATCGTATTTATAAATAGTGTGTAAGGTGCATGAAAAGTATAAGTATGATACGGGAGTAATCATGGTGAAACTAATTTGCATTTTGAAAGAAAAGGGATGCTCGAATTACGTTATGCATAAAATTGATATAATATAATGATGGGTTTGACTAAAACTTGTATTGCTCCGAAACGAAACTTTGACTAACCAAAGTGATCGAAAGTTCTTTTGATTTTGGGAAGCATGCTTTGTCCTAATAGGTAAAATACTCTCGCCGAAATTTTGGTTGACGGTATTCACCCTTCCGGTTACTTATGTTCTTAGTCAATCGAAAGTTTGAGACCTTGGCGTAACTGAAAAATCGAGAAGTGGGACTAGTTATCAAGGTGCGGGTATCACCCCTAACTTGACAACGTCATTCCCTAAGTGTGATTGGTACTTACCAAACGAGGTAAGGAACTAAATCTGACTCGTTGGTAAGGGTCCACTAGAACGAGCATGGAGAAATTTCATCAAGGTAAGGATGTCACTCCTAACTTGATGTGTAATTTTGTGAAAATCGAGAATGCGGTGGTGTGAAATCCTCTTGTTTGTATAATCTAGTGTTTTCACGTCTTCATGTGTGTATGGTAAATCGTTTTAGGAAAGACATGTGAAATTTTAAGACAAAATATGAGATAGAAGCAAGTAGGTAGAAATTGAGTAATTGAAACATGAAGTCAAGAATGGTCAAGTATGGGTACTTCGACTATAGACTAGGTCAAATCATGACAATTTTTCCTAATTCCCTATAGTTATGGCTCTGATACCAATCTGTCACACCCCAACCGATGGCAGAATCATCAGAGTGAGACGAAATAGATTGCTCGTCACGCATAACACTATTTGCGACCATATTTAAGTTCAAACCAATTTCATTAATAATCATAGATTGTCAAAAACATTGAAGAAAATTCAAATACAACAATTTAAAGACAAGTACAACAAGTTTGACATAACAAAATTTCCAAATCTAGTATTTCTTGTGCGTTTCTATGATGTCCCTACTAGATTCGTTATTAACATCATCACCAACCTGTAACATGTTAAACAAATATGGTTCAACGCAAAAGCATTGGCGAGTACACAAGTTTTAAATTACATAGCATGTATAAAAAGAATTATTAGGTAAATATGGCAGTTGTATACAAGGTAAACTAGCACGCAATACTAAATGTCAAACCCCAAGCGTCCACAAGAAGTAAGTGTCCCTCACAACAAAAGTAACGAGACTATTTACGAATAAAAAAAGCTTAACAATACCCCGACGGGTGGCGTGCTACTCCTATAGCGCTATATATGTTAAGTTAGGCTAGCTAAGTTAATGACAAGAAGTATGAATGTATCTAGCATGAACCTAAGCATAACAATATGCATGTATAATGGATTGAGTGTATAAAGTATGTTGTGTGTATTTTGTAAGTTAACATGTTACAACCCAAATTGTGTAAAAATGAAAATGGGTCAAGTGTACTCACAAGTTTGCAATGCTTTCCAAAGTAACGTGAGTCGAAGATTCGTGGAGGGTGGAACACCAAAGTTATCTTAGAAACTTGAAAGTATTCTTCTTTTCTTGGAATTCTTGAGAGGATTAGAGAGTTTGGGAGTAGATTAGTGTGTGGAATGTGTTTAGGATGTGGTAGAGGCTTGTATTTATAAATGGGGATTAGTGTTTGAGAGTTAATGAATTTGGAAGGTGATTGGAGGATAAAAGAGGTGGAAAATGGTGAAATATGATTGGCTAAAGAAGGGTGGAAGGTGATTGGAGGAGAAAGAAGGTGGAAAAGGGTGAAATCTAATTGGCTAAAAAAAGGTGGAAGATGATTGGAGGATAAAAGATGTGGAAAAGGGTGAAATATGATTGGCTAAAGAAGGGTGGAAGGTGGTTGGAGGAGAAAGGAGGTGGAAAATGGTGAAATCTAATTGGCTAAAAAAAGGTGGGAGGTGATTGGAGAAGAAAGGATGTGGAAAAGCTTTTGGTTTTGCTCACTTTTAGTTCATGCATTTTGTAATTAGGTTATTTTATGTTATAAAGGTGTATACAAGTATACTATAAGTATGATACATGTATGAATGTGATTCTGAGAAAATATAATCTCGATGTATGTCTCGTTTTAAATTAAACGTTTATTTCGCGACTGATTACATACTATGCATGTATGATTAAACAAGGTTGATATAAAAATATGATTTCTATTATGATCAAAGTCTCGGGATTACAAGGATTGAAATAAAGTGAAAATATAAGTTTCTAAATATAGAAATGCGATCACAACTTTCTAAATATGGAAAGTAAAGAAAATGCGGAGCGTTACATTTGATGATGAGTTCCATGATCGAAGAGTATTTTGGTGAGAATGAGTGAAGAAGATGAGACGAATGGAAACTGCTTTGAAGAATTTTGAATTCGAGACGGCAGGGGAAAACTCTATTTGGATAAAACAGAGTTAAAAGTGAATGCTGACGTGGCAGCGGTTTCAAAAGATATGATGGCTAACATCTATCCACGTGGTAACCTCTGTTGAGTAATGGAAGACAGTTGTTTGGAACCCACTGTTGGAGAGCAACAGTGGTTGGAACAGTGTATAGTAACAACAATGAGTTTGGTCTATCAGTGGATAGAGATCAGTGGATAGGAATCACATTGGTTACCTAACAGAGGAAATGGGAAACAGAGGATACCTTTGACAGTGGATAGAGATAGCCAAACAGATGTTAATTTTGAAAACAGTGGTTAGAAACAGACTTTAAGGATATTGAAAAATTTTCAATGTATACTATTTTTAAGGATGAATATTTGATTTTCTTAAAACATTTTGATGCCTCTATTTATGGAAAACAATAATTTTGCTTTTAATCCATGTTAAGCATGCCAATTCTAGAGATCAAGCTTTTAAAGATAGATGTGTCCAAGGCTTTTGTGAGAACATATGCCAGCTGATCTTTAGTTGGAACATGATGCAGAGAAATCAAACCTTTTTCATAGCAATCCCTCATAAAGTGATGTCTGATGTCAATGTGTTTAGGAGTGGAATGAGAGACTAGATTTTTAATGATGTTTTCAGCTACTTGACTATCTAACATGAGAGGAGTCTTTAGAGAAGTGACACCAAAATCCAGAAGTTGATTTTGAAGCCATAGGAGTTGCGTAGTGCAACTTAGAGCAGGAATATACCCAGCCTCTGTTGTTGATGATACTGCAACTTGCTTTTTGCTCTGCCATGAGACTAAACAATTGCCCAGAAACTGACATCTTCCTGAAGTCGACTTTCTTGTTGCATGACAACCAGCAAAGTCACTATCTGAATAACTTGAAATCTCAATATTCCTATTAGCAGGATACCAAATACCAAGTGTATGAGCAACTTTATGTATCTAAAATCCTTTTTACAGCAATAAGATTTGACTTTCTAGGTGCTGACTGGGATCTTGCATAGACACACGTGGCAAACATGATATCTAGCCTTGAGGCAGTTAGGTACAAAAGTGACCCAATCATGCTTCTATATAATGTTTGATAAACCAAGTCATCTTTGTCATCAATAGTGACTAGCATTGAAGCTCACCCGTGGCACTCTTCTCAAACTCTGCTGTCATGAGATTTCTAAACTCTTCACACATTGAATCACATGTGGATCCAAAAATTATATCATCCACATAAATTTGGACAATCGTCAAATCTTTTCCTTTCCATTTTAAAAACAGTGTTTTATCAATTTTACCTCTTGTAAATCCTATGGATAAGAGAAAAGTGGAGAGAGTTTCATACTAGGCTCTATGTGCTTGTTTCAATCCATATAATGCCTTCTTAAGCTTGTAAACATGATCAGGATAAAATGCATCTTCATAACCAGGAGGTTGGCACACATATACCTCTTCCTTGATCTTGCCATAAAGAAAAGCACATTTGATATCCATTTGATACACCTTGATGTTGTGGTTGACAGCAAAGGCTAGGAACAATCTGATGGCTTCTAGCCTTGCTACAGGAGCAAAGATTTTGTCATAATCAATGCCTTCTTCTTGTCTATAGCCTTGAACCACAAGCCAAGATTTGTTCTTGACAACAATACCCCTTTCATCAGTTTTGTTCTTGAAGACCCATTTTGTGCCAATTGGACAAACATACTTAGGCAATGGTACCAGTTCTCATACTTGTTGTCTTTTCAACTGTAGGAGCTCCTCTTGCATAGCTTCTACCCAACCGTTGTCTTTTAGTGCCTCTTGGTACTTGACAGGTTGTGTGAGAGATAGAAAACCAGTAAAGAGACAAATATTTTGGGATTGACTTCTTGTGAGCACCCCTTCATTTATGTTTCCAATAACTTGGTCTAGTGGATGATTTTTAAGAAATATTAGATCCCCCTTATATGGAATGATGGCATTTTAAGGTGAAGGATGCAGATGGGAATCATCTGAGCTAACATCTGTTGGTAATTTTTAAGAACCAACAGAGGTTTGAAATGGAGGTGGAGGTATGGGTGGAAGTAGTGAAAAGATGGGTTGAATTTTATCCACAGAAGGTGGACTTTTGTCACCAGGGGATTGGGGATTGACTTGAAGAGGCAACAATGATTGAATTAACAACTGTTAATGCAGCAGTGGGTGAGTTTTGACAGTTGTTTTGAACATCTGTTGCTCTATTTATGGAAGTGACTTTGCAGTCTGGAATCACAATGTCATAATCATTATCTTGATAAGAGGATTGTGGTGTACCTGCAAGATTAGTCTTGATAGACACATCTTCAAAGGTAAATCAAACAGTTCGGCAAGATTTGTTGGGATTTTTAATGAAGAAAGTTCATTGAACTTTACATTCAAGGTCTCTTCCACACATCTAGTCCTTGAATTAAAGACTCTATAGGCTTTACCTGTGGATGAGTATCCTAGAAAATAACCACAATCAACTTTGGCTACAAACTTTGATATGGAATCTTTTAAGTTTAAAATGAAGCATGGGCAACCAAAGATTTTAAAATATGAGATCAGAGGTTTGATTTTATATAAAAGCTCATAGGCAGTCTTTTGATGCCTGAGGTTAATCAAAACTCTGTTCTGCACATAGCAAGCAGTGTTTACACATAGCAAGCAGTGTTTATAGCCTCTGCCCAAAAAGACAAAGGTAAACCTGAATCTGCAAGCATTGTTCTTGTAACTTCAATTAAAGTCCTATTTTTCTTTCAACCACCCCATTTTGTTCTGGTGTCCTTGGAATGCTATATTGTGTAACGATTCCTTTTGACACATAGAACTCATCCAACTCCTTATTTTTAAACTTTGTCCCATTATCACTTAAAAAGACTTTTACTGGCAGGTCAAATTGCTTTTCAACTTGTTTGACAAAATTTTGCAAAATGCCCGCAGTCTCATCTTTAGACTGCACAAAATAGGTCCAAGCAAAACCTTGAAAAATCATATACAATTACAAGACGATATCTTTTCCTTTTAAGACTCATGATTTTTACAGGGCCAAACAAGTCCATATGTAGCATTTTCAAACACTGATTTGTTTTGGACTCTTCAATTGACTTGTATGAACTTTTATGTTGTTTACCTTTTAAACAGGAAACCTAATGTTCATCACAAGTGAATTGTTTTGATGGTAAACCTTTAACAAGATTATGTTTTGAGAGTGTGGTGATTGTTTTAAGATTTGTGTGACCAAGTCTTCTATGTTATAGTTTTGTCTCTTTGTTTGATACTTGATGTGCACAAAATGCAACATATAAATTACATCAAACGAGTCATAATACCAACCCTTTTTCAGTACTAATGTTGGAAAAAGCACGCTTCTTTGTTCCTTTTTAATTTACAGGACTGGAAGAGCTTAAAAGATCAAAAGAAGCAAATTAGCAGCTAAAACCAACCTAAAATACAAAAAGAAGGAATAACGGAACATACCCGGCCCCTCGGCAGCATCCCAAGAGCAAAAACAAGAGAAACAGAAGCCCCCCCCCACAGGGCCGTGTCCATCCAGACATGGGTCGTGGTCAACAACAACTTCTTCAGAAAAGAAAAAAAAGGAAAATCCAAGCCAACATGGGGCCGTGTTCAGCAGGCATGGGCATGGTCAACTCTCAAATTCGCAAAATATTTATAGTACAACTATGCGTTGACCACGGGCCGTGCCCAGAAGACACAGGGTCGTGTGGGGCCCTCTGCTGACAGCTTCATTTAATGAAGGAAGAGAATGAAGTGGTCGGGGCTCTGATCAGACTATAAATAGGGGTGCTTGGTTCCCTTCAAAGGCATCCATTCGCAAACCATTTCTCTCTCACTTTGCCACCACTACAACACCAACACCCACCACCATCATCCATCTTTTATCTTTAGAGTGTGTAGTGGTCTCAGGATCCAAGATTGATTGTAAGAGTTCTTGTCAAACAAAGGCCATGCTTGGCTAATCTCTTACATCACTTGGTGAAGACAAATCTTTTATGTATTACTTTTGTTTTTTAATCTTCGGCTACTTTTTAATGGGTATGTATTAATGACTTTAATAACTAGTTTCTTATGTTGAAAGTGAATTTTCTTAACCATTTTTCATGATGTCATTGAGTTGCTCATCCTTGTCTTTATGGTCTATATAAAGCACGTTAACTACTTGAAGGGGGTTAGAAGGGTGGTTTGGTAAAGTTCTTGTCTCGTTTAGTGTATAGATCCTGCGAGGACTTGGTTCAAGCTTACTAGGACCTCCTTCAATGCCCCATGGTATTGGATGGTGGGGGTGCGAATAGCTTGAACCCCTCATATGTAAACTATTATTAAAACATTAAATTGGCCTCTTGGAATTGTATCCCTGCTGACTCAAACCACTTGGCCGAGGGTAACGTCACCTTCAAAAAAGGGCCTACCACTTTTCGCATTAATAACTTACTTAATTGTCTTTCAATATTCCGATCTTTTGGGATTGTATCCCTGCTGACTCAAACCTCTAGGTCGAGGGTAACATCACCTTCAAAAGAGGGGCCTACTACTATAACTAATAGAATCTCTTAAAAAGTTTGAAAGTGCGAAAATAATCAAAGGATACGTAAAAGAGGAGTTAGATCCAAGTGATTCTATCTTCTCTATTTGTATTTCTTTTTAATTATCTTTTTATGTTTGTTTTTATCTTTCAAAACTTTTATCAAAAAATTTTGTATCGATTAGACGTTGACGCTAAACCGGTATTAAAAGCCCTTGTGTCCTTGGACGACCTCGGTATCTTACCAACACTATGCTACGCTCGCGATGAGTGCACTTGCCCTAGTGTGTGTTTAGTGTTAGTATAATGTCGTGTTTTATAAATTGAAAACTTGACTATTGCTTAAAACGGACTTAATATATAATAAAATCATAACACGCTCGACACGCACCAAGTTTTTGGCGCCGTTGCTGGGGACACAAGGATTTTAAGAAAGTTTAAAATCGACGGCCTAATTATTTTTAACCTTTTCATTTTAATTTCTAGGATTTTTTCTCTTTTCAGCAATTCTGCACATTCTGAAGGCTACAGCATGGGGCCGTGCCCGATTAACACGACCCTGTGCTCAATAACAGCAGCAACAGAACTGATTCAGGTCAGACAGTAGCTGACCATGGGGCCGTGTCATCTGAACACGGGGTTGTGTCCATTTATCTGTTACTAAAAACAGGACTGTTAGATCCCAGCGGTTGGTAATATCTGACAAAATATGGATGATATCGATTATTTTTACTTTCGCCACTCTCACGGTGAATGGTGTCAACTATGTGGGAGGGTTTCACCAAGATTTAGAATGTTACATTTTAAATTTTGAACCCCATTACCTAGTAGACCCATCGTTTTCTTGTAATAATCACCTTAAGATGGGCGAAAGTAAAAACGATCACAGTTATCCAACCGAATGCCCTCAACCCTCTCTTCCAAACAACACAACCTCCACTGAATTATGTCAAATAGAAGAAAGGATTCTCCAAAAACAAAAAGAAATAGAACTTATGATGAATATGAGGTGTTCATCATAAGACAAAACAAGGAGAAATGTTGGGACCACGTTCGAACATAATCAACATCGAGGCCATCACAAGTACCTCAACCTCTTGTGAAAGCAATAACGATAGTCGTCCCTGTGTCAATTGTACCATGAAGGACTCTCCAACGGCTACCAGCAATGCGCTCATAGACCTAAGCGATTCCACATACACCTTCTTTAATGAGAGCCCGGGTAAGGGGAATAACGGTTGCTTTCGGCCATCATTAGTTAGTGTAGATTTTACCCTTTCTGATAACCTCTTATGTTCTTGCATGAATCAGGGGCAACTAAGGTACATCTGGCACTTCGGTGTTGTTTCCTCCAATAAGAAACCTCCTGTTCCAGGAAAATCCTTAAATTAATGGACATTACTTCATAAAGCTCTAGCCCATGGGGCCGTGCCCATCCAGCATGCCCCATGTCCACCTTAAATATCCACCACGGGGTCGTGTTAGGCCAACACACCCCATGCTCAGAATACAGACAAAACATTCTGACTTATCTCTGACCATGGGGCCATGCCCAGCGTGCACGGGGCGGTGGTCACTTTGCTGTCATTTTCTGTAAAGTCAGCTTTGGGGCAGCATGTTTAGACCCATTCCAAAGACAAAGATCTGCTCTGATTTTACACACATACCCAAAAAGGTATATTCTTAAAAAAGGATTCACTCAAACCATCTTGTCTTTGCCACTTTTGTTACTTTCCTTTCTTCTCCAAGAACTCAATCCTCCATTAAAGCTTGAAGCTTCTTAACTCCAAGCTTTAAGCAAATAATTGGTTATTACCCAAAAACTATTTATAAACAAAGGTTTTATAACATTGTTTTAAGTTATGTACGTTCAAAAATGCTCAAAACAAAAGAAAAATACTTTGAAACAATGGGTTTTTGGGGTTTAAAAACGTTGCAGAGGAGGCAGCACGGGGCCATGCCCAGCGGGCACAGGGTCGTGCTGAGGTTTTACATTTCCTATTCTTGTGATTTCATTCTTCTTTTATTAGTATGGCAAGCCAAAACAGTGACACGTCATCAACCAACTCAAGAAACAGTCGAAGGGGAAGAAGACCTTCAATCGAAACTACACTCATTCGCTATGTGTATGCCTTAAGAGAAGCTATTGATAAGACGACAACGGTGGAAGAGGTCCTCATTGACCGTATCAACTACTTGACGGTGGGGCTAGAGAATAGCTTCCAAAAAATCAACCTTTTACACCAAAGTTTGAATATTCTTGCTATGCCTCCAATGGAACCAATCTTCCGACAAGAAGATTGGAACCTAGCGCAAGAAATCATCATCCCAACCGGTTGGAATGACCTTCCCACCGAACCTCCTCTAGACATTTTACACGAGGTTCCGGTGACCGTTGCACCTCCCCCACATGAGAATGTGGATGATGAGCCCTTCCTCTTTCTCCCTAGGGAGATTGAGGAGATGCTCAACGACATCTAAGGGGTGCACCCTCCAGGATGAAGCTCTAAAGCCCATACTCTACGAAAAACTATTTTCGGGTTTCTGTTGTCTTGACATATGTAATATCTAGGGTTGAGCTTCCTTGTGGTTTTGGTTTTCTTGCATTTAGGATCTATCCATCTAATTAAATCTTAGGACCTTTGTAATTTGTACCTTTCGTACGTTTAGGAACTATCTATCTAATCTTAGGACCTTTTGTACCTTTCGTTTTAAATTTATGATGGTTTAAATAAATGTTGTGGTGTTTGGGACTTGTAGAATAACCTAAAAAAGATGCACGTAGAAAAGAGCCTCCCGACAAAATTCCAACATTACAGCATGTGCAGCACGGGGCCGTGCCCACCCAACACGCCCAAGTGCCCGAGGATCTGCAGAAAACTGTTTTCACAGGTAACTAACCACGGGCCGTACCCACCAAACACGTCTCGTGGTCACCCTTCTGTAAATTTTTGTTACTGGCAATCTGACCATGGGTCGTGGCCGGCAACACGGGCCCGTGGCCAGTTGCCCAGTAACATAAAAACTTGTTTTAACCAACTTTTAGACATTCTAATCAAGCAAAAAAACTTATTTTGGACACATTTAGGACAATGTGTAATTTAAGTGGGGGAGGGAGGGGGAGCTAAAGCCTTGAATTTTATCACCCCAAATCTTTTCAAAAATTTTCGTTTTTTTACTTGTCTTGGTCTAAATTGGGAATAACAAGTTCTAAAAATAATTTATGTTTTTACAAATTTACAACCGATAGCGTCGTGATAAAAAGAACCAATTAAGAAAATTATAAAAAGACATGACAATCCTTTTAAAATTTGATTATATATGCATTTTCACACTATAAACCCATTTCCCACAATAAGTGAGTTTTGAGCCTTTACCGAGCATACATACATACATTTTTAGTTAAATGCTCATTTTTCGTTTCTTGTGTAAATAGCCCGCTTGGTTCTTATGACTATAGGACTTGCAAAGACGATACATTCCCGGTCCTTACCAACTTAAACCCAAGTAAGTAAATGATAAAGGCATTGGGACTAACCCATTTCTTTATTCAAAACAATTATTTTTCTCTTTTTATCTCCTCACCAAAAACTCCCCTAGTTAACCACTTTGAGCCTAACCCTTTTCATTTCTAAACCCGTAAAACACAAAATCACCCTTTACCCACCAAAGACCTTTTTTTGTTTAAAACCATTTGTTTTAGTAAAAAGCTCGGGTGTCTTCAGAATTGTGACATAAAAAAACATAGTTCTTGAAATGACCAAACAAGTTCTTCAAAAATCTTGTTTGAAAGTATTTAGTCCATATAAAAGTCACAAAAATTAAAAAAAAATTCTACGACACCGACGCTTTTCACGCTTTTTGCCATTTTACTAACTTCTAACTCAAAAACACCTACCATTAGTCGAAACCTAACCCCTTTTAAAGTCCTCTTGATATTTACAAAGGTTAATAGTAAGGAGGAGGTTTGATCTCTTATCAAGCATATGGTAGGAGTAAGTTCCATGACGGGATCGAGTGTTATCACAAAAATACATCTTCAGCTGATTGTTGAGTGATCTCTTGTAAGGTGTGGGAACTTGTATATAACTAAATAGAATTTTAAAAGGGCATGTTATGCCTAAATAAATAATGTTTCTTAATAGTTGTTCCAAATAAATCGTGACGAATAGGGTTGTAAATAAAATTAAAGCAAAATAAAATAAAGATCTTGGATTCCCGACACTCTAGACAAGCCACCAAAACTTCTTCTCTACCTATTCCATTTGGGTGTGTAAGCCACATTTAAGAGTTTTGCTTGAGGACAAGCAAAGACTCAAGTGTGGAAGTATTTGATGTGCACAAAATGCAACATATAAATTACATCAAATGAGGCATAAAACCAACCCTTTTTCAGTACTAATGTTGGAAGAATCACGCTTCTTTGTACCTTTTTAATTTACAGGACTGAAAGAGCTTAAAAGATCAAAAGAAGCAAATTAGCAGCTAAAACCAACATAAAATACAAGAAGAAGGAATAACGGAACATGCCCGGCCCCTCGGCACCATCCCAAGAGCAAAAACAAGAGAAACAAACAAAAGCCCACCACGGGGCCGTGTCCATCCAGACATGGGTTGTGGTCAACAGCAACTTTTGAAGAAAAGACAAAAAGCAAAATCCAAGCCAACACGGGGCCGTGTTCAGCAGGCATGGGTGTGGTTAACTCTTAGGTTCGTAGAATCTTTATAGTACATCTATGCGTTGACCACGGGGCCGTGACCAGAAGATACGGGGTCGTGTGGGGCCCTCTGCTGACAGCTGCATTTAATGAACGAAGAGAATGAAGTGGCCACGGGCCGTGCCCAGCGGGCACGGGGCCATGGCCGTGGTTCTGATCTGACTATAGATAGGGGTGCTTGGTTCCTTCAAAGGCAGCCATTGGCAAACCAATTCTAAAGGGGTACGATCCCAAAAACCTTGCGCAAGTGTATAAGACCGTACCATAATAGCACTAAGACCATCGTAAAAATAAAGTCATGCATACCTCGGGCAGACTATTTAAAAAAGATCTGGAATAAACAATCACTTGATTACTCATGCGCGGGATACTGAGGACTAATATTCATTTAACACCCTTGCGCGGGCTCATGCAAGGATACAATTAAGCTTGAAGTTAATTTCTCAGATCTAAAACATTCTCGCGCGAAGGGAACTCAATTCTGGATAAAAGGAATCTTTTCTGTTATAACCGACCGGACACGTGGCAAAGTGATCAAGGCTTCACCATTGTAAATCTTCTAGAAGCATTTAATGTCCATCGTGCAAAACCTCATTCGGTTATAACCGAATATGACGTGGCGATATCCTGGACGCTCATCTAAATCACGATGAGGGCATAACCTACATGCAAATCTAGAAGCTACCACTTTACACGTGGCATCTTCCCAACCATTGATCAATTCATGATCCGTGAACATGGATGGGAAAATAACCGCTAACGGTGCAGAATATTCCGTTAACTCTCCCTTACAATTTTGGCGCCCAAAATACCGGCTGTAAATAAGAGACTTGAGGTACAAGCTATTCATTCACTTTCACTTACATTCACTCTTTACTACATATCACTTCCGATCACTGTACTTATTGTCACGCCGGAGGGTGGTTACGGAGAGAACCCCCATTCTCCCGTGGCGAGGCTAACGGCGCTTCTGTTTTGCAGTGATCTTCCGGGAACCAGATCCATCGGCAAGCAAACTTAGGAGTAACCTTTTTTATGCAGAAACCCTACTCCCGGATCTAGATTGATTCTGATCTAACGTTGATGTGGTGTTTCTTCATTGGCGCCCACCGATTTCTTTTTTTTCCTCTCATCTTTCGTTTGTTTGCCTGAATCTTCAGTATCATGGCTGATGGTTCGTCTCATCCACTAGGTCCTCGATCTGAAATCCGGAATGTTGCTCATGGTGCTTAGATCGACGGACACGTGGAAGAAGAATTTTCCAGCGAAGCTGATGCTCATCATGACCATGGTCGTGTGAACATTCCAATAACTCGAGGAATTCAAAACGAAATTCCACCTGTTGCTTCAATCTTACCACCCAGTGAAACTCCGATCTCATGGTATGTGAAATCGCAGAGTGCTTTAAATGCCATTTATGCTCAGCTTTGTGCACATACTGGTACTCCTGCACCACAAGCTCATATACCTACAACTCAGATGCGTGCTTCGCCTGCACCTCGAGTATTGAGTTGATTCTCCATACAGAGCACGCGTACCATCGCATGTGTCTGTTGAGGAAACAAATATGTATACTCGATCCAAAACCAGGTACGAATCTACACCTTCTGGTGGTAGACGCCAGGAAGAACAAACTCAGAAACGTGCATCTGTTCAATCACGGTTGGGCCCGCGCTTGTCACAAAAGCGAGACAATCAGTAAGATGAGTATGATAAAACGTATGATGAGGGCGATAGTGCAAGTGTTTTCAATCGATTGCAGAAGGATCATGTTGATTATAAATCGAAAGTACGCGCGGTGTATAATCCAGAAGCTGAGCATGATTATATGTATCTATACACCGGCAGAAGTAGCGGAGGAATCAAAGTTTGTGAAAGAAATTGCGTTAGCTCCGCTTGAGCGTGCGAAGTTACCATCAAACATTGGGAAATTTAATGAGATGACTGATCCAGGTGATCATTTGCGCCTGTGTACCAGCGCAGGGCTTATTGGCTGATGGACATTACCTATGTGGTGCCATTTATTTGTGCAAACTCTCACAGGGGCCGCATGCCTATGGTTTGATAACCTCCCAACAGGTAAGTTAACTTCCTGGAATGATCTCAAGGATAAGTTCTTGGTACATTTTAATCAGCAACGGCGATATGTCAGAGACTCCTCAGATGTGATGAACATCTGGCGGAGAGATGACTAGAGCCTCGAAGATTTTATAACCCGTTATAACAAAGAGGTCCTAGAGATCGGTGATGTGCACGAGGATTTGATCCGCTCACAGTTCAAATATGTCGTATGATGTGACGAAATGATAAAGGTGTATCAGGCAGCCTGGGGTTACCAAAAAGTTGGGAAAAACTTATGACAGCAGCCAAAGTTTATGCTCAAACAGAGCGCAACTTAAATTTCAATCGACCTCCCTTGCCTCAAAACCGTCCTCAAGATATGAGCAGAGGAGGTCGAAAGTTTAAAAGAGGTTGGAAGAATTTTAATTCTAACACATATTCATCGGCCGATGCTCGCGCAACGATAAACACGATCACTTCTCAGAAAGCTATTAAGCAAGAGAATCGTGAAAGACAGTGGACACCTTTAACGAAATCTCCCACGGAGGTACTCAGTACTGAGAATTATCAATTTAAACAGCCTCAACAGATGAAGAACAAGAAAGGTAAGGATCCAAATCTTTACTGTGATTATCATAAAGATACGGGTCATATAACGGATAATTGTATAAGTTTGGGCACTAAGATCGAGAAGGCACTAAAAAGTGGGAAGCTCACCCTCTTGTTACAAAACGTGCGCAAGGAAGTCAAACAAATTACTCGCGGTGAGGGAGGCCCGAGTAACAAAAAGATGAAGCAAGTCAGCATGATTTAAGTAGGCCTGTTGCGCAAGCGCAATAAAAAACGGGGTCACAGTGAACAATGGCGTGAGCAATAAGTAATTTTTCATGTCGTTCCTGGCGGACCACAAAAGAATGACCAGTCGTGATAACTGGCATTTTCGGTCATTACCGAACTGATCACATGTTTATCGATCCAGGTAGTTCAATGGATATTATCTACGAGCAATGTTTCAAACAACTGGACCCAGAGGATAAGGGGCGCTTAGAGCCAATTGATTTCCCTTTAACTGGTTTCTGCAATGAAGTCGTCATTCCGCTGGGACAGATCTCTTTTTCGGTTACTCTATCTGATGGGAGAAACTCGTGCACCGTTCCAGTAAATTCTATGGTCATGCCTGCTACTTCTTGCCACGATGTATTATTGGGTCGGTGTGCGCAGAGAAATTTCAGTATGATCACTTCCACACCACATGCTGCTTGTGGTTTTCCCACAGAAACCGGCGTAGCGATACTTTATTCTCGTAAGGAAATTATGTCTGTCGATGATGAACCAACAATGATGGTTGCGAAGCCTTAAATGAACCAGAGAAATCGGTACTTAACAGTACATACCCGGAACAAACAATTTTGTTGGGTCTTGTCATGTCTCCAGCAATCCGCGCACAGCTTAAGCAGCTCTTGTTTAAAAACATGGATATTTTTGCATGGTCTCCAGCTGACATGACTGGAGTTCAAGAGACGTGACGGAGAATTGGTTGAACACGTTTCCCTCAGTCGAACCAGTGGTGCAAGCAAAGCGCAGTCTAGGGCCAGAGAAGACTCGTGCAATTAACGAACAAGTATCCGAGCTATTACAAGCTGGAATTCTAAGAGAAGTTCGATACCAAACATGGGTTGCTAACCTAGTAATGGTCCAAAAGTACAACGATGGTTGGCGTATGTGTGTTGATTTTAAAGATCTTAACAAAGCTTGCCCGAAGGATTGTTATTCTCTTCCAGAGATCGATAAGAAAGTAGACTCTTTGGCATCTTTCCGTTGGAAATGCTTTCTGGATTGTTATAAAGGTTATCATCAGGTGCAGATGAAAAAGGAGGATGAAGATAAAACGGCTTTCCGCACGGAGAAGGTCATATTTTGTTACACAAAAATGTCGGTCGGTCTTCGCAATGCGGGAGCAACATACCAAAGATTGATGGGTACTGTTTTTGGTAATGATATAGGCGTCACAGTCGAGGTATACATTGATGATTTGGTCATCTTGAGTCCTGATGAAGAGTTAATGCTAAAAAATATACAGCGCACCTTCACATCCTTACGAAAGGTTAATTTATAGCTCAATCCTATGTTAGGACATGAGTTTGAATTACTTGTAGTTTTTGTTTCAAAAATGGAAAATGATTTAATTAAAAGAGTTTGCAGTGGAATAAGATGGAAAACTTTTACTACAATCAATGGTTGTTTGTTTTCATCATCATCATGCTTTCAAGTTAATTAACTTGCATGTGATTCACAAACTCCCCCTCAGCCTTTGCAATTACAGTTTGGTAATGAGAAAATGCAGAGAAGATGATATGCGAAAGTTTTAAGAGATAAGTTTAAAGGTTATAAGAGTTGCCTATTTATACTAACTATCTAACCTCTGAGCATCTTTGATGACGTCAGGGTTGATAGTGACAGGAAACAATATGTAACTAACTCTAAACACTGCTTATACTAACTATCAGTGCTTGGCACTGTTACATTGATTAACTAAGCTAATGACTAAACTCTGATTCCTATCCTCTGTCCTTGTTAACTCTGGCAGACCTTGAAGCTTTGTGAAGGTAGATGATAGGATGAGCAGTCTTTATGGAAAGCAGTGTAAGTACATCAGAGGATGTAACCTCTGATAGTTGAACCAAAGCTCGGATAGTGTTATTTGGCTTTATATCATCTGTTCCTTTCATTGGGTTCAATCCCAACAATCTCCCCTAGAACAGATGATGCCAAAAACACTTTATTCTTGGTTTTTATTCCTCAGAAGGAATTCTCTTATTTGACCTTTGAATTGAAGTTCAAAGTTAAGAGATTTCAAGTCATCAGCATCCTTCACCAGCTCTAAACATAGTAGTTCTTGGAAGTCTTCTACTGTAAGCTCATAAGCATCTTCCATGGATAGTTTAGTGGCTGCACCATCAGACTTGAGCAATGTCAATTCATGGGTGTCTTTGTCGACCTTCCTTTTAGAATTTCTGATGGTTTTCTTGAAGGAGCCTTTATTGCAGAGGTTTGTGAATGATCTAACATTGATAAGTCTTTAGCCAGCTTGGAACTTGTACCATCTGTGTGATAGTTAATCATATTCTAAATCTCTTCTTTGATAAATGTATCCTCAAACTCTTTGTCAGTCTTTTCATTCATCTCCCCTTGCTTTTGCCTGTGTTGCAGGGCAAGTGTGGAATGGGTAGATGTTGAGTTGGACCTTTTGGAGAGTTGAGCTCTGAGGATAGCATCTTCTTTTGAGTAATCAGGCTTGGGAGGCATGGATGGATTCTTTTTCCTTCTCTCTTCCAAACTTTTGTAGGTGTCTATCACCCTCACCTCACCCCATCTCATCACTTGGTTTTTGGAACCATAATGATTTTGGATCAGTTCTTGCTTCATTCTCTTCAACTTCAAGACATTTTCACAGAGATCTTTCTTGTATAAATCGCAGTTGGGAGGAGTTGGCTTTTTTAGAGGGTCTTTCAACATTTCTTGCATTCTATTGATTTCTTCTCTCAGCTCATCTATGCTCCAATCCCTGAACTGTGGCCTTGTTGCCTTATACATCCTCTTTTCCATGATATACTCAATGAGTTCACTCTTGAGCAACTTATCTTCCCTTACTGACAACTGGTTGCTCAGATCCTTGACAAAGTTTTGCATAATGGTGACCTTACTCAGTTGAAAGGACATGATAATCTGTATCTCTATATCATTTTTACCAGCTAATTCTCTTTTGGCAATATCCTCTGCTTGCTTTTTTTTTCAATTCTAGATAAGCATCAACATTTGCTGGTCTTGGATAGCCATCAAGGGATAGAATTGTTCTTTTGTCAAGGTCATCTTCTGAAAAGAAACTTAGGATCTCTTCCCTGATTGCTGGTAAATCAAGAGGGTACAACTTTGCTGCAGGAATGACTTTAAGAGTTGAAGAAGTTGTAAGCACTGATGTGGGGATCACTGGTGTTGATGATAGTGGAAGAGGTGCAGAGATCTCATCATCATTTATCACTTTTGTGATTTCTCCTTTTAAACCTTAAGGTGGGTGATGGTGGTTGTGGGATTTTTGGTGGTGTAGATAATGGTTGAGTTGATGTGGGAAATATGATTATGGCAGTGGATAGAGATGCATCTGTTGCAACCTCTGCTGTATCAACAGATGTTGACACAACAGTTGCTGTAACATCTGCTTGTGTGGATGTGGGTTGTCGTTTTGAAGATGTGATAGGTTTTTGAGAGGCAAAGGTTTTAATGGTTGGACTGGTTTCAGGCTTAGTTTTAGGAGGTGTGGATGTTGGTTGCCTGGCTTTTCTAGCAGGAGCTCTTTTTGAAGAAGTACCAACCTCTCCTTTTTCTTTTTGCTGACCAATCTTTTTCTCAACCAACACTCTGCTCTCCTCAATCACATTCTTCTTTTGACTAGCCCTTGCCTTGGCCACAATTTCATCAGTCAAATCAATCTTCTTTGAACCATCAGGCCTTGGGATATTTACTGTTGGTCTGGCCTTATCATCATCTATTGTTAACTTCTTTGGACCCAAAGGTTTCTCCCCCTTTTTGGCTTCATCTGTGGTAACAAATATAACCGTTGGAGGTGCATGGCCAGTGGTTGTGAGTAGATGTGCTTTGATGGCTTTAAGGTCTGCTGCAGTGTCTTGATACCTTGATTCAAACATGTTTCGAACATTATTCACATGATGCTTGTGTTGTAAATCCAAATAATGTTATTGATGTTGAAGCAGAGGGTTAAGAGCTTCTTTAAGATCAGCAGTGGATAGAATAGAGGGTTGACTTTTTGTAGCTATCATCTGCTTTAGTAAATCTTTGATTTCACCAACAGAGTTTTCTATTCTGGTCACTGTCTCCGTCAAATCCTGGTATTTTAGATCATCACCTAATTTAATAGGATCATCTGAACTCCTACCAGTGGTGGTAGTTATATCTATGTTATTATGAGCAGTGGTTTTAGGACCAGCTTCAAACATAGATGCCCCTTTGTCTTGGTACTGGGGACTTACCACAATAGAGGTAACCGTTGTTGTCTCAGCAGTGGTTGCCTTCAACCAAGTCTTATTAATGAAACCACTGTCCAACTGAGAACTAGGGAGTTCAGCAATTGTAGTGGCTGCTTGTGTTGAAATATCACCAAGGGTTACATGTAACCCAAGGGATGTAGCCTCTTCATTTGCTGATGGGCTAGCAATGAATAAAGAATCAGACCCAGCCATTGGATGAAGTATATTCTCAGTAATAGGTTGTTGAGAAGTGCTTGTTTGTGTCTGAACTAATTCAATTGCATTCAGCAATGGTACAATTGTGGGTGGAAATGAAGGTATCGGTGAAGGTGGTTGAGTAGAAAGCGACATTGCGCTGGGAGAGGGGCTGTGGAAGATAGACCCAAGTGGATCTAGAGCTTCATAAAGTGGTGTCCCTGTGTCTACAACCTTTTCCTTTTGTGAGGAAGAAGGAGGAGTTTCAAAGCCGGTGGGAGATCTTTGAACCATCTGCTGTGAAGAAGTAGCAGCAGTGGTTTGTGACTTTGGTGCTGTCACAGGGTTAACCTCTGGGATCTCATCTTCCAGAGGACCCTTTTTGGGTTTGGTGGGCTTTATGGAGATTGTTTTGGTTTTCGTTTTGGAAATTTTTGGTGTGGGTTTCAGGCCAGCGGTTGTGTTGCCCTGATCACCAAGAGTAGTGGGCTCAGTAGCAAGAGGTTGAGATTGAACATTTTGTTCTGGTAAAACTTGCTCATCCTCCTCTACTTGTGTTTTCTCAACTTTATCTTGGTTTGTTATTCTGGTGAAAGTTTCATGATTGAGGCTGCCTGGATTAACCACAGCGCCAATTTTACTTGCAGGACCTTTAATTTGATCCTGTAAGTAAACACTCAAGAAACGTGGATGCATCAAAAAAGCTTTTATTTTTTCAATATTTTAAAAGTTATTCACAAAATCATTGAACAGTATCTGGGAGTAGTTCAAATCGGTGTCAGTTAAAATTGCATACCCCAGATATTGCATGTTCAATGGGATTTCATTGAAAGCAGTGGATTTTGCTCAGAGACAAGTAAGAATGGTGTGAAAGAAAAATCTCATCTCAGCAGGAAAGTTAGGTTTAAAAATGGTCATACCTTTCATCTGGCTAATATAACCTCTTTCTAGAAACTCTGCTTGGATCTCATTAATTGGAAATGACACAGGGTGTTGTATGTCATTTAACTTGAAAACTTGAGAGATCGATTGGGGTCTAATGTGCATCAACACTCCCCCTACTCTTGAAATTATTGTATAAGGAACACCATCAGCAGATAAGTGAACCTTTGCATTTTTCCAGAAATCACGAAGAGCATCAATGTAAATGGGGGCTTTGACAGTTAACATGTGCAAGAATTTAGACTTTTGCAAAATTCAAATCATTGGATGATAGCGAGTATTTGCGTCGTTTTCTTCAAGTATGGCAGTGTAATTGTGTGGGGTTTTGATTATGAGAGTGAAAGGTGGAGGTTCTTCTTGCGATTTAGATTTGGATTTTGAAGATTTTGATTTGGGAGCCATGGTGTTTGAGAGAAAAACTGTTTTGAGATTTTGAAATCGACACAGTTTAGGGTAACCACTGGTGAGATAAAACAGGGGTTTTATAAGGGTTTTGAAAAAGTGAACATGACGTGGCATCTGTTGCAAGATCGGATGGCTAACATCTGGCCACGTGTAACCTCTGATGAGAAAAGTAACCGTTGATGTGGCAAAACACTGTTTTAGGACAGTGGTTTGGACAATACTGATTTTGTTAACACTATCAGAGGATAGCTATCAGTGGTTTTGAAGAGGTGAAAAATAGAAGTCAGAGGATACACTGTATCAGTGGATAAGATTTTAAAGCCTATCAGAGGTTTTGAGCAAACAGATGTTATGAACAGACTTTTAAAGATTTATTGAAAATTTTCAATTTTAGTTATTTTTAAGGTGTTTTGATTTTCTGAAAACATTTTGATGCTATGTAAGTTGGTTAATAATGTCTATGTCTTAGTCTTATATCGAGTCTATATAGTATAGAGCTGAATAGACTAGGTGAATGAAGTATTTATGAAAAATGTAAGCAAGTTCGCCCATGATTATCATGTGTAGCCAAGTTCGGCCAAACTTGCTAAGGCAAGTTTGGGCGAACTTAGGTGTCTCCTAGGGCGAACTTGCATCAATATAAATACCTAGCTAGCCTACCTTCATTTGTAACTTTGGCATTTCAGAGGCGAAGCTCTGTCAGTTTGTAACCAGAACGTTTGATCAATAAAACTGACGATTAACTGATTAAATCTTGTCTATTGGTAAACACGACGTAATATTTCCGCTATTATGGACGTTAGATATCAAATTTAGGTTCCTAAGCATCGAGGATCGGTCTTACTAGTGGTATCAGAGCTAGAACAGCCTGATTTGATAGTATCAAGACAAGAACACTTCTATTTCTACTCCATTCTTCTTTTTTTCTAACTTTTGAACATAAAATGAAGAATTCAAGGTCAAAACCTTTTGAATTTTGAATATATCATGTAAAATACAACAAAGATAAACCCTTGAAAGATTAGAGACCAAATTCAATCGAATTCATGTCGAAATTTTGAAAAAATCATGTTTTTGAAAAACCTCTTGATCGAACTTGTTGGCCATGTTCGGCCGAACTTGTCCTAAATCATCACTTTTCAAGTGATTTTTAGCAAGTTCGCCCGAACTTGAGGCACTTTTGAGAAGAATTTAGTCAAGTCCGCTCGAAGTTACTAAGTTTTCAGAGATTTTATAGCAAGTTCGACTGAACTTGTTGTAATATCAAGGAAATTCTTAAGTAAGTTCGCCCGAACTTGCTTGTGATTCATCAAAATCTTATTGACAAGTTCGCTCGAAGATCTGTAGTTGAATCTTGTTATAAGTTCGCTCGAATATCATTTTTTTCAAAGTAAATCTAACAAGTTCGACCGAACTTGTTAGAAATTCTAGAATTCTTCATTTGTTATTTCAAGTTCGACCGAACTTGTAGTAGGATTAATTGTTTTCAAAGTTTTTGAAAATTTTCAGAGTACACGTTTCGTTATTCACAATGGAGGATCAACTAAGAGCTTTTATGTCTGGAGCTAGTTCGTCAAATACCAATGTGATCAATCAAGTCGATCTTGATTATGAAATGGGAACGACTGACAAACCGCCCAAGCTGATGAGCATGGATGAGTACGAAGCATGGAAAGAGAAGTTTACCTATTGGGTTCAAGCCATGCACTTCGCTGGCTGGGTATCAATTGAAAGAGGCTATACTGTTCCGGTAGATGAACATCAACGAGTTCTTGAAAGTACAACTACTCGAGGGTTCAGAAAGAAGAATATATCACCGAGAAAAAGATGATCAGTCTAATCCAACAGTCTGTCAAAGAAGATATCCTGATTTTGCTACCAGAGTATACTACTGCAAGAGATCTTTGGTTGTCATTACAGAAGAAGTATCTAGGTAGCGCCGAAATGATCAAAAGCAAAAAGGCACTTATTCTGAAAGAGTTTGATATCTTCACTATGCTAAAAAATGAGACCATAAAGCAAATGATCGAGCGTTTCTGTCATCTTAAAGTGCAAATGCGAAGACACGGTCTTGAAAAGACAGAACAAGAATACATCGACAAACTTGCTGACGCACTACCAGAGGGTGAATGGACTACGTATTTGATGGTTCTGAAGAACAGTGATAAGTGGGAATTTTTCAAGTTGTCAACATTTATCGTAAACTTGAAGGCCACGAAATGGAACTTCTGAAGATGGCGAAGTCAAAAAACGCTAATGTATTCAAGACGTCGGTCTGTATTACAAAGCCGGAATGCTAGAGAGTGTTTCGAGTCCTAAAATTCATATGGCTTTTAGTGCAAACATGAATGCTTCTCCACATAATCAGAATCAATCACAGCCTCAGTATGATCAAAGTCCTCAAAGTTCTTACTCAAGCACTGGTTCAAATTCAACTTATCAAAGCCAAGCGAATCAGAATCAACAACAAAGTTCTGATCCAAATGTATATAAATGCAACATCGCAGTGAATTTGAACAATGTTGTTTCAGAACAAGTTGCAAAACAACATATGTATCTACTCGCTACCATATTAAAATCTTATGAATGTCTTGTTGCCGGTAAGATCGGAAACCCCGAGATGACCGCAGAAGATTATAACCAGGTAGACGAGGAAGAACTCGAACTAATGGACATCAAATGGTCTCTAGCTTCGATCATCAGGAGATTGACAAAGTTCGTTGCACTCACAGGCCGTGATATAGGAAATTCCAACAACAAATTGGGTTTTGACAAAACCAAAGTCACGTGCTTTAAATGCCGTCAAAAGGGGCATTTTAAAAGAGAGTGTAAGAACACCGAAGCAACCAGAAATCAAAGCCCTTTCGGAGGAGGAAATGAATATTAAAAAAGGGCGCTTCAAATCAACCATTTCCGAAAAAAACTCAGGTTGAAATCCAAGAAAAGCCTGACAATAGCACCACTGATAAATCTATGGTGGCATCCAGTGAAGATGGTGGTTTTGATTGGAATTCTTACATTGGAAAAAAGACCGGAGTTGCTTTGATGGCAGAGATAGTTGAAGATAATTCTGGAGAGGAAGCAGCGGCAGCAGCTGAAGCAGCAGCGGCAGCAGCTGAAGCAGCAGCGGCAGCAGCTGAAGCAGCAGCAGCAGCAGCTATCGAACAAGTTCTTCTGGAACAATATTTGCATCAACAACGAGAAGAAGAGAAATATATCCATATGAAGAGACAAGGAATTTTATCCTCTAACTCTTGTGACATTTTTGCAGGTCATTTTGATGGTAGCTCGAAAGAATAAGTGGTTGAGGAGAAAAAGATTGATGAAATGAATATTGATGTCATTCAAGAAGTGAAAGTCGAAGATCTCAAGGACATGGCAGATAAAGCTTTAATGGCAAATCTAACCAAGGTAGGTCCAGAGGTAAAAATTGTCGAGAAAGAAGTTGTCAAAGTACAAGTTGTTGAGGTTGAGAAACCTTGTACAAAATGTACTAAACCTTGTGTTGAATGTGCCGAAAAATCAAAGATCGTCGCTGAAATGTGCATAACGAATTGTTGAAATACGATTATCGCACAATGAAAGAAGCGTATGATAAAATGAAAAATGATTATGGCAGACTCGACAGGAATAACATCGAACAACATGATAATATAAGGATGTTGAGTGGAACAGTAATGGATAAACAAAGGGCAATTAACACCTATATTAACACCATTGCTGAAACTAAACAAAAACTTCAAGACATGGCAATTGAAACTGAAAGAGTTCAACAGTTGTTGAGAAGTTATACCACAAATGCATATGTTATTGATCACATTCTTCCAACAATCTCAACGGAAGAAAAACCTAAAAAGAAAAATGGCAAAGAATATAGCAATATTCCTCCACCCCTTTGCGAGAAGTACTGTCGCAAAACCGCAGATGGGATGGATAAGGCACTCAATGTTGAGTTACTTTCTGAGAAAAAAGATGAGTTGCCAGAGAATATTGATATAATCTATGCTAAATCTGATGATGATAACAATGTCGTGGTTAACAAAGTAGTTGAAAATGTTCTAAGTGATTCTCATGACGGCAGCTTCAAAAGTGCCAACTCGGGTTCAAAGAATTCTGATTCACAGTCTGAAAATGATGATAAGTCATCAGAGAATGGTCTAAGTGACGATCCTAATATTGTAATGTACAAAATTAAGGATTCAGATAGATTATACTTTGATGACAGTTTCTCGATTCAGAATGTGAAGGAAGAATTGCTTGATAAATTCTTTAAACTCGTGGAAGTCACATCAGAGGAATTGGAAATTAACGAATGAAAATTTTATTCCAGACCTAAAAGAAACAACTACCGAAGGAATGGTGGTGATCATCCAGAAAACCGAAGAGCAGAGTTGGGTCTAGAAGAATCAGATGAACCAGTAAAGAAAATGCCACCATTTCATGAATATAAAAACAAAAACATGAATTTTGTATATGGGATAAACACAGTTCACGAAGAGAGTTTGATTAGTAAACAATCAAATGATGAGTTTAAAAAGAAGAAAGAAATTCGAGATAAAACCAAGGTTACAAGTGGTGCCAAAACATCAAGTGGGGTAAAACCACCCACTAAAGGACATCCACTTGATAATCGGACATGTTTCAAGTGCAAAGAAATGGGTCATATTGCACGACATTGTCTGAAATCAAAACCGGCTTATCCTCGAAAAAGAGAATCAAATGTTGTAAAACCAAGGTATCCAGTGTTTGAAAAACCAATCAAGATTTTGAAAAGAACTGAATCTTTGCCAGAAGTTAAACCTAAAATAGAAAAGAGGTTTGAGAATTCTACTTTCAAAAAAGGAGAAACTTCTAGGGCAAACGAAAACAAATTTTATATCAAGAAGGCTAATATCAAATCTCAAGCCTGGATTACCAAGAAAAGGTCAACAACATCTGGTGTTATTAAGTCTGAGCTGGTAAAGACTGATAACACGAAAGAATCTAAACCTGAAATCACTAAGTCTTAGCCTGTTAAAACTAGTGATAGCAAGAAAGAATCAAAATCTGAAATCATAATTGAAACCACATCGGAAACTATCAAAAATACAAGTGATAACAATTCAAAAGATAAAAACACGGTAAATTTTCAAACATAAACATCATAGAAAATTCAGATGAAGAATTCGATTATGCTGATGTTGTGAATTTGATTTTGATGATGCTTATCCAATTCAACCCAAGACCAAAAAGGCTTGGGTCTCGCTTTTTAAATAGATTGTTAAAATGTGTAGGGACTCCAGAGATCCGTACTTTCAAAGTGGATTTTGGGTAGTGGAGCGTCCAGGCATATGACGGGAATGAAGGCGTTGCTATTCGACATTAAAGCTATCAATGGTGGATATGTTGGATTTGCAGGAAATCAAGGTGGAAGGATAGTCGCAGAGGGAAAACTCTCCAATGGCGTAGTTTCATTTGATCGCGTGAACTATATTGCAGAACTTGAGAACAATCTTCTGAGTATATCGTAGATTTGTGACAAGAAATTCACAGTCCATTTCAACGACAAAGAGTGTATTATCTTGAAGCCGGGATTCAAAATACCAGATGAGTGGATTCTGATCACCTCGAGAGAATGATCTATATGTTCTTGATATGGGTGTTGCTACCATTTCATCAAAATCAGCACAATGTTTTGTGTCAAAGGCTACTGAAAAAGATTCTATTATTTAGCATCGTAAGATGGGGCATATTCATTTGTGAAAAATGAATTTCTTGGTTCATAATGATCTTGTAGAAGGCGTAAATCTTCGAAGTTCTCAAATGTCTGATCATTGCTTGGAATGCAAAAAGGGATAGCAGATCAAGAAATCTCATTCGAAGAAAATTCCAAAATCAATCAAGTTGCCTTTAGAACGTCTCCACGTGGACTTATTTGGTCCTGTAAATGTTCAAAGCATCTCAGGAGACTTATATTGCTTGGTCGTGACAGATGATTATTCGAGATATTCGTGGGTATTCTTTCAAGAATCAAAAGACGAAACGTTCGAGAACTTGGTTATTTTATTCAAGAAACTCGAGAACCTTTATCATCTGCCGGTCAGACGCATTAGAAGTGACAACGGCACAGAGTTTAAGAATAACAAAATGAAGGAATTCTGCAACGCAAAAGGGATTTTGCACGAGTTTAGTGCTCCCTATACTCCACAGCAAAACGGAGTAGCTGAACGGAAACACAGAACTTTGATTGAAACTGCGAGAACCATGCTTGCAGATTCTAAACTTCCTATCAGCTTCTGGAGTGAAGCGGTTGCTGCGGCTTGCTACACGCTAAACAGGGTTCTCACCGTCAAACCAACAAAGAAAACATGTTTTGAAATGATAAATCGACGGAAGCCAAATTTGAAATTCTTAGAACCATTCGGTGCACCATGTACCGTAATAGACCAAGATGCCAAATTCGGAGCTAAATCTCTTGAAGGTTTTTTTGTCGGATATGCGAGTCCGTTGAGAAGAGTATATGTTCCTTCATTGAGAAAGGTTATTGAAGCACAGCACGCGGATTGTTTCAACTACATGGATCCTATTCAAAGGAAAGGTGACGCGTGGCTGTTTAACTATCAAGACCTTTGGAAGTCATTTGACTTGCCCAAAGAACCAACTGACAAAGAAGTTGCAGCGTTATACTACCTTCACCAGTCAGCGAATCAAGAACAAATTGTTCGACCAATTGTGGTTAATCAACCCACGTTGGATCCATCTTCTTCTGGTGCAAGTTCAAGCAATAGTAGTGTTCCGGCTGATAATGTTTCTGAAACATTAACTACACCTGCTACTCCTCCAACAAATGCCTCTACTGAACTAGTGAATACAACAACGGAGCCTAGTATGCCTCAGAATCAAAATTCTGACTCAGATGAAGCACCAACATTTGATGCTGATGGGGAATCATCTTCTTCAGATGAAGAAGTGGAACAGATAAAAAGTCTTCTTAATGAATCTGCAGTCCCGAACAACAGAAATGAAGCTTCGTCAAGCTATCCAAACATTGAATTGGTTGTTGATCTCAACATCACGAATCAGCAAAACTCAGTAGATGTTCCAAGTGAAGAATTGCCGCGATCATATTCCTATCATCCGTCAATAAATATTATCGGAGAACTTCAAACTGGTGTTAGAACTCTAGGGTAAATTAATAAAGCACTCAGTTGTTTCTACACACGCATTGCTACAACCCATAACTATTGCTTCTATTTATGTTTCATCTCTCAGATTGAGCCAAAGACGGTTAATGAAGCTTTAGCTGATGAAAATTGGGTACAAGCAATGCAAGAAGAATTATTGCAGTTTGAGAAGTTGGGTGTGTGGAAGCTTGAAGACCTACCATAAAATCAGAAAGCAATTGATACAAAATGGGTCTTTAAGTGTAAATGTGATGATATAGGGGTTATTGTTCGTAACAAAGCTAGACTTGTTGTCAAGGGATTTCACCAGCAGGAAGGGATAGACTACACGGAAGTCTATGCACCAGTAGCTCGATTGGAATCTATTCGAATTTTTCTAGCTTTTGCATCATGGAAAGGATTTAAGGTCTATCAATTGGATGTCAAATCGACTTTTCTGTACGGCATCGCGCCCAGATATTATGTATCCAACCAGCCTATGCGCCAGATATCAGTCAAGCCCGAGGATCTTACACATGCAAATCGTGAAGCGAATCTTCAGATACCTAAAAGGATGCCCAAGCACCGCCTTGTGGTACCCGAAGAACGACAATTTCGACCTCATAGGCTATGCTGATTCCAATTTTGGTGTAGATAAGTTGAACTCAAAATCAACTACAGCGGGATGCCAGTTCTTCAGAACAAGAATGGTAACCTGGCAGTGTAAGAAACAGACTACGGTCGCTCTCTCTACGTGTGAAGCTGAGTATATCTCGGCCTCCAGCTGTTGTTCACAGATTCTGTTGATTCAACAACAGATGAGAGACTATGGTCTGCAATTTCTAGACACTCCACGGTATGTTGATAACAAGGCAGCCATCAATATAACTAAAAATCCGGTTCATCACTCACGCACAAAACACATCGAAATTCGTTATCATTTCATTCGTGATTGCTACGTAAAGAAATTGGTGCGAATAGAAAAAATCCACACTGACGAACAAAAGGCTGATTTTTATACCAAACCATTCTCTTTGTCACGGTTTAAATACTTACTGAGAATTAAAGGTATGAAAAATTTGTTGACAGGTGCGGACGCTGAGGTTGAATACAGATCGGACGACGAGTTCGCGTGATCCACATTGGTTTGTAAATATCTTTCTACTATAGAATTTCGTTAAAAACTAAAATCCAAAAAGATGTTTTTGATTTTAGGGGGAGAAATGTTAGAGAAAATACGAAAAACATTCGAAAAATTTTAAAATCCAAAAACATTGAAAAATTCAATATACAAAAACATTGAAAAAGACAAAAAGAATTCAGTGTCATAAAAGGAAATGATAGTACATCAGTGGACTTTCACAGTATGCTAAAAAAATGTAAAATTTTGAAAGTGATAAACGAGTCTTACTATGGATGTGTCGATAGGCTTAACACGTTCAGTAAATTGTTTTCGAGATATAAACTAAATTTTACACTGCTTAATCTTGTGGATTAACACATCTTGGATATATGGACTTAGTACTCCGAAATTTCGTTTGAAAGTTTGCCTGATTCTGAGATACAAGGTCTTTATAGATAGATTGATATCTGGGGTATTATACAAGTTCTTCTGATTTTGCGGAAGCAATGGCCTAGAACTTCTATAATACTTTTGCTATAAACCCCAAACTGCATGCAATATTGAAAAGAATCGAAAGATCTAATCATTTGCAATGCTAAAAAGATTCCTTAAATGGAACACACCTTAAAGACGAGCCTTCATCTCTTTGTCTGTACGGTAGTACTAACCTGAGCTCTCAAGGTCTCGCACAACCCAGATACAGATATCAATTACACTATATTCACCTGTAAGATGAAATCTAGGGAATCTGGATACGGGAGTATATTCAAGAAGTGGGAATAACAGATAAGTCAAGTTTCAAAATTGTACTTTAACATATCTTGAAACAGTTGAAAAATGTGGTAAAGCTTAAGTGGACAAACATATCGACAATCTAGGTAAACGAGTTTAAAACTTAAGTCTGCTAAAGGTCAACGATACTGGTGATATGTCTCAATCAACTGATATGATCCTTAGACACGAATTCACAAAAATATATGTCTGTAAATATGTTTGTACATAGTTTACATTGCTTATTACACTGTATTTCAGCTTTACAGATTAAAATCAAAAAGATTTTCGGTGTGTTTTAGCATAAACATTACAAAACTACAAAAGATTTTATTTCTTCATTGTTTTCAGCAAACCAATGTTGGAGAACGGATCTTCGATGTCTGGTAAGATGCTAGAACTGGTGGAAATCTCTTTGACTACGAGCTGGGAGCTAATCTGTTAATCTGAAAAGTCAAAACGATGAAAAGTTCATTAATTTCAAACTTCTATTTTGAAAATATCAACAGTTTGTTCGTAACGGGTCAAACTGGGGTCATTAACTTGGACTCAGCAGACAAATTAGTTAATCAAGTTCATTATCTTGGACTTGGTCAACTGAGTGGATTTTCATAACTGATAAAAAGTTGGAAAGTTCAGGGGTCAAAAATGAAAATTTGAAAAAGTTAAAAATTGTGGTTTGGCAAGTTCAGCCGAACTTGCTAAACAAATCAAGTTTAACAAACAGCAAGTTTGACCGAACTTGCAGATGGCTGTGGTTTGTTATTATTATGGGCTTTCATGTTGGGCTTAACAAGTTCGCCCGAACTTGACTCGGTCTAAATAACAGTCAAGTTCGGCCGAACTCACTTATCAGCAACATACACTCTCTGAGCGAACTTGAGCTTTGAGATAATTTGAATGATTTTTGGCATTTTTACACCGTTACACTGTCCAAATTGAGTCAGTTTTTGGTGATTAGCACACCAATTATCATGGCTGAGGTGAGATTTGATCATTGGACTGTGTTTGGACCAGTAATGAACAAAAATCGATCTGAAAACTTAAAATCTGTTAGATCTAGGTGTTGTTGGTTAAAATTGAACATAGATTCTTTATCTTCACATAAAATCGACCGTATAACATGTTTTGATTAAAGTGAAACGGCTGTTTTAACTGTTTTGAACAAGTTTGAACTTTTGGAGAAGACGACAAGTTCGGCCGAACTTGTTGTCAAGTTCGACCGAACTTGTTGTCAAGTTCGACCGAACTTGCATTAAAACTTGTTAATAAAAAGGTTTTACATGATATCTTCGGCTGAACTTAGAATAATTGAATGTTAAGAAAGTTGTAAGTTCGCCCGAACTTACATTTGAAATAAGTTGAACATGTAAAGACACATGTTCGGGCGAACTTGTTGAAATCAGAATGTTTAACACTAATCAAGTTCGCCCGAACTTGATTAAAAGTGTTAGAAATTTTTGTGTAATTTTTTCTCGAAAAGCGTGTTAATTGTTTTGCGTCGTTTTTCAGGCAAAGGTACCAGCGCGTGTAATCTCTGTTGAGTTCTCCAAAACTCACAATACGTGCATTACGCTTGACAAACCTATATGTCTGTCATTGAAGGAGTACGACAGTATATTGAAGTTTCTCGAGGAAAGTCATATTCGCCGAGCTATTACAGAGCACACAGTATCATATCAATCACATATCGTTCACTTCTGGATGAACCCAAGTTTAAGCAAAGATGAGAAGACGATCACTTCATCTGTACAAGTCAGTAATGAAGTAAAAACGATTACAGTTACCGAAGATGATATTCAACAGATTTTGGAATTCAAAGATAATGAAGACGATCTGATTCATTTAGACGAGAAGATGGTACGTGGATGTTTCTTCCGTATGGGTTATAAGGGGAGCGTGAACAAACCGACGCTGAAGAAAGGGGAAGTGCCAAACCCCTACAAGCTTTTGATGCATGCTCTAATTCACACATTCAGCCATCGCAAAGCTAGTTTAGATGATGTTCAAGACTATTTAGCTTGCATGGCAACGACACTGATCCTGAAGAAGCCGTTCAATGTTTCTAAGATGGTTTTCACTCACATGAGGAAGAACATGGAAGATTCAAGGCTATGCCTCTATCTGAGATTTGTTCAGATGTTGATTGACGAGAAGTATCCCAATATTGCACGAGATCCAAATGCTGTGTTGTATTTAGTTCATCTTGATGAAACAACTGTGAAGAACCTTATCAAGTTCCAGAAACAAGCTTCAGCTCCTGTTGCGAAACCAGTGTTTGGAGATATAAAAGATTCAAATTATATCTCGCCACCTGATAACAAATGGAGAAAGGATGGTAGCGTTGACGAAAAAGAGCTTAAAGCTGAGCAAGAATGGTTTAAGGAATTCAAACCAAAGGCTAGGAGTGAATGGTTTTTAAAGGCAGAAGCTGATAAGCTAAAGAAGAAACGTGTTGCTAAGAAAGTCGAAACTATGCTTGTCGACGAGGATGAACCTGAAAATGTTGAAGCAGTTGCTGGATCGAGCGCTGCAGTGGTTATTGAGAGTCAAGAAACTGTGAAAACGACTGAAGATGATGTGATTTCTGCTACTTCTGAGAATGAAGAATCTGATGAAGAAGTTCCTACCAAAGAGCCAGAAAAGACTGAGGCAGAGATTAGAGTAGAAAAGGAAAGAAAATTGGATGTGGATTTTGATCCTAACACTGAAAAAGAGTCTGACGAGGAGAGACCTAAGAAAAAGTCTAAGCGTACAAAATCTCCAGCAGTAGAAATTTCAAAGAACACTACAGGTTCACCTCAGACCAAAGGAAAAAGAAAAGCAAAGAAAGCTCAGAAGGCTGTTAGTAAGAGGTATAAAAGCAAGGTGAAAAGCACAGAAGCCACACAAGAACCTTCTGTTGCTCAGGAGAAGGAGCCACACAAGAACCTCCTCCACAAGAACCTCCTCCACAAGAACCTCCTGTTATTGTTCATGCTGAAACTGAAAGGCCAGGAGTTACACAAGAACCTCTTGTGTCTGGATTTGTTGAAGTTCCTATCGCTGAATCTCCTATTGCTCCAACGACTTCTGTTCCTGAAAGTTATACTCCTAAGAAGTCAACACCGAAAGCTGCAACACCTTAAGTTTCAATGCCAAAGACACCAATGGGAAATTTGTTTGGTGATATGCCACATGGTCTAATTAGTCTTGAAGACTTAGATGAGTTTTTCCCAGAATCTAATTTTGAGATGCTAGAGAAGCGCGTGAAGGTGTTAGAAGAGAAAGTTGCACTTAATGAGGTTGAAAAAGTCGAGCTTGTTAAGAAGGTAAATCAAAGCGAGGTTGAAAAAGAGTTACTTGACGACAAAGTGAAGGTGTTAGAGAATGAAAGGGAGTATTTTAAAGCACTAATTGAAAGTTTGCAAGACGCGAATGAGAAATTGCAGACTGAGATTGCAGATCTAAAGACTATCCAAGCATTGAACGATCGAAGATTTAACATATTGCAGAAAGTGTTAACAAATAATCCGAATATTGATTTTATTGCTGAATACGATCGTGTGGATCGTCAGGAAGCAAAAGAGCGTGCTGAGAAAGAGTTAGCTGGAAGCGGTAAAGGAAAGCAGGTTGAGGGTGAAGCCCCTAAATCTTCTGAGACTTCTGAGAAAACTTCTGATGTTCCAGAGAAACCAACAGAAGATGTTTCAAAAGCTTCCGAGTCTGATATTCAAAAGGTTGACGAATCTGTCAAGCCTTCTGATCCTATTATTTTTTCTGAAGAAAAAGGCAATGAAGAAGCTGAAAAGGATAATAAAGAGGATGAAGAGGAAGAAGGTTACGAGGATTGGAATGTTTGTGATGATGATGATGATTTCGATCAAGGTGGTGATGATTTTGATCAGGGAGGTACAGGTTTAAAGATCACTGAAGCCAAAGTATCTGATGAGTTTGATTTTTCTGACCACATGGACGATGAGTCAAACAGGATGGAAGATAAAAGCCAGGGGGAGTCAGGGAAGACAGGGCCTTCAGATGATATAGATTTGACAGATATTGATCGTTCTGCGAAGCCTGTGACTGCAGTACCCATGAAGCCTTTAATACTAATGTTGGAACGCAATGTGGAAGAAGGTGAGTTTGTACAAACTACACGAAAGAAGATTTTGCGAAATTAGTTGAAGTTGAAGCTGAGAACTTAGAGTTTGATTTTGAGGAAGTTATGAATGTTAACACCTTTGAACCAAAAGAGTATCAGTATGAGAGAAGGTTTGAAGCTGATGAGTACAATCGAGTGATAGTTGAAGATTGGTCCTCAGATGATGAATCAGATCAGAAAGCTAGTCAGTCAAAATTCAGAAAGTTTTCCTACATTTGAAGAGATATACAAATAGCTTAATGAAGATATGTTGAAAGATAAGATTGTTGAAGCGTTACGAGAAGGAAAGATTCCTAAACTGATGACCAAAGAAGAGATAGCTGAAGCGAAAAAGTCCTGGTTCAAAGGGATGCCACGTGAACGTAAGTTTCGATGTCCACTAGCATTCTTTACTAGAAATAAAGATGTTTCTTTGGGAGATATACTGAGTTGGGGTTAGTTTAAAGAGCTCAACGTATATGCAATCAAAAGGGAATTTAGAGTGCAATACTTCAAATATCTTGCTGATTTCAAGACATTGCCGTATTGGGATATGGAAGAGTTAGTACAAACAGTGAATGTTACTTATCATATGAAGACAATAGATCAGTTGTTGTGGAAGATGATTCAGTACGAAGCCGTTAAAGGTTGGAATTACTGGAAGCCGTTTATTCCAAGACGACGAGTTAAGATCAATAAGGTTACGGGGGAAAAGGACATAACGTTAATTATGAAACGTCCTAGTGCCATGAGGAATATGACATTTATGCCGATCGAACAGAACTTCTATCCTTTATTCAAGTGGTGGCAGATAGATCTAGCTACTTGCGAAGCGATGATTGTGTTAAAATTTGAAGATCATCTGGATATTGCTAAGGAACGAGTTGAAGTGATGGGTCATCAGGATATGAGAGGTTTGTGGAGGACGATAAGGATTCTAGATCCTATGTGGTTGGTTAACTGCTCGAGAGAAGATATAAAATACCTTTTCTACAACAAGATTGTTTTTGAAGAAAGAGAAAAGGTACAGGCAATGCAGTATCAGAAAGTTGTTAATGTTTGCTATGCACGCGAAGTTAATTTTGGAAAAATATGGCAAACGTAGTGGAGGGATTTGGAGAGAGTGGAGTTTCTAAAAGAAGAAACCAGAAATGAGGCGATTAAAGAAAGAATGGAAAAAGCGGTAAGGAAAAGTTCGCTAAGAATGGCTAACTTTAAAAGACCACCGCCAACTGACCAAACGCCTGATCCAAAACAAGAAAGACGAAGAAAGCCATTTAAGAACTTCTTCGGACGGGTACGTTAATGTTTATATGAAGACAGAGTTTTGAAGACTAATAAAAGACGAAGACGATATCCAAGGGGGAGTCTGTTGGTGCATAATGTCTATGTCTTAGTCTTATATCGAGTCTGTATGGTATAGAGCTGAATAGACTAGGTGAATGAAGTATTTATGAAAAATGTAAGCAAGTTCGCCCATGATTATCATGTGTAGCCAAGTTTGGCCGAACTTGCTAAGGCAAGTTCGGGCGAACTTAAGTGTCTCCTAGGGCGAACTTGCATCAATATAAATACCTAGCTAGCCTACCTCATTTGTAACTTTGGCATTTCAGAGGCGAAGCTCTGTCAGTTTGTAACCAGAACGTTTGATCAATAAAATTGACGATTAATTGATTAAATCTTGTCTATTGGTAAACACGACGTTAGATTTCCGCTATTATGGACGTTAGATATCAAATTTAGGTTCCTAAGCATCAAGGATCGGTCCTACAATGTACACATGGATTTACAAGAAAACTTGTTTGTAATCCATGTTTAGCATACCAAGCCTTGAGATCAATTTTTCAAAGGTAGATGTATCCAATGCCTTGGTTAAAACATCTGCCCATTGATCTGAAGTATGGACATGATGCAAAGAAATCAAACCTTTTTCATAGCAATTTCTCACAAAATGATGTCTGATGTCAATGTGCTTTGTAGTTGAATGAGAAACTGGATTTTTGATTATATTTTCAGCAGCTTGACTGTCCAATTTGAGTGGAGTCTTTAGTGCAATGATACCAAAATCTAACAACTGGTTTTGAGGCCACAAGAGTTGAGCAGTGCAGCTAGCAGCAGCAATATACTCTGCCTCAGCAGTGGATGTTGAGACTGCAACCTGCTTTTTGCTTTGCCAAGACACTAGACAATCACCTAGGAATTGACATCCTCCTTATGTGGACTTCCTTGTAGTTTTACACCCAGCAAAATCACTATCTGAAAAACCTGAAAGCTCAATATTCCCATTAGCTGGATACCAGATACCAAGTGTGGGAGCACCTTTTATGTATCTGAATATCCTTTTTACAGCAATAAGGTCAGACTTTCTAGGTAATGCCTGTGATCTGGCACAAACACATGTTGCAAACTTGATGACTGGTCTTGATGCAGTTAGGTACAATAAAGACCCAATCATGCTTCTATAAAGAGTTTGATCAACAAGGTCATCTTTACCATCAAAGGTGACTAGCTTGGAGGTTGCCATAGGTGTGCCACGTGGTTTACAATCATCCATATCAAACTTTTTAAGCAGATCTTTCACATACTTGTTTTGATGGATAAATGTACCATTGTGAAATTGTTTAACTTGAAGACCAAGAAAACATTGGAGCTCACCCATTGCACTCATCTCAAACTCTGCTGCCATGAGTTTTCGAAACTCTTCACACATAGCAGTGCTTGTGGATCCAAAAATGATGTCATCCACATAAATTTGGACAAGCATCAAATTTTTTCCTTTCCATTTTAAAAATAGGGTTTTATCTATTTTGCCTCTAGTAAACCCTATTGATAAGAGAAAAGGGGATATAGTTTCATACCAGGCTCTTAGTGCTTGTTTCAAGCCACACAATGCTTTGTTGAGCTTGTAGACATGATCAGGATGGAATGCATCTTCAAAACCTGGAGGTTGAAAGACATACACCTCTTCTTTGATTTTTCCATACAAAAATGCACTCTTTATATCCATTTGAAACACCTTTATGTTGTGGTTAGCAGCAAAAGCTAAGAACAGGCGAATAGCTTCCAACCTTGCTACAGGAGCAAAAGTCTAATCATAGTCTATACCTTCTTCCTGTCTGTAGCCTTGAACCACGAGCCTTGCTTTGTTTTTGACAACAATACCCCTTTCAGCAGTTTTGTTCTTGAAGACCCACTTTGTGCCAGTTGGACGTACATCTTTTGGCAGTGGCACAAGCTCCCAAACTTGTTGTCTTTTGAACTGAAGGAATTCTTCTTGCATGGCCTCTACCCAGCTGTTGTCTTTCAGTGCCTCTTGGTACTTGACTGGCTGTATGAGTGATAGAAAACCAGCAAAAAGACAAATATTTTGGGATTGGCTTCGTGTGAGCACCCCAGATTTGATGTTGCCAATAACTTGATCTGCTGGATGGCTTTTGAGATAAATCAAATGACCTTGGTATGGAACAATAGCATTTTAAGGTGATGGTTGCAAATGTGTATCATCTGAGCTAACCTCTGCTGGTGAGATTGAAGTATCAGCCACTGATGAGAATGGTGGTGGTGGTGGTATTGGGGGTATAGAGGTAACATTCTGATGATTTTGGTGCCCAGATGTAGGACTTTTATCAACAGATGTTTGATTTTGTGAACTGGAAAAGATTTGAGGATCAACCACTGTTGACCCAGAAGTGGCAGAGTTTACACAAGAGCTTGTAGCACTTGATCCTCTGTTTGAAGAATAAACTTTTGTTTGTGGAAGCACACAGTCATATCCTTGATCTTGATCTTCTTCAGATGATTGTGGTGTACCTGCATTGTCTAGCTTGATAGAAACATCAGCAAATCTGAATTTATCTAAATCAAAAAGCTCTGCAGGATTAGCTGGGATTTTCAATGATGATAGTTCATTGAACTTCACATTCAAAGTTTCTTCAACACACTTTGTCCTAGAGTTAAAAACTCTGTAGGCTTTGGCAGTGGTTGAGTATCCCAGAAAATAACCACAATCAATTTTGGCTAACTTAGATATAGAATCTTTTAAGTTCAAAATGAAACATGGACAGCCAAAAATTTTAAAATATGAAATCAGAGGTTTGATTTTATACAAAATCTCATAGGCAGTCTTTTGATTCTTGGGGTTAATCAAAACTCTGTTTTGAACATAGCAAGCAGTGTTTAAAAGGACAGGGGTAAACCAGAATCTGCTAGCATAGTTCTTGCTGATTCAATTAAGATTCTGTTTTTCCTTTCATTTTGTTCTGGAGTTCTTGGAATGCTATATTGTCTAACAATTCCTTTTGACTCACAAAAAGCATTCAACTCCCTATTTTTAAACTCTGTTCCATTGTCACTTCTAAAGATTTTTACTGGAAGATCGAATTGTTTTTCTACTTGTTTGACAAAGTTTTGCAAAATGCTTGCAGTTTCATCCTTAGAATGAAGAAAGAAGGTCCATGTAAACCTAGAGAAACCATCAACTATCACTAGGCGATACCTTTTATGTTTTAAGCTCATGATTTGCACTGGGCCAAACAAGTCCATGTGCAACAGTTGTAAACACTGGCTTGTTTTGGACTCTTCAATTGATTTGAACAAACTTTTATGTTGTTTGCCTTTTAAACAGGAAACACAATGTTCATCACAGGAAAATTGCTTGTGAGTCAAACCTCTTACAAGACTTTGTTTTGAAAGTGTGGTGATAGTTTTAAGATTTGTGTGTCCAAGTCTTCTATGCCATAACTCAGTCTCTTTGCTAGAAGCAACTGAGAATAGGCATGTTCCAGACATAGGATTATCTTTTAACATATCTACCACATACACATTCCCACTTCTGTGTGCAGCGAGTTGTGCTTTGCTCTCAGCAATGATTTGATCAATCCTTTTAACAACCTCTGGTCCCACAATTTGACAAGTTTTCTTAGTGAAGAAGGATCCATATCCTCTGTCACTCATTTGTGAGACACTCAGCAGGTTAAATTTCATATTGTCAATCAAATTCACATTTTCAAACTTGAGTTTACCAGCCAGAACCCACCCAGACCCTAAGACCTTTCCCTTTGAGTTATTACCAAAAGATATATAACCCCCCCCCCCCATGAGCCATGAAGTCCTTGAGAAGGGCTCTACATCCTGTCATGTGTCTGGAACCTCCACTATCTACATACCATAAGCTATTAAGGCAAGTAGAGGGTCCCTGCACATCAAGTAAATAGATCAGTTAAAGTTGGTCTCCAAAGCCGAAATGGCTTTGGATGGGGTCACAGATGGTCCAGCCTCAAGTCTAGGACAATGGTCAGTGGTTTTGAAATTTTCTTGTAACATCTGCTCTTAACCATTATCTATCAGATGATTGTATCCATAAGGGTGCCTGTTTACTCTTTGCTTTGAAGACTTTTTGTAGCCTTCATAAGCATGAGGAACCTTTTTATAAGTAGGTTGGCCATACCCTCTTGGAAATGAGTTTGAAGGTGGGGCATCTGTCACTTGCACCTCTCTTTGAATAGAGGTTTTGATTAAGGCTTTTGTAACAGATGTTTCAATTGGTTCAAAACTCTGCTTGGATTTATTTCCAACAGAACTTGAACTTTCTCTTTCAAGTGCTTTTTCCTTGATCTCTTTTACTTTTTGTTCATAGTTTTTGAGATAGGCACACTGTTGAGTTGAGTGATTTGTTTTGCTGCAGATGGTGCATTTTGAAGAGTTTTTATAACACAAGTTTTGTTAATGTCATAGGCTTTTAAAAGAAAATAATCTGCAACCACATGATTTCTTTTTTTCACAAAATTCACAAAATAAGTTTTTAATCTTTACTCTTCTTTTCCTATCAGACTTTTTCTCAGTAGTGGTTGTAACCTCTCCTGGCACATCTTTGATAGGAATCACCAGTGCTTTTGGGGCTTTAATACCATCAGTGGTTGTGAAGTCCATTGGCTTAAAGTTCTCTAAGATATCACATTCATCTGACCAGGTTGGTTTAAACTGATATTTTTCAATTTCTTTATCTTTTGTTGAAACCTCTGGTTTTTCCAAAACAATTTTGTTTCCAGCTTTATCTGTGATTTTTATCTCTTCACCAGCCAAATTTGTAGGGACAACTTCAACCAACTCAGAATCAATTTCAGCAACATTTTTCTCATTTTGGTCATAGGCTCTAAAACCTACACCAAACTTGATATTGCTCTTGATCTGAGCATCAAGCATAATTTCATAACCTTTGCAGGACTCAACCCATTTTTCACAAGTGATTTGGGTTTCTTCTAACTCCTTTTTACAAACTTGGTATTTTTCTACCATAGTTTGGAGTTGTTCCTTGGTTATGCTTGATTCATGTCTTAGGCTACTCATGTCAGAATCTTTTTCACTTAACTTTGATTTTTAACTCTTTAATCAGTTTTTCAAAATTAAGTCCACCTTCTAAAATTTTGTTTCTCAGGTTTTCATTCACTTTTTTGATGTTTGCAAAAGCAATGATGCATTTGTCAGAACATAGATCTTTAAGGATCTGAGGTGATACCTTTGTAGCAGCCATAAGAGCACAGTCACACTCATCTTCACACACATCAATGTTCCATGGGTCAGTAGGAGAGTTCTTTTCCTTATCAGCAGCATTTTCTCTTTCTTCACTTGAAACCACTGTTTCATCACAAACTTGAGCTTCATCAGATTTTGACACTATCTCCACAGATTCAACACCTTCAGCAATTGTCTCTAAGGCCATTAAACAAAATTCTTGTTCAACATCATTTTTTTGCCATTGAAGCAAAGTTTTCATCAGGCAAACTGCTCCAGTCAACATAACTCTGTGTGAAAAAGCTTTGTTGACCAACCTCTGCTTGAGTAGTAGTGGTTTGAGCAGGTTATGTAACAATGGGTGCTTGTTGTACAAGCACTTGAGGATGTGATGGTGCCTGAACATATTGAATTTATGGAGCAGTGGATTGAACATAATGCACTGGAACAGTGGTAGCAGGGTGTGCAAAATGGGCAGTGTTTTGAACATGTTGAGCAGGGGCATATTGGGAATAATGAGCAGTGTTTTGTGTGTGCTGAGGTCTAGGGCCAGGATGAGTCACTATTGGTCCAGAACTTTGAGACCTGCATTCTCTGGCAAAGTGTCCTAGCCTATTACACCTATAACACTTGACTTTTGATTATCCAGCCCAACCTTCAACCCCCCATGCAAACCTGGGAATTTTCTACCAGTTCTCTTGTAAAACTCACTTGCCCTAACACTCAATAAGGCCAGTTGGTGCAAAATAACCATTTCTTCAAGATCAGAAGGTTCAATGTGTTGCAAATCATTCAGTTCAAAGGATAGATTGTCAGAGGTTTGGCTTTCCCCACTAGCAGCAAAAGCATAGTTGGGTGCATATGTTTCAAATCCAAAGTTCCCACCAGATGTAATATCTATATAGTGATCATAACTTTGGTCCTTACTGCTGCCAGAACCCTCTTCTTGGCCAAAAAGAGATGTATTACCCAATGAGTAATCATCAGTCATTTTGCCAGAATCTTGCAACTTCTTTTTCTGGTTCAACTCTCTCTCATAAGTGAGGAGTATCCCATGAAGTTGACAACGACATATCTTTAAACCCAACAGATTTTCTTGTTACATAAGCTACAGTCTCCCACTTATCTGGTAACGATCTAAGGAAACGACTATTGACAGTCGAATTAGGTAGAACCACGTTAACCAGTCTAAGTTCACCGATGAGACAGCTGTAACATTCAAACTGTTGTGTTAGAGACTCTCCTTTCAAGTGACAAAACGTTTCATACTGTTGATTTAGAACTTCTCTATTACTTTCTATCACTTCCTCAGTCCCACCGAATTGCTCCTTAAGTGCATCCCATAACTCCTTTGCACTATTGCAATGGAGTAAACCAGCATAAATTTCATTGGGTAAGGCCGAAGCAACTATGCTAAATGCCTTAGCATCCAATTCAATTTTCTGGAAACCCTGCTCCGAAAAGTTTTCAGGATTTTTTGGCACTTGTTTGGTTGGATCTTCTGTGCTTGGAACCATTGGAACGTGAGGTCCATAAGCAACAGATCTCCAGCAACTGGTGTTTTGCTGGGCAAGGATGTGACCCATCCGTCGTTGCCAAATGAAATATTCATTCTATTGAGCATCGGCGGTTTGAACAAGGATCCAGAATTGGCATCGTGTGTGTTTTGAGACATTTCAGTTGATTTTTTTCCAGATTTTTTTTTTAAAAACTTTGAACGTAGTAAAAACTCTGAATATCAAATAAAAACAACCAAACTGAATAGCAAGAGAGCTGATCTGTTCGAATCAAATCGATTGTTAGATCGAATTTGGTGAATCAAGCTCTGATACCAATTGTTAGGAACTGAGTTTGAATTACTTGTAGTTTTTGTTTCAAAAATGGAAAATGATTGAATTAAAAGAGATTTGCAATGGATACGATGGAAAACTTTTACTACAAGCAATGGTCGTTTGTTTTCATCATCATCATGCTTTCAAGTTAATTAACTTGCATGTGATTCACAAACTCCCCACCCAGCCTTTGCAATTACAGTTTGGTAATGAGAAAATGCAGAGAAGATGATATACGAAAGTTGATCTTTTAAGAGATAAGTTTAAAGGTTACAAGAGTTGCCTATTTATACTAACTATCTAACCTCTGAGCATCTTTGATGACGTCAGGGTTGATAGTGACAGGAAACAATATGTAACTAACTCTAAACACTGCTTAGACTAACTATCAGTGCTTGGCACTATTACATTGATTAACTAAGCTAATGACTAAACTCTGATTCCTATCCTCTGTCCTTGTTAACTCTGGCAGACCTTGAAGCTTTGTGAAGGCAGATGATCGGATGAGCAGTCTTTATGGAAAGCAGTGTAAGTACATCAGAGGATGTAACCTCTGATAGTTGAACCAAAGCTCGGATAGTGTTGTTTGGCTTTATATCATCTGTTCCTTTCATAGGGTTCAATCCCAACATCCTAGGATATGTTCTTTTGGTATGGAAGAAGGGAAGTTCTTGGGATTCATAGTCACCAAGGATGGTTTCAAAGTGAATCCAGAAAAAGTAGAAGCTATACAGCGCATGCCTTCACCAACAAACATCAAGGAAATGAAACAATTAGCTGGTCGATTGGCTGCCCTCAATCGCTTCCTAGCTAATCATGTTGCAAAATCTTATCCTTTCATTAGCACGCTGCGTAATTGTGTTAAAAAGAGCCATTTTCAATGGACTCCAGAGGCGGAAAAGGCTTTCAAAGAAATGAAAACATGCTTGATTCAGCTACCAACTTTGACGGCTCCGCGCAAGGCAGAACCGTTGATTTTGTATCACTCCGCATCTGATATCGCAGTCGGCGCAGTATTATTAGTTGACTGAGACAGAGTTCAAACCCCAATATACTACGTCAGCAAGATGCTAACTGACCTAGAGACTCGGTACTCGATAATGGAAAAGCTTGTTCTGGCCTTAGTTCATGCTTCGCGCAGGCTGCGCAGGTATTTTTCAGGGCATGTCATTACTGTTCTTACGAAGCATCATCTGGGCCAGATATTGTCAAAGCCTGATGTTGCGGGACGTCTTGCAAAATGGGCTATCGAGTTGGGAGGACATAATATTATGTATATACCACGACCAGCTATCAAAGGCCAAGTCCTAGCTGATTTTATTACTGAAATACCAGCAGAAAAGATTTAGGAATGTGAGGTTATTCAAAATCCAGTCCCGGTAGTAGACGATAGCATATGGGTTTTGCATACAGACGGCGCATCCAATGACGATGGCGCAGGGGCTGGCCTTCGACTAGTAAGCCCCGAGAATCATGAATTCACTTATGCGATTAGACTAGATTTCAAGAGCACCAATAACGAAGCGGAATATGAAGCGTTCCTTGCTGGACTTCACCTAGCTGTCAAAATGGGTGCAAAAAATCTTGAAGCGCATGTTGATTCTTTGCTAGTCGCTGGTCAGATTAATGGTATCTACGATGCAAAGGGTGAAGCAATGGCTTTATACCTGGAACAAGTAAAGTCTTTAATTGTAAAATAACGTACAAAATAACTCATATCAATCGTAGCGAAAACAAGCATGCAGATGCACTTAGCAACTTAGCAGCCACCAGTTTCAAGCATCTGGCCAAAGAGGTGCGCATCGAGGTACTTAAAAACGCATTTGTACCATTACGTCATGTCAACGAAGTAGAAATCGGAAATCCGTCATGGATGTCTCAAATTATCATGTTTTTGCAACACGGATCCCTTCCAGAAGGGAAGGCGGAAGCGCGTAAAATCCCTTCCAGAACGAAATGGCTGACGAAATTCTATATCGAAAATCATACATGTCCTCTTTGGCGCTGTGTAGACAAGCAAGTCCTCAATACCTGGTTCGAGAAATCCATGAAGGTTTGTGTGGTATACACGTTGGTCCGCGCATGGTGGTGGCCAAAATCATGAGCGCATGGTATTATTGGCCAGGTATACATTTGGATGCTGTTGAAATCCTACAAAAATGTTCCTCATGTCAGCGTCACGTCCCAAAAACATTACGCCCCAAAAATCCATTTGTTACGGTGACCACGGCTTGGCCCTTTCAGCAATGGGCAATTGATTTGGTGGGTCTTTTCCCTGATGCGCTGGGCGCAGTAAAATTCATTGTCGTAGCAGTGGATTACTTTACAAAATGGGTGGAAGCTAAGCAACTCGCATCAACAACAACAATGGTGATTCGTAAGTTTATTTGGGAGCACATCATTTGTCGATTTGGTCTCCCAATGCGCATAATTACTGACAATGGTCCAAACCTTGCTTCAGAAGACCTACAAAACTAGATGAAAGAGATGGATATTGAGCATGTATTCACTTCTATTGCACACCCTCAGGGCAACGGTCAAGTCGAAAGCATCAATAAACAGATTGTTGAAGGTATCAAAGCACGTCTCGGTGAAGCGCGCAGAGGCTGGGTGGATGAGCTTCCTAGTATTCTATGGGCTCATCGCATCATGCCAAAAACTAGTACGGGCGAAACACCTTTCAGCCTAGTTTACGGAACTGAAGTGGTGATTCCTCCAGAGATCGGTCTTCCATCTCCGCGCATGCTCACACTAGAAAAGCATAATAACGAAGAGCAACGTCGTTTGGATCTAGACTTGTTAGAGGAGAGATGCGAGAACGCTACAATTAACGAAGCAAAGTACAAATCCAAGCTGGAAAAATACTATAATGCTAGGGTTCGCGTATGTACTTTTCTCCTAGGGGATTTTGTCCTGTGCGACAATGAGGCCTCTAACACTGAAAAACCTGGAAAGCTCGCGCCAAAATGGGAAGGACCGTATAGTGTTAACGAAATTCTGGGAAAAGGTGCGTACACTCTTAAGCGCTTGGATGGGGCCAGTGTTCCAAGAACCTGGAATGCCCAACAGCTGTGCCGATGCCACATGTAAGCTTAGTTTCTCTAAACGCATAGGCCTTGCACTTTATCCATATTTGTGCAAGAGTTTGCTACTTGCATTAGATTTATGTTTATGTAATCTTAACGGTTCTGTATAAAACGGCCTTTCGCCTTATCATTAATACAAGAGTCGTTACTTACATTTTGCTTTTATATGTTTTATTACAAATGCATGCAATTACTTGGGTTGACACAAAAACATCACGGTTACCTTAAATCTCATGAACATAATGGTAACAAATTATCGCGAAAGGATTAGTTCCTGGTTCTACATGAGTTTTATACCTCATTTATTCGTCTCCCCTAAACAAGCAATTGTACCCATGCAAATATTGTAATCAAAATATTATGTCACTACACATAAAAGTTACAAGCGCGACCGCGCAATGGTAATTACAAAAACCACATGATTCAATCCTAACATGCTAAAGAGGATTAATCATATTCAAGAACCTCTATCTCAGTCTCTTTTCCTTCAGAAAAAATTTCTTTCAAGGGGTCTACGAAGTCATCATGTTGAAGAGCATCATCAACCAAATCCATGACTGGAATTTGAAGATGGCCTACGCTTTCTTCGTAGCAACAAAGGCAGCATTTGTATCTACTCCATGCGTTGCAGATCGGCTAGTGGCCACATGAAGCGCACATTCGCCATATCCTTGTGTATAGCCATCACTATGCGCTTCCACCATCAACTGCGCTACTGCCTCATCCAGCTCTGCGGAGTTCAGAATTGAGTTTGCAATCTGCACAAGTATATTTCAAGATAAGTTCGTGCATCCAAATATTCAAATTATTATAAGGTCATGGACACTTACATTTACTACCCCATATTGCTGCATCCATGATAAGTTATTCGTTAAAGGCTTCGCCACGCTCTCAGCAGTAACACGAGCAACCTATGCCTCCTCAATCTTCTTCTCATTTTCAGACAGGCGACAAGATAGCTCAACTTTCCCCACCTCTGCTAACTGCAAGTTTTTCTTTGCAACATCCAGATCCGCTTTCATTTGTTCCTGATCAAACAGCATAGAGGTAAGATCAGCAATTTCTTTATTTCTAAGGAGAAGGGTCATGCTTGTTTCTACCTCTTTCTGCTCACTGTGCTCGCGGTGAGAGCGGGCTTCATCAGCAGCAACAGCTACCGCATCGGCCATATCTTTCTTCAGCTTCTCGATCTCATTGTGCATGATGATTTTTTCATTATTGTCGCGCTCACATGCCTCTTCCCAACGCTTGCGCTCCTCAACATGTAGCGCAGCCTCCACCTCAGCTTTCTTTTTCCACCCCATGGCGGACCACTCTTTTGTCTTCTTCTCATCCTCAAATTTAGTCTTTTCGGCTTCAAGATTCACCATCAAAGCCTTAACCTTCTCCTTCTCCACCCCCACCTTAAATTTTGACGTTTCAAATTCATCTCAATCTTTGTGCATACTGCGCCACTCGCGCACGATCCTATGGGTGGTGGATGAGGCACTCGCACTTTCTTGAAGGTATGCACGATAGTTTTGATCATACGACTGGTCCTCTTGAAATTTTACCTCCGCAGGAGGGTACGCACCCTTGAACCATTCACGACACGCTTGCTAGTCGGAGAAAGTGTCTCCTTGTTTTAATTTCCAGATCGGTGCGTGAATATCAGAGGCCCTCTTTGATGAGTATGATCGATAATAGTAGTCACCAGGAGTCTCATCTCGACGGATGGGCGACTCTTCCTCTTGATTTTCAAACAAAGATTCAAACACCTGCGCCGAGGGGGAAGGGCCAGAATGTTTAGACTGCTCGCCAGCAGTAGTCTCTGTCTCAAGCCTTGATAAAAATAGAGCAGTATCTTTAAACTGCTTCCCAGCAGTTGCACTTGATTCATGAATTGTTGGAGATGTAGCTGTATATTTAGACTGCTCGCCAGCAGTAGCATCAGATGGAAATTTTAGTTTTTCCTCAACATTCTTCTCCGCTTCAGGAGCCACCTTCTTTGGGGAGCTTGGTTTGATAAACTCCACTTCAGGCCTCTCCGCCTCAGGTTCCACTACCTTATCGCCACCTGTGGTTTTTTCGGTAGTAGCAACATGCACTGTGTGGACTGGTGACAAAGGCTCCGATGGTTGAGAAGAAGCCCCCGCTTTCTTTACAAAAATAACACAGTCGATTCGTAGCTTACATAAGTAAAAAAGGAATACTATATATTATACCATGAGAAAACTTAGCAGCTAAAGCATCCAGATTGCTTTTCTTGCCAATCTTTTTTCTCATCATCTTCTTTGGGGGCTGCGCCAATGGCTCTGGGTCTGCAGGTTTCCTTTTCTTTGACTTATCCCTAATTAAAGGCTCTGGACTTGATTCCAGATCAATAGGGTCGTCAGGGTTTGCAGCAGGAATGTCCGCGCCACTTACTGGTTCCGCTTTAGGTTTCTTTAAACCTGCAGGCGTAAGATCTTCCAAGGAATCAGACACCACCAGGTAATCACACTAAGAATCAGATACTAGTCGCGTACCTTTCTTTGTTTCCACCTTGGGAACATCAATTTTCTTCGGCGCAGTGGCTGCAGGAATAGGTTTCTTCTTCTTAGAATTTGGGCCTACGCCCAAGTTTATCAAATCACCTAAACTCGAAACAAACATGTATATAAGCCACGAGTTGTATTGCAATATTACTTAAGCACGACAAAAGGAAAACGGTAATATTGCAATATTAACTCAGGCGCATTACAAACAAAGAGAACTTACCAGCAATCGACGAAGGTTGCATATTCAAATCTTCCTCTTTAGGAAGCTCAAAGTTCACCAAGATTTGCTCATACCAAGACGACTCTGCCGCATCCAACTGAATCATGCTCATCTTTCCCTTGTCTCTCTTGAATGAAACATTATATAACGCAGTAATTGAAAAAGCACAAGGATAAGAAATTGAAATAATTAACATACCATAAAAGCTTCAAAAGTGCATGATCACTTACTATGGTTATCCTCCAAATACACTGGCTTGTCGCGACGATCCGCTTTCCAGTGTAAGCTCATGCCGGCTGCAACTAAGGCTCGCTCCGGTAACATAATCTGGGAACGTCCTTCAGATCTTGATACCATTCTTTGTTAACCGGTATCGATATGGTTTCCAAGGGAATAACCTCCACACCCCGGAATGTCACCTTCATTGGGATCACCCCAGTCTTTATGTAAAAGAACTTTTGTTTCTAATCGTGGTATGACTTAGGAGGAGTGAGTAGCAACTTCTTTGCCGGTAATCATTGCTGGAACGAGTAAAAGCCCAAGGAACAATGCAACTGGTAAAAGACTCGGAAACGGTTCACTGTTGGAATAATATTCATAGATCGGCATACGAACTCGAAATGTCTGATCCTCACCATTCCTATCGGATTAAGTTGGGAGATATGGAATTTATAATAATCAAGAAGATCTATAATGAAGCGAGTAACTGGTAAACGGAAGTTTCCTTTGGCAAAATATTCCCGAAATAGAGTAATGTAACCAGCCGAAGCTTGGGCCGCCGTATCATTTTCTTCTGGGTATCGGGCACCCCAAATCGATGGAATTTTAAAATTCTTTACAAAATTATCGAATGATTCCTTATACCATTTCAATGGTGGCAGAGACGACGACATCTCTACAACGTCTTTGGGTTTAGAACTGGTCGACATGATGACCCGAGCGATATCAAAACACTTAGAGCAGAAAAGAAATGGATAGTGGATGAAAATTTTTTCAAAGAAGCAAAGGAATTCAGAGAGTTTTTTCCAATTTTCTCAAAACACAAAGTGAAGAAGATGAAGAGAAGGGGTATATATAGTCATCGCAATTAATACCCTAGAAGAACGTGCCGCCCCTTTTTAGGAAATCTCGAAACCCTAGTCAACAAGTGGGCGAGTGGGGAACAGTAAACCAGCCTCACGCGCACGTTTCTCTCACGGCGGTCGTAATCCGATAAATGCTTGATGTCTGACACTGTTGACAACATGTCACACAGTGGCCAGACGTCATCTTTTGCACGTTCTTCTCACCAACCACTGACACACTATCCTGTCACAGGTCAGCTTTTTTTCAAATTTCAAATTTTCACCTGTTATCCAGTAAACCGTGCCTTCACCATGAAGTTTTCTTTTCCTACGGGGCAACAACACGTTGTATACCATTCTCAAACAATGAAGTGCATACTTGATAGTAGTCCAGTGCTCCACCTACTTGCCATTCACGCATAAGAGCAACACTGGACTGGGGGACTTGAAGGGGTATGGTCCCAAAAACATTGCGCAAGTGTTGGAGACCATACCACAATAGCATTAAGACCATCTTAAAAATAAAGTCTTGCGCACCTCGCGCAGACTATTTAAAAAAGATCTAGAATAAACAATCACTTGATTACTCATGCGCAGGGATACTGAACACTAATATTCATTTAACACCCTTGCGCAGGCTCGCGCAACGATACAGTTAAGCTTGAAGTTAGTTTCACAGATCTAAAACATTCTCGCGCGAAGGGAACTCAATTCTGGACAAAAGGAATCTTTTCTTTTACAACCGACCGGACACATGGCAAAGTGATCAAGGCTTCACAGCTGTAAATCTTCTAGAAGCATTTAATGTCCATTGTGTAAAACCTCATTCGGTTATAACCGAATATGACGTGGCGATATCCTGGACGCTCATCTAAATCACGATGAGGGCATAACCTACATGCAAATCTAAAAGCAACCGGCATCTTTCCAACCTTTGATCAATTCATGATCCGTGAACATGGATGGGAAAATAACCGCTAACGGTGCAGAATATTCCATTAACTCTCCATTACAATTTTGGCGCCCAAAATACCAGCTCTAAATAAGAGACTTGAGGTACAAGCTATTGATTCACTTTCACTTACATTCACTCTTTACTACTTATCACTTCCGATCACTGTACTTATTCTCACGCCGGAGGATGGTCACGGAGAGAACCCCCATTCTCCTCGTGGCGAGACTAACTGCGTTTCTGTTTTGCAGTGATCTTCCCGCGAACCAGATCCATCGGCGAGCAAACTTAGGATTAACCTTTTTATGCAGAAACCGTACTCCCAGATCTAGATTGATTCCGATCTAACGTTGATCTGGTGTTTCTTCAATTTCTCTCACACTTTGCCACCACTCCACCACTACTACAACACCAACACCCACAACCATCATCCATCTTTCATCTTTAGAGTGTGTAGTAGTCTCAGGATCCAAGATTGATCGTAAGATTTCTTGTCAAACAAAGGCCATGCTTGGCTAATCTCTTACATCACTTGGTGAAGATAAATCTTTTATGTATTACTTTTGATTTTTAATCTTTCGGCTACTTTTTAATTAGGTATGTATTAATGACTTTAAATATTAGTTTCTTATGTTGAAGCGAATTTTCTTAACCGTTTCTTCATGATGTCATTGATTTGCTCATTCATGTCTTTACAGTCTATATAAAGCACGTTAACTACTTGGAAAGTGGTTAGAAGGGTGGTTTGGTAAAGTTTTTGTCTCGTTCAGTGTATAGATCCTGCGAGAACTTGGTTCAAGCTTACTAGGACCTCCTTCATGTCCTGGTTGTATATGGTATTTCGCGACGCTTTTCTCTACTATGCTATTATAACAAAACTTGTATGCTCGTCAATACATTTTTGTATTGACATTATTTTAACGTATGTTGCAGGTTAAACGCAGGTTAAATCGAATCAAGATAAGGACTCTCTAGATACACGCTAAATCAAGTTGTCTACTTTGTTTTATTGTTTGAGAAACTTGGATTTATTTCAATTATTGTATGAATATTTGTTTAGTTTTATGGGAAATTGAACCTTGTTAAATATTGTCATATAGTAATTGTTATGGATTCTCTTGAGCAATCTGATTCGCTTAGTGTCGCGCCCCGATGATTCCGCCATCGGTTGGGGTATGACATTCTCAATAAACATATAAGACAAATATTGTTTGCATTTTATAAAGAACATTAAGTTAGAATCAGGGAAAATAAAGCAAAAAGAAATAGATATCATTTTCGATAATTTGGTATTTTCTAATAAACATATAAGACAAATATAGCTTGTATTTTATAAATAAATTATGTCATAATGAGGGAAAATAGAGCAAAAAGAAATAGATATCATTTTCGATATTTCTGTATTTTCTATATTTACGTGATACTTTTGGTGTTTGAATTTAAAACCTAAGATATTTTTTCCCAATTCAAATATAGAAAGTATAAAAGAGAAAGGAGAGAAATATTGTTATGTCAAACATATAAATGATGATGTCATGCTTTCAGAAATAAGAGAGAGGAGATATGACATTGAGAAAAAAATGATTAAAATACCCTTTTAAATTAAATTGATTATAGGTGATGTGTTAATTTTTTATTGCATAAGAGGAGTTCTCATGGTTCTCATAACTGGTAGTGGTTCCTTCTTGAACCGAATCATATATATATATACATAGGGTTAGATTCATTTGCGAACAACTCACTTGATAGTGAACTAATCATAGCCTTTGATTTATCAATACACAAGTGCAATCAATGACCAGGATTTGATGTAAAAAATACACTAGTGTATTTTACGAATTAATGATTTAAATCAATGGCATGGATTTGTTCACTCGGTTGACAAATACGCTATTGTTCACTATAAAACCCCACCCTATATATATATATATATATATATATATATATATGATCAAGATCATTTCAGAACGGGAAAATGTCATAGAATAGTAATCAAGTTTCAAAAGTGTTCTATTTAGGCCACTCGTATCGTTTTTGTCCCAATTAGATAACTTAACATTTAAATCGAGTCATGTCTTTTTTTCCACGTGTCAAGAGAAAAATTGAGCATAAGATGCTACGATCGGATTATTTTAATGTATGAAATTTAATTATTGAAAATAAAAACACTTTAATTACATTAAAAATTTTAAAAATAAGTTAAAATCCACGTCATCACTCGACGTTAACATCAAATGAAAGGGAAAAAATAAACAAAAATCCGCATCACCACGGTTACCTATGAAATGGATAATAAAACCCTTAATTTTAATAAAAAATGAATGTTGAGTGACCTGATTGAAACACTTTTAAAACTTGAGTGACCTAATTAAAACACTTTTAAATCTTAGTTACTATTCTACAAAGTTACCCCTTTCAGAACTATTAAATCTTTCAGAACTTGCAAAACTCATCATAACCCTTAGGTCATTTGATCAATGGTTTAAAATAGTAATGGTATTATTGTAATTAAAGAAACTTTGAGAGACATTTTAATAAATTAAAAAAGGGTATTTTAGGAAAATTAAAACAAATCAGTTCCTAATTTTTCTCATCTCTCTCTAAATTAAATTAACATTCATATACAGTTCATCTGTTTCTTCTATCTCAATCGCACAATAACATCAAAAAGGGATCTGAGAACCCTTCCTACAAATCGCAGAGAAAGCATGATCTAATCGGCCCCTCACGACGGCCCTCTGCATATTTGCTTTTCTCTTTCTTTCGCAACTTTCAGGTGTTGTTTTTTCACATATTCTTTGATGACAACAAGTCTTTAATTTGTTGATGGTATTGTACCTTTTTTGTATATGTAATGAGTTCTTTTATATTGGTTTAACATTTGGTTTTTTAATGGTTTATCACTCCTCTTTTAGGTAGATACAGATGGAACTCTATTTGTTTCTTTCAATTATGATATTGAGAATATACGTTTTCCACAGAACCAGTAAAGGTTTGGGTTTTCTTTTTAATTCTTTCTAAAGTACTTGATTGTATATTTGATTTGATATTTTTTAGTTTTTCTTTCATTAAGGCCATGCGTAATGGTTAATGCCCCCTAGGGTCATTTTCTGTCACATCAATATTACAATGCTCTCTAAGAAAATGTGTAATGGTTATTGCCCTTTAATGCCTCAATTCCATCATTACTTTTCAATTTTATTATCTTCATTGGGCATTATATTAGAAATGCCCCTTCCTCTTAACGCCCATATAAAGCCCATAGGAGTGGAGTTGAGGGCATTATCAAGTCACCTCATGCCCCTATAATGCCCCATTACTCATGGTCTAACAAAGGTGAAATCGTGAAAGTAGTTAATTTACTTTTCTTTGTTATTTTTAGTTATGGCATTCTTTCAATAGTTACATGTATGTAAATAGTTTAGTTTTACATATATAATTACATATGTGTTAATCGTTAACTTACACACATGTAAATACTTAACTTACATATGTTTAATACAGGGTTACATACCGAAATGGTAATTGTTTCAGTTTTGGTTTACTTATATTATATTTAATATTTAGATTCTAATTTTACATAGTAGTTAACAATTACATCTGCATGTTTTAATACCAAAGTTATTTTAATTTATCAAGTATTTATTTTGCATTCATGACAGGTTTTGAGATTATCATACTTTTGACCATTTGAGGTGTTTGCTTTGGAAATACTTAGAAACTCAATGGAGAAGAAAGAGACAAGTGAAAACGCATCTGTAGGTTGATAAATGTATACAACAACGAGTTGACGCTAGTGTATATAATTTTGAACAATTTTAATATGCACATGTGTAATCATTTATTTTCCTACACATGAGTGAAACATCTATGTATATATGTGTAATTGTAGATTTGAATTATGTCTTAGAGCATTTCCACCCGTTTTTGTTATACTCACGATCAATTTAGACTTTGGATGATTGTATAAAGATTTATATATATGTAAATAAATGATTGATTTGAAAATCAAGTAATCATTATCAAGTTTGCATATATGTAAATAGCATATTTACATATATGTAAGTAGTTGTTTAGGTTGAAAAAACGGAAATGGCATAATTAGTATTTACATATATGTAAGTAGTTGTTTAGTTTAAAAAATGGATTAGTAGTATGAATTTTAATATATGCATATGGATGCTCGTCTTTGAATAAATTGATTACTAATTTAAAAAGTTACATATATGTAAATATTACACATATGACGAACACTTTCATACATATTTAAATAGGCAATGTTTAATAAGTTTGATCTTTAATCATTTTGAAGGAAACACGGACCCTATAAAAGTTATATTTGTAAATCCGCACAGTTCAAAGAGATTAGATGGAAAAAAAAAGGAGGGAGAAACTTAATTAGATTTTAATATATTTGTAATTTGTACAGTTCAAAGATCTGAGAGAAAAAAAAGGGAGAGAGAATTAATTAAGTTAATTAATAGGAGAGAGAAACTAATTTACATATTACCATTTATACCCTTTTTTATTTTTATTTACAATTTTTATGATAAAAAAAATAGTGGTTCATATTGGTTCTGCAAGTTCTCAAAAAAATGAGGTTTTGTAATGAACCATTCCCTATATGTATATATATATATATACATATGGTAGGGATCCTAAGAGAATAGCATCCTATTTGAGAAACTTGAAAAAAATCTAGACCACACATTTTTCTAAGTTTTTCGCAATATACACATATGTATAGTTTACATTTGACTATATACATATGTGTATAATTCAATATACATATATGTATATAGTCACTTTTAAATATACATATGTGTATATTACGAATTACTTAGAAAAATGTGTGAACCAGATTTCTTCTCAAGTTTCTCAAATAGCCTACCTCTTTTCACATGATCCTAACGCTATCTATATATATATATATATATATATCTTCTGTGTGTGTGTGTGTGTTATAGGGGAGGGTTTAAATGAGAATGCTAAATATAGCGAGAACCGTTAGAACGAATAAAAAAACCACGAGAACTTGGTTAAAAACAATTAAAATTCAAAATTTCTTTTTACGCGTATCATTGTTATTCAAATACAATGTTAGAATATAAATCTACATGTTTAAATTTACATGTATTTGTAAATAAAGAAAATTTACATTTGTGTAAGTTTGTCATTTACACATGTGTGAGTTTGCTGTATTTACACACGTGTAAAAAATTTATCAATAGTTATTCTGAAAGAATATGTGAATTATTTAAAGAGTAAATTCTTTTTTTAATGTTCTATTTTAATTATAAGGAGGTTTGTATTAAAAAATGCTTTTGATTAATTTTCTTCACTGTTCTCACGGTTCTCGCAATATTAAGCGTTCTCAAGATAACCTCCCCTGTATATGTATAGTGGAGGGTTCAAATGAGAAATTTTTTTTCTAAGAATAAAAAGAATAACTTTTAAACCAATAGAAATTCTCCATTTACTTCATTTAATGTGTGTATTTAATGTTATGAAAAAGGGTATATTGGTAAATCTATAATTGTCATTAATTAGCTAATTAATTGAACTTGTAACTCATTTTTTAACATACCTTTCAAGATAAAATAATTATGGCGAAGGACAATTTTCGACATGTGTAAGATAAATTTTAGTATGTGTAGGATAAATTTTGAAATGTGTAGGGTAATTTACATGTGTGTAGGGTAATTCCCGTAAGTATAAGACATATGTAGGATAAATTTTGAAATGTGTAGGATAAAATGTTTTTGATTTATTAATTAAAGACAACATAATTAATGAGAGGAGTTATAAATTATAATGTTTTACCATTATGCCATTTTATTCTTTTTCTTCTCATAGTAAATTTTTTCTCAAATGAACCTTCCCCTGTATGTGTATATATATATATATATATATATATATACATATATATATAGGTGAAGTATAGGAAGAAAACTCATTTGAGTTAAAAAAACTACTCACCACTTTTTTGTTTTCTTTTTATAAAATGTTCAAATATATTTATGTTATATTCCCTATTTTGCTTTAGAAAAAAATAAAAATGTTACATAGGATTTCTACAAGGGTTTCTTGAGTTTTTTCAACTTAAGTGGGTTTATATTTTATCTTTCCGCTATATATATATGAGAAAACTATATATAAATGAGAAAACTAGAAAACTAACTAAAAAGGCAAAAAAAAAAAACATAAAAACATACAATTTTTTTTATAATTTTTTTATAAAAAATCGCTGCTTTTTATGTATAAAAAACTTTTTTTTCAAAAAAAAAACATGTACTGCACATGTGCACTATATGTGTACTGCACATGTGCATTATATGTATATGTTGCACCTGTGCATTATATTTTTTTATTTTTTTTAAAGTTTTTTTTATATAATATATATAGCGATTTTTTATAAAAAATCAAAAAAAGAAAAAAATTGATATGTTTTTTTTGGCTTTTTTAGTTAGTTTTTTTAAACTAGTTTTCTCATGATCCATCCCATATATTGATATGTTTTTTTTAAATTGATATGTTTTTTTTGGCTCTTTATTTACAATACCATCCGTAATACACTACTTTTTACATTACCAATATTAAAAATGCACATGTGCATCATTATGTATAACCATGATACAACGTGTTTTTGTACAAAAATTTTTTGATTTTGAATGATAAGTAGGCCAATATAGATGGTTTTTGGTTAGTTATATCTAGTGGTTGATGGTTTTGTTATATTTGTCACTTTATGATGTAATATGTTGATTGGATGATATAAAGGGTGTTGATATACATGAAATAAAGTGAAAATATTGGTAATGGTTTTGTATTATGGATGGTAGGAGGCAATGACATTGTATTATGGAGGGTAAGAGGTAATAGTAGTGTATTATGGATGGTATGATAGATGAAAGGGAAAGTGTATTCAAAGTAGTGTACCAAAACACCTTATATCATGCTAATACATATAGATGCACATGTGCATTTCTAATATAGGTAATGTAAAAAATAGTGTATTACGTATGGTAGTGTAAATGAAAGTGCAATTGTCTAATATTAGTAATGTATTACAGAATTTGTCAAAGAAATGATACATATGCACATGTGCATGGATAACTGTTACTCGAATTTTTTTTATTTTTTTTATTATTGACGAAATATAACGATTTTTCAAAAAAAAAAAGTATTGAAAAATTGTTTTTGGTGTTTTTTAGTTGTTTTGGTTGTGTTCACACTATTTCTCGCGTTTCTCACAATAAAGGGTGGATCCTAACAGATCATGATCGTTAGGGTGGTGTTTACACCGTTTCTCGCGTTTATTTTGTTGTGTTTACATTGGTTCTCGTGGTTCTCGTATGAATATTACCCTGCATATATTATAGGCTACGAGTTGACGACAAAGTCCAAAATTCTTAAAAAGTGTAAAAAGTCATAAACACCATAATGTCAACTATAAAACATATCCAAAACCCATAAATAACATAATAAAGAATACTAATACGCTATATATGTGGGTTTTGTTTTGTGTTTTTGATGATAAGGCTCGAATTATCTAATGACTAACATTATGTGTTTTATGTTGATTAATTATCATGTTGTGTTTTATATTTATAGTTCTATAATGGTATGTTTGGAGTTTTTAGTAATCTTCACTTTGTTATTTTTGGGTTTTCAATGTGTTTTAGGGCTGAAATTATGGTGTTTTATGATGTTGTACACTTTTTAGGAGATTTAGACTTTGTAGCCGAAACCCACCACATATATATATATATATAGGATAAGGATCCGTTAGGAACTACCCTTTATTGTGAGAACCGCGAGAACTAGTGTGAACACAAACAGTATTACCTAAAAAAAATTTAAAAACACCCAAAAATTTTTTTTAATATTTTTTTGAAAAATTCGCTATATTTCGTCAACAATAAAAAAATAAAAAAAAATAAAAAATTGAGTAACAATTATCCATACACATGTGCATTTTTATCATTTCTTTGACAAATTCAGTAATACATTACAAACATTGGACAATTATACTTTCATTTAAACTACCACGTGTAATATACTACTTTTTACGTTACCAATATTAAAAATGTACATGTGCATCTATATGTATCAACATGAAATAAGGTGTTTTGGTACACTACTTTGAATACACTTTCTCTTTCATCTATCATTCCATCCATAATAAACTTCCATTACCTCCTACCATCCATAATACAATATCATTACCTCCTACCATCTATAATACAATACCACTACCAATATTTTCACTTTATTACATGTATGTCAACACCATTTATACCATCCAATCAACATAATACATCATAAAGTGACAACTATAACAAAACCATCAACCACTAGATATAACTAACCAAAAAACATGTATATAGGCCTACTTCATCATTCAAAATCACAACATTTTTGTACCAAAACACGTTATATAATGGTTATACATAATGATGCACATGTGCATTTTCAATATTGGTAATGTAAAAAGTAGTGTATTACGGATGGTATTGTAAATTAAAGTGCAATTGTCTACTACTGATAATGTATTACGGAATTTGTCGAAGTTATGATACATATGTACATGTGCATGGATAACTGTCACTCGAAAAAAAAAGTTTTTTTTTAGTAGCGAAATATATCGATATTTTTTAAATATAAAAAAAATTGAGTACTTTTTTGATTTTTTTAGATTTTATTTTGTGTTCACATTGGTTCTCGCGGTTCTCGCAATAATGGTGGTTCTCGCATGAGCCTTCCCTATATATAGGGAAAAGGTAAAATGAAAACCACCTTAAGTTGAGCGAACCATGAGAACCATTTTCCACCTTAGATCTTTCTACAATATGTGGTTGAGATTGAATATTAATAAACATGTGTCATATTTTGTTTGTCTTTATGAAAAATATTAATTTATTGAGAAAATGGTTATTTGATGATTTAGTTAAATGGCTATTAATTATTGATAACACATGTCAAGAGTCTTTTAATTGCTTTTGACTAAATATTCAAACCATCATTTTTTGTCTATTTTTTTTAAATGTAAAAAAACATCTTCTTTATTAAATTAAATTTTTAAACAAATGTAATTTTTTTGAAAACATAGACCAATTTTTAACATCCCCAACTTCTCTATTTTTTTTACGTTTAATGGTTAACGTTGACGCGAACGGTTACGTTTTACGTTAGACCAAAATAAACTGCCCTTTTTATTTATTATTTCTCTCATTACATTTTTCACGTTTGATGTTTTATGTGGGCGTTTTTTTACGTTTGAAGTTTTACGTCAGCGCGAAAAGGTGCCTCCCTTCTAAAAACTAACACCAACCGTAAATTCTTTTACACAACAAAATAAAAAATAAAAAACTAATTTACGTGTTACGTTTTTAACGCACGTTGTCGAATATTTTTTACACGCGTTGTCTTTATCGTACGTACATGTTTTTGTTTATTTTTTTACAAAGTGGTGTATTGCGTAAAGACGTTTTTTACGCACTTTGTCTAACATTTTTTTACGCACGTTGTCAAATTCCATACCTTGATTTATTTACACACATAAGAAATCGATAAAACCCACGCTTGCCGAAAGGTTTTTTAATGCACGTTGTCGAGTGTTTTTTTACATATGGTGTCGAATGGCTTTTTAAGTACGTCGTCGAATGTTTTTTTATGTGGGTTTTCTTTGGCTAACGTACACAAAAACATTTTTACACATGCAAACATTTTCAAAAAAAATATTTTACATTTGAAATCGAAAAACCACCACCGCAAACAGTCACCATCACCGTGCCACTACCATCTCCGTCTCAGAATCACCACCGCCACTGCCCGCCGTCTACATCACCCCCTTCCACTGCCTTCGAGACCGCAGCCGCGGCCATCTGCATCATCCCGATCAGTCATCTTGACGGGTATCCGTTCCCCGATCCGCCACCAACATTGGCGACCCCACCCTTTCCGTCTTCCACGGTGGTTCTGCCGCCTTCGAACACCACAATCACCTTGATATGAGTCTAACTTCTAGGCATTTTCTTTTGGATCTCACTTTATTGTTTGTATATTTTGAATATGATGAATCAAACATTTTTTTAGATTTCCATTTGATTTTTTTTAAATGTAAATGAGAGAAAGGGAAATATGAGAGAAATATTCTACTGTGAAAGAAAAGAAAGAGAAAGAAAAAAGAAAATGAATGTCACTTTTAAAAAGAAGAGAGATAGAAATAATGTGACATTGAGAGTAAAAGACTACATTGTCCTTTTGATTTAATTTGAAAATATGTGATGTGTTAATATCTTATTGGATGATAGGAGTTCTCATTGGTTCTTACAACTGATAGTGGTTCTTCCTTGAGCCGAATCCTATAGGATAAAGATAAAATGAAAACCCTGAATTTTGAGAAAACCCTAGAAAACCCTAAAAAAACCCAACCTACCGACTTTTTTTCTGAAAAAAATTACACATGTAATATACGTGTTTTTAAGAGTTTTGAGCCAACAAAAACAAAAAAGCGCCGAAGGAATATTTAAAAAAAAATAAACAAAATTTCAGCAACTTACATGTGTTAGACAAAGATGCTGAAACTTGTTTTTTAAAAAAAAACATCCCTTTGGCGCTTTTTTTGTTTTTTTGGCCCAAAACTCTTAAAAACATTTATATTACATGTGTTATTTTAAAAAAAAAAGTCGGGAGGTAGGGTTTTCTATCTAACCTTACCCTATATATAGCAAAAGGATAATAAAAAAACCCTATTGAGTTGAGAAAACTTTGTTAACTATGTTTCAACCATTGATTTGTTAAGTTCTACGGCTGTCATTTGATTATGGAAATAAACCCATCTTTTTTTATTATAATAATCCTGGAAAATGCAAAAAAAAAAGTAACACAAGTGTAATATCGAAAACTTGTTCACTTGATCAGAAGTGTAACCTGTACACGGGTCCACTTACGTCAATCACAAAAATAAAGATGACGACTGTAGTTTGGACTTGTAGACGTCCATTATATTCAAAATTTTCATTACACACACGTATCCCCATACACAAAGAATCCAATTTAAAGATTTTATCACTTTCACCCAACAAGATCTTTAAAAACCATAATCAACACACCTCCAAATACTCTCTCTATTCTCATCATCCGTCTTCAACAATAAAGAAAGTCTGCTTTCATCCCTGACGATATGCTGTTCAAATGAACATCTGAATCTCAATGAGTTAGGGTTGCAAGCCAAACTATTTCAGTGAAAATAAGGTATGTTTTCCGGTCCGTGTATCTTGTTTTCCAGTGTTTATGGTGAAAATGTATTTGATTTAGGGTTTCAAAGAAAAGTGCTTAAAGACGACATACTGAGGAATATTTTAAGGGCTTTTGTTGTTTTTCACATAGATTATTGCTAGTCTATACGGAAAACAAAACCCCGTTTTTTGATTGATTACGTGACAACATTTTTGTTGATTCTTTCAAAAACCTCGTTATTCAATGCTTGCAACAGATTTCAAACTTTTTTTAAGCGTTCTACTGGCATTTAATGAGATGTTCATAGGTTTGGACGGTGATTTGTAGTGATATGTTTCATTAATGAACATGCAGTGGGTCCTTTTTTTGACATTGAACTAAAAGTTGTAAAGTACTTGGATTCGAAACTGAACTTGGGTTTTGGGGAACAATTGTTTTCCGAAAAATTGTGGAAATGTATTGAAATTTCACAAAGCCAACAAAAGAAAGAGAACAAAAATTGACTTTCTTGTTAGTTTGTGAGCGAATATTTTTTTTACTGTTATTTGTTCGTTAAAATACCAAAGTAACAAATTACAAACAAGTGGCAGGTAAACGGGCAACAAGCTGCGCCGCAACCCCCTTTTGAATTGCAAAACCAATCCTACTAAAGACGAAACGGCCCTTAAAGGTTGAAAGATTACTATTCACAACCCATTGGACCATATTTAGAAATTCTACAGCCTCTGGGGCTAGGGACCCAAATGTATCAAAGCGAATGGGATAAACACGTGTTGATTCTCTAAACAAGCCTTATCGTGTTTAGCGACCTTGCCTGATTCCGCCTTTAACGCCAGCAACAAACCCATTATCCCTGAGTCCAACAAGAGGGGACACTTCTGTAAGGTCCACACAAACGTGTTTCCCCCTAGCCCACCGAAACGCAAGAATATCAGCTGGCCGAAGAGTAGACCTCCCATCGAGCGGATCCGTCAGAAAGTTCACCGGAGCCTCCTTTTTTGTTTAAATCCCTGCCCGCTTTAGAACATCATAGAGAATATCCCTTACCAAATCATGTCGGTATTTAAAACCAGGTAACTCCTTACAATGGACCGCATGTTCGCCAAAAGTATCTAAACAAGCCTTGCGACAAACTGTGCAGGGCTCATCAACCGGAAACAGAGGGATCATTAGCCGGTACTTAAGAATTGCCCGGTATTCCACTGCTGACATGTGTTGGCCTAGTCCTTCAATGGGGATAACTGTCAGAAAATCCTGAAAATGAGGTGCCCGGAGATACCAAACACAACTTTCTGACAAGGGGATAGACTAAACTTCTCTCCCAAACACTGGACAGTTCTACTAAGTAGGGCACTCGCCAAAGCATTCTGGGCTTTAGGGGGACGGTGACCTTATTAGAGAAACCACCAAGATCAAAATCCGGAAGGGACATGTGCATGCAATCCAACGCGCACACATAATCAGAATCTAACCCAACAATACCACAGTCTCGAAGAATGTGGTCCTGTAAACTCCAAGATTGCGTCCTCGAGGCCACAAAAGCATACATGGATACATCCTCAGCCGAACATAAACCCAAACCCCCAAAACGGGTCGGGAGGGATGCAAGCCTCCATTGAAAATCCCCAAAAAACGGACCCCAGCAAATCACGATATCCTCGATAGCTCTCCGAAGGCCTTTGTAAAAAACCGAAACAGCCTCCCCAACAAATGTGAGTTGGCACGTTCTTAGGCCAAACAACTTAGCAACACCCATGCAAGAGCGCAGCAAGAAAAGCTTGCATTGAGGGTCCCGCAGATGTGGAAGATAGCTCATCAGATCCACTGCACAAGATGCCCTTTTCACGGCCAACCTAGTGATGAAACCCGCATCGCGAATAACAGCGCCCCCGAGGAGTTTGACACTCGACACCGGCCTCCCAATCCCCCACTAGGAAACAAACCCTTTTGCTTCTTAACTCCATTGCATGCTGGCCAAACATTAGAGTATATGGTTTCTTTAAACGCATAATCACCAAAAAAAAGGAAAACGAGCACGAGTGCAACAAAAGGTCATCACATGAAACAACACACATAAACGTCGATGAAACTAATAGGTATGTAACCCATGATACGCGTTTTGTGTCAAAAGAAAGATTGGTATGTAAATATTTGTCACACCAATATCCAAAAATGGCAAAAACAATAAAAATAGTGACTAACTAATGTTTATAGATTTATGTTACATTACCACTGTTACATATGTGGGTTGTGTACCATTGTTAACATTATAAAATTTGCATGCATAAAAAACGTTAAAGATATATGTTACATTAACTTTCTCACATACTTAAGAGTGTGGTACACGTATTACGTGTAATAAATTTAAGATGTTACACATGTTCACTGTATATATTGTATGTAACAGCTTGAGATGAAAAATTATAAACATATTACTGATTTTCTTTTAAACGTATACATGCATTAAATTTCTGGTCTTAGATTCCTTACCTTTTTGTTGTGAACTAACACGTGTTTTACATGTTCCAAATATGTAGACATGATAAAACACAGAAGACGAAAGTGCAGCCAGCTAAGGCGGTGTTCACGTTAAAGGTAACACATGTTTTGATTACAAAATACACAAAAAATGGGGAAAAGCCACCAAAACGAATTTTTATACAGACCTTTTTGCATAACGTCTTTTAGAGATGGTTTGAATGGAAATTCAAACACAAGCAACGAACCAGACATTGATGAAGGGGGTGAAGAGACTAATCAAAAGGAAGTTGGTGTAGAGGGAAACATAAAAAAAATACAATAATTCGAAGAATAAACTGTTGTCGGTTAAGAAGGGGGTTAGGAAAATGAATACAATAAAGGGCAGTCGCAGAAAACAACACACGGAATCATTGATGAAACTAATAGGTATGTATCCCATGATACGCATTTTGTGTAAAAAGACTTGTATGTAAATATTTGTCACATCAATATCCAAAAAATTGGCGAAAACAATAAAAATTGTGACTAACTAATGTGTATAGATTTATATGTTACATTAACCAGTGTTACATACATCTATGAGTTGTATACCATTTTAATATTATAAAATTTGCGTGCATAAAAAATGTTAAATATATATATGCTACACTAACTTTGTCACGTACTTAAGAGTGTACATGTACATGTACACATATTTATATAAAATTTAAGATGTTACACATATGTTCCATGTATATTTTGTATGTAACAACTTGGGATGAAAAATTGTAACCATATTACTGAATTTTTATTAAATATATACATGCATTTTCCTGGTCTTAAATTCCTTACCATTTTGTTGGGACTTACGCATGTGTTTTACACTTATAAAATAGAGTAAACTTTTGTTTTGTTCCCTGTGATCACTTTAATGGTTTTGCCTCAATCGTTTAAAAATAGCCATTTTCCTCTCTGATGTTTTGATTTTATCTTCAGTTTACTCCATGACCTTAACTCCATCCATATTGTATGTTAACTTAAAGAGAATTTTTGTAATTTTAAATATAAAATAAGGGTAATTTAGTAATTTATATTAAATGTAAACTATTAATATAATATATACACACACAACAGTTATTGCTCTTTCTCTCAGATCTCCACCTAACATCATCGTCACAGCCCGCCACCCACCACACCGGCACCACCACCCACTATCCCGGTGCCACCACCACCAATCACCACCTCACCCGACATCACTACCACCATTCACCACCATCTGACATCATCACCCCAATCACCATCAACCACCACATACCTTACAAACCACCAATACCTTGAACCATATTGAAACTCTGACCCGGACCCTTCCCCGTCCGAACCCTATATCTATGTATAGCGATAACAGATCTGTACAACCCATTACCCATTCATCCCTTTCTAATTGCAGATTTGAATAAAAAAATCACCAAAACACAAGATTGGTGGTACCTTTTCAATCTGACCGTTCAAATATTTGATTTGTAGGTGGTAAAGATTAGTTTTTCCGTTCAACCACCGTCAAACACCAGATTTGCAAATGGTACTTTTTCAACAAAACCCAGCCAAGAAATTAGATCTGAGCAAACCCTAGCCCCTTCTTCATCAAATTAGAGAAAATCCATATAAACTTCCAGCGGCCAGATCTGAAACCTCTGGCGGCCACCTTGAGAAAGAGAGTGGTGGTGATGTCAGATGTAGAGAGAGAGAGAGACGTGGATGGTGGTGGTAATTGTAGCGGCGACGGATTATGGTGGTTGTAATGGTGGCGGCGGCAGATTATGGTGGTGGTAAGAGTGTGTGTGTGAGAGAAAGAGAGGGAGTTATGGTGGTGGCGGCGGCGGACTGCGACGGCGGTAATGGTGATGCTAATGGTGGCGGTGGGTGATGTTTGCGGTGAGAGCTGATGATTGATAATGTGGGTATGTTTGATAAATGTGTCTGTGTATATATGAATATATGTGAATAATAGATGATGTGGGTGTTGTTTGATTGATGTGTTCGTGTATACATGAATAACAGTAATGTTTTATTTTTTTTTATTATCCAGAAGTTTTAACTTTTTTAGGGATTAGAAATAAGTAATTAAATACTTTTATATTTATCAAAATACCCTTACTTTTAACTGAATGTTTTAACTGGGTTAGAGCCTTGGAGCAAACTGCAGACAAAATTAAAACATCAGGGAGGAAAATGGCTATTTTTAAACGATTGAGGCAAAACCATTAAAGCGACTAAACCACAGGGAGCAAAACGGAAGTTTACTCTATAAAATATGTAATAGATGAAAACACAGAAGACAAAAGTGGAGCCAGCCAAGGTGATGCTTACGTCAAAGGTGGAGTGACATGGCGATGACGTGAAGGGTGGTGGTCATTTTTGTCATGACCACACCAGATAGCTTTATTTATTTGTGATATATTCCTCACATAACTTGGTGTTTATATGATTATTATAAGGAAACTAAACTAAAATAATGCAATGCTACTTTACTTGGAGCAATTGATATTTTCAGATTTGTTTCAACTTTATATCTCACCAGTTTTAATCAGTGAAAAATCAAGAAAATGTGTTCATGTAAGAAAACCACGTATATATAAAACATACCCCTACTACATGGTGTTGGTGGGTGGCAGTGGGCGAAGCGTTTGCTGTTTATCCGAACCGTTGTCCAAATAAGATAGTACTCAAATTTTCGTGTTAATAAACCGATCAAGCATCCCTTTCTTTAAACATCACTTCAACGTAAGATGTCGCGTCATCTCTCTTTGGGCTTGACACCGTTGAGTTGAACTTGCGGAGCAATATGGTGAAACATGGTACAAATATGATGTACAGTATTCCCAGGATAAACGGGGCCATAACCAACCATCCCAACAACTGCACGTAATGCCAACAAGTTACTACTAATCATATGTTTCTATGTGTGTTTTGAATTATCTGATTGACAACACCAAATGAAGAAAATAGTTATTGGATGTACTTTGAAGTTGTAATAGACTAATAGTCACAAATTTTGATTTTGATTTTGATTATTTAATAAATAAATTTTTAAAATGACCAATAAATGCAAAAAGGTAATATGCAAATGGAAATGAGTTCTTTTAATTTATTTTACCAGAAAACAATAAGTTTTGTTGCATTTCATTATTATTTGACACGGATATGGCAGTAAAACCAAAACTCACGCGATTTCGAGTATGGGATTAGATATAAAAAAAATTCACAGGTCTAGGACGGGAATGATACTAGGTGATATTACCAAAAACGAACACATACTCATTTGCCCGCATCAAAATTGAACATTCTATGTGATGTAAAGTTATAATATTTAGTATTTTATAGTGGTCTGCAAACATGAAATGATTGAAAATATAAAAATGTTACGAGGGAATTGGACTGGGTAACCTTTAACCACACCATTACCCGCGAACCCATTACATTAGGTATGAGACTAGGATTACTAAAACCTGGCTCATTGCCAATTCGACAACATAATCAGAAGCAGAATATTTCTATTCAAACATCAAAAGCTGTTTGTAGCAATTTAATCTGATTAAAAAATTGGATTATAAAGGATATTTGACATACCGCATGAACAATGCTTAGAAAGATCTCCATAGAAGCTTTGCCGGTCAATACCTTCCTTAAAGCATCAGAAGTTAAAGGAAAATGAGCTCCGCCCGTAAGAAACTCACCAAAGCGTAAGAATACTATCACCAAACTAATCAGAAAAACAAGTATAAGAATTGCTGATGTAGTTCATCTATCCCATTACAGTAACAACAATTTATATAAATTTTTTTCGATATGTTAATGTTAAATTCTCCACTTTCTCACCATCAAGATAAACATATCTTTGATGCTTCCAAGTAATATATTATTTCTTTTGTGGATGGGACAATGTTAGATACTTGATAAATGGTCAAAAATATTCTTTTAGAAGAAAAAAAATAGTGGAAAAGTAGTGAATCGGCAATGATTTTTAAAAACTATATAACTAAAACGATAATTTGATGTTTAGAATAAAAAAAATTAGGAGGCCATATGCTTTAGAAACCATTTTGGACGACTTTCAACCCGTCTCCTCCTTTTAAGCAACTACAGTTTAATGTATCTATTTTGACCCGTTAGAGATTTAACATAACCCCAAACCGACCCCTTTCATGGTCTAGTTCTAGTCAACATAAACTTGAACAACTTGTCATTTGGGACAGCAACTAAAAAGAAAAAGCAAAAGTACGAGATTCAGATAAAATAGAAAAGACTCAACCTCAGCTCTATTGGAGTAATAACGAAATTGGCTAGCATGACAGTTGGGGCGTTTATAGAATTTCCAAGCATTGCTATAGCCAGCTTACAGAATATAAAGGCACTCCTGTTGTTAGAATATAAGAAATAGGTTACTGACTATGCCAGAGAGACACAGAAGAAAATAATCCTTTTAATACTGTATTCATGTCATGAATACAAAATAATCCTTTGACCCACGAAAAACTAAACTTCAGTTAAAAAAATCCTTTATTTTGGTGACACATGATCTCTAAACCAATGGTTATAGAAACCATATAATCTGAATTGCAATTCATTTATTCAAGAACACACCAACAATTGGGAAGACTCCTAAAGTGATGCCAAGAGCGGCAGATAATGCTAACTGCTTAGGCTCTGCTCCCCTAGTGCAATAAAAACAAGTGAGTATCGTGTTCAAACTAAACAATAAAACTTTCACTTCACTACTTTTAATGTTATTAGCATCAAATAACCGATCTTTCAAAACACAAAAAGGAACTTTGGCCTCATAATCGATTTTAGACACTTGAAGAACGTAGTATTATTTGCATTACTTGAATTCACAGATCCAAATCTGTCAATGTGGCTACTAAAGAGATTAAGTTATATTTTAGCATGGTTTCTGGAAGACTGAAACTACAAATTACATATAGAAACTTAACACCAGCTAGTACATCATTTAGGAGGGACTGGGAGTTATAGGATCATGTGTCCCATCATCACACGTTCAATACATCCGTCCTATGTCAATGGTAATGACTACTTCTGTAACAGTCTTAGATTCTTAACTCTCTCTTCCGTAAATGCCAGAAAACTATAAAATGACAATGAGACCAGAGCATAGCATAGCAAAGGTTATACATTAAATTCTGATTTTAACTTAGACGTCACTAGGAATATGATGGACGCCTCCCGAAGTTACGGTTTAAAGTTTACCTAGATAAATTTGCAAATCCTATGCTAATTACCTATACTTTCCTACTTCAAATCAAATCTACCTAAACACATATTTTGGAGAAAAATGTAGTTGAATTGAAAATCAGAGAATGTTTACTTACTGCATTGAATTGAAATTAAATAAAACAGACCTGCTGAGGATTTCCACAAAAGGATCAACGACCTTCTTGTTAAGCCAGTTACCGATTCCTTGCAATCCAAACCGTCGCACCAGATCCCCCATTCTTAGTTGAAGCTAACCACTGGCTGTGTTTAATTTTAACTAATTATAAACCTCGCCTCTTTCGTTTCCTACAGATCCAATTGGGTTTTGTTTTTGACTTTTGAATGAATCGAATCTACGCGTCACAACTATCTGTCACTCAAACACGTATCCAACTTTTTTTTAAGTTCAGACCATATGGTGTGGGAACGTTTACGGATAAGATGTGCGTCAGAAAAATAGCATGGTGTACAAACGGAGGTATTTATTTCACGGCACTTTGACAAAAGACTATCATTTTATCGATAGTAATCTCGACCCAAGTTGTGTGATAAAGCTCGTCTATTCGGTTCCTAAAATCATTATTATGTTGATTGGTACCTATTAAAAAATATATATTATAATTTAAGATGTATTTTTTAAAAGAAATATAAAATAAAGTATTCCTAGAACCGAATTCTCCAAGATTTAAAGCCAAGCTTCTTCTCGGCCTCGATTTTCTTTTTGTGGTTTAGTTTTTTACGCGTAGAGGATCCGGGTGACGTAGGTTGAGTTCCCGGTACGGATTATGGTGTAGGGAGTGTTTGGGAATTGGGATAGAGGAGGGAGTGGTTGTTGCATTTGTGGTGGAAACATAAAAGGTAGCTTCGCAAGAAGTTGGTCGTACGCCAATATGTTCGAATCGGGATATTGGCGTTGGTTCGGTTGAGACGCTTCAGGCGAAGTGGTGTTCAGTACTTGTAAGTTTTGGTGCACAATGTCTATTTCCTACGTCTAGGGTCATGTCGGTTATGTAACAAGGATTTTAATATTAGATTTTGAACGTTTTATATGTTTGTAAGTCAACTCGTAACGAGATAACACTCTCCTTGTACGAGGTGACACATGTCACGCCGTACGAGGCACACCTCGTATGAGATGACACACCACCCTTGTGCGAGTTGCCCATGTCTATAAATAGGAACTCAAGGGTGTTAAGTCTGTAGCTGTTGTCCTAATATTGTGGCGAAGCCATGTCAGTTTTGAGTTTGTATTCTTCCACGATTATCAATATAAAGAAGGAAAATCTTTTAAACAGTAGATCCGATAGTTGTCAAACTTTCTAATGATGAATTCCGCCTTCGTTAGTTAAGTCAAGTCTGGTCTGGAGCTTTCGGAGGAAAGCCGATCCTCCCACAAGTGGTATCAGAGCCTTGAGGCCTGATTTGAAGACAATCGATCAAGTTTCAGCCATTAAAGATCAAGTTTTCAACCATTGAAGAACTCTAATTCTACTCCTTCTTGATATATTTCTCAGATCTAGACAAATTCATGGACGAATTGGATTAAGTTTTTAGTATAACATGTTAAAATCAGTTTAAACAAACCCCTGAAACTTACAGATCTAAAATCAATCAAAATCATGTCGAAAACTGCGAAAAACACGAATCTGTGCGAACACCTCATTCAAGGAGACCTAAACACCTCGTACGAGGAGACAGACACCTCGTACGGAGTGCACCTCGCACAAAGAACAAATTTTTGAAATTAGATTTTGTCACCTCGCATGATGCGTATACACCTCGTACGAAGCACATAGCACCTCGTACAAGGCGCTTTGTCAAAGTTTTCTTGAAAATCATGTACACTTCGCACCAAACCAGTTTTTAAACTAGTTTTCGACTAAATTTCGATAAAATGGAAGAGGAGTTTTACAATGCGTTCGCAACAACAACTGACCTTTCCACTGCCGCAACTCAAAATATTAAACTCGAAAACGAAATGGGAACCATGGCCAAACCGCCTAAGCTCATGTATCTGGAAGAATACAAAACATGGCATGAACGATTCTCCAACTTGGTCCAAGCCAATTACCTCGACAATTGGTATGCGATTGAAGAAGGATACACAGTTCCAGTCGGAGAAACTGGATTGGAAAAGGCGCTGGTACAATATAATGATCAAGAGAAAGATCAGTTTAAGCGTGAAAAGAAAATGATGAATATACTGCAGTTGGGTATTAAAGAAGACATTTTCACCCTGCTATGTGATATCCGGGGTTTTCCGGATAACTTACACGTGATATTTGTCGAATATATATAGGCTAAGTATGCATGAATTAAATACGTGTTGTGTGTTGTGTGGATTTTTAGTTATATATGTATGTATAATAAATACGTACACGAACCGAACCGCGACACGAACCAAAGAGATTCATGGTGACTCTAGGAGTTCACAAATCAAACCTAGACCTAGAGTTCCAACTATTCGGCCAAGATCAAAACTCAAATCAAATTAACTCACCCTAGTCTCTTGGCCGCAAGATAAAACCCAAACCGAACCCACCCAATCCAACTCAAACTAATCGGCCAAACCAACCATTCTAGTCCCTCGGCCACGTGATCAAGACCCAAAACAAACAACCCAAGATTCTCGGCCATAAACCCAACCCTACCCCCTTGACCGCAAAACCCAAACCAAAACAAATCTGATTTCGACCGAGATCAAACCCAACCAACCATCCAAGTTACTCGGCCATGAACACTTATCTAGAACCGTAAACCTCATCTAGTTGCACCTATATATATACGACTAACATGCATCTTCTTCCACAATTCCTAAAACCCTAACAAGTAAAACAGCCGTCGGCTGTTTCCTCGTGTTTCATTGATCGCAAAACAGCCTCCATTCCTTCATCATCTCGATCAAACAGCCACTTTATCAACACCCTTTCGGTCGCGGATCAGCCTTACTCTTTTCTTTCTCTCGGCCGCAGCAAGCAGCAGCCGAGTCGCACTTGTCCACATCTCGGCTTGTTGACTAGTTATTCAAGGTTAGGACCATACTTGATTATAAGATCATGTTTCGGTTAATTATATGTATGCTTGAATGTTTAAGATGCTTCGGATAAATTATATGTTTGAATGATTAGATTGTATGGTTTTCGGATTATGGGTATGTTTGAATGCCTAGTTGTTTCGGGTTCTATGTGTTGGATAAGTAATAGGCTGTTGTGATCGTGTGCTTGTGAATAATTGTTTGCGGAAACCCTAAGTGTTTGAATGAATTGATTGTATTGTCTTCGGATCATGTATGCTTGCAAGTAATCGGCTGAATTGGTTATAAACATAATGATATTCGGATCTCATGAGGTTGCAAGTGTGTTTTGTTGTAATAACTAGAAGTTATTGAGTAGGGTTTGCATGGATAGATTATTAGTATTAATCTATGATTAAAAATCGAATCTTGATCGCCTTGGCTAATCACATGAACGAGTTATACGAACTTAGTATAAGGAGATGCAGAAAACAGCATGCTGAGTGAAAGTTTCAGCCGACTTTATCAGGCTGTAACTTGGTCGTTAGTTGTCGAAAAACGGATTTTCTGAGGTCTAAAACCTAGAGATTTGAATAAGGAATCCAATGGCACTGGATTCATAATTTTCTGAAATCGTTTGATATTTTTAAAGGGCTAAACAAGTTCAGTAGGTAAAGCTGTTAAAATTCTGGAATTTTGTTGGTTGTTTATCAAGCTAGATTTTAAAATCAATAGAGAGTTGAGTCATGATTTTTGTACAGCAACTAGGTATAGAAATTTCCGGGCAACTCCAACTGGAATTTTGTTAATCGGACGATCCGTGATTTTTAAATAAATTCTTCCGTGGACTGCAGTCAGAAAGCGGTAAATCTGACTGCAGCTTAGTGAATTAATATTTATGGTTAATTGGTGAAGATTTAGGACTTGAGAAAATTATATAAATTTCTATGGTCCAAATGTCACCTACTGTAAAAATATGGGAATTTTTGGAATGTTAGAACTATTTTATAAAAATCCTAGAAAACAGCTGAATAATTGAGTGTTAAGCAGAAAGTTGATAACTTGTGATTGTATGTATAAAGTATTGTATGGATTTGGAATATGTTCATGATAAGTTGCTTGATTACTAGGATCATATGAGAATACTTGCATGCATGTTTGAGTGTTAGATATGTTGTTTGTGTGTATCACTTTGTGAGTAAATTGCGTGTGGAATTTGTATTGGTGTGATTACACACTGACGTGGAATTAATTGGTTTGTTAGGACGCAACTAGCGGTCCCATTCCTTATAACATCTTTGCCACACTAACCGAGCAAATAAAGGTGAGTTCACGGCCCCTAACTTTATACGGTTTTTAAACAACAGGGGGAGAAACATGTATACACTCTCAAACTCAAACTCTTTACGTTATACGAATGTAACGTCACATAACTATACGGTAACTAAGTTAATGTTAATGTAATGTTATGGTCACTATGCAGCTTTATCACTTAAGTCCTCGACAATCTCCTCGGATCGTTAGTATTTGGGTTAAATAGCGGGGGAATTATGAGTAGTACTACTGGGTCTGACGAGCCCCATCCGAGCTAGTCGCGCTAGCTGACCGGGTTTGGTCAACGGGTGTATAATTGGCCTAACATCGCCATGGTCATGTGATAGGCCTGGCAAAACGGAGGCACAAATGTCAGCTTCGATCGCGAACACTTAGTGACATGACTTTAGGCTAGCTACCTATATACATTAATATTGAACTTAATTACGGAACAACTTAATATTCCGGGTTTGGAATATTGGAACATCAACTTATTATCCCGGGTTGGGGATAATGGAAACAACAACTTAATATTCCGGTTTGGGAATATTGGAAGCAACAACTTATTATTCCGGGTTTGGAATAATGGAACTGGTATGTTATCCCGGGTTGGGGATAACGGAGTAACAAACTAAAACCGAACAACGAATTTATGAAAACCTGTGAACTCACTCATCTTTAATGTTGACACTTGTTTCTTTACATGTTTCTCAGGACGCTAGGAGCTCTAGGTGCACGCACACGCATTGAACAAGACATCATTATAGAGTCTCATTTATTAATACTGTTTTGGGATTTTACTTTTGTTTTGGCGTTTGTGTTGGCGCCGCATCACTACTTATTTATGCTTCCGCTCAAACTTTAAAAACCAATACTCATGCTAAATATTGGTAATCTAAAATTTACAACAAATGATTTTGGAAAACGTATCATCAAATCATATAGAGTCGTTCGACGTACCAGTGTCTTAGATTCTGGTTTGTTCACACGTCTCGCGGTAAAACTCCGTAAGTGGAAATTGAGGGTGTGACAGATTGGTATCAGAGCCACTAGCTATAGAGAACCAGGTTTGCATTAGAAGTAGACCTAAGCTATAGCTGATATCACGACACTAGACTTAGTTTAGCACCGAATTATTATATCTTGTTATGCAATATGCCACAACCGTGTTTGGTAGATTATACCTTCATGATAAGAAATGAAAACAACTCATAACTAACTACACGACCCAACAGGCAATGTCATCATCCTCATCGTCATCATCGTCCGACAGACTTACGCCACCAAGGGCACCAGGAAAGGCACCAATGGTGGAACCCATGCTACCTTACGGCGTAGAGACACGCTCAGTGGCGAGGAAGAGGCTCGCTCTGGGGGAGGAGTCATCGTTACGCCCAACTATTGCTGTACCGGTTGAACCGGTTAATCCTGTAGAAATAGGACTTGACATGCTTAGAATCCTGGTTCATACACAACAAAAACAGATAGAAAGAATGCAGGAAACCATATTAGCACAAGGATGGAAGATCCGACACCTTACAGGAAAGATCGACTCGCTCGAGGAAGAGCATCGTACGAGCAAGATAGCCCGTAACACTATAGCCAGGGATCTGCGTGCTGAGCAGATAAGAGCCGACTGGCTGGAGGACAGGGTCCTGGAAAACAGTTGGAACATTCAGGAACTGCAAAATCAAGCACTCGAACCAGAACCGGCCCCTCCAGTGCCGGAAGAGGAGGATCCTGAAGAGGATCTAGAGGAGGATCCTGAAGAGGATCCGGAGGAGGACCCAGCTGAGGAAGCTGGAGATGCCGCACAGGATGACGGCAACGACAGTGACTTAGGGGATGGAGGCGTAGACGACTGACACGTCTCGTTTATATTATTTGTTTTCCTTCAGTTTATTATTTTCCACTTGTATTTAAACTTGAGACTTTATAGTAAATTCGTATGTTTGATTTGCACTTTTGTAAGACGTTGAGATTTCAGTTAATCAAGTATTTCTTTGACTATTTAACATATTGAGTTGACGTAACTTAATAATTATTAAAGTACGAAGTAGGATAACTATATTGGATATATAGACTTATCGGAGTGTGTTTATGTTGTGTTTCGAAGATCTAAATGGCGACTGGAAGACGTGGAAACCTAAACTTGACGCCCGAAGAGCTAGCTGCCATGATCCAGGAGCATGTGAACGCAGCATTAGCAGGTGTGCAGAACCAGCCGGCAGGTAACCATTATTAAGTTTTCGCGTGAAAATCTAATAGTGAGGCTAGTACAATTCCTTGCTGACTTCCTGTTCTCTGTCAGCAGGAGGGGGCTTTAATCCCTATAAGATGTTCCTTGACGCAAAGCCTAGCAAGTTCTCGGGGGCGGAAGGACCCATTGGATTGGTCCGCTGGATCGAAAAGTCGGAATCTGTTTTTGAAATGTGCAACTGCTTAGAGGCCAACAAAGTCAAATACGCCGCCTCAACACTGGAAGAGGGGGCACTGACATGGTGGAATGCCCAAGTCCAAACACGTGGACTGTTAGCTGCAAATGCAATGGCTTGGACCGAGTTCAAGGCCCTGATTAAAGAGGAGTACTGTCCACGAGACAGAGTGCAACAGTTAGAGCAAGCTTTGTGGAACCACAAGATGGTGGGATCGGAAATTGAAGCTTACACTGCAAAACACCATGACTTGGTATTTCTGTGTCCTGATTTGGCAAACACGGTGGAGAAAGACTCGAGTTCTATCTCGGGGGTCTGGTCCCGGAAATTCAGGGTATGGTGATGTCTAGTAACCCTGTAACAGAACATCAAGCTATCCGATTGGCTCACAAACTCACTGATAAAGCGGTGGAACAGAAGAAACTGCCAGCACGGGGTACCACTGAAGTTGCCTCAGATAACAAAAGAAAGTTTGAAGACACCACCATTCGACAGTGTTCGTCATCACATCCACAGCAAGGGAACCAGAAACGGTTCAATCACTACCACAACCACCGGGGTTATCAAAATCGTTCCAACAACAACAGCAACTACAACAACAATTACAACAATAACAACCAGAATGCAGGCGGCTATGTAGGTCGAAAGCCGCAGTGCAATCGCTGCAATCTTCACCATAACGGCCCTTGTGCCGGAAATCGCTGCCAAAGATGTGGCAAGATGGGACATGCGGAAAGGGATTGTCGTGGGGAAATTATGTCCCGACAAAATCAGAATCAGCCTCAGGGTCAGCAGCAGGGTATAAATCGGGGATGCTATCAGTGTGGTAGCACTGCTCATTTCAGGAAAGACTGCCCACAGTTACGCAACAACAACAATAATGGTGGAAACAACCACAACAACCACAACAATAATAACAACAACAACAATGGGAACGGTGGCACAGGAGGTGCCAAAGGTCGTGCATTTACATTGGGCCGCGGAGAGGCCAGAAACGGCACGAACGTGGTCACCGGTAAGTTTCCCCTTAATGAACATTTTGCTTCTGTGCTTTTTGATACGGGTGCGGATAGGAGCTTTATATCTGAGTCTTTTAGGAAGAACCTAAATCTCACGCTTAAACCATTAGAGACCCCTTATGTGATAGAATTAGCCAATGGTAAATCTGTAAATGTGACCCAAATCGTATCCGGCTGCCAACTCAAACTCGCGGGCCACACTTTTACCATCGATCTGATGACAACAACCCTGGGTGGTTTTGACGTGGTAGTCGGAATGGACTGGCTATCCGACGTCCGGGCTGAAGTTCTCTGCTTCAAAAAGTCTATCCGTATTCCACTCTCGAACGGCGAAATCTTGACGGTACAAGGCGACAAGGCAAGCGCCGTCACCAACATTATCTCATTTATGCAAGCTCAGAAGTATCTCCGGAAAAAGAATTCCTTCGCTTTACTCGCACTAATCACCGAACCGCCTAAGGACGAGAAACGTATAGAAGACATCCCTGTCGTCCGTGATTTTTCCGATGTATTCCCAGAAGAGCTACCTGGTCTTCCACCACATCGACAATTGGAGTTTGAAATCGAATTGGCAAGCAATGCAACTCCCATCGCCAAGGCTCCATACCGCCTAGCTCCAGCCGAGCTGCAGGAGCTGTATACCCAACTTCAAGAGTTGCTAGAAAAAGGATTTATTCGACCAAGCGTTTCGCCATGGGGAGCTCCAGTCCTGTTTGTCAAGAAGAAGGACGGGACTTTCCGCATGTGCATCGACTATAGGGAACTCAACAAGGTTACAGTCAAGAACCGATACCCGTTACCTCGCATCGATGATCTATTCGACCAACTTCAAGGGTCAAGTTACTACTCTAAGATTGATTTACGGTCTGGTTATCATCAGCTACGCGTCAGGGAGGAGGATATCGCTAAGACAGCATTTCGCACTCGGTATGGCCATTACGAGTTCTTGGTCATGCCATTCGGTCTCACTAACGCACCTGCGGTATTCATGGACCTCATGAACCGCGTGTGTAAACCATACCTTGACAAATTTGTCATCGTGTTCATCGATGACATACTCATCTACTCCAAAGATAAAGAAGAGCATGCTGAGCATCTACGATTGCTGCTAGAATTACTTCAACAGGAAAAGCTATACGCCAAGCTTTCGAAGTGTGATTTCTGGATCCGAGAAGTTCAGTTTCTCGGGCACGTCGTGAATGAAAAGGGTATCCACGTAGACCCTGCCAAGATTGAGGCCATCAAAAACTGGGAAGCACCTAAGACTCCGACGGAAATCCGCCAATTTTTGGGATTGGCTGGTTACTATAGACGCTTCATCGAGGGGTTTTCAAAGATTGCACAACCGCTTACTACCCTCACTCAGAAAGGTATCAAGTATAATTGGGGTGACAAGCAAGAAGCAGCGTTTCAATTGCTGAAGCAGAAACTTTGCAGTGCACCCATTCTGTCCTTGCCGGAAGGGACAGATGACTTTGTAGTATATTGTGATGCTTCCATTCAGGGATTGGGATGCGTACTCATGCAACGCGATAAGGTCATCGCGTATGCGTCGTGACAGCTGAAGGTTCACGAGAAAAACTACACGACGCATGACCTAGAATTGGGAGCAGTAGTGTTTGCACTTAAGATTTGGAGACACTACCTTTATGGAACGAAGTGCACAATCTTCACTGACCACAAAAGCCTCCAGCACATCTTTGATCAGAAGGAGTTGAACATGCGACAGCGTCGCTGGGTCGAACTCTTGAACGATTATGAGTGTGCCATTCGGTATCACCCGGGTAAAGCTAACGTGGTAGCTGATGCCCTCAGCAGGAAGGAACACTTGAAACCTCGTCGTGTACGAGCACTACAACTCACTATTCATTCAGGACTACCCGATCAAATACGCGACGCCCAGTTAGAAGCAGTTAAGGAGGAAAACATCAAAGCCGAATCAGTGGGAAAAATGGAACGCGATTGGGAGTTAAAGCCCAATGGAACCCGGTATTTCATGAATCGCATATGGGTACCTCTCTACGGGAACCTCAGAGAGCTAGTTATGGATGAAGCTCACAAATCTCGATACTCTGTTCATCCGGGTTCGGATAAGATGTATCAGGACCTTAAAGTTGCGTATTGGTGGCCTAACATGAAAGCCGATATAGCCACCTACGTGAGTAAATGTTTGACTTGTGCAAAAGTCAAGGTGGAGTATCAAAAGCCATCGGGGCTACTCCAACAACCTGAGATCCCAGTGTGGAAGTGGGATCAGATTTCAATGGATTTTATCACTAAACTCCCGCGAACCTTGGGTGGTTGCGACACCATTTGGGTGATTGTGGATCGTTTAACTAAGTCCGCACACTTCCTAGCTATCAAAGAAACGGATAAGATGGAGAAGTTGACTCGCATCAACATTAAGGAAGTAGTTTCTCGGCACGGAGTGCCAACGTCTATCATATCAGATAGAGATGCTCGCTTCACGTCAAACTTCTGGCAGTCACTCCAGAAAGCGTTGGGAACACGCTTGGATATGAGCACAGCTTATCACCCTCAGACTGATGGTCAAAGCGAAAGGACCATACAAACCTTGGAAGACATGCTTAGGGCATGCGTAGTGGACTTCGGAAATAATTGGGAAATTCACCTGCCTCTAGTGGAATTCTCATACAACAACAGCTATCACACGAGTATTTCGGCAGCACCGTTTGAAGCGTTATACGGCCGCAAATGTAGATCACCGGTCTGCTGGGCAGAAGTCGGAGACAGTCAACTCACAGGCCCTGAGTTAATACTTGAGGCTACTGAAAAGATTGTACAAATCAGAAATCGCATGGCGGCGGCACGAGATCGACAGAAAAGCTACGCTGATCAACGACGCAAACCGCTCGAATTCCAAGTAGGCGATCGCGTCCTACTAAAGGTGTCACCTGGAAGGGTGTAATCCGCTTCGGAAAACGGGGCAAACTTAACCCACGGTACGTAGGCCCGTTTGAAATCTTGAAACGAATTGGACCCGTAGCATACCAATTAGACCTCCCTGCCGAACTCAGTGGAGTTCACAACGTATTTCACGTGTCAAATCTGAAGAAGTGTCTATCAGATGAAACTTTAGTTATTCCATTGGATGAGATCCAAGTGGATGAACAACTACACTTCGTGGAAAAGCCTATTGAGATCATGGATCGTGAGATCAAGACTCGAAGGCACAGCAAGATTCCGATCGTTAAAGTTCGTTGGGACTCTAAGCGTGGACCGGAGTTCACGTGGGAAAGAGAGGACCAAATGAAAAACAAATACCCACACCTCTTCGCAACTGAGCAGCAAACTAACGATGACAGTACCTAAATTTTCGGGACGAAAATTCTTTCAACAAGGGGATGATGTGACAACCTGGAAATTTCTCATACTTTCGTGTACTATTATTGACTAAATTCTTGTGCATGACACTTGGAAATCTTTGTGTATGACACTTGGGAATTTCTTGTAACGTTGCGTACCATTATAAACGAACTAACTCTTTGTGCGTGGCACTCTAAACATGTACGTTACATGCTAAACCACGTTTACTCAATTTTCGGGACGAAAATTCTTTCAACATGGGGATAATGTGATATCCCGGGTTTTCCGGATAACTTACAGGTGATATTTGTCGAATATATATAGGCTAAGTATGCATGAATTAAATACGTGTTGTGTGTTGTGTGGATTTTTAGTTATATATGTATGTATAATAAATACGTACACGAACCGAACCGCGACACGAACCAAAGAGATTCATGGTGACTCTAGGAGTTCACAAATCAAACCTAGACCTAGAGTTCCAACTATTCGGCCAAGATCAAAACTCAAATCAAATTAACTCACCCTAGTCTCTTGGCCGCAAGATAAAACCCAAACCGAACCCACCCAATCCAACTCAAACTAATCGGCCAAACCAACCATTCTAGTCCCTCGGCCACGTGATCAAGACCCAAAACAAACAACCCAAGATTCTCGGCCATAAACCCAACCCTACCCCCTTGACCGCAAAACCCAAACCAAAACAAATCTGATTTCGACCGAGATCAAACCCAACCAACCATCCAAGTTACTCGGCCATGAACACTTATCTAGAACCGTAAACCTCATCTAGTTGCACCTATATATATACGACTAACATGCATCTTCTTCCACAATTCCTAAAACCCTAACAAGTAAAACAGCCGTCGGCTGTTTCCTCGTGTTTCATTGATCGCAAAACAGCCTCCATTCCTTCATCATCTCGATCAAACAGCCACTTTATCAACACCCTTTCGGTCGCGGATCAGCCTTACTCTTTTCTTTCTCTCGGCCGCAGCAAGCAGCAGCCGAGTCGCACTTGTCCACATCTCGGCTTGTTGACTAGTTATTCAAGGTTAGGACCATACTTGATTATAAGATCATGTTTCGGTTAATTATATGTATGCTTGAATGTTTAAGATGCTTCGGATAAATTATATGTTTGAATGATTAGATTGTATGGTTTTCGGATTATGGGTATGTTTGAATGCCTAGTTGTTTCGGGTTCTATGTGTTGGATAAGTAATAGGCTGTTGTGATCGTGTGCTTGTGAATAATTGTTTGCGGAAACCCTAAGTGTTTGAATGAATTGATTGTATTGTCTTCGGATCATGTATGCTTGCAAGTAATCGGCTGAATTGGTTATAAACATAATGATATTCGGATCTCATGAGGTTGCAAGTGTGTTTTGTTGTAATAACTAGAAGTTATTGAGTAGGGTTTGCATGGATAGATTATTAGTATTAATCTATGATTAAAAATCGAATCTTGATCGCCTTGGCTAATCACATGAACGAGTTATACGAACTTAGTATAAGGAGATGCAGAAAACAGCATGCTGAGTGAAAGTTTCAGCCGACTTTATCAGGCTGTAACTTGGTCGTTAGTTGTCGAAAAACGGATTTTCTGAGGTCTAAAACCTAGAGATTTGAATAAGGAATCCAATGGCACTGGATTCATAATTTTCTGAAATCGTTTGATATTTTTAAAGGGCTAAACAAGTTCAGTAGGTAAAGCTGTTAAAATTCTGGAATTTTGTTGGTTGTTTATCAAGCTAGATTTTAAAATCAATAGAGAGTTGAGTCATGATTTTTGTACAGCAAACTAGGTATAGAAATTTCCGGGCAACTCCAACTGGAATTTTGTTAATCGGACGATCCGTGATTTTTAAATAAATTCTTCCGTGGACTGCAGTCAGAAAGCGGTAAATCTGACTGCAGCTTAGTGAATTAATATTTATGGTTAATTGGTGAAGATTTAGGACTTGAGAAAATTATATAAATTTCTATGGTCCAAATGTCACCTACTGTAAAAATATGGGAATTTTTGGAATGTTAGAACTATTTTATAAAAATCCTAGAAAACAGCTGAATAATTGAGTGTTAAGCAGAAAGTTGATAACTTGTGATTGTATGTATAAAGTATTGTATGGATTTGGAATATGTTCATGATAAGTTGCTTGATTACTAGGATCATATGAGAATACTTGCATGCATGTTTGAGTGTTAGATATGTTGTTTGTGTGTATCACTTTGTGAGTAAATTGCGTGTGGAATTTGTATTGGTGTGATTACACACTGACGTGGAATTAATTGGTTTGTTAGGACGCAACTAGCGGTCCCATTCCTTATAACATCTTTGCCACACTAACCGAGCAAATAAAGGTGAGTTCACGGCCCCTAACTTTATACGGTTTTTAAACAACAGGGGGAGAAACATGTATACACTCTCAAACTCAAACTCTTTACGTTATACGAATGTAACGTCACATAACTATACGGTAACTAAGTTAATGTTAATGTAATGTTATGGTCACTATGCAGCTTTATCACTTAAGTCCTCGACAATCTCCTCGGATCGTTAGTATTTGGGTTAAATAGCGGGGGAATTATGAGTAGTACTACTGGGTCTGACGAGCCCCATCCGAGCTAGTCGCGCTAGCTGACCGGGTTTGGTCAACGGGTGTATAATTGGCCTAACATCGCCATGGTCATGTGATAGGCCTGGCAAAACGGAGGCACAAATGTCAGCTTCGATCGCGAACACTTAGTGACATGACTTTAGGCTAGCTACCTATATACATTAATATTGAACTTAATTACGGAACAACTTAATATTCCGGGTTTGGAATATTGGAACATCAACTTATTATCCCGGGTTGGGGATAATGGAAACAACAACTTAATATTCCGGTTTGGGAATATTGGAAGCAACAACTTATTATTCCGGGTTTGGAATAATGGAACTGGTATGTTATCCCGGGTTGGGGATAACGGAGTAACAAACTAAAATCGAACAACGAATTTATGAAAACCTGTGAACTCACTCATCTTTAATGTTGACACTTGTTTCTTTACATGTTTCTCAGGACGCTAGGAGCTCTAGGTGCACGCACACGCATTGAACAAGACATCATTATAGAGTCTCATTTATTAATACTGTTTTGGGATTTTACTTTTGTTTTGGCGTTTGTGTTGGCGCCGCATCACTACTTATTTATGTTTCCGCTCAAACTTTAAAAACCAATACTCATGCTAAATATTGGTAATCTAAAATTTACAACAAATGATTTTGGAAAACGTATCATCAAATCATATAGAGTCGTTCGACGTACTAGTGTCTTAGATTCTGGTTTGTTCACACGTCTCGCGGTAAAACTCCGTAAGTGGAAATTGAGGGTGTGACATGCTACAACACGATAACACGGCTCAGTCAGTATGGAATGCTCTCAAAGTCAAATATCAAGGTAGTACGCAGATGATTAAAAGTAAACAATCGATGCTCAAAAAGGAATTTGACATCTTTCATCCACTGAAGGGAGAAACGCTCAAACAACTCAATGAAAGATATTGTCATCTTGTTGTGAAGATTAAGCGTCTAGGAATTCACAAAAATGATGAAGATCTAGTTGAGAAGTTGGGCAGATGCTATGCCGGAAAGAGAGTGGTTAACGTATCTGACAATCCTTAAGAATGGATCAGATTACAACAACAGCACAATGACTCTTGCAAAGTTTATTGAAAAACTGGAGACACACGAGCTCGAATTGTAGAAAACAGCAATGTTTAAAGTATCACATGCATAACAAGATGTTAACCTATACTAGAAGGGAATTCCAGTTAAAATGTTCAGAGTCCGAAGATTCAGACGACATTTATTGCCAACAATGCGGTAAATACCCAAAATCAGTCATGCAGCAATTCTAGTTTCACTTCATTCCAAAGCTATGAACCGAATTCTCCATCTACCCCACAATCTGTCCAAAGCTCCAATAACTTCAACAATTGCCATAATAATCAGTCTAATCCTACACAGCGGGTGATTCAGTGCAATATAGCTGTAAACTTGGAAAATTCACAGAACTTCAATGAAACTACAGTTGCACAGCACATGGCTTTGCTAGCTTCAGTACTCGAATCATATGAAAGTTTAGTGGCCGGAAAGATCGGGAATCCAAACATGACAAAGGAAGATTACGATCGATTACCCAGTGGAATTAGCGCTGATCGAAATCAAGTGGTGCATGGCAAGTATTGTTAGGGGAGCAGAACGTTTTATGGAAATCACGGGGCGTAATAGTTTGTGAGGCTTGGATGGTAAATTGGGTTTCGATAAATCAAAAGTCACATGCTTCAAATGCTGAGAAAAAGGACACTTCAAAAGGGAAGGCCCGAACTGAGAAGTACAGGGTAATCAGAACCATTAGGTGATGATTACTACAAGAAAGGCATTTATCATAAAACTTCTCCACATCAACCAGCAACCAGAGTGGTAGCAATTGAGGACGATTCGTCAAAATCAAAGAAACTGATGGTGGCACAAGAAGATGAAGGGTTTAATTGTAATGATTATATTCCTAAGAAGGAAAGCCTGGCATTGCTTGCTGAAATCATCAAAGAACCAGTATTTAATGAAGTGATTGAAGAAAGTGAAACAATCTTTAACGAAATAGTTGATCTTGGTGTTGAAAAATGTGTCGATGCAATCTACAATGGGCAGTGTGCCGAAGAAAATTTACTTCAACATGCATTTAAATCTTTGATACCTCCTGATGTTTATAATTCTTTTGCAGGTTTCTTCGGAGAATCAGGCCAATATCAGTGTGTGACAAAACAAGAAGAATCTGAGAAGCCAGTAGAAGAAACTATTGATGTTACAAAGGATATGAATGAAAAAAATTCAAAGGAAGTAGCTAACAAAGCAATGATGGCCAAACTGCAAGAGGTAGGTCCTGAACAGACCAAAGAGGTCGAGGTAGTGATTAAGGAAGTTGAAAAACCATGCACAAAATGCCTTGAACCGTGCAAGGAATGCTTAGAAAAGGGCTAAATTTTAACGACTTAAAAAAACATACTGATAATGTCACAAGTGACTTTCGAAATATGAAAGTTGCTTATGATAAACTTAGTAAGTCGATTAAACAATTTCAAGAGGTCAGTAGAGAGGATATGGCCTTAAAATCTATGTTAAAAGTTGCGGTAATGGACAAACAAATGGCAATTAACATGCACATCGACACCTTGCTAAGTTTAAGACTGAACTAGAAGCCATATAGATTGAGTCTGAACGAGTCAACAAATTGTTGATAAGTTACTCAACATCCTCCTATGTAATCGATCATATTCTTCCTCAACAACTTGAGAAAACCAAAGAGGTAGAAAAAGAATCTGTCAAACCAAACAAAGTTCTAGGCTATAACCAATGTCCACCCCCTATGTGGAACAAATATGGTAAGAAATATCCACATGGGGTGGAAAAGGTGTGACACTCGGCTATTTTTGAGCTTGTACTAATGTGACACGTGTTATGAATACATAAAGACAATATTTTGTTGAAATTGGTGTATTTTGATGGTATTTGATGTGTTGACAAATTTAAAATTTATTATAGATTATGTTGGCAATAATAAGAGAAACGCTTATCGCGTAACGAATAAAATGCGAAACGAACGTTGGTGACTGCCTGATTAATGCTAAAATCCTAAAATATTCTATTATGATTAAAATGCTATTTTTAATAATATTCGTGAGGAATAATAAACATAAACGCTTAGAAACTCTATTTTACAAGTTTAAGCGCATACAACGTGTATACTGCGAAATACAGACAACGCAGCCAGTCTAGGTCAATAAAATATTGTTCAGCAATATTATGGTGAGTTTATTTTTATAGAGTGATAAAAATAATTTAAAACTCCTTAAAACAAGATTAAAACACGAGATAAAATATCCGGTAGTTAGTTAAATCCCTGTTTTAACTAGATATATATATTATATATATGTATATGTATATGCATGCATGTGTGGGGTGTAGGTGGCGGCTCCATGGAGTGCCCAACCTTTCTCTCTCTTGACACATGTTAAGCCTACATATGCATGCAATGATTAGAAAATCCCCAACACTTCATCTAATATACAATTTTCAAGAAATTAAAACCATAATTCTTATTCATCTCTCTCTCTAGCCGTACACACCCACATCCATATTCATTTCAAATTTTGAACTTCTTTCATGAAGAATCAAGTAAATTCCAAGTTAGTTTCAAGATAGTTTGAAGATCCAAAGGTGTTTTCAAGAAGAACCAAGCTCCATATCATCAAACATTATAAAAAATCCACCAAAATCTTGAAGGTATAAAACTTACTTTTAAAATCACGTTCTTGATTCTTTGTGATGTTGATGATAGCGGAAGGTTTCTCTTAATCTAGGAATTAATCACAAGCTTGAAAATAATAACAAATGGGTTTTGAAACAAAATAAAAATGGAAGTATAGGTGCACATATATGTGGCCGAAGGTTTCTCTTTATTTTGATTGATTCTTGTTGATTTAATTCTTGAAAAGTGAATGCATGTATGATCAAAAGAATGTTCTAAAAAGGTTCTTGTGATTTGAGTTGGTTATGTGAAAAAGGGGATTTTTGGAAGTACATATGTATGAGTGCATGTGTCGTGTATGTATATATATGTATACGTACATGTGGGTTTGTTCACTAGATCATAAATAATACATGCATACATCATGTGATAATGATGTAGATGTAAATGATTAGATAAATGATGTTTTGGATTATATAAGGATGAAATAAATGTGTGTTTTAATGCATTTAAACTCATGGATGATGATAAGAATATAATGGTCATGCATGCATTGAATACTTGTACATGAGTGTTAGTGATGACATGAAGATAATTTGATGATGATATGTTATAGTATGACAAAAGTGTATTTAAAACAGACTATAAACACTAAAAATAATATTATTTGGTGTGTTATAATGACATGAAACTTTGTCATAAGTTGGGTAGTTTGCATGTTGTACATGAAGCTTAAAAGTGGCAAAATATGTGAAATTTGCATGATTTATGTGGCTTACATGAAATCTGCACTAACATGGATATAAGCATCATTTTACTTAGTAACTAACATGTATTATTTTAAAATATCAAGTCGTTAGGATTTGGATGCTTATAGTAAAGTTCGGTACAAGACTATGCGTTAAAAACGGTAAAAATCTACTTTTAAAGTGATTTTTATAAAACTGTTTTAGATCATGAAGTAAACTGATATTTTTGATATAAATATAAGTATTTTAACTTATATTAAGTATCATTGGTGTTGGCTAGTCATACGTGACTTCCGACGCCCGAAAACGTTAACGAAACGCTAAAATACGCATATTTCAATGTACACGAAAATAGATTGTTCAAGAGTGAACTTTGTGTAATATGATATGGTATGTGATTATTAGAGCATGTAATGTGATATGATAAGTGATGACATGATAGTAGGGATTTATACTATGCATGTACACTTATGTGGTTAAAACGGTAATATCGGTAAAAGTCGTGTTATCGAGCATGAAAATGATACATAGGTTAACTTGATGAGTTATTTCATGTATAAATGCTTTAAAATGATAAAACATATAATTTAGCGAGATACGTGTATTACGATATTTGCAAATATGTTCGCATTTATGTATATATATTACGACGTGCAAATCATAGATATATTACTTATAAACGGGTGTGATCAACATATATTACATAATGAGGGTCACCACTAAAATCGTCCAAGTTGCGAAAATCTTAATATATATATATATATATATATAGATGACCCAATATAATAAAAAATAAAGACTTTTCAAGAAAATCTAAAAGTAATGTGAAAATTCTAAGTATTGGAGAAACTTAGAAATTTTGTGGAATATTGGTTATTAATTCGTTCTTACTTAGATTAAGACGTGTAGACCAAATTGTGGGATCTCGCTAATATAAAAACGCACCCAAAGGTGAGTGTCACTAAACCCCTCTTTTTATTGTTTTGTATATGTTTTGGGGGAAGAACACGCCTTAAAAGGATAATTATACGTTTTTGTATAAAACATGCATTTGAATTACTTATAAATATATTCTCATGAAAAATATAATTTTGGAAATTATGTGATACGTTTTTAGAGAAAAACATAGTTTTGATGGACTATAGATATGTTTTGGGAAGAAACGGGTTTGACTGATTATGTATATGTTTCGGGGAGAAACAGGGATTGTTATGGTGTTTTGGATTAAACTACCGTGTAGATTTAAAAATGCTTAAATCTAAAGTTTTGACGAATTGGCTCGGTCTTAAGAGAGTAAGTCTCAGTTGGGGCTTACGCTTCGGTGGGAACTTGGGGGATTCGTACAACTCGAAATATTAAATTTATCATTTTAGTAGGATTTATATATTGTTCATGAGGTAGGCATTATAAGAGACCATTTGCGGGCTCTTGCGCAAATTTTGTCGTTTAATCATTAATCCCTGTACACGTAGAATTGTTGATAGATCTATCAGGTTGACCACCCCATTGTGACCGGTAGCTCTGTGTCAAGTCAAGCGACGAATTTATATTCTGTTATTGTCTAGCTTTAATTATACCTTCATTGTTAATATGGATGTTTTATTAATAAACACATAATATGAAAGTTTTTCTTGAATTAAATTATTTATAATTTGGAATATGTGAACTCACCCTCCTTTGTGTTGACACTTGATTTTAACGTGTTCTTTAGGTACTTAAGTTCGGCTTCGGGATTTTGGCGTATCTTGTGGTGTTGATGCATGCGGTGTTCAATAATATTTTGGACAAACTTTTAAAACCTATTTGGGACCAAGTTTGTATTAAGATCCATAAGGATCAAGACAACTTAACTATGTTGTGGTTGTGTTAACGCTAAACTTTAAACTATGTTTTAATTAAGCTAAATGTCCAAAAAAAAATCAATGATGCATCGTCCACCAAGATATTTATTGGCACCAACTTCTATCACCATTACGTTTGTATTTCCGCTGCGACGTTTTTGGGTGTTACAAAAGGCGCTTAATCTAAAACTTAATACTGAACAAAAAGAAGATAAGTTGCCAGAAAACATTGATGTAACTAATGAATGCCAATCAGATGTGGTAAAAATAGTTGTCGAAATTGTTTTGGGAAATGAATCTGATAGCACTGATTTTGAAAGTGCTGAGTAAACTCTAGAAAAATCATAATCACGTTCATAATCTGAAAGTGAAGAAAGCTTACAACAGAATGATAATTCATCATCAGAAAACAATATAAATGATGATCCATATGTGGGAAATAAGTCTTATATTATTACACAACCTTCCGGTGCAACGCCCTAAATAACAGATCGTCCGATCGGCTAAAAATACAATATTTTTAACCTGTCCGTAATAATAATTCGGCAATTCTGGACCTCCAGAATTATGACAAATATGAAAAACTCACTAAAACATTTAATGGATATCATTGGAACATTCAAAAATACAAGCTTCCGGAATTATATCGTGATGGATATGATTTGTCCGTTAGCGAACCGACGGGCTAGTAAGCGGTATCTCCGACACCGTAACAACTAAACGAAGAAGCTAATGAACTAGTTAAGCTTATTTTGGGACTACAAATTACTTCATACAACTTGAGATATAAGTTTACAACTTGCGGAAAAATTCTTATCGCTATGACACGAAAGCTTCGTTAGTGCACCGACGCCTAACCGGAAATCATTCGAACTAGTTAAACATTATTTTTACTAGTCTAGTGAACTAGTTAGTAATATTTATAGTCCTAATCCCTAATTACCCATCTAGTGATGTACTTAAACCCTTAATCCCTATACTTGAAATAATTACCAAAATACCTAGTAAATGGTAACCTTTATAAAAAAAAAGGTTAAAGTGGGTCCCATCCCACTTGATCTTGGTTGAAAATTGTAAGATCTAGGGATGGCACTTGAGTTGGTGATGAATTGAAAGGATGACAAGATTATAAACCATCCCTTACACCATCTCCTTTCATTATCTTTCTTTCACCAAAATTCAACACAAACTCACCTCCTCTCTCCCTCTTGTCTACGGCACCGCCATCACCACCCTAACACCACCACTTTCCAATCTTAAAACACCATTTTTACTCATAATCTAAGCCTCACAAGATCTTCCATTCATGGAGTAAACATGGAGCATCATTAGGAGCACTTTTGGAGCTTAAGCTTCTTCTTATTTTCTTATCTAGCTAGTGCAATCTTGTAAGTCTTCAAACCACCATTTCTAAGCTTCATATTACTGGTAGATTATTATTGTACAAGTTGGTTATCTTGATATAAAAGATGAACATAAACTAAAACCCTAATCTCAAAGTTAAAGAACACTAAATATAACTATATTATGTGTAGTTTTATGTAGACTAGTGTATGATAGCTTGTATGATCTTGTTGTTTATGTTAACCATGTTAATATTAGGGAGTTAAAGTCTATGTTTATGATGATCATATTGTAAGATTCATGTAGTATTTTATATTTGTGTTCATCTTACCATGATGAACATATATATGTGATTTAAACATGGATATCTTTAAATCAAGAAAGATCATCATACTCACTTTCATGAACTAATCATATAATTTTTGGATTACATAAAGAAACAAGTGTTTATATGGGTTTAAAACTTAATTTTGGGAAGTTTAGTGAACTTTGTTTTTTTACAAGATAAATTAAACAACTTGTTTATTATGAAAATCACCTTAAAAAGTCTAACTTTTTATGTATAAAAGTGTATGATGAAAGTTCATGAAATGGGGAAGTTAATAACATATAAACATATTTAAAAGAAACTTGGTGAATAATGGTGATTTAGTGAATTGATTGTGATTTAAATACGTTTTAGATAACGTGGAAAACGCCCTAGTTTTAGGGGAAACTATGGCGGATTTTACTAAAAATCTAATCGTGATTAAATTGGGTAAAGGGTGATTAACAAGGTTAAACGCGATTAGTAGTCTTAAACATCATTATGGAACTTTTGGTACAAAGTGACAAGTCTTAAGTATTCAAGTATTCTTATAATCTTGAATATATATTTTTCACAAAAATAAATGGTGAAAAACAATAATATATATGTATATAATTTTTGGGCAAAAATTATACATATTTTGAAAAACTCACACGTATATGTATTTGTGTGCAATGTGTATATATTAGATATACTTAGGGTGAATCAAACAATACACCCAATCATGCCAATAAATACTTGTATGAAACAAGTATAAAGATACAAGAAAATACATATACATATTTCCAAAGTAATGACATAAAAAAATGGACATAACCATGTCCTACACATATTACATCCATAAGCAGATAAACGGACGAATAAAATAAATCGGACGAAGACAAACTACAAAGGCGAATTCCTAAGATATAATAATATTTTCCAACCGACAAGTATCTATATCGTCAACGGATAATACTAACCATATCGTCGCCACGAGGAGATTACTACGACACAAGGGCGTTTCATCGACACGAAAAAATATATAAATATATATATGTATCAAACGATCACAACGACACGTAAAAAATAAATATTTTTGACACCGAACTAATAAATATATATATGCGTCGCCAATAACAAAATCCGAAGTTGAAGGTGTATAAAAATTACTAAGTGTTATAATATGTGACACCCGGATATCTTGAACCTGTACTAATGAGACACGCGTTATGATTAAATAAAAAGGAAAATTATATTAAATTTGATGTATTTTGATTTTATTTGATGTGTTGATACATTTAAAATTTATTGAGAATTTTGTTGGCAATTTTAAGATAAACGCTTATCGCGTAACGGTTAAAATGCGAAACGAACGTTAGTGACCGCCCGAATAATGTTAAAATCATAAAAATAGTCTGTTATGATTAAAATATTATATTTAGTCATGTTCGTGAAGAAAAATATTTAAAACGCTTAAAAACTCTATTTTCGCGAATTTAAGCGCGTACTGCGCAGCACAGCGCGCATACTGCAAAATACCGACAACGCTGCGTGTCCAGACAAATAAAATATTGTTCAACAATATTTTGGTGAGTTTATTTTTATACAGAGTTAAAAATAATTTTAAACGCCTTAAAACGGGATTAAAACGCTAGATAAAATACCCGGTAACCAACAAAATACCAGTTTTTGGATAACAATACATATATATGTATATATGCGTGTATGGGTGTGTGTTTACAAAGAGATGGCAGCCATTTAGCCCATTCTCTCTCCTCTCTCCTCCATGCATGTGCACTTTTTCTTCTTGTTTGACAAGTGTTGAAGTGTGTAAGAATCAAATCATTAGAAATCTTCTACACATGCATTACTTATCATTTCCAAGAATCAAAGTTCATCCATTCCATCCATTTCTCTCTCTCTAAACCGTAAACTCACACACACATCCCCCAAATTTCGAAATTCAAGCACATTCTTTGAAGATCCAACTCAATTCCAAGCTAGTTTCTGGTTGTGGTGAAGATCCAAAAGTGTTTCCAAGTGATTCCAAGCTCCATAACAACAAAGAAATCATCAATACCCACTAAGAATCTTAAAGGTATAACATATTAACTTTCAAATCTTGTTCATGATTCATGGTGATGAAGATGTAGTGAAAAGTTTATCTTGTTCTTGGATTTAAACACAAACTTGAAAGCTAAAACAAATGAGTTTTTAAATAAAATAAAAATATATATATGTGTGTATATATATATATGGTCATGGATGTGTATGTATATATGATAGAAATGATGTTTTGATTTTTGATTAACTCTTGTATGATCAGATTCTTGAAAAATGATGCATTAGATGCTTGTACTTAGACATGCATGTGGATGTATGGACATGAAATGATGAATAAAATATGACATGATGAGAATGATTTTTAATCAGGTCCTAAACACAAAATAATAATAATAATAATATTTGAAGTGTTAAATAGCATGAAGCTTTGTCATGAAGTCTACTAGGTTTTAAGTTGTTGCATGTGCTTGAATGATAATTAAAATGCATGTGTTTGATGATTTATGTATGATATGATAAACATCCACTCAAATCAGTAAATAAACATGTAAAATAAAGTTATTTGATGTATTTTAAAGTTATAAAAATTATGTCATAACTTGGTAGCTTTGCATGTTGTACTTAAGGCTTGAAAAGTAGTAAATTGGGTGATATTTGCATGATTTTTGTGCTATTTATGAAACCTGCATATATGATTAAAATTATTGTTTTGGTCAGTATATAACATGTATTGTGTTAAAATACCAAGTCGTTTCGATTTGGGATGCTTATGGTAAAGTTCGGTGCAAAACTATGCGTTAAAACGGTAAAAATCGCCTTTTCAAGTGATTTTTATGGAACTGTTTTAGATAAGTAAATAAACTGATATTTTTGATATAAAAATAAGTATTTCAACTTATATTAAGTATCTTTAGTATTTGGCTAGTCATACGTGACTTTCGACGCCCGAAAACGATACCGAAAACGCTAAATACGCATATTTCAATGTACACGAACATGGATTGTTCAAGAGTGAACTTGGTATATTATGATGTGATATGTGATTATAAGAATATGTTATGTGATATCCTAGGTGATAACATGATAGTAGAAGTTTAAACTATGCATGTACACTTGTGCGGTTAAAATAGTGAATATCGCGTTATATGTGTAACTTGTTTGTCGAGCATGAAAATGATACATAGGTTAACTTGATAAGTTATTTCATGTATGAATGCTTTAAAAATGATAATATATATGTTAACAAAATACGTGTACGATATTTGATTATATGTTCACGTTTATGATATATATTACAACGCGCAAATCATAGATATATTGCTTAAACGGGAGCATTAACGTATATAACGTAATGACGGTCACCATCAAATCGTTCAAATCGCGAAAATCTTAATACATATGAACACATATATATAAACACGCCAACATAATCAAAACAAAGACTTTTTGAGAAAATCTCAAAGTTATGTGAAAATTCTAAGCATTGGAGAAACTTAGGTATTTTGTGAGTTTTGATTATTAAATTATTCTTGCTTACTTTAGGACGAATAAACAATTTGAGGGATTGTGTTAACACACAAAAACGCACCCAAAGGTGAGTACATAGCCCCCTTTTCCTTTTTCAAATGTTTTGTGGTGAAACATATGTGCATAACTCTACTTTCCGTTTTCATGATATTATACATGTTTTGTTACATAGTACATATAATACACTATTTCAAAAATAAAAGCATTTTTTTACTTGACATATCGACTTAGTATGTCTAGTGCATGGTTTTCAAACATATTCATGACATGCTTACATTGAAAATGACATTTGATATGTTTAACGGGACAATAATACATTCATTAACAGTGATCGCGCCGACCGGTAGTATGTAATGGTACCATAGGACTTGACAAATCCCGTTCCCGCTCCCCAGGCTTGTTGGGCAGTGTTAGGGAATGACAGAATCCGATAACATTTTTTTTCGATAAACCTTGATCCTGATAAGGGTTTATGAGACAGTCTCATGGCTTGAATGTATGCGATAAACAAATATGATAAATGTTCATATCGATAAAAGCAAGTACATTCAAAACATAACTTTTGATTTAAACATTTGTTTATTCAAAGACCTTGTTTTGTACAAGACAATTAAATATACAGAGCATTATGCATTTGGTTTGAGTAAATACTATTTATTTGCCATACAAGACATGGTTTATACTTGACATTAGACATTGTTCATACATGACATTTGACATTGATTTAAACAAGACATTATTTGATGGTTATTGATAAGTGATTTGAGTAATGAGACGTGTGTAATATGATAAAGGCACGGTGGATATGCCGCTGGTACTTCCTATAAATAAATGCTTTTATTATATTACATATCGTGGCGTTATCTAAACCACTTTAGCAAGGACAAGACATGACATATTTTACACATATTATTTTCATTTAGTTATTTACTTAACCATACATCATTCTTTTATATCATCTGATTTCATATTGATTTTCATTTGGTTTCATAAAAGGAAACATTTTATAAGGTTCATGACTACTTTTCAAAAACATTTCTTATAACTTTAAAAGTCATGAATCTCCAACACTACACCTATGTTACTCACAGGCATTTTTATGCTGACATATTTACTTTCATATATGTTTCAGGAGTGAATGTCTAATCTGAGCGTGCCTCACTTAGGCGACTTGGGCCTTAGAGAACCTAAAGTCAAGAAACTTATTATCGTTATGTTATGTTTCTGTTTGATTCAAGACAATGTAATGAATTTTTATTTGTAAAACTAAACTCTATGTATCATGTGTTGTGAAACAATAATTCTGCCACACGACTCCCAGACGTTTCCGCGCGGTTGGTTGCTTTATGCGGTCAGGGTGTGACAGAAAGATTGGTATCAGAGCTCATGGTTATAGAGAATTAGGAAATTAGTAATTCTTTGACCTAGACTATAACCTTTCTAGGACCCTAACACAAGTTATCTTGTGTTTAGATTCTTAAAGCAATACCATCACCTATCCTTAGGTGATTACCAAAACAAGTACACAAATTTCATATCCGTTTTGAAAATCAATCATCTATCCTTAGATGATTTGTTTTTAGGCTTGTGCCTTTAAAGTTTTTAAATCTCGTCAAAGTTTGGGTCTTAATAATGTGAACACGTGCAATCTGGAAGGGTGGGTGCCTGTACCCTGAGTTTTCTCTCTAAGGCTAGAGTGTTTGTGCAAATCCACATTATCGGACCAGTCACTATTACCTAGGAACTATTGGGGTGAGTGTCCACTTATAGGTTAAAGCATGTCTTCGCTATACATTATAAAGACCCATGTACTTTGTTAGTCACCGTGTGTCGTTTGATTGTTCTGAGAAACAAACGAATGACCACCATCCTTATGTTTTGTCGATATTTTCAATACTCCTTTTGTTTTAGCCAAACGCCAACCTCACACATTTCTTTGTGTTCCCTTTTCTTATAGAATGCCTCCTCGACGTGATCAAACTCAAGATGCCGCTATGGCAGCCATGATCGCTCAGCAAGTCGCTGCTGTACTTCCGAACCTAGTAACCCAGTTAAACCAAGCCAACAACAACAATAACAATGCACCAGTTCCGTGCAACTTTAAGATATTCAATTCGGCTAAACCGCTCCAATTTTCTGGGCCTGAAGGAGCTTCTGGGCTCCTACAATGGTTCGAGAGTCTAGAGAACACGTTTCGTCACGTTCAATGCCCGAATGAGCGAAAGGTTAAGTTTGCATCCAGTGTATTTCAGAAAAGGGCTCTCACATGGTGGAATGGTGTGATGTGAGACAGGGGTGCCGATGTGGCAATGGCTCAAACATGGGAAGAGCTTCGCGCCCTAATGATGAAGGAGTTTTATCCTCGTCATGAACTACAGGCACTGGAAAACTAATTCCACGATCTTAAGCAAGATAGTGGAGAGCACCGTGCTTACACTGACCGATACGAAGAACTGAGCCTGCTGTGTCCCACCATGGTCACGCCTCTGGACAAGGCGATTGAGAAGTACATATATGGTCTCCCTGACCCTGTTCAGGATATTGTCACCGGAAGCAACCCTACCACAGTGAGACAAGCCATTGAGCTAGCTGCGACCTTGACTGAGTCTCAAATTAAAAAGGGTAAACTCCACCGTAAGGGTGACAAGAAATCATCTGCCAAGACTGAGAAACAGAAGGGAAAGAAGGCTGAAACCTCAAAGAAGTCTAGGAAACGCAATGCTTCCAAGAACTTTGCCGTTGTTGCACAGACCAACCAAGCTGCTCCTACCCAGCCAACACAACCACCCGCCAAGAAACAGTATGTTGGTACTGCACCTCTATGTAACAAGTGCAACTGTCATCATCAACCACATTTTCAGTGCGTCTTTGCACCAATAGTGGAAGATTTGGCCATTTGGCTAACTCATGCCGCTCTCCTCCTGCTGCGAATCAAGTGGTTCAAAACCCTGCTCAGCAACCAGCAAATCCTGCACGACCTCCCTTTCCGCCTGGCTCTTGCTACAATTGTGGGGATCTGACTCACTTCAGGAACAATTGCCCGAAGTTGGCTAATGCGAACCCGGCTCGTGGACGAGCATTCAATGTCAATGTCAATGCCAACGAAGCGGGTGCCAACAATGAAGTGGTTAACGTACGTTCTATGTTAACAACCAACTTGCTTCTATTCTTTTTGATTCGGGTGCCGACAAGAGTTTTGTATCACTAGCTTTTGAACCTTTACTTGCAAAGCCTAGAACAAAACCAGGAAAGCCTTTGACAATAGAGATAGCTAATGGTGAACCCCTTGTACTCGATTCTATCATTCGAAATTGCCAGTTGAACCTCAATAATCACCTTTTTCCCATTGATCTCACGCCAATGCAACTTGGGAGTTTTGACGTTATAGTAGGAATGGATTGGTTGACCAAATACCATGCAGAGGTAGTTTGTTTTGACAAGATTGTTCGTGTGCCGCTTTCGACTGGTGAAACCTTAGAGGTTCGTGGAGAAAGGCCCGCTAGTAGCCTTAAATTGATGACAAGCACCCAAGCACAAAGATACTGTCACACCCTCAATTTCCACTTGCGGAGTTTTACCGCGAGGCGTGTGAACAAACCAGAATCTGAAACACTAGTACGTCGAACGACTCTATATGATTTGATAATACGTTTTCCAAAAATCATTTGTTTAACCATTCATCGTAGATTTTATATTGTCTTAGTTAGTTACCAATGTTTAGCGGAAGCATTAGTTTTTATGGTTGTACGGAAGCATAAAATAAGTAGAGAAACGGGCGCCAACACAAACGCCAAAACAAATGAAAAACCCAAAACAATGTTTGTAAATGAGACTCGATAAAAGATGTCTTGATCAATGCAAGTGAGTGCACCTAGAGCTCCTAGCGTCCTGAGAAACATGTAAAGAAACAAGTGTCAACATTAAAGATGAGTGAGTTCACAGGTTTTCATAAATTCGTTTGTTTGGTTATGAGTTTGTTTCCCCCGTTACCCCTAACCCGGGATAACGATTTAGTTCCATTATTCCCAACCCGGAATAATACTGATAGTTCCATTATTCCTAACCCGGAATAATAACGTTGTTGGTTCCATTATCCCTAACCTGGGATAATATTGCTGATGGTTCCATTATTCCTAACCCGGAATAATATTGTTGTTTGTTCCATTATTCCTAACCCGGAATAATATTGTTGATTCGTAATTAAGTTCAATGTTAACATATATAGGTAGCTAGCCTAAAGTTATGTCACGTAAGTGTTCGCGATCGAAGCTGACTGTTGTGCCTCCGTGTTGCCAGGCCTATCACTGACCATGGCGAAGTTAGGCCAAATTATTCACCCGTTGACCATACCCGGTCGGCTAGCGCGACTAGCTCGGATGGGGCTTGTCGGGCCCAGTAGTACTACTTATAATTTCCCCGCTATTTAAACCCAATACTAACGCTCCGAGAGATTGTCGAGGACTTATGTGATATAGCTGCTTAGTGACCATAACGTTACATTAACATTAACTTAGTTACCGAATATTTATGTGACGTTGATTTCGTATAACGTAAAGAGATTGAGTTGAAGAGTGTATACATGTTTCTACCCCTGTTGTTTAAAACCGGATAAAATTAGGGGCCATGAACTCACCTTTAGTTGCTCGGTTAGTGTAACACAGAAGTTGCAAATGATGGGACCGCTAATTGCGTCCTAATAAACCAATTGATTCCAAGTCAGTGTGTGAACACACTAATACAAATTCTACACATAATTTACGCACAAAGTGATACACACAATCAAAATTCCTAACACTCAAACCCTCATGTGAACATAGTAATCAAAACAATTTATCATGAACATAATCCAATCCATGCAATACTTTGGTGCACACATTCACAAGTTATCAAGTTTCAGCTTACATACTCATAATTCGGCTGTTTTCTAGGATTTTTATATAATAGTTCCAACGTTCCAAAAATTCCAATTATTTTACAGCAGGTGAAAACTATACTGTAGAAATTTATAAAAATTTTTCAAGTCCTAATACTTTACCAATTATCCATAAATATTAATATACTAGGCTGCAGTCAGATTCGTCACTTTCTGACTGCAGTCCACAGAAGAATTTATTTAAAAATCACTGTTCGTCCAATTAACAAAATTCCAGTGGGAGTTGCCCGGAAATTTCCATACCTAGTTGCTGTACAAATTTCATGATTCGACTCCCTGCAGATTATTAAATCCAACTCGATAAACGACTAACAAAATTTCAGGATTTTCACAGCTTTAGTTACTGAACTTAATTGGCCACTTAAAAATATCAAACGACTTCAGAAAAATATGAATCCAGCGCCATTAGATTCGTTATTCAAAACTCTACGTTTTAGACTTCAGAAAATCCGTTTTTCGACAACTAATGACCGAGTTACAGCCAGTTGAAGTCGGCTGTAACCATCATTCAGCAACCTGTTTCAGCACTTTATCACAACTAACTCGCATAAACCGTTAATATATTGAACATATGCGATCAAGAACAGATTTTCCAATCATATATCAATATATATATCATATCCATACAAACCCTAATCATAATCTCTAGTTTTTATCAACAAAACACAGCCTATGTTTCCAGATTTCGAACAAACATCAACTTACAAACATCATCAATAAATCGGCTAACATAACACTACATTCAAACATATAATCCGAATATGATCTAGCACCATGATAATCCTAACCTTTAATAACAAGATCAATGAGCCGAGACTTGGACAAGAGCCGAGAACTAGATGGGACTGAATCGGATGTTGGCGAGGACTTGCGACCGAGAAGAGAAGAACGGTGAGGGGACTGCCGCGATCAAGATGAAGTTGTAACAAGCTGTTTGCGGTCGAGAAGGTGAACAAGGGGCTGCCGTCGGCTGATTTCTCACTAGGGTTTTTGTGTTTTTGTTTTGTGAAGAAAGCATGCATGTGTGTTTGTATATATAGGCGCAAGAGAAAGGGAAAGGGGAAGGGTTGCGGTTTGGGTTGTTTGCTCGCGGCCGAAGGGTTTGGGTGGGGCGGTTTGGGTTTAAGACTTGATCCCCAAGTTTGGTTCCTTGAGTCGCAAGAAAAGAGGCCGGCTCGTGTCGCGGTTCGGCTCGATTCGTTTATATATTTATTATATATTTCGTAACTAAAACAAATCACGTAATCGAACATCACATATTCACCAACTCACAAACGTTTATACACATAGCACGTAATTAGTTTGACAAGTTCACTAAATTATCGTAACTATTTCGAGCGTGCAAATTCAAGTCTCCGAGTTAATAACCGTGAAGTAGTGCGTTTAAGTTATCCGAAAAACCGGGATGTCACAGATACCTACGAAAGAATTACGTGGCTTTATTGGCATGTGTCGTAGATGAGAAAGACACGAGTAAGACTATTCAAGACACCCCCGTTGTTCGGGATTATCCTAGGTGTTTCCTGAAGAGTTACCTGGTTTACCCCCGGCACGGCAAGTTGAGTTTCGTATTGATCTTGTACATGGTGCCAACCCGATTGCCAAATCTCCATACCATCTTGCACCTTCTGAGATGCAAGAATTGCCGAAGCAGCCGCTATCTGACAAAGGATTTATTCATCCAAGCTTTTCACTTTGGGGTGCGCCTGTTCTATTTGTAAAGAAGAAGGATGGATCTTTCCGAATGTGTATCGATTATCGTGAGCTTAACAAACTCAGTATCAAAAATCGATATCCCCTACCTCGCGTTGATGATCTCTTTGATCAGCTTCAGCGTGCTACCTGCTTTTCGAAGATTGATCTACATTCTGGGTATCAGCAGCTTCATGTACTTGAAGAAGATATTCGCAAGACTGCTTTTCGCACACGATATGACCACTATGAGTTCAGTGTTATGCCTTTCGGTTTAACAAATGCTCCTGCCGTCTTCATGGACTTGATGAATAGGGTTTGTAAGCCTTATTTGGACAAATTCATCATCGTTTTCATTGATGACATTTTGATTTATTCAAAGACACGAGCTGGCCATGAACAACATCTCCGTCTAACAATGGAACTCCTAAAGAAGGAACAACTCTTCGCTAAATTCTCCAAGTGTGAATTTTGGCTTAAGGAAGTTCAATTTTTGGGACACATTGTCAACGAACAAGGTATTCATGTAGATACCGCCAAAATTAGCGCGATTAAGGAATGGGATACACCTACTACTCCTACTGAGGTTCGTTCATTTCTGGGTCTCGCTGGTTATTACCGCCATTTTATTGCAAACTTCTCCAAGGTTGGGGTTCCTCTCACAACCTTAACTCAAAAGAACAAACCTTTTGAGTGGGGACCTAAACAAGAAGAATCTTTTCAGACCTTGAAACAAAAGCTCTGTAATGCTCCTGTGTTATCTTTACCCGAGGGAAACGACGACTTTGTCCTATATTGTGACGTATCAAACTTAGGCCTTGGTTTTGTTCTCATGCAAAGAAACAAAGTCATAGCCTACGCATCAAGACAGTTGAAGATCCACGAGAAGAACTACACAACTCATGATCTTGAGTTAGGCACTGTGGTTTTTGCTCTCAAGATTTGTAGACACTACCTTTACGGAACAAAATGTGTGGTTTTCACTGACCATAAAAGTCTCCAACACATCTTCGACCAGAAAGAACTAAACATGAGGCAACGACGTTGGGTTGAACTTCTAAACGATTATGATTGCGAGATTCGCTACCATCCTGGCAAGGCGAATGTCGTAGCCGATGCACTTAGTCGAAAAGAACGCGTTAAGCTTCATTGTGTCAAAGTTTGATCTGATATTCAAGCCTGAATCTTTCAAGCTCAACGTACATGTGTAACCCAAGACTTGTTGAAAAATGAACTACCACTTAATCTCGAGCTTCAACTCGAAACGTAAGACGAAGGGGTACTCTATTTCATGAACCGTTTATTGGTTCCAAGTCAAGACAATCTCCGCACCTTATTGATGGATGAAGCTCATAAGTCTCGATATTCCATTCATCCTGGTGCAGACAAAATGTATAAGGATCTTCGTACCCAGTAATTGTGGCCAGGAATGAAGAAAGGCATTTCCTTATACGTATCCAAATGCCTTACTTGCCTCAAAGTCAAGGCGGAACATCAACATCCCTCTGGATTATTGGAACAACCAGGAATACCGGTTTGGAAATGGGAAAACATTACCATGGATCTCATTACCAAATTACCGCGTACTCCTAGAGGTCACGATGCCATTTGGGTAGTCGTTGATCGTCTCACAAAATATGCACACTTCTTGCCAATCCGCGAGGATTTATCTGCTGACAAGCTTGCAAGATCTATGTAGATGAGATTGTATCCCGACATGGTGTTCCCTTTGAACATCATATCTGACCGAGATGCTCGTTTCTCATCTCACTTTTGGAGAACCATGCAATCTGCTATGGGAACCCAACTCAATTTGAGCACAGCTTATCATCCTCAGACGGATGGACAATCTGAAAGAATAATCCAGACAATGGAAGATATGCTTAGAGCTTGTGTGATCGATTTTGGTGGTAGTTGGGATTCGCATCTACCGTTGATCGAATTCTCCTACAACAATAGTTATCACTCCAGCATCAACATGGTTCCTTTCGAAGCTTTATACGGTCGAAAATGTCATTCATCAGTCTGTTGGAATGAGATTGGTGAAGCTCAGCTCACCGGACCTGAACTCATTCTAGAGACTACAGATAAAGTTCAGAAAATTCGCGATAACCTTTTAAAAACTAGAAGCCGACAAAAGAGTTATGCGGATAGACGACGCAAGCCCTTGGAATTTCAAGTCGGTGATCACGTCCTTCTCAAGGTATCCCCTTGGAAAGGTGTGGTCAGATTTGGAAAGAAAGGAAAACTTGCACCACGATATGTTGGACCATTCAAGATCGTTGAAAGAATCGGAAAAATAGCCTACAGACTTGAGCTACCTCCACAACTTGGAAATGTTCATCCAACCTTCCACGTGTCCAATCTTAAAAAGTGTTTGGCTGATGAAAACCTCCACATCCCTCTTGATGAAATTCGTGTTGATACCACGATCCACTTTGTTGAGAAGCCGGTGGAAATATTGGACCGTGAAGTCAAGAAACTCAAGCGTAAGTGCATACTGATAGTCAAAGTTCGCTGGGAATCCGAACGTGGCCCAGAGTTTACTTGGGAACAAGAGGATCAAACGAAGGTGAACTATCCACACCTTTTCTCACAAGTTTCCTCTAATTAAATTTCGGGACAAAATTTTCTAAAGTAGGGGAGACTGTGACACCCGGATATCTTGAAACTGTACTAATGAGACACGCGTTATGATTAAATAAAAAGGCAAATTATATTAAATTTGATGTATTTTGATGTTATTTGATGTATTGATACATTTAAAATTTATTGAGAATTTTGTTGGCAATTTTAAGATAAACGCGTATCGCGTAACGGTTAAAATGCGAAACGAACGTGGGTGACCGCCCGAATAATGTTAAAATCCTAAAAATAGTCTGTTAAGATTAAAATATTATATTTAGTCATGTTCGTGAAGAAAAATTATTTAAAACGCTTAAAAACTCTATTTTCGCGAATTTAAGCGCGTACTGCGCAGCACAGCGCGCATACTGCCAAATACCGACAACGCTGCGTGTCCAGACAAAAAAAATATTGTTCAACAATAATTTGGTGAGTTTATTTTTATAGAGCGTTAAAAATAATTTTAAACTCCTTAAAACGGGATTAAAACGCTAGATAAAATACCCGGTAACCAGCAAAATACCAGTTTTTGGATAACAATACATATATATGTATATATGCGTGTATGGGTGTGTGTTTACAAAGAGATGGCAGCCATTTAGCCCATTCTCTCTCCTCTCTCCTCCATGCATGTGCACTTTTTCTTCTTGTTTGACAAGTGTTGAAGTGTGTAAGAATCAAATCATTAGAAATCTTCTACACATGCATTACTTATCATTTCCAAGAATCAAAGTTCATCCATTCCATCCATTTCTCTCTCTCTAAACCGTAAAAAACACACACACACACCCCCCAAATTTCGAAATTCAAGCACATTCTTTGAAGATCCAACTCCATTCCAAGCTAGTTTCGGGTTGTGTTGAAGATCCAAAAGTGTTTCCAAGTGATTCCAAGCTCCATAACAACAAAGAAACCATCAATACCCACTAAGAATCTTGAAGGTATAACATATTAACTTTCAAATCTTGTTCATGATTCATGGTGATGAAGATGTAGTGAAAAGTTTATCTTGTTCTTGGATTTAAACACAAACTTGAAAGCTAAAATAAATTAGTTTTTAAATAAAATAAAAATGGATATATGTGTGTATATATATATGGTCGTGGATGTGTATGTATATATGATAGAAATGATGTTTTGATTTTTGATTAACTCTTGTATGATCAGATTCTTGAAAAATGATGCATTAGATGCTTGTACTTAGACATGCATGTGGATGTATGGGCATGAAATGATAAATAAAATATGACATGATGAGAATGATTTTTAATCAGGTCCTAAACACAAAAAAAAAATAATAATATTTGAAGTGTTAAATAGCATGAAGCTTTGTCATGAAGTCTACTAAGTTTTAAGTTGTTGCATGTGCTTGAATGAAAATAAAATGCAAGTGTTTGATGATTTATGTATGATATGATAAACATCCACTCAAATCAGTAAATAAACATGTAAAATAAAGTTATTTGATGTATTTTAAAGTTATAAAAATTATGTCATAACTTGGTAGCTTTGGATGTTGTACTTAAGGCTTGAAAAGTAGTAAATTGGGTGATATTTGCATGATTTTTGTGCTATTTATGAAACCTGCATATATAGTATTAAAATTATTGTTTGGTCAGTATATAACATGTATTGTGTTAAAATACCAAGTCGTTTCGATTTGGGATGCTTCTGGTAAAGTTCAGTGCAAAACTATGCGTTAAAACGGTAAAAATCGCCTTTTCAAGTGATTTTTATAAAACTGTTTTAGATCAGTAAATAAACTAATATTTTGATATAAAACTAAGTATTTCAACTTATATTAAGTATCTTTAGTGTTTGGCTAGTCATACGGGACTTCCGACGCCCGAAAACGATACCGAATACGCTATATACGCATATTTCAATGTACACGAACATGGATTGTTCAAGAGTGAACTTGGTATATTATGCTGTGATATGTGATTATGAGAATATTATATGTGATATGCTAGGTGATAACATGATAGTAGAAGTTTAAACTATGCATGTACACTTGTGTTGTTAAAACGGTGAATATCGCGTTATATGTGTAACTTGTTTGTCTAGCATGAAAATGATACATAGGTTAACTTGATAAGTTATTTCATGTATGAATGCTTTAAAATTGATAATATATATATATATGTTAAAAAAATACGTGTATTACGATATTTGATTATATGTTCACGTTTATGTATATATATTACAACGCGCAAATCATAGATATATTGCTTAAACGGGAGCATGAACGTATATAACGTAATGACGGTCACCACCAAAGTCGTTCAAATCGCGAAAATCTTAATATATATGAACACACATATATAAACACTCCAACATAATCAAAACAAAGACTTTTCGAGAAAATCGTTCTTGCTTAATTTAGGACGAATAAACAATTTGAGGGATTGTGTTAACACACAAAAACGCACCCAAAGGTGAGTACATAGCCCCTCTTTTACTTTTTCAAATGTTTTGGGGTGAAACATATGTGCATAACTCTATTTTCCGTTTTCATGACATTATACATGTTTTGTTACATAGTACATATAATACACTATTTAAAAAATAAAAGCATTTTTTTTACTTGACATATTGACTTAGTATGTCTAGTGCATGGTTTTCAAACATATTCATGACATGCTTACATTGAAAATGACATTTGATATGTTTAACGGGACAATAATACATTCATTAACAGTGATCGCGCCGACCGGTAGTATGTAATGGTACCATAGGACTTGACAAATCCCGTTCCCGCTCCCCAGGCTTGTTGGGCAGTGTTAGGGAATGACAGAATCCGATAACATTTTTTTCGATAAACCTTGATCCTAATAAGGGTTTATGAGACAGTGTCAAGGCTTAAATGTATGCGATAAACAAATCTGATAAATGTTCATATCGATAAAAGCAATTGCATTCAAAACATAACTTTTGATTTAAACATTTGTTTATTCAAAGACCTTGTTTTGTACAAGACAATTAAATATACATAGCATTATGCATTTGGTTTGATAAATACTATTTACTTGCCATACAAGACATGGTTTATACTTGACATTAGACATTGTTCACACATGACATTTGACATTGATTTAAACAAGACATTATTTGATGGTTATTGATAAGTGATTTGAGTAAGGAGACGTGTGTTATATGATAAAGGCACGGTGGATACGCCGCTGGTAGTTCCTATAAATAAATGCTTTTATTATATTACATATCATGGCGTTATCTAAACCACTTTAGCAAGGACAACACATGACATATTTTACACATATTATTTTCATTTGGTTATTTACTTAACCATACATCAATCTTTTATATCATCTGATTTTCATATTGATTTTCATTTGATTTCATAAAAGGAAACATTTTATAAGGTTCATGACTACTTTTCGAAAACATTTCTTATAACTTTAAAAGTCATGAATCTCCAACACTGCACCTATGTTACTCACAGGCATTTTTATGCTGACATATTTACTTTCACATATGTTTCAGGAGTGAATGTTTGATTTGAGCGTGCTTCACTTAGGGCGACTTGGGCCTTAGAGAACCTAAAGTCAAGAAACTTATTATCCTTATGTTATGTTTCTGTTTGATTAAAGACAATGTAATGAATTTTTATTTGTAAAACTAAACTCTATGTATCATGTGTTGTGAAACAATAATTTTGCCACACGACTCCCCGACGTTTCCGCCTCGGTTGGTTGCTTTACGCGGTCGGGGTGTGACATAATATATGTAAAGATACTAGTATCATCAATACTTAGTAAAAATACATAATTATAAGAACTCCACTAATGGACTAAATTATTAGAAATGGGCTAGGCCCAAATAATAATATAACATGGGCTAGGCCCAATCACATAACTAAGTGGGCTAGGCCTAATCACATAACTCAGTGGGCTAGGCCCAATGACATAAACTAAGTGGGCTAGTCCCAATCATATAACTAAGTGGCTAGGCCCAATCATATAACTAAGTGGGCTAGGCCCAATCATATAACTAAGTGGGCTAGGCCCAATGACATAAACTAAGTGGGCAAGGCCCAATGATTTGCATGCTAGGCATGAGGACAAGTGAAGGACAAGGCCCGTTCACCTACGATTACATACAAGATAACAAATATATATATTGATGAAATATATATATTAATCAAACACACAACCCTACCAACACTATAAAAACAATCACGTTGTTCAAAGAAAACAAACGAATACATAATAACAAATCAAGATGAACAACTTGTACGAGGTCCAATTAGACCTGAGAGTCTAATGAATTAAATACACATGTAGGTTATACACGTGTACGAACACTCGCGGTACTTTAGTACTACTATACGGAACGCATGCCAGTGAGTTCATGTCCCCCCTTTTCTTTTAGACGTTTTTCGGTTTTATAACAACTGGGGATGAAATACATGCTATGACATTCTATGACAAAGGGTATGTTAGCTATGGGTTTAGAAAATAACAAGATCAATGTGTGTAAGTAGGATGATAACATAATAACCATTAATCACTTAGTGACCAAGGTGTAAAGGTGTAGATCTATTGAGCTTGAGACACGCTCCACTCTGAATAAAACAAGTCCGTTCTGAGTGCTTTGTGAACCCTGTGAATGACAAAGTTGTCTCGGTTTTGGTTATTTACTAATGACACATAATGTCAGGGGCTCGCTACCCACTGATAGATCCTTAAACCCTAGGAATAACAATAACATACCGGGATTTTCAATATTGATGACAATTACTTATACGAAAACAATATTACATGAACTCGCTCAACTTTTGTTGATTTTTCAAAATTACATGTATTTTAGGAAACAAGACATGAAAGATGATAGACTCCAGGCATTTGGGAAGGAAGTAACAATGGTTGCCACTTTTGGAAGGTTTGCCTCTTATATCCCAACTTCGTGTGGGTATATAGGAGTCAAAGCTTTGGTTTATTGTATGATGATCACAAGTTAATTTTGATGATGTAATGTTACTTAAACTATATTTTTGGATGTTAACTAATTAACCTATTCTAAACTTGTAATGTGGTTGAAACTTAATCTATGATATGGCAACATTGTTATTTATTACATGTTTACTCGATTGGACGCAATGATTACCTTACAGTCACACGTTGCGCTTCCGTTACGACCAGGGTGTGACAAAAATGCCGGTGAGTAACATAAGTTTTGTGATTTAGATTCATGGATTTGGATATTAAAAGAAAAAGATTAAACGATTTCAAAATATCCATGAATCTTTGATAAAAATTTGGTTACTAAAATACTTTGCTAAAAGATTTGTAGTGTATGCAAAAATATACTTTGATTTTGAAATAATAAAATTGATAGTATATCAAAACATACTTTGGTTTATGAATAATTGAATTGATAGTATATCAAAATATACTTTGGTTTATGTATAAGAGAATTGGTAGTATATTAAACTATACTTTGTTAATGAATTAGAGAATCAGTAGTATATCAAATTATACTTTGTTTATGAATAAGAGAATCAATAGTATATCAAACTATACTTTGGTTTATGAAATCAACAAAAGATAAACTTTATGGCTTAATTGCAAAACTTTGTATGAACACATTGTGGTCGTTTGGTAATACATTCAAACCTTATTCGCTGACGTTATAAATTTACCACGAAGGTAAATCTATTTGGGGTAAACTTGGTTTCTGACATTCCCTAATCAAACTTCCAAACAAACCTAGGAAGCGGGAATGGGGTGTCAAGTCTAGCGCTATATCATACTACCAATCGGCTTGATCATTTTTAATGAATGTATTTTAGGCATGAATACAAATACGCACCAACAAGAGTCTTACAAATTCTAAAAATCATTGTTTAAGCCATAGATAACAGATTCAAATCGTCAAAGGATAAAGTACTATGTATATATAATCATATGGTTTCGAAAACATGAAAATATTAATAGGCACAAATGAATCACCCCAAAACATTTAGAAAACGTAAAAGAGGGGAAACTATGTACTCACTTGGGATTGCGTATGTGTACTTGATCAACGGAATAAACAAAGCTCAATCGTGTCCTAATGTATCGGATAAATATGTTAGTATGTCGAGACTTTAATCGGGGATTCAGATTAATGAAGTCCTATAAACCAAACGAGTGTTGGGACTCGTATGATATGGTTAAATAAGCTTAACATTCCGATTTGGAAAGGATCCTACGTGCTTTTGACCCGTTATGACTCGTTAAGGTAGTTTATCCTACTTTAGCGGGTTATAAGCGTAATTAAACGATCGGATGGTCAAATATGTCCTATGATGAGTCTCGTATGCCAAAACAAGTTTGATTATGTTATAACATCAGTTTAGATGTCAAAATTTTGGTTATATATGCTTAAAACTAATTTATGCACAAAAGGGTATTTTGGTCAATGTAAAAGAACATATAAGCAACTCATCATATAACTAACCAAACCTTATGACCATAAAGTATAACCTCAGAGGGTTATTCCCTATACAACTATGGTCATAAAAATGAACTTGGCCGAATCCTAAGATTGACCAAACGTGTCGAAAGTCAAAGCGGTGGTCAAACCGCTCGACTTACGACCCAAATAAAAGCACTAAACTAGAAGTAATGAGTTAGACAAATTAAAACATGTCTAATTAAGTTATAAAACTATTTTGGTATCAAAACTTGGAGTTTTGATACCCGAAAATAGTTTCAAAGTAAAATGCACATTATGCGCATTTTTGACCAAAACTTTGACTCGTCACTTCGCCTAGTAAACGTGGTAATCAGAATGTGCAATCGCAAGGGGACCTTCATGATTTCGATCACGTTGCAAAGTTCAATTGAACTTTGACTCGTCACTTCGTCTAGTAAACGTGGTAATCAGAAGGTGCAATCGCAAGGGGACCTTCATGATTACGATCATGTTACAAAGTTCGATTGACCTTTGACTTGACCAAAAATGGTCAGAACCGAAAGTCAAACAGGAAGTCAAATTGTTTGAATTTTGGCTCAGAATGCCAAAATAATGAATGAACTAAGGAGAGCACTTACTTGTGTTGATGAACACTTTTAGAACTCAGAGTAGGAAGCTTCCAAATGGCTGGAAACAAGCTCCAAAGAGATGGGAGAAAGAATTTGTGAAAGGTGCAAGTAAAAATGGATGAATGAGCATGCTATTTCTAGTTCTAGGAGCCCACAAGATCATCACAAGTGTCCCATGAGGTGGCAATGATCAAGGGAGGTCCTAACACTTGTCAAATGAAAGAACAATGATGGAAATTTCGAGTTCTCGGGCTCCAAGTCATGAAACAAGAAGCTGCCACATTTTTGCTGAGCTGGGGACTGCTTACGATCCGTATAGGGGCACCCCTTGTGGTCCGTAAGGCCCTGGCAGGGGCATAAACTTTGGATTATGGTAGATTTGGCCCTTGGACTTGTTTCATTGCGTTTTGTCACTTTTAACCACTTTTAACCTAATTTTTAGGCTCTATAAAGGTTTTAAGGCATGTGTAACTTGGATTTTGCTCAGAAATGTCATGGATATCGGTTCGTTTGGTTGTACAGTTACGCGTTTTGCAAAATTACGTAAAATGCTTTAACGAACACGAAAATGATCGAAATTGCGCAATAATTGACATTTTTGCATTCTTATCAATAAAATACAAGATTTTATTGAATACAAAAATATTTGGATTGGTACTCATGGTTCGTATTTGAATACGGACCCACAGACTTTCGCAGTTTGTCGGAAATAGTCTCTGGACTTGTATAAGCGTGTTTTTGTCATACCTATCCCTTCTAAACTTATATCTAAGTTATGTAAAGGGTATTTAGGGTATGTGTAGCTTATGTCCTTGTTCTGAAGTGTACGTCATGTTAACCTGATTGCGTTTGAGTGTCAGTTAACGAATCACTTCCACAAAAGTTTTTGAGAGTTCGAAATTGTACAAGGATTGAAAATGTGCAGATGTCACACCACATGTGATCATTTACAAAATGACTGGATCGGATAAACTTTATTCTGATGAAGAATTCTCATTTCAGAATGTGAACATTGATCGAGTTGATAAATTGTTCAAACTAGTAGAAGTCAATCTCTCTGATCTGGAAAAACATGATGCTTCTTCCTATTCCAAACTAAAACGAGTTTTTAACAATTACTATCAAAAGGATAGGGATTATCCTGAAAACATGAGAAAAAGTTTGGGATTTGAAACAAAGAAAAACGAGAGAAGGTTTCAAAAACAAAACTTTAAGAAGAAAGCTGAATTTGTTTTTGGAACTAGTACAAATTGTGAGAAAGAAACACTCGGTAAGCAAACCAATGATGAGTTTAAGAAAGAAAAGGAACTCCGTGAACAGTCCTTGGAACTATCTGTTGGAAAGACAGTAGAACGTGCTACAAATTCAACAAAGTTGGGCATATTGCACGACAATATTCTCAAAGCAATCCAAAACCTGTTAATGGAAGAAAAAGATTCATAGAAGATATGAAACAGAAGGGTCCAGATTTTGTACCCACACAGATTATGAAAAGAAACACTGAATCCAACATGAATGTGAAACCAACAGCTTCAAACTTTTCAAACTTTGAAGTTTGTGAATCATCAAAGAAAAATGAACATAAGGAATCTAAATTTTACACCAAAAAGGCATATTCTAAGGCAGAAACTTGGGTTGTAAAGACAAAACCATCTTCTTCTAGTGTGAAAACAACCACTGTTCCAGCCAAAACAAAAGATAAAATTGAGCCAAATGTTGGACAGGGGGTTGAAGTTAAAAAGGAAATTAAAATCGCTTGTGAACCGAAATTTGACATTGCAAACCCACCCAAGACCAAAATGGCTTGGGTTTCACTGTTTAAATAATATCTTAATTACATGTGGAGGGACTTCCGAGGTCAATAATATCAGAGTGGATATTGGACAGTGGAGCCTCAGGCACATGACATGAATACTGGCCTTGCTATACGACGTAAATCAATCAGAGGATGCTATGTGGGGTTTGCAGGAACACAAGGGGAAAGGATAGTTGGGGAAGGTATTCTGACAAATGGAGTGGTATCGTTCGATAAAGTAAATTACATGGCTGAATTGGAGAACAATTTGCTAAGCATCTCGCGGATCTGCGACAAGAAGTTCACAACTCACTTCATTGATAAGGAATTTCTCTTTCTTAAGCCGGGAATCAAAATTCCCAAGGAGTGGATCCTCATGCACGCTCCACGAGGAAATAATCTCTATGTCCTTGACATGAACGTTGCATCAACAACGTCTAAAAACCAGCAATGTTTTGTGACAAATGCAACAGAAAAAGGAATCAATCCTATGGCATCGGAACATGGGTCATATCCACTTACGGAAGATGAACTATTTGGTGCACAACAACTTGGTAGAGGGTGTTAATCTCAAAAGTTTCCATCTGAATGACGATTGTCTTAGCTGTAAAAAAGGGGAAGCAACATAAGAAATCGCACCCAAGAAAACTGTTGAATTCTATCAAGCTACCATTAGAAAGGCTCCATATGGATCTATTCAGACCAGTTAACATTCGCAGCATATCTGGGGATCTATATTGCCTTGTTGTGACAAATGATTATTCAAGGTTCTCATGGGTTATCTTTCAGGAGAGTAAGAATGAAACGTTGATTCTCTTCAGAAAGTTGGAGAACTTGTACCATTTTCCGATCAAGAGGTGTCACACCCCAATTTGAAGTAAAACACGGGATGCAAAAGACACCTCTGGTACAAGCTCATTGTTTATAAAGACACTACATTTTATTATTTACAGAATGTTAATTACATACTACATGTATGTTACAACTGCGTGTTCCCATGAACCACATAAGTCTTCTAAGCTGCATGCGTCTATATCAGGGTTCGCCTATAAATATGTCTTGAACAACTTACACGGATCACACCAGTCTCAAGTTACCTGAAATGCATATTAGTTTTAAAAAGGGTCAGCTAAACGCTGCTGGTGATTTCCACTGGTTTAGTTGTTGTGGAACAATATGTGTTAACAAGTTTAATTGCACTGGTCGTAATCACAGATGGAATTACACGGGAACACAAGTGAAACCTTGACTGTTTTTGCCTCACGCCATGCCATCACAGACACTGCCGCCCACCGGACCGTGTCACCCAGACACTCCCGGCCCAGCAACTGCGTCACGTGCAGTTCAACCCCCAGTGTAGTTATGCCTAACAACATAACCGAGTTTAGGACATGTGCAGTTGTAAGTTGGCCGACAACGCACCATCCGGCGTCAACTGGGTTGGTCAGACCAATAGTACTATTCACTGTCCACGGCTTACGCTAATCACTTGTAGTGGGGAGGTAGTTCGTGTGTTAGATAATTCACATCATCACAAGTTGGTGCAATTAACATAGTTTGTAACATGCAAGTCACTCCAAAGAACATTAACACAGTTTAAAAGTGGTGGAGTGAAACTCACTCCCAAGTTGGTGTAATTAACACAGTTTTGTAACATGCAAGTCCCCAGAAAACAGGAAAACAATTTAAAAGCGGGGAAGTGAAAACTCACAGGATAGTAGCATCATAGGTAGCATTAGGAGTATATGTAAGCTTGTTCGGCTTTAATCGCAATCATGCAAGTAATTACTACTATCAGTCGCTAGGTTGGTAACGCCTATAACTTGGGTCCAAACAGGTATTTTCAGTCCATATTGTATATATAGTATCGCGGTGTGGTGATGGATGTTAGGGTATGATTAGTTTCATGTTTGGCTCCCGGGCACCGGTTCGCGTGCCAGCCAAAGTCGGTTGTTTAACATGTTCGGATAATGGTACGAAAATACCAATAGTGTCAACATGTTGTGATTTAAGAAAGATTAACTTTTCGTTAAGGGAGTTTGGGTGTTTGGGGAGTTTAGGTTGCCAAAATTTGAGTTTCCATTCTCGCCGTCGGGGGTTTTCCCGGACGGTGGTGGAACATACCCAGAGTGTCCTACTTATCCTGGAACCTTCCAGAATCTCCTGGTGTTCCAGTTATAGTCAAGTTAAGTTTTGTTCCATTCCAAGTTTCGGCAGGTTCGTTGTCATTTGTAAAACAATATTTAACCGAATAATTCACTTTGTTTATCATACGATGTCCAAAAATTCCCAAAATATTTATGAAACTTCCTTACATGTTCAGAAACTCCCATTAAAAATTTTGGATTTTTCCGATTTCATTTCAGTGCATTTCCGGCTACCAAAAATTCTAAAAATGCGAATTTTTAACCCGAATCAAAACTCAACCAATGGACTCCAAAACTTCCCAGAACTTTTCTTATATGTTTCTTAGTGTTCATGTAGATTTTGGTGATTTATTGATGTCGTTTGGTGTTTTTTCTAGATTTGTTTTGATAAAACAGTAAAAAATTCACCAAAAATTGTAAAAAATTCCAAAAATTCTAAAATCCGAGCATGGTTACGTTTAGGTTCATTTTCGGGTCCCGTACGCGTCTCCGATTTGCGAAACGGGCTCCGTTTTTTCGCGTTCTTACTGTCAAAAGACTCAGTTTTAAAAACTGAGCATAACCGTCTCAAAATCAGAGCATGGTTACGTTTTAATCATAAAAGCCTTGTATTACGTTCGTTTAAGTGTTTTTAGGCTTGATTGACCATTCCTTGCATGTTTGGTTTGTCTTTCGTCGCTCTTAAAACAAGGCGTTTCCCTAACCGGGAACCGTCTCGTTTTGCATGCCCGAGCTCCGATTTGTTTCTAATCTTATGTCATAGTCTATGGCACATAATCAAAATGTTTCGTGCATTCTGAATTACTAAGGGCCCTATCATTGGCCCAATAATCACAGTCAAATGTTTAATGCGCTGTTAAACGTAAAGTTCCCGTTTAACACGTTGTTAAAGGCTAAGGACACCAACCTCACATCGTTGGTCCTTAATAGTGTCATAGTAACCATGACGTGCTCTCGGATTCCCCTGGGACGTAACATATATCGTTTAGCATAGCACACAAGTCATGCATGTTTATTAATACGTATTCCCAGAGTCGTCAATTCATTCACGACTTTGTCTTACCATGTAGGCGACGCATAGCGTCAATGTAATGTTTTTGGTAATTACTTGGCATATACTCCTTTTATGGTTGGTGTAGCATGTTCCAGAATTCGTATCATAACACATAATCATAACAATATCACGATAAACGTATCGCGTCCGGTTATCACGGACTTGTACCAATCAAAGTTTACCGAGATTTTTCACTATTGTCACAGTCTCCCCCGGTTAACAGAATTTCGTCCTCAAAATTCCGTTTAGTAATTTGTTGGAAAGCTCAGTCTTTACAGTTGAGTCAGTCATTCGACAGACAAGTATGTTTTCGCTTTTCGTTTAGTATCATCATCGTACGAGATGATAATTGTGCTACATAGTAGTTGTGTAATTTGTCCATCCACACTTCCTACGCATGGTTAGAGTAACGTTTGTCATTACTTCCAATATGGAAGTGAGAGTGTTGTTGGACTCATAAAAAACCAGGAGTCACGTGTTCAGCTTGCAGATAACTGCAATTATTTTGTTTTCTTCGCATTCATTATCCTCACCATTCATACACCTTCATTTAATAGATTGAACACCTCCTATAAAGGAGGAGTATGGGTACTCTCCCAGGGTTCGTTGCGAACTTCGCAATGGTGAGCATCATGCTCCGCATGTTTGTGTTAAAGGAATAAATTTGGTCTCACCGAGTGGTGCGTGAAAATCTTCCCTTGTTGTCGTGTACGTGAATATCTTCAGCTAATACTAACCGACCACGAGAGTCCCTTCTCTATGGTTAAGAATTAGAAAGAGAAAGGCTGCCATAAGGCGAGCATGTACACGGGTAATAACGAATCTGCACACCTACCTTAGTGGTGTGCTCGCATTACTCACCAGTAGTCGGATTACGTCATAAGGATATGAAATTTCTATAATAATACTTCCAGTTTGCGTTAAGTTTCGGGAGCTTGGCTCCAGCTGTTGTAAAACTGTTTATGTCTTCTCCAGAAGGAAACAACTTAGTAGCTTTGATAACGTCGATGTGATTCTTCGGGATATAATCGTATAAAAATTCCCATATACCGGGAATGGTAGAGTGTATACCCAATGCGGTTTTAATTCAAGTAACACCACCTCTAGAACGCTACTATCACGTAGACATATTTGAGGTGTGACGAGTGTCTAGCGACCACAAGTGTCACCATGACGCCCCTACACGTGGGACCAGATTTAATCGTAGACGTACCGGTAATTTTGTAAAAGATGACTAAGTAACGAGTCATCAAGTCAAGATTCCCCATGAACGGAGTACCCCTCACAGGGTAGGAACATAGTCACGCTCGACTAACGTTTCGCAAGGATATCGTTAATGGAAACAACAAGAAATAATCATTTTTCATCATGTTTTCGAAAGATTATCTAATGCATCGGCGAATATTGCCCCTACTAGTCACAAGGTGGTTAATCACCACTTGACCGTCTCGGTCTCGTGGTTTTTCGAGTCAAATTCAGACTTGGTATGATCTGAACTGTATATGAGTATAGAAAGATATAATGCCTTCCCATCTTGGCACCTCCGCCATTTGAATCACCGATTAAACGTAAGAGTTTCGTCGAGTTCGTTCATGCCAAACCATCTTGGTTTAGATTGAGAAATTTATGTGGTTTTATGAAACCATGGGCTAAAGCCCGAATCCATAGTCACCCTAGTTCCGATAGAGACAGTTGACCACTGATCTGATCTTTCCCGTTAGTCTCATATATTGTAAACAAGAAATGAAGACCCGACCCCCGAGTTGGTCGAGACTAGGGTCGTTGAGTTTCTCGACCTTTGTCGTAGGATTAGTCAGTTCTGTTTCCCAATAGGGCACGAAAGGAATACGTGCTATTGGGAAATGTAGTAAGATTGATCCACAATCGCTCGGCAGCCTCTTGAAATAACAAAAGTAACTTTAAGAAAGGCTGAATGAAATTCGTAATCAATCGAGGTAAGTCTAGCACTCTGACGGCTAGGATATGAATAAAGGTTATGAATGCCATTCCAAAGCCAGTCGGTGCATCCAACCAAGCACCGATTTACACTTTGGTTGTTTGGTTTGACTTGCTATCGTACATCGAGGTATCTATAATTCGTATCATATGTTACATAACTTTCAAATCTTGAGAAGAATTAGTTGTAGCGTCAATGTTTTATTCTTATTTTAGGCATATAATACGTGCTTATCAAAGGAAATACCTCCTCTAGATGGACATGATATCCGAGGGACATATTCAGAAGATTCACTAGTCCCTTCATCGGGAATGATCGGGACTACTAGATTTATGGTTTAGCTTTCCCCCAGGTGGGTTCAGCGCACAAAAAACACCAATTACGATATTCGGACGACTCATGACTACTCCTATTTCAAAGAGAGTTTGGTTTTGACCGTGTTCATTCATGCAGGGTAGTTCGTGCTTTTCATAGTATGGCGTATATACGTCACTCCTGTGACATGTTCTGACCGCACATTTAAGCATTGGCCCTTTTGGGTTAAGTCTAAGTGCAATTTTAACATTGTATGATGACGGATATTATTACATACATGACAATGATTTTGGCTATACAGGTTGTGGACTCATGCGTGCGACGAAATTGTGTGATATGGGATGATTGAGTATGTGACATTGATACATATATATAAGTATTGTTTATAATAGAATGGCCCCGAAACGCTCATCACAAATGACTGAGGCGGAAATCACGCAAATGATAGCGCAACCGCTTCCAACAATCATCCCCCTGATTGTGAATTTCACTCGTTGTACGAATACTTAGGTGTATATATATAGTATCATACTTAAGATTTCTCCCATTCTTGTCTTTAGATAGCATAAGAATTTTCGTCACTCGAAAATAACGAGAAAATCGGGTTCCTTGGTAACATTGTATTTCGCGATTACTCATTTAAATCGATTAAAATGAAGATCAACTGAAGATACCAACCATTCGAAGGAAGACGAGGGGTGTTTCAACAATGTTCCCCTGATCTTAGAGAATTTACTCCTCGTATACTCATTAGGACAAGCAACACCGTTTAACGTATAACTTTTGGTTACGAGAGTATGGTATCGTTCACTTTGTATCCAATCGATGGATGAAAGTCAAGGCATCATCATTCTCCTACACATGTAGGAGACGACTACCAAATACCACCTTTACAGTGGCCCGAAGGGAATTTCGATCATCCCCTATGTATCGTGAATAACATTGTATATAAATATTTAGACTCCTCGAACGTTTCAAGGAAGAGGATGAGACACAGGGTGTTTCCGGTTATTATTATCGTAGAGTTGGGGAGTCAATATGTTTTATAGACATATAAGTATCGAAGTTGGTCCCTACTCAGGACCACTTGCACGGTCGTCGTAGGTATCGTGACATGAAAATCCTTAATCAAAAGGAATCAAAGAACCATGTATCCCTTTATGTGATTTATAGCATGATTGCATCGCCCTCATACGAGTGATATTGATGCAAGACTTAGTATCTTAGGGTTACCGAAAGAATTCAGGTCAGGCCCCCGTATAGTCTAGAGTTTGAAGATGTAAATATGAGCTGTCACATAGGTTAATCATCGTATTACGGTACTCGAATATTACTCGAAGGCGATCTCGTCTTTCATTAGAACATATTTTCACTAAGTTATGCGAGGCTGAAAACAAGGGATCGTTTGGTATATAAAAAATTTATACAATTCTTTTAAATACCGTCCTTTGACTTGGATATATATATATATATATATTATATATGTAATTAAAATAATCATCCGATGAAAAAGATTCGCTTTGTATCATTTTATTTATTAAATATGCATTAAGAAGTAGCTTCGTTACGGGTCCTTCGTATCGCTCATTTATTCTTATTTCGAGTTACGGGGGATTTATCTTGTACTAGTTTGAACAAAATCGGTAGGATTCAAGGCTGTATGCCACTTGGTTCTATCACCGAAATACCCGCCATAATTCCATAGGAAGCTAACGCACTGTAGCATAGCTGAATACTGATTAGAAAGGATAGGGTGTATCAAATTAGTAAGTACATAAACCGGACCTTACCAATTTCCAATAGTGTTAGTAAGGAGAATTGAATTGATTTCAAGCAGTGAGTCGGATTATTTCATGATTATAGTTTTCTTACTTCGCACTTGGGTTACATCACCCTCAACCGAAATTTACCAAATTGACACTTCGATTGGACCGCGATTCATGTTGTATATTTATAAATAAACGTATGCATATGAGTGTCCTATTAATACGAAGTATTAACGGTTACGAGGAATATAGGCAAAATTGTTCTCGCCTCCGCAAGTCTTATTACCATCAGATCCGCATCCACACAACTCCTTGCCAAACTTTGATTACATCAAATAAGTTTCTCCATTTATGTATTACCCCTAAATCCCCTTGGGTTCTCAATACAGATGCTAATTACGCGTCCTTATTAAGAATTAGAGATTGTATCACTAGCGAACAATAGCTAGTAAAGGAAATATACGCTTCAACCGAATAGCTTCTTAGACGACGGTCGGTGACATAAGTATACTTCGTCATCGTAACGTAGTGAATATATGACTGTACGTTCTAGCAAATCCCGCTAAACAAAATAAATTATGGTGAATTGTCTTACCAAAGGCAGAAGGATTGATACCTATCATGAATCAATCATTGGGTAAATCAATGTGGGTAAGCTATTTGTCACACCCCGACTCGCAGCAGAAGACAAATGTAGGGTGCGGCAGACACGTGGTAATTCTCCATAGTTTAAAAACATGATATCATAAACAGAGAGAACCTCGGTTACAACATACTACTAATATCATATTACAACCCACAGTTCATGTACGGTACTACGAGCTACTACAGCTCTTATTCTGTTAAAGTTTACTATCCAAGCCATCCACACGCACATTCCTTACTCTTGCTTCGCTTACCTGAAATGCATGTTAGTTTTGAAAAGGGTCAGCTAAACACTGCATGAGTTCCACTGGTTTAGTTATTGTGGAACCATATGTATTAACACGTTTAATTGCACTGGGCACAGTCATAGTCACAGATGGAATTACACGAGGACACAAGTGAAACCTTGACCTGTCATAGTCACTCCGTGTCACCCAGACACATCATCGCACCGGGTCGTGTCACTGCAGACACTTCCACATTGGGCCATGTCAAGACAGCCACGTTATCCCAGCACTAAATCATATAAAGTTCAACGTTCCCCTGCAGTTATGTCTAACAACATAACTGGGTGCAGGACGCATGCAGTTGCCTAGTCACCGACACACAGTGTCACCTAGACACTGCCTGGAGCAACTGGGTTTGTCAGACCAAAAGTACTATCCACTGCTCCCGGCTTACGTTAATCACTTGTAGAGGGGAGGTAGTTCGTGTGTTAGATAATTCACATCTCACAAGTTGGTGCAATTACATGGTTTGGTGACATGTAAGTCATTCCAGAAAACAGTAACACAGTTGAAAGTGGTGGAGTGAAACTCACTCCCAACTTGGTATAATCAACACAGTTTGTAACATGCAAGTCCCCAGAAAACAGTAAAACAATTCAAAAGTGGGGAAGTGAAAACTCAGCGCAAGTAGGAGTCTCAACAAATGGGTGATCTAGCCACTGGATCAATTTTAATATCACACATGCAAGTATGGACTCAAATCAATATCTAAGTTGGTAATGGTTATAACTTGGATCTGGTCAGAAGTTTTACCCCGGATTGAGTCTATAGGACATTGGTTTCCATGTCGTCCAGTTGCCATTTAGATCTTCGAAACACAACACAAACACACCCCGATAAGTCTATATATCCAATATAGTTATCCTACTTCGTACTTTAACAATTATCAAGTTATGTCAACTCAATATGTTAAATAGTCAAAAGAAATACTTGATTAACTGAAATTTCAACGTCTTACAAAAGTGCAAATTAAACATATGAATTCACTATAAAGTCTCAAGTTTAAACACAAGTGGGAAAATAAATAGACTGAAGGAAAATAAATAAAATAAGCGAGACGTGTCAGTCGTCTACGTCTCCATCCCCCAAGTCACTGTCGTTGCCGTCATCCTGCGCGGCATTTCCAGCTTCTACAGCTGGGTCCTCCTCCGGATCCTCCTCTGGATCCTCCTCAGGGTCCTCCTCTGGATCCTCTTCTGGATCCCCCTCTACCGGCACTGGAGGGGCCGGTGCTGGTGCAGGTGCTTGATTTTGCTGTAGCTCCTGAATGTTCCAACTATTTTCCAGGACTCTGTCCTCGAGCCAGTCGGCTCTTATCTGCTCAGCACGCAGATCTCTGGCTAAGGTGTTACGAGCTATCTTACTCGTATGATGTTCTTCCTCGAGCGAGTCGGTCTTACCTGTCAGTTGTCGGATCATCCATCCTTGTGCTAGGATGGTTTCCTGCATTCTTTCTAACTGTGCTTGTTGTTTATGTATCATGATTCTAAGTATGTCAATTCCTACTTCTACAGGATTAACCGGTTCAACCGGCACAGCGATGATTGGGCGGTACGACGACTCCTTCCCCAGAGCGAGCCTTTTCCTCGCAGCTGAGCGTGTCTCCACGCCATAAGATGCTAAGGGTTCCACCATAGGGGCCTTTCCTGGCGCTCTTGGTGGCGTAAGTTTGTCGGATGATGATGACGATGATGATGACATTGCCTGTTAGGTCGTGTAGTTAGTTATGAGTTGTTTTCATTTCTTATTATTAAGTCATAATCCACATAACACAGTTGTGGTACATCGCATAACAAGATATAATAGTTCGGTGCCAAACTAAGTCTAGTGTCGTGAAATCAGCTATAGTTTAGGTCTACTTCTAATGCAAACCTGGTTCTCTATAGCTAGTGGCTCTGATACCAATCTGTCACACCCTCAATTTCCACTTGCGGAGTTTTACCGCGAGGCGTGTGAACAAACCAGAATCTGAAACACTAGTACGTCGAACGACTCTATATGATTTGATAATACGTTTTCCAAAATCATTTGTTGTAGATTTTATATTGTCTTAATTAGTTACCAATATTTAGCGGAAGCATTAGTTTTTAAAGTTGAGCGGAAGCATAAAATAAATAGTGAAGCGGGCGCCAACACAAACGCCAAAACAAATGAAAAACCCCAAACAATATTTATAATTGAGACTCGATAAAAGATGTCTTGTTCAATGCATGTGAGTGCACCTAGAGCTCCTAGCGTCCTGAGAAACATGTAAAGAAACAAGTGTCAACATTAAAGATGAGTGAGTTCACAGGTTTTCATAAATTCGTTTGTTCGGTTATAGTTTGTTTTCCCCCGTTATCCCTAACCCGGGATAACGATTCAGTTCCATTATTCCAAACCCGGAATAATAAGTTGTTGTTTCCATTATTCCAAACCCGGAATAATAAGTTGTTGTTTCCACTATTCCAAACCCGGAATAATAAGTTGTTGTTTCCATTATCCCAACCCGGGATAATATAGTTGTTTCGTAATTAAGTTCAATGTTAACATATATAGGTAGCTAGCCTAAAGTCATGTCACGTAAGAGTTCGCGATCGAAGCTGACTGTTGTGCCTCCGTGTTGCCAGGCCTATCACTGACCATGGCGAAGTTAGGCCAAATTATTCACCCGTTGACCATACCCGGTCGGCTAGCGCGACTAGCTCGGATGGGGCTTGTCGGGCCCAGTAGTACTACTTATAATTCCCCCGCTATTAAACCCAATACTAACGATCCGAGAGATTGACGAGGACTTAAGTGATAAAGCTGCTTAGTGACCATAACATTACATTAACATCAACTTAGTTACCGTATAGTTATGTGACGTTAATTTCGTATAACGTAAAGAGATTGAGTTTGAAGAGTGTATACATGTTTCTCCCCCTGTTGTTTAAAAACCGGATAAAGTTAGGGGCCGTGAACTCACCTTTTGTTGCTCGGTTAGTGTAGCAAAGAAGTTGTAAAGGATGGGACCGCTAATTGCGTCCTAACAAACCAATTGATTTCACGTCAGTGTGTGAACACACCAATACAATTTCTATACTTAATTTACGCACAAAGTGATACACGCAAACAACATATCTAACACTCAAACATGCATGCAAGTATCCTCATGTGAACCTAGTGATCAAGACAACTTATCATAAACATAAACCAATCCATGCCACAATTTGGTGCACACAATCACAAGTTATCAAATTTCAGCTTAACACTCATAATTCAGCTGTTTTCTAGGATTTTTATAAAATAGTTCCAACGTTCCAAAAATTCCAATATTTTTACAGCAGGTGCCATTTATAATGTAGAAATTTATATAAATTTTCCAAGTCCTAAATCTTTACCAATTAACCATAAACATTAATATACTAGGCTGCAGTCAGATTTATCGCTTTCTGACTGCAGTCCACGGAAGAATTTATTTAAAAATCACTGATCGTCCAATTAACAAAATTCAGTTGGAGTTGCCCGGAAATTTTCATACCTAGTTGCTGTACAAAATTCATGACTCAACTCCCTACTGATTATAAAATCCAACTCGAAAAACAACTAACAAAATTTCAGGATTTTCACAGCTTTAGTTACTGAACTCATTTGGCCCTTTAAAAATATCAAACGACTTCAGAAAAATATGAATCCAGCGCCATTAGATTCGTTATTCAAATCTCTACGATCTAGACATCACAAAATCCGTCTTTCGACAACTAATGACCGAGTTACAGCCAGATGAAGTCGGCTGTAACTATTACTCAGCAAACTGTTTTCAGCATATCATTATCATAAACCGTTCCTATTATTAACCTAGGCGATCTTGAACCGATTTCTAATCATAGATCAATACCAATATCACATCCATGCAACCCTAATTCATACCTCTAGTTTTTGTAAACAAAACATAGCCTATGATTTCAGATTTTTAAACAAACATCCAACTCTTAATCTAGCATTAACAATCCGACACAACACAATCAAAACACATGTATCCGAATATTATCTTGTAGCATATGACAAATTCTAATCTTTTAATGACAAGGTAAACGAACCGTGAGTAAGATAAGGGACCGGTGATCAAAGATTGCTTGCGACCGAGGATGAAGATGGCGAGGGCTGCTGCTGCGACCGGAAGAAAAGAAAAGGAAAAGCTGTTGCGACCGAGGCTGAAAGGGACTGAAAGCAACAAGCTGTTAGCGACCGAGAAAGTGAACAAGGCTGATCAGATCGAGATGATGAAGGAAAGAAGCTGTTCGCGATCAAAAGGGACGAGAGTAAGGCTGCCGACGGTAGTTTTTCTTTTAGGGCTTTGTAGTTGTGAAAGAGCATGCATGGGTGTGTGTATATATAGCGCAAGGAGACAACAAGGTCACGGTTTGTGTCTTGCGGCCGAGGGCTTGGGTGGGTCGGTTTGGGTTTGATCTTTGTTCTCGCAATTGTTCTCGCAAATGTTCTTGCAATGGGTTTGCGGTTTGGGCTTGTTCTCGTCGCCGAGGACTTGGGTTGGTTTGGTTTGGGTTTGATCTTGCGGCCGAGTAGTTAGAGTTTAAGGTTTCCTAGAGTCACAAGGAGTTTACGGTTGGTTCGTGTCGCGGTTCGGTTCGTGTACATATTTATTATATATATGTATATTTTGTAACTAACACAATCACATAATCGCACATCATGTATTCACTAACTCGTACATGTTTAATACATAGCATATAATTCACTCGACAAGTGTTACGTTTAAGTTATCCGAAAAACCCGGGATGTCACATTATCCCCATGTTGAAAGAATTTTCGTCCCGAAAATTGAGTAAACGCGGTTTAGAATGTAGCGTACATGTTTAGAGTGCCGCACACAAAGAGTTAGTTCGTTTATGATGGTATGCGAAGTTACAAGAAGTTCCCAAGTGCCATGCCCAAAGATTCCCAAGTGCCATGCACAAGAATTTAGTTAACAATGGTACGCAAAAGTATGAGAAATTTCCAGGTTGTCACATCATCCCCATGTTGAAAGAATTTTCGTCCCGAAAATTTAGTTACTGGTATCGTTAGTTTGCTGCTCAGTTGCGAAGAGGTGTGGGTATTTGCTTTTCATTTGATCCTCTCTTTCCCACGTGAACTCCGGTCCACGCTTAGAGTCCCAACGAACCTTAACGATCGGAATTTTGCTGTGCCTTCGAGTCTTGATCTCACGATCCATGATCTCGATAGGCTGTTCCACAAAGTACAGTTGTTCATCCACTTGGATCTCATCCAATGGAATGACTAGAGGTTCATCTGATAGACACTTCTTCAGATTTGACACGTGAAATACGTTGTGAACTCCACTGAGTTCGGCAGGAAGGTCTAATTGATAAGCTACGGGTCCAATACGTTTCAAGATTACAAACGGACCTACGTACCGTGGGTTAAGTTTGCCCCGTTTTCCAAAGCGGATTACACCCTTCCAGGGTGACACCTTTAGTAGGACGCGATCACCTACTTGAAATTCGAGCGGTTTGCGTCGTTGATCAGCGTAGCTTTTCTGTCGATCTCGTGCCGCCGCCATGCGGTTTCTGATTTGTACAATCTTTTCAGTAGCCTCAAGTATTAACTCAGGGCCTGTGAGTTGACTGTCACCGACTTCTGCCCAGCAGACCGGTGATCAACATTTACGACCGTATAATGCCTCAAACGGTGCTGCCGAAATACTCGTATGATAACTGTTGTTATATGAGAATTCTACTAGAGGCAGGTGGATTTCCCAACTATTTCCGAAGTCTACGACGCATGCCCTAAGCATGTCTTCCAAGGTTTGTATGGTCCTTTCACTTTGACCGTCAGTCTGAGGGTGATAGGCTGTGCTCATATCTAAGCGTGTTCCCAACGCTTTCTGGAGTGACTGCCAGAAGTTTGACGTGAAGCGAGCATCTCTGTCTGAGATGATGGACGTTGGCACTCCGTGCCGAGAAATTACTTCCTTAATGTAGATGCGAGTCAACTTCTCCATCTTATCTGTTTCTTTAATAGCTAGGAAGTGTGCGGACTTAGTTAAACGATCCACGATCACCCAGATGGTATCGCAACCACCCAAGGTTCGCGGGAGTTTAGTGATGAAATCCATTGAGATCTGATCCCATTTTCACACTGGGATCTCAGGTTGTTGGAGTAGCCCCGATGGCTTTTGATACTCCACCTTGACTTTTGCACAAGTCAAACATTTACTCACGTAGGTGGCTATATCGGCTTTCATGTTGGGCCACCAATACGCAGCTTTAAGGTCTTGATACATCTTATCCGAACCCGGATGGACAGAGTATCGGGATTTGTGAGCTTCATCCATGACTAGCTCTCTGAGGTTTCCGTAGAGAGGTACCCATATGCGATTCATGAAATACCGTGCTCCATTGGGCTTTACTTCCCAATCGCGTTCCATTTTTCCCACCGATTCGGCCTTGATGTTTTCCTCCTTAACTGCTTCTAACTGGGCGTCGCGTATTTGTTCGGGTAGCCCCGAATGAATAGTGAGTTGTAATACTCGTACGCGACGAGGTTTCAAGTGTTCCTTCCTACTGAGGGCATCAGCTACCACGTTAGCTTTACCCGGGTGATATCGAATGGCACACTCATAATCGTTCAAGAGTTCGACCCAGCGACGCTGTCGCATGTTCAACTCCTTCTGATCAAAGATGTGTTGGAGGCTCTTGTGGTCCGTAAAGATTGTGCACTTCGTTCCATAGAGGTAGTGTCTCCAAATCTTAAGTGCAAACACTACTACTCCCAATTCCAGGTCATGCGTCGTGTAGTTTTTCTCGTGAACCTTCAGTTGTCACGACGCATACGCAATGACCTTATCGCGTTGCATGAGTACGCATCCCAATCCCTGAATGGAAGCATCACAATATACCACAAAGTCATCTGTTCCTTCCGGCAAGGACAGAATGGGTGCACTGCAAAGTTTCTGTTTCAGCAATTGAAATGCTGCTTCTTGCTTGTCACCCCAAGCATACTTGATGCCTTTCTGGGTGAGGGTAGTAAGCGGTTGTGCGATCTTTGAAAACCCCTCGATGAAACGTCTGTAGTAACCAGCCAATCCCAAAAATTGGCGGATCTCCGTCGGTGTCTTGGGTGCTTCCCAGTTTTTGATGGCTTCAATCTTGGCAGGGTCTACGTGGATACCCCTTTCATTCACGATATGCCCGAGAAACTGAACTTCCCGAATCCAGAAATCACACTTCGAAAGCTTGGCATATAGCTTTTCCTGCTGAAGTAATCCTAGCAGTAATCGTAGATGTTCAGCATGTTCTTCTTCACTTTTGGAGTAGATGAGTATGTCATCGATGAACACAATGACAAACTTGTCGAGGTATGGTTTACACACGCGGTTCATGAGGTCCATGAACACCGCAGGTGCGTTGGTGAGACCGAAGGGCATGACCAAGAACTCATAATGGCCATACCGAGTGCGAAATGCCGTCTTAGCGATATCCTCCTCCCTGACGCGTAGCTGATGGTAACCAGACCGTAAATCAATCTTGGAGTAGTAGCTTGACCCTTGAAGTTGGTCGAAGAGATCGTCGATGCGAGGTAACGGGTATCGGTTCTTGACTGTAACCTTGTTGAGTTCCCTGTAGTCGATGCACATGCGGAAAGTCCCGTCCTTCTTCTTGACAAAAAGGACTGGAGCTCCCCATGGCGAAACGCTTGGTCGGATAAATCCTTTTCCTAATATCTCCTGAAGTTGGGTAGACAGCTCCTGCAGCTCGGCTGGAGCTAGGCGGTATGGAGCCTTGGCGATAGGAGTTGCATTGTTCGCCAATTCGATTTCAAACTCCAATTGTCGATGGGGTGGAAGACCAGGTAGTTCCTCTGGGAATACATCGGAAAAATCATGGACGACAGGGATGTCTTCTATACGTTTCTCGTCCTTAGGCTGTTCGGTAATCAGTGCGAGTAAAGCAAAGGAGTTCTTTCTCCGAAGATACTTCTGCGCTTGCATGTATGAGATGATGTTGGTGACGGCGCTTGCCTTATCGCCTTGTACCGTCAGGATTTCATCGTTCGAGTGCGGAATACGGATAGATTTTTCGAAGCAGAGAACTTCAGCCCGGACGTCGGATAGCCAGTCCATTCCGACTACCATGTCAAAACTACCCAGAGTAGTTGTCATCAGATCAATGGTAAAGGTGTGGCCCGCGAGTTTGAGTTGACAGCCGGATACTATTTGGGTCACATCTACAGATTTACCATCGGCTAATTCTATAACATAAGGGGTCTCTAATGGTTTAGGCGTGAGATTTAGGTTCTTCCTAAAAGACTCAGATATAAAGCTCCTATCCGCACCCGTATCAAAAAGCACAGTAGCAAAATGTTCATTAAGGGGAAACTTACCGGTGACCACGTTCGAGTCGTTTCTGGCCTCTCCGCGGCCCAATGTAAATGCGCGACCTTTGGCACCTCCTGTGCCACCGTTCCCATTATTGTTGTTATGGTTATTGTGGTTGTGGTTGTTTCCACCATTATTGTTGTTGTTACGCAGCTGTGGGCAGTCTCTTCTGAAGTGGGCAGTACTACCACACTGATAGCATCCCCGGTTAATACCCTGCTGCTGACCCTGGGGTTGATTTTGATTCTGTCGGGACATGATTTCCCCACGACAATCCTTTGCCGCATGTCCCATCTTGCCACATCGTTGGCAGCGATTTCCGGCACAAGGGCCGTTATGATGGAGATTACAGCGGTTGCACTACGGCTTTCGACCTGCATAGCCGCTTGCGTTCTGGTTGTTGTTGTTGTTGGCGGGCTGATTTTGGTGACCCCGGTGGCTGTTGTAATGATTGAACCGTTTCTGGTTCCCCTGCTGCGGCTGGGATGACGAAGACTGTCGAGCAGACGAGTCTTCAAACTTTCTTTTGTTATCCGGGGCAACTTCAGTTGTACCCCGTGCTGGCAGCTTCTTTTGATCCACCGCCTTATCGGTGAGTTTGTGAGCCAATCGGATTGCTTGATGTTCAGTTACAGGGTTACTAGCCATTACCATACCCTGAATTTCCGGAACCAGACCCCCAAGAATAGAACTCGAGTCTTTTCTCCATAGTGTTGGCCAATTCGGGACACAGAAATACCAAGTCATGATGTTTTGCGGTGTAAGCTTCGATTTCAGATCCCACCATCTTGTGGTTCCATAAGGCTTGCTCCAACTGTTGCACTCTGTCTCGTGGACAGTACTCCTCTTTGATTAGGGCCTTGAACTCGGCCCAGGCCATTGCATTGGCAGCAATAAGTCCACGCGTTTGGACCTGTGCATTCCACCATGTCAGTGCCCCATCTTCCAGTGTTGAGGCTGCGTACTTGACCTTGTTGGCCTCTAGACAATTGCACATTTCAAAAACGGATTCAGATTTTTCGATCCAGCGGACCAGTCCAATGGGTCCTTCCGCCCCCGAGAATTTGCTTGGTTTCGCGTCGAGGAACATCTTGTAGGGGTTAAAGCCCCCTCCTGCCGGTTGGTTCTGAACACCCGCTAAAGCTGCGTTCACGTGCTCTTGAATCATGGCAGCTAGCTCTTCGGGCGTCAAGTTAAGGTTTCCACGTCGTCCAGTTGCCATTTAGATCTTCGAAACACAACACAAACACACCCCGATAAGTCTATATATCCAATATAGTTATCCTACTTCTTACTTTAACAATTATCAAGTTATGTCAACTCAATATGTTAAATAGTCAAAAGAAATACTTGATTAACTGAAATTTCAACGTCTTACAAAAGTGCAAATTAAACATATGAATTCACTATAAAGTCTCAAGTTTAAACACAAGTGGGAAAATAAATAGACTGAAGGAAAATAAATAAAATAAGCGAGACGTGTCAGTCGTCTACGTCTCCATCCCCCAAGTCACTGTCGTTGCCGTCATCCTGCGCGGCATTTCCAGCTTCTACAGCTGGGTCCTCCTCCGGATCCTCCTCTGGATCCTCCTCAGGGTCCTCCTCTGGATCCTCTTCTGGATCCCCCTCTACCGGCACTGGAGGGGCCGGTGCTGGTGCAGGTGCTTGATTTTGCTGTAGCTCCTGAATGTTCCAACTATTTTCTAGGACTCTGTCCTCGAGCCAGTCGGCTCTTATCTGCTCAGCACGCAGATCTCTGGCTAAGGTGTTACGAGCTATCTTACTCGTATGATGTTCTTCCTCGAGCGAGTCGGTCTTACCTGTCAGTTGTCGGATCATCCATCCTTGTGCTAGGATGGTTTCCTGCATTCTTTCTAACTGTGCTTGTTGTTTATGTATCATGATTCTAAGTATGTCAATTCCTACTTCTACAGGATTAACCGGTTCAACCGGCACAGCGATGATTGGGCGGTACGACGACTCCTTCCCCAGAGCGAGCCTTTTCCTCGCAGCTGAGCGTGTCTCCACGCCATAAGATGCTAAGGGTTCCACCATAGGGGCCTTTCCTGGCGCTCTTGGTGGCGTAAGTTTGTCGGATGATGATGACGATGATGATGACATTGCCTGTTAGGTCGTGTAGTTAGTTATGAGTTGTTTTCATTTCTTATTATTAAGTCATAATCCACATAACACAGTTGTGGTACATCGCATAACAAGATATAATAGTTCGGTGCCAAACTAAGTCTAGTGTCGTGAAATCAGCTATAGTTTAGGTCTACTTCTAATGCAAACCTGGTTCTCTATAGCTAGTGGCTCTGATACCAATCTGTCACACCCTCAATTTCCACTTGCAGAGTTTTACCGCGAGGCGTGTGAACAAACCAGAATCTGAAACACTAGTACGTCGAACGACTCTATATGATTTGATAATACGTTTTCCAAAATCATTTGTTGTAGATTTTATATTGTCTTAATTAGTTACCAATATTTAGCGGAAGCATTAGTTTTTAAAGTTGAGCGGAAGCATAAAATAAATAGTGAAGCGGGCGCCAACACAAACGCCAAAACAAATGAAAAACCCCAAACAATATTTATAATTGAGACTCGATAAAAGATGTCTTGTTCAATGCATGTGAGTGCACCTAGAGCTCCTAGCGTCCTGAGAAACATGTAAAGAAACAAGTGTCAACATTAAAGATGAGTGAGTTCACAGGTTTTCATAAATTCGTTTGTTCGGTTATAGTTTGTTTTCCCCCGTTATCCCTAACCCGGGATAACGATTCAGTTCCATTATTCCAAACCCGGAATAATAAGTTGTTGTTTCCATTATTCCAAACCCGGAATAATAAGTTGTTGTTTCCACTATTCCAAACCCGGAATAATAAGTTGTTGTTTCCATTATCCCCAACCCGGGATAATATAGTTGTTTCGTAATTAAGTTCAATGTTAACATATATAGGTAGCTAGCCTAAAGTCATGTCACGTAAGAGTTCGCGATCGAAGCTGACTGTTGTGCCTCCGTGTTGCCAGGCCTATCACTGACCATGGCGAAGTTAGGCCAAATTATTCACCCGTTGACCATACCCGGTCGGCTAGCGCGACTAGCTCGGATGGGGCTTGTCGGGCCCAGTAGTACTACTTATAATTCCCCCGCTATTAAACCCAATACTAACGATCCGAGAGATTGACGAGGACTTAAGTGATAAAGCTGCTTAGTGACCATAACATTACATTAACATCAACTTAGTTACCGTATAGTTATGTGACGTTAATTTCGTATAACGTAAAGAGATTGAGTTTGAAGAGTGTATACATGTTTCTCCCCCTGTTGTTTAAAAACCGGATAAAGTTAGGGGCCGTGAACTCACCTTTTGTTGCTCGGTTAGTGTAGCAAAGAAGTTGTAAAGGATGGGACCGCTAATTGCGTCCTAACAAACCAATTGATTTCACGTCAGTGTGTGAACACACCAATACAATTTCTATACTTAATTTACGCACAAAGTGATACACGCAAACAACATATCTAACACTCAAACATGCATGCAAGTATCCTCATGTGAACCTAGTGATCAAGACAACTTATCATAAACATAAACCAATCCATGCCACAATTTGGTGCACACAATCACAAGTTATCAAATTTCAGCTTAACACTCATAATTCAGCTGTTTTCTAGGATTTTTATAAAATAGTTCCAACGTTCCAAAAATTCCAATATTTTTACAGCAGGTGCCATTTATAATGTAGAAATTTATATAAATTTTCCAAGTCCTAAATCTTTACCAATTAACCATAAACATTAATATACTAGGCTGCAGTCAGATTTATCGCTTTCTGACTGCAGTCCACGGAAGAATTTATTTAAAAATCACTGATCGTCCAATTAACAAAATTCCAGTTGGAGTTGCCCGGAAATTTTCATACCTAGTTGCTGTACAAAATTCATGACTCAACTCCCTACTGATTATAAAATCCAACTCGAAAAACAACTAACAAAATTTCAGGATTTTCACAGCTTTAGTTACTGAACTCATTTGGCCCTTTAAAAATATCAAACGACTTCAGAAAAATATGAATCCAGCGCCATTAGATTCGTTATTCAAATCTCTACGATCTAGACATCACAAAATCCGTCTTTCGACAACTAATGACCGAGTTACAGCCAGATGAAGTCGGCTGTAACTATTACTCAGCAAACTGTTTTCAGCATATCATTATCATAAACCGTTCCTATTATTAACCTAGGCGATCTTGAACCGATTTCTAATCATAGATCAATACCAATATCACATCCATGCAACCCTAATTCATACCTCTAGTTTTTGTAAACAAAACATAGCCTATGATTTCAGATTTTTAAACAAACATCCAACTCTTAATCTAGCATTAACAATCCGACACAACACAATCAAAACACATGTATCCGAATATTATCTTGTAGCATATGACAAATTCTAATCTTTTAATGACAAGGTAAACGAACCGTGAGTAAGATAAGGGACCGGTGATCAAAGATTGCTTGCGACCGAGGATGAAGATGGCGAGGGCTGCTGCTGCGACCGGAAGAAAAGAAAAGGAAAAGCTGTTGCGACCGAGGCTGAAAGGGACTGAAAGCAACAAGCTGTTAGCGACCGAGAAAGTGAACAAGGCTGATCAGATCGAGATGATGAAGGAAAGAAGCTGTTCGCGATCAAAAGGGACGAGAGTAAGGCTGCCGACGGTAGTTTTTCTTTTAGGGCTTTGTAGTTGTGAAAGAGCATGCATGGGTGTGTGTATATATAGCGCAAGGAGACAACAAGGTCACGGTTTGTGTCTTGCGGCCGAGGGCTTGGGTGGGTCGGTTTGGGTTTGATCTTTGTTCTCGCAATTGTTCTCGCAAATGTTCTTGCAATGGGTTTGCGGTTTGGGCTTGTTCTCGTCGCCGAGGACTTGGTTGGTTTGGTTTGGGTTTGATCTTGCGGCCGAGTAGTTAGAGTTTAAGGTTTCCTAGAGTCACAAGGAGTTTACGATTGGTTCGTGTCGCGGTTCCGTTCGTGTACATATTTATTATATATATGTATATTTTGTAACTAACACGATCACATAATCGCACATCACGTATTCACTAACTCGTACATGTTTAATACATAGCATATAATTCACTCGACAAGTGTTACGTTTAAGTTATCCGAAAAACCCGGGATGTCACAATATTGCCTTGTTGTGACAAACGTTTATTCAAGGTTCCCATGGTTTATCTTTAAGGAGAGTAAGGATGACACGTTTGAAAATATGATGATTCTCTTCAGAAAGTTGGAGAACTTGTACCTTTTACCGATCAAGAGATGTCACACCCCAATTTGCAGCGAAAGTAAAACACAGGATGGAAAAGACACATCTGGTACAAGCGCATTGTTTATAAAGACACTACATTTTATTATTTACAGAATGTTGATTACATACTACATGTATGTTACAACTGCGTGTTCCCTTGAACCACATAAGTCTTCTAAGCTGCATGCGTCTATATCAGGGTTCGCCTATAAACATGTCTTGAACAACATACACGAATCACACCAGTCTCAAGTTACCTGAAATGCATGTTAGTTTTAAAAAGTGTCAGCTAAACGCTGCTGGTGAGTTCCACTGGTTTAATTGTTGTGGAACAATGTGTGTTAACAAGTTTAATTGCAATGGTCATAGTCACAGATGGAATTACACGATAACACAAGTGAAACCTTGACTGTTTTTGCCTCGGGTCGTGCCATCATAGACACTGCCGCCCACCGGACCGTGTCACCCAGACACTCCTGGCCCACAAACTGCGACACGTGTTGTTCAACGCCCAGTGTAGTTATGCCTAACAACATAATCGAGTTTAGGACAAGTGCAATTGTAAGTTGGCCGGCATCGCACCATCCAACGTCAACTGGGTTGGTCAGACCAATAGTACTATTCACTGTCCACGGCTTACGCTAATCACTTGTAGTGGGGAGGTAGTTCGTGTGTTAATTCACATCATCTCAAGTTGGTGCAATTAACATCGTTTGTAACATGCAAGTCACTCCAAAGAACAGTAACACGGTTTAAAACTGGTGGAGTGAAACTCACTCCCAAGTTGGTGTAATTAACACAGTTTTGTAACATGCAAGTCCCCAGAAAACAGGAAAACAATTTAAAAGCGGGGAAGTGAAAACTCACAGGATAGTATCATCATAGGTAGCAATAGGAGTATATGTAAGCTTGTTCGACTTTAATCACAATCATGCAAGTAGTTACTACTATCAGTCGCTAGGTTGGTAACGTCTATAACTTGGGTCCAAGTGGGTATTTTCAGTCCATATTGTATATATAGTATCCCGGTGTGGTGATGGATGTTAGGGTGTGATTAGTTTCACGTTTGGCTCCAGGGCACCAGTTCGCGTGCCAGCCAAAGTCCGTTGTTTAACATGTTCGGATAATGGTACAAAAATACCAATAGTGTCAACACGTTGTGATTTAAGAAAGATTAACTTTCTTTAAGGGAGTTTGGGTGTTTGGGGAGTTTAGGTTGCCAAAATTTGAGTTTCCATTCTCGCCGTCGGGGACTTTCCCGGACGGTGGTGGAACATACCCAGAGTGTCCCGCTTACCCTGGAACCTTTCAGAATACTCCTGGTGTTCCAGTTATAGTCAAGTTAAGTTTTGGTCCGTTCCCAGTTTTGGCAGGTTTGTTGTCTGGTAAACTGCCGAATTTAGTTAAAATAAGCGTTTTAAAAGTCGAAAATCCCATTCAATCTACATAGTTTATAAAATTATGGTAATTTTTGTCGAACTCAGTAAAAATATATAGATTCAAGGAAAAAAATTTTGGGAATTTATCACGCTGTTTTAACTTCTCAAATAAATCATTTGTAAAACAGTATTTAACCGAATAATTCACTTTGTTTATTATACAATGTCCAAAAATTCCCAAAATATTCCTTATAAGCACTTACATGTTCAGAAACCCCTGTAAAAATTTGGGATTTTTCCGATTTCATTTCAGTGCGTTTCCGGCTACCGAAAACTCATTAAAACGCTGATTTTTAGCCTGAATCAAAACTCAACCAATGCACTCTGAAACTTCCCATAACATTTCCTATATGTTTCTTAGTGTTCATGTAAATTTTGGTGATTTATTGACTTTCTTTGTTATTTTTTCTGGATTTGTTTTGATAAAACAGTCAAAAATTCACCAAAAATCGTTGGAAATTCCAAAAATTCTAAAATTTTACGTGGCCTTCCTGGAAATACCCTGCATTACCACACCAAATCTCGACTCAATCCAATACTCACGGACCAAGTTATGGTCCAAACAATATTCTGCCTATTCTAGATTCAAGTTTCGGGTGATATACCTTGCGATTCCTTCGATTCCAAGTGCTTTTCTTGAGTCCAGAAGTGGGTGTGAGCCATCTTCAGTACCTATATACTAAGAACAATCCAACCATGCCATAACCCATGTCAATCAAGCCTTGTTTCATTGTTTTTCGGTTTAGAACATTATTACTAGTTTTTGGTCGAATAGATGTCGATCAGTGTATCAAAACCCGAAGTTTTGTCGTCTTGGCTACCATAGAACACCAGGGAATTCCCAAGGTGTTCTTATTCAGCCAAGAACTTGTTTAAAACTTCCAAATTTCACGGATTAAAATGGGTTTTTTAGTTATAAATCGCGGTTTGGGGTGGGGTCCCATAGGGCCAACTCGTGCTTCGTAACGCGCACTAGAAGATGATGTTTATCTTCCGTGTTGCGTTTATGTCCGTTTTCGGGTCCCGTACACGTCTCTGATTTGCGAAACGGGCTCCGTTTTCGCGTTCTTACTGCCAAAAGACTCGGTTTTAAAAACTGAGCATAACCGTCTCAAAATCCGAGCATGGTTACGTAATAATCATAAAAGCCTCGTATTACGTTCGTTTAAGTGTTTTTAGGCTTGATTAACCATTCCTTGCATGTTTGTTTTGTCTTTCATCGCTCTTAAAACAAGACGTTTCCCTAACCGGTAACCGTCTCGTTTTGCGTGCCCAAGCTCCGATTTATTTCTAATCTTATGTCATAGTCTATGGCACATAATCAAAATGTTTCGTGCATTCTGAATTACTAAGGGCCCTATCATTGGCCCAATAATCACAGTCAAATGTTTAATGCACTGTTAAACGTCAAGTTCCCGTTTAACACGTTGTTAAAGGCTAAGGACACCAACCTCACATCGTTGGTCCTTAATAGTGTCATAGTAACCATGACGTGCTCTCGGATTCCCCCGAGACGTAAATATATCGTTTAGCATAGCACACAAGTCATGCATGTTTACTAATACGTATTCCCAGAGTCGTCAATTCATTCACGACTTTGTCTTACCATGTAGGTGACGCATAGCGTCAATGTAATGTTTTTGGTAATTACTTGGCATATACTCCTATTATGGTCGGTGTAGCATGTTCCAGAATTCGTATCATAACACATAATCACAACAATATCACGATAAACATATCGCGTCCGGTTACACGAACTTGTACCAATCAAAGTTTACCGGGATTTTTCACAATTGTCACAAGAGGATACGTAGTGACAACGGTACAAAGTTCAAAAACAACAAGATGCTCAAATTTTGCAATGCCAAAGGCGTTCTTCATGAGTTTAGTGCCCCTATACTCCGCAACAAAATGGAGTAGCTAAACGGAGGAATTGCACTCTCATAGAAACAGCACGCACAATGCTTGTCGATTCAAAATTACTCATCAGTTTCTGGAGTGAAGCCCTTGCCTCTGCTTGTTACACGCTGAACTGAGTATTGACAGTCAAGGGTCATAACAAAACATGTGTTGAGCTGATTAATCAACGTAAACCAATCGGAGTTTTTGGAGCTGTTCGGATCTCCATGTACCGTCATCGATCCAGATGGCAAATTTGGCGCTAAATCTCTGGAAGGCTTTTTAGTGGGTTATGCTAGTCCGATATGCAGAGTGTATCTGTCAAGTCTGAACCAAGTTATTTTAGCTCAGCATGTTGATTGCCAAATGTATACTATGCCAAATCAAAGACCTGGTGACCCTTGGTTATTCAACTATGAGAGTCTTTGGAATTCATTCGATCTACCGAAAGAACCTAGTGAAGAATAACTTGTCATGTTATACTAACACATCAAGCGTCTAATCAAGAAAAGGTTCCAAGGGAAATTGTGGTTACTGAACCACAGGTTGCATCAAATGATTCTGAAGCAGGTCCGAGCAATACATAACAACAAGAACCTGTCGTTGAACCTAATACGAACAACATCACACCATCTTTCGATTAGTCAGACTTCTCAGATTCTGATAACGAGCCTACTTACGATAATGGAGGATCCAGCTCTAATGAAGGAACATAACAGGTTCAAAGTCTTATCAACAGTCAAGCTGCAGAATCAAGGTCTAGGAATGATGTTGCTCCTACAGAACAAGTTGCTGAACAAAATGTTACTAATCTGTAGAGTGAAGTAAATGTTTCTAATGAAGTGATGCCGAGAACGTATTCATACCATTCGTCTGAAATATTATTGGAGATTTGCATAATGGAGTAAAAACAAGACATCAGATCAATAAGGATCTAAGTTGCTTTTTCACTGAAGTTGCACCACTTCAAGATACTTTTCTTACAATTGTTTTATTTCTCAGGTTGAACCAAAAACCTGGAAAGAAGCTCTTCAGGAAGAAAGCGGGATTGAAGCTATGCAGGAAGAGTTACAACAGTTTGAAAAGCTTGGAGTTTGGAAGCTTGTTGATCTACCTGGCGACCACAAGAAAATTAGTACACGGTGGGTCTTCAAGTGCAAGCGAGACGACAGAGGTGTCGTGGTCACAAACAAAGCTTAGCTCACGATCCAAGGCTTTCATCAACAAGAGGCGATAGACTACGCTAAGGTCTATGCTCTTATCGCTGGATTAGAAGCTACCCGCATATTCCTAGCCTTTGCATCATGGAAAGGGTTTAAGGTGTACCAGTTGGATGTGAAATATGCTTTTTTGTACGGTAAGGTAAAATAGGAAGTGTATGTCAGGCAACCACCAGGGTTTACCGATCCGATACACAAAGATAAGGTTTACCTACTGAACAAGGTGTTCTATGGGTTCCATCAGGCCCCGAGAGCCTGGTACGAGACGCTTTCTAAATATCTTCTAGAGAACGCCTTCACCAGAGGAGCAGTATATGGTACCCTCTTTACTAGAGAAGTTGATGGGCGTCTGATCATCATACAAATCTATGTGGACGTTATCATCTTTGGATCGACAAATGAATCGCTCTAAGAAGACTTTGAAGAAGTCATGAAAAAGAAGTTTGAAATGAGTGCTATGTGGGAGATGAAGTTCTTTTTGGGACTTCAGGTCGATCAATTACCTGATGGAATTCTCATTCGTCAGACGAATATGTTCACGACGTGTTGGAGAAATTCAACATGGCGGGGACATTACTAGCATCAACTCCATTAGCCACAAATCTCGGCATTAATCCAGATCCTAACGGAGTGAAAGTTGATGAAACATTATATCGCTCCATGATCGGTTCATTGATGTATCTTATAGCTTCCAGGCCAGATATCATGTATCCGACATGCCTTTGCGCCCGATAGATTAGCACTTGCTGATTGTCAAGAGGATAATGCGCTATCTAAAGGGATGCCCAAGCACCGGCTTGTGGTATCCACGTGACGACAACTTCAAGCTTGCGGGATACTCAGATTCTGATTTCTATTGCTGCAAGCTTAACACAAAATCTACAACGGCTGGTTACCAGTTCTTCGAAACTCGTTTGGTAACGTGGCAGCGCAAGAAACAGACCGCGGTCGCTCTCTCTACTTGTGAAGCTGAATATCTTTCAGAATCTAGTTGTTGTTCCCAGATAATGTGGATACACCGACAGATGAGAGACTTTGGACTACAATTTCTTGACATGCCAATATACGTAGATAATAAGGCAACCATTGATATTACTAAAAATCTGGTTCAATACTCACGTACTGAACATATAGAAATTCGTCACCACTTTATCCTTGATTGCTACTAGAAAAAGTTGGCGTGAATAGAAAAAAAAGCCACATTAGTGACCAAAAAGTAGATTTTTATACCAAAGCTTTTGATAGAGCAAGATTTAAACATCTTCTAAAATTAAACGGTTTAAAAAATCTAACATCATGGGATGGGGTTGAGGTTGAATTCGAGGATGACGAGGACTCGACGTGATCTTCATCGGTGTGTCATATTTAATGTGTAAATATTTTTCTTTAAATAATTCCAAATATGTTTTTGATTTTAGGGGGGGAAAGGTTGTCAAAAATTCAAAAACATATCAAAATTCAAAAAATACAAAAACATGAAAAAGACAAAAAGAGTTTTGTGTATAAAGAGGAAGTGATAGTACATCAGTAGAACTTTCATAGTACGCTAAAGAAATGCAAAGTTAAAAAGTGATTAAACAGGTCTTGCGAAGGATGTGCCAGTAGGCTTCGCACATTCAAAAAATTGTTTTTAAAGATACCTAAAAAGAAAAACTGGTTAATCTGTAGTTTAACATCTCTCGGATATATGGACTTGGTACTCCAGAATTTCGTTTGAGAGAATGCCAGATTCTAAGATACTATGTCTTTATTTTTAATTGATATATGGGGTATTATACGAGTTCTTATCATTTTGCGTCAGTAATGGACTAGACCTTGTGTAATACTTTTCACATTATTAACCCTATTAGCTGCTTAAAAAATTGAAAATCTCAAAAAAAAAAAGAAAAAAACGAGAAATGCAGCATAAAAGACTCCAATTATGGAACGCCACATAAAAGTCGAGCCTTCATCTCTTTCTCTGTACGGAAGTACTAACCTGAGCTCTCAAGGCCTCGCATTCACCCTCTTACAAATATCAGTTAGGTATATTCACCTGTGAGGAGAAATCTAGAGAATCTCGATGCGAGAGTATATTCTGAGGTGGGAAACACAATGAAATCATGTTCCTAAATTACCTAACGTATCGTGAATCAATTGAGAAATGTGTAGAGGATTAAATGGATTAGTATATTGGCAATCTAAGTAAATATGTTTAGAACCTAAAGTTTTATCAAAGATCAATGGTACCGGTGGTATGTCTCAAAAACTGATATGATCCTCTAATATAAACTCACAAAAATATGTATGTAAATATGTTTGTACAGTTCTTATTTCTCATTCCAGAAAAACCCAAAAAGATTTTCAGTGTGTTTTAGCATAAACTTTGGAAAATACAACAAAAATTATTTCTATCTTTAGCTAGACCACCGATAATAGAGATATCGTTTGTTTAAGTCCAAAGCCACAGTTGCTGAAGGAAAGACTGAAGGATCACGGGTTGGGAGCTAATCTGGAAAGAGAAGATGTCCTGAAACGTTAAAAGTTCATCAATTTGAAACTTAAAATTAATGAAAAACATCAGTTTTGGTCAAAACAGTGGTCAACTAAGGTCATTAACTTGGACTTGGTAGACAAATCAGTTAACCAAGGTCATTAACTTGGACTTGGTCAACTGAGTAGGTCGATAAAACTGAAAAAATACATGAAAAATGAAAAAAGTACAAGTTTGGAGGGTCACCTCATACGAGTTGTGTACACTTCGTATGAAGTGATGGTCAACTCGTACGAGGTGCATATGTGTGCTTCGTACGAGGTGGCCAAGGTCTATAAATAAGAGACTAACTCGCACGAAGCATCATTTCTGCTTGTGTGAACTGATAAGTTCTCTATGTGCGATTTGCGTCTATTGAACTTCTACGAACAAACTACGAATAATTAACACAATGGGGAGGTTGATTTACACACCTCTTACAATGGTGAAGGTAATTAACCAAGTTTGACCGTCGATTTGACGATTTCACACATAGGATGTTAGGTTCTGAGTTTGGATTGATTGTATTGTTTTAACCAATTTGATAAAAGAATGATAAATCATAAAGGACTTTGCAGCGGAAGAACAGTTAAAACTTTATAACACAATCAACAAGAGAGTAGCTTTCATCATAACATGTTTTCATTACTCAGAAGATTGAAATGATTTCAAAGTAACTTACATGAATGAATCACTAAACTCCCCCTCAGACCGAGCTACACACACAAAGATGTACAAAAAGTGCAAAATGTGTAAGCTACATAGACAATACAGGCACTGTCTATTTATAGTACTAACCTAACCACTGATCGTCTATGCTGACATCATCTTGACAATGACATCTAACAACAATAACAAACTCTAACCACTGCCTAGCCTAAACACTGATAGCAAAGCACTGATGACCCTAACCGCTGATAAGCATAAACTCTGATGAAACATTGGCAGATGTTCTTCAAAGGATGATCAGACCTTTTACTTCCAGCAGACCTTTGACTTTTAAGCAGACCTTTGACCCATCAGAGGTTTGGTGAATCAGCAGACTTTATAACTGGCAGGGCTTTGACATAGGGCAGTTGTTAAAACTAGCAGCGGTTTGGTAGCCGGTCTTCGAAAGGAGAAAATCTAAACTCTGTTTATTTTGGATCATATAGAGCAGACATGTTTTGGCTTTCTATCATCTGTTCTTTTGCAGGATTCAATCCCAACAATCTCCCCCTAGAACAGATGATGCCAAAACTCTTTTTTATTCATGATTTTTATGTCCATCAGTTTTCCCTGATTTGTACTTTGAATTGTGATTCAAAGTTCAAGGAATCTTCATCATCCTCATCCTTACATAGTTGTAGTTCCAACAGATCTTGAAGGTCAGCTACACCTAGGCTTAGTGCATCCTTCCTTGATATACTCACAAATTTCCCATTGGACCTGAGCAGAGTCAATACATGGGTCTTTTTATCAGAGAGCCACTTTAGTATTTTTGAGTTTAATGGGTTTCTTGAGAGAGGAGTTATTTGTGATGAGAATTAAAAAGGTGAACTTTTTGAAAGCCTTTGGAAAACATCTTCAGATTTAACTAAAGGCTTCAATGGTTCTTTATTCAAGTCAGGTAAAGGTTCCTTTGTGATAGCCTGCTTACTTTTGTTAGCATCCCTTTGCCGATCTTGCTTATCCATCTGCAGCTGCCTCTTCTTTTGGTTGAGGGCTTGGATGGTTGTTTCTAAGACTAGATCTGCACTTAGGTTCTTAACATCTTTCCAATCTGGTGCACTCTGTCTTATTTGAGGGTCTTTCTTCATCCTATCAATTCTATCTGCTTCTTGTTTGAGAGCTTGGATGGACCACTCTTTGAATTGGTTCTCCTCAGCTTGATAGGGTTTTTCTTTCATGATAAATCTTATGAGGTTTTCCCTTAGCTTCTTTTGAGGATCATCTTTTGGAGATTCTTTTGTCATTTTCTCATTAAGCTCTTTTGCATACCCTTCTAACTTCTTAACCTTGCTTAGCTCATGCTGCTCCAATCTTGTTAAGTAGGTATTTCATTTCCCTTTGATTTCTTCTTTTGCTATATTTTTAGCTTGTCTAATCTTCAGTTTTAGATAATACTCAATGGTTTGGGATTTCTATAGCCATGAAGAGATGGGAAGGTTCTTTTGGTTGGATAAGTTCTGTATAGAATTGTAGCATTTCTCCTTTTACTGCAGCCAACTCTAAGGGATATGATGTTTCTATAGGAATATTTCTTTTTGGATTTTGACCTTTGAGTGACTCAGCAAAGCTGATTGTAGTGATGGTGAATGAGTGATAACGGGTTTTGGTTTTGGATTTGTTTGGACAACAAGTGAAGATGGTATGTCATCATTTTTCACTGTAGCCATTCTTCTTCTTTTTCTTGCATAGACCAGTTTTGGTGCAGGGGCATTTGTGCAAACCACTGCTGTCGTAACATCTGCTGTACTTTTAGTAGTATCAAAATTTGCTATTGTGACAGGTGGTTGCTGAGATGAGAAAGGCAATAGAATTGAACTATCAATGGTTTGCCTTTTAATACCGGCAGTGGTTTTGGGACCAGAAGTGGTATCCTTCATCTCCTTGTCTTTTATCCTGTCATGACTTTGATCGATCCTCATTTGTGTATCTTCATCATCTGCTTGAATTTCAGGGTTTCATCACCTCCCTTTTCCTTTTCTTGACAGATGTTTCAGCAGAAGTTACTGAGAGATTTTCCTCAGTCATTTTTCTCCCCCTTTTTGGCATCATCAACTCTTTCGAAGATAGATGCAAGGGTAGTGCCAGGAATGAGAATTTCTTGATCACTTTAAGCTCTTCCTGTGTGTCTTTATACCTTGTTTCAACTTCTTCTTTGAATGTCTGCACTTTTGAATCATATAACTGATTAGCATGCTGAATGTGTTGTTGAAACAGAGGACACTTGTGTTGCAGTTCTGGTGGTTTGAGCAGAGGATTTAGCAGTGTTTATAGATTTTGCAGAGTGTAACATCTGTTGCAGCATAGTTTTGATATCTCCCACTGATGCCTCAATCTTTGTGACTTTATCCGTTAATTTCTCATGTTTTAGCTCATATCCTAAGTTAATAGGATCATCCGAGCTCCTACCAGAGGTGGTAGTTTTATCTAGGGTATCATGAGCATGTGATTTATCCCTTGCTTCAACCTTAGATGCCCCTTTTTCTTGGTACTAGGGTCTTCCCACTACACAAGAGGTTACCTGGGTAGCCTCAATAGTGGTTGCCTTCAAAGGAGACTTATATATGAAACTACGTCCAGATGTAAATCAGTGAATTTAACATCTGTAGTAGCTGCTCCGATTGAACTATCAACAAGGATTTCGTGAAATCCAAGTGATGTAGCCTCCTCAACAGTTTGTGGGATAGCTAGTTGATTTTTATTAGACACAGCCATTGTGGAGGTTTTGCTCTCAGTAATGTGTGAGAGTGACCTTTTTGTGACTGACTATCAAAGGCTTCAAACAGTGATGTTGTGGTTGTTGTGATTTGAAAGGTGGAGAGTGGTGTGGAAAGCAGGTTTGTCCTGGGAGATGGACATTTTAACATACTCTCAAATGAGGGTGATGTTATCAGTTGTGGGATCCCTGTGCTTACAACATGTTCCTTTTGTGAGGAATCATGAGGAGTTATGGTTTTGGGTGGAGATCTTTCTACCATCTGTTGTGAGGAAGTAGCAACAGTGGTTTCATGTGCTTTTGTGATGTCACTGGATTAACTTCTGGGATCTCATCTTCCAGAAGGTCCTTTTTGATAGGTTTGATGGGTTTTGAAAGTTTCTTTTTGGTATTTTTAGTGGTTTTTGGTGTGGGTTGCACAACAGTGGTTGTGCTGCTGTGGTCACCAAGAGCAGTGGGCTCAGCAGCTGAGGTCTGAGGAGCAGATGTGGACTCATCTAAATTTTGCTCAGACTCCCCTGCTTGTGTTTTTGAAACTTTTGACTCTTTAGGCATAAGGCGAGTATATGTTTCAGATGATAAACTGTTTATTTGAAAAGGCACACATTGACCAAGAGCATGTGTACTTTCTTTTGGGATTTTCTCTTGTAAATATTAACTTATGAATCTAGGAAATAGCAGAAAAGCATTTCCCCTTTTGTTTTTCATATTTTCTAGATTGGTTACCAAATCATTAATCATTAAATAATACTTAGGAGTAATTGTAATCGGATTTAGACAAAATGGCATACCCCTATTATTGAATTTTCAATGGTATTTCATCAAACCCAATGGTCTTATTGGATATACACGTGAGCAGCGTATTAAACAAAAATTTCATAGGAGGTGAGAATTTTCCCTTTTTCATGGTAACTTTTGATAAATCTCCTGTGTACCCTTTGTTTTTCAAAACAATTTGATACTCACTTTTAGGGAAAGAAGTTTTACCTTCTAGATCGTTCATCTAAAAAACCTCTAAGATGGTTTGTGGGGTTATTGGAACCAAGATCCCTCCCACTTTTGACGTGATTGCCCAAGGTTTTTGATTCAGACTTTCAATCGCAGCATTTGCCCAGAAATCTCGAGGGGCATTCTGATAGATCTGTGTGTTATAGGTTAACAGAGTCTTGTAATTTGAGGAAGACAATACATCAATGATTTCATGAAACTCTGTATTCTTCTTTGTCTTCTCAAGAGTACAAAGATAATTATGTCGATTTTTGATGTTAAGAGTGTGTTTTGGTGGTTCCTGTTGTGATTCGCTTTGGGTGCCATGATTATCCGAGGAAATATTTATGAGAAATTTTGAAATGGCACAGTAGAAGTAAAGACTCTGTTTGTGTATGAAATAGGGTTTTATAGGGTTTTCAAAAAGTGATGATGATGTGGCATCTGATGCAACGACTGTCGAATAACATCTGTCCACGTGTAACCTCTGATTGACAATGGAAGACAGTTGTTTGGCTAACCACTGACAGAGAACCTATCAGTGGTTGTGACCAAAAGTTAACACTATCAAAGGTTCCACATCAGTGGATAGGTTTTTCTATCCAACAGTGTTTTTAGGCTATCAGAGCTTTGAACAGACTTTAAAGATTTATTGAAAAATTAAATTTTAACTATTTTTAAGGAAGAATTTTTGAATTTCTAAAAACATTTTATTGCTATTTACACATGGATTACAAGACAATTTGTTTTTAATCCATGTTTAGCATTCCAAGCCTAGAAATCAAACTGTCAAATGTGGAAGCATCAAGTGCTTTTGTCAACACATCTGCTAGTTGATCCTTGGTATGGACATGTTGTAAAGAAAACAGACCTTTTCCATAGCAATATCTCACAAAGTGATGTCTGATGTCAATGAGTTTGTTAAAATTTTGATAATTTGCAAGGATAGTTTTGACAGACAATTTCAAATGTCTTTCTGAGATTTTTAAATGACATAAGTTTTTAAACCTTTTTAGTCAAAAGTTCATTATCATGCTCGTCCTTGTGTAAAAACACTTTACAGGCCTTGACAGAGGTTGAATATCTCAGATGGTACAACTATTTTGTCTGTAGGGACAGGTTTTCAAGGACATTTAAATCTGATTTGAAATGATCATCATCCAGAGTCCTCTTGATTGACTATCAGAGGAAGTATCTTCCCTTTCTAAAAATAGGGTTCTACTTCAGGCAGGTACTTAAGTTTTGTCTATCAAAAACAAGCAAAACTCATGGTGTATTGTCTCCAAAAAAAAAATCAGAAGAGAAATACAGGACCTGAGATAAACATGAAATTTCTACTATAAAATCGTAGAAAATTTCGTGATATGTGAATCAATTAGATCTGATGGATTTCCAGCAATCCTTTTGAAAATTTATGAATTAAGAGTCCATCCCAATCACTTTTATGAGACTGATATGGATCCTCTTCATCAATTAACTCTGAAATCAACATAGACTCGTACACAAACGATGGAACCACATGAATCAAGAATTTCAACACAATTTTGACTCCGTTTTCAACAATTAAGAATAGCACAATATCAATGAGATCGAGCTGATCCTTTTAGGTTAAATTGACGGTTAAATCAATTCGACCAACCAAGCTCTGATACCAATTACTAGCATTGAGTGAATTGTTTTAACCAATTTGATAAAAGAATGATAAATCATAAAGGACTTTGCAGCGGAAGAACAGTTAAAACTTTATAACACAATCAACAAGAGAGTAGCTTTCATCATAACATGTTTTCATTACTCAAAAGATTGAAATGATTTCAAAGTAACTTACATGAATGAATCACTAAACTCCCCCTCAGACCGAGCTACACACACAAAGATGTACAAAAAGTGCAAAATGTGTAAGTTACATAGAACAGTACAGGCACTGTCTATTTATAGTACTAACCTAACCACTGATCGTCTATGCTGACATCATCTTGACAATGACATCTAACAACAATAACAAACTCTAACCACTGCCTAGCCTAAACACTGATAGCAAAGCACTGATGACCCTAACCGCTGATAAGCATAAACTCTGATGAAACATTGGCAGATGTTCTTCAAAGGATGATCAGACCTTTGACTTCCAGCAGACCTTTGACTTTTAAGCAGACCTTTGACCCATCAGAGGTTTGGTGAATCAGCAGACTTTATAATTGGCAGAGCTTTGACATAGGGCAGTTGTTAGAACTAGCAGCGGTTTGGTAGCCAGTCTTTAAAAGGAGAAAATCTAAACTCTGTTTATTCTAGATCATATAGAGCAGACCTATTTTGGCTTTCTATCATCTGTTCTTTTGTAGGATTCAATCCCAACATAGGACTTAAAACTTAGATATAGGATAAAGGAGCAGGTAAAAGTTAAAATTGAACACACCATAGGCTTTATCGGCACTTTTAGCCCCAGATTGACTGTTAAATTTCATAAAATTCACAAGTTTTAAGTTCGTGCTTCAAGAGTGTTTTCTTTGTATGAGTTGTCACCTCGTACGAGGAGGATGGTCACCTCGTACTAGGTGACCATGTCAATATTGTTAAACTTTATTATACACCTCGTACGAGGTGCACCTGTATAACTCGTACGAGGTGACATGGTCAAATATGTAAGAAAGTTTAACTGTTTATCCTCGCCTCACACGAAGTGCATAAACACACCTCGTACGAAGTGACAATATGTTAAAAATTTTCTTAAGTGTTTGATTTTCGTGAATGTGCAGGAAAAGAAATCGTCGTTTTCACCAATCCACAATATATGCTGTCTACTGGATGATACTATTCCAGAAATTGCTCCATTTAAAGATGAGTTAGAATTTATGGGCATTTTACCGATTACGAAAGCATTAACGGATCATCACAAGGCATAGAGGTCACACATAGGGCGTTTTTGGGCAGCAGCAGAATTACAAGAAAAGCCAAGAGCAATAACATCTGTTGTATGTATCGAAAATGATGATCTCGCAGTCATGATTACTGAAGATTTGATTCATAGGGTACTAGAGTTCAAGGATAAAGAGAGTGATCCTACTGGCTATCCAGAGCGTATGGTGAAGGGTTGTTTTTACGGTATGGGCTACAGTGGTCACGTCATCGCCGCACCTTTCAAGAAGAATAACCTTAGTAGACCTTACCAGTTCTTCGCTCATTTCGTTATACAAGCCCTCAGTCACCGAAAGGGAGGTTTTGATGACCTTATCGACAACCAGATGTGTATGATAGCAGCTTTAGTGCTAAACTTGTCGTACAACTTCAGCAAGTTGATTTTTGAATAGATGGGGCAGTATATCGACGAGAGAAGTTTTGATAGTATCCACGATTTGTCCAGATGTTATTAGATGATCAGATCACAAATCTGGAAAAGCGTGAAGATGATGAACTGAAGTTAGAGCATATGGATGTTGAAACACTATCACGATTGAACCTTTACATGAAGAAAACACAGGAGGCGATTGCTAAACCTGTATTTGGAGCTATCAAAGATAAGAATTATGTTGCGCCGCCAAAAGGAAAATGGCGTAAGGCTATGAGTGGTGATGAAAAGGAAGAAGAAGCAAAGTTAGAAGGGTTTGAGGCAAAGAGGAGTAACTGGTACGAAAAGGAAGATACAAGGAAACAAAGACGTGCTCCTAAAAAGCAAGTTGTTGGATTGTCATCATCTGCACCACGAGAAAGGAAGCGTGCTACTGCTCGAACATTATTAGTTGACGAATCAGGGGTAAAGCAAGACATTGCTAAGAAAAAGAGCACTGGGTCGCCTTCAGCTCAACCAAAGTTAAGAAAAGCGAGGAAGCAAGCAGAAGTGGTTGCTGATACAGTTGAGATTGTTGAGACTACGATCCCACCACCACCATTACCACCACCACCACATCCCTCACCCCAAAACAACCAACTCCTCAACCAACACCACCACCCTCACCTCAACATATCACACTATGACATATTTGCTTTTCAATCATTGTTCAATTCTGAAACGATTTTGTAATTTTATAACATTGTGTTTTATTCCAAGATTTGTGTATTTATATATGGTATTTCATATTTTCAATCCTTGTTCAATTCTGATCTTTCGAATCACTTCTAGAAGTGAAATCGCAAACCGTTACGCAAACGTAATCAGTTTAACGCAACGTACACTCTGGAATAATGGCATAAGCTAAACATACCCTAAATACCCTTTATATAACTTAGAAATAAGTTTTGAGGGCTTCGGTATGGCAAAAACATGCTTATTCAACTTCAGGGGCTATTTTGCAAATTCTGCGAAACTATGCCAAATCGCGTCTTTCCTACTCCAGAACATATACGCACATCCAAAATATTTTGTAATCATTAAAATCATTGGAATGCAAAAATATCAATCGTTACGCGTTTATGGTCATTTGCGCATTTGTTACGATTTCCATTGTGATTAACCGAAAACTGCAACCGTACGGCCAAACGAACCGACATCCGAATAGTTTCCGAGCATTTTTCAAGTTCCCTATGCTTTATCTTCCTTGTAAAGCTTAAAAATGGGGTTAACTGGTGTTAAAAGTGCCAAACGCGTCGAAAAACAAGTTTTTAGGCTGCAGGGACTAAAACTGCCAATTCTGAAACTTTGGATTCCCAGGCGCCACGTGAGAGAGTCACCTAGACCTCCCGTGACACGCGGGGGATGCCCAATGGCAGCAGCTACCTGGCAGCTTCTTGTTCATTTGACTTGACACCTCTAACTCGTTTTTGCCACACTTCTCCTTGTTGCAACACTTCACCAAACACTTGTAATGATCCTACAACATCTCCTAATACTTGGAATAATCTTGTGACTTCAAGAAATCTATAAATACCCCATTGTTGCAACCAAATTCCTTGCTCATTTCCATCTTTCTTCTCTCTAAACTCTAAGTGGAGTTGCTACCTTATTAGGAGGCCTCCCATCTGAGTTTTTCTAGTACTCTTGGCTTCCTTAAGTGCAAGTAAGTGCTCTAACCAAGCCTTGTTCATTCTTTTAGCTTATTATGAGCTAAAAGTGAAACAATTTGACTTACTGTTTGACTTTCGATTTTGACCATTAGTTGGTCAAGTTAAAGTTCATTTGAACTTTGCAACGTGATCGTAATCACGAAGGTTATAATCCCTTGCGATTATACCTACTGATTACCACGTTTTCCTAGTCGAAGTGACGAGTCAAGGTTTCGGTCAATAATGCGCAAAGTGCGCATTATAAGACGGAACTATTTTCGGGTGTCTAAACACTTTGTTTTGATACCAAATCAGTTTTATAAACTAAGTTAGACATGTTAAACATGTCCAACTCGTCACTTTTAGTTTAGTGCTTGTTTAGGATCGTAAGTCGAGTGGTCTTGACCATCGCTTTGACTTTCGAATCCGACCCATTTGGTCGATCTTAGGATCCGACCAAACTCATATTTGTGACCATAGTTATATAGAGAATAACCCTCTGAGGTTATACCTTATGGTCGCATCGTTTGGTTAGTATTATGATAGGTCGTTATTTTACCCTTTATAAATGACCAAAATGCCCTTTTTGCACCTAAATTCATTTTATTGCTATGTTCATCTAGTACATATAAAGTACATTGATTTACATTACATTTTGCTATGTATGTTGACTGAGCATGCTAGCACATTGATTTCAAAGACATCTTTTGCGGCATATGTTGACTTAGCATATGAGCACATTGATTTAAATTACATTTTGCTATGTATGTTGACTGAGCATGCTAGCACATTGATTTCAAAGACATCTTTTGCGGCATATGTTGACTTAGCATATGAGCACATTGATTTAAATTACATTTTGCTATGTATGTTGACTGAGCATGCTAGCACATTGATTTTATGGACACTTCTACTTCGTATGTTGACTTAGCATACTTAGTACATGGTTTAAAGACACTTTTCATGACATTGCTTACATTGACTATAACATTTGGTTTGTTTAACGGGACATAATACATTCATTAACATTGATCACGCCGCCCGGTAGTATGTAATGGTACCATAGGATTTGACAAATCCCGTTCCCCGCTTCCTAGGTTTGTTTGGAAGTAGGGAATGACAAAATTCGAATACATTTTTGATAAACCTTTGACTTGATAAGGGTTTATCCTACAGTCTCAAGGCTTGAATGTATGCGATAAACATAACTACATATCTGTTTATATCAAATAAAGCATTGGTTTTGCAAAACATGACTTTTGATTTAAACTTTGGTTTATTCAAGACATTGTTTTGTACACGACATTTGGTTATACAAGACATTTGGTTATACATGACATTTGAAAATACACCAGATTACACATGTGGTTTGAGTAAAGTCTTTTTACTTGCCATACAAGACCTTTGTTAGACAAGACATTTTTGGTGGTTATTTGATAAGTGATTTAAATACGAAACGTCTGTAATATGATAAAAGCATGGTGGATACGCCGCTGGTACTTCCTATATATAAGTGCTTCATGATATTACATGTCGTAGCGTTACTTAAACCACTTCGACAAAGACAAAGACATGACACATTTGGTACAAATAACATATATTTTTCACAATACATTGTTTTCAATGGCATATTTTATACAATTCACTTTCATCCGGTTAATTATTTAACCATACATCCTTCTTTTATATCATTTGATTTCATATGATTTTATAAAAGAAAACATTTTATAGGGTTCATGACTACTTTTTGTTAAAATATTAATTTAACTTCAAGTCATGAATCCTCATCAACAAAACCTATGTATCTCACGGGCATTTTTATGCTGACGTACCTATTTTCACCTGTGTTTCAGGAGCTAATGCTTAAGGTTGATTCATGCGACACTTAGGCGGACTTGGGCTTTAGTGACTTAAAATCAAGCAAGGCAAATAGATTTATGTTATGTTTCTGTTAAATTCCAAACAATGTAAACAATTTGAATCAATAATACAAAACTTTAATTACCATGGTTGTTGAAACAATACTTCTGTTACGACACTCCCCGACATTTCCGCCGCGGTTTGTTGTTTTACGCGGTCGGGGTGTGACAGAAAAGATTAGTATCAGAGCCAATGGTTATAGGGAATTAGGTTATTAGTAATGCTTTGACCTAGACTATAAGCTTTCTAGGACCCTAACACAAGTTATCTTGTTATTAGATCTTAAGACAATACCATCACCTATCCTTAGGTGATTACCAAAAACAAGGTATAATTCATTTTAAAGGCCAAAACAAATCATCGGCGCTCTTTGCCTTCAAATTTTTTCAAAATCTCGTCAAAGTTTATGTTTTAATAATGTGAACACATGCAATCTGGAAGGGTGGGTGCATGTACCCTGAGTTTTCTGTCTAAGGTTAGAGTGTTCGTACAAATCCACTTAATCGGACGGGTCACTCTTGCCTGGGAACTCTTGGGGTGAGTGTCCACCTATAGGCTAAAGTATGTCTTTGCGATACATTATAAAAACCTATTTACTTTGATTAGTCACTGTGTGTCGTTTGTTTGTTGCAAGTAAAGAATGAATGACAACCATCCTTTCATTTCGTCGATTGAACCTTAATAACCATCTTTTTGCCATTGACCTTACTCCAATGCAACTCGAGAGCTTTGATATCATAGTAGGGATGGACTGGTTATCTAAACACCATGCTGAGGTGATTTGCTTTGATAAGATCGTTCGTATACCCCTTCCATCTGGTGAAACCGTAGATGTTCGTGGAGAAAAACCGGTCAGTAGCCTTAAACTCATGACATGTACCCAAGTCCATAAATACCTACGAAAGAATTATATTGCTTTCTTGGCATATATCATAGAGGAAAAAGGCAAAGGCAAAACTATTCAATATATTCCCGTTGTTAGGGATTATCCTGAGGTGTTTCCTGAAGAACTACCCGGTTTAGCCCCAGCACGACAAGTCGAGTTTTGTATAGATCTTGTACCTGGTGCCAACCCTATAGCCAAATCTCCATACCGACTTGCACCATCTGAGATGCAAGAGTTACCTAAACAGCTTCAGGAGTTGTTTGACAAAGGATTCATTCGTCCAAGATTTTCACCTTTGGGCGCTCCAGTCCTATTTGTGAAAAAGAAGGATGGATCATTCCGTATGTGTATCGATTACCATGAGCTCAACAAACTCATAATTAAAAATCGATATCCCTCGCATTAATGATCTCTTTGATCAGCTGCAAGGTGCTACTTGCTTCTCAAAGATTGATCTACGTTCTGGGTATCATCAGCTTCGTGTTCTCGAAGAAGATATTCCCACAACTGCTTTCTGCACTCGATATGGTCATTATGAGTTCACCGTTATGCCGTTTGGTCTGACAAATGCTCCTGCCATTTTCATGGACTTAATGAATAGGGTTTGTAAGCCTTATTTGGACAAGTTCATCATTGTTTTCATTGATGACATTTTGATTTACTCAAAGTCTCAAGCCGATCACGAGCAACATCTCCGTTTAGCGATGGAACTCCTAAAGAAAGAACAACTCTATGCCAAGTTCTCCAAGTGCGAATTTTGGCTTAAGGAAGTTCAATTCTTGGGTCATATTGTAAACGAACAAGGTATTCATGTGGATCCCGCCAAAATCAGTGCGATTAAGGAATGGGACATGCCTACTACTCCTACCGAAGTTCGTTCATTTCTTGGTCTCGTGGGTTATTATCGTCGCTTTATCGCAAACTTCTCAAAGATTGCGGTTCCCCTCACAGCTTTGACTCAAAAGAATAAACCTTTTGAGTGGGGACCCAAACAAGAAGAAGCTTTTCAGACCTTGAAACAAAAGCTCTGTAATGCTCCTATTTTATCCTTACCTGAAGGTAACGACGACGTTGTCGTATATTGTGATGCATCGAACTTAGGCCTTGGTTGCGTTCTCATGCAAAGGAACAAAGTTATAGCCGATGCATCAAGACAATTGAAGATTCACGACAAGAACTACACCACTCATGATCTTGAGTTGGGTGCTGCTGTTTTCGCTCTAAAAATTTGGAGACACTATCTATACGGTACAAAATGTGTGGTTTTCACGGACCACAAAAAGTCTCCAACACATTTTCAATCAGAAAGAACTAAACATGAGACAGCGACGATGGGTTGAACTTCTGAACGACTATGACTATGAGATTCGCGACTATCCTGGTAAGGTGAATGTCGTAGCCTATGTTCTTAGTCGTAAAGAACGAGTTAAGCTACATTGTGTTCAAGTTCGATCTGATATTCAAAATCGTATCTCCCAAGCTCAACGAACTTGTATTACACAAGGCATGATGAGTGATGAATTACCACATCATCTTGAGCTTCAACTTGAAACGAAAGACAATGGGTTATCCTATTATCTGAACCGTTTGTGGGTTCCAAGTCACGACAATCTCCGCACCTTGATAATGGATGAAGCTCATAAGTCTCGTTATTCAATTCATCCAGGTGCAGACAAAATATATAAGGATCTTCGTACCCAGTATTGGTGGCCAGGTATGAATAAAGACATTGCCTTGTACGTATCTATCTGTCTTACTTGTCTTAAAGTTAAGGCAGAACATCAAAGCCCTTCTGGTTTGCTTGAACAACAAGAAATTCCGGTTTGGAAATGGGAAAGCAATGCAATGGATCTCATTACCAAATTACCGCGTACATCTAGAGGTCATGATGCCATTTGGGTAATCATTGATCGTCTAACCAAGGCAGCACACTTTATAGCAATCCGTGAGGATTCCCTGCTGACAAACTTGCTAAAATCTATGTGGATGAAATTGTATCTCGTCATGGTGTTCCTTTGGACATCATATTTGATCGTGATGCTCGATTTTCATCTCATTTTTGGAGGACCATGCAATCTGTCATGGGAACCAAACTTAACCTGAGCACTGCTTATCATCCTCAATCGGATGGACAATCCGAAAGGACAATCTAGACACTGGAGGATATGCTTAGAGCTTGTGTGATCGAGTTTGGTGGTAGTTGGATTCGCATCTACCTTTGATCGAATTCTCCTACAACAACAGTTATCCCACCAGCATTAACATGGCTCCTTTCGAAGCTCTTTATGGTTGAAAATGTCTTTCACCTGTCTGTTGGAATGAAATCGGTGAATCTCAATTCACTGGACCAGAACTCATTCAAGACACAACAGTCAAAGTCAAAACAACTCGCGATAATCTCTTGACAACTAGAAGCCGTAAAAAGAGTTACGCGGATAAACAATGCAAGCCCTTGGAATTCCAAGTCGGTGATCACGTCCTACTCAAGGTATCCCCTTGGAAAGGCGTGGTTAGATTTGGAAAGAAAGGAAAACTTTCACCTACATATGTTGGACCATTCAAGATCATTGAGAAAATCGGAAAGGTTGAGCTACCCCCTGAACTTGGAAATGTTCATCCAACCTTCCACGTATCCAATTTGAAAAAGTGTTTAGCTGAAGAAAACCTCCACATCCCTCTTGATGAAATTCGTGTTGATGACACGTTACACTTTGTCGAGAAACATGTGGAAATTTTGGATCGTGAAGTCAAAAAGCTTAAGCGCAGACGTATACCGATTGTTAAAGTTCGCTGGGAGTCCAAACGTGGCCTAGATTTTACCTGGGAACGAGAGGACCAGATGAAGGTGAAATATCCACATCTATTCTCACAAGTTTCCTCTAATTAAATTTCGGGAAGAAATTTCCTAAAGTACGGGAGACTGTGACATCTATGCTTTTCCATCATTGTTCAATTCCAAAACGATTTTGTAATTTTATAACATTGTGTTTTATTCCAAGAATTGTGTATTTATATATGGTATTTCATATTTTCAATCCTTGTTCAATTCTAATCTTTCGAATCACTTCTGGAAGTGAAATCGTAAACCGTTACGCAAACGTAATCAGTTTAGCACGACGTACACTCTGGAATAATGGCATAAGCTAAACATATCCTAAATACCCTTTACATAACTTAGAAATAAGTTTTGAAGGGTTCGGTATGGCAAAAACATGCTTATTCAACTTCAGGGGCTATTTTGCAAATTCTGCGAAACTATGCCAAATCACGTATTTCCTACTCCGGAACATATACGCACATCCAAAAAATTTTAATCATTAAAATCTAGTATTTTAATGATTGGAATGCAAAAATATCAATCGTTACGCGTTTACGGTCATTTGCGCGTTCGTTATGATTTTCGTCGTAATTAACCGAAAACTGCAACCGTACGGCCAAACGAACCGACATCCAAAAAGTTTCCGAGCATTTTTCAAGTTCCCTATGCTTTATCTTCCTTGTAAATCTTAAAAATGGGGTTAACTGGTGTTAAAAGTGCCAAAACGCATCGAAAAACAAGTTTTTAGGCTGCAGGGACTAAAACTACCAATTCTGAAACTTTAGATTCCCAGGCGCCACGCGAGAGAGTCACCTAGACCTCCCGCGACGCGCAGGGGATGCCCAATGGCAACAACTACCTGGCAGCTTCTTGTTCATTTGACTTGACACATATAACTCGTTTTTCCACACTTCTCCTGGTTGCAACACCTCACCAAACACTTGTAATGATCCTACAACATCTCCTAACACTTGGAATGATCTTGTGGCTTCAAGAAATCTATAAATACCCCCATTGTTGCAACCAAATTCCTTGCTCATTCCCATCTTTCATCTCTCTAAACTCTAAGTGGAGTTGCTACCTTATTAGGAGGCGTCCCATCTGAGTTTTTCTAGTAATCTTGGCTTCCTTAAGTGCAAGTAAGTGCTCTAACCAAGCCTTGTTCATTCTTTTAGCTTATTATGAGCTAAAAGTCAAACAGTTTGACTTACTGTTTGACTTTCGATTTTGACCATTAGTTGGTCAAGTTAAAGTTCATTTGAACTTTGCAACGTGATCGTAATCACGAAGGTTATAATCCCTTGCGATTATACCTACTGATTACCACGTTTTCCTAGTCGAAGTGACGAGTCAAGGTTTCGGTCAATAATGCGCAAAGTGCGCATTATAAGACGGAACTATTTTCGGGTGTCTAAACACTTTGTTTTGATACCAAATCAGTTTTATAAACTAAGTTAGACATGTTAAACATGTCCAACTCGTCACTTTTAGTTTAGTGCTTGTTTAGGATCGTAAGTCGAGTGGTCTTGACCATCGCTTTGACTTTCGAATCCAACCCATTTGGTCGATCTTAGGATCCGACCAAACTCATATTTGTGACCATAGTTATATAGAGAATAACCCTCTGAGGTTATACCTTATGGTCGCATCGTTTGGTTAGTATTATGATAGGTCGTTATTTTGCCCTTTATAAATGACCAAAATGCCCTTTTTGCACCTAAATTCATTTTACGCATATGTGGCTAAAGTTTTGATATATAAACTGATGTTACAACATTATTAAACATGTTTGGGCTTATAAGACTTATCATAAGACTAGTTTGACCATCCGAACACGTATTTACATAAATGATTTGTTAAGGTAGCGTAAACTACCTTAACGAGTCAACGGGTCAATAGCACTTAGGAATCTTTCCAAATCAGAATGTTAACTTTATTAAACCATTTCATATGAGTTCCAACACTCATTCGGTTTATAAGGATTCATTCTATCCGAATCTTCCGATTAAGGTCCCGATATTTACATAGTTATCCGATATTAGGACTCACTTGATTTCCGGACTCTTGAGCTTTGCATATCCATTTGAACAAGATACTTTTGCAACCCCAAGTGAGTACATAGACCCCTCTTTTCTAAATGTTTTAAGGTGATTATGTGAGTACATAGTCCCCTCTTTTACGTTTTCAAATATTTTGGGGTGAAACACATGTGCCTACTCGATACTTTCATATTTTCGCGCTTTCACGACATATACTTGCTATGTTAATCTAGTACATATACAGTACATGATTTCAATTATGTTTTGCTATGTATGTTGATTGAGCATGCTAGCACATTGATTTCAAAGACATCTTTTGCGGCATATGTTGACTTAGCATATAAGCACATTGATTTACATTACATTTTGCTATGTATGTTGACTGAGCATGCTAGCACATTGATTTCAAAGACATCTTTTGCGGCATATGTTGACTTAGCATATGAGCACGTTGATTTACATTACATTTTGCTATGTATGTTGACTGAGCATGCTAGCACATTGATTTTATAGACACTTCTACTTCGTATGTTGACTTTGCATACTTAGTACATGGTTTAAAGACACTTTTCACGACATTGCTTACATTGACTATAACATTTGGTTTGTTTAACGGGACATAATACATTCATTAACATTGATCACGCTGCCCGGTAGTATGTAATGGTACCATAGGATTTGACAAATCTCGTTCCCCGCTTCCTAGGTTTGTTTGGAAGTAGGGAATGACAGAATCCGAATACATTTTTGATAAACCCTTGACTTGATAAGGGTTTATCCGACAGTTTCAAGGCTTGAATGTATGCGATAAACATAACTACATATATGTTAATATCAAATAAAGCATTGGTTTTGCAAAACATGACTTTTGATTTAAACTTTGGTTTATTCAATACATTGTTTTATACACGACATAAGGTTGATTCATGCGACACTTAGGCGGACTTGGGCTTTAGTGACTTAAAATCAAGCAAGACAAATAGATTTATGTTATGTTTCTGTTAAATTCCAAACAATGTAAACAATTTGAATTAATAATACAAAACTTTAATTACCATGGTTGGTTAAACAATACTTCTGTTACGACGTTCCCCGACATTTCCGCGGCGGTTTGTTGTTTTACTCGGTCGGGGTGTGACACACACCACCACAATCACTACAAAACATCATTCCTCCACAACCAACACCTTAATCCGAGCAAAGACGTCAATCTCATCCTACAGTTCCTTCAACAAACAAATATGATCTATGTTTCTCTGGATTTGAGGGATATTTGTTCAATGAAGATAAGATTGCTACCTTGGAGAACAAGATTAAGAACAAGTATCTTGAAGATGATCAAAAGAATTTCGAGTTTCTGTTGGCTATGTTAGTGAACGATAACGTCAAGGTCGATGAAGGAAAATGATGCATAGATAAAGCAACTCCAGTCCGAAAACATGAATTTGATCACAATGCTGACGAATGTGACTGCTGAAAATGAAAGATTACATCTGGTCGTAAAAGAATTGGAGACGGAGAAGGCTGAGAATGCCAAGAAGTTTGATATGTTATTCACGGTTCTAAGTAAAAAAAAATGGGATCAACTTCGAGGCAGAGCATGCAGAGATTGAGATAGAAGAGGTTCAGGCAAAAGCAGTCGAGCGTAGACGTATTGCTGAAGCTGAAGCTGCCAAAGCTGGGAAAGGCAAGGCAAAGGTTGGTGAATCGTTAATGATAGAAGAATTTGCGCCAGAAGCTGGATCTATTCCAGAGACTAGAATGGTTGTGTATGTGCCGCCAATCAACTATGTGTTAGTGGGTGAGCCAGTTGATGTCACAGAGATCTTAGAGTGTCATCAGCAATACTTGGATAAAAACAAGATGCACGCAGAGATTGATGAGATGGTTGATGCTTTTGTTGAAGGTGACGGTAAAGATGATGATGAAAAAGAAGACAAAGATAGTGATGACAAGACTGAGAAGAAGGATGATGGTAATAGTCAGGGTGGAACATGATTAACTGTAAATGTTTCTATAATTAATGAAAATGTTGATCTTGATGTGGACTTAAACGACTCTGCTAATCAGGATAATACAGAACAAGTTCTGGGGGAGTTGAAGGATAGTATGAATGATGCTAGCAGTCAGGAATCCTCACAGTGATTCCTATGCCGGATGTTCCTGCTATGCAACAACAACAGATATTCTATTTAGAGCATGATGTTGAAGAGGGAGAATTCGTGCACAATTATACGAATGAAGAAATTGCTGAGATGTTAGGTGTTGACCAAGAATCCTTCGAGTGATTTTGAAGATGAATTAAACAACATCAGTGCTACTCATCCAAATGATTACCTGTACAAGTATATACCGAGGCAGATAATAATGATAAGGTTGTCATGGAGGATTATTCCGATGAAAACAAAACTACCAAATATTCAGGTGAAGGAATGGATGACTTCCCAACCTTTGAAGAATTTTTTCTGAAGCAAACGAAGATTTGCTGAAATGTAAAGTTGAAGAAACTATGAAGGATGGAAGTGTGCCTAAACGTTTGACAAAATAGGAGATAGTTAAAATGAAGAATATGTGGTTTAAAGAGCTTCCAGTTGAGCGAAAATTCAAACGCCCCTTAGCATTCTTTATACGTGATCCAGTGTTAGATGTTTTACTGGGGGATATTATCAGTTGGGGATGGGTTGAAGAGTTAGACGTGTATGCTGTTAAATGAGAATTTGGAGTTCATTACTTCAGATACTTGAGTGATATCAAGATTCTTCCGTATTGGGATATCGAAGAACTGGTTCAAACGAAGTGTATTAATCTCAAGATGAAGTTTCATGACTAACGTCCTTAGAAATTGATCTAGTATGAAGTTGCACACGGGTTGAACTACTGGAAGCCACATATTCCCAAATGAATCATGAAGTTTGATCCAATACCCAAACAGAAGGATGTTACTCTTATAGTCAAGAAACCACATGCTATGAAGAATATGCCAATGTTAAAGATTGAACAAGATTTTTATCAGATTTTCAAATAGTGACATTATGATTCAGATACTGGTGAAGTAGTGATCGTGGTATATAACGATGATTCGTGGAAGATTACTGAAGAGCTAATGGAGGCTGTGATTTCTCACAAAAGAGTTTATGGATTGTGGAGAGGAATTTGTATACTAGACCCGATGTGGCTAGTAAACTGCTCAAAAAAGGATATAGAATGTTTATACTATAGCAAGATCAGCTTCGAGGAGAAAGACAAAGAGCAGGCTTTGCGGTTCCAGAAGGTTATTAACATATGTTATGCTAATGATATTAATTTAGGTAAAGTCTGGAACACTGCATGGAGAAAGCTGGAAGATAAAGAGAAAAGAAAGAAAGATCGAAATGAAGCAAGAATTACTGAGAAGATTAAACAAACTTCATATCGAAGATTCCAGTTTGGAGATATCTAACAAATACCTCCTCCCACAGATCAAACGCATATTGCATCTGAGGAGCGTCGAAGACCGAGGAATCACTTTTTCGGGTGTTAACTGTCAAAAGATTTTGAAAATTTATGAAGGCTGACTAAACTGCAGCAACATCTAAGGGGGAGTTTTTTAGTGCACAATGTCTATTACCTACGTCTTGGGTCATGTCGGTTATGTAATAGGGCTTTTAATGTTAGATTTTAAATGTTATATATGTTTGTATGTCAACTCGTACGAGGTGACACTCTCCTCGTACGAGGTAACACATGTCACGTTGTACGAGGCACACCTCGTACGAGATGACACACCACCCTTGTGTGAGTTGCCCATGTCTATAAATAGGAACTCAAGGGTGTTGAGTCAGTAGTTGTTTTCATGATATTGTGGCGAAGCCCTGTCAGTTTTGAGTCTGTATTCTTCCACCTTTATCAATATAAAGAAGCAGAATTGTTTAAACAGTAGTTCCGATCGTTGTAAAACTTTCTAACGATGAATTCTGCCTTTGTTAGTTAAGTCAAGTCTGGTTTGGAGCTTTCGAAGGAAAGTCGATCCCCCCACAGTAAGTCCCGAATAACCGGATCTAACAATGATATCAAACAATCACCAAGGATGGGCGGAATCCAAACTTGGTGATATTCAAGAAACCCAAAAAATAAGAAGATCGAGATGAATGAATAACACACGAATCACTTTAAACTTTGCACACCATTCTATTACTATTACTAGTAAAACTGTCAAGTTCTTCCACCTCTCTATCTCTAGGATTTCTCTATGATTGAGGCTCCTTCCAATATCTTCTCTAAAGGCTTAACCCTAGAAATGACATAAAGTTGTTTATATACATAGGGTAAGCCAATGCCCCCTATGGGCTTCCCATGGGATTGCCTGGCCCACATGGCATTATGCATGTCCCAAATGGCCTATAAAGGTCCAAACCTAATACAAACTAACCCAAAATAAATCCCAGTTTGCAATCATAGTCCGTGGTGTATATTTTATGTGCCAGTCTCACACTTCTAGGACCTAACAATCCCCCCTAGACTGATGCATCAAATTGTCTTTATAGCGTGAATTCAACAATGTCTTCAATGGAGTCTATGGTTGTCGCTATTGTGACATCTGTGTAATTTAATCATGCATCGATCTCCAAAAAAATTGATGATCAATTAAACTTTGTGTTGTTTACAAATTTGTATATTTACTTATGACATTTGTGCATTTTCTATATTTGTTCAATTTTTTCTTTCAAACCTTTTCTGGAAGTGTAATCGCAAAAGGTAATCAGTCAAATGCAACGAATATTCCGGAATAGTGACATAAGCTAACCATACCCTAAATAACCTTTACATAACTTAGAAATAAGTTTTGAAGGGTTTGGTATGTCAAAAACAAGATTATTCGATCACAGGGACTATTTACGACAAACTACGAAACTTTGCGATTCTCGTAGCGACACACACTCCGGAATAAGTTCACAAGCTTTATATACCTTAAATAACCATTACATAACTTAGAAATAAGTTTTGAAGGCTTTGGTATGGCAAAAACATGCTTTTGAAACTTCAGGGGCTATTTTGCAAATTATGCAAAACTATGCCGTTTCGCGTATTTCTTAATCCGGAACATGTACGCACATCCCGAAATTTTTGTAATCATTAAAATCTTGTATTTTAATGATTGGAATGCAAAAATATCATTCGTTACGCATTTACGGTCATGCACGCGTTCGTTATGATTTTCGTCGTAATTAACCGAAAACCGCAATTGTACGACCAAGCTAACCAACACCCAGGACATTTTTGGATTTATTTCATGTTCCCTATGCTTTATCGTCCTTATGGAGCTTAAAAATCAGGCTAACGGGTGTTAGAAGTGCCAAAACGCGACGAAACGTAGTGTAGGGGCATGTTCTGTAAATATGTGAAACTTGTGCCCAGACCCACTGGTTACGGACTGTAAGCATGAGGACCATACGGTTCCTAAGGCACACCCAGCTCACCAGTTTGTTGGCAGCAGCTGGTTAACTCTTTTGATGATTAAGCATTCGAATTTGCCACCCTTTCTTCTACATTTGGCAAGTGTTATGACACTAATCAAACCCCTTGATGACTCATGGAGACTTGTAATGACCTTGTAGCTTAAATTCAACTATAAATAGGCCCTTGATCATTCACTTCAACTTGCTCATTCACTCTTCTTATCTCAAACACTCTAAGTGGAGCCTACCACATTGTTAGAGGCCTCCTACCTGAGTTTTCTGGTCTTCTTGGAGCTCTTATGTGTTCTTCAACACAAGTAAGTGCTCTATCCTAGTCTTGTTATTTATTTTTAGCTATTTTGAGCTAAACGTCAAACAGTGTTTGACTTTCAGCTTTGACCATTAATTGGTCAAGACAAAGTTCAAGTGAACTTTTTAACATGATACTAATCACGATGGTTATCATCCATAGCGATCATGCCTACTGATTACCACGTTTACTAGTTGTAGTGACGAGTCAAAGTTTCGGTCAATAATGCACAAAATGCGCATTACACGAAGGAACTATTTTCGGGTATCAAAACACTTTGTTTTGATATCAAAACATTTTTATAACTTAGTTAGACATGTCAAAACATGTCTAACTCGTCACTTTTAGCTTAGTGCTTGTTTAGGGTCCTAAGTCGAGCGGTTTTGACCACCGCTTTGACTTTCGAATACGACCCATTTAGTCGATCTTAGGATCCGACCAAACCCATATTTCTGAGCATAGTTATATCGGGAATAACCGTCTGAGTTTATACCTTATGTTCACGACGTTTGGTTAGTGTTATGTTAAGTCGTCTATTATGCCTTTATAAATGACCAAAATGCCGTTTTTGCACATAAATCGATTTTAAGCTTATGTAACCAAAGTTTTGTCATATAGACTGATGTTACAACTATGTTTAACTTGTTTTGGCATATAAGACTTATCATGGGGCATATCTAACCATCCGAACACGCGTTTATGCAAATGATCCGTTAAAGTAGTGTAAAATAGCTTAACGAGTCATTATGGGTCAACAACACTTAGGATTCTTTCCAAATCAGAATGTTAACTTTATTAAACCATTTCATATGAGTTCCAACACTCATTTAGTTTATAAGGCTTCATTCTATCCAAATCCTCCGATTAATATTCCGATATTAACATAGTTATCCGATATTAGGACATACTTAAACTCTCGGACTCTTGAGCTTTGGTTTATCTTCTTAAACAAGGACTTTCTTGCAATCCCAAGTGAGCACATAGTCCCCTCTTTTATGCTTTCAAATGTTTTGGGGTGAAACACATGTGCCTACTTGTTACTTTCATGTTTTCATGCTTTCATGATATATATTTGCTATGTTCATCTAGTACATGTATAGTACATGATTTCAATTATGTTTTGCTATGTATGTTGACTGAGCATGCTAGCACATTGATTTCAAAGACACTTCTTGCAGCATATGTTAACTTAGCATATGAGCACATTGATTTACATTTCATATGTATGTTGACTGAGCATGCTAGCACATTGATTTCATGGACATCTTTATTTCGTATGTTGACTTAGCATACTTAGTACATGGTTTTCAAAGACATTTTCATGACATGCTTACATTTTTAATTCATATTGGTGCGTTGAACTCGACAATGATACGTTCATAACATTGATCACGCCGACCGGTAGTATGTAATGGTACCATAGGATCGACTATCCCGTTCCCACTTCCTAGGTATGTTTGGAAGCGACCATAGGGAATGACAGAATCCGAGAACATTGATAGACTTTTATTTTTATAAGGTCTCCCGACAGTCAACAAGGCATGAATGTATTCGCCAACAATCCTAATATATGTTTTTACAATAAAAGCAACGATTTATAAGACATAACTTTTGATCTAAACAAAACCTTTGTTTATTCAAAAACATTGTTTTATACAAGACATTTGTTATACAAGACATTGAATTACACACGACATTGGACATTGGTTTATACACGACATTTGGACATTGATTTTTCACATGACATATGTACATTTGTTTATAGATGACATTGTGTTATACAAGGACATCCATTGGTTTAAACAAGACATTTCGTTGGTTGGTTTATGGTGGGTTATTTAAATAACGAAACATGTGTAATGTGATAAAAGCATGGTGGATACGCCGCTGGTACTTTCTATATATAAGTGCTTTTAACGTATTACATACCGTGGCGTTATCTAAACCACTTCAGACAAGATACAAGACATAACATTTTTATACAAGATATAACATTTTATTCAAGACATGATATTTTTTTAAGACATGAGATTTTTACATAAGACTCGACATATTTTTGGTTCTTAAGTTAACCTTACATTATTTCTTTTATTTGTTTGATTTTCATATGAATTTTATAAAAGAAATCTTTACAATGGTTCATGGTTATTTTTGTATTAGTTAAACTTTTATTTTAACTTTCAAAGCCATGAAACATCAACGCAAAACCTATGTTACTCACATGCATTTTTATGCTGACGTATTTACTTTCACGTGTGTTTCAGGAGCTAATATTTGAGGTTGATTCATGCGACACTTAGGATGGACCATGGGCTTTAGTGACTTAAAATCTACAAGACAATAATAATGTTGTTGTTATTTCGCAAAGACAATTTAATTTCCGTTTTCTTTTCCTTTACTTCAAGACAATGTAATTAGACTTAATGTAATAATACGAAACTTTAATTACCATGGTTGTTGAAACAATACTTCTATTACGACACTCCCCGACGTTTCCGCCGTGGTTTGTTGTTTTACGCGGTCGGGGTGTGACAGAAAGATTGGTATCAGAGCCAATGGTTATAGGGAATTAGGTTATTAGTAATTCTTTACCTAGACTATAACCTTTCTAGGACCCTAACACAAGTTATCTTGTGTTTAGATTTTAAAATAATAACATCACCTATTCTTAGGTGAATACCGAAACAAAAACACAATTTTCAAAATGATTTTGAAATCAATCGTCAATTCTTCGATGATTCATTTTTGGCTTAAACCTTCGAAAGTTTTCAAAATATCGTCAAAGTTTGGGTCTTATTAATGTGAACATGTGCAATCTAGAAGGGTGGGTGCCTGTACCCTGAGTTTTCTGTCTAAGGCTAGAGTGTTCGTACAAATCCACTTAATCGGACCAGTCACTCTTACCTGGGAACCTTTGAGGTGAGTGTCCACTTACAGGCTAAAGCATGTCTTCGCGATACATTATAAAGACCCACTTACTTTGATTAGTCACTGTGTGTCATTTGCTTTGTTTGGTGTAACGAACAAATGACCACCATCCTTACATTTGTCGATATTTATTCATCTCATTTTGATTATTCAACATTCATCTCACTCGTTTTCTCTCATGTTTTCTCTCTTTTAGAATGCCTCCTCGACGAAACGCAACTACGGACGCCGATATAGCGGCTCTAATCGCTCAGCAGTTTGTTTTTGTGCTTCCAAATCTCATAACTCAGATAAACCAAGCCAACAATAACAATAATGCACCTGCTGCGTGCAACTTTAAACAGTTTAATTCGGCTAAACCGCTCAGGTTTAGTGGTTCTGAGGGAGCAACTGGGCTCCTACAGTGGTTCGAGAGTCTTGAGATTACATTTCGCCATGTTTAGTGTCCAAATGAGCGGAAAGTTGAGTTTTCTTCTAGTGTGTTTCTAAAGAGAGCGCTCACATGGTGGAACGGAGTGATGAGAGACATGGGTGCTGATGTTGCTATGGGTCAAACTTGGGAGGAACTCAGGGCTCTGATGAGCCTGACATGAAAAGAGGGCGCTTGAGAATGAGTTCCATGACCTGAAGCAAGATAGTGGTGAACACCGTGCGTATACTAACAGGTATGAGGAGTTGAGCTTGTTCTGTCCTGAGATGGTAACGCCTTTGGATAAGGCGATCGAGAAGTACATAGATGGTCTTCCTGACACAGTTCAGGATATTGTCACTGGCAGCAACCCTACTACTGATAGACAAGCCATTGAGCTATCTGCAAAACTGACTAAATCACAGATCAAAAAGAGTAAACTCCATCGTAAGGGTGACAAGAAACCGTATGACAAATCCGAGAAGCAAAAGGGTAAGAAAGCTGAAGGTTCAAAAACGTCAAGGAAACGTAAGGCTTCTAAGAACTTTGCTGTCACTACACAACCAAATAAAGCCGCTCCCAATTAGCCTGCTCAACCTCCCGCCAAGAAACAGTATATCGGCACTGCACCTCTGTGCAACAGGTGCAACAGTCATCACCAGCCTCATCTTCCATGTTGTATTTGTATAAACTGTGGTAGATCTGGACATTTGGCCAACGTTTGTCGCTCAGCTCCTGCCCCAAATAATGTGGTCCAAAACCCTGTTCAGCAGCCAGCCAATCCTGCACGACCTCATTATCCACCAGGGTCTTGCTACAACTATGGGGATCTCACCCACTACTGAAACAATTGCCTGAGGTTGGCAAATGCGAATCAGGCTCGTGGACGAGCTTTCAACATTATAGCAAATGAGGCACGGGCAGAAAACGAGGTGGTAAACGGTACATTCTTTGTTAACAACCATCCTGCTTTTATACGTTTTGATTCGGGGGCTGATAGAAGTTTTGTATCCTTAACTTTTGAACCTTTACTTTCAAAACCAAGAATCAAACTAGGAAAGCCCTTGTCAGTCGAGATAGCTAGTGGCGAACCTCTTAAACTTGATTATTTCATTCCTAGTTGTCTATTGAACCTCAATAACCATCTTTTTCCTATTGACCTCACACCTATGCAACACGGGAGCTTTGATATTATAGTAGGAATGGATTTGTTAACCAAATATCATGCTGAGGTGGTCTGTTTTGATAAGATTGTTCATATACCTCTTTCGTCTGGAGAAATTTTAGGGGTTCGTGGAGAAAAACCGGTTAGTAGCCTCAAACTCATGACTTTTACTCAAGCCCAAAAATACCTACAAAAGAATTATGTGGTTTTCTTGGCACATATCGTAGAGGAGAAAGGCAAAGGCAAAACAATTAAAGACATTCCCGTTGTTCGGGATTATCCTGAGGTATTTCCTGAAGAATTACCTGGTTTACCTCCTGTACGACGAGTTGAGTTCCACATTGATCTTGTACCTGGTGTCAACCTTATTGCTAAATCTCCATACCATCTTGCACCGTCTGAGATACAAGAGTTGTCAAAGCAACTTCAGGAACTTTCTGACAAAGGATTTATTCGTCCAAGTTTTTCACCTTGGGGTGCTCCTGTGTTATTTGTGAAAAAGAAGGATGGGTCTTTCCGTATGTGTATTGATTACCGTGAGCTCAAAAAAGTCACAATCAAGAATCGATGCCCCTACCTCACATTGATGATCTCTTTGATCAACTACAAGGTGCTACTTGCTTCTTAAAGATTGATCTGCGTTTTGGGTATCATCAGCTTCGTGTATTCGAGGAAGATATTCACAAGACAACTTTTTGCACACGTTACGGTCATTATGAGTTCACTGTTATGCCTTTTGGTCTGACAAATGCTCCTATTGTTTTCATGGACTTGATGAATAGGGTTTGTAAGCCTTATTTGGACAAGTTCATCATTGTTTCATTGATGACATTCTGATTTATTCCAAGTCTCGATCCGATCATGAGCAACATCTTCGTTTAACACTGGAACTCCAAAAGAAAGAACAACTATATGCCAAATTATCCAAGTGTGAATTTTGGCTAAAGGAAGTTCAATTTTTTGGGACATATTGTCAACGAACAAGGTTTACATGTAGATCCCGCCAAAATCAGTGCGATTAAGGAATGGGATACGCCTACTACTCCAACCGAAGTTCATTCATTTTTGGGTCTCACAAGTTATTACTATCGTTTCATTGCAAATTTCTCTAAGATTACTACTCTAACTCAAAAGAATAAACCTTTTGAGCGGGGACCTAAACTAGAAGAAGCTTCTAGACTTTGAAACAAAAACTTTGTAATGCTCATTCTATCACTACCTGAAGGCAACGATGATTTTGTCGTATTTTGTGATGCATCAAACTTTGGCCTTGGCTGTGTTCTCATGCAAAGAGACAAAGTTATAGCCTATGCATCAAGACAGTTGAAAGTTCACGAAAAGAACTACATCACTCATGATCTTGAGTTGGGTGCCTTTGTTTTCGCCCTCAAAATCTGGAGACACTATCTATACGGTACAAAATGCATGGTTTTCACGGACCACAAAAGTCTCCAACATATTTTCAATTAGAAAGAATTAAACATGAGGCAACGACGATGGGTTGAACTTCTGAACGACTACGACTGCGAAATTCGCTACCATCCTGGTAAGGCGAATGTCGTAGCCGACGCACTAAGTCGTAAAGAACGTGTTAAGCTGCATTGTGTTCAAGTTCGATCTGATATCCAGACACGTATTCTTGAAGCTCAACGTACTTGTGTTGCAGAAGACAAAATGGGTAATGAATTACCACATCATCTCGAGCTTCATCTAGAAACAAAAGACAATGGGATATCTTCTTATCTGAACCGTTTATGGGTTCCAAGTCTAGACAATCTTCGCACCTTGATAATGGATGAAGCTCATAAGTCTCGTTATTTAATTCATCTAGGTGCAGACAAAAGTACAAGGATCTTCGTACCCAGTATTGGTGGCCGGGTATGAAGAAAGACATAGCTTTTTACGTCTCCAAATGCCTTACTTGTCTAAAAGTTAAGGCGGAACATCAATGCCCTTCTTGTTTCCTTGAAAAACCAGAGATTCCGGTTTGGAAATGGGAAAACATTGCTATGGATCTCATTACCAAATTGCCGCGCACTTCTAGAGGTCACGATTCCATCTTGGTAGTCGATGATTGTCTAACAAAGTTAGCACATTTTATAGCCATTCGTGAGGATTTCTCTGATGACAAACTTGCTAAGATCTATGTGGATGAAATAGTATCCGTCATGGTGTTCCTTTGGATATCATATCTGATCGTGATGCATGATTCTCATCTCATTTTTGGAGAACCATGCAATCTGCCATGGGAACCAAGCTTAACTTGAGCACTGCTTATCATTCTCAAACGGATGCACAATCTGAAAGGACAATCTAAACCCTGGAGGATATGCTTACAGCATGTGTGATTGACTTTGGTGGTAGTTGGGATTCGCATCTACCATTGATTGAATTCTCTTACAACAACAGTTATCACTCCAACATTGACGTGGCACCTTTCAAAGCTCTTTATGGTCGAAAATGTCGTTCACCGCTCTGTTGGAATGAGATCGGTGAATCTCAATTCACCGGACCTGAACTCATTCATGATACAACAGACAAAGTCAAGGAAATAACCTCTTGACAGCTAGATGCCGTCAAAAGAGTTATACAGACAAACGACGCAAGCCCTTGGAATTCCAAATCAGTGATCACGTACTCCTTAAGGTATCCCCTTGGAAAGGCGTGATTAGATTCAGGAAGAAAGGAAAACTTGTACCACGATACATTGGACCGTTCAAGATCATTAAGAGAATCAGAAAAGTTGCCTACAAACTTGAGCTGCCTCCTGAACTTGGAAATGTTCATCCAACTTTCCACGTGTCCAACCTAAAAAAGTGTTTGACTGATGAAAACCTCCACATTCCTCTTGATGAAATTCGTGTTGATAACACGATGCATTTTGTCAAGAAACCGGTGGAAATATTGGACCGTGAAGTCAAGAAGCTCAAGCGCAAACGTGGCCCAGAATTTTCTTGGGAACGAGAGGATCAAATGAAGGCGAAATATCCACATCTATTCTCACAAGTTTCCTCTAATTAAATTGCGGGACAAAATTTCCTAAAGTAGGGGAGACTGTGACATCTGTGTAGTTTAATCATGTATCGATCTCCGAACAATTTGATGATCAATGAAACTTTGTGTTGTTTACAAATTTGTATATTTACTTATGACATTTGTGCATTTTCTATATTTGTTCAATTTTTATCTTTCAAACCTTTTTTGGAAGTGTAATCGCAAAACATAATCAGTTAAACGCAAAGAATATTCCGGAATAGTGACATAGCTAAACATACCCTAAATAACCTTTACATAACTTAGAAATAAGTTTTGAAGGGTTTGGTATGTCAAAATCAGCTTATTCGATCACAGGGACTATTTACGACAAACTACGAAAGTCTGCCGATTCTCGTAACGACGCACACTCTGGAACAAGTTCACAAGCTTAACATACCTTAAATAACCTTTACATAACTTAGAAATAAGTTTTGAAGGCTTCGGTATGGCAAACACATGCTTTTGAAACTTCAGGGGCTATTTTGCAAATTATGCGAAACAATGCCGTTTCGCGTATTTCTTAATCCGGAACATGTACGCACATCCTGAAATTTTTGTAATCATTAAAATCTTGTATTTTAATGATTGGAATGCAAAAATATCATTCGTTACGCATTTACGGTCATGCATGCGTTCGTTATGATTTTCGTCGTAATTAACCGAAAACCGCAACCGTACGACCAAACTAACCGACACGCGAGACATTTTTGGACTTATTTCATGTTCCCTATGCTTTATCGTCCTTAAGGAGCTTAAAAATCAGGTTAACGGGTGTTAGAAGTGCCAAAACGCGACGAAACGTAATGTAGGGGCATGTTCTGTAAATATGTGAAACTTTTCCACTGCTTACGGACCGTAAGCATGAGGACCATACGGTTCCTAAGGCACACCCAGCTCAACAGTTTGTTGGCAGTAGCTGGTTAACTCTTTTGATGATTAAGCATTCGAATTTGCCACCCTTTCTTCTGCATTTGGCAAGTGTTATGACACTAATCAACCCCTTGATGACTCATGGACACTTGTAATGACCTTGTAGCTTCAATTCAACTATAAATAGGCCCTTGATCATTCACTTCAACTTGCTCATTCACTCTTCTTATCTCAAACACTCTAAGTGGAGGCTACCACATTGTTAGAGGCCTCCTACCTGAGTTTTCTGGTCTTCTTGGAGCTCTTATGTGTTCTTCAACACAAGTAAGTGCTCTATCATAGTCTTGTTATTTATTTTTAGCTATTTCAAGCTAAAAGTCAAACAGTGTTTGACTTTCAGCTTTGACCATTAATTGGTCAAGACAAAGTTCAAGTGAACTTTGTAACGTGATCGTAATCACGATGGTTATGATCTATAGCGATCATGCCTACTGATTACCACGTTTACTAGTTGTAGTGACGAGTCAAAGTTTCGGTCAATAATGCGCAAAATGCGCATTACCCAACGTTACTATTTTCGGGTATCAAAACACTTTGTTTTGATATCAAAACATTTTTATAACTTAGTTAGACATGTCAAAACATGTCTATCTTGTCACTTTTAGTTTAGTGCTTGTTTAGGGTAGTAAGTCGAGCGGTTTTGACCATCGCTTTTCCGACCCATTTGGTCGATCTTAGATCTGACCAAACCCATATTTGTGACCATAGTTATATAGGAAATAACCCTCAGAGGTTATACCTTATGGTCACGACGTTTGGTTAGTGTTATGTTAAGTCGTCTATTATGCCTTTATAAATGACCAAAATGCCATTTTTACGCATCAATCGATTTTAAGCTTGTGTAACCAAAGTTTTGTCATATAGACTGATGTTACAACTTTATTAAATTTGTTTTGGCATATAAGACTTATCATGGGGCATATCTAACCATCCGAACACGCGTTTATGCAAATGACCCGTTAAAGTATCGAAAAATACCTTAACGAGTCATTATGGGTCAAAAGCACTTAGGATTCTTTCCAAATCAGAATGTTAACTTTATTAAACCATTTCATATGAGTTCCAACACTCATTTGGTTTATAAGGCTTCATTCTATCCAAATCCTCCGATTAACATTCCGATATTAACATAGTTATTCGATATTAGGACATACTTAAATTCTCGGACTCTTGAGCTTTGGTTTATCTTCTTAAACAAGGAGTTTCTTGCAATCTCAAGTGAGCACATAGTCCCCTCTTTTATGCTTTCAAATGTTTTGGGGTGAAACACATGTGCCTACTTGTTACTTTCATGTTTTCATGCTTTCATGACATATATTTGCTATGTTCATCTAGTACATGTATAGTACATGATTTCAATTATGTTTTGCTATCTATGTTGACGGAGCATGCTAGCACATTGATTTCAAAGACACTTCTTGCAGCATATGTTGACTTAGCATATGAGCACATTGATTTACATTTCATTTTGGCTATGTATGCATGCTTGCACATTGATTTCATGGACATCTTTACTTCGTATGTTGACTTAGCATACTTAGTACATAGTTTTTAAAGACATTTTCATGACATGCTTACATTGTTTAATTCAAATTGGTGCGTTGAACTTGACAATGATACATTCATTAACATTGATCATGCCGACCGGTAGTATGTAATGGTACCATAGGATCGACAATCCCGTTCCCACTTCCTAGGTATGTTTGGAAACGACCTTAGGGAATGACAAAATCCGATAAACATTGATAGACTTTTATTTTTATAAGGGTCTTTACGACAGTCAACAAGGCTTGAATGTATTCACCAACAATCCTAATATATGTTTTCACAATAAAAGCAACGGTATAAGACATAACTTTTGATCTAAACAAAACCTTTGTTTATTCAAAAACATTGTTTTATACAAGACATTTGTTATACAAGACATTGAATTACACATGAAATTGGACATTGGTTTATACACGACATTTGGACAATGACTTTTCACATGACATATGTACATTTGTTTATACATGACATTGTGTTATACAAAGACATCACATTGGTTTAAACAAGACATTTCGTTGGTTGGTTTATGGTGGGTGATTTAAATAAGGAAACATGTGTAATGTGATAAAAGCATGGTGGATACGCCTCTGGTGCTTCCTATATATAAGTGCTTTTAACGTATACATATCGTGGCATTGTCTAAACCACTTCAGACAAGATACAACACATAACGTTTTATACAAGATATAACATTTTATACAAGACATGAGATTTTTACATAAGACTCGGCATATTTTTGGTTATTAAGTTAACCTTACATTATTTCTTTTAATTATATGATTTTCATATGAATTTTATAAAAGAAATATTTACAATGGTTCATGGCTATTTTTGTATTAGTTAAATTTTTATTTTAACTTTCAAAGCCATGAAACATCAACACAAAACCTATGTTACTCACATGCATTTTTATGCTGACGTATTTACTTTCACGTGTGTTTCAGGAGCTAATGTTTGAGGTTGATTCATGCGACACTTAGGATGGACCATGGGCTTTAGTGACTTAAAATCTACAAGACAATATTAATGTTGTTATTTTGCAAAGACAATTTAATTTCTGTTTTGTTTTCCTTTACTTCAAGACAATGTAATTAGACTTAATGTAATAATACGAAACTTTAATTACCATGATTGTTGAAACAATACTTCTATTACGACACTCCCCGACGTTTCCGCCGAGGTTTGTTGTTTTACGTGGTCGGGGTGTGACAACTATGCTGTAAGTGTTGTGTAAGTTCTTGACATCTGAACTGTAACAATACCCAAAATCACCTTATAAGGACCCCCGATCGTATCCCCGGACTCCTACGGCGTGAACTAGCATGAAAAACAAAGAAAACTGATCTGGGCGTCCTAAGCGCCATGCGCCAGAATCCCTGGAATCTCCCGCGACGTGCGGGAGAGTATCAGGACACGTGTCACCAGATCGCGGCATGTGGTAAGTCTACAACATTGACAAGGCTGACCTAGCCCTAGATATCTTCTGTCACGCCACGCACGGGAATCGTGTGACCCAAAACACCTTATAAGGACTCCTGATCGTATCCCCGGACTAGTACGGTGCGGGCCAGGACGAAAAACGAAGAAAACGGATTTGGGCGTCCAAGGCGCCATGCGCCAGAATCCCTGGCATCTCCCACGATGCGCGAGAGAGTACCAGGACATGTGTCACCAGATCGCGACATGTGGCAAGTCTACACCATTGACAAGGCTGACCTAGCCCTAGATGTCTTCTGTCGCACCACGCGCAGGAATCTCCTTAATCTGGCACAACGCGCTGGAGAAGCCAAACTGACCTATAAATGCAGTGGCTTGGGACTGAAGTCGTTGCTCATTTTGGATCGAATTTCTCTGACCGTATACTTTCGTACCTCCGTTCTCATAAACAACACCCCCTAAACCCCTAAACCTGCGAAGCATTGCCCCGTTGTAAGTGTTTTAACCCTAACGGATGCCCGATCTGCTTGATCTAAAACCCAGCAACGGATGCCAAAGTGCTGCCTGTTTATAAGGCTATACTTTGTTAACTACGTTGGGGTTTTATCTCATGATGTATTGTTAAAGTTTAAAATGGGTTATTGCACTAACACGTGTTGCATTGTAATTTTATTAGGAACTCAGAAATAGCAGCAGGAAGCTCTAAAGTTAAAAACCTAAAACTACAAAGTGAGTCATTCTACTTTTCTCAAATGCTTTTACAAAATCCTAAACTGTTTTGCAAAGTTGTATTTACAGTGATTAAGTTTTTGCTAATATGCAATTACTGCCGGTATGTGGGTTTTTGTATACACTACTAGTCTAGTGTCACTATTGGACAAAAGATAGCCAATAGTGGTATGACCACAGTCATTGTAACTGCCAACGTGACAAATAATGATTGAGTTTTTGTTAGATAAAAGCAATGTAATTGCCCTTGATACTGTAAAATATAACCATATGTCATTTTATAAAAGGAATGAACTCGCCATCATTTCTTGCTGATAAAATGTTTTTAAAACACGTTTTAGGTAACTTGCTGTGAAAGTCATAGTAGCCAGCTATGGAGCACTGAAGGCTTAAATAAAGTGGCTATGATTACCTAAATAAAAGAAGAAATTTATGTTTTGTCAATTAGGGTTATCCATATAAAAACATTTGAATCGAATATGGGTTTTATCCCATTTGTTTAATATTAAGCGTTGGTGTTTTATAAAATCGGAATTTATTTTCCTAACAACGATCTTGATAATATTTTCCGCTGCCAAATTAATAAACACTGGTACCACTTGACTGTCTCGCGGCAACCGCTCCCAGGGTAGGGGTCGGGGGCCGTGACAGAAGTTGGTATCAGAGCCACTGGTTTAAGCTATTTACATGTTCCTTTAATACCTAGACGTAGACATTAATGTAAGGATTTTTGTGTAATTAACTTATGGGTGATATCTGTGAAAATAAACTTCAAAATATATAATTTAATTCCTATGTTATTTAACAATTTATTCGTCCGCAACATGAGTGATAAAAGTGTATCAAATGCTTTTCTCCACATGGCTGATTCGGAAATGGAGGAAGGACCATCTGGAGCCACCTCAGGATACGAAGCCGAAACAGAAGGATCTTTTGTTTTTCGAGCCAAATCAGCTGAAACTTTTCCACCGAAGAAACGTGGATGGTTTAATAAGGAAAAAAAGGGAAAACGAAGGAAAAAGTAAAACCAAGAAGCAACTATAACCCTACCAGAAGGACCAGCTCAGGTAAATGTTACCAGACCACTCTGGGAAGAATTGGATCGGAGACTGGCAAATTGTGATCTTTTCCAACCAACAGAAAACCCGCGAAACTTGAATTTACTAGCAAACCCTGAACCACCATATCCACTATTTCAACCAGAGCAACAAATAGCACCCATACCAATGTACCTAAACCTAACCTAGAAAACCAGCAGCCAATACCCGCATTCAACCCGAAGGAAATCCCTAGGTTTCCTACACCAGCACCAAATGCCCTAGAACAATGGATGTCAAATGATTGGGCATTCCAAAATTTAATAAATGATCCATATTTTCCCCCAATGGAACCCGAACCCGAGATGTACCCACCAATGAACCCTGACCGCGTAGCAGAACTTCGTCACTATGGCGAAGAACTTATAAACGAAGGAACCCGAATACGCACCATAGGGGAGAACATAGTCTGGAAGTACGACGAGAGGGATGGACACTTCTGAAAAGCGACAAACCCAATATAATACTATATATGTATAATATATTATGAACAAAAGAAAAAAATATATAATAATAATAATAATATATATGTAGAAACGGGATCCAGAGAGAACGATTTGAAGTTTGAGAACGGATCCTGGCCTAACACGTGGCATGGACACGCTAAATGGGATGCGGGGTACGATTGTCATTATTCAACCCGCTTAAAAGTTGGCATTATCATTATTTCCATGGCGTTTTAATGTCTTTTTGTTTTCAAAGCAATTTTTAATGAAAAATGTATGGCGTTTTAGTGTCTATTTTCGTCCTCATTTCTTCAATCCGCCAAATTTATGCAAGTAATTTGGTATTCTCATACAGCCAAAACATATCATAATGATTCATTTTATTTTGGTGTTCATAAATAAACTATCAAAGTATATTACATGATATATGAATTTCACAGATAAATACTATAAAAAATAACCATCTATACCATGTTTGTCTGTTTTCTTCTGCTCGGTGTTTTTGGCGTTTTTGAGCAAGCGACTCCCCGGATTCCTCATTCATGGAAACTGCAATTAATGATCAATGTAAAATGCCTAAAACATCATTAAACTAGTATAATGTTAATCGAAGTTAACTTACTGTGTTTGTTGCGTCTAGATCTTGTTTGACGGTTCGACGCCATAATTGTTAGGATCTGAGTTTGATTTACTTGTAGTTTTTGTTTCAAAAACTGGAAATATGATTGAATTGTAAAGTAAATGCAGCGGAATAAGATGGAAAACTTTTACTACGAGTAAAGGTCGTTTGTTTTCATCATCATCATGTTTTCAAGTTTATAAACTTTACATGTGATTCACAAACTCCCCCCCAGCGAATCACAACAATTTGATAGTACAGAAAACTCAGAGAAGATGATTGGTGAATGATCTTTTAATAAACACGTTCAATTGTTACAACAATTATCCTATTTATACTCACTATCTAACCACTGAGCATCTTTTGATGACGGCTGGGTTGATAGTGACATTTAACAACTAAATAACTAACTCAAAACACTGATCACTAACATCTGATAGTGCAAAGCACTGTTACATTGAATATTAAACTAATAAAAGTAAAACACTGATGACCATCCTTTGCTTCTTATTTTCTGGCAGACCTTTGGCAAGTTGTTGTAGCAGATCATGTAAAGGTAGCAGATCTTAGGAATACAGAGTTTAGGTGACCAGTGGTTGTAAACTCTGGTAGTTGGACCAAACCATGGATAGTGTATTTGGCTTTCTATCATCTGTTCCTTTGTATAAGGTTCAATCCCAACAATCTCCCCCTGGAACAGATGATTCCAAAACACCTATTTATTCTTGGTTTTTATTCCTCAATAGAAATTCTCTGATTTGTCATTTAAACTGCAGTTCCAAGTTCTGAGACACTTCATCATCATCCTTTTCAAGTACCAGATCCATAAGATCTTGGAGGTCTTCTACACAAAGCTCATATGCATCCTCCATTCTCATCTTGGTAGCATCGCCATTAGACTTGAGCAAAGTCAATTCGTGGGAGTTTTTGTCAACTTTCCACTTTAGAAATTTTGGGTCTGATAGCTTTCTAGGATGGCACTTTATTGTTGATGTTGGTGGAGTTGATTGATTTGCCATCATTGAAAGCTCTGCTGCAAGCTTTTTACTGACATCATCAGTATGATAATCAATCATACACCGGATTCCTTCTTTGATGTGCTCATACACTCTTTTATCTTCTTCAGCCATCTCCTCTTGCCTTTTTAGTTGATTTAAGGCAAGTGTGGAAGAGGTAGATGTTGAAATAGACTTTCTAGAGTGTTGAGCTTTATGAATCACATCCTCTGATGAATAATCAGGCTTAGGAGGCATGCTTGGATCTTTCTTCCTTCTTTCTTCCAACTTTTTGTAAGTGTCAAGCACTTTCAGCTCTCCCCATATGATAATCTGATTTCTTGATCCATAATTGTTCTGTATCAATTCTTCCTTCATTCTTTTGAGTTTCAAGGCTCTGTCAGGCAAAACTTTCTTGTATTTCTTCCAGTGTGGGGGAGTTGGATTTTTGTGAGGATCTTTTAGCATTTCTTGCATTCTTTCTATTTCTTCTCTAAGATCACTCATAGTCCAATCCTTGAACTGTTCCCTGATAGCTTTGTACTTCTTGTTGGTCATGATGTGCTCAATGTAGTCATGTCTTAGTCTTTGATCTTCCATTTTAGACAGCTTCTTGCATAAGTCTTTAACATAATCTTCCAAAACTCTGACTTTGCTCAGCTGGAACTGCATATAGTTCTGCACTTCTCTATCACTTTAACCTGTTGTATCTCTCTTGGCTATATCCTCTGCTTGTCTAGCTTTAAGTAGTAAATATTCATCAATGTTTGCTGGTCTAGGATAGCCATCCAGAGATTGGGTGAGTCTTTTCTCAAGATCTTCTTCAGAGTAAAAAGACTTGATTTCTTCCTTTATAGCTGGTAAATCAAGAGGAAACTTTACTGCTGCAGGAACTATTTTTAATGGTTGATCAGTTGCTTGAATGGAAGATTGAGGAACAGATGTTGCAGAGGTCAGAGGTTGTGCTGACAATGGAAGTGGAGCAGGAATGATCTCATCTTCATTAATGACCTTTGTAACCTTTCTCCTCTTAAACCTGAGTGCAGGTGATGGTGGGTGATCAGGAATTCTTGTAGGTGTTGGTATTGGTTGGGTGGATGTGGGAAAAATGATTAAAGTAGTGGATGGGTTAACATCTGCTATAACCTCTGCTGTGTCAACAGATGTTGACATAACAGGTGTTGTAACATCTGTTGTGGTGGGAGTAGGTTTAGCCTTTGGAGGAGGTGTAAGAGATTTTGTGGGAGAAGAGGTTTCAGTGGTTGGAGTAGCAACAAATTGAGTTTTAGAAGGTGTGGTTGTTGGTTGCCTAGTTTTTCTAACTGGTCTCTTCTTTGTGGAAGTACCAACCTCTTGTTTTTCTTTTCGTAAAGTTATCTTTTTCTCAACCAACACTTTGCCCTCATCTCTTACCCTCATCTTATTCTTCATCCTTTCCCTGGCCAAGAAGTTTTCTGTTTCATCAACTTTCTTTGACCCATCAGGATTAGGGATATCCACTGTTGGTCGTGCATCTTTTTCAAGCTTTCGCACTTCTTTCTTTAAAGGTTTCTCCCCCTTTTTGGCATCATTAGTGTTTACCAGGATTACTGTAGGAGGAGGGTACCAGTGGTTTGAAGGATGTGAGCCTTGATTGCCTTGATATCTGCAACTGTATCCATGTATCTGGCATCAACCATGTTTCTAATTTCTTGCATTTGATGTTTATGTTGGAGGTCAGCAAAATATTTTTGTTGTTGAAATAGAGGGTCTAAGGCTTGTTGAGATCATCAGTGTTATGATAGAGGGTTGGCTCTTTGTAGCTATCATCTGCTTCAATAGATCTTTGATTTCATCAACAGAATGTTCAATTTTTGTTACCCTCTCTGTCAAATCCTTGTATTTTAGTTAATCACGTAACTTAATAGGATCATTTGAACTCCTACCAAAAGTGGTGGTTATATCTACATCATCATGAACAGGGATTTCAACTCCTGTTTCAAACATAGATGCCCCTTGATCTTGGAAGTGGGGACTTCCCACTGGAACAGAGGTTACCTTGGTAGCCTCAGCAGTGGTTGCCTTCAAAAGAGTTTATATATGTAACCACTGTCCAATTGAAAACTTGGTAGTTTAGCAATTGTAGTACCTGCTCTTGTTGAACTTCACCACGGGTTACTTGTAACCCAAGGGATGTATCCTCTTCATGTGCTGATGGGCTAACAAAGAGTAAGGAATCAGACCCATTCATTTGTTGGAGTATATTCTCATTAATAGGTTGGTGAGAAGAACTGGTTAATGTCTTTTCCAACGCTATTGCATTCAGCAAAGGCAAAATGGCAGGTGGTAGTGATTTTGTTGGTGAAGGGTGTGGTGCAGAAAGAGACATTGCCCTGGCAGATGGGCTGTGGAAGATAGAACCAAGTGAACCTAGAGCTTCATAATTTGGTGTCCATGTGTTTACAACCTTTTCCTTTTGTGAGGAAGAATGAGGAGTTTCAAAGCCAGATGGAGATCTTCTAACATCTGCTGTGTAGAAGTAGCAGCAGTGTTTTGTGGGGACTTTTGTGTTGTCACTGGGTTAACCTCTGGGATCTCATCTTCCAGAGGACCCTTTTTAGGTTTGGTGGGGTTTTTGGAGATTTTCTTGGTTTTCTTTTTGGAAATTTTTGGTGTGGGTTTCAAGGCAGTGGCTGTAGTGCCTGATCACCAAGAGCAGTGGGCTCAGTAGCAAGAGGTTGAGATTGAACATTTTGTTCTGGTAAAACTTGCTCTTCCACTTCTACTTGTGTTTTTGAAACTTTATCTTGATTGGTTATTCTTGTAAATGTTTCATGAGTTAGGCCGCCTTGTTTAGTTACAACGCCTTGTTTAATATCATTATCAGGTAACTGATTATGAAGGTAAACACTCAAAAATCTTGGATTTACCAAGAAAGCTTTTTCTTTTGCAATGTTATTAAAATTTTCCACAAGATCATTGAACAATATCTGGGAAAAGTTAAAATCTGATCCAGTTAAAATAACATATCCCAGATACTCGATGTTCAATGGAATTTCATTAAAAGCTGTGGTCTTGGCCGAGAGACAAGTTAAAAGAGTATGAAAGAAAAATCTCATCTCAGCAGGAAAATTTGGTTTAAAGATTGTCATACCTTTCAGTTGCCCAATGTACCCTCTCTCTAAGAATTCGGCATGCATCTCGTCAATAGGAAATGACACTGGATATGCCATATCATTTAATTCAAACACTTGTGAAATTGATTTAGGGGTAATCTTCATCAGAGTTTTGCCCATCCGGATAATATGACATAAGGAATATCTTTTTGAGAATGAACCTCTGCATTTGCCCAAAATTGCCGTTGAGAATCTTGATAAATTGGGGCTTTGACGGTTAACATGTGCCTAAATTTTGATTCTTTCAAGATTTTTATCATCGGATGATATCATGTACTTGAATCGATTTCTTCAAAAGTTGATGTATAGTTGTGTGGGGTTTTGATGATTAGGGTAAATGTGGGTCTTTCTGGTTTGGATTTGCTTTAGATTTCGCTTTTGATTTGGTTTTGGCTGCCATGATTGAGAGAAAATCGTTTTGAGAATTTTTGAATTCGACACGATAAAGTGGAAACTCTATTATGGATAGAACAGGGTTTTTATAGGGTTTTGGAAAAGTGATGATGACATGGCATCTGATGCAAACGACTGTCAAATAACATATGTCCACGTGTATCCTCTGTTTGAAAATGGAAGACAGTTGTTTGGAAACACTGTTTGAGAATATGGGCAGTGAATTGTGAACAGTGTTTGACACTATCAGAGGATACATTTTTAGCAGTGGATAGACTTTTCTAAACGACCACTGTTTTAATGCTATCAGTGGTTTGAACAGACTTTTGAGGATTTATTGTGAAAAATTCAATTTTAAACTATTTTTAAGGATGGAATTTTGATTTTCTGAAAACATTTTTATGCTATTTACACATGAAATACCAGAAAACTGTTTTAATCCATGTTTAGCATTCCAATTTTAGAGATCAAGCTTTCAAAGGTAGATGTATCCAAAGTTTTTGTTAGAACATCTGTCACCCGATCCTTAGTATGGACATGTTGTAAAGAAATCAAATCTTTTTCATAGCAATCCCTCACAAAGTGATGTCTGATGTCAATGTGTTTTGTGGTACAATGAGAGATAGGATTTTTGATGATATTTTCAGCTGCTTGACTATCAATTTTGAGAGGAGTCTTTAAAGCAGTGATACCAAATCCATAAGTTGATTTTGAAGCCACAGGATTTGAGCAATGCAACTTGCAGCAACAATATATCCATCTTCAGCAGTGGATGTGGAAACTGCAACTTGCTTTTTGCTTTGCCAAGACACTAGGCAATCACCTAAGAATTGGACACCTCCTGATGTGGACTTCCTTGTTGTCTTGCATCCAGCAAAGTCACTATCAGAATAAACTGAAAGCTCAACGTTCCCATTAGCAGGATAACAGATACCAAGTGTGGGAGCACCTTTTATGTATCTGGATATTCTTTTCACAGCAATAACATCAGACTTTCTAGGTAATGACTGTGATCTGGCACAAACACATGTAGCAAACATGATGTAGTTAGGTACAATAAAGACCCAAACATGCTTCTGTAAAGTGTTTGATCAACAAGATCATCTTCATCAATAGTGACTAGCTTGGAAGTTGCCATGGGTGTGCTGCAAGGTTTACAATCATCCATATCAAACTTTTTAAGTAGTTCTTTGACATACTTATTTTGATGGATGAAAATGTCATTGTGCATTTGTTTGACTTATAAACCAAGAAAACATTGCAACTCACCCATTGCACTCATCTCAAACTCTGCTGCCATGAGTTTTCTGAACTCTTCACACATAGCAGTGCATGTGGATCCAAGAATGATGTCATCCACATAAGTTTGGACAAGCATCAAATCTTTTCCTTTCCATTTTAAAAACAAGGTTTTATCAATTTTACCTCTTGAAAGACCTATGGATAAGAGAAAAGTGGATAGAGTTTCATACTAGGCTCTTGGTGCTTGTTTAAGACCATACAGTGCTTTATTTAACCTGTAAACATGATCAGGATGAAATGCATCTTCAAATCCAGGAGGTTGACACAACTACACTTCTTCCTTGATCTTTCCATACAGGAATGCACTTTTGATGTCCATTTGAAATACTTTGATGTTGTGGTTAGCGGCAAAAGCTAAGAACAGTCTGATGGCTTCTAACCTTGCTACTGGAGCAAAAGTCTCATCATAGTCAATACCTTCTTCCTGTCTGTAACCTTGAACCATGAGCCTTGCTTTGTTCTTGACAACAATACCCCTTTCATCTGTTTTGTTCTTGAAGACCCACTTTGTGCCAATTGGACTGACATCCTTAGGCAGTGGTACAAGTTCCCAAACTTGTTGTCTTTTAAACTGAAGGACCTCCTCTTGCATAGCTTCTACCCAATTATTGTCTTTTAGTGCCTCTTGGTACTTGACAGGTTATGTGAGTAATAGAAAGCCAGCAAACAGGCAAATGTTTTGGGATTGACTTCTTGTGAGTACTCCCTCATTTATGTTGCCAATAATGTGATCCAATGGATGGCTTTTGAGGAAAATCAAATCACCTTGATATGGTACAATTGCATTTTGAGGTGAAGCTTGCAAATGTGTATCATCTGAGCTTACCTCTGCTGGTGAATTTGAAAGTCCAGCCTCTGATTGGAATGGAGGTGGTGGTATGGGTGGTATGGTTGTGAATGTTTGTTGATTTTTATCCACATTTGATGGATTTTTATCAACAGTGTTTTGATTTGGAGAGCAGGCAGAGGATTGAGTATCAACCACTGTTGAACCAGCAGAGCTTTCACCATTGTTACTAACATCTGCTCCTCTGCTTGAAGGAATGATCTTGAAATTCGAAAGTATGCAGTCATATCCTTGCTCTTGACTTGATGATTGTGGTGTACCTGCATGATTAGTCTTGACAGACACATCTTCAAATGTAAACTTATCTAAATAAAATAGTTCAGCAGGATTTGCTTGGATTTTCAAAGATGAGAGTTCATTGAACTTCACATTTAGAGTTTCTTCAACACACTTGTTCTTAGAGTTAAAAACTCTGTAGGCTTTGGAAGTGGTTGAGTATCCTAGAAAATAACCACAGTCAACTTTGGTTGCAAACTTAGAGATGGAATCTTTTAAGTTCAGAATAAAACATGGACAACCAAAAATTTTGAAATATGAGATCAGAGGTTTGATTTTATAAAGCAACTCATAGGCAGTCTTTTGATGCCTGGGGTTAATCAAAACTTTGTTCTGAACATATCAAGCAGTGTTTACAGCCTCTGCCCAAAAAGACAAGGGTAAACTAGAGTCTGCTAGCATATTTCTTGCAGATTCAACAAAAGTCCTATTTTTGCTTTCAACCACCCCATTTTATTCTGAAGTTCTTGGGACACTAAATTGCCTAGCAATCCCTTTTGACTCACAGAAAGCATCCAACTCCTTGTTTCTAAACTTTGACCCATTGTCACTCCTAAAGATTTTTACTAGAAGGTCATATTGCTTTTCAACTTGTTTGACAAAATTTTGCAATATACCAGCAGTTTCATCTTTAGAGTGAAGAAAGAAGGTCCATGTAATCCTTGAGAAATCATCAACAATTACCAAACAATACCTTATCTTTGTGAGACTCATAATTTGCACAGGCCCAAACAAATCCATGTGCAGCAGTTGCAAGCACTGGGTTGTTTTGGACTCTTCAATTGACTTGTAAAAACTTTTATGTTGTTTTCCTTTTAAACAGGAAACACAATGTTCTTCACAAGTAAATTGCTTTTGTGGTAAACCTCTGACAAGACATTATTTAGAGAGAGTGGTGATAGTTTTTAGATTTGTGTGCCCAAGTCTTCTGTGCCATAACTCTGTCTCTTTGCTAGAAGCAACTGAGAACAGACATGCATTAGACATATGGTTATCTTTCAACATATCAACCACATACACATTGCCACTCCTATGAGCAACAAGTTGTGCTTTAGTCTCAACAATGATTTGATCAATCTTTTTAACAACCTCTGGTCCTACAATTTGACATGTTTTCTTTGTAAAGAAGGATCCATATCCTTTATCACTCATTTGTGAAACACTCAAAAGGTTGAATTTTAGATTGTCAATTAAGTTAACATTTTCAAATTTGAGATTCCCAACCTGAACACACCCTGACCCCAACACCTTCCCCTTTGAATTATTACCAAAAGATATATCACCCCCTCCATGAGCCAAGAAATCCTTGAGAAGGGCTCTACATCCTGTCATGTGCCTGGAGCCTCCACTATCTACATACCATAAACTATCAAGGCAAGTAGAAGCTCCCTGCACATAAGTAAACAATTAGTTTAGATGAGATTCCAAAGCCAGAATGGCTTTGGATGGGGTCACAGATTGTCCATTCTCAAATCCAGGAACATGGTCAGTGGTTTGAATTTTGCTTTGTATCCACTGTTGTGAACCATTTCCTGTCCGATGTTGGTAACCATGAGGATATTTATTCACTTTGGGCTTTGAAAGCTTTTTGTAACCTTCATAGCTCATAGGAACCTTTTGATAAACCGGTTGACCATGTCCTCTTGGATATCTGTTTGCAGGTGGAGCATCTGTCAGTTGTACCTCTCTGGGAACAGAGGTTTTGTTCAATGATTTTGTGACAAATGTTTCAACAAGTTTTAAGTCCTGCTTAGATTTATTTCTGGCAGAGCTTGAACTTTCTCTCTCACGAGCTTTTGCCTTGATCTCTTTTACCTTTTGATCATAGGTTTGAAGATAGACACACTCATGAGTTAAGTGATTTGTTTTACCACAGGAAAAACATTTTTAGTCATTTGGGATCACATGTGTTCTATTTATGTCATATATTTTAAAAAGAAAACAGTTTTCAGTGACATGATTCTTTTGTTGAAAATTCACAAAACAGATGTTTGATCTTTTCCCTTTTCTTTTTATCTGATTTCTTCTCAGCAGATGTTGTAACCTTTGCTAGAAGATCTTTGATGGGAATGATTCTAGCCTTTGGTGCCTTGACACCTTCAATGGTTGAGAAGTCCATTGGCTTGAAATTTTCAAGAATATCACATTCATATGACCATGTGGGTTAGAATTGGTATTTCTCAATTTCCTTAAAGTTGAAGACTCTTCATGTTTTTTCCAGACAAATTTTGTTACCATTTTTATCAGTGATTTTTATCTCATTTCCAGCCAAATTCCTTGGAGCCACTTCAAGCTTTTCAGAATCAATTTTTGTAACATTTTCAGTTGTTTGTTCTTCATTTTGAAAACCAGTGCCAAATTTTATGTTACTCTTGATCTGTTTGTCTAGCATAATTTCAAAACCTTTGGAAGACTCTACCCATTTTTCACATGTGATTTGGGTAGTTTCTAACTCCTTTTTGTAAACTTGGTATTTGTCTACCATAGGTTGGAGTTAGTCCTTAGTTATGCTAGCTTCATGCTTTAGGCTACTTATCTTAGAATATTTCAAAGACAATTTTGTTTTTAACTCTTTGATAAGTTTTTCAGTATTTAGTTCATCTTCTAAGATTTTGTTCCTAAGGTTTTCATTCAGCTGTTTAATGTTAGCAAAAGCTATTATACATTTTTCTAAACAGAGATTCTATAGAATCTAAGGTGATACCTTGGAAGCAGCCATAAGAGCATAGTCACAACCATCTTCACACACATCTGTATCCCATGGGTCAAATAGAGAGGTCTTTTCTTCATCAACAGTGTTTTGAGAAACCACTAGTGTAACCACTGCGTCATCACAATTTTGAACCTCATCAGATTTTGACACTAGTTCCTCAGACTCATCACCTTCAACTATAGTTTCTAAGGCCATTAAACAAATATTTTCATTGTCAAAATCATTTTTAGCCATTAGAGCAAAGTTTTCATCAGATAAATCCTCAGACAAACTACTCTGGTCAACAAAGCCTTGTGTAAAGAAGCTCTGTTGGTTAACCTCTACCGGAGCAGTGGTTTGAGTAGTTTGAGTGACATGTGGACCTTGTTGCACATGCACTTGAGGTGGTGCTTGGACATATTGAATATGTGGAGCAGGTGTTTGGATATAATGGACAGGAACTGTAGTAGCAGGATGTGCAAAGTGAGCAGTGTTTTGCATTTGTGGTGCAGGGGTATAATGAGAATAAGGAGCAGTACTTTGAGGTCTAGTTCCTGGGTGAGTCACAATTGGACCTGCAATTTGAGTTCTGCATTTCCTATCAAAGTGTCCTAACCTATTGCACTTGTAACATTTAATTTTGGATTTATCCAACCCCACTTTCAACCCCCATGCAATCCAAGAATCTTCCTACCAGTCCTTTTGTAAAATTTACTAGCTCTAACACTCAAAAGTGCTAGCTGATGTAAAATATCCACTTCTTCCAAATCAGTGGGTTCAAAATGTTGCAAGTCATTCATCTCAAAAGACATATTGTCAGAGTTTTGACTTTCCCCATTTGCAGCAAAAGCAAAATTGGGTGTGTAAGGATCAGAAGTAAAATTGTTTCCAGAAGTTATATCAAAATAATGATCATAACCTTGATCCTTTCCACTTCCAGAACCCTCTTCATGACTATAAAGAGCAATGTCACCCAAGGTATAGTCATCTGTTGCTTTCCCCGACTCTTGCAACTTCTTTTTCTGATTCAACTCTCTCTCATACGTGAGAAGTCGGCCATGAAGTTGAGTGAGGGTCATTTCTTTAAACCCAACAGATGTTCGAGTAACGTAAGCTACAGTCTCCCATTTTTCTGGTAACGATCTTAAGAAACGACTATTGACAGTCGAATTAGGAAATTCCACGTTAACCAGTTTCAATTCACTGATGAGACAGCTAAAATGTTCGAACTATTGTGTTAACGACTCACCTTTTACGTGACAAAACGTCTCATACTGTTGATTCAGAACTTCTCTATTGTTTTCAATCACTTCTTCAGTACCACCGAATTGCTCTTTTAGTGCATCCCACAACTCTTTTGCACTACAGTGGAGCAGTCCAGCATAGATTTCGTTAGGTAGCGCGGAAGCAACAATGCTAAACGCTTTTGCATCCAATTCTATTTTCTAGAAATCCTGCTTAGAGTAGTTTTCAGGATTTTTTGGCACTTGAGTAGTGGGAACCTCTATGCTTGGAACCAATGGAATATGTGGTCAATACACAACAGATCGCCAACATCCGGTGTTTTGCTGAGCTAAGATGTGACCCATCCGACGTTGCCATATGAAATATTCATTTTGTTTCAACATCGGTGGTTTGAACATAGATCCAATGTTGGAATCTGATGTGTTTTGAGACATTTCTGATTGATTTTCAATAGATTTGTGTTTTAAAAACTTTAAACGTAATAAAACTTTGTTTCTCAACAAAAAAACTAACAAACTAATTAGCAAGGAGAGCTGATCTTTCAAATCAAATTGAATTTAATCAAATTTTGATTGACCAAGCTCTAATACCAATTGTTAGGATCTGAGTTTGATTTAAATGTAGTTTTTGTTTCAAAAATGGAAATATGATTGAATTATAAAGTAAATGCAGCGGAATAAGATGGAAAACTTTTACTACAAGTAAAGGTCGTTTGTTTTCATCATCATCATCATCATCATGCTTTCAAGTTGATAAACTTTACAAGTGATTCACAAACTCTCCCTCAGCCAATTACAACAGTTTGATAGTACAGAAAACTCAGAGAAGATGATTGGTGGACGATTTTTTAATAGACACGTTTAATTGTTACAACGATTCTCCTATTTCTACTAACTATCTAACCACTGAGCATCTTTTGATGACGTCAGGGTTGATAGTGAAATTTAACAACTAAATAACTAACTCAAAACACTGATCACTAACATCTGATAGTGCAAAGCACGGTTACATTGATTATTAAACTAATAAAAGTAAAACGTTGATGACCATCCTCTGCTTCTTATCTTCTGGCAGACCTTTGGCAAGTTGTGGTAGCAGATGATGTAAAGGTAGCAGATCTTAGGAAGACAGAGTTTAGGTGACCAGTGGTTGTAAACTCTGATAGTTGGACCAAACCACGGATAGTGTATTTGGCTTTCTATCATCTGTTCCTTTGTATAGGGTTTAATCCCAACAATAATCTTCTAGGGTTCACGTTTTTTTTTGCGTTTTCAATGGAATTGTGGGAGGTTTCTCTGGTAGTTATATGTTTTGGTCTCGTGTTGTATGGGTTTTGTAGGTGCACATTTACCTTTTTGCCCTTAATGAAGCGCATCCACGTTCTAAAGTTCATGTTGTTTACGAAAATGCCACCGTGCCAATCTAATCCATTGATTGTTTTGATCCAATGGATGGCCGTTCTCACCGTTTTCATACTTTAAACAGTTTTCACTAAATCCTGCCCCTATATATGTATGGGTATTTTAAAAATAACATATACAATGTATAATATAAATATCACCTACATATATATAACGACGCATAAGGTAAAATATCGACCTGTATAATTGTAATAGTTTGTACTGAAGCATATATATAAAAAGAGTAGAAAGTCGCAATGTTCGACGATTTTGATCAAATGTGTTTGAATATTTGTCTATCTTTATTTTCTTTCTGTGATATTAACATTTGATAATGTTTGCAATTCAGATGTCGAATGAAGTACATCAGGAAGTCCAGAATAATAATGATAAGGGAAATCACGTGGATAAAAGTGCTATAGAACCTATAGTAGCTCAAGGAATAATTGATGCTATTAGTAAGATTGTGGCGGATCGGATGAAGGGGATGCTTAATCAGATTGTCAGTATAAACCAGTCAGCTTTCATTCCAGGTAGGAAAATTTCTGATAATATTCTGCTTACTCAAGAATTGTTACATAATTATCACAGGGATTATGGGCCTCCGAGATGCGCGTTCAAGGTGGATATCCAAAAAGCTTATGATACTGTTGATTGGAACTTTCTCAAGGATATTCTTATAGGGTTCGGATTTAATAGTAAAATGGTGGATTGGATTATGACTTGTGTGTCAACCACGACATATTCTATCAGTGTGAATGGTAATCTGCATGGGTATTTCAAAGGTGGCCGTGGGTTAAGACAAGGAGATCCGTTATCTCCGTATTTATTCACTCTTGTCATGGAAGTCCTTACATGTCTTTTGCAGAGGGATGCTCGCCTTGATACCTCTTACAGATTTCACAATAGATGTGAAAGACAACAAATTATCAATCTTTGTTTTGCTGATGACTTGTTTCTATTCGCCCGTGGAGATATCTCCTCTGCCCGCTGTATCAAGTTGGCACTGGCTACATTCACGAACATGTCTGGGTTGGTCCCTAGTATCCAAAAAATACTGCCTTCTTCTGCAATGTTCCACCCAATGTTAAAAATGAAATTCTACAGACCCTGAGATTTGAGGAGGGCGTGCTGCCGGTTAAATATTTGGGTGTTCCGCTTATTTCTTCTCGGCTGCTCTCTAGAGATTGCAATGTTTTAATTGAAAAGATAGAGCAGCGTATTCAAAACTAGAGAAATAGGTTTTTATCATTTGCAGGAAGATTGCAGCTTATCAACTCGGTACTTTCAGCGTTGCATTCGTATTAGTCCGCTGTTTTTATTTTGCCAGCACAAATTATTAAGGAGCTTGAAGCTAAATTACGGAATTTCCTGTGGGCGCAAAAAGGAAATTTTCATAGAGGAAAAGCTAAAGCCTCATGGAGTTCTATTTGTGTCCCTAAGTATGAGGGCGGCCTGGGTATTAGGCAACTTGGAGATTCGAATAAAGCTCTTATGGCAAAGCATATTTGGAGCATTCTGAACAAGAGGGAGTCCTTGTGGGTTAACTGGATCTACTCCTACAGATTAAAAGGCTGCAGTTTCTGGGTATGTAAGGAAGCTACTAATTGTAGCTGGAGCTGGAGAAAGCTTCTTCAGATGAGGCCTAGTATCAGGGATCACATGTGGTCGAGAGTGGGCAATGGGAATAATACGTCAGCATGGTATGATAACTGGAGTCAACTTGGTCCGCTATCTAACTTCTTGTCTCCTAGGAACATTTCCAATGCGGGATTTACACTTCACGATACGGTTGCGGATATATATAATCAAAGTACTTGGGCTTGGCCATCGGATTGGAGAGACTTGTTCCCAGAATTGACTCAATTGGATCAGATTTATTTGGAACCAAATAAAGTGGACCAAATTTGCTGGAAGGATGGGGATGATATACTTGAGTTTTCTTCCTCAAATGTCTGGCATTCGATTCGGATAAGGGAGCCGGAAGTGGATTGGGCTGAGGTAGTCTGGTTTAATCAATGCATCCCTAAGCATGCTTTCTTTATGTGGTTGATTATCCGACGGAAATTGCTAACTCAGGATAAGATTCTCCAGTGGGATATCTCGAGAAGGAAAAACATGAATATGATGTGCTGTCTTTTGTGCTATGAGAATGTTGACTCCCATGATCATCTTTTCTTTGAATGTAAGTTTTCTAAACAGGTATGGAACAAGGCTAGAGTTAAGGTAGGTATGTCAACGGTTGGATCCAAATGGAGTGACATTATGGCATGGCTTCTGGCTCGTGCTCGCTCGAAAACAGCAGCGCACTATACAAGTCGAGTGTTTGTTGCCTGTGCAGCATACATAATATGGCAAGAACGTAACGCGAGATTGTTCAAGAATCAATCTAGGCCACCAGACACCATATGCGAACAAATACTAAAGACAGTTAGGTACAAGCTGATGGGGGTTAAGTTCAAAGATTGTGCGAATGTTCGGAGGCTGCTAGGTAAATGGAAGATAAATGGCAACTTCAATTCCGATAATGGAGGCTGACTACTAGTTTATTTGTGTGATTAGTGGTTCTAGATTCTAGTCTAGTAGTTGTACTTGTCTTTGATTACTGCTTTATACTGTTTGCTTGATTTACTGTCATGAGGTGTGTCTCATGATAGAACTAGTGGGAGATTATCCTCACTACTTGTATTATTTGGTTGGTTAATATATAGAATCACAGGGGTAACCCATTACCCAAAAAAAAACTCTGCAATTGAAAACAACAGTAATACTATAGGCAGTAAACGTACTCACCCTGAACCTAGTCACAACATCAATGGAGATAACGACATTCTTGTCAAAGCTCCATCTCCTAAACGAAAGAAAACCGTCGCTTATGGTTGTTCTTATAAAGAATTCCTGTCCTATAAACCAATTGAATTATCTGGTAATGAAGGAGCCATTGCAGCTTTGCGCTGGCTAGAAAAAACTGAAGCCATATTAACTATTAGTAAATGTGCTGAAGGAGATAAGATAATGTATGCTTCCAATCTTTTAAAAGATTAAGCGTTAGAGTGGTAGAATACCATTCTTCAGTCAAAAGGGAGTAACAAGGTCTATAATATGGAATGGAATAATTATAAGGAAATAGTTGAAAGGAAATTTTGTACCCCTCACGAAAAGGAGCAGATAGCTAATAAATTCCTAAATCATAAGATGATTGGGGTAAATTGTCATGAATTTACTACCAAATTCTTTGAATATGCAAGAATAGTACCTACACTGGCCTCGCCAGAACAGGTATTAATTTCTCGTTACATATTTGGATTAATTAGCAAAATCCGAGACATAGTCAAAGCAGCTAGACCACAAACAATTGAAGAGACAGCAGAGCTTGCTAATACTCATACAGATGGACTGATACGCACAAGTGAAGAAAATCAGAAAAAGGATTTAGCCCAAAAGATTACCCAGGAACTACGGTATGGTAATTCCTACCGTAAGAAAGGAGCAGGTTCATCTTCTTCATCTCTATGTAAGTTCTGTAAAAGAAGGATTGCAGGAAAATATGCTAGGTACTGCAATTTCTGCAAGATACCAGGACATAGGGAAGAAGAGTGTAGGAGGAAAAGTAACACTAAAGTATGCTTCAACTACGGAGAGGCATGCCATATCCGACCAAACTGCCCAAAACTAGCACCAGCACCTAATAACAAAGCAAAAACAACCGAAGGACCCAAGAAAAATGCAAGAGCTTTCGTACTAACAGCCGAAGAAGCCGAGTTGATTCCTGATGTGATTACCGGTACGTTCTTAGTTCATGATGTCTATGCTAAAGTATTATTTGACTCTGACGCAAACCAAAGTTTCATAAATACTACTTTCTGTAAATTTCTCAATCAACCTTTAACTTAACTTCGTCAAGTATGCACGGTGGAAACAGCAAACCGAGATTCTGTTAACATAAGCGAAATCCTTCAGAAAGGAAAGATAGAATTTTTAGGTCATAAATTCACCGTTAACCTATTACCAATGAATCTAGCCGGATTCGATGTCGTATTAGGAATGGATTGGTTGGTAGCCAATCATGCAAGAATTTTCTGTGATCAAAATTCGGTGGAGCTTTGTACGCCGACAAGAGAAAGTATCACAATCTAGGGAGATAAGCCGACAACATCCACAAAATTCGTCTATGTGATGAAGGCTGCAAGCTCTGCACGAAAAGGAGGAATAGTATATATGATATCTGTGATCATTAGTACTAAAGGTAAAGAATTAAAGAATATTTCCGTAGTATCCGATTTCTCAGACGCTTTCCAGAAGAGCTACCTGGACTACCACTAGATCGCGAGGTTGAATTCAGAATCCACCTAATACCAGGAGCTGCACCAATTGCCAAAGCACCCTATCGTCTAGCATCAACAGAGATGGTGGAATTAAAAAAACAACTAGATGAACTACTGGAAAAGGTTTCATACAACCTAGTTCATCACCTTGGGGAACGCCTGTGTTATTCGTCAAAAAGAAAGATGGATCGACGCACATGTGTATCGATTACAGAGAGTTGAATAAAGTCACAATTAAGAATCGGTACCCACTACCGAGAATCGATGATTTATTCGATCAACTTCAAGGAGCTCTTCTTTTCCAAGATTGACTTACGTTCAGGATATCATCAGTTGAAAGTATATGCGGAGGACATTCCTAAAACTGCTTTTAGAACTAGATATGGTCATTATGAGTTTACCGTTATGCCATTTGGTCTAACAAATGCTCCAACTGCATTTATGGAGATGATGAATAGAATATGTAAACCACACCTGGATAAGTTTCTAATAGTCTTTATAGACGATATACTTATTTATTCCAAGAGCGAGGAAGAACATGCCGAGCATCTACAGATACTACTAACATTACTAGAAAAGAGAAGCTTTATGCTATATTCTCAAAGTGTGAATTCTGGTTGCAAGAACTGCAATTTCTAGGACATTTGATTACCCATGAAGGAATTCATGTGGATACTACAAAGATCGAGGCTATTACCAAATGGAAAGTCCCTAATTCACCAACGAAAGTAAGAAGTTTTCTTGGACTGGCAGGATATTACAGACGTTTTATTCAAGATTTTTCTAGAATAGCCATTCCATTAACTAAGTTAACATGCAAATCAGTTAAGTTTGAATGGGGACCAAAACAGGAGGAAGCTTTCAAAATTCTAAAGCAAAGATTAACTAACGCACTGATACTTGCCTTGCCAGAAGGAACTGAAGATTTTATAGTGTACTGTGATGCATTTGGATATGGATGTGTACTGATGCAATGCTAGAAAGTGACTGCTTATGCCTCAAGACAACTCAAGAAGCATGAAGAAAACTATACAACACATGATCTGGAGTTAGGCGCAATCATATTTGCCCTCAAGATTTGGAGGCATTATCTTTACGGTAGTAAGTTTACTATCTTCACTGACCATAAAAGTTTATGATATATATTTCGAGCAAAAAGAATTAAACATGAGGCAAAGATGCTGGATGAAAATCCTCAGTGATTATGATTGTGATATCCAATATCACGAAGGAAAAGCTAATGTGGTAGCTGATGCTCTAAGTCGAAAGTATCATGAGAAGCCAAAAAGGTTACGTGCTCTCAGATTAAATCTGCAAATAGATTTAATGGAACAATTAAAGAATACCTAGGAGACAGCAATCAAGGATGATTATGAAGGAATGAAATGAATGATAAAAGAATTAGAACAAGGATCAGATGGAATTTGGAGATTCCATAAGAAAAGAATTTGGGTACCTATCCAAGGAAATTTACGAGGCAGAATTTTAGACATAAATCCACATATACGATGCATCCTGGAAGCAACAAGATGTATCAAGATTTAAAGAAAAGTTATTGGTGGATGGGAATGAAAAAGAACATAGCAAGTTATGTTTCTAAGTGTCTAACTTGCTCACAAATTAAAGCTGAACATCAAAAACCTTCAGGCTTACTTCAGCAATTAGAAATGCCAGTTTGGAAATGGGAATTGATAACAATGGATTTTGCTACTAAATTACCCAAGACGTGAAAAGGAAACGACACAATCTGGGTGATTGTAGATAGATTAACAAAATCTGTACATTTCTTACCAATGAAGGAGATAGTCGTTTTACTTCTCATTTCTTGACAAGTTTTCAAAAAGCTATGGGAACTCGATTAAATTTTAGTATAGCTTCTCATCCGCAAATAAATGGACAAAGTGAAAGGACGATTCAGACATTGGAAGACATGCTTAGAGCCTGTGTGATAGACTTTGAAGGAAGTTGGGACGATTATTTACCATTAATTGAATTTTCTTACAACAACAGTTATCATACAAGCATTAATGTTGTACAATTTGAAGCACACTCCGGATGAAAATGCTGAACACCGGTATGTTGGGCAGAAATAGGTGAAAATCAATTGTCAGGACCTGAGACTGTTCAAGAAACAACTGACAAAATAATTCAAGTCAAGGAAAGACTGAAAATGGCCCGAGATTACCAAAAGAGTTATGCAGACCATCATCGAAAGCTATTAGAATTTCAAGTGGGAGATAAAGTATTGCTAAAAGTTTCACCTTGGAAAGGAGTCGTCAGATTTGGTAAACGAGGAAAGTTAAGCCCAAGGTATGTTGGACCTTTCAAAATCCTCAAAAGCATTGGACCTGTTGATGCATATGCCTGTTGCCTACGTCATCGTATAATATCGAGTCTGTATTTAGGAGAGAAATGACGAAGTTTATGTATGTTTTAGGCCAAGTTCGCTTGAAATGTATGTTTTGCAGTCAAGTTCGGCCGAACTTGACTAAGCAAGTTCGCCCGAACTTGCATCCACAAGCGAACTTGACATCCTATAAATAGGAGTCTTGTCATTTCATTTGTAACATTCAGAGACTTTATCACGACAGAGGCGAGGCTCCATCCAAGTATTTCCAGGATATGTAACGTTGAATATTAATGAAACGGTGATTAAAAAGAAACAAATGAGTGTATCCAATGTCGCCTAAGCAAACGGATTCCGCACGTTTACCTTAGGTTTGTTAGATTGGTGCCCGAACGATCCGTACAACGAACCATCAAGTGGTATCAGAGCAGGATTGGCCTAATTTGAAGACATTGGACATAGAACATCTCATCTTCTACTCTATTCTTTCATTTTTAACTTTTCTTGGACAATTCATGGACAAAATGGACTGATTTTCAAGTATAATACGTAAAATCCATAATAGTAAAACCCTTGAAAAGATTAGAGCTTAAAACAAACGAATTCATGTCGAAAATTTGAAAAAACCATGTTTGAAAACACATGTTCGCTCGAACTTGACTGAAAAATTCACAATTTTTTCATCAAGTTCGGGCGAACTTGATTGATTTTTCAAGATTTTTGGGTAAGTTGGCTCGAACTTGCTTATTTTTCAAACAAATTTCATCAAGTTCGCCGAACTTATTAAATATTGTTGAAAAATATTAAAGTTCGCCCGAACTTGTAAAGCCTCTTGAAATTCTTACAAGTTCGCCCGAACTTGCATTTTTTTCTTGAAATCCAACATAAGTTCGCTCGAACTTAACCTTCAGGGAAATTTTCAGAAAATCTATAACAAGTTCAACCGAACTTGTTAATAAGCTGATCTTCACAAGCTTTGATAAGTTCGCCCGAACTTGTCTAAGGCATGAAAATCCCGAAGAACGTCTCGGACATTATATATCGATAGATTCGTATTGACGAGACGATTTTAAAGCTCTAATCTGGTAAAAACGGTTTTCTGAAAAATTTTAAACATTTTCAGCAAACCGATACGTTAATATTGTCGATTAAAAAGTCAATTTTTTTAAAACATTGTCTGTTTGCTAATCATTTGTCAAGTGTTTTGAACGACAGATATATTTGGAAAACGAAATGGAGTCCGTGAAGCCGTCAAAGTTGATGAATATGAACGAGTATGAAGTTTGGAAAGGAAAATTTGAGAGCTGGGTCCAAGCTATGCATTTCCGAAGTTGGGTCGCGATTGAGACAGGTTATGTCATTCCTAGAGATGAGAATCAAAAAATTATGGAGAAGTGCAAATATTCTACTCAACAGCAAGATGATTATTTTGCTGAAAAGAAAATGATTGATCTTATCCAGCAATCCGTTAAGGAAGACATCCTGATACTTTTACCAGAATACAAGACTGCGAAAGAATTATGGACATCGCTGGAGAATAAGTTTCAAGAGAGTGTAGTGGTTAAGAACTGTGAAGCTCTAGTTTCAAATATATCCACAAATGAGTCTTCAAGTTCTAAACCAGTCTACCCGGTCTATGATGTAGACAATTATCAGGCAGATAATGCCAAACTCTTGAATGAGATTGAGAGTTTGACATTAGAAAATAAAAAATTAAAAGAAAATGAAAAGAATTTGGAAAATAAAATAAAAATTTTAGAAAATGAAAAATTACAAATGGTAGTAGATTTTCAAAATGAAATAAAAATGTTTAAAAATGATAAAATTGTTTTGAAAAATTAAATATAGAAAATCAAATAGCAATAAATTCTCATATTGAGAAAATAGCTCAACTTGAAAAAGAAGTTGAGATTGATATAAATAAAGCTGCTAATTCAGCAAATTATTGAAATGATTTGTGACTTCCTCATTAAAGTCAGAACATATACGTCCAAAACCGATCAATAATAATAAAAAGAAAATTCCAATAAGTAACAATGTCACAAATTATGACGATCTCATAATTGAGGATTGTAATGATAATACTGATGATGAAAATGATAAAAATAATAAAAAGGAAATATTTTTGAAACTAAATAAAATTTTCAAAAACTGTTCTACAATCTGCTGAAAAAGGTGAATGCTCAACGCAAAAACCTTCTAAGCAGAATGGGGAACAAAAACAACATGAAAAACAAAATTCTATAAATTTTCAAAACAAAAATAAAAGCTCATCGGTACGGTCATCCAATCATTATAAAAACTCACAAAAATTTGAGAATAAGTGGTGCAGGTTGGACCACAGTGCTTCAAAGTCAAATCAATTTTATAGAAGAAGCAGGAAAGATTACTACTACATGTCAAATCAATGTGCTGATTTGGGTGTTTGGTCTGAATGGAGAGATTGGTACGATAACAGAGTGTGTTACAACTGTGGATATGGTGGACACATTGTTGTTAACTGCCTGAAACAGAGATTTGATACGAGAAGATACTATAAATGTCAAATCAAAGGTCATATTTCCAGGGATTGTGTGACTAATCTGAAAAGAAGATCGGTTAAATATCAGGGGGAGAAAAGACCAGAGGAGAAGAAAACAGAGAAGAAAATTGAGAAAACTGTAAGAGAAGTCCAAAAAACAAAAAGTCAAGTTATCACAAGGGCAAAAAGACAGATTGAGAAAAAAGAGGAAAAAAGTTAGAGAGTATTTGGAAAAAATTTTGTCCTCGGATACGTCTAAAAATCAAATAAAAATTCTAATGAATCGTTTTATTCACAGTCAAGTAAAACAAATTCATCAGATATAAATCTGAGGACAAAAGAGAGAGCAGTGAAAAAAATTTATAGTTCAAACAGTTAAAAAATCAAAGAAATTAAAATTTTCAAATAAAGTTTCTATCAAACTGTTTGAATATCAAAAAGAGTGTGAATGTTTGTTTACTTCAGATGTTTATGATTTTGGTAAACCTAAATCCAGAATGGATTGGGTTCTAATTTAAAACTGATTAAAGTTTGTTTGAATGTGCAGGATAACCAAGCTTCAACCCAATCGTCATTTCAGAAGTTGTGGTTGTTCATGCATAGAGACAAGAGACAGGAGTGATATTCCACATAAACAAAATGGTAGTCTCGCGATCACATTCGTAAAAAGTCGTTAAATGGTTAAAATGGAAGATTCTTATCTTTGATTTTAATAAGATGTTTTCAATTTTAGGGGGAAGAAAAATTTAAAAAATTCTAAAAAAATTTTCTGTAAAACTGAAAAACGTCATTTTAAAATGTTTCCAAAAAAAAAAGAAAATCTCAAAATATCAAAAACAATAAAAAATGAAAAATAATCAGATTACTTGTGCGAAAAGAAAAGGAAATGATAGTACATCAGTGGATTATCACAATACGCTAAGGATTTGTAAAGTTTAAAAGTGATAAACAAGTCTCACTGTGGATGTGTCGATAGGCTTTACACGTTCAGTAAATTGTTTCCGGGATATAAACTAAATTTTACAACTGCTTAATCTTGTGGATTAACACATCTTGGAATATGGACTTAGTACTCCGAATCTCGTTTGAGAGATTGCCTGATTCTGAGATATGAGGTCTTTATAGATAGTTGATATCTGGGGTATTATACAAGTTCTTCTGATTTTGCGGAATCAATAGCCTAGAACTTCTATAATACTTTTGCTATTAAACCCCTAAACTGCATGCAATCTTGAAAAGTATCGAAAGATCTAATCATTTGCAGTGCGGAAAAGATTCCTTAAATGGAACACACCTTAAAGTCGAGCTTTCATCTCTTTGTCTGTACGGTAGTAACCTGAGCTCTCAAGGTCTCGCACAACCCAGATACAGATATCAATATTGAGAAACTAACTCAACTTGAAAAAGAAGTTGAGATTGTTATAAATAAAGCTGCTATTCAGCAAAATTATTGAAAGGATTTGTGACTTCCTCATTAAAGTCAGAACAAATACGTCCAAAACCGACCAATGATAATAAAAAGAAAATTCCAATAAGTGACAATGTCACAAATTATGACGATCTCATAATTGAGGATTGTAATGATAATACTAATGATAAAAATGATAAAAATGAAATATTTTTGAAGCTAAAAGAAAATTTTCAAGAAACTGTTCTACAATCTGCTGAAAAAGGTGAATGCTCAACGCAAAAACCTTCTAAGCAGAATGGAGAACAAAAACAACATGAAAAACAAAATTCTGTAAATTTTCAAAACAAAAATAAAAGCTCATCGGTACGGTCATCCAATCATTATAAAAACTCACAAAAATTTAAGAATAAGTGTTGTAGGTTGGACCACATTGCTTTAAAGTCAAATCAATTTTACAGAAGAAGCAGGAAAGATTACTACTACATGTCAAATCAATGTGCTGATTTGGGTGTTTGGTCTGAATGGAGAGATTGGTACGATAACAGAGTGTGTTACAACTGTGGATATGGTGGACACATTGTTGTTAACTGCCTGAAAACGAGATTTGATACGAGAAGATGCTATAAATGTCAAATCAAAGGTCATATTTCCAGGGATTGTCTGACTAATCTGAAAAGAAGATCGGTTAAATCTCAGGGGAGAAAAGACTAGAGGAGAAGAAAACAGAGAAGAAAAATGAGAAAACTATAGAGAAGTCCAAAAAATAAAAAGTCAAGTTATCACAAGGGCAAAAAGACAGATTGAGAAAAAAGAGGAAAAAGTTAGAGAGTATTTGGAAAAGATTTTGTCCTCAGATACGTCTAAAAATCAGATAAAAGTTCTAATGAATCATTTTACTCACATTCAAGTAAAACGAAATCATCAGATATAAGAGGACAAAAGAGAGAGCAGTGGAGAAAACTTTGATAGTTCAAACAGTTAAAAAATCAAAGAAAGTAAAATTTTCAAATAAAGTTTCTATCAAATTGTTTGAATATAAAAAAGAGTGTGGATGTTTGTTTACTTCAGATGTTTATGATTTTGGTAAACCTAAATCCAGAATGGATTGGGTTCCAATCCTAAACTGATTAAAGTTTGTTTGAATGTGCAGGATAACCAAGCTTCAACCCAATCGTCATTTCAGAAGCTGTGGTTGTTCATGCATAGAGACAAGAGACAGGAGTGATATTCCACATAAACAAAATGGTAGTCTCGCGTTCACATTCGTAAAAAGTCGTTAAATGGTTAAAATGGAAGATTCTTATTTTTTATTTTAAGATGTTTTCAATTTTAGGGGAAGAAAAATTTTAAAAAATTCTAAAAAATATTCTGTAAAATTGAAAAACGTCATTTTAAAATGTTTCCAAAAACAATAGAAAATATCAAAAACAATAAAAAATGAAAAATAATGAGATTACTTGTGCAAAAAGAAATGGAAATGATAGTACATCAGTGGATTATCACAGTACGCTAAGGATTTGTAAAGTTTAAAAGTGATAAACAAGTCTTACTGTGGATGTGTCGATAGGCTTTACACGTTTAGTAAATTGTTTCCGGAATATAAACTAAATTTTACAACTGCTTAATCTTGTGGATTAACACATCTTGGATATCTGGACTTAGTACTCCGAAATTTCATTTGAGAGATTGCCTGATTCTGAGATACGAGGTCTTTATAGATAGTTGATATCTGGGGTATTATACAAGTTCTTCTGATTTTGCGGAAGCAATAGCCTAGAACTTCTATAATACTTTTGCTATTAAACCCCTAAACTGCATGCAATCTTGAAAAGTATCGAAAGATCTAATCATTTGCAGTGCTGAAAAGATTCCTTAAATGGAACAGACCTTAAAGTCGAGCTTTCATCTCTTTGTATGTACGGTAGTACTAACCTGAGCTCTCAAGGTCTCGCACAACCCAGATACAGATATCAATTATGCTATATTCACCTGTAAGATGAAATCTAGGGAATCTTGATAGGGGAGTATATTCAAGAAGTGGGAACCGCAGTTAAGTCAAGTTTCATAATTCTAACTAACATATCTTGGAACAACTGAGAAATGTGTTAAAGTTTAAGTGGAAACACATATCAACAATCTAGGTAAACAAGTTTAAAACTTAAAGTCATTAAAAGGTCCACGGTACTGGTGATATGTTTCAAAAACTGATATGATCCTCTATCACGTTTTCTCACAAAAATACAAACTGTAAATATTACATTTTAGTATGTTTACATTTCTGCATTCAATATTAAAAATCCAAAAAGATTTTTTGTCTCATATCATCCATGGAAACCTAATAATGCTGAATGTGAGCTGGACCAATGAGACTGTTAAGAAACTGTTTGTGTGTGGATACGTGTGATGGTTCTTAATTGTCAAATCTTAGAGATTCGGAGCATCATTTGAGGGGGAGCTAGATAAAAATGTTGACTGAAGATAACAGAAAGCTTAAAGTAAGTGGGAGCATGGATGATAAAGTTACTCAAGAAATAAAGATCAAGAGAACATTAAAGACTCAGGAACTTATTTGAAGAATGATGACTACGGCAACATCCAAGGGGGAGTCTGTTGATGCATATGTCTGTTTCCTACGCATCGTATAATAGCGAGTATGTATTTAGGAGAGAAATTACGAAGTTTATGTATGTTTTAGGCCAAGTTTGCTTGAAATGTATATTTTGTGGTCAAGTTCGGCCGAACTTGACTAAGCACGTTCGCCCGAACTTGTATCCCACAAGCGAACTTGACATCCTATAAATAGGAGTCTTGTCATTTCATTTGTAACATTCAGAGACTTTGTCACAACAGAGGCGAAGCTCTGTCCAAGTGTTTCCAAGATCTGTAACGTTGAATATTAATGAAACGGTGATTAAATAGAAACAAATGAGTGTATCCAATGTCGCCTAAGCAAACGGATTCCGCACGTTTACCTTAGGTTTGTCAGATTAATGCCCGAATGATCCGTACAACGGACCATCAGGACCAGTAGCTTATCAGCTACAGCTACCTGAAGAAATGGCAGGAGTACATGATGTATTTCATGTATGTAACCTAAAGAAATGTTTAGCCGACAAATCTTTGATAGTACCTCTTCAAGATATAGAGGTAAATGAAAAACTGAAGTTTGTTGAAACTCCTATACAAACTGAAAATAGAAAGATTAAGAACCACAAGCATAAAAGGCTAATACTGGTCAAAGTAAAATGGGATTCAAGAAGAGGACCAAAATATACATGGGAACTGGAATCAGAGATGAAGCGAAAGTATCCTTATTTGTTTTAGTGAATCCCGAGTACGAGATTTAAACAAGGTAGGGAGGATGTACCAATACCCAAAAACACCTTATAGGGACCCCTGATCGTATCCTCGGCCTCGTATGGCGCGAACCAGCATGAAAAACAAAAAAAACTGATCTGTGTCCCAGGCGCCATGCGCCAGAATCCCTGGCATCTCCCGCGACGCGCAGGAGAGTACCAGGATACGGGTCACCATTGACAAGGCTGACCTAGCCCTAGATGTCTTCTGTCGCGCCACGCGCGGGAATCCCCTAAATCTGGCGCGACATGCGAGAGAACCCAAACTGACCTATAAATGCAGTGGCTTGGGACTGAATTCGTTGCTCATTTTCGATCGAATTTCTCTGATCGTATACTCTCGTACCTCCGTTCTCTTAAACAACACCCCCTAAACCCGTAAACCTGCAAAGCGTTGCCCCGTTGTAAGTGTTTTAACACTAATCACTGATTTGATACCCTGTCCGATTCAGCTAAAACCCAGCAACAGATGCCAAAGTGATGCCTGTTTATAAGGCTATACTTTGTTAACTACGTTGGGGTCTTGTCTCGTGATGTATCGTTAAAGTTTAAAATGGGTTATTGCAGTAACACGTGTTGCATTGTAATTTTATTAGGAACTAAGAAATAGCACCAGGAAGCTCTAAAGTTAAAAACCTAAAACTACAATGTGAGTCATTCTACTTTTCTCAAATGCTTTTACAAAGCCATAAACTATTTTGCAAAGTTGTATTTACAGTGATTAAGTTTTTGCTAATCTGCAATTACTGCCGGTATGTGGGGCTTTGTATACACTACTAGTCCAACGTCACTATTGGACGAAAGTTAGCCAATAGTGGTATGACCACAGTCATTGTAACTGCCAACGTGACAAATACTGATTGAGTTTTTGTTAGATAAAAGCAATGCAATTGCCCTTGATACTGTAAAATATAACAATGTGTCATTTTATAAATGGAATGAACTCGCCAGTATTTCTTGCTGATAAAATGTTTTTAAAATGCGTTTTAGGTAACTTGCTGTGAAAGTCATAGAAGCCAGCTATGGAGCACTGAAGGCTTAAATAAAGTGTCTATGATTACCTGCATAAAAGATGAAATTTATGTTTTGTCAATTAGGGTCTATCCCTATAAAAACATTTGAATCGAATATGGGTTTTATCCCATTTGTTTAATATTAAACGTTGGTGTTTTATAAACTCTGAATTTATTTTCCTAACATCGATCCTGATAATATTTTCCGCTGCCAAATTAATAAACACCGGTACCACTTGACTGTCTTGCGGCAACCGCTCCCAGGGTAGGGGTCGGGGGCCGTGACATGAACTCTTAGCACTAGGTCTCTTTCTTCTTCGCGTGTGGTTAGCTTCATATCAGGATCTCCGTCAGCTTTTCTTGAAACATCTTTGTCAAAAAGAATGCGAGAGGAGGATTCTCAATAGCTCTTTTCTTATTCAATATTTCTCTTTCAAGCAGGTTCACAGGTACTTCTTCAAATGTAGTATCACTGTCAGACAGCAATTCGTATCCGGTCCTTCTGACTTAGGTACATCTTGTCGTTGTGATGCTTCATGCTTTATCAGCAACTAACAACATCTCAAACTTCATCAACCCCTGTTCTTGATTTAAATCAAGTTCTGCAAAATTCTTAGAAATTCATAAGCAAACATTTCTTTGCAGTAGAGGAAAGTACCATATGAACACTTGGTACATCCAAGTACTTGTACTCGGACTTCACAATTCAAATTTCTTCATCTTTTGATCATCAGTCAAATCATTAAGAACGGTTAAATTTTAATAAAAGGAAAAAAACACTTTGGATTTTTGGTTTTATAAAAACAAGTCACTTTATTTTTTGGATTTTCTATTTTTTAAAATTTTAAATATAAGAAAAACATAAAAAGGAACAAAGAAACTAACTCAAACATTTAATTACAATTGCAATGGGATCAAAATCGTTCTCAGGCTGGCCAAGGAACATTTTTCAGTGCGAACTTACTCAGATTGGTCTATGCGATTGCCAATATGTTTATCCACTTAAACCCAACACTCAACTTTCAATTTTCAACTTTGTGATATGTTTAAGGTAATATTATACTATAACACTCGTGTGTCCCATAGAGTGACAATAAATGTAAGCAAAACGATTCATCGCAGCAGGTGAGAATACTGAGATCATCCTTTATCTTTTACAACGTCATACTATTGGTGAACAGGTCAGTACTTTCGTGCAATAGAGTGACCAATAAATGTCCGACGAGGGGTAGGCAAATACCTTTTTGGTACGAATATAGGTTTTTAGCTCAATGGAATTCTCTTAAATTGAGTTTATCTTTCTTTAAGGTTTTTGGTATCTTTTTGGCTCTTTTAAGATATCCTGACTGTTCCTAGGTCTGCATATAATATAAATGCAACAGAAGGACAACCATGATATCCCCAGATGACTCAATAGTATAAAGACCCGAAACCTCAAACGTTGGCTATCTATCAACGCAAGATTTAAGACCATAAAATTATATGCCGATGGTTTGTTACCCACATGATATATAGTTCCTTATGTTTGTACCACTTAGTATCTTTTATCACTTTGAGCATCAAACCTATCGACATATCACAGTAGATCCTAGTCTTTTCAGCTATAACACCTTACATGTGTTGGTCAAACCCTTTATCACGAACATTTATTTCATTTCCCATATGATGCAATAAAATCTTTTTGGATTTTTCAGTTTTTCAAATGTTTTTGTATTTTTTTTTGTTTTTCAAATGTTTTTGTATTTTTCTCATTTTCTCCCCCTAAAACAATGCATATGTACATATATGTCTCTCTTCCCCCCTAAATTTGTGCATTACACTTTATGCGCAAATTTACCTAACAAAGAAGACGTATGTACAAAGATATAAACGAAAGAAAAAAGAAAATATTTTTGTTGTTTTTGCTTAACCATTCCGTCATCAGATTGAAGAGTAATCAATGTTAAAATAAAAGCACGAATTTAAATTGTACCTTTCTTGCTGATCTTATCGTACCTTCCTTATATCCTCCAAAGGAAACACATCATTTGTAAAAAAATTGAACGTCTTGCAACAGTGAGATGTTACCCTATAAGTCTCTGGAACAACCGCTATAAACATTCCAGAGATTGTCAACAGCTCCTCCTTGGTTATCCCAGAAAAATAAGGAGGTTAGTAAGACAATGGTACCCAGGCCATCGTGGTCCTGGGTATTCCTGAAGCATCAAAATAAGACATTTCTTTTAAACACAAGTCCCATTTCATTTCAAGGATTGGAGATGTTGCTGCTTTTTGTTTTGCTTTCTAAATTTGTTTAGGAGTTTCTAATTTCTTAGATGCCTTTGGCAAAGAAGTTGGCTTTTCAACATTGTTATTTTTCAAAACTTGTTTAGGTTTGAAAGCTTGTTTTCTTTTAGCTTTAGCAACACTCCAATCACCATCAGATGGTTTAACCTTGGGCTTCACATTCTTCATTGCCTTAGGTGATAATGCCTTCATCGACTTGGAATGATAGTTATCGTTTGGTGTAACCCTCTTGTTTTGAGCATAATAGGGTTCATAGGGACGATGTGTGCAGTTCCGAGAAATGTGACCAGGAATGCCGCAATTGCAGGTCTTGAAGGATGAACTAGTCCTTTTTGTGCTTGATTTCCTTGCACCTTTCCTGCAAAAGAAGATGAATTTGGATGCATATACTTTTCGTTTGCAGTGACCTTCTGCTGTGGAGATTTCTTTAGATTCTTCTTGTTTGCTTAGAGTGCAAGTCTTGTTAAGAAATCTCACCAGTCTTTCCAAAGGCTTTGTTAGCACATTCAAATTCATATTTCTCATATTTGTCATTACTGTCCGGCTTAACAAATGCTTTGTTTACATCACGAGCCTCTTTAGGATTATTGCCATCCGGTTGATGATCTCGGAGAGCATGACTGTCTTTGATGTTTGGACTTCTGCTTTCTTCGTCTCCGAGCTGCTTGTTTCGGTTGTTTTTCGGCTTCCCATGGGCTTGCCTGGCCCACATGGCCTTAGGAATGTCCCAAATGGCCTATAAAAGTCCAAACCTGATACAAACTAACCCAAATAAATCCCAGTTCGCAACCATAGTCCGTTGCCTATATTTGATGCGCTCGTCTCACACTTCTAGGACCTAACAATATACCCCTAGACTAATGCATCAAATTGTCTTTATAGCATGAATTCAACAACGTATTCAACACAGTCTATGGTTGTTGCTATGTTGTAAATGTTGTGGAAGTTCTTGACTTCTGAACGCTTAGCACTAGGTCTCTTTCCTCTTCGCATGTGGTTAGCTTCATATCAGGATCTCAACCAGATTTGCTTGAAACATCTTTGTCAAAAAGAATGTGAGAGGAGGATTCTCAACAACTCTTTTCTTCTTCAATATTACTCTTTTAAGCAGGTCAAATGTACTTCTTCAGGGATTGTTCGAATCGAAGTTGCGATGGTGTGGATGCTTGATCTTTATAAAAAGTATGGAGATTTATAAAGTATATATAGATGGTTAGAAGAGAATAAGGTGAAAATGGTGGAAAGGTAGAGTTTTTTTATATAGGGGAGTGTATATATATGTATGGGTGGGAGTTGGCTATAAATTCTATTTTTCCTACAAAGTGTAAAAAGTCATAAAACACCATAATGTCAACAATAAACACACCGTATTTGTGGGTTTTGTGTTATGTTTTGGGTGATAAGGCTTTGATTATCGAATGACTAACATCATTGTGTTTTATGTTGATTATCATGTTGTACATTATATTTCATAGTTGTACGATGGGGTGTCTGAAGTTTTTAAGGACTGTTAGGATTTGGATATTGTGTTTTCATGATCATCACTATGTTATTTGTGAGTTTCGACTGTATTTTATGGCTGAAATTATGGTGTTTTATGACTTTTACACTTTGTAGGAAAAAAAGACTTTGTAGCCGAACCCCATCCATACATATATATTATATGATTTTTTTTTAAAATTGTGTCGTTGGGGTCCAACGACAATTAGCCACGCCAATAAACAAGCGCCACGTCGACCCAACCATTGCCTCAACGCTGGTGGAAAACGGTCCGCCCCATACACAATGCAGCCTACAACGCTGTTCCCGGGGTGGTGTGTGCGACGTGGAAAAATATAAACATCACCAAACCACACTAACACCATGTAGTCTTAGACCCTCTACTTGTTTCGGGTCAAAGAATCATACTGCTTAAGTGATAAGTACAATTCCATTTCATTGTTAACTATATGTGTAGCTTTTGTAGGATCCTTTTCCTCCTTAGCAAAGCTTCCTAATTTGTATCTAGTGCATAATCGTGGAATTATTATGAATTAGTGACAATTACACAAGATATACTTTCAAATTAATGATTTCATTCAATGTTTAACAGTTATTGATCAGGTAGAATGTGATATATGTGGCGATCCGAGCATGTAACAATATCAAACAAGTTATCAATGAATGAAATATTATGTTTTATTTGATAATTTTGTTTATTTATTATGATTATTGCACACATTTGATTCTTGCACAATTCTGAACTCTTGAATCGCTTCTGTAAGCGAAACCGGTAAACCGATATGCAAACGAAACCAAATTAGCACAGCGTATGCTCTGTAACAATGACACAAGCTTAACATACCTTAAATAACCTTTACATAACTTAGAAATAAGTTTTGGAGGGTTCGGTATGGCAAAAACCTGCTTATGCAACTTTAGGGGCTATTTTGTAAATTCTGTGAAACTATGCCCTTTCACGTAAATTGCTATCCGAAACATGTACGGACATCCAAAGATTTTTGTAATCATTTAAGTATCATATTTTAGTGATTGGAATGCAAAAATATCATTCATCACGCATTTACGGTCATGCACGCGTTCGTTACGATTTTCATCGTAATTAACTGAAACCGCAACCATACGACTAAACGAACCGACCTCTGGAACATTTTTGGACACATTTCAAGTTCCCTATACTTTATTGACCTTATGATGCTTAAAAATGAGGATAATGGGTGTTAAAAGTGCTAAAACACGTTAAAAACAAGTGCAGGGACCATTTCTGCCAATTTCTGAAAGTTGGGACCAGCTGAGGTGGATGCGGACCGCATCCATGAACCCATGCGGTCCACATGGGGTGCCCAACTCACCAAAAACATGGCAGCAGCTGGTTATCTTGCTTGTTGACTCACCAAACGAACTTGCCACCCTATTTCCTGCTTCATACATGTGTTGTGACACTAATCCACTTAGTGACGATTCATGGACACTTGTCATGCTCTTATAACATCAATTCAACTATAAATACAAAGTTTTTCTTCATTTTTGAACCTTTGTAACCATCTTTCTTGATCCATTCTGCTACAATCCGATTTACAACCATCTTTGGAACTTCCTCTGTGATTCTTTGGTAATCCTTGGTGCTTGTAAGTATTTCATTCAAGTCTTGTTCCATTATTGTAGCATATTTGAGCTAAAAATCGAACAGTTTGACTTTCTGTTTGACTTTCAGTTTTGATCATAAATTGGTCAAAACGAAATCCAATTGAACTTGTTAATATGATCATAATCATGTTGGTTCTAATCCCTAATGTTCATACCTACTGATTTCTATCTTTTCTAGTCATTTTGAGAAGTCAAAGTTTCGGTCAAAAATGTCATTTTTGCGCAATTTGCAATGGCACCATTGTTCAGGTATCAAAACAGTTTGTCTTGGTGCCAAAACACATTTATAAACTTATTTAGACATGTCAAAGCATGTCTAATTCGTCATTTTTGTTTTAGTGCTTGTTTAGACTCATAAGTCTAGCGGTTTTGACCACCGTTTTGACTTTCGAATCTGACCTGTTTGGTTGACCTTTGAACCCAACCAAATACATATTTATGACCATAATTATAAAGGGAATAACCCTCTGAGGTTACTTAAGGGGTGAAATCACCCGATGCCTTCATTGAAGTACTTCCTTAGCTTAGGAGAGGATGTCATATTGCCAATTGGAGGAAGCAAGTCTTTAGAAGCAACAGGTTGGGAAACCAAGAGAACGCTTGGCCTTTTCTTATCTTCTTCCCGCCCTAGGAGTAGAAGTAGCACAAAAAGAGGGATTAGAATTATGGACCATAAACCACTAACGCCTTCCTCGTTGGGGCTCCGTGCACTGGGAAAAGGTTCTAGCGACGATACCTTATGGTCATGTCATTTGGTTAGTGTTATGATGATTAGTTGATATAATCTTCAATAATCACCAAAATGCCCTTTCGCAAATAAATCAACTAAGAGCACATGAAACATAAAAATTGACATACAATCTGATGTAACAACAATATTAAACATATTTTGGTAATTAGGACTTATCATAACACATATCTAACCATCTGAATGCGGAGTTATGCAAATGACGCGTTAAAGTGGCTCAAACTACCTTAACGGGACATGACGTGTCAAAAGCACTTAAGCATCCTTCTAACTCAGAATGTTAACTTTATTAAACCAATTCATATGAGTTCCAATACTCATTTGGTTTATAAGGTCTCAGTCTATCCGATTCTTCGATTTCAAATCTCGATATTTACACAATTATCCGATTTTTGGACACGCTTGATTTCTCGTACTTTTGAGCTTGTTTGATCTTCGATTCAAGGTTACAATAGCAATCACAAGTGAGTACATAGTCCACTCTTTTATGTTTTGCAAATATTTTGGGGTGATTCATATGTGCTAAATTATTTTCAAGTCTACAAGATACAAAAACTATGGTTTATATAAACAATATGATTTCAATAATGTGAACGAACTTGTTGGTGCATTGTAGTCATAACAAGAATGACATTCGTTAACAATGGCCAAGCCGACCAGTAGTAAGTTACGACGCCTAGGACTGACAATCCCGTTACCAAAATTCCTGGGGTTTGTGGGGAAGTTTGGGAAGCGACTGAAACTGTATTTGTAACAAACCTGTTGGTGGTTTGTTATACGATTAAGGGACCTCATGGGTGGTCTCGAACAAGTCAACAAAGCTTTGAATGTATTCACGAAACGACCAAAAGTTTTCACAATTAAAACGATGAATGATGAACGATGGTTTATAACTAGGAACGATGAACGATTGGTTTATAACATGAACAATGAACAATGGATGATTGGTTATGATAAGTGATTTAGATAACGGTACGTGTGTAATGTGATAAAAGCATGGTGGATAGGCCGCTGGTACTTCCTATATGTAAGTGCTTTTATCGTATTACATTCGTGGTGATATTTGCATCACTTGAACAAATTTTTTCAGACGATGGCACGCAACGATTTCAATTAAAGATATAAACCATACAAGTTATTTCAAGACGAGTTACTACTCGAATTAACGAAACAAATGTTTTGGTCAAGATTTATGGCTACAAGTCTTTTATAAACTATAACTAACTTGTTTTAAATTGGTTAGTTATCATTGCAATATCAAATACTTTTCGATTACAAGGTTTTCAATTAACGACTCTAGTAGTCTGACAAGGTATTGCAATACATATTCAAATCCATAAACTTGACACACTCACAAAACCTATGTACTCGCCGGCATATTTTTGCTGACTCGTTTTCACATATGTTTCAGGGAACAATGCTTGATGATATTGATGCATGATCATGTAGGATCGAACGTGGACCTTAGTGCTTATAAAATAAGAAAGACAATAAATATGCTTGTTTGTTTGTTGGAAAGTTCTAAAACAATATGAAAATATAATCTATGTTTAATATCCAATAAAACGAAATATGAAATACCATGTGTTGTTGAAACAATCTTTTAAGTGTTTCCGCCGCGTGTTGTTTTACGTGATTTGGGGTGTTACAGGTTAGTATCAGAGCACTGGTTATAGGGAATTAGGTTATTAGTAATGCTTTGACCTAGAATATAACCTTCCTAGGACCCTTACGCGAGTCTACTTGCGTTTAGATTTAAAACACAATACAATCACCTATCCTTAGGTGATTACCAAAACAAATTCACAAAATACAAACTCGTTTTAAAAATCAATCATCTATCCTTAGATGATTTGTTTTTGGCGTAAGCCTTCAAAGTTTTTAAAATCTCGTCAAAGTTTGGGTTTTAATAATGTGAACACGTGCAATCTGGAAGGGTGGGTGCCTGTACCTTGAGTTTTCTGTCTAGGCTAGAGTGTTCGTACAAATCCACTTAATTGGACCAGTCACTCTTACCTGGGAACTCTTGAAGTGAGTGTCCACTTATAGGCTAAAGAATGTCTTCGCGATACATTATAAGACCCATTTACTTTGATTAGTCACCGTGTGTCATTTGTGTGTTTTGAGAAACAAACAAGTGACCACCATCCTTATGTTTCGTCATATTTTTGATGCCTCTATTGATTTTTTCCAAATGTCAATCTCACATATCTTTCATCATGTTTCTTTTCTAGAATGCCTCCTCGACGTGATACAACTCAAAATGCCGAAATAGCTGCACTTATCGCTTAGCAAATGGCTGCGATCCTCCCGAACCTAGTGACTCAATTAAATCAAGTGACCAACAATAACAATAACAATGCACCAACTCCATGCAACTACATACAATTCTGTTCGGCTAAACCATTTCAGTTCCTTGGGTCTGAGGGAGCTACGGGACTTCTTCAATGGTTTGAGAGTCTCGAAAGCACGTTCCGATTTGTTCAATGTCCAAATGAGCGAAAGGTCGAGTTTGCGTTTAGTGTGCTCAAGAAAAGAGCTTTGACATGGTGGAATGGTATTATGAGGGATAGAGGTGCCGAAGTGGCCTTTGCTCAAACTTGGGAAGAGCTTCGGGCTCTTATGAGGAAGGAGTTCTGTCCTCGCCACGAGCAAAGGGCACTAAAGAATGAATTCCATGATCTTAAGCAAGACAGTGGTGAGAGTCGTGCTTATACCGACTGATTTGAGGAGTTGAGTTTACTTTGTCCTTCGATGTGACGCCTTTGGATAAGGCGATCGAGAAGTATATCGATGGTTTACCTGATCCTGTGCAAGATATCATCATTGGTAGCAACCTTACCACCGTTCGACAAGCTATTGAGTTAGCTGCAACCTTAACCGATTCATAAGTCAGGAAAGGTAACCTTCATCGCAAGGGCGATAAGAAATCCTCTATTAAGTCAACTCAAGAGAAACCAAAGGGAATCAAAGCCGAGCCTTCCAAACGATCGAAGAAGCATAAGGCTTCTCAAAACTTTGTTGTGACTACATAACCCGCTCCAACCGCTCCCCAAAACCAACCTACTCAATTTCCTGCAAAGAAACCGTATGCGGGAACTGCACCGCTTTGCAACCGATGGTAATGGTCACCATCAAATTCAAATACCGTGTCGATAGTGTACTACCTGTGGAAAACTTGGTCACCTAGCAAATATTTGTCGCTTTAACCCAAACCCAGCAGAACCCAGTTCAACCACAAGCAAATCCCGCTCGACCTCACTTTCCGTCTAGTTCATGTTTTAATTGTGGCGAGATGGGGCACTATCGAAACAACTGCCCAAGGCTAGAAAATGCAAATCCAGCTCGCAGACGAGCTTTCAATATGAACGCCAACGAGGTCCATGCTGATAACGAAGTCGTTAACGGATCGTTCTTTGTTAACAATCATGCTGCTACTGTTCTTTTTGATTTGGGTGCCGATAGAAGTTTTGTGTCATTAGCCTTTGAATCTATGCTTTCGATGCCGAGAACTAGACTAGGAAAACCTTTGCAGTAGAAGTCGCTAGTGGTGAACCTCTTGTGCTCGATCATGTTATTCAAAATTGCCAATTAAACCTCAACAATCACTTTTTTTCTATTGACTTCACGCCAATGCAACTTGGAAGTTTTGATGTCATTATTGGAATGGATTGGTTAACTAAACACCATGCCGAAGTTATTTGTTTTGACAAGATAGTTCGTATACCTCTTCCTTCTGGTGAAACCTTAGAGGTTCGTGGAGAGAAACCCGCTAGTAACCTGAAACTCATGGCTTGGGTACAAGCCCAAAAATGTTGATTATATCGATTAACATGGGTCAAGAAGGATAGTTACTGATCATGTTTATTCAATCATAACGTAAATATAGATACCAAGTTAAAGATACTTACTTGTATGGATGATTATCTTTGAGGATAAAGATGAAGCCATGATTCCCGTTATGGTACCTTGTGTTGATGGATCACACTTGGAGAGAAATGTTCATGTATGGTGTTCTTTATAAGTTCTTCATTTCTTATGATCCACATAGATATTCAAGATCAAAAAGGAATGATGATCATGAATAGTGATCAGTTATGAAAACTCTTTACATTCTCTATTAAAGGTACCTAAAGGGAAATCATAATTGCCCCTTGAACTAATCAATATTTACAATTACTACCATCAAGTAATTGTCGGTGACGAGTTATGTCATATTGGTAACGTTACTCAAATGACCCGTTAGGCCACATTAACGGGTTATTTCTAACATCCTCCCACTTGGCCGAGTGATCATTTGTGATAAGCATAAGTAAGTTTGACCAAGTTAATACATTAATCAATGTTTAAACTCGAAATTGTAACAGAAAAATACAGTCATTGAGTTATTGTCAACTCAAGACCCCCATTAATCATGCTACAACCCCAAATCAAAACACATGTCAATTTAAGACCAAAATGACCGAGGTAAGCCCTTTAATTAATTTGTATAATTCTTGTCTATACGACATTAGGTGCACATATACGTATTTATAGACAAACAAATTTAAATAATTGAGGAAATTTGATAACTAATCATTCATAAATACGATATGATATTATGTAAGGCCTTTAGTAAACACCCGTCTTTGTTATGAGCTCTTAAAAGACTTTGAATGATAGACCTTTGTTATCGGTTCCACAAGCATATCGTGAATGTAAACGTATTCGATACAAAGTTTAGTTTCCTCTACTTGTTCATAAACGTCCAATAATTTCGTATCGAAGTTTAATGCAGCACCTCTCGAACTGTTACTGTTCGAGAAAATAAGGTAGCTGGCTTTAACATTAAGTCTTCAATATAGCCTTTATATGGAGTTAATAAGTTTAAGAGTCCACTGATAAGTTTCAACAACATTTAGTGACAACTGCGTTGTTAATTAACAACATATTATGTCATTATAACTAAGGTTGTTTTTATCAGTTTCTTATGACTCCTCCATGAGACAATTATGTCTACTAACATAAGGATATACCCCAAAATTGACATTTTGTTTCCTTTTAATCAAATTAAGAGTAATCAACAGGCTGGAGTTCTCACATCTTTTATAGTCTTTCTCGTTTCTTAAAGATATTGTAACGTGTTTAACAATAATCTAGACTTCGTCTAGAGTTCATCAATGTGAGCAATATCTAAACGAGTTTAGACTGGAAACTTCATAAGGCTTCTGATTAATGAAGCATAAGGAAGTAATCTCATTAACCCTATTAGCCTCTAAGGGGGAGCAATGTTGTACGTTACATGTTTAAGGACCCGCTTTAGAGTAAAGCTTATGGGACGAAAACTAATGTCCTGTTGGGTCTATCTCAGTAAATTTGGTATCCCTCATGTAAGTCGTATTTTCAAGATTCATTATATCAAAATATGTGTGAGTAAATATTTGACTTATGTAACTTATACTTATCAAAAAAGTGTTATCTATATAAGGACAAGTTTACATTTGTTGCTCCCACTCATCTTGAGGTAGGTAAATAAATCCACTTAACTCTTGATGAAAAGAATCACATTAACGTTTCATCATATTGTGATGCTTGCTTCAAGCCATACATGGAAGTTATTGACATACAAAGTGAGTGTTCGTGACCTTCAGTTTAGAACCTTTCAGTTTAAAACGTTTGGGTTGTTTTATAAATATGTAAGTCTTTGTTTAGGAAAAGTTGTTTTAATGTTCATATAATGTAGCTCTAAATGATTATAAGCCACTAGAACAAAATTGATCCTCAAAGAAACATTTTGTTAGAAAAGTAAGATGATTTTTTTTATAAATAATTCTCTTATGAGCATAACCTTTAACAATCAATCATGCTTTTAGTGTAACATTTGCATTTGGATTTAGGTAATTCAACCAAATCCCAAACGTTATTTTGACACATAAAATCAAAATTGCTAATAACACTTTTTATTCCATTTAGAAAATTGATTGATGCCAATGGCTTAATTAGAAGAGGTAGGATCACTAAACTTTCCAATATCCATTTCAACTTTAGTATGAGAGGATACGCAATCATCAAAGTTAGTAGGATTTTAAACCCAGATGACCTCCATAGTAGATTATTAGGTTTAATTAAGAGTTTCAGTTTTATGGATTAACTCTCGCTTAAGTTGCTATCATTTTCAGAATTCTAAGTGTGTAAGAGTTGGTGTAGTATGGTGTGCAAGAGGTGTAATCGGAGTAAACTTTAATAAGTCTCTTCCCCATGCCTCTTGCACTTTCGACATGTCTTGATAAGGACTTATACTGCTCCCACTGATCTTAGAAATCTTCAACAATTTAGCATGCTGGTGGTCAACGTTAGAAGACCAACAGTTTCTAATAGAGAAACAAGTTAATGATATTACTTGTTGTAGTTTCTCTGTTTGAGGATTATAGTTTTGGCAATGAAATCGTACTGTGCCCACGTGTAAGCAACAATGAAACTTTTGCAAGAGTAGCATTAGATTCTTAAAGAGAAAAGTTGTGCAGGAGCAATGTCTTGTACAAGAGGTGCAAATTGAGGTAATAACAAGTTTTCACTCCCCTACCTCTTGCAACTCATGTAAGTAATAGTTAAGACACTTAGTGCTCCCACCAATATTTTAGATCTCTAGGAATGCTACAAGATAAGTTTCAATGATGTAATAAGAAACATAGGGCCATATTAGACACAAGTAAATATTAAGATAATTAAATAATATCTGAATATTCCATTTTGGGATAAGTTCTAATGAAATATAATTTCTAACTGAACTTGATTTATTCCCTTAGCCATTTAATTATTAAGGCTTATAACACATACTCATAAGTCATTAAATATGAGATTTGATAATATTTCATCCTTCATTAACCTAATCATGATTTCTCATGAAATTTGTAAGTCTCGTTTTTCCCTCCTTTTTTTTCATGATAACAAAACATTGCGAAAAAGTGTAACATCATCTAGTTCTATCTTATAAGGTTTCTACCCAGATTGAGATGACAAAATAAATGAGAGTTTAAGGTAAGAGTGACTTTGTCTTTACCATGCAGACCTCATAACTGTCATAAGGTAGCTTTCGTATTGATACTAAATTCTAAATAATCTACATAATATACCATGAAGCCCAATTATAAAACAGATTGTTATTGTTCTTATACTCTTAACATTAAATTTTGTCACTAACTCTCACACTAAATATTTGTTGATTTTGGTAATAAAACTTATAGAACTAGACTCAATCAATCATGTGTAAATTGGAATATTATCATTAGCCAGTTGTTCCATTGAATTATGGATATTTTTGATGCTCATGCCTAGTTTTAATAAATTTTGCAGTGAGACTTTCCTTTGAAGAAACTTATAGCTGGAAGTAGTACTTGTACGTATCTCTGAATCTTAAAAATATCCTCCTTATAGGTTTAGTGGCTGTGAGGTGAACAACATCTAATTTTCAGTTTCATGCATTTCTTTTCCTGTACATATGTTGCTAATCAACACACTCATTTTCATTTGGTACTTATGAGTGATATAGTTGATTCTTAAGGCAACTTATAGTATTAGTGGAAAAGTTATATGTAATGATCCGGAAAAGTGTACTGATTTCCATGTGTAAACCTTTAAATTATGGGTCATGGTATTGTACATCATGATGTATTCATATATGCCACTAACTTTATTGTAAGAATCTAAAGTAATGCATGCGTCTTAGGAGTTATTTTGATTCATCCAAAGAACACAAATTAGTCTTAGGAAATTTAGAACCTAGAATAGCTCACATGATAGCAATAATAAGTGAGTTATTGATTATTATAAGAGATATAATGTTTGACTTATCCCACTAGTCATGCTCTAATTTTCCTTTGTAGTACTTTTATCAGAAAAGAGCCGTGGGATTGTCATATCTTAAGAGATAATCAACAATCCAATAAGAGCAAATTTGGTAGAAACTCTTTAGTAAGCAAAACATCCTAGGTCTTTTTGAAATTAGAGTGGATGAAATAGCTGAGATACAACCTTAAGAAGAAGGCTTGAGTAATTCACATTATGGGGTAATCAGGTAAGGCAGACACAAATTATTATACTAAAGACATGGTCTACTATAACACCAAAATAATAGACTAACTTAAGGTTCTACCAGAATTTTGGCTTCGCTTTAGTTTTGACCAAAATTCAGACATTATGAACATACATAATAGAATCACTTATTGTTCTACATGAACTTTGGCTTCGATTTGGCTTTGACCAATTATGAACATACATAAATAAAACCAACTTAATGTTCTGTCTGATTTTGGTTTCGCTTTGGCTTTTACCAAAATTCGGACATTATGAACTATATAAAATAATAGATCCAGCTCATATATCATGAATATTAATAATAAACCGACTTAATGTTCTACCTGAATTTTGGCTTCGCTTTGGCTTTTACCAAAATTCTGGCATTAGAACGATATAAATAATAGACCGTCTTAAGTGTTCTACATGAACTCTTGCTTTGCTATGGCTTTGGCGAAAATTCATATAGTTTGAACACACATAAATATAGACTGTCTCAATGTTCTACATGAACTCTGGCTTCGCTTTGGCTTTGACCATAATTCATGTATCATAATGAACGTACATAACTAATAAGGTAAAACACATAAGTATAGCACAACACCTTTGGGCAAGAAATGTTACATTTATGTGCATCATCAACCAATTAGTTGTTGGGCTCATTATCCAACAATATACATATTTACATAAAATGGTTAAATTAATATTGGGCCATTCGCAAGTAATATCATAACTATACACATAATTATATAAAATGGTATCTTAAACCTCAACGTCAAACCAAATTTATTGAAGTTACCATTATATAATATATACAAAAATTTGTTTTAAGACATATGATTATTTTAGTTGAATTAAGGAAAACACATTCAACTAATTTATTTTCCTTATAATTAAATTCAAAAATAATAATCATGACTTTAAATTAAAATTCGTATCATAGGCATATGCCTTAAAATTCGAATTCATATCGTTTGGGATATGAATGAGAACCATATATTTAGTGGATTATTTAATATACAACAAACTATCCATATTTTCAAATTCATGATCTGATATTGCAACATCAAGTTGAATCAATGATGGGTTCTATCAAAATTCATTGACACTACTGATCATCAAAACTTAAATGATGCAACAGAAATATTTTGAAGATTGAAATAAATATTTCAATCAAATCCATCCCAACTAAAAGGTTATAGTTGATCATTTTAAAAGTCCTATGTGAAATCAGTTTATTCTTTTAATTGATCTTTAAATCACTGTTGAATTTGCCAACAAAACAATGGGTTGAACAAGGATAATATAAATGATTTATTTCAATCCACGATACCTTTGTTCATAAAAAACGATTCAACAATTTTTGAGCAAACTAATCAAAAGCTCATGATTTGATAGACATAATCAACATTGCTCTCATACCACATGTTGATTATATCGATAAACATGGGTCAAGAAGGATAGTTACTGATCATGTTTATTCAATCATAACGTAATAAGATACAAGTTAGATACTTACTTTATGTTATTAAAAGATACATTTACTTGTTATGGTCAGGGAATTCATTTGTGTTGGTAAAAAGTTTTTAATGCTATGATCCACGTTAGGTATTGTTATGGATCACAATGGAAATATGATTCATGATAGTGATTCGTTTATAAGTTTTAATTTTTACGATCCTATTACAAGTCATAAAGGATGATATCATATATATGCGGTTATAAAACTCTTTACATTCTCTATCAAGGTACCTAAAGTGAAATCATAATTGCCCTTGAACTAATCAATATTTACAATTACTACCATCAAGTAATTGTCGGTGACTAGTTATGTCATATTGGTAACATTACTCAAATGATCCGTTAGGCCACATTAACGGGTTATTTCTAACAAAAAATACTCACGAAAGAACTATGTAGCTTTCTTGGCGCATATCATGGAGAAGAAAGGCAAGGGTAAAAGTATTCAAGATATCCTTGTTGTTGGGGATTATCCTGAGGTATTTCCTGAGGATTTACCTAGTTTACCTCCAGCACGTCAAGTTGAATTTTGTATTGATCTTGTACCTGGTGCTAACTCGATAGCCAAATCTCCTTACCTTCTTGCACCATCAGAAATGCAAGAGTTATCGAAACAACTACAAGAGTTATCGGACAAAGGTTTCATTCGTCCGAGCTATTCTCCGTGGGGTGCTCCTGTTTTATTTGTGAAAAAGAAGGATGGATCCTTCCGTATGTGTATCGATTATCATGAGCTCAACAAACTCACGACCAAGAATCGATATCCCTACCTCGAATTGATGATCTTTTTGATCAATTACAAGGTGCTACCTGTTTCTCCAAGATCGACCTGCGTTCTGGGTATCATCAGCTTCGTGTTCACGAGGAAGATACTCCTAAGACTGCTTTCCGCACTCGATACGACCATTATGAGTTCCCCGTTATGCCTTTCGGTTTGACAAATGCTCCAGTTGTATTTATGGAGTTAATGAATCAGGTTTGTAAACCTTATCTAGATAAGTTCATCGTTGTTTTCATTGACGACATTCTTAATTTTTCAAAGTCTCGAGCCGAGCACGAACAACATTTTCGTCTGACAATGGAACTTCTAAAGAAAGAGCAACTTTACGCCTCCAAGTGTGAATTCTGGCCGAAAGAAGTTTAGTTTTTGGGATACATTGTTAATGAGCAAGGTATTTATGTGGATCCTTCCAAAATCATTGTGATTAAGGATTGGAAAACACCCACTACACCCACAAAAGTTCGCTTATTTCTTGGTATTGCTGGTTATTATCGACGATTTATTGCGAACTTCTCAAAGATCGCGGTTCCCCTCACTGCTTTGACTCAAAAGAATAAGCCTTTTGAGTGGGGACCTAAACAAGTGGAAGCTTTCCAAACTCTGAAACAAAACTCTATGATGCTCCTATTTTGTCTTTACCCGATGACAATGATGATTTCATGGTTTATTGTGACGCATCGAATTTATGCCTTGGTTGCGTTCTCATGCAACGAGATAAAGTCATAGCCTACGCGTCAAGACAAATGAAAGTCTACGAGAAGAATTACACAACTCATGATCTTGAGTTAGGTGCTGTTGTCTTTGCTCTCAAGATCTGGAGACACTATCTTTATGGCACGAAGTGTGTGGTTTTCACGGACCACAAAAGTCTCCAACATGTATTCAATTAGAAGGACTTAAATATGAGGCAATGACGCTGGGTCGAACTCCTAAATGATTACGAATGCAAAATTAGCTACCATCCTGGTAAGGCGAAAGTTGTGGCTGACGCGCTTAGTTGTAAAGAACGTGTCAAGCTTCATTGTGTTCGAATTCAATCCGATATCCAAGCACGTATTCTTGCAGCCCAACGCACTTGAGTAACCCAAGGTTTGTTGAAAGACGAACTACCTCATCAACTTGGACTGCAACTCGAAACGAAAGACGATGGATTACTCTATTACGTGGACCGTTTGTGGGTTCCAAATCAACACTATCTCCGTACCCTATTGATGGACGAAACTCATACGTCTCGATATTCGATTCATCCTGGTGCTACAAAAATGTACAAGGATCTTCGTACCCAGTATTGGTGGCCGGGTATGAAGAATGACATTGCCTTGTATGTATCTAAATGCCTTACTTGTCTCAAAGTCAAGGCCGAGCATCAACATTCGTCTGGTTTATTGGAACAACCGAAAATACCGGTATGGAAGTGGGAGAAACATTGCGATAGATCTCATCACGAAACTACCACGCACATCTAGAGGCCATGATGCAATTTGGGTGATCATTGATCGTCTAACAAAGTTAGCACACTTTATAGCGATTCGTGAAGATTACTCTGCTGACAAGCTCGCCAAGATCTATGTTGATGAGATTGTGTCTCGTCATGGTGTTCCTTTGAATATCATATCTGACTGAGATGCTCGGTTCTCATCTCATTTCTGGAAGACTATGCAATCTGCAATGGGAACCAAACTCAATCTGAGTACTGCTTATCATCCTCAAACGGATGGACAATCTGATAAAACGATTCAAACTCTGGAGGATATGCTCCGAGCTTGCGTGATCGATTTTGGTGGTAGTTGGGACTCGCATCTACCATTGATCGAATTCTCCTACAACAACAGTTATCACGCCAGCATCAACATGGTGCCTTTCGAAGCTTTATACAGTCCAAAATGTCGTTCACTTGTCTGTTGGAATGAAGTCGGAGAGTCACAGTTTACTGGACCTGAACTCATCCACGACACAACCTAAAAACTCAAGAAAATTCGCGATAACCTTCTGACAGCTAGAAGCCGTCAAAAGAGTTATGCGGACAAGCGACGCAAGCCCTTGGAATTCCAAGTTGGTGATCACGTCCTACTCAAGGTATCCCCTGGGAAAGGAGTGGTGAGATTTGGAAAGGAGTGGTGAGATTTGGACCACGATACGTTGGACCATTTAAGATCATTGAAGAATCATAAAGGTGGCCTACCGACTTGAGCTACCTCCTAAACTCGGGAATATTCACCCAACTTTCCACGTGTCCAATCTAAAGAAATGTTTAGCCGATACAAACCTCCACATTCCTCTCGACGAGATTCACGTTGAAGACACTATGCATTTTGTCGAAAAACCGGTGGAGATTAGGACCATGAAGTCAAGAAACTCAAGCAAAGATGAATCCCGATAGTCAAAGTTTGCTGGGAATCCAAACGTGGCCCAGAATTTACTTGGGAATGAGAGTATCAAATGAAAGCAAAGTACCCATATTTGTTCTCATGAGTTTCCTCTAATTAAATTTCGGGACGAAATTTCCTGAAGTAGGGGAGGCTGTGATATCTGTGGCGATCCGAGCATGTAACAATATCAAACAAGTTATCAATGAATGGAATATTATGTTTTATTTGAGAATTTTATTTTATTATGATTATTGCACATATTTGATTCTTGCACAATTCCGAACTCTTAAATCTCTTCTGTAAGCGAAACCGGTAAACCAACACGCAAACGAAACCAAATTAACGCAACGTATGCTCCTGAACAATGACACAAGCTTAACATACCTTAAATAGCCTTTACATAACTTAGAAATAAGTTTTGGAGGGTTCGGTATAGCAAAAACCTGCTTATGCAACTTCAGGGGCTATTTTGCAAATTCTGTGAAACTATGCCTTGTCGCATAAATCGCTATCCATTCTGCTACAATCTGAATTTGCATCCATCTTTGGAACTTCCTATGTGATTCTTTGGTAATCTTTGGAGCTTGTAAGTATTTCATTCAAGTCTTGTTCCATTATTGTAGCATATTTGAGCTAAAAATCGAACAATTTGACTTTCTGTTTCGATCATAAATTGGTCAAAACAAAATCCAATTGAACTTGTTAATATGATCATAATCATGTTGGTCATAATCCCTAATGTTCATACCTACTGATTTCTATCTTTTCTAGTCATTTTGACAAGTAAAAGTTTCGGTCAAAAATGCGATTTTTACGCAATTTGCAACGGAACCGTTTCTGGGTATCAAAACAGTTTGTTTTGGTGCCAAAACACTTTTATAAACTTATTTAGATATGTCAAAACATGTCTAATTCGTCACTTTTGTTTTAGTGCTTGTTTAGACTCATAAGTCTAGTGGTTTTGACCAGCGTTTTGACTTTCGAATCTGACCCGTTTGGCTGACCTTTGAACCCAACCAAATACATATTTATGACCATAATTATAAAGTGAATAACCCTCTGAGGTTATACCTTATGGTCATGTCATTTGGTTAGTGTTATGATGATTAGTTGATATAATCTTCAATAATGACCAAAATGCCCTTTTCGCAAATAAATCAACTAAGAGCATGTGAAATATAAAAATTGACATACAATCTACTGTAACAACAATATTAAACATATTTTGGTAATTAGGACTTATCATAACATATATCTAACCATCTGAATGCGGAGTTATGCAAATGACGCGTTAAAGTGGCTCAAACTTCCTTAACAGGACATGACGGGTCAAAAGCACTTAAGCATCTTTCCAACTCAGAATGCTAACTTTATTAAACCAATTCATATGACTTTCAATACTCATTTGGTTTATAAGATCTCATTCTATCCAATTCTCCGATTTCAAATCCCGATATTTACACAATTATCCGATTTTAGGACACGCTTGATTTCTCGGACTTTTGAGCTTGTTTGATCTTTGGTTCAAGGTCAATAGCAATCACAAGTGAGTACATAGTCCCCTCTTTTATGTTTTGCTAATATTTTGGGGTGATTCATATGTGCAAAATCATTTTCAAGTTTACAAGATATAAAAACTATGGTTTATATAAACAATATGATTTCAATAATGTGAACGAACTTGTTGGTGCATTGTATTCATAACAAGAATGGCATTCATTAACAATGGCCAAGCGGGCTAGTAGTAAGTTACGACGCCTAGGACTGACAATCCCGTTATCAAAATTCCCGGGGTTGGTGGGGAAGTTTGGGAAGCGACTGAAACTGTATTGTAACAAACCCTTTGGTGGTTTGTTATACGATTAAGGGACCTCATGGGTGGTCTTGAACAAGTTAACAAAGGTTTGAATGTATTCACAAAATGACCAAAATTTTTCACAATTAAAACGATGAACGATGAACGATGGTTTATAACAAGGAACGATAAACGATTGGTTTATAACATGAACAATGAACAATGGACGATTGGTTATGATAAGTGATTTTGATAATTGTACATGTGTAATGTGATAAAAGCACGGTGGATACGCCGCTGGTACTTCCTATATATAAGTGCTTTTATCATATTACATTCGTGGCGATATTTGCATCACTTGAACAAATTTTTTCAAACAATGACACGCAACGATTTCAATTAAATATATAAACCATACAAGTTATTTCAAGACGATTTACTACTCGGATTTATGAAACAAATGTTTTGGTCAAGATTTATGGCTACAAGTCTTTTATAAACTATAGATAACTTGTTTTAAATTGGTTAGTTATCATTGCAATATCAAATACTTTTCGATTACAAGGTTTTCAATTAATGACTCTAGTAGTCTGACAAGGTATTGCAATACATATTCAAAGCTATAAACTTGACACACTCACAAAACCTATGTACTCGCCGGCATATTTTTGCTTACTCATTTCACATATGTTTCAGGGAACAATGCTTGATGATGCTGATGCATGCTCATGTAGGATCGGACGCGGACCTTAGTGCTTATAAAATAAGAAAGACAATAAATATGCTTGTTTGTTTGTTTGTTGTTTGTTTGTTTAAGTTTGTTTGAAAGTTCTAAAACAATATGGCAATATAATCTATGTTTAATATCCAATAAAATGAAATATGAAATACCATGTGTTGTTGAAACAATCTGTTTACGTGACTCCCCAAGTGTTTCCGCCGCACGTTGTTTTACGCGATTTGGGGTATTACATAGAAATCCTACAGAACTTTGCCATCGATGTCGCAAAAGTTCTATACATCAAAGTACCTAGACTGCTATATATAGACTCCTACCTTCGTACGGAGGTAGCTTATCTTCGCACGAAGGTAGTTTACCTTCATGCGAAGGTAGCTTTCTACCTTCGTGCGAAGTTAGACATACATACAACAAAATCTAACAGTTTGCCCTATTACATACATGACACGACCCTAAGACGTAGGCAATAGAAATTCTGCATCAACAAACTCTCCCTTGGATGTTGCCATAGTCTTGATCTGTCTTCAAAATCTTCGATCATCTGGCGCTAACGTCCAAAGAAATTCTTCCTTGGTTTCCTCTTACGTTCCTCAGATGGAATAGATGTTTGGTCAGTCGCAGGAGCCCATTTTACAAACTGGAATCTTCTAAGCTTGGCTTCCTTTGACAGTTCTTCTAAGCGTTCCTCATTCCGAATCTGCCTCATAAACTCCTCTTGTTCTAACTCCCTCCACGATGATTCCCACATATTTTTAGAGTTAATACCATGCGAATAGCAAACGTTGATCACACCCTAGTATTGCATCGCTTGAGTCTTTTCCCTTTCTTCATAGCACATCTTGTTAAAAATTAAGCACTTACATCATCCTTTGAACAATTAACTAGCCACATTGGGTCTAGTATACGTATTGTCCTCCACAAACCTCATATCCTTCGTCTCTCTATCATTTCAAGGTTTAGATCCTTAGTGAATTCCCATGTATCATCAGCTTTAAGCACTATTACAGCTTCACTTGATTCTAATCAATTTGCCACCACTAGAAGAACTGATAGAAATCTTGTTCGATCTTCAATAAAGGCGTATTCTTCATCACTTTTGGATGCTTCGTCACAAGTGTAACATCCTTTGCTTTCGTTACTTTATCAAACTTAATCCTTTTCTTCGGAATGAAAGGTGTCCACTTGCTAATACCATGTGCCGCTTCATACTTGATTAGCTTCCAAAGACGTTGATCGTGGAGTTTCATCTGAAAGTTTATCATCTTCGTCTGAACCAACTCTTCTACATCTCAGTACGGCAAACTCTTCAAATCACGCAGATATCTGAAGTATTGTACTCCAAATTCTCGTTTCACTGCATAAACATTCAGCTGTTCGATCCAAACCCAGCTCAGAATATCTCCAGGTGAATATCTCCACCCCTGAATACTTCAACACCTCATCATCGTCATCAGAAGTATCTTCAATAATAACACAATCATAATTGTCTACTTCTGTTTTTTTTTTTTTTTGTAAATATAATCATTAGGCTCCAATGCACTGATATTATTCAACTCTTCTTCAAAGTCAAAATCGAATGCACTTTCATCAATCTCTAGCATAGCATCAATCTTTTCCGTTGAATAGCTATGCACATACTCACCCTCTTCAGTCTATGATGGCCCTATCTGCTCCCTCTTTCTTGGTGCTTCATACTCTTGATTTGCTGCGTCATTCAAAAATGCATCATAGTCAAACGATTCGTTGATCTTTGCAGACTCAGCTGTAATCCCTGTACCTCCCTGGGTGTTGTCATCATCGTCACCCTACTTATCATCATCATCTTTCTTTGAATCGTCGTCATCATCCTCTTTTTCTTCACTTTCTTTGGCCCTTTCAGCATTAAGTCGACGACATTCAGCAATCGTCTCATGAATAGATCTATCAGACACATCAACCAACTCTCCAATCCTTACAAACTCAAATATTGGCTCTTTCTCCACATTCGAACTAGATCCTGCACCAAATTCAGCTTATGGCTCAGCTTGTATCGTTACAGTCTCAATCACCTTCTTTACTTTCCCCTAAGCGGTCGATTCTTCCTCAGATTTTCTTTCTCTCTCAGCTGCTCTTTCTCTTGCCTCTTGGGCTTCCAAACTACTATACTCTACAGTAAAATCAATCCCCAAGTTGTTTGCTAAGACTCTCTACAGCATATCAAACCTTTTGTTGCTTTGAGCTCTTTCATTTTCCAGATCATACACAACTTTTCTCAGGCGTTCATTATCGGTACACAAGCTTTCGATCACCACCTTCGTATACTCTCTATCGTTCTCCATGAACTTCATTTTCCTTCCAACACCTCCTTTTCATCTTCTATCACTTTAATCTTATCCTCCAATTCTTTGATTCGACTTTCAAACTTATTAGCATTCAAATCGTTGAACATATCAGCATCAAAACCTTTCGTGAACGGGATATCTTCAAATTCTGGAAATCCTTCATTTAAACCTTTAGCTCCAGACTTAGGTGTTTTGGGTGTTGGTTGTTTCAGGGTAGATTGAGTTTGTGGTGTGATAGGTTGTTGTTGTTGTTGTGAGAGAGAGATAGGTGGTTGTTGTTGTTGTGATGTGGGAGATGGAATGGGTGATATATGTATAGGTGAGGATGGTGGTTGTTCAACTTCCAACGTTTTAGCAGCAACATCTTTTTCTTTGCTATCTTTCGTTGACCTTTAGTCGCTGGAGACCCAGTAGTCTTTTTCTGAACAACAGTCTTGCTTTTACCCTCCTAGCTTTCTTCACCGGTCTCTACTCACTAGAATCATCACCGGATGAAACATAAATATCATCCTTATCACCTATGCTTTTCTTTTTCCTCTGCAAATCAGCTAATCTTGCAGCTTTTTCTAACTTTTCAACATAATCTTCAGAATCAACACTTTGGTCACCACCAGCACCTTCCTTTTCTTTATCTGAGGTTGCAGAAAGTACCTCATCTTCGACATTCGTTTCTACTTCCACATTCTCGACGTTCACTTCTGTCTCAACATCTCTCCCTCAACATTATGATCTATCTCTTCATTAGTATCCTCATCATAAAGCATTGTATCTGCCTTACACTTTTGTTCTCTGGCCCTTGTAGTTGTTTTCTTCTTCTTATCATTAGAATCACTGCCTTTTCGTACTAGATACCCCTCTTAGGCTCAAAATCCTCCATCTCTGTAGCTTCATTAATAGAATCACTGCCTTAGTTTCTCCATTTGTCTTTTGGGGGTGGTTTGTACTTCTTGTCTTTCATCCTCCCAAAGAACTTTCCAGCAACTGGTTCTGTTTTCTGCTTCAAATATTGGTTCAGTCTCACCAGTGACAAGCTCCAGCGTATATCTTCTTATCCTTTTCTAACCCTATAAATTGATCATCGAGCATCATCTGTATAAAGCGTGGGTACTGCAGACATTTCTCTTTGTTGATGTTCTGCTTCATTTGCTCGAATATCATCTTGGTAAAGTTGTACGACATGTTTAGAGCGATCGCGGCAATCATACACATGATAATCCACAATCGCATCTCCTCCTCCTTTTCTGTGACTCAAAGCTGATATAACGGACTGAACAAAGAACTTGTATGGCCTTCTGAGATAAGCTTTGTTGAACTGAGTGTTGACATGGCCCTTATAACCCATTTGGTAGAAGCATCCCTTGCACATTCTGTTAGTATACATCATTGGATCGCTATCTTTACTTTGAAGTCCAAAACACGTCGTATCAGATCCTCCGTAATAAACACCTATTTGTCTTCATTCTTTATGCGCACAAATGATCCTATCGCCTTATTTTCCGGTATATACTTAGCGTGTTCCCAAAATCTCTCGACATGTGATCGATAGGCTTTATGATCACCCGTTAGGGCTTTAGCTATCGGCAATTCCTTCATAAACTTTAGAATATCTTTGAAAGGAGCGACTTCTGGAACTTTTTCATCCATAATGCAGCATATATTGTGCTTCTTATCAAATTTCGACTTATTTTCCTGTGCAAAACATCATAACACAAGCATTTAAAAACATAAACACATAGAAAATTTTCTAAAAACTGTATTTTAACTTCATGCGAAGGTAACCAATTACCTTCGTGCGAAGGTAAATCAAGTTTAACAATTAAATGCATGTTATCTTCGTACGAAGGTAAAATTACCTTCGTGCGAAAGTAAATGACAAGATTTACCAGTTTGCAGTCTATCTTCGTGCGAAGGTAACACATAAGAACACTTGCAAATTTTCTTTCGTTTTTGATGAAATTGAAGGTTCTAACATACACTACTAGCGCAGATTTACCCATTTATATGTTCAATTTTAATTTTGGTCCAATAAATCGCCCTAGATCTAATTTTTGATGTTTATCTAGCCGAATGTTAAGATTTGTCCAATTTAAAGATCCAATCCAGTTCAATCTACCTTAGGCGTTGTTTGTGGTGTGCCAATCAACCACTACACTGCTAATATTTGGGCAATACTTCGTTAATTGAATTGTAATTTTATATTCGCTCAGAGAATTGTGTCCACAGTTATGTCTGTCTTCGTCAGAAGATAGCCATATATAGTTGTCTATCTTCGTGCGAAGATAGGTTATCGTCGTACAAAAATAATCGATCTTCGTGCGAAGGTAGATTCTTAGAACGAAGGTAAGACCAATTTTTCGTGTTTTAATCATTTTAACCAGTTTTAACATCCCACTCAGTTGACCAAGTCCAAGTTAATGACCTTAGTTAACTGATTTGTCTACCAAGTCCAAGTTAATGACCTTGGTTGACCAATTTGTGAACAAACTGATGTTTTCTGCACTGTAAAGTTTCAAATTAATGAACTTTTAAACTTTTCAAAGCATTTTGTCATTTCAGATTAGCTCCCAACCCGTTGCCTCAATATTTTCATCAGTATACAGCATCTCTGGATTTTGAAGATCCGCTTTCCATCATCGGTGGTAGTCGAAACTAAGATAGAAATAAAATCTTTTTGATTTTTCCAAAGTTTATGATAAAATACATTGAAAATCTTTTTGGGTTTTCTGAAATGAAATGTAATAAATTATGTACAAACATATTTATAGACATATATTTGTGAGTTTGTGTTAGTGGATCATATCAGTTTTTGAGACATATCACCAGTACTGTTGACCACTTATTTGAACTCTAAGCTTTAAACAAATTCACTTAGATTGTTAGTATACTGGTCCATTTAAACTTCATCGCATTTCTCAATTGTTCCAAGATATGTTAGGTAATTTTTAGGAACTTTCCTTCATTGTGTTTCCCACCCCAGAATATGCTCCCGTATCAAGATTCCCTAGATTCATCTTACAGGTGAATATAGCTAACTGATATCTGTCTCTGGGTTAGTGCGTGGCCTTGAGAGCTCAGGTTAGTACCACCGTACCGACAAAGAGATGAAGGCTCAACTTAAGGTGTGTTCCAATTTGGAATCTTTTGACTGCTTATTGTGATACCTTTCGATACTTTTAATATATTTAGTAGTTTTTGGGTTTAAGCGTAAAAGTATTCTACAAGTTCTAGGTTATTGCTTTCGCAAAGTCATAAGAACTTGTATAATACCCCAGATATCAATTCTCTATAAAGACCTAGTATCTCAGAATCAGGCAATCTGTATATCCGAGAGATGTTAAACCACTAATTAAGAAGTTTTTATTTATGTTTATATCTCAGAAACAACTTATTGAATGTGCGAAGCCTACTCACACATCATCAGTGAGATTCGTTTTAACTTTTAACACTGGAATTCTTTAGCATATTGTGATAGTCCACTGATGTACTATCATTTCCTCTTTTTACACGAAAACTCTTTTTGTCTTTTTTACGTTTTTGTACATTTTTTATTTTATAATGTTTTTGTATTTTCCACAATATTTCTCCCCCTAAAATCAAAAACACATTTTTGGATTTTTGTTTTTAAAGAAAGAAATTCTAAAAACTATGAAAGATGACAAACCGATGTGGATCACGAAAACTCGTCATCCGATCCGTATTCAACCTCAATTTCCCCATCTGATGTTAGATTTTCCATACCGTTAATTCTTAAAAGATATTTAAATCTTGTTAATCAAAACCTCTGGTAAACAAATCTGCCTTTTGTTCATCAGTGTGGATTTTTTCTATTCGAACCAACTTTTTCTCGTGGCAATCACTGATAAAATGACGTTGAATCTCTATATGTTTAGTCTTTGAGTGTTGAACCGGATTCGTAGTTATATCTATGGCAGCCTTATTATCTACATATATTGGTGTGTCAAGAAATTGCAAACCAAAGCATCTCATCTGTTGTTGTATCTAGATAATATGGGAACAACTAGATGCTGAAACGTATTCAGCTTCACACGTAGAGAGAGCGACCGTGGTTTGTTTCTTGCAATGCCATGTACTAAGCGCATGACATATGTAAATTTTCAGTCCTCATACATAATCAGTTTTGGAAGAAATTCGTTAACTGACACTCACATATAACCAGTTTAACGTGACGTACAGTCCGGAACAAGGACAAAAGCTACACATACCCTAAATACCCTTTACATAACTTAGATATAAATTTTTAAGGGTTAGGTATGACAAGATCACACTTATACAAGTCCAGGGACTATTTTCATCAAACTGCGAAAATCTGTTGGTCCGTATTCAAGATAAGAACCACATATATTTTTTAATCAAAAAAATCATGTATTTTATTGATAAGAATGCAAAAATATCACTCGTTGCGAAATTTCGATCATTTTCGTGTTCGTTATAGCATTCGTCGTAATTAAGGGAAAAACGCAACCGTACAACCGAACGAACCGACATCCACGATATTTTTTAGCATAATTTAAGTCACATATGCTTTACCATCCTTATAAAGCTTAAAAATTGGGTTAACGGGTGTTAAAATCGTTAAAAATCATCAAAATATGTGCAGGGCCTGTTCTGCCATTTTTGAAACTTCGTAGGGAGGCATGGCGTATAGCGACGCCCTGGGGGATACCCGTCGCGTGGCGCGACGCCCCTATCTAGGCAGAAAGTTTGTTTCAGCCGCAACAACTTGTTTCCTTTATTATTTTATTATACTTGGGGACCAAGAATGTGTGATCACCAAGTATTTGATCAGATTTTAACACATGTTATGATCCCCTATGATCCTTGCCACCTCCTTGAACACATGTTTTGATCATATAGCTCCCAAAACACTTTAAACAGCAAGCTCATTCAACCTCATTCTTTGCTCATTTCACATAATTCTTCTCCTATCTTCTTGGAGCTTGCTTCCATTCTTTGGAAGCCTCCTACCTGAGATCTTAAGTGTTCCTTAACACAAGTAAGTTCTCGTCCTTAGTCTATTTCTTTATTTTAGCTTGCTATGAGCTAAAAGTCAAACAATTGACTTTCTGTTTGACTTTCAGTTCTGAACTTTGCAACGTGATTATAATCACAAAGATTATAATCCCTCGCGATCGCACCTTCTGATTAACATGTTTTCTAGGTGAAGTGATGTAACGCCTCGCGTTTTCCATACTTTCTATTTATAGCAAGCTCGTGTTGTATTCCATTTTCGGAAATCATTGTATTTGTAATCTTCATTTCATTGTCAACGTTGTAATCGAGACTTGAATCATAATGGAAATATACATTTTTGTCCCTATACTTTTTATACATACTCATACAATACATCCACATGATGTGCATACTCGAAAATATGACATACTTGTTAATACGTGACTTTATACTTAATATATACTTTATACGTGATATCTATACTCGATCTCAATCACTTGATGCGTACACATACATTATAACATCTTACATGTGTATATAATACCTCAACATGTCATAAAGTACCTTATAATATCAAATAAACCCGTAACCTTGTGACAAAATAACAAAAATAAAAATGTTTTACCCTAACCAGGTCCTTACGGTCCGTAAGGCACTCTGGGCGGGCAGAATGTGTTTTTGCTCGCGGGTTTAGCACGAATCCCCACATTTTGGTCTCACCCAATGGCCTTAAACCCTAACTAAAACCTCCCAAACACCTCCTAACTCTTCCACTATATAAACCAAGCTTCCCCAAGCCTCAAACACTTTCCAAACTTCATCTAATCACTCTCAAGCACTCCCAAATTGTTCCAAATTAGTTGCAACATCAGATTTTCGGACAGATTGTACCACCTTCACAAAACTAAGCATAACTTGCTCAAATCTTGGTCTTTTTACTTGATTCTTCTTTCATTTTACTTAGATAATCTTTTCGTAGAATCCAAGGGCTCTCCATGGAGAATCCAGACCTGGAAATGCCCCTAAAGTGTCCCAAAACTTTCTATTTGTTTTCAAACTCTTTCAAACCTTGTTTATGTTCATCAAACTTGAGTCTAACTCATCTCAAACCTATGTCCAAATGCTTACAACACTTCTTGTGGTTGGTTAGGATTAAAAACAAGGTTGAGACATTCAAACAAGAGGATTTATCCTCACAATAACTCTGTTTTATAGAGCTTCAAGCTCACAAGTGGTGCAAGTTCATAACTTGTTCATGTGTGTCCACCTTGGTTAGCTTGGGCTATCCTAAACTTTAAGACCACACATCACTTAATGATTTTCATCATTATCTCGAGTAGTTTGCTAGTTCTAAAGTGTCACAGCCCCGCCTAGCCGTTGACGTGTGTAACGCCTCACGTTTTCCATACTTTCTATTTATAGAAAGCTCGTGTTGTAATTCTACTTTTGGAAATCATTGTATTCGTAATCTTCTTTTCATTGTAAACATTGTAATCGAGACTTGAATCATGATGGAAATATACATTTTACCCTATACTAATACTTGCTCATACAATACTTATACATGATACACACACTCGAATACGTATTACATTTGATGATACGCAACATTCATACATGATACATGCTTTATACATGATACCTATACTCGATCTCAATCACTTGATGCATACACATACATTATAGAACATTACCTATGCTTATGATACCTTATTGCACCTTAAAATGTCATAAAATACCTTAGAAATACATTTAAACCGTAACATTTGAACAAAACAACAAAATGCAACAATTTGTCCCGGACCCGGTCCTTACGGACCACAAGGAAAGACCCTTACGGTCCGTAAGGTATGCTGGGCGGGACTGCAGGTTTAAATACTCGCGGATTGCACGAATCCCACACACAAAACCTCACCCAATCACCTCTAATGCACCATTTAATCACCTCTAAGCTAACCCTCATCCCTCTATATAAATCAAGCCCCTCCACACCGAAAACACTTTCACAACTCCATCTAATAACTCTTAAATCATCTCAAGATCCTTGCAACATCATATTTACGGGCAGATTGCATACCTTCTACAAAAGTGAGCATAACTTGCTCATTTCTTAACCAAAACACCTCATTCTTCTTCCTACTTGCTTGGATAATCTTTAGGTTGAATTCTTAGGGTTCTCCATGGAGAATCCAGACCTGGAAATGCCCCAAAATTGTCCATAAACTTTCTGTTTGAGTTAAAACTTTTCAAAACTTGTTTATGCTCATTCAACTTGAGTTAATCTCATCCCAAACCTATGTCCTAATGCTTACAACACTTCTTGTGGTTGGTTAGGCTTAAAAACAAGGTTGAAACATTCAAACAAGAGGATTTATCCTCACAATAATTCTGTTTTCATAGAGCTTCAAGCTCACAAGTGGTGCAAGTTCCTAACTTGTTCATGAGTGTCCACCTTGGTTAGCCTTGGCTATCCTAAACTTTGAGACCACACATTAGTTGATGTTTTTCATCATTATCTCAAGTAGTTTGCTAGTTCTAAAGTGTCACAACCCCGACAAGCCATTGACGTGTGTCCTTGTGTGCTCTCCGGGTTGTATTCACTTGATATCATGGTGACACACTTTACGATTCTTGTCATTCACATTCTTGTTTATGTTATTCATTCATGACCCTCCTTGTTGTCTATGATAACTTGTATAGTGGTGAATCATATAATGAGGTTAAATGGATGTTCATCATCCTACCTCCATGCTTGACTTACTTGAATACGTAGAGGTACCAAAGTGGATGGTTCATCCTCCCACCTCCTACATGATCTTACTACTATGTATATATTATAGACTATAATATAATCCTAAAACCGAAACCTTGATAATGACTAAATAATCACCTATCAAGTTATTAAGTTTATCACTAAAGTATGTAGCTCCTTGTCACGATTCTAATAGGTCTCGAACCTATGAAACCATATTAACCCATTTTGGGTTATCATAGTGTCAAGAACAAGTGCTATGTCTTAGTGAATATTTTCATACATAATACTTTAATTCTTATTTTTGTAATCTCGCTCGAATACTCCAAATCCACTGTTGCACTCATAACTAATACCTAAGTTCTTCTTGTAGAAGGACAAGGTGCCATAATCTAATCATCACAATAAAGCTCTCGGGATTTCTTAAGTGGAACACTTAGCAAAACCGTGAGTACACTCGACCCATTCACCGTTTTAAATCACTTTTGGGTTGTAAAATGTTTATATATCAAAATACACATATCACAAACTGATGCTTTACATGCTCAATCCTTATACATGAATACTTGTTATGCCTAGATACATGCTCGTTTATACATGCTTGATCATTAACTTAGCTAGCCCAACTTATCATATATAGCACTATAAGAGTAGCACACCACCCGTCGGGGTTATGTTAAGATTATAATACTCATTTTAGTCTTGTCACTTTTGTGACAAGGGAAGCTCGATCTCGTAAAACTTTTGTGGAAACTCGGGGTTTGATCTAGTATTGCATGATTAGTATGAACCTTGCTTACAATTACCATGTGGATTCGAGTTACACTTTTATACTTATGCTATGTATCACCAAACTTGTTTACTCGCCTTTGCTTTTGCATTGAACTCGTATTTAAACATGTTACAGGTTGAAGAGGATACGCATGATGAAAGCTAGTAGGAAATGCTTTAGATACACATTTTACTCTTACTAGACTAGTTTTATTATAATCATGTTGTACTCGTTGTACTTTGAGTTATTGTATTTGACTACAAATGTTGTACTAGACAATGTTATGAATGAAATATGGGTTTTATTTAAATATTGTCGCTAGTTAGTATTTATGAGCAATGAGCAATCTCGGTTCGTCTCACTTCGATGTTTCAGCCATCGGTTGGGGTGTGACAACGTGTGTTAATGTGTGCTCTCCGGGTTGCATTTGTTGGTGCAGAATGTCTATGTCTTAGTCTTATATCGAGTCTGTATAGATTAGAGTTGAATAGGCTAGCAAAAAGTGTATTTATATGTTAAAAGGTCAAGTTCGCTCATGAGGTGCATGTATTGTCAAGTTAGGCTGAACTTGCCTTGGCAAGTTCGCCCGAACTCATAACCCTCACCAGGGAACTTCAACTCCTATAAATAGCTAGCATGTCAATCTCATTTGTAACTTTGGCAACTTAGAGGCTAAGCTCTGTCAATTTGGAGACTTGACGTTATATCAATAAAATTGACGATTAATTGACTAATTCTTGTTGTTTGGTAATCATGTCGTAATATTTCCGCTATTATGGACATTAGATATCAAATATAGGTTCCTATGCTATCAGGATCGGTCCTACAAGTGGTATCAGAGCTAGAATAGCCTGATTTGATTGATATCAAGACAAGAACACTTCTAATTCTACTCCATTCTTCTATTTTTCTTAACTTTTACACAAAAGTGAAGAATTCACGGGCAAATGCTGTCCAATTTTCAATATGACATGTTAAATACATCATAGATAAACCCCTGAGAGTTTGGAGACTAAAATCAAACGAATTGGTGTCAAATTGTTGCAAAAACCATCTTTTTCAAACACACTTCCATCGAACTTGTTAGCCAAGTTCGGCCGAACTTGAGCTAGAAAGTCACTTTTTCAGTGAGTTTTTATCAAGTTCGCTCGAACTTGAGGAGTTTTTGAAAGAAATTAAGCTAAGTTCGCTCGAAGTTGCTAAAAGTTCATTGATATTTTATCAAGTTTGACCGAACTTGATAAAAATCAAGAAAATTTAGCTAAGTTCACCCGAACTTTGAGATTCTTATAAAGTTCAAACTACAAGTTCGCTCGAAGTTAAATCTCAGGAAATTTTCAAAACAAATCACAAGTTCAACCGAACTGGTGATTAAAATCTGAAAATTCTTCATTTCACTACAAGTTCGACCGAACTTGTAGTAAATCTAACAAATTTCAAAGTTTTAACGTGTTTTCAGCGTACGTGTCTCGATATTTGCGATGGATGATATTCAGAGAGCGTTTATGTCAGGAGTGGGTACATCCGATGCCAATGTCATACAGCAAGTCAATCTAGACAACGAAATGGGCACGTCCGTTAAACCGCCGAAGTTAAGGATGGAAGGAGAAATTTACCTATTGGGTTCAGGCCATGCATTTCCAAGGCTGGGTGTCGATTGAGAGAGGTTATATTGTTCCGTTAGATGAACATCAGCAAGTTCTGGAGAAGTACAAGCATACTACAATATAGAAAGATGAGTACATTGCTGAGAAAAAGATGATAAGCCTCATTCAACAATCTGTTAAAGAGGATATTCTGGTCTTGTTGCCCGAATATACGACTGCAGGAGATCTCTGGCTATCACTGCAAAAGAAATACCAAGGAAGCGCATAGATGATCAACAGTAAGAAAGCTCTCATCTTGAAGGAGTTCGATATCTTTAACATGTTGAAAGGAGAGACAATGAAGCAGATGATTGAGCGTTTTTGTCATCTGAAAGTCCAAATGAGAAGACACGGTCTCGAGAAGATGGAACAAGAGTACATCGATAAGCTTGCAGATGCGTTACCTGACGGAGAGTGGACTACATACCTTATGGTCCTGAAAGAAAGTCATAACTGGGAATTCTTTAAGCTGTCTACATTCATCGACAAGCTAGAAGGTCACGAGATGGAACTTCTAAAGATCACAAAGTCGAAGAATGCTAATATTGTTCAAGATGTTGGTCTGTATTACAAGAACGGGATGCAAGACAACATTTCAAGCCCAAAGATTCAGACAGCGTTCAGTGCAAACATGAATTCCTCCCCACAGAATCAGAATCAATCGTATCCACAATATGATCAAAGTCCACAGAGCTCTTCGTTCTCAAGCACAAGTTCAAATTCATCTTATCAGAGTCAAGCAAATTAGAATCAACAAACAAATTCTGATCCAAATGTGTACAAGTGTAACATTGCTGTAAATCTAAACAATGTTGTTTCTGAGCAAGTTGCAAAACAACACATGTCACTTCTCGCCACTGTTCTAGAATCATATGAAAGTCTTGTAGCAGGAAAGATCAGTAATCCCGAAATGACCGCCGAAGACTACGATCAAAACCGGCTTATCTTCGAAAGAAAGAAAGTTCAGATGTTGTGAAACCAAAGCAACCAGAGTTTGTAAAACCGGTCATGATTTTAAAAAGAAACGAATCAAATCCTGAAGATAAACCTAAATCTGAAAAGAAGTTTGCAAATTCAATTTTCAAAAAAGGTGAATCTTCAAAAGCAAACGAAACAAAGTTTTACATCAAAAAGACTAACATAAAATCACAAGCCTGGATTGCAAAAAGGAAGTTGCCAACATCTGAAATCACTAAGTCCGAGCCTGTTAAGACTAGTGATAACATGAAAGAATCAAACTCTGAAATCACTAAGTCTGAACCTATTAAGACTAGTGATAACATGAAAGAATCAAAAACTGAAATCAAAATTGAAAATGTCAAATGTTTGAAAGATAAAAAGAAAGTGAAGTTTTCAAACATAAACATCGTAGAAAATCCAGATGATGAATATGAATTTGATTATGCTGACGAGTGTGAATTTGATTATGATGATGGTTATCCAATTCAACCCAAGACCAAGAAGGCTTGGGTCGCGCTGTTTAACTAACTGTTGAAATGTGCAGGGGCTCCAGAGATCCGTACTTTCCAAGAGGATTCTGGATAGTGGATCTTCCAGACATATGACAGGAATGAAAGCGCTTTTGTTCGACATAAAAGCTATCAATGGCGGATATGTTGGATTTGCTGGAAACCAAGGTGGAAGAATTGTCGCTGAGGGAAAGCTCTCAAATGGAGTTGTTTCATTTGATCAAGTGAACTACATTGCGGAGCTTGAGAACAACCTTCTGAGTATTTCTCAAATTTGTGATAAGAAGTTTACCGTCCACTTCAACGATAAAGAATGCATGATCATCAAACCGGGTTTTAAAATACCAGACGAGTGGATACTCATGCGTGCACCAAGAGAGAATGATTTGTATGTTCTTGACATGGGAAATGCTACTACTTCTTCAAAAACGACATAGTGTTTTGTTTCGAAAGCTACTGAGAAGGAGTCAATCTTATGGCACAGAAAGATGGGCCACATTCACCTAAGAAAGATGAATCATTTGGTGCATAATGATTTGGCGGAAGGTGTGAATCTGAAAAGTTTTCATATGTCAGAAAAATTCCTCGAGTGTAAAAAGGGAAAGCAGATCAAGAAATCTCATCCAAGAAAGATTCTCAATTCGATAAAGTTGCCGCTCGAAAGACTTCATATGGATCTCTTCGGTCCAGTGAATGTCCGAAGCATCTTTGGAAATCTCTACTGCTTGGTAGCAACAGACAATTATTCCCGATACTCGTGGGTATTTTTCCAAGAATCAAAAGATGAGACGTTTGAAAACTTAGTGATTCTTTTCAAGAAACTTGAGAACATGTACCATCTTCCGGTGAGACGCATTAGAAGTGACAACGGTACTGAGTTAAAAAAACAAAAATGAGGGAATTCTACAACGCTAAAGGGATTTTGCACGAGTTTAGTGCACCCTACATGTGACAATTGTGAAAAATCCTAGTAAACTTTGATTAGTACAAGTCCGTGGTAACCGGACATGGTATGTATATCGTGATATTGTTGTGATTATGTGTGATGATACAAATTCTGGAAAATGATACACCGACTATGATGGGAGTATATGCATAGTAAGTAATAAAAATATTACAGTGACATTATGCATCACCTACATGACAAGACAAAGTCATGAATGAACTGATGACTCTGAGGAATAAGTATTAGTAAACACACATGACTTGTGTGCTATGCCTAGCGATATCTGTAATGTCTCGGAAGAATCCGAGAGCACGTCATGGTTGACATGACACTATTAAGGACCAACGATGTGTGGTTGGCATCCCTAGCCTTGAACAACGTGTTAAATGGAGACTTGACGTTTGGCAGCGCATTAAACCTTTAATGTCGATTATTAGGTTATCGGTAGCATTATTTAAGATTCTGAGTTCCAAGAATAACTTAGTTTTGTGCCATAGACTGTGACATAAGAATTCTGAGTTCCAAGAATAACTTATTAGTGACAACGGGCACGCAAAACGAAGCAGCTCCCGGTTGGGGAAACGCATTCGTTCCGGGCATAACATAAGGCAACCGAATGTGCAAGGAACGATCGACCAAGCTTAAAAACACTTAAACGAACTTCAAATGAGATTTTTATGATTAAAACGTAACTGGGTTCGGATTTTAAGACGGTTATGCATAATTTTTAAAACCGAGTCTTTTGACACTAAGTACACGCAAAACAGAGTCCGTTACGCAAATCGAGAACGCGCAGGACCCGATAACGAACCTATACTTATCCGGAAGATAAACATCATCTTTAAGCGCGTTATACGAAGCACGAGGTGGCCCTAGGGGCCCACCTCCAAACCCCCCCATGTATATATATTTTTTATTTATTTAATTTTCATTTATAATTCATTTTATTTCAAAAATTCCTACAAAACTCTCTCAAAAATCTGCTCCCACACACCTGAATTCAGTTGGGTTCTTCACTAATCATCACTAAATCAAAGGTATTAACCTTGATACTTATTATTCTAAGTCCGTTTCTTCGATTAAACGCGATTTCTAGCCGAAAAAACGCTTTTTAATCCATAAATTTTGGAGTTTTAAACAAGTTTTAGGGCTGAATATGAACACCACATGAAACCCTTGGTGTTATATGGCAACCATGATCACTAACCTTTGGGGTTGATACCCTAATCAACTCTTATTCGACAAAAATCGCTTAACTATTCGATTAACCGAAAAACAATGAATTAAAGGTTAATTGATCTAAGTTCTAGCATATTTGGATTTTAATTGGTGGGTAGGTACTGAATATAGCCTTTACAAACTTTTGGGATCAAGATAAATGTTTGGAATCGGAAGAATCGCTAGGTATACCATCCGAAAACCGAAACTAGGATGGGCAGAATCTTGTTTTAGCTATAACTTGGTCCGTGTAACTTGGATTCAGCTGAAATTTGGTGTGGTGATGTAAGATATTTTCAGGAAGGTCCAAGTAAATTTTAGATGTTTTGGAATTTTTTACGATTTTTGGTGAATTGTTAACTGTTTTACCAAAAGAATTTCAAAGGAAATATCAAAATGATTCAATAAATCACCAAATTTTACAGAGACACTAAGGAACATATGGAGAAGGTGCTGGAAAAATTCGGAGTCAATTGGTTGAGTTTTGATTTGGTTTAAAAATCCGCGTTTTTGCGAGTTTTCGGTAGCCGGGAACGCACCAAAAAGAAATCGAAAAAATCTGGGATTTTTCTGTGAAGTTCCTGGACATGTATAAGGTGTTCTGGAATTTTTTTTGGATTTTTTTAACTACTGATGGTATCTAATTGGAATTATGTGCTTAAAAATAGTTTAATAAATAATTTATTTAAATAAGTAAAGTAACAAAATAAATTCCCAGAATTTTTTTCCCATAATCTACGGATTTTTACTGATTTATATAAAAATTTAAAGATTTTTATATAAAATATAGATTAAATGGGAATTTATGGAATTAAAAACAGATTATTTTAAAGCAATTTCGGCAATTTGCCGCATAACGAACCCGCCGGAACTGGGAACTGACCCAACCCGACAAATACTATAGTTGGAACACTGGGAGTATTCCGGGAGATTCCCGGGCAAATTGGGCACTATGGGTGTGTCCCAAGACAATTCGGGAAAATTCCCAACGGTGAAAATGGAAACTCAAATTTGGGTAACGTAGACCCCCCAAACACTCAGACTCCCTTAATGGAAAGTTAACCATTCTTGAATAACCACGTGTTGGCACTACTTGTATTCCCGTACCATAATCCAAACACGTTAAACTACTGACTTTGGCTGGCACGCGAAACGGTGCCCGGAAGCCAAACTGGAAACTAATACTACCCTGACGCCCATCACCATACCAATGTCATACAGACTCAATCCGGAGTAAAAACTCCTGACCAGATCCAAGTTATAACCATTACCAACTTAGACACTGATTTGAATCCATACTTGCATGGGTATTATTAAAGTTGGTCCAGCTGCTTGATCACTCTTGCGTTGAGATCACTACTCATACTGTGAGTTTCACTACCCCGCTTTTAACTGTTTTATTGTTTTACTTAGGTTGGAATGCATGTTAAAACTGTGTTGATTACACCAAATTGGGAGTGTGTTTCGTTCACCACTTTTAAACTGTGTTACTGTTTCCTGAGGTGATTTGCATGTTACAAAACTGTGTTAATTGCACCAATTTGCGATGAGGTAAATTTTATAATACATGGCTCGGCAAGCAGCAGGTGTTTGTTATGACACGGTTCGGCAAGCTGCAGGTGTCTATTATGACACGGTTCGACGAGCTGCAGGTGCTTGTTGTAACACAGTTCGTCAAGCTGCAGGTGTCTGTTAGGACACGGCTCGGCGAGCTGCAGGTGTTTGTCGTAACCCAGGCATGCTAGCTGAAGGTGTGTGTGTTGATAAATCCGCGAACTGTGACTTGTGCAATTAAACTTGTTAACACATGTTGTTACACAACAATTAAACCAGTGGAACTCACGCAGCGTTTAGCTGACCTTTTTAAAACTAACATGCATTTCAGGTAACTTGAGACTGGTGTGATCGGTGTATGTTGTTAAGATATGTTTGTAGGTGTACCCGGATATAGAAGCATGTGGCTTAGAAGACTTATGTGGTTCATGGGAACACGCAGTTGTAACATACATGTAGTATGTAATCAACGTTTTGTAAGTAATAAAATGTAGTGTCTTTATAAACAATGTGCTTGTACCAGCGGTGTCTGTTGCATCCCGTATATTTCTCTTCCGCTGCAAGTTGGGGTGTGACACTACACTCCGCAGCAAAACAGTGTCGCTGAAAGGAAGAACAGAACTTTAATCAAAACTGCAAGAACCATGCTTGCAGACTCAAAGCTTCCAGTCAGCTTCTGAAGTGAAGCAGTTGCAATGGCTTGCCACACACTTTACAGAGTCTTAACAGTCAAACCAACGAAGAAGACCTGTTTTGAGATGATCAACCGACGTAAACCGAATTTGAAGTTCTTAGAACCATTTGGAGCGCCATGTACTGTAATCGATCAAGATGGCAAATTTGGAGCTAAATCACTCGAAGGTTTCTTTGTCGGATGAAGAGTTTACGTTCCCTCGTTGAGAAAGGTTATTGAAGCACAACATGTTGATTTTTTTAACTATACGGATCCTGTTCAGAGAAAAGGTGATGCATGGTTATTCAACTATTAAGACTTGTGGAAATCATTTGATTTACCGGAAGAACCACCCGATGAAGAAATTACAACTCTTTAGTATCTTCATCAATCAGCAAATCAAGAGCAAATCATTAGACCAATTGTGGTTAATCAACCCACGTTGGGATCATCTTCTTCTGGTGCTAGTTCAAGTAATAGCGGGGGGGTCAAGAAACTCAAACAGAACAAGTGACACCGACTACAGAACCAGTCAATACTACAGTGAATCCTAATCTTTCTGAAGCACAGAGTTCAGACTCGGACGAGGCTCCAACATTCGATGCCGATGGAGAATCTTCTTCAGATGAAGAAGCAGAGCAGATTACAAGTTTAATGAATGAATCTGTAAGCTTGAGTAGTGCTCCTGAAGTTGAAGTAGTGGTAGATCAACATATCACAAATCAAGAGAATACTATGGTTGTTCCAGGCGAAGTGATGCCAAGATCATATTCTTATCATCCGTCAAATTCTATAATAGCCGAATTACAAGCTGGTGTGAGAACACGGAGTCAAATAAACAAAGCTTTGAGCTGTTTCTATACTCGTGTTGCTCCAATTCAAGAGGATTGCTACTATTCATGTTTCATATACCAGATAGAGCCAAAAAGTGTTTATGAAGCTTTAGGCGATGAAAACTAGGTACAAGCAATGCAAGAGGAACTGTTACAGTTCGAAAAGTTAGGAATGTGGAAGTTTGTAGACCTACCTGAAAATCAGAAAGCGATTGATACTAAATGGGTCTTTAAATGCAAGCGAGACGATCGAGGGGTTATAGTTCGAAACAAAGCTCGGCTTGTTGTCAAGGGATTTCACCAGCAGGAAGGGATAGACGACACGGAAGTCTACGCACCAGTAGCTCGCTTAGATTCTATTCGAATATTTCTTGCATTCGTAGCATGGAAGCGATTTAAAGTCTATCAGTTGATGTCAAATTAGCTTTTCTGTAGGGAAAATTACGCGAGAAGGTGTACGTCGGACAACCACCGGGGTTTGTCTATCCACTCAACAAAAAGAAAGCATATCTTCTTGATAAAGCACTTTACGGTTTACACCAAGCCCGGAGAGCTTGGTACGAGACGTTATCGCAACATCTCGTGGGAAACGGCTTTGTTAGAAGAACTGTGGATAGTACTCTCTTCACCAGAGACGTTGGTAGTCATCTTATTATAGTTCAAATCTATGTGGACGACATCATCTTTGGATCAACGAATGATAGTCTTTGCAAGGAGTTTGAGGGCATCATGAAAAAGAAGTTCGAAATGTCTTCGATGGCGAAATGAAATTCTTCCTCGGATTGCAAGTAGATCAACTTCCAGATGGTATTTTCATTCATCAGACCAAGTATGTGCACGACATCTTGAAGAAGTTTGATATGCAAAGCTCGAAGCCGTTATCTACTCCTCTTGCTCTTAATCATGGGATTTGCATCGACGAAACTGGAACCAAAGATGATGAGACGCTCTACAGATCAATGATAGGATCGCTGATGTATCTGACGGCATCGCGCCCAGATATCATGTATCCTACCTGCCTTTGCGCCAGATATCAGTCCAGCCCGAGAATATCACACATGCAGATCGTGAAGCGAATCTTCAGATACTTGGAGGGATGTCCAAGCACTGGCTTGTGGTAACCGAAGAATGATAACTTCGATCTTGTAGGATATGCTAATTCTGATTTTGGTGTAGATAAGTTGAATTCAAAATCGACTACAGCGGGATGCCTGTTCTTCGGAACAAGACTGGTAGCCTGGCAGTGTAAGAAACAGACTACAGTCGCTCTCTCTACCTGTGAAACTGAGTATATCTCGGCCTCCAGCTGTTGTTCACAGATTCTGTGGATACAACAGCAGATGAGAGACTATGGTCTGCAATTTCTCGACACTCCGTTGTATGTTGATAATAAGGCAGCCATTGATATAACCAAAAATCTGGTTCATCACTCAAACACTAAACACATTGAAATTCGTTATCACTTCATCTGTGACTGCTACGAAAAGAAGTTGGTGCGAATAGAAAAAATCCACACTGACGAACAAAAGGCTGATTTTTATACCAAACCATTTTCTTTATCACGGTTTAAATACATGTTGAGAATCAATGGTATGAAAAATTTGCTGACAGGTGCGGACGCTGAGGTTGAATACGGATCGGACGACGAGTTCGCGTGATCCACATTGGTTTGTCTATATCTATCTAGTTTAGAATTTTATTAAAAACTAAAATACAAAAATATGTTTTTGATTTTAGGGGGAGAAATGTTAGAGAAAATATAAAAACATTTGAAAATTTTAAAAATTCAAAAACATATGAAAAAAGCAAAAAGTACAAAAAAAATTGATTGGAAAAGACAAAAAGGATTCGATGTCACAAAAAGGAAATGATAGTACGTCAGTGGACTATCACAGTATGCTAAAGAAATGTAAAGTTTAAAAGTGATAAACAAGTCTTACTGTGGATGTGTCGATAGGCTTCACACGTTTAGTAAACTGTTTTCGAGATATAAACTAAATTTTACAACTGCTTAATCTTGTGGATTAACTAAATTTTACAACTGCTTAATCTTGTGGATTAACTAAATTATCTTGGATATATAAACTAAATTATCTTGGATATATGGACTTAGTATTCCGAAATTTCGTTTGAGAGATCGCCTGATTCTGAGATACGAGGTCTTTATAGATAGTTGATATCTGGGGTATTATACAAGTTCTTCTGATTTTGCGGAAGCAATAGCCTAGAACTTCTACAATACTTTTGAAATTAAACCCCTAAACTGCATGCAATCTTGAAAAGTATTGAAAGATCTAATCATTTGCAGTGCTGAAAAGATTCCTTAAATGGAACACAACTTATAGACGAGCCTTCATCTCTTTGTCTGTACGGTAGTACTAACCTGAGCTCTCAAGGTCTCGCACTAACCCAAATATAGATATCAATTACGCTATATTCAATTGTAAGATGAAATCTAGGGAATCTTGATACGGGAGTATAATCAAGAAGTGGGAACCGCAGACAAGTCAAGTTTCATAAATCATACCTTAACATATCTTGGAACAGTTGAGAAACGTGGTAAAGTTTAAGTGGACAAACATATCGACAATCTAGGTAAACGTTTTTAAAACTTAAATTCATCAAAAGGTCAACAGTACTGGTGATATGTCTCAATCAACTGATATGATCCTTAGACACGAATTCACAAAAATATGTCTGTAAATATGTTTGTACATAGTATACATTTTCCTGTACATAGTTTATCAGCTTTACAGACTAAATCCAAAAAGATTTTCAGTGTGTTTTAGCATAAATTACAAAAATACAAAAAGATTTTGTTTCTACATTGTTTTCAGCAAACCAATGTTGGAGAACGGGTCTTCGAAGTCTGGTAAGATGCTAAACTGGTGGGACTTTCATTAAAAACGGGCTGGAAGCTAATCTGTAAAATCTGAAAAGTCAAAATGATGAAAAGTTCATTAATTTGAAACTTTGGTTTTTAAAATATCAACAGTTTGTTCGTAACGGGTCAAACCAGGGTCATTAACTTGAACTCGGCAAACAAATCGATTAACTAAGGTCATTAACTTGGACTTGGTCAGCTGAGTAGATTTTCATAACTGGTAAAAAGTGGAAAGTTCAGGGTCTTAATTGAAAATTTTAAAAAATTTGAATTTGACGTTAGGCAAGTTTGGCCGAACTTGCTTAACTGCTTAAAAGTTCATCTGACAGCAAGTTCGACCGAACTTATGGCTGTTGGCTGGTTTGTGAAATTGCTAAGTTCGGCCGGACTTCATGGGCCTTAGAATTTGGGCTTGCAAGTTCGTTCGAACTTGCTAGGGTATTGATATCCAGCAAGTTCGACCGAACTCATTACTTGCACCTATTAACTCTCTGAGCGAACTTATAAGATCTTGAACGATTTGTGAAATTGTCATTTAAGAGCCGTTACTCTGCCAAAATTTGGGTTGTTTTAAGTGATTCGCACACTTATTATAATGGAAGAGGTGCGTATTTGACATTTGATCCATAAATTGAACGTGAATTGATGAACATAGATCTGTAATGATAAATCTGGTAGTTCTAGGGTTCTGATAGTCAAATTGAACTTAAAATTATGATACATAACTAAAATCGACCAGAAATTCGAGATTAATCTGGTTAAAATGATTGCTATTGAGTTGAATAGATTTGTTGTTGAAGAAGATAACAAGTTCGGCCAAACTTGTTATCAAGATCGACCGGACTTGCTAACTAAACATTGAATAAAATTTGAGCAATTCAAGTTCGACCGAACTTCTGTTTAAAATCTGAAAATGTTGAGATCATAAGTTCGACCGAACTTAGGTTTTAAAATGTTGTATTGTATAAGTTCGCCCGAACTTATGTTTGTTTTTGTTGAACATCTGTATAGTGCATGTTAGGGCGAACTTGAATAAATCTGATTGTTAACACATATTAAGTTTGCCCGAACTTGATGAAAATGTGTTTAAAAAATTTTGCACTTTTTCTCGAAATGCATGCTAAGTATTTTGCGTCGTTTTTCAGGTTCAAGAACTAGTGCGTGTGATCAAGGTGGACTTTTCTAAGTTCCATAATACTTGTATCACGCTCGACAAAACGATTTGTCCGTCACTGAAGGAGTACGAAAGCATCCTAAAGTTTTTGAAGGATTGCCCTATTCACAGAGCCATTACAGAGCGCACAGTATCTTATCATTCACATACTTATCATTTCTGGATGAACGTGAAGCTCAGCGAAGATAAGAAGACCATTATTTCATCTGTTCAAGTTGGGCTTGAAGTAAAGGAGATCACTGTTACTGAAGACGATATTCGAAGGATTTTGCAATTTAATGATGACAAAGACGATCCTATTTTCTTAGACGAAAAGAGGGTGAGAGGTTGTTTTTACAGGATGGGTTATAAGGGCAGCGTGAATAAGCCGACTCTGAAGAAAGGGGAAGTTCCTAACCCCTACAAATTACTCATGCATGCTATCATACACACTTTTAGTCACCGTAAGGCGGGCTAGACGATGTGCAAGACTACATGGCCGGTATGGCAACGGCGTTGATTTTGAAGAAGCCATTCAATTATTCAAAGCTTGTGTTTACACATATGACGAAGAATATGGATGATTCGAGGTTATGTTTATATCCAAGATTCGTGCAGATGCTAATCGATGAGAAGTTCACAAACATTGCACGTGATCCGAATGACGTCTTATATCTCAGTCACCTTGATGATACTACTGTCAAGAAGTTGATAAAGTTTCAAAAGCAAGATTCACCACCGGTAGCAAAGCCAGTATTTGGGGCGATTAAAGATGAAAATTATATTGCGCCGGCTGACAACAAATGGAGAAAAGATGGTAGCGGTGACGAGAAAGAATTAAATGATGTAAGGAATGGTTTAAAGCCTTCAATCCTAAAGCTCGAAGCGCATGGTTTCTAAAAGCCGAAGTCGAAAAGCCTAAAAAGAAGCGAGCGGCTAAGAAAGTTGATACAATGCTTGTGGATGAAGACGAACCTGTTAATGTTCAAGCTGAAGCTGGTTCTAGCGCAGCAATGGTTACTGAGAGTCAAGAAGTTGAGAAAACGACTCAAGAAGATGATGTTATATCAGCTACTTCCGAGAACGATGATGATTCTGATGATTCACTCGAGAAGATTACTAAGAAGACAATAGCAGAGACTGAGGCAGAAAAAGTTAAAGAGACTGATGCTGATTTGATCCAAATCTTGAAAAAGAGTCTGATGAGGAATGTCCCAAGAAAAAAGCTGAGCGTGTGAAGTCTGCTACAGTTTCAATGACAAAGACTACAGGGTCTCCTCAGGCAAAAGGCAGGAAGAAAGCAAAGAAATCTCAAAACCCTGCTAGTCGTCGATACAAAGGAAAGCCAAAAAGCGCAGAAGTTACACAAGAACCTTCTGGCGCACAGGAGAAAGGAGTAACACAAGAACCTCCTACACAAGAACCTCCTGTTGTCATTAATCTGAAGCTGAACGTCCAGGAGTCACACAAGAACCTCCTATTATTATTTCATCGGAAGCTGAAAGGCCATGAGTAACACAAGAACCTCCTGAGTCTAGTTTATTGGAAGTTCCAGTGATTCAATCTCCAGATCCAAAGTCTGTTCAACCTGAAGGATCTACACCGAAAACGACACCAAAGCCTACTACTCCAAAGTTAACACCAAAAACTCCAAGATTAAATCTATTTGGTGATATGCATAATGAGCCAATTAGTCTTCAAGATCTGAATGATTTCTTTCCTGACACTAATGTTGATCTTCTCAAAAAGCGTGTGAAGATTTAGAAGAGAAAGTTCAACAGAATGAAGCTGAGAAAGCTGAACTGATAAAGAAAATGAACCAAAGCCCAGTAGAGAAAGAGTTGTTGGATGATAAAGTCAAAGTGTTGGAAAACGAAAGAGAATTTTTCAAAATTGAGAGTCTGCAAGACGCTAATGAGAAGCTACAAACAGAAATTGTTGATCTGAAAGCAATTCAAGCTCTAAACGATCGAAGGTTTTCAAGGATGCAGAAAGTATTATCTAATGCTCTGAGTATTGATTTCATTGTTGAATATGATCGTTTAGACAAGCATGAAGCAAAAGAGAGAGCAGAGAAAGAGCTTGCTGCTAGTGGTAAAGGTAAAGGTGTTAAAGGTGAAGCATCTAAATCATCTGAAGCTGCCGAAAAGCCTGTTGATGAATCTACAAAAGCTTCTGAGTCCGAGATTGCTAAGGTTGATGAATCTGTCAAGCCTTCTGTCCTATAATTGCGTCTGAAGAAAAGGACGATGAAGAAGCAGAAGATGAGGATAAAAATGATAACGACAAGAAAGATGATTCTGATTATGAAGATTGGAATAATGCGGATGATGATGATGATGATGATCAGGGAGGAGTTAGTATGAAAATCAGTGATGCAAAATTCTCTGATGACTTTGATTATTCTTCTCTAATGGATGATGAATCAAACAAGATGGATGATCAAATTGAGGGGGAGTCAGGGCAAAAAGGGCCTACTGATGATATAGACATGATTGATGTTGATAGATCTGCAAAGCCTGTTGCTGCCGTTCCGAGAAAGCCTATGATATTGATGCTTGAACATAACGTAGAGGAAGGCGAGTACGTGCACAATTACACTAAAGAAGGTTTGGCAAAATTGATTGAAGTTGATGCTAAAATACTTGACTTTGATTTTGAAGAGCAAGTGTTGAATGTTAACACATTTGAGCCAAATGATTATTAGTATATACGAAGGTTTGAAGCTGATGAGTACAACAGAGTGATAGTAGAGGATTGATCTTCAGATGATGAAAGTAATGAAACTGCGAAGTTCGCCGGGTCTAACACTAATAGTTTTCTTACTTTCGAGGAGATGTACAAGCAATTAAATGAAGATATGTTGAAAGAGAAAATCGAAGAATCAATACGTGAAGGTAAAGTTCCGAAACCAATGACGAAGGAGGAAATAGCTGAAGCTAAGAAGTCCTGGTTCAAAGAGATGCCGTGTGAACGTAAGTTTCGACGTCCTCTAGCATTCTTTACCAGAGATAAAGATGTGTCGTTGGGGGATATCCTAAGTTGGGGGTGGTTCAAGGAGTTGAATGTGTATGCTATAAAATGTGAGTTTCGAGTGCAATACTTCAAATACTTAGCAGATTTCAAGACACTACCGTACTGGGATGCGGAGGAGCTTGTTCAAACTGTGAATGTCACATATCATATGAAATTTATTTATCAGTTATTATGGAAGATGATCAAGTGTGAAGCGACAAAGGGGTTTAAGTATTGGAAGCTGTTTATTCCAAGACGTCGCATCAAAACAAATAAGAAGACAGTGGAAAAAGATATAACGTTGATTATGAAACGACCAAGAACGATGAGAAACATGCCATTGATGCCGATTGAGAAAAATTTCTATCCAGTGTTCAAGTGGTGGCAGATAGATCCAACCACATGTCAAGCTATTTTTGTGTTATGATTTGAAGAACATCTGGATATCACAAAGAAAAGAGTTGAGATATTGGGGTTTCAGGGCATGAGAGGGTTGTGGAGAACAATCAGGATACTGACCTGATGTGGCTAGTGAATTGCTCGAGAGAAGACATCAAGTGCTTGTTTTATAGCAAGATAATGTTCGAAGAACGTGAGAAAGAACAAGCCTTGCAATATCAAAGGGTCGTTAATGTGTGCTATGCTCAAGAAGTTAATTCTGGAAGGATGTGGGAAACAAACTGGAGAGAGCTAGAGCGAGTTGAATTTCTGAAAGAAGAGAAGCGTCTAGAAGCTATACACGAGAAAGATAGGGCGGCAAGGCTTAGAAGGTTTCAGTTCATGAACAAAGTGCCTCCTACATATCAGACGCCAGATCCGAAGCAAGAACGACGAAAGAAGCCTTACAAGAATTTCTTCGGTCGTGTTCGTTAATGTTTATTTTGAAGATAGAGTTTTGATGACTGATACAAGACGAAGACGATATCCAAGGGGGAGTCTTTTGGTGCAGAATGTCTATGTCTTAATCTTATATCGAGTCTGTATAGATTAGAGTTTAATAGGCTAGCAAAAAGTAGTATTTATATGTTAAAGGGTCAAGTTCGCTCATGAGATGCATGTATTATCAAGTTCGGCCGAACTTGCCATGGCAAGTTCGCCCGAACTCATAACCCTCACCAGCTAACTTCAACTCCTATAAATAGCTATCATGTCAATCTCATTTGTAACTTTGGCATCTTAGAGGCGAAGCTCTGTCAATCTGGAGACTTGGCGTTATATCAATAAAATTGACGATTAATTGACTAATTCTTATTGTTTGGTAATCATGTCGTAATATTTCCGCTATTATGGACATTAGATATCAAATCTAGGTTCCTATGCTATCAGGATCGGTCCTACAGCATTCACTTGGCTACTTGATATCATGGTGACATACTTTACAATTCTTGTAATTTACATTCTTGTTTATGTTATCATTCATGACCCTCCTTGTTGTCTATGACAACTTGTGTAGTGGTGAATCATATAAAGAGGATAAATGGATGATTATCATCCTACCTCCATGCTTGACTTACTGGAATACTTAAGAGGTACCAAAGTGGATGGTTCATCCTCCCACCTCCTACATGACCTTATATGACTATGTATATATTATGGACTATGATATAATCCTAAAAACCGAAACCTTAATAATGGCTAAGTAATCATCTATCGAGATATTAAGTTTATCACTAAAGTACGTAGTTCCTTGTCATGATTCTAATAGGTCTCGAACCTATGAAACCATATCGACCTCTTTTTGGGTTATCATAGTGTCAAGAACAAGTGCTATGTCTTAGTGAATATTTTCGTACCTAATACTTTAATTCTTATTTCCGTAGTCTTGCTCGAATAATCTGAATCTATCATTACACTCCTAACTAATACCTATGTTCTTCTTGTAGAAGGACAAGGTGCTAAACTCGAAACATCACAACAAAGCTCTCGGGATTACTTTAAGTGGAACACTTAGCAAAACCGTGAGTACACTCGACCCATTTACTGTTTTAATCACTTTTTGGGTTGTAACATGTTTACCTATCAAAATACACATATCACAAACTCATGCTTTTACATGCTCAATCCTTATACATGAATACTTGTTATGCCTAGATACATGCTTTATTATACATTCTTGATCATTAACTTAGCTAGCCCAACTTATCATATATAGCGCTATAGGAGTAGCATGCCACTCGTCGGGGTTATGTTAAGATATTCATTCTCATATTAGTCTTGTCGCTTTTGTGGCAAGGGAAGCTCGATCTCGTTAAAACTTTTGTGGAAACTCGGGGTTTGATCTAGTATTGCATGATTAGTATGAACTTTGCTTACAATTACCGTGTGGATTATACTTATGCTATGTATCACCAAATTTGTGTACTCGCCTTTGCCTTTGCATTGAACTCGTATTTTTAACATGTTAGCGGTTGATGAAGATTTTTCCATGAAATTGGAGTAGTGATGATGCTTAGATACACATATAGACGTTAGGTTTATGAAATGTTGTATCAAATTTTGCCCTTTCTTATTGTTGTATTTGAAATTCCTTGCAATGTATGACAATGTTGTTATGAATGAAATATGGGTTTTATTTAAATATTGTCACAAATTAGTATTTATGAGCAATGAGCAATCTATTTCGTCCCGCGTCGATGTTTCCGCCATTGGTTGGGGTGTGACATATTGGTATCAGAGCCATAACTATAGGAATTAGGTAGAATTGCCATGTTCGACCTAGTCTATAGTTTAAGTGCTCATTTTTGGCCATTCTTATATCATGCTTAAAACTTTAATATTCCTCATTGCTTCTTCCTTATCTTTTGGTCTTAAATTTACATAATGTCTTTCCTAAGACATTTTACATAATATACTTGAAGACTTGAAGACACTCATGATGCAAACGAGACGGTTGCAACAAGATAGGTCCAATAACTTACAATTTTTGGTGAAATCTCTCATTCCGCTTATTCAATTTTTCATGAAGTTATACCATCAAGTTAGGAGTGATATACATCTTGATGGAAACTTCCATTTCATACTCTAGTGGATCTTACAAACGAGTCGGAATATGCTCCTCGTTTAGTAAGAAACAACCACACTTAAGGTACGAAATCGTCAAGTTAGGGGTGAAACCCGCATCTTGTCGATTAAGTCCCATTCCTTGATTTTCGCCCTCGCCAAAGGTTCGATTAATCGATTAGAGACGTGTAGTAACTGGAAGGGTAAAATACCGTTAGTCGCTTCTTGATGAGAGTATTTTACCTATAGGCCAAAGCATGTTTCTCTAATTAGAAAGGATCTTCGATTCACTTTGGAATTATCGATGTTCTCTACCCGAAACAATCTCATGTTTTATTGAGCCAATCTTTTATGTTACTCAATTTTTATGTGATTTTATACTTGTTACCTTATTTGTTTCGAACCGTTGCACATTTCGCACGTCTGTCGCAATAAAAATAATACTAACTCCCGTGAACACACTAAATTTATACTCCTTATTCGCACCCATATGTGATTATACATGCTATGTTTAATGAATTCATGTAAACTTTGTGATCTATACTTGATGAACCATGCAATCTTATGTGAACCATGCAATTTTGTGAACCATGCTTGAACCTTATACATGCTTATTCATTCACAACTTGTATTTCCCATATTATGATCAAGTCTCAGCCCCTTTTCTTCTATGTTGAACCTCTAGATGAACTCCCCAATCTCGAACAAGAAGTCCAAGAGGTCCAACAGCAACAACAACAACAATGAGAACTCTATCTCCAAGCAAGAACTCGCCGGTCTTGTCGCCGAGCAATTGGCCGATCAAATGGCCTGTTTCATACCTGATATTGTTAGCCAACTTCAAATCATCAATACCGAAACCCCCAAATCCTCTGCCGACTCAAAAACCGACAACCCCAAAACGTCCTTCCAATTCAAGCATTTCATGGCTTGTAAACCAGTCGAATTCACTGGCATGGACGGTGTCACTGCCATGATCAATTGGTTTGACGCGATGGAGCTTACCTTTCTCCTGGGCGGGTGCCCTGATGAACTTTGAACCCTCAACGCTACCGGGGTCTTTCGCCAGAGAGCCCTCGAGTCGTGGACTATGGAACGCAACATGCGTGGCAACGAAGCAGCCCACGCCCTCACTTGGGACGAGCTTAAGCAGCTCATGAGGAATCAGTTCTGTCCTCCCCACGAGACCCAGAAGCTCGAGAACGAATTTTTGGAATCTCTTATAGCAAGGGAGCGACGCCGAGGGACTGATCACTCGCTTCAAACAGTTGAGTATCGCCGCAAATCAAAGAACCCTCGAAGAAGCCTTTAGCATAACCATCTAGCTTAACCACAACTGCATCCTTCAGGGGGCCTACGACAAGGTTCCTACGAAGCATGCGCATCACGCCACCGCCAATACCACCACTACCGAATCGCCTCCCCCTCAACCCAAAATGAACAACGTAAAGAACAAGAAGCGAAAGGCTTCGGTTCAAAACAACGCGGTTGTCACTCCGCCTAACCCTACACCTCTAAATGCCATCTCAACCACCCAAAACAATGATCCACCCAAACGAAACTACACCGGCACTTGGCCTAAGTGTGATCGTTGCACCTACCACCATCTCCCTAATACCCCGTGTCGAAAATGCGCCAACTGAAACCGGATAGGGCATCTTTCTAGCCATTGTCACCATCCCCAAAGCAACCAAGCCATTATCCCTAACCCTAACCTGAACCAAACTAAGCCTCAACGTCAGAATGCTCCCGTGTGAGCACGTTACAAATGTGGTGATCTCAATCATCTCGCCAATGTCTGTCCTCTTCTCAGCCAACAGCATCAGCATCATCAGCAGCAGCAGCCTAAGCCTGCAAAGGGGCGAGCTTTCATGCTTACCTCCGCTCAAGCCCAGAGCTCTAACGTCGTTATCACTGGTACATTCCTTGTGAACCATATTTATGCTACATGCCTATTTGATACTAGTGCCGATGGAAGCTTTGTATCTCTAGAATTTGAACCCTTGCTTAAGTGCGAACGATCTAAAATGCCTAATCCTTTCGTTGTCGAAGTCGCTAATGGTAGAACCATCTCTGTTGATTCCGTTCTTTCTAGTTGATCTTTGATTCTTAACGATCATTCGTTCTCCATTGACCTTATCCCCATGCAAATGGGTAGTTTCGACATCATAGTAGGCATGGATTGGCTTATGCGAGTTCATGCCGAAGTTGTTTGCTCTGAGAAATTTATTCGCCTCCCTCTTCCTCAAGGTGATTCTCTACATGTCTATGACGAGAAACCTTCTAAAGGTCTCAAGCTTATCTCGTACATCAAAGAGAACAAGTAAGTAAGGAGTACTTTGCCTTTCTCGCCCATGTTGTGGAAAAGAAAGACAAATGTCCTAGCATAAATGATGTTCCTATCGTTTGTGATTTTCCTTCTGTTTTCCCTGAGGATCTTCCTGGTCCTTCGCCTCCTCGAGCTGTTGATTTTCGTATTGATCTTATCACTGGCGCAACTCCTGTTGCAAAAACTCCCTACCGTTTAGCACCCTCGGAGATGCAAGAGCTATCGAGCCAACTTCAAGAACTTCTTGATAAAGGCTTTATACACCCTAGTACTTCCCCTTGGGCGCTCCCGTGTTATTCGTCAAAAAGAAAAATGGGTCTTTTCGGATGTGCATTGACTATCGTGAACTCAATAAGCTAACAGTCAAGAACCGATACCCACTTCCTCGCATTGATGATCTCTTTGATCAATTGCATGGCGCGAAGTGCTTTTCTAAGATTGATCTCCATTCTGGCTATCATCAACTTCGGGTTTCCGAGGAAGAGGTACCCAAAACCGCTTTTCGCACACGTTATGGACACTGCGAGTTCGTGGTCATGCCTTTTGATTTGACCAATGCACCTGCAGTGTTTATGGATCTCATGTACCCATGTGTAAGTCTTTTCTTGATCATTTCGTCATTGTATTCATCGACGATATCCTAATCTACTCCAAGACGAAAGAAGAGCATGAACGACATTTGCATCTCATTCTTCAGCTATTGCAAACCGAACGTCTTTATGCCAAATTCTCAAAGTGTGAATTTTGGCTAAAAGAGGTTCAATTCTTAGGTCACACCGTCAATGAACTCGGTATTCATGTGGACCCTGCAAAGATAGAAGTTGTGAAGAATTGGATTGCACCTAAGTCGCCCTCTGAAATTCGTTCGTTTCTTGGCCTAGCTGGGTATTATCGTCGTTTCATCTTGAAGTTCTCAAAAATTGATGTTCCTTTGACTTCGTTGACTAAAAAAGATAAACCTTTTGTTTTGGGTCCTGAACAAGAGGAATCTTTCCAAACACTCAAGGACATGCTTTGTAATGCTCCTATCCTCACTCTCCCCGATGGGAACAACGATTTCGTCGTGTATTGCGATGCCTCTAACCAGGGTCTTGGTTGCGTACTCATGCAACGAGACAAAGTAATCGCTTACGCGTCGAGACAACTCAAAATTCATTAGAAAAACTATACTACTCACAACCTTGAACTTGGTGCAGTTGTTTTTGCATTAAAGATTTGGCGACACTACCTTTATGGTACAAAGTGTACGGTCTTCACCGACCATAAGAGCCTCCAACATATCTTTGTTCAAAAGGAACTCAACGTGCATCAACGTCGTTGGGTAGAATTGTTAAATGACTACGACTGTGATATTCGCTACCACCCTGGTAAGGCGAATGTTGTGGCCGATGCACTTAGTCATAAGACTCATGTTAAGAGTGTTCGTTGCTACCAATTCGTGGGAAAACTCAACGAGTTGATTCGTCAAGCACAATTTGCCGTTATCAACGAGGGTAACCTCGGTGACGAGTTGAATTGTGGAGTCGGAAACCCACTCGAAGCTAAACCAGATGGTATTCTTTATTACCATTTTGGTTTCCTGATCGTCTAAATCTTCGGTCTACTTTGATGAACGAAGCCCACAAATACCGGTACTCCGTTCATCCTGGAGCTGATAAGATGTACCATGACTTGCGTGCATCCTATTGGTGGCCTGGAATGAAACGTGATATTGCCCTTTACGTATCCAAATGCCTTACGTGTTCCAAAGTCAAGGAAGAACATCAACGTCCATCTGGTTTGCTCGAACAACCAGAAATTCCGGTATGGAAATGGGAGAGCATTGCCATGGATTTCATCACAAAATTGCCTCGAACTTCTTCTGGTCATGACAGCATTTGGGTCATTATTGACCGATTGACCAAATCCACGCATTTTCTCGCTATTTGTGAAGATTACAAAGTCGATAAATTGGCTCGTATCTACACGGATTAAATCATTAGTCGCCATGGTACTCCTCTTGATATTATCTCAGATCGCGATGCTCGTTTCACATCTTGCCTTTGGCAAACTTTTCAATCCGCCCTTGGCACCCAGCTTAATCTTAGCACCGCTTTTCATTATCAGTCTGATGGTCAAATCGAGCATACTATCCAAACCTTGGAGGATATGCTTCGGTCATGCGTAATCGATTTTGGCGGCAATTGGGATTCGCACTTACCCTTAGTTGAATTCTCGTACAACAATAGTTATCACGCTAGTATTCAAATGGTTCCATTTGAAGCATTATATGGTCGTAAGTGTCGTTTGCCTATTTGTTGGCACGAGATTGGAGATGTGCAAATCACCGGTCCCGAGCTAATACAAGAGACAACGGACAAGATTCTACAAATATGTGATAATCTCCTCAAAGCACGAAGCCGACAAAAGAGCTACGCTGACAAAAGACGCAAGCCCTTGGAATTTAATGTAGGTGATCTTGAACTTCTCAAGGTGTCCGCTTGGAAAGGCGTTGTCCGTTTTGGTAAGAAAGGCAAACTCGCTCCTCGCTATGTGGGTCCTTTCAAAATCTTGGAAAGGATTGGCAAGGTAGCATATCGACTGGACCTACCTCAAACGCTCAACAATGTTCATCATGTGTTTCATGTTTCAAATCTAAAGAAGTGTCTAGCCGAATAAGGACTTCAAGTTCCGCTCGAAGATCTTCAAATCAATGTGACATTGCATTTTGGGGAAAAAACGGTCGAAATCATGGACCGAGGAGTCAAGTAGCTACGACGCAGTCGAATCCCTATCGTAAAAGTTCGTTGGGAAGGGAAACATGGTGCCAAGTTTACTTGGGAACTCGAGAGTGATATGAAGACTAGGTATACGACCTCTTCATTGCATCTTCCTAAATTTCGGGACGAAATTTCCTAAAGGATGGGAGACTGTAACGCCTCGCGTTTTCCATACTTTCTATTTATAGCAAGCTCGTGTTGTATTCTATTTTCAGAAATCATTGTATTCGTAATCTTCATTTCGTTATAAACGTAGTAATCGAGACTTGAATCATAATGGAAATATACATTTTTGTCCCTATACTTGTTATACATACTCATACAATACATACACATGATGTGCAACCTCGACAACATGACATACTTGTTAATACGTGACTTTATACTTAATATATACTTTATATGTGATATCTATACTCGATCTCGATCACTTGAGTATACACATACGTTATAACATGTTACATGTGTATATAATACCTCAACATGTCATAAAATACCTTATAATATCAAATAAACCCGTAAACTTGTGACAAAGTAACAAAAATAAAAATGTTTTGCCCTGACCAGGTCCTTACAGACCGCAAGGGGAAACCCTTCCGGTCCGTAAGGCACTCTTGGCGGGCAGAATGTGTTTTGGCTCGCGGGTTTAGCACGAATCCCCACATTTTGGTCACACCCAATGGCCTTAAACCCTAACTAAAACTTCCCAAACACCTCCCAACTCTTCCACTATATAAACCAAGCTTCCCCAAGCCTCAAACACTTTCCAAACTTCATCTAATCATTGTCAAGCAGTCCCATATTGTTCCAAATTAGTTGCAACATCAGATTTTCGGGCAGATTGTACCACCTTCACAAAAGTGAGCATAACTTGCTCAAATCTTGGTCTTTTTACTTGATTCTTCTTTCATTTCACTTGGATAATCTTTAGGGTTGAATCCAAGGGTTCTCCATGGAGAATCCAGACCTGGAAATGCCCCTAAAGTGTCCCAAAACATTTTGTTTGTTTTCAAACTCTTTCAAACCTTGTTTATGTTCATCAAACTTGAGTCTAACTCATCTAAAACCTATGTCCGAATGCTTACAACACTTCTTGTGGTTGGTTAGGCTTAAAAACATGGTTGAGACATTCAAACAAGAGGATTTATCCTCATAATAATTCTGTTTTCATAGAGCTTCAAGCTCACAAGTGGGGCAAGTTCATAACTTGTTCATGTGTGTCCACCTTGGTTAGCTTGGGTTATCCTAAACTTTAAGACCACACATCACTTGATGATTTTCATCATTATCTCGAGTAGTTTGCTAGTTCTAAAGTGTCACAACCCCGCCTAATCGTTGACGAGTGTCAATGTGTGCTCTCCGGGTTGCCTACACTTGGCTACTTGATATCATGGTGACATACTTTACAATTCTTGTAATTTACATTCTTGTTTATGTTATCATTCATGACCCTCCTTGTTGTCTATGACAACTTGTGTAGTGGTGAATCATATAAAGAGGTTAAATGGATGATTATCATCCTACCTCCATGCTTGACTTACCTGAATACTTAAGAGGTACCAAAGTGGATGGTTCATCCTCCCACCTCCTACATGACCTTATATGACTATGTATATATATTATGGACTATGATATAATCCTAAAAACCGAAACCTTGATAATGGCTAAGTAATCATCTATCGAGTTATTAAGTTTATCACTAAAGTACGTAGTTCCTTGTCACGATTCTAATAGGTCTCGAACCTATGAAACCATATCGACCTATTTTCGGGTTATCATAGTGTAAGAACAAGTGCTATGTCTTAGTGAATATTTTCATACCTGATACTTTAATTCTTATTTCCATAGTCTTGCTTGAATAATCCGAATCTACCGTTACACTCCTAACTAATACCTATGTTCTTCTTGTAGAAGGACAAGGTGCCAAACTCTAAACATCACAACAAAGCTCTCTGGATTACTTTAAGTGGAACACTTAGCAAAACCGTGAGTACACTCGACCCATTTACCGTCTTAATCACTTATTGGGTTGTAACATGTTTACTTATCAAAATACATATATCACAAACTCATGCTTTTACATGCTCAATCCTTATACATGAATACTTGTTATGCCTAGATACATGCTTGATCATTAACTTAGCTAGCCCAACTTATCATATATAGCGCTATAGGAGTACCACACTGCCCGTCGGGGTTATGTTAAGATATTCATTCTCATATTAGTCTTGTTGCTTTTGTGGCAAGGGAAGCTCGATCTGTTAAACTTTTGTGGAAACTCGGGTTTTGATCTAGTATTGCATGATTAGTATGAACTTTGCTTACAATTAGCATGTAGATTCGAGTTATACTTTTTATACTTATGCTATGTATCACCAAACTTGTGTACTCGCCTTTGGCTTTGCATTGAACTCGTATTTTTAACATGTTACAGGTTGGTGAAGATTTTGCCATGAAATTGGAGTAGTTATAATGCTTAGATACACATATAGACGTTAGGTTTATGAAATGTTGTATCAAATTTTGCCCTTTGTTATTGTTATATTTGAAATTTCTTGTAATGTATAACGATGTTGTTATAAATGAAATATGGGTTTTATTTAAATATTTTCGCCAATTAGTATTTATGAGCAATGAGCAATCTATTTCGTCCCGCCTCGATGTTTGCCATCGGTCGGGGTGTGACAAGTGACTAGTCAAAGTTTTGGTCAAAGTTGCGCATAAAGTGAATTTTACGACGAAACTATTTTTGGGTATCAAAACACCAAGTTTTGATTCCAAACTAGTTTTATAAACTTAGTTAGACATGTCTAACTCATCTCTGCAATTTTTTTTCTTTATTAGGGTCATAAGTCGAGCGGTCCTGACCACCGCTTTGACTTTCGAATCCTACCCGTTTGGTCGATCTTATGATCTGACCAAACACATATTTGTGACCATAGTTGTATAGGGAATAACCTACTGAGGTTATACCTTATGGTCACAATGTTTGGTTAGTATTATGATAAGTAATTCTTATGTTCCGTAGAAATGACCAAATTGCCCTTTTTGCGTATAAATCCATTTTAAAAATATGTAACCAAATTTTTCACATATAAACTGATGTTATATCATTTTCAAACATGTTTGGGCATTTAAGACTTATCATAGGACATGTTTAACCATCCGGTCACGCGATTACGCAATTGAGACGTTAAAGTAGCATAAACTACCTTAACGAGTCATAACGGCTCAAAAGCACTTAGGATCCTTTCAAAATCGGAATGTTAAGCTTATTAAACCATATTATACGAGTCCCAATACTCGTTTGGTTTGTAAGACTTCATTCTATCTGAATCTTCCGTTTAAAGTCCCGACATACTAACATAGTTATCTGACACATTAGGACACGTTTGAGCTTTATTTATTCCATTGATTCAAGGACGTTCACGCAATCCCAAGTGAGTACATAGTTCCCCTCTTTTACGTTTTCTAAATGTTTTGGGGTGATTCATATGTGCCTATCACTGTTTTCATGTTTTCAAAACCAAATGATTATATATACATAGTACTTTATCCATTAATGATTTGAATCTGTTATCAATGGCTTAAATAATGATTTTCAAAATTTGTAAGACTCTTGTTGGTGTGTTTTTATATTCATGCCTAAAATACATTCATTAACAATGATCAAGCCGATTGGTAGTATGATATAGTGCTATAGGACTTGACACCCCATTCCCGCTTCCTAGGTTTGTTTGGAAGTTTGATTAGGGAATGTCAGAAACCAAATTTACCCCAAATAGATTTACCTGCGTGGTAAATTTATAACGTCAGCGAACAAGGCTAGATGTATTACCAAACGACCACAATGTGTTCATACAAAGTTTTCCAATTAAGCCATAAAGTTTATCTTTTATTGATTTCATAAACCAAAGCATACTTGGATATGCTAAACCAAAGTATAGTGTGATATACTACCAAAGCATAGTTACCAAAGCATACTTTGATATACTAAACCAAAGTATAGTTTGATATACTACCAAAGCTTAGTTGATATGCTAAACAAAGTATAGTTTGATATACTACCGAATCTCTTATTCCAAAACCAAAGTATAGTATGATATACTACCAAATCTCTTATTCATAAACCAAAATATATTTTGATATACTACAAATCCTATTGTCCTTAAACCAAAGTTATTTTGATATACTACCGATTCTATTATTTCAAACCAAAGTATATATTTATATATATACTACAAATCTTTTTAAAGCAAGTATTTTAAGTACCAAATATTTATCAAGGATTCATGGTTATTTTTGAAACCGTTTAAATATTGTCTCTTAATATCCAAAGCTATGAATCTAAATCACAAAATCTGTGTTCCTCACAGGTATTTATATGCTGACGTTTTGTTTTCACATATGTTTCAGGATCCATTGTTTTATGATTTGATTGCATGCTTCACATAGGATGGACGCGGGCCTTAGTGACTTTAAAACTTGAAACATAATTTGATTGTATTTTGTTTCCGTTATTCCAAAACAATGTAATTCAATAATTCAATAAAACAAAACTTTAAGTACCATGTGTTGTGAAAAAATTTCGTGTAACGTGACTCCCCGTTGTTTCCGCCACGGTTTGTTGTATTACGCGATCGGGGTATTACAGAGATTGGTATCAGAGCTCATGGTTAAAGGGAATTAGGTTATTAGCATTACTTTTGACCTAGTCTATAACCTTCATAGGACCCTAACACGAATTTTCTTGTGTTTAGATTCTTAATACAATACCATCACCTATCCTTAGGTGATTACCAAAAACAAAATATAATTGAAGGCATAAAGTCTAAAACAAATCATCGGTCTCTTTCTACCTTCAAAACTTTCAAAATCTCGTCAAATTTTGAGCTTTAATAATGTGAACATGTGCAATCCGGAAGGGTGGATGCCTGTACCCTAAGTTTTCTGTCTAAGGCTAGAGTGTTCGTAAAATCCGCGCACGAACAGTCACTCTGACCTGGGAACCCTTAGTGTGAGTGTCCACTTATAGGCTAAAGCATGTCTTCGCGATACATTATAAAGACCCATTTACTTTGATTAGTCACTGTGTCGTTTGTTTGTGTTAGGTAACATACAAATGATCACATTCCTTATGATTCGTAGATATTTTAACATTCAATCTTGATCATCCAATATCATCTCACTTGTTTTCTCTCACGATTTTCCCGCTCTTTTAGAATGCCTCCTCTATGTGGCAATGCCAAACAATGGAATTGGCTACTAAAATCGCCCAACAATTAGGCGTACTACTTGGTGGAACCATTGAGTTAGCTATAGCCATAACTAATCTTGAGAATGAGACTATTGGTGAGACACCAAAGAAGACAAAAGCCAAGCCTTCAAAAAATCAAGGAAGCGTAAAGCTTCAAAGAATCGTACAATGATTGCTCCAATTCCGCTTAACCAAGTGGGACTTAGCCAGGTGGCCCCGCCACCCGCTAAGAAGCCATACAGAGGAAAAGCGCCTCCGTGCAATCAATGTAACTTTCATCACTACGCCAGTGTCTGTTGCCGAAAATGTTCAAGTTGTGGACATTTTGGTCATACAGCTAGTGCCTGTCGTTTGGCCACTACGCCAAACCAAACTATGGCAGTTCCTAGTCAACTTATCGCAACCCCTCATGCGATACCTGTTTGTCCTAACTACCCACATGGAATCTGCTTCAATTTTGGTTATTCTAATCACTTCAATTAACCTGGTTGGAAAATGACGACTCAATGTATGGGCACAAGATTTACACTAGCAATATCAAGGCTTGTGTTGATGTCTGGATAAACAGTTAAACTTTTATGTTTTCTATTTATTTTCCAAGAATCTTGAAAACACTTTGATTGTTCTATAAATAAATTTGGTTGTTCCCATTTCATTTACAAAACCAATGTGTTGCGTGTATACATGGCATACCGCTACAATACCGACACCAAGGATACTGTTCTTTGCACTACTCCCGTGGCTTCATACATATTTGTGATCGCTTGCGATCTCCACAAAAAAAAAAATATGTACTCGTTTCCTCTAAGATACAAAGTATAAGGTACAAGTTATAACTCTTAATGGATACTCGAAGTACCATTATGAATCCTTGATTGGATACCTAAGGGTACTTTCATAAGTCCTTAATTTGTCTTATGCAATATGTCTATGTGCATATCCTTACTTTCTGGTTTTTCATGACATTATACATTGTGCATGATTTCAAAAACATTATACCTAATTTCAAAAACCTTATACATGATTTCAAAGACATTTCACATGGTTTCAAAACATTTTAACATGGCATATTTACCTAATATACCTAGTGCATGATTTCAAAAACGTTATATATGTTTTCAAAGATCTTATGCATGGTTTTCAAAGTCATTTTGCTTCATATGTTGACCTGGCATACCTAGCACACGATTTTCAAAGACATTTTGCTTCGTATGTTGACCTAGCATACCTAGTACATGGTTTTCAAAACATTTTCATGAGATGCTTCCTAGACATTTTTTGTAAACAAAACACAAATCCCAAATCCTTATAGGATCTACCTATCTTCAAAGTTAGATTCTTGTGGATGTTTAAAGTGCAAATCGAAGTTCTTGATTAGATTCTTTGTGTGCTTTAATGCATACATTATAATTTAATGTGACAAACCGAATCACTTTAGGATTATTGTGTTTCAGTGGATTCAAATGTTCATTATCCAAATCCTTGAAGAATCTTTCATATTTTAATGTGTTAGATTCATAGAAGGATAACCAAAGTACTATCTAAAATCCTTAATAGGCTTTTCTATGCAAATAAGTTAAACCCTTTGATTCCAAAGTACTATTCTAGTTAAAGAGACCCTTTGGTGGTCTAGTTAAAGAGATCATTTGTTGATCTAGTTAAAGAGATCCTTTGGTGATCTAGTTAAAGAGACCCTTTGGTGGTCTAGTTAAAGAGATCATTCGTTGATCTAGTTAAAGAGATTAATTGTTGATCTAGTTAAAGAGACCCTTTGGTGGTCTAGTTAAAGAGATCATTCGTTGATCTAGTTAAAGAGATCATTTGTTGATCTAGTTAAAGAGACCCTTAGGTGATCTAGTTAAATAGATCATTCGTTGATCTAGTTAAAGTGATCATTTGTTAATTTAGTTAAAGAGACCCTTTGGTGGTCTAGTTAAAGAGATCATTCATTGATCTAGTTAAAGAGAGCCTTTGGTGATCTAGTTAAAGAGACCCTTTGGTGGTCTAGTTAAAGAGATCCTTTGGTGATCTAGTTAAAGAGACCCTTTTGTGGTCTAGTTAAATAGATCATTTGTTGGTCTAGTTAAAGAGACCCTTTGGTGATCTAGTTAAAGATACCCTTTGGTGGTCTAGTTAAAGAGATCATTTGTTGGTCTAGTTCTAGAGAAGTCATCACATGTTTATTTGTTTGATTTTTCCCCTACACATAACTAAATGAACTATGCGGATTATGTAAAGAATTGGGTGATTATGGATGCATACATAACTATAAAATTCGGTGCATAGAAAACCATAGAAGGTTTTGTCATGTGTAAGAAGCTATAGTGATAAGAATAACGAAACGGGAACAACGTAATAAGGGCATGGTGGATACGCTGTTGGTACTTCCTATATATAAGTATTACTTCCTACATTGCAAGCATGGCATTATTTAAGTTACTAGAAGTTCTGGACCTTGACCAATGTTGCTTTATCTTACACTTTCTGACTCCAACTTTGAATACACACATTAGTTTCCTATACTAGTCTTCATGGGAAACTTCTATAAATGTTCTTGCATCTGTTATTCGAAAATCCAACTCCCTTTCAAGTTCACACCCCCTTCCAGTTCAGCTACAACAAGAATACCACTTTGACATTTACATGGCTCTCTTGAGGCTCGGAACAATAAAAAATGTAGTGCACCTGTCTGTTGGAATGAAGTTTAAATTTGCGGATCTGAACTTATTCCTTTAAACAACATATGAATATGATTGACAAAGTTCGTTGGATATCCAGACGTGGCCCAGAGTTTACTTGGGAACGTGAAGATCAAATGAAAGAAAAAAAACACAACTTCCTCACAAGTTTCCTCTAATTAAAATTTCGGGACGAAATTTCCTAAAGTAGGGGAGACTGTGACATCTGTACATTTTCAGTCCTCATACAATTTCGAACTTTCAAAACTCTTCGTTTTGGAAGAAATTCGTTAACTGATACTCACACATAATCAGTTTAACGTGACATACACTCCGGAACAAGGACATAATCTACACATACCCTAAATACCCTTTCATAAATTCGATATAAGTTTTGAAGGGTTATGCATGACAAAAACACGCTTATACAAGTCCAAGGACTATTTTCGTTAAACTGCAAAAGTCTGTTGGTCCGTATCACATATATTTTTGTAATCAATAAAATCATGTATTTTATTGATAGAATGCAAAAATATCACTTGTTGTGAAATTTCGGTCGTTTTCGTGTTCGTTATAGCATTCGTCGTAATTAAGCGAAAAACGCAACCATACAACCGAACGAACCGACATCTACGATATTTTTGAGCATAAATCAAGTCATATTTGCTTTAGCCTCCTTATAAAGCTTAATAATTGGGTTAACAAGTGTTAAAAGCGTCAAAAATCATCAAATATGTGTAGGGGCCTGTTCTGCCTTTTTGAAACTTCGTAGGGAGGCGTGGCGTATGGCGACGCCCTGGGGATACCCGTCACATGGCGGAATGCCGCTATCTGGGCAGAAGTTTGTTTCACCAGCAGCAACTTGTTTTCTTTATTATTTTATTATACTTGGGGACCAAGAATGTGTGATCACCAAGTATTTGATCAGATTTTGACACATGTTATGATCCCCTATGATCCTTTCCACCTCCCAAAACACTATAAATAGCAAGCTCATTCAACCTCATTCTTTGCTCATTTCACATAATTCTTCTCCCATCTTCTTGGAGCTTGCTTCCATTATTTGGAAGCTTCCTACTTGAGATCTTAAGTGTTCCTTAACACAAGTAAGTTCTCATCCTTAGTCAATTTCTTTATTTTAGCTTGTTATGAGCTAAAAGTCAAACAATTGACTTTCTGTTTGACTTTCGGTTCTGACCATAATTGGTTAAGTCAAAGTTCAATTGAACTTTGCAACGTGATCGTAATCACGAAGGTTATAATCCCTCGCTATTGCACCTTCTGATTACCACATTTTCTAGGTGAAGTGACTAGTCAAAGTTTTGGTCAAAGATGCGCATAATGTGCATTTTACGACGAAAGTATTTTTGGGTATCAAAACACCAAGTTTTAATACCAAATCAGTTTTATAAACTTAGTTAGACATGTTTTGACATGTCTAACTCATCTCTTCAAGTTTAGTGCTTTATTAGGGTCGTAAGTCGAGCGATCCTGACCACCGCTTTGACTTTCGAATCCGACCCGTTTGGTCGATCTTAGGATTTGACCAAACACATATTTGTGACCATAGTTGTATAGAGAATAACCTACTGAGGTTATACCTTATGGTCATATCGCTTGGTTAGTATTATGATAAGTCATTCTTATATTTCTTAGAAATGACCAAAATGCCATTTTTGTGCATAAATCCATTTTAATCACATGTAACCAAATTTTTGACATATAAACTGATGTTATATCATTTTCAAACATGTTTGGGCATTTAAGACTTATCATAGGACATGTTTAACCATCCGGTCATGCGATTACGCAAATGACACGCTAAAGTAGCATAAACTACCTTAACGAGTCATAACAGGTCAAAAACATTTAGGATCATTTTCAAATCAGAATTTTAAACTTACTAAACCATATCATACGAGTCCCAATAATCGTTTGGTTTGTAAGACTTCATTGTATCTGAATCTTCCGTTTAAAGTCGCGACATACTAATATAGGTATTCGACACATTAGGACACATTTGAGCTTTATTTATTCCATTGATTCAAGGACGTTTACGCAATCCCAAGTGAGTAGTTTTCTAAATGTTTTGGGGTGATTCATATGTGCCTATCACTATTTTCATTTCTTCGAAACCATATGATTATATATACATTATACTTAATCCATTAATGATTTAAATCTATTATCTATGGCTAAAATACATTCATTAACAATGATCGGCCGATTGGTAGTGTGATATAGTGCTATAGGACTTGGCACCCCATTCCCACTTCCTAGGTTTGTTTGGAAGTTCGATTAGGAAATGTCAGAAACCAAATTTATCCCAAATAGATTTACCTTCGTGGTAAATTTATAACGTCAGCGAATAAGGCTAGATGTATTACCAAACGAACACAATGTGTTCATACAAAGTTTTCTAGTTAAGCCATAAAGTTTAACTTTTGTTGATTTCATAAACTAAAGCATACCAAAGTATAGTTTGATATACTACCAAAGAATAGTTTGATATGCTAAATCGAAGTATAGGTTGATATACTACCAAAGTATAGTTTGATATGCTAAACCAAAGTATAGTTTGATATACTACCGAATCTCTTATTCCAAAACCAAAGTATAGTATGATTACTACCAATTCTCTTATTCATAAACCAAAGTATATTTTGATATACTACAAATCCTATTGTTCTTAAACCAAAGTATATTTTGATATACTACCGATTCTATTATTTTAAAACCAAAGTATATTTTTATATATACTACAAATCTTTTTAAAGCAAGTATTTTAAATGCCAATTTTTATCAAGGATTCATGGCTATTTTTGGAACCGTTAAATCTTTTCTCTTAATATCCAAAGCCATGAATCTAAATCACAAAACCTATGTTACTCACATGCATTTTCATGTTGATGTTTTATTTTCACATATCTTTCAGGATCCATTGTTTGATGATTTGATTGCATGCTTGACATCGGATGGACGCAGGCCTTAGTGACTTTAAAACTTGAAAGATAATTTGATTGTATTTTGTTTCCGTTATTCCAAGACAATGTAATTCAATAATTCAATAAAACAAAACTTTAAATACCAGGTGTTGTGAAACAATTTCATGTAACGTGACTCCCCGATGTTTCCGCCGCGGTTTGTTGTATTACACGATCGGGGTGTTACAAAGGTGTTCCGAAGAACTGGCAACCGGCCATCATAGATTTGGCGTTAATTTTGCAGCAACCGTAATCTGAATCAGAATATCCAGTGAGGTCGAAGTTGTCATTCCGCAGATACCACAAGTCAGTGCTTGGGCAACCCTTCAAGTATCTGAAAATCCACTTGACGATCATCATGTGTGATACTCTTTGACTAGATTGATAACGAGCGCAAAGGCATGTCGGATTCATGATATCGGGTCTGGATGCTCTGAGGTAAATAAACGACCCAATCATTGATCTGTACAAAGTCTCGTCAACTTTCACTCCGGTTTCATCTAGGCAGATGCCATGATTAAGTGCCAATGGGGTAGATAATGGTGATGTTCCCGACATTTCAAATTTCTCCAAGATATCGTGAACATACTTCGTCTGATGGATAAAGATACCATCAGGTAACTAATCAACCTGAAGTCCCAAGAAGAACTTCATTTCCCCCATCAAACTCATTTCAAACTTCTTTTTCATAACCTGCTCGAACTCTTTGCATAGTGTGTCGTTCGTTGACCCAAATATGATGTCGTCCACATAGATTTGTACTATCAACAAGTGTCCATCTACTTCCTTACTGAAGAGTGTGCTATCAAAGTGCCGCGGATAAAGCCGTTGGCTAACATTTGCTAAGAGAGTGTCTCATACCAGGCTCTCGGGGCCTGATGCAACTTGTATAAAGCTTTATTGAGTAAGTATTCTTTGTACTTGTGCACTGGATCGACAAACCCCGGTGGTTGGCCGACATACACTAACTCCTTCACTTGCCGTATAGAAAAGCAGACTTGACATCAAGCTGGTACACTTTAAATCCCTTCCATGAAGCAAAAGCTAGGAAGATGAGGATAGCTTCTAAGCGAGCGACCGGAGCATATACCTCTGTGTAATCAATACCTTCTTGCTGATGAAAACCTTTGACAATGAGCCGAGCTTTGTTGTGCACAATTACCCCTCGATCGTGTCTTTTACATTTGAAGACCCATTTAGTCGCGATAGCTTTCTGATTGGCTGGTAGGTCTACAAGCTTCCAGACTCCAAGCTTTTCAGATTGTTGCAGCTCCTCCTGCATTGCGTTTACCCAGCTTTCATCGGCAAGCGCTTCTTTTGGCGTTATAGGTTCGATCTGGCAAAATAAAACAACGATATAAGCAGATATCTTGCACAGGTGCAATTTTGGTATAAAAATAGCTTAGATCCTTATTGATCTGATTTCGCGTTTTCACTCCTATTTGCAATTCTCCAATGATTTTGTCAGACGGATTGTAAGACATAGTCCTCGACATTACTTGACTGGGAATATTCACTCCGCTCTCCAAATTAGTAACATTCTGCTCAGCAACCTGCGTACTTGTTGAAGCTTCATTCTGATTACCAGGAACTGCAGACTGATTAAGTAAACTTGTAATATGCTCAGATCCTTCATTAGAACTAAATTCTCCATCATCATAAGTCGTCTCAGCATATGAATCAGAATCATCTTGTTGTTCTGTCGCGGGCTGTGAATCATTCACTACGGGTTCAACGTCCGGTTCTTGAACTGTATTGCTCGGACCTGCTCTAGAATCGATTGTGCCAACTTGTGGTTCTGTCACCACTATTGGTCTAGGAACTTGCTCTTAATTAGACGCTTGCTTTTGTTGATATAAAAACACATGTTCCTCTTTACTTGGTTCTTCTAGGAGATCGAATGAATTCTATATACTCTCATAATTGAACATCCAGGGCTCAACAGGCTTGTATTGTGTACTTTTGACAGTCAACGTGCTGTGCAAGAATAACCTTCTTTAGACTTGGCAGAAATACTCTTCTCAACGGACTAGTGTAACCAACGAATAATCCCTCCAAAGATCTAGCACCAAATTTACCATCCGGGTTAATGATTGTACACGGAGATCCAAAAGGTTCTAAAAACTCTAGATTTGGCTTTCGTCGATACAACAACTCGAAGCATGTCTTTTTGTATTTCTTGATGGTCAACACCCTATTCAACATGTAATATGCAGAGGCAACTGCTTTGCTCCAGAAACTAACATGTAACTTGGAATCAGCGAGCATTGTGCGAGTTGTATCAATGAGAGTGTGATTCTTACATTCAGCCACTCCATTCTGTTGCGGAGTATAGGGGACGCTGAATTCGTGAAGAATACCTTTGTCATTATAGAATTCGAGCAAACGATTATTTTTGAACTCGGTTCCATTATCACTCCTAATTCTCCTGATGGGAAAATGATGTAGATTTTCAAGCTTCTAGAAGAGAATTATTAGATTTTCAAATGTTTCATCTTTGCTCTTCTGAAAGATTACCCATGAAAATCGAGAATAGTCGTCTATCACAACAAGGCAATAGAGATCTCCGGATATGCTTTTCACATTGACTAGCCCGAAAAGATCCATGTGTAGCCTCTCTAGTGGTAACTTGAAAGAATTCAATAACTTCTTCGGGTGCGACTTCTTATGCTGCTTTCCCTTTCTACAGCTAAGACAATCGTCGTTTAGATGAAAACTTTTAAGATTAACACCTTCCACTAGGTTGTTGTGAACCAGATAGTTCATCTTTCTCAAATGTATGTGCCCCATCTTTCTATGCCACAGAACCGATTCTTTTTTAGTTACTTTCGTTACAAAACATTGTGCCGTCTTCGAAGTAGTGGATGCAACGCTCATGTCTAGGACATAAAGTTCATTTTCTCTAGGAGTGCGCATGAGGATCCACACCTCAGGAATATTGAATCCTGGTTTCAGAAGCAAGCATTCTTTGTCGTTGAAGTGCGTTGTAAACTTCTTATCAAAGATTTGGGAGATGCTCAATAAATTGTTCTCCAGTTCAACGATATAGTTGACTTTTTCGAATGAAACCACTTCGTTAGACAACTTTCCTTCTCCGACTATCCTTCCTCCTTGATTTCTTATGAATCCCACATAGCCTCCATGAATAGATTTAACGTCATAGAGTAGGGCTGGCATTCCCGTCATGTGCCTGGAAGCTTCACTGTCCATGATCCATTTAGATATTATTGACCTCGGGAGCCTCGGCACCAATTATTAAGAATATGTTTAAAAAGGGAAAACCAATCCATCTTGGTCTTGGGTGGATTCATCATTGGTTGCATACACAATGAAATGATCGGACAAACTATATTATTTTCAAAGTTCAGAATACAGTTTGTCCGATCCTTTCATTGTGTATGCAACCAGTGATGAATCATCATCCGAACTACATTCCAATTTCTCAAGATAATTCTTGTGAAAGCATTCCTCATTTTCAGAACTTGAACTTGTGTTTTCAAGTTTGACTCGTTTGAATCAGCACTTACAAACTCGGTACTATCACTTTCACTTTCTAAAACCCTTTCTACCATTTTTTAACCACTTCAGATTCACAGTCATCTTATTTGGTGAAAGTTACACCGATATCCTCAGGCAGCTCGTTAATCTTTTCAGTTTTCAGTTTTAAATTGAGTTCCTTCTCCACTCCTGATAGTTTTCTTCGACCATAACTATCCCACATGGGCGGAGGAACACGATTGTAACTTGCACTTTTTGATTTACATTTCTGATCATTCTCTTCGTTTTTTTATTTTTTAAAGAATATGATCGATGACATATGAACTTGTTGAATATGTGATTAGTAATTTATTAAATCTTTCAGTTCCAATTCTCATCTTTTCCAATTCACTTTTTAGCTGGCAATTGTGTTCAAATGAATATTACTGGCCATTTGTTTATCCATTAATGTTGCCGTGAGCATCGAAAGTGTGGAAGCATCTTCTCTGCAAATTTGTTCAAACTGTTTAATTGTTCTCGATAATTTGTCATATGCTTCTTTAGTTTCATTATTTTTATATGACAAATGATCTGAGGCCTTTTTAAGTTCATCAAATTTTAAATCCTTTTCAGCACATTCCTTGAAAGATTCAGCACATTTCTTGCAAGGTTTTTCAACCTCAACAATTACTTCCTTAACCACTTCCCTGACTCGATCATTCATAGACTCGTCACTTTTCTGAACATCCTCTGAGGCTACCTCTTTAAGTTTGGCCATCATTGATTTGTTAGCAATCTCCGTCAGATTTTTGGCGTTCATCTCTTTCTTCACATCGATCACTTCAATCACTTCTGGTTTAGTTTCTTCTTCGGGTTTAGCTTGAAAGCTTGAATCAAAATATCCTTCAAAATAAGGAAACATATCAGCAGGAATCAAATTCCTAAAAGCACTACGTAGTATGGTTTCCTCTTTAACAAGATTTTCCATGGATTGTGTGACCCTTGTGCAAAATTTTGAACTTTCAAAACTTTTTCTTTTGGAAGTAATTAGGTAACTGATACTTAAAACAGAATCGGTTTAATGCGACGTACACTCCGGAACGAGGACATAAGCTACACATACCCTAAATACCCTTTACATAACTTAGATATAAGTTTTGAAGGGTTAGGTATGAATATTTTGTATTCAATAAAATCTTGTATTTTATTGATGAGATTGCCAAAATGTGGGTTAACAGGGGTTAAAGGTGACGAAACGCGTCAATACAAGTCCAGGGCTAAACCTGCCTAAAAATGAAACTTTGGAAATTTAACTATGCAATATAGCCGACACCCAATATGGCTGTCGTCGACCCCTTCCTAAACAGCAAACACTGAAACCAAACAACTCATGTGCAGCCAGCTGCTTTGAATGCTTGGAGCCCAAGAACTCGAAATTTCTTGGTTTCTACCTGCACTTGACATGTGTTTAAGCTATCCCCTGATCATGCCACCTCTTGGGACATTTGTGATGATTTTAGAGACTCCAAACAACTATAAATAGGCACCAATTTCGTTCATTTTCACTTGCTCAATTCTCATTTATTTCTCCCACTCTCTTGGAGCTTGTTTCCAATCATATGGAAGCCTCCTACTGAGCTCTTAAGTGTTCCTCAGCACAAGTAAGTGCTCACTCCTAGTCTCTTTCGTTTATTTTAGCTAGTTTGAGCTAGAAGTCAAATAGTTTGACCTTCGGTTCTGACCATTTTTGGTCAAGTCAAAGTTAAATTGAACTTTGCAACGTGATCATAATCATGAAGGTTACAATCCCTAACGATTACACCTTCTGATTACCATGTTTACTAGGCGAAGCGATGAGTCAAAGTTTTGTTTATTAAAAGTCAAAGATGCGCATAAGTGCATTTTATGACGAAATGGTTTTCGAGTTTTAAAACATAAAGTTTTGACACCAAATTAGTTTTATAAACATAGCTAGACATGTTCCAACATGTCCTAACTCGTCGTTTCTAGTTTAGCGCTTATTTCCTTAGTCGTTAGTCGAGCGGTTTGACTACCGCTTTGACTTTCGAATCCGACCCGTTTGGTCAACTTTAGGATCCAACCAAGACCTTAATTATGACCATAATATATTAGGGTAACCTACCGAGGTTATACCTTATGGTCATATCGTTTGGTTAGTCAAATGACGAGTTGGATTATATATTCTTTAAAAATGTCGAAAATGCCCTTTTTGCGCATAAATTAGTTTTGAACATATAAGAACATTGTTTTGACATCTAAACTGATTATATAAACTAGTTTTGACATATTAGACTGCGTAAACCACTTTAGCGAGCCGTAACAAGTCAAAATACTTTGAAACACCTTCCAAATCAGAATGTATGGTATTATGAACCATGTTATACAAGATCCAACTCTTTTTTGGTTTATAAACCTCATTCTATCCGATCTCCCGTTTTCAACTTTCGACACACTAACATGTAGTTAGCCGATACACTAGGAACCACTTAAACACTTGAACTCTTGATCCTTTGAGCTTTGTTTAATCATTTGAACAAGACCTATACGCAATCACAAGTGAGTACATAGTTCCCCTCTTTTCGTTTTTCAAATGTTTTGGGGTGATTCATATGTGTAACCAATTTTTCTCAGATGTATGGCATATATGTGTTTACTAAGTACTTTTTATGTATTATTCCTATTATGCAAAACACGATGATTGAGAACATGAACTAAATCCTTTTAGGTTCTATCTATCTTCATAGTTAGATTCTTGTAGGATATTTAAAGTATAGTCTTAAATCTTTCTATCTTCATAGTGAGATTTCTAAAAAGTGCTTTACACGCCTATAATTATTGTTTATGTGAATTGAGATTGGTGGTGATTTAGATAACGAAACTAGATAAGGACATGGTGGATACGCTGCTAGTACTTCCTATATATAAGTGTGCTTATTGTATTACCCTTCGTGGCCTTATCCGAATCACCATTAGGACTTAGGATTTTAGGATTTAATGATATTAAACCAAAGTATAGTTTGATATAATACCAAAGTATAGATTGATATACTACCAAAGTATAGTTTAATATACTACCAAATAATAGTTTGATATACTACCAAAGTGTAGTTTGATATACTACCAAAGTATAGTTTGATATACTGCCAAAGTATAGTTTCATATACTGCCAAAGTATAGTTTGATATACTACCAAAATATAGTTTGATATACTACCAAATCTCTTAAACCAAAGTATATTTTGATATACTACTAATTCTACCAAATCCTTAAAGCATCTATCTATCTTCATAGTTAGATACTTGTAGGATGTATAAAGTGCTAAATTGAAGTCCTTGATTGGATTCTTTGTGTACTTTAATACTTGTGTACAAGTTGATGACTAAGTTGATGATTATGTGTTATGTATGTTCACTATCCAAATCCTTGTAGAAGCTTTCATATTTTCATATGTTAGATTCTTAGAAGGATACCCACATTACTATTATAAATCATTGATTTGATTTCTAATAGTACTCACACAAGTTTATGACCGATTTCAATGTTGTAACAAAGACCAAAGTACAATTTTCAATGGCTTAAAAATTACCTAATAATAATCATATTGCCATATGCAAAACTCCTTTGTTACAAGTTTGACAATCAAGATAATGTATTGCAATGCGAACCTTTTTGCAATTCCTTGGCTTCAAAGAGTCCATTTTCAATTCACGACTCTCGTAGTTGTCAAAGTATTGCAATACTAAACCTTTTGCCATTAATTTGGCCAACAAAACCTATGTACTCGCCAACATTGTTTGTTGATGTCTTTTTAACATATGTTTCAAGTTATTAATTATTCAAGCATGCTACACATAGGAACGCATCCGGGCCTTAAACTTCTTTAAACAAAAGGCAATTTCATGTATTCTTTGTATTGTAAAACAATGTTAACAATAATGAAACAATTTAGTACCAGATGTTGTGAGCAATTTATAACGTGACTCGTCGATATTTCCACCGCATGTTGTTTTATTACGCGATTGGGGTGTTTCAAATTGGTATCATAGCACTGGTTATAGGGAATTAGGTTACTATAATGCCTTTAACCTAGTCTATAGCCTTCCTAGGGACCCAAACATGAGTAGACTTAGGATCTCTATCCTAATTCTCATCCCTATTCTTGCCACAACTACTCTATGATTTACAAATCATCTAACCTTAGATGATTTATCTTAAACCCTTAGGCTTTATGCCTTAAGGTGTTCCTTAAAATGTTTTTCTCAAACATTTTCATCGAAATCTTGGGTTTTAATAATGTGAACACATGCAATCTAGAAGAGTGAATGCATGTACCCCGAATTTCTGTCTAAGGCTAGAGTGTTTGTGCAAATCCACTTAATCGGACTAGTCACTCTTACCTGGGAACTCTTTCGATGAGTGTTCACTTATAGGCTAAAGCATGTCTTATCGAAATATTATGAAAACCCATCTACCTTGATCAGTCAAACAATTTCTAAACACTACAACCTTTATGACACTACTCCATCATATTACCTTCGGTAATATGTTTTTATTAAAAAACATTCGAGATAAATTTCATTTCATCTCACGACATTTTGTAATCCTATTCATTTTCAAATACTATCTTTTGCCTTTCATAATTACAAAGTTTTTATCCTTTGGATGAGAATTTTTAAAATTTTACTATATACATAATTTCTATTTTAAAAAGTCAATTAAAGTATTTTTATCTTAAAAATAAATTTTTAAAAGGTAAGGAATTTATAATATAAACCATTCACTTAGTTTGTATTTTCTCATCCAAAAATATTACAAAATTTTATTTTTTAAACATGTCTTATTTCAAAACAAAACTTTTAACACTATCTTTCCTAAATACAAGTACAAGATTTTCGAACAAATACCAAGTCACGAATTTTCATTTCACTACGATATTTCATTTTTGTGACTTTCTGTGGATCTCACTCATTTATTTTCACCAATAATTATTTCCTCAAAAGATGCCTCCTCGTCATAACGCCACTCAGGACGCAGAAAGGCGGCAATGTTTGCTCATCATATAGCTACTATGCTCCCAAACCTTGTGGTCCCACTTAATCAAATCTACAACAATAACAACAACAACAACAACAACAACAACAATGTTCTCAGACCTTGCAACTATAAACAGCTGAACTCGGCTAAACCACTTAAGTTTAATGGATCTGAAGGAGCAACAGGGCTCCTACGATGGTTTGAGAGTATTGAGAGCACATTCTGCCATGTTCAGTGTCCTGGTCACAAGGTAGAGTTGAGCCTACTCTGCCCCACTGTGGTCGCACCTTTGGATCAGGCCATTGAGATATTTATTGATGGCCTACCTGATCCAGTCCAAGATATTGTCACTGGCAGGAAACCCGCAAACATTAGGGAGGCTATCGAACTAGCGCTACCCTAACCGACTCCCAAGTTAGAAAAGGGAAACTTTTTCAAAAGGGAGACAAGAAACAAACCACTGAAACTATGGAGAATCCAAAGGAAACAAAGGTTGAACCCTCCAAAAATTCTAAGAAGCGTAAAGCTTCAAAGAATTATACGATTGCTGCACCAATTCCACTTAACTCAGTACCCGTTAGGGGATTTTATCGTGGGAAACAACCTCTGTGCAATCGTTGCAACTATCATCACCAACCTATTCTCCGGGGTACAATTTGTGGTCTTTTTGGTCATCTAGCTGTGACTTGTCGCATCCAAAACCAAGCTACCCCTACTCAAACTCGCTCTCATTACCCAGCTGGAGTATGTTTCATTTGTAGTGATTTAAATCATTTCAAGCGAAACTGCCCTAGGCTTGCTAATGCTAATGGACGAATGTTCAATGTCAATGAGGCTCAAGCTGATGATCAAACATTATTATCATTTAAACCCCTACATTTCATGTTTATCATCCAAAAACTATGAACATATTTCATCTATATTTGTAATGACAATACAAATTTTAAGAAGTTTTATTCATTCTTGTTATTCGTATTCCATTTACAAATTCCAATGTGATTACACAATGTGTAATATACAAACACATACCGACTTCGAGGATTCTGTTCTTTACTATTAAGAAGTAAATCTCTTAGTTTAGCATATTGTGATCGCACGTTAGTGCGTCCACACAACCTCTACAATACACTTTCTACAAATACCATGAGTTTGTTCCTATACAAAACATGTATGACAATCCATGCTTAATATATTATGCACATTATCAACTTGGTTAGTGTGAAACATATATTATCATCTGTACTAGTGTGGAATATCTGCTACTAACTTTGCTGAATGCGAAACAAGTAGTGTTATCATTGCTAGTATGAGACATGTTTTGATTCAATAAATGTTGTGTTATTTTATTTAGATGTTACCTCAACCTTATTATTTGTTTCCCCACTTAACAAGATGAGCTATGTGGACCATGCAACGAAACAAATAACTATGGGTGAACACATAATTATGAGGTTCGATGCATGAGAATCATAGTAAGCCTTATTAAGTATGGTGGCATAAAATCTAGAGTGATTAGGTAACGGGATGGGTATGACGCAAGGTATGCCGCTGGTATGTAACACCCCGACCGCGTAAAACAACAAACCGTTGCGGAAACGTCGAGGAGTGTCGTACATAACTATTGTTTCACAACCATGGTAATTAAAGTTATTATTGAATAGAATTGTTTACAATGTCTTGGATTTAAACATAAAATATAGCATAAATTAAATTTTCTTTCTTGATTTTAAGTCAATAAGGCCCGAGTCCGCCTTAAGTGTAGCATGATCAACCTCAAACATTCGTTCCTGAAACATATGTGAAAGTAAATACGTCAACATAAAATGCCTGTGAGTAACATTGCTAGTTTGCACTCGAGAACAAATACCAAGCACCACTTCATGAACTTGGTATTGAGAAAACATTGGCTCGTCTATCTAACGACGAACGAGAAAAATATGTTAATGAGAAGAAAATGATGAATCTTTTACAACAATCCATAGAGGAAGATATCTTGGTTCTTTTACAGCATGACGATGATGCTCAGTCGTTATGGCTTGCTTTAAGATTGAGAGCACAAGGTAGTACTCAGCTCAGAAAAGGAAAGAAAGCGCTATTGAACAAAGAATTTGAAGTGTTCAATCTTCTTCAAGGCGAAATAATGAAGCAGCTCATAGAAAGATACTGCCACCTGGTAGTTCAAATTAAGCGTATGGGAATTGTCAAAACTAATGAAGAATTAGTCGATAAATTGGTAGATTCACTACCTGAAGGAGAATGGGCAACATATTTAACCATCTTGAAGAATGGAGCCGAGTATGATAGTCTCAGTCTGCTAAGATTCATCAAAAATTGGAAAGGCATGAATTAGAGATGCAGAAAATGGCAAAGAGCAAAAAGTCGAATCGCAACAGGATGTTAGTCTATACTACAAAGGGAATCCAAATACACCTGTTCAGAGTCCCAAGATTCAAACAGCTTTCAGTGCCAACTCAAATGCCAGTCCAGCATCTAACCAGTCAAGTGGATTTCAAACGTTTGCTGCCTTCAATCCAAATAATCACCAAGGGCAACAATCGTCTCAACGCTCCAATCAACCACAAAACAATCAGCATAATCAATCCACTCTAACCAGTGAATTTTGCAGTGTAACATCGCAGTGAACCTCCAGAATGCTCAAGACTTCAATGAGCAAACTGCTAAGCAGCACATGGTACTACTTCCAGCAGTCTTGGAATCCTATGAAAGTTTAGTAGCTAGAAGAATTGGCAATCTAGAAATGACAAAAGAAGATTATGATCTGATTGATCCGGAAGAGATGGAATTGATTGATATTATGTGGTGTATGGCATCAGTGGTTCGAAGAGCTCAACGTTTCATGGAAATTACAGGGGGAGATGATTTGAGAGGCCTTGATGGAAAATTAGGATTTGATAAATCCAAAGTTAGATGCTTCAAATGCAAGGAGAAAGGACACTTCAAACGTGAATGTCCAAATTGAGAAGTAAAGGGAAATCATAATCCATTTGGAGATGATTATTACAAGAAGGCAATCTACCATCGACCACAACCAGAGAAAAGAATGGTGCAGATCGAAGATGGTGTTGGAATCGGTATGCCCAAGACACATATTAAATTGGTGTGGCTAGTACGTTATGATCCAAGTCGGGTTATAACCAATAACAAGCTAGACAAGCACTTATTATATTTATTTATGATATGATCAAATAAATAAATATTAACACTTCGAATATTTAGAAATTGGTTTTCTAAATAATTGCACTTGAGAAACTAATAAATAAGATGGATAATTTATTTGAGTGCATAATTATTTTGTTATTCAATGGGTTAAATAACATTATAATAGATTATGTAAGATATATGGATATCTTGCAAATCTTACAAGATCTCACACAATCCAAGAAAAGATTATGTAAAATATATGGATATCTTACAAATCTTACAAGATCTCACACAATCCAAGAAAAGATTATGTAAGATATATGGATATCTTGCAAATCTTACAAGATCTCACACAATCCAAGAAAAGATTATGTAAAATATATGGATATCTTACAAATCTTACAAGATCTCACACAATCCAAGAAAAGATTATGTAAGATATATGGATATCTTGCAAATCTTACAAGATCTCACACAATCCAAGATTAGATTATGTAAGATATATGGATATCTTGCAAATCTTATAAGATCTCACATAATCCAAGAAAAGATCTTACAAGAGATTATATATATGGATGATTTGGTGAGAATTAGAGATTCTTAGACACACACTCTTTCTATCATTAAAATCAAGTGCAAGAACACTAAAATTCTCTCTAGAATTTTCGGCCAAAGGTTGGTTGATCAAGAGGTGTTCATAAGTGAAGAATCCAAGCAACATAAGGTGTTTGTTGGAAGCTTGGGGTATACAAGCTTGAGGTCTTCTCCTTTGAAGATTTCCATTCAAGAACATCATCTTCTTCATATCTCTTGCTACTTGGAAGGTAGTATTCTTATAACACCCTATGGTTGTGTTTTTGATAGCATGCATCTTCATATATGGATCCGGGTTTTGGTTTTACACATATTAAATGGGTTTTATATCTTAAAAGTAACATGTTTTAAATAATTATTCCGCTGAGTTTTTCATTTTATATGGATAAAATGGGTTTGATAAACATGTTAAAAACCCCAACAGTGGTATCAGAGCCGCTTATATGAATGCATGCTTCAAAGGATTTAAAACAAATTCTGGTTTTGGGTTTGGAGAAACCCTATGGCCGAAATTTTAACATGATTTTCCCTTTGTTTTTCAAGATTATTTTCTTACATGCATAAAGGAATCTTGAGAAATTATATCATATGGATGATTTGTTTGTTTGGACAAAAACTCACACTTTTCGGTTTTTCATTTTGGCCGAAAATATGGGTTATAAAAGGGAACCATTTTTGCTCTTGAATAATATACATATGTGGATGTATATTTTGGTGTTCATAACCTAGCCATGACCTTGTGTTTGAATATGTGGAATGATTGTGTTTGTGAATTATATTTAATTATTTCAATGGGTTATAATAATTAATGTCTTTGTTCTTCCATTTGAAAAATATGTAATTTATTTATTTTCATTTGGTATGTAAGTAAATAGATTAGTTGTATTTATTTTACTAGAAAAATGTATTAGGATACTTTATTGTAAAAGAAGATGCACACAAAATGCGTTTTTGGTTTTGGCCAATTTTAGGCCTAAAGGACTTCATAGTTCTTAATGGGATTTTAGCCCAATAACCAAAAAACACATTCTTGAAGCCCAAAGGAGTTTGGAGCTGAATTTAAAGATTATTTAGAAGCCCAAAGGAAGTGAAGAAATCACAACACAAAAGGAAGACTTGAAGCATTTGGATGCGGGTTCAAGTGGGAGTTCAACGACACATTTCTTGTGTCAATATTCACCCTTTAGGAAGGACCCTTTTGGCACACTTGTTTCAGCTAACAAGTGTTGTCAAAAATAGTTGGCTATGGTTATGCACCTATTGTTTTGTGTGTTATGCTTGTATGATTGTTTTATTATGTTGTTTGGATGATATGTGGATGTGGATGCTTAACAAACTAATAAACAACAACAAGCTTAAAATTGGTTCTTTAAAATCATTAAAGTGGTTAATAAAAGGTTTTATTAAAGGTTAATGATTTTATAATAAAATGGGTTTTATTAAAAGAACCTTGAAAATTGGTTTTCACTAAGGTACCATGAATTTGAATGCATGCAAATGTATGGTACATAAAGTTTTCTAAAACTAGAATTTTTTTAAAACTAAAATTCCTTTTATAAAACAAGTCAAACACCATCCTTTTACACACAACACTCGAATCACTTGGGAATTCTTTGTGGGATAAAGGTCACCTAACCACATTTGAAGGAACTTGTGTGTTTGAGGTAGGCTTACTATATTTGTGGGATAAAGGTCACCTAACCACTTGTATGTGTAAACTTACATGTGTGTGTAAGTAGGACGACTTGATTTGAAAACCATGTGATTAGGGTCACCGAAGCATGGCGTACAAAGGTGTTGATGGGATTAAACATGCCAACTAAACATAAGGATGTTTAACCGATCCCATAAGGCTAGAAATTGCAAAGGGTTGCAATTGTCAAACGTTGACTACCTTGTTAATTTAAATACTGGGATAAAGGTAACCTAACCAATATTTAAATGTAACGCTGGATTCTAGATTTTAATATTTAAATACTGTGACATAAAAGGGTATTGATGATTAAAAATTTAATAATATAAAAATACTAAAATTGAACTTTGTTTAAATTTTGTAGATGGCCGCTAACAATGCAAACATAATTACCCAAACCATCCGTAACCTATCACTAAGAACCATCCTTGAAAAGGATCGTCTCAACCATAACAACTTCATGGATTGGTATCGATTCTCAAGCAAGAAAAGATATCATATGTGTTGGACAATCCTATTCCCGATGAACCTAACGTGGAAGATGCGGAAGCCTATAACGATTGGGTTAAGTATACCGAGGACTCCATGCAAGCCTCTTGCCTCATGTTGGGAACTATGATTCCCTAGATTCAAAAGGATTTTGAACATCATGGGGCATACGCCATGATTACCTAATTGAAAGAGATGTTCCTTCAACAAGCTAGGGTAGAACGCTTCGAAAAGGTTTGAGCACTTCACGCATGTCGAATGGAGGAAAGCCAATCGGTCTCATCTTATGTCCTCAAGATGAAAAGCCACATTGATCGCCTCGAAAGGCTCAACTGTCCCGTCTCTAAAGAGTTAGCTACGGATTTGATCCTCAACTCTTTAACAAAGAAGTTTGAGTCTTTTGTTATGAACTATAACATGAACGGATGGGATAAGAGCATTGGTGAACTTCATGCAATGCTCAAAACTGTCGAGGCGGGCATGGGTAAAAAGGCTTTATCCGTTCTAATGATCAATGAGGGAGGCAACAAGAAGAGGTCCCACCCTGACTCCAAGGCAAGTTTTGCCAAAAGGAAGGGCCACGTCAAAGGGAAAGGGAAAGGAAAGGTTAAAGCGGAACCCACGAAACTGAAGGAAAAGAAGCAAAAGGTTGCTACTAATGACCCATGCTTTGAGTGTGGAGAGATAGGAAATTGGAAAAGGAATTGTCCAACCTATCTCAAGGAGTTGAAAAACAAGAGGGATGCAGGGCAGACCTCATGTATAATCTTCATGATACATGTTGAGCTTAATGTTATTTCTTCTAACATATGGGTACTAGATACCAGATGTGGAACTCATATTTGCAATTTGTTGCAGGGTTTTAGAAGAAACAAACATTATAAAAAGGGAGACACTAGTCTCTTCATGGGCAACAGAGCAAAAGTTGAAGTCGAAGCCCAAGGAGACTATGTGTTGAAGCTTCCAAGTGGTTTGGAAGTGATTTTGAAAAATGTTTTGTATGCTCCTAGTTTGACTAGGAACATTATTTCAGTTTCCTATTTGAGACAATATGGTTTTAATTTCGAATTTGTTAACCATGACATTTATGTTTCAATGCATGATGTGTTTTACTTTAAAGTTATGCCTTTAAATGGTATTTATGAATTAGTTCATGATGCCACATCATACGATAGCTCAATATACCAAGTAACCACCAAGAAGCTCAAAATGGATTTGAGTGATTCCTATCTTTGGCATTGTCGCCTTTGACATATAAACAAAACTCGTAGGCAGACACTTTGAAAGAATGGTCTTTTGGAAACAAATGAAGTTGATTCATTTGATATATGTGAATCTTGTTTACAAGGCAAAATAACTAAGGCACCCGTTAGTGGCACCTTTGAAAGGGCAAAGGATTTATTATGTATCATACATTCAGATGTATATGGTCCTTTTAAGCCAATGTCTAGGAATGGTGAAAGATACTTCATTACTTTTACCGACGACTATAGTCGCTATGGTTATGTGTATTTACTAAGACACAAGGATGAAGCGTTTGAAATGTTCAAAGACTTCAAAAGTGACGTAGAAAATCAACTCAAGAAAACAATCAAAATCCTTCGCACGGATAGAGGAGGTGAATACCTTAGTGATGCCTTTCAAGATCATCTTAGGAGTTGTGGAATCATCTCACAACTTACCCCACCTGGAACACCACAACATAATGGTGTGTCTGAAAGGAGGAATCGAACTCTATTAGATATGGTTCAATCTATGATGGCTAGAAGCACATTACCTTTATCATTTTGGGGTTACGCTCTGCTCTCCGAGGCCCGTATATTGAATATGGCCCCAACCAAGAAAGTGGATAAGACACCTTTTGAAATATGGCATGGAAAGGCTCCATCATTATCATGTTTGAAGGTATGGGGTTGTGAAGCTTATGTGAAGCAATACACCCCAAACAAATTGGAAGTACAATCCACTAAGTGTATCTTTGTAGGATATCCTAAAGATGATATAGGATATTACTTTTACGATCCAATAGAGCAAAAAGTATTTGTTCCTCGAAAGGGTAAGTTCTTGGAAGCTAAGTTCCTTACGTAAGGAACTAGTAGTAGAACAGTGAAACTTGATGAGGATCAAGAACCACAAGCCGATACACGTTTGGTTGATACTAGCACTCAACAAGAGGTTGTTGAAGAGGATCAAGTGGTTGATCAATACACACAAAACATTCGCAGATCTGGTAGAATTAGTAATCCACCTGAAAGATATGGATTTTTCATGGATGGATGCTACGTGGTAGATTCGGATGAACCAACCACACACCATGATGCAATGTCACAATCCGATTATGACAAATGGCTTGAAGCCATGAACGTAGAGATGCAATCCATGTATGACAACCAAGCATGGGAATTGGTTGTACCACCTCTTAACTACAAAGTAGTTGGAAGTAAGTCGGTTTTCAAGAAGAAAAACCGATATGCACGGTGACTTGGATACTTATAAAGCGAGACTTGTAGCAAAAGGTTTACTCAAACTCAAGGGGTTGATTATGATGAGACCTTCTCGCCCGTGGCGATGCTAAAGTCAATTAGGATATTATTTGCCATAGCTGTATATTACGATTATGAGATTTGGAAAATGATGTCAAAACGGCTTTCCTCAGTGGATATCTTAATGAAGATGTCTATATGGTTCAGCCTGAAGGTTTTGTCGATCCAAAACATCCTTACAAAGTTTGCAAGTTAAAGAAATCAATCTATGGGTTGAAACAAGCATCTAGAAGTTGGAATCATCGTTTTGATGAAGAAATTAGGAATTTTGGATTCATCAAGAACGCGGATGAAGCCTGTGTGTATAAGAAGGCTAGTGGGAGCATCATTACTTTCCTAGTACTGTATGTCGATGACATTCTACTATTTGGAAATGATATTCCAACCATGGAAGGTGTTAAAACCTGGCTTGGAAGTTGTTTTTCCATTAAGGATCTTGGTGAAGCCGCCTATATTTTGGGAATAAAGATCTATAGGGATAGATCAAGGCGCTTGATAGGTTTGAACCAAAGTGCATACATTGACAAAGTCTTGAAAATGTTCAAGATGGAGAACTCTAAGAAAGGTTTAGTACCTATTCAAAAGGGAATGATATTGAATGCGTCTCAATGTCCAAGCTCAAAGGATGAGCAAGAAAGAATGAAAGGAGTCCCATATGCGTCTGCTATAGGATCCATCATGTATGCAATGATATGCACTAGACCGGATGTGTCATGTTCCTTAAGCATGACAAGTAGATACCAGCAAAATCCAGGAAACAGTCATTGGATGGCTGCTAAAAGTATATTGAAATACCTTAGAAGGACTAAGGATATGTTTCTGATATATGGATCTAGTAAAGAGGAACTCGTTGTAAAGGGTTACACGGACGCGAGTTTCCAAACTGATCGAGATGGTTCTCGATCACAATCTGGGTATGTCTTCATTTTGAATGGAGCTGCAATCTCTTGGAAGAGCTCGAAGCAGGATGTTGTAGCATTGTCCACTACAGAATCAGAATACATCACCGCTTCATTGGCAGCGCAAGAAGCTGCATGGTTGAAGAAATTCATTACCGACCTAGGGGTAGTCCGTACCATTCAGGATCCTCTAGAAATCTTTTGTGACAACGCGGGTGCGATTGCACAAATTAAGGAACCCCGTGCACATCAAAAGACTAGGTACATTGAGCGGAGATTCAACTACATAAGGGATGAAGTAGAAAAGGGAAAGATATGTATTCGCAAAGTTCACACCGATCAAAACATTGCGGATCCTCTCACGAAGCTGAGGTTCATACTTGTGCCTTAGGACTTCAATATTTTAGTGATTGGATTTGATCTATTTAGTATTTGGATATCGGAACAATTGTTATTATGACTCATTTAATGATTATGGCATTTTGAGTTATGTTCCATTTTAGCATGTTTAAATCCATGAATAAGTTAATTATTCTAAATGTCCGTAGTCAATCATATTTGTGGGAACAAATATGAATGTAAGACTATTATGAACTCGGATTGGTGGATATTCATTAGGTATGAATATAGAGCAAAGTGTTGCTGCCAAAGTTCATAGATATTTGTGGGATACAAATATTGGACTGACCCGCTCTCAAATATTACTACATGGAATCTTTGTGATTGATCATAAGTAATTTTGAGTAAAGGCGAATATCATAGTATCCTCTGACCTGTGATACATATGGGGTCTTGATATTCACCAAATATTATACTTTGACTTGGTTCTTTGAAGTTCTGAAACATGGCAGTACATAACGCTAAGCTCAAGTGTGGTACAACGTGATTGTGAGAGACGTATGTAGTCAAAATGGGATTTGTTCCTCTTATTCGTTGAGAGTGAGATGTCTAAGGCCTGCTAAAGTTAAATCAACAGAGAATAATCATACTATGTCTCTGGATTTGACATGACATCTGTAACGAAAGGATAAATGATTGATTCACCTAAATCATGTTCAAGTAAGGGACTTGAAGGGGATGATGTTATTGAATGGCACTTCATCATACGTATTAGGGGTAGTAAACCGTTGTTAGGCGGTATTTACTACTTGCATCAATCTTCTATGTATCTTGTGCAAGTGGGAGATTGTTGGAAGCGGTATGCCCAAGACACATATTAAATTGATGTGGCTAGTACGTTATGATCCAAGTCGGGTCATACCCAATAACAAGCTAGACAAACACTTATAATATTTATTTATGATATGATCAAACAAATAAATATTAACACTTCGAATATTTAGAAATTTGTTTTCTAAATAATTTCACTTGAGAAACTAATAAATAAGATGGATAATTTATTTGAGAGTATATTTTATTTTGTTAGTTAATGGGTTAAATAACATTATAATAGATTATGTAAGATATTTGGATATCTTGCAAATCTTACAAGATCTCACACAATCCAAGAAAAGATTATGTAAGATATATGGATATCTTGCAAATCTTACAAGATCTCACACAATCCAAGATTAGATTATGTAAGATATATGGATATCTTGCAAATCTTACAAGATCTCACACAATCCAAGAAAAGATCTTCCAAGAGATTATATATATGGATGATTTGGTGAGAATTAGAGATTCTTAGACACACACTCTTTCTATCATTAAAATCAAGTGCAAGAACACTAAAATACTCTCTAGATTTTTCGGCCAAAGGTTGGTTGATCAAGAGGTGTTCACAAGTGAAAAATCCTAGCAACATAAGGTGTTTGTTGGAAGCTTGGGGTATATAAGCTTGAGGTCTTCTCCTTTGAAGATTTCCATTCAAGAACATCATCTTCTTCTTCATATCTCTTGCTACTTGGAAGGTAGTATTCTTATAACACCCTATGGTTTGTGTGTTTGATAGCATGCATATTCATATATGGATCCGGGTTTTGGTTTTACACATAAAATGGGTTTTATACGTTAAAAGTAACATGTTTTAAATAATTATTCCGCTGCGTTTTTTCATTTTATATGGATAAAATGGCTTTGATAAACATGTTAAAAACCTCAACAGATGGACCTTAGAACACAAAAGACAAAGCTCTTGTCGTCACAGAAGAAGATGAGGGGTTCAATTGGAATAATTTCATTTCCAAAAAGGAAAGCCTTGATCTTGTCACTGAAATCATGGAAGAACCTGGATCATCAGAAGAGGTCTTAGAAGAAGAAATGGAAGAAGTTTTGGCTGACTACTTTAGATCATCAGCGGAAGAAAAAGAATGTCTCCGAGGTACTACTAAACCTTGTTTGTTTGACACATTTCTTAAAACTTTTGCAAGTAGCTTCGATTCTGGTCACAAAGAAGAAAGTCCTGAGGAGACATGGAGGTGATTGATGTAACCAAGCTTGTAACACTGGAGAGCTTAACTGACATTGCCAATAAAGCACTCATGGCCAAAGCTAAAACTATCGAAATGGTCAGGCCATACTTGGAATGTGCCAAAGCATGTGAGCAATGTATTGAGAAAGAAAAAGCATTTAAAGAACTTAAAACATACAATGATAAGTTGTCATATGATTATAACACCGTAAAAGAATCATATGATAAACTCAGCAGAACCATTCGACAGTATGAGAAAACAGTCAAAGAAGATGACAAAACACTTTCAATGCTCAAAGCAACTGTGATGGATAAACAAATGGCCATTAATCTGCATATTAACACAATTGTTGAGCTAAAAAGTCAGCTGGAGAAGACTAAAATTGAATCTGAAAGAGCTAACAAATTGTTAATCAGTTATTCTACCAGCATGTATGTCCTTGATCACATTCTTCTAAAAAACAGAAAACAGCAAAGAAGGTAAAAAGAGTTATAAAAACCTTGGAAAATGTTACGATCATGTTCCACCCCTTATGTGGAATAGCTATGCTAAGAAACATCCTGACGGGGTGGATATAGCGCTGAACTTAAATTTACTCACTGAAAAGAGTAACGAGCTGCCAAAAAATCTTGACGTAACATATTCCAAATCTGAGAAGGACTGTGAATCCGAGGTGGTAACCAAAGTGGTTGAAAATGTTTTTGAAAATGAATCTGATAGCACAATTTATGAGAGTGCTGAGTCGCACAATGAGAAATCAGAGTCAAGTTCACTTTCTAGAGTGAGAAAAGTTTTCATGAAAGTTTTATCACAGCATCAGATAATGGTTTAAATGATGATCCTAATGTAGTGATCTACAAACTGAAAGGATCAAATAAACTATATACTAATGAAGAATTTCCAGTCCAGAACGTTAACTTTGAACGTGTCGACAGATTTTTTAAACTCATTGAAGTTGACACATCTGATCTTGAAAAACAATTTGTTGGTTTCTACTCAAAACCAAAGAAGTCTAACAAAACCATTCATCCAAGAGGTAGAAGTTACCCCAAAAACAAGAGGGATGGTTTAAGGTTTGAAAAGAAAAGAAATAACAAATCCCGAAAGACAAATTTTACAAAGAAAGTTGATGTTTGTTTTTGGAACTAGCACTGTTGAAGAAAAAGAAGTCATTGACAAACAAACCAACGATGAGTTTAAGAAAGAAAAGGAGCTTCGTGAACAGGCTTTGGAACACACTGTTGGAAACAATAGTAGCACGTGCTACAGATGTAACAAAGTTGGGCATATTGCACGACAATGTTCTCAAAATCGTCCAAAACCAGTTCATGAACAAAAGAGGTTTACAGTAGATGAAAAGGAAAAGGGTCCTGAGTTTGTGCCAACAAAGATTTTAAAACGAAAAGATAATTCCCGTTCTAATGAGGAACCAACAACTGAAATCATTTCAAAATATGAAGTTGGTGAAACATCAAAGAAAAATGAAAAGAAAGAATCTAATCTTTACATCAAAAAGGCATTTTCGAAGGCACAAACCTGGGTAGCCAAAGCAAAAACATCTTTTGTGACCACAAAATCAACCAATGTTCCAGTCAAATCAATAGAAAAGACTAAATCAAAGACTGAACAATGGGTTGAGGTTAAGAAAGATAACCAAGTTACATTTGCCAATGTTCCAAAGGTTGACATTGCCATCCCACCCATGACCGAAAGGGCTTGGATCTCTCTCTGTAAGTAATATGTTTTTCATGTGTGCATGGGCTTTCAAGGTCAATCATTTCAAAGTGGATCATGGACAGTGGAGCTTCTAGGCACATGACAGGGATGTTGGCTTTGCTGTACAACGTAAAAGCTATCAGGGGAGGTTATGTTGGGTTTGCCGGAACACAGGGCGGCAGGATCATGGGAGAAGGAATTCTGACAAATGGAGTGGTGTCTTTTGATAAAGTGAACTACATTGCTGAGCTCGAGAACAACCTATTGAGCATTTCACAGATCTGTGATAAGAAGTTCACAACTCATTTCAACGATAAAGAGAGTCTTATTCTTAAGCCGGGTTTCATAATTCCCGTTGAGTGGATCCTCATGCGCGCTCCACATGAAAATGATTTATATGTCTTAGACATGAGCGTCGCATCCACTACTTCAAAGGAGGGACAATGTTTTGTATCAAAAGCCGCTAAAAAGGAATCAATTATTTGGGACAGAAAGATGGGTCACATTCACCTAAGGAAAATGAATTTTCTAGTGCACAACGACCTAGTGGAAGGGGTGAATCTTAAAAGTTATCACTTATCAGATGATTGTCTTAGCTGCAAGAAGGGGAAACAGCATAAGAAATCACACCTAAGAAAGTTACTAAACTCAATCAAGCTTCCACTAGAAAGGCTTCACATGGATCTCTTTGGGCATATCAATGTGAAAAGTATCACAGGAGATCTATACTGTCTGGTCGTAACCGATGACTTCTCAAGATTCTCATGGGTTTTCTTTCAAGAGAGCAAGAATGAAACGTTCGAAAATTTGATGATCTTGTTTCGAAAGATTGAAAATCTTTAGCATTTGCCTATCAAAAGAATCAGAAGTGACAATGGTACTGACTTTAAGAACAACAAATGCTTGAATTCTGCAATGCTAAGAGTATTCATCATGAGTTCAGTGCCCCCTATACTCCTCAACAAAATGGAGTAGCTGAACGAATGAACAGAACGCTTATCGAAACTGCACGCACGATGCTTGCTGATTCAAAATTGCCTATTAGCTTTTGGAGTGAGGCAGTTGCATCTGCATGTTACACCCTTAATCGAGTAATGACTGTCATGTAACACCCCAATCGCGTAATACAACAACACGCGACGGAAATATCGGGGAGTCACGTTACAAAATTGCTCAGCCACAACTGGTACTAAAATGTTTCATTATTGTTAACAATGTTTTCAATACAAAGAATACATATAACTGTCTTTTGTTTAAGGAAGTCTAAAGCCCGTATGCATTCCTATGTGTAACATGCTTGAATAGTCGAAACCTGAAACATATGTGAAAAAAGAGACATCAACAAACAATGTTGGCGAGTACATAGTTTTGTTGGCCAAGTAAATTGCAAAAAGATTTAGAATTTGCAATACATTAACTTGATTATGAAACTTGTGACAAAATAGTTTTGTATATGGCAAACATGACTAATACTAGTTAATTTTATGCCATTGAAAATCGTACTTTGTTCATTGTAATCGCCTTGAATTCGGTCATAAAACTTGTGAGTATGTTATTAGAAATCCAATCAAGGATTAATAACAACGATATTGACATTTGTCATAACTCGCGTGAGTATTATTAGAAATCAGTTCAATGATTTGAAATAATACTTTGGTTATCCTTCTAAGTGTCACACCCTGGTCGTAGCGGAAGCGCAAATGTTTGTCTGATAAAGTAATCATAGCAACCAATCGAGTAATTAAACCATAATAACAACAGTGCCATAATCATAGATATTTAGTACAACCAAAGTTCACACATTTACATAGTTTAACCAAATATGAGTTTGTTATCCCAAAAACATACTTCAAGTTTTGTTACATCATAAAAGTAGTTTCGTTATCGCCATAATTTAAACCAAGGCTTTGGCTCCTATATTCCCTTATGAGGTTGGGATATAGAAAACAAACCCTTCAAAAGAGGCAATCATTGTATGTCTTCCCAAAATACCCCGAGGTCTTTCACCAGCTCATGTCTTGTTTCCTGAAATACATGTGGTTTAAGAAAAATCAACAAAAGTTGAGCGAGTTCATGTAATATAGTTTTTATATAAGCAATTGTTATCAATATCAAAAATCCCAGTATGTTATTGTTATTCCTAGGGTTTACGGATCTATCAGTGGGTAGCGAGCCCCCTGACATTATGTGTCATAAGTAAATAGCCAAACCGAGACAACTTGTCAAACATAGTTTCTTAGGGCTCACAAAAGCACTCTGAACGGACTTGTTTTATTCAGAGTGGAGCGTGTCTCAAGCTCATAGATCTACACCTTTGCACCTTGGTCACCGAGTTATTAGTGGGTGATTAATGGTTATTATGTTATCAATCCTACTTATACACAATGATCTAGTTCTTTTAAACCCATAGCTAACATACCGTTTTGTCATAGAATTTCATAGCATGTATTTCACCCCCAATAGTTATAAAACCGAAAACGTTTAAATGAAAAGGGGGAAACATGAACTCACTACTTTGCGTTCCGTGAAGTCGTACAGGTGTCCGTACACGTGTAATACCTACATGTGTATTTAATTCATTAGACTTTCAGGTCTAATCGGACCTCGTACAAGTTGTTCATCTTGACTTGTTATTATGTGTTTATTAGTTTTTCTTGGAACAACTTCATTGTATTTATAGTGTTGGTAGTTTTGTGTTTGATTATTATTTGTATATTTATTTCACAAATATATATTTGTTATCGAGTACTTAATCATGTGTGAACGGGCCTCGTCCTTCACTTGTCCTCCTGCCTTGCATGCATGTCATTGGGCCTATCCCACTTAGTTTATGTCATTGGGCCTAGCCCACATAGTTACATCATTGGGCCTTGCCCACATAGTTTATGTCATTGGGCCTAGCCCACATAGTTACATCATTGGGCCTAGCCCACTTAGTTTATGTCATTGGGCTTAGCCCACTTAGTTATATCATTGGGCCTAGCCCACATAGTTTATGTCATTGGGCCTACCTCACTTAGTTTATATGATTGGGCCTAGCCCACTTAGTTATGTGATTGGGCCTAGCCCATATGTGTTATGTAATTTGGGCCTAGCCCATTATTAGTGGGAATTTTTATATACATGTATTTTTAACTAAGTATTATGGCACAAGTATCTTTACATATATTGCCACACTTAGTAATTTTATACACTTTCAACTTCCGGATTTTTCTTTTGGCGACGAATATATATATATATATATATATATATATATATATATATATATATATATATTTTGTTGGTGTTGAAATATTTTTTATTTCTTAAGAGTTCACCTTTGTAATTCGACCTTGGCCATTTTATTTTATTCGTCCGTTTAACCGCTTACGTAATATGTGTGAGACTTGGTTATGTCCATCTTTATGCCATTACTTTTAGGAATAGGTATATGTATTCATATGTACTTCTTCACTTGTTTCATACAAGTAATTCTCAGTATTTTGGGTGCATTGTTTTGCTTTATCCTAAGTATATCTAATATATACACATAGCACACAATTACATATACTTAGGAGTTTTTCCAAAATATGTATAATTTTTGCCCAAAAATTATATACATATATTATTATTGTTTTTCATCATTTATCTTTGTGAAAAAATATACATTTAAGTCATCAAGAACTCTTGTGCATTAAAGGCTTAACCATTTTCATTAAGGGTTCCATGATGACGTTTAAGACCACTAATCGCGTTTAACCATGTTAATAATCCCACTTTAATCGCGATTAGATTTTAGTAAAATTCGTCATAGTTTCCCCTAAAACTAGGGCGGTTTTCCACGTTATAAGAGCGTATTTAATTCAAGATCAATTTACCACATCACCATTACTCACCAAGTTGCTTTTAAACATGTTTATTTAGTAGCATAAGTCCCTCATTACATGAACTTCCATAATACACTTTTATAAAAAATAAAAAAAGTTAACTTTTTAAAATGATTTTTATGATAAACAAGTTGTTAAATTTTATCTTGTAAAAGCAAAGTGTACTAAACTCCACAAGATTAAGTTTTAAACACTTGTTTCTTCATTTTATCTAAAAATTATATGATTAGTTCATGGAAGAGGACATGATGATCTTTCTTGATTTAGACATATCCATATTTAAATCACATATGTATGTTCATCATAGTAAGATGAACACAAATATAAAATACTACATGAAACTAACAATATGATCATCATAAACATAAACTTTAAATCACTAATATTAGCAAGATCAACATAAACAACATGATCATACAACTAGCTACACTAATCTACATAAATCACACATAATATAGTTATATTTAGTGTTCTTTTTCTTTGAGATTAGGGTTTTTAAGTTTGTTTATCTTTAGAATCAAGATGAATAACTTGTACTTTAGTAATCTACTAATAATATGGAGCTTAAAAAAAGAGGGTATGAAGTCTTACAACTTTGCAAGAGATTACAACACTTTAAGAAAAAAATTAAGAAGGTAATAACAATTTACCATTGTTACTATGCCGTTTATGTAAGGTGTTTACGACGCCAAAATATGGCTAACTAGCTCGCTAGGTTATTCGTTTAGTTTTTACGGTGTCGGAAATACTGCTTACTGGTTCGTGGCTCGCTAACGGACAAGTTATATTTATAGCGATATAATACCGGAAGCTTATAATTTTGGACACTCCATTGATACCCTTAAAATGTTTTAGTGTGTTTTCCACATTTGTCATAATTCTGGAGGTCCAGAATTGCCGAATTATTATTAGGGATGAACTAAAAATATTATAATTTTAGTCGATCGGACGATTTTATTTTTATGGCGTTGCACCGGAAAGTTGTGTAATATTATAAAACTTATTCCCACATTTGTGTTTTCAAATATAAATGGACTTAGTTATGGCATTCACCTGACTTGTTTCATTGTTCTGTTCAGTTCAGCGGTTGCTGACATGAATAGTGCAACCATGAATAGTGCACCCTGCACTCTCTACCAACACTTTTAGGATATAGTTTTAATTGTTTCGTGTTGTAACGAAAACCAATAGATGTTATATCATGTTTTTCTTGTCCTAATACTTGTTATGTGTCGTACGACTCAGTCACGTAATTTAATTACGATTAAATGCATGAGATAATAAAATAAAATAGGTGATTAGATTGTACGGAATTACCGGTTATTTGCCATTTGTCACATACTCCCCTGTTAGAAAGAATTTCGTCCTGAAATTCACTTGGAGGCATCGTCTGAAGGATTCTTCTCGAACAGGTGGGGGTACTTTGCTTTGATTTGATCTTCACGTTCCCAAGTATACTCAGGTCCGTGACGCAAGTTCCAACGGACTTCGACTAGTTTGATTCAGCTCTTCTGAGTCTTCTGAATTTTCCAGTCCATAACCTCAACAGGTTCTTCGGTGAACTGAAGTTTGTCATCTATATGAATTTCGTCCGCTGGGATGATAACTGATTCTTTGGTTGGACTTTTCTTGAGATTGGACACATGAAATGTGTCGTGGACATTATTTAGTTCTTCTGGAAAGTTTCAACTTATAAGCAACGGTTCCAACCTTATCCAGAATTTCAAATGGTCCAATTGTCTCGGGTTTAGCTTTCCTCGCTTCCCGAACCTAGCTACGCCTTTCCAAGGTGAGACCTTCAGTAAAACTTTGTCTCCAACCTCGAAGGATAGTGGTTTACAACGCCGATCTGCGTAGCTCTTTTGTCTATCCCGAGCCGCCTTAATACGCTCGCGGATTTTGAATATCTTTTCCGTGGTTTCTTGGACTAGTTCGCGACCAATGAGTTGTTTGTCACCGACTTCCGCCCAACATAGTGGAGACCGGCACTTTCGTCCATAAAGTCCTTTGAATGGTGCGGCCATAATACTTAGGTGATAACTGTTATTGTAGGAAAACTCTACCAAAGGAAAATGAGTATCCCAGTTTTCGCCTAAATCCATCACACAGGCGCGAAGCATATCTTGTAAAGTTTGGCTGGTTCGCTCGCTTTGGTCATCAGTCTCTGGATGAAACGTTGTGCTTAGATCTAAACGAGATCCAAACTAAGATTGAAATGATTGCCATATATGCGACACAAAGCGACCATCTCTGTCTGAGATTATCAACACTAGCACCCCATGACGTGCCACGATCTCCTTAAGGTAAAGCTCAGCTAACTTCTCAATACTGTCTTTTTCTCGAATTGGTAAGAAGTGAGCTGACTTGGTTAACCGATCTATGATAAACCCAAATCATGTCATAACCTCGAGAGGTCCGTGGCAGCTTTGTAATAAAATCAATTGATATCTGCTCCCATTTCCAAATGGGAATCTCTGGTTGTTGTAATAGCCTAGATGGTTTCTGATATTCAGCCTTGACCTTTGCACAAGTTAGGCATTTCCCAATGTAGGTCGCAATATCTCGCTTGAGATTAGGCCACCAAGAATACTCTTTTAGATCCTCCTGGATGGATTGAGTGTTTTGACTTGTGTGCCTCGTCTAGTACTAAGTCTCGTAATTCCCCAATATAAGGAATCCAGATTCTTCCCATGAAATATAAAGTTCCATTTGTGTTCGGTTCCATTTGTTTTTCCATTCCCCATAATATTCAGCTGGAATGTTTTCTGGCTTTAGAGCTTCTTGCTGTGCATCACGCACATGAGTCGTAAAGTTCGTTTGAATTGTCATTTCCAAAGCTCTTACTCGTAGTGTCTTGACTCGTTCCTTCCAGCTCAAGGCATCGGCCACTACGTTTGCCTTGCATAGTTTATCCTTCAACATTTGGAAAGCTGATTCTTGTTTTTCTCCCTGGTCAAACTTTTTATCCTTTTGTGTAAGTGATGTTAGCGGCTGAGGAACTTTCGAGAAGTTCTCGATGAATCTCCGGTAGTAGCCCGCTAAGCCTATAAATTGTCTTACTTCTGCGGGAGTCTTCGGGGCATTCCCGTTCTTTATGGCTTCTATCTTATACGGGTCAACCTGTATCCCGTTCTTGTTCACTACTGGACCGAGAAATTATACCTCGTGAATCCAAAATTCGCATTTTGAGAATTTCGCATACAGATTCTCCTTCTTTAATACTCCCAATATAGTTCTCAAGTGTTGTTCGTGTTCTTCCTCGGCTCGTGAATATATTAATATGTCATTAATGAATACGGCGGAAGCATTTGTTAAGCTAAAGGGCATAACAAGGAACTCGTAATGACCGTAGCGAGTCCTAAACACCGTCTTAGGAATACTTTCCTCTCGGATTCTTAGTTGACGATAACCGGTTCTTACATCAATCTTCGCTCCTCATTTTCCTTGTCGACTACATGAGCTAGAAAGGCTATGCAACCTTTCTATATGCACTTTGGGCCTTCATGCAATTTTATAATTCGTAGAGGCGTCTTACGCTTCTTTCCGTGTACTACCAGTGTTTCTTCGTCAGGTAGGGGGATACAGATAGCTTTCTCCGGACAACCTACTTTCGCTCGGTTATACGTCAACAATGCTATGCCAAAAGCTACATCATAATAACCTAGATAAATAGATAAAAGGTTGATATTAAATTCTCATTCTCCAAGTCCCCTAATGCATCCTTTTATAACTCCTTCTGACTTGAATAATTTACCGTTGACAACTCCTATGAAATGCGGTAACGTCTAACTTACTTGACTTTAGGTCAAGCATACGTTAAATTTTGTGGAGATGAAACTAAAATCAACACAACTATCATACCAAATGGATGCGAAGTGTTGGTTGATAGTAAAATGTATCGATGACCCTTAATGATTCCACATGACTCAGCTAATTCCCCATTAGCTAGCATGATAGAGTAAGGTGTGTCTAACTTAGAGGACTCTAATTCGAGTATATGCTTAACACCTAAAGACACTAGGTAAGCTCGACATTGGTAATCAAAAGAATTGATACATGATGATTGTAGAGTAGAACGTGCTCCTGACAATATTTGTATTTTTTTTGGAATATCCCTGGTTCTAATCACTCCCACACTGGGTCACTGGCTTGACTCACTCTTAAGACATTCATGCTTGAGGTGGCCTCTGTGCCACACTTAAACATCGGTATTCCTCCTTGCTTATTACTAACTTATTAGTTTCTGTTTTGGGCTCGACCTCACCACACTGCTACTCTTGGCACTTTCGCAAGTGCCCTCAAGATGAAAGTTTCACTTATCACCTTTAGGATCTTGGCAAGTTATTAGCATACTTCATGGTGTGGACCTTGATTATGGCAGTAGTTGTCTTTACTTCGCTTATCGTAGGAGTTTCCTTCTGTTTCTTACTCACTCTCGAACATTTCTTAAGGTGTGATAACCTTTGCTTCATGTAGCTAGTCTATTCCACGTGCATTTCCTTCCTCCCAGCACCTTCCTTTGACAACTTCCCCATTCTCACCGCATCCTTGGTGAGACTAATTATGAGAGTTACTATTTGAGTGATCGAGGGAAGGTGGGATGGTATGATCTTGCTTCAGATCTCAGGGGCTAAACCCCATATGTAGAGCTTAATGCATTTGGATTTGGGTGTTACCTAATATGAAACAACTCTTGAGAGATCGTGGAGGCATTAAGCGTAACTGACAACGTCGGCTCTAATCCTGGCCAAGTTTCAGAATTCTGTTCCCACACTTTGAATTTCAGTCAGCGAGCAATACTCGTCTCACATAGTATCCTTGAGTTCTTCCCATTACTACCCCTTTGTTGTATCACCCCTTAAAACTCGTACTTGGAGATTCCACCAAGTTAATGTTGCATCTAGCGGAAGACTCTTCGTCTACCTAATCGTTCATACATGAGTACATTTAATACTGCAGCTAGCCGACTTCACTGTCTTTATTTAGCGGATAGGGCCTACCGCACCTCTCGTATCTCTCGTATCTACGAGGTCTCGTGGCTTACAGTCTAGGAAAACCTTAGAATTATATCCTTGTGTGATTGCATCTTCCAGTCTAGCATTGCCACTCTTTCCCGATCCATCGGAATTTGAACTACTTGAACTACCAGTACCACCTGTACCGTCACTAGGGTCGACTCAATTTCCTCATGTTATGCAATATAAACTCTAGTTTGACTTTAATAATAGAGCGTTGATTAACTGCCCCTTTTGGGCATAGATTTCTTTTCAGCGCCATGTTTATTTAGATACATAAGATCAAGTGATCAAGATCTATATTTAAACATATATGGTCCACCAAGCGCCCAAGAATTAAGAATGCAATCGGTCATGGAAACCTCAAGATCGCATTGTTCATACGTGTTTGAAACCATGATAACGTGAATAACCGCAATCCAAAAGGCATAGTATCTCTTGCGTGTAACGACCAGATGTCTAAGTGGGAAAGAAATAATTCGTTAAGGAGGAGAAACCAAACGGCCGTTTCCAACCTTACAGCATGTATTCCATACTTCATGGACTTCGATCGTCCAAAATAGGAAAATCCTTCGACGCACTAACCTGTGTGACGAATACGTTGATATCCCTTGAGCTCCACTAGCTCCAACAAGACTGTTATAATTTCCAATAAATAAGATGAGGTGCCATAGACACCAATGAACCAACCCACGTACAAGAACTCTAGAAGGTTGAGGAAAAATCCTCCCTGGTTGGTCTGCCTGTTTGTTTGTTTATAACTAGTCTCAACGACTTGTGATATAGATCGAATGTTAGGTGCGAACAAATACGTATGGTCATTCTGTATCGTAGGGTGTTATAGTAAATTCCCCAGCTAGTGTTCTACTAGATTGAAACTTGAACATCTTGAGAATTTAGAATGGATAGTGATTGTTAGCTTGACCCGCAGAGCCCACCAGAATTCCCATGCACTACAAGTTGTTAGTACGTGGGCCCCCGTAATAATAAATTGTCTTGCATGGTCAACCTAGGGTCTTTCGTTCAAAGCAGACGATCAGCTAGAGAGATGGCACTACTGTCTACATACCTTCAACATAGAAGGGACCTTCGTGATGGTCCACATGCTAACACCCGTTGTCATTATTCATGAAAGGGCACAACGTTAGACGAAATAGAAGTAGAGAGAACCCGTAACAATAACAACTAGAAGGGCACCTTTAAGGTGAGTCCTTCATCTTCCTTGTCTGGACGAGAGTGTCATCAATCACAATTAGTATGAGTCTCAGGGACCTTGTCCCACTAATAGAGTTGTTGTCCAAGGCCACCACCTCCACCTCGTCGCCACTACCGAAGCCGAACGTATACCCATCCGAGGAAAAAAAACAAGCATCTTCCACGGGATCAATGCTTTAGGGTCTCACTTAGGAACCACCTCTTCCATAAGCTTCGTAATAGATGCGAGGTCGTTACTCTCATCGCGTGAGTCAAGGGTAATAATAGAATTCGTAGTTGAAGGTATTTTAGTCATGGCAAAATATTCCGTACAACACGTATATAATTACATTATATATATAATCAATAAATCTCCTGTTGTTTTTTTCTCGTGTTTCACATGTAATCCTTAATGTTTTCGGGTCTATTCCTCATAGACTAACCATGTATTGATCCTTATCAGTTATTTATGATTAAGCTCACGTGATAGATCCTCATGTTATCGTGACACAAGGAAAACCTTTTCGTCATAATTTCGAAAATAGTTTCTGTAATGTTATAAACTTTGTATTCATGTGAGAGCCCTTAGTGATTATAGACCAAACTTAGTAAAAGTTTTTTCCCGGTTCACTACAATCGAAGCTCTGATACCAATCTGTCACACCCTGGTCGTAGCGGAAGCGCAAACGTGTGACTGATAAAGTAATTATAGCAACCAATCGAGTAATTAAACCATAATAACAAAGATGCCATAATCATAGATATTTAGTACCACCAAAGTTCACACATTTACATAGTTTAACCAAATACGAGTTTGTTATCCCAAAAACATATTTCAAGTTTTGTTACATCATAAAAGTAGTTTCGTTATCGCCATAAATTAAACCAAGGCTTTGGCTCCTATATTCCCATACGAGGTTGTGATATAGAAAACAAACCCTTCAAAAGAGGCAATTGTTGTATGTCTTCCCAAAATACCCCGAGGTCTTTCACCGGCTCGTCTTGTTTCCTGAAATACATGTGGTTTAAGAAAAATCAACAAAAGTTGAGCGAGTTCATGTAATATAGTTTTTGTATAAGCAATTGTTATCAATATCAAAAATCCCGGTATGTTATTGTTATTCCTAGGGTTTACGGATCTATCAGTGGGTAGCGAGCCCCCTGACATTATGTGTCATAAGTAAATAGCCAAACCGAGACAACTTGTCAAACATAGTTTCTTAGGGCTCACAAAAGCACTCTGAACGGACTTGTTTTATTCAGAGTGGAGCGTGTCTCAAGCTCATAGATCTACACCTTTGCACCTTGGTCACCGAGTTATTAGTGGGTGATTAATGGTTATTATGTTATCAATCCTACTTATACACATTGATCTAGTTCTTTTAAACCCATAGCTAACATACCCTTTTGTCATAGAATTTCATAGCATGTATTTCACCCCCGATTGTTATAAAACCGAAAACGTTTAAATAAAAAGGGGGAAACATGAACTCACTACTTTGCGTTCCGTGAAGTCGTACAGGTGTCCGTACACCTGTAATACCTACATGTGTATTTAATTCATTAGACTTTCAGGTCTAATCGGACCTCGTACAAGGTGTTCATCTTGACTTGTTATTATGTGTTTATTAGTTTTTCTTGGAACAACTTCATTGTATTTATAGTGTTGGTAGTTTTGTGTTTGATTATTATTTGTATATTTATTTCACAAATATATATTTGTTATCGAGTACTTAATCGTGTGTGAATGGGCCTCGTCCTTCACTTGTCCTCCTGCCTTGCACGCATGTCATTGGGCCTATCCCACTTAGTTTATGTCATTGGGCCTAGCCCACTTAGTTACATCATTGGGCCTAGCCAACTTAGTTTATGTCATTGGGCCTAGCCCACTTAGTTATATCATTGGGCCTAGCCCACTTAGTTTATGTCATTGGGCCTAGCCCACTTAGTTTATATGATTGGGCCTAGCCCACTTAGTTATGTGATTGGGCCTAGCCCATATGTGTTATGTAATTTGGGCCTAGCCCGTTATCATAAATTGAGTCCATTAGTGGGAATTTTTATATACATGTATTTTTAACTAATTATTATGGCTCAAGTATCTTTACATATATTGCCACACTTAGTAATTTTATACACTTTCAACTTCCGGATTTTTCTTTTGGCGACGCATATATATATATATTTATTTGTCGATGTTGAAAATATTTATTATTTCTTAAGAGTTCGCCTTTGTAGTTCGACATTGGCCATTTTATTTTATTCATCCGTTTAACCGCTTACGTAATATGTGTAAGACTTGGTTATGTCCATCTTTATGCCATTACTTTTGGGAATAGGTATATGTATTCATATGTACTTCTTCACTTGTTTCATACAAGTAATTCTCGGTATTTTGGGTGCATTGTTTTGCTTTACCCTAAGTATATCTAATATATACACATAGCACATAATTACATATACTTAGGAGTTTTTCCAAAATATGTATAATTTTTGCCCAAAAATTATATACATATATTATTATTGTTTTTCATCATTTATTTTTGTGAAAAATATACATTTAAGTCATCAAGAACTCTTGTGCATTAAAGGCTTAACCATTTTCATTAAGGGTTACATGATGACGTTTAAGACCACTAATCGCGTTTACCATTTTAATCACCCTTTAATCCCATTTTAATCGCGATTAGATTTTTAGTAAAATTCGTCATAGTTTCCCCTAAAACTAGCGCGGTTTTCCACGTTATAAGAGCGTATTTAATTCAAGATCAGTTTACCACATCACCATTACTCACCAAGTTGCTTTTAAACATGTTTATTTAGTAGCATAAGTCCCTCATTACATGAACTTCCATAATACACTTTTATAAAAAAAAAAAAAAAAAGTTAACTTTTTAAGGTGATTTTTATGATAAACAAGTTGTTAAATTTTATCTTGTAAAAGCAAAGTGTACTAAACTCCACCAGATTAAGTTTTAAACCCTTGTTTCTTCATTTTATCTAAAAATTATATGATTAGTTCATGGAAGATGACATGATGATCTTTCTTGATTTAAACATATCCATATTTAAATCACATATGTATGTTCATCATAGTAAGATGAACACAAATATAAAATACTACATGAAACTAACAATATGATCATCATAAACATAAACTTTAAATCACTAATATTAGCAAGATCAACATAAACAACATGATCATACAACTAGCTACACTAATCTACATAAATCAACACATAATATAGTTATATTTAGTGTTCTTTTACTTTGAGATTAGGGTTTTTAAGTTCGCTTATCTTTAGAATCAAGATTAATAGCTTATACTTTAGTAATCTACTAATAATATGGAGCTTAAAAAAGAGGGTATGAAGTCTTACAACTTTGCAAGAGATTACAACACTTTAAGAAAAAGATTAAGAAGGTAATAAAAGCTCCAAGCACTCCCTAGTGTTCATCCATGCTTGCAAGTTCATTAAATCATCATGTAAAGGCCTTGTAATGCTTGGAATGGGTTTTTAATGAATGAAAAGGTGAGTTTATGGGGCTTGAGGGCTGCCGTGAATAATGAGGGGAGTTTTGCTTGTTTGAAAAGTGTACAAATTAAGGGACAATGATAAGTTATACTTGTGTTGTTGCTTGGTATATTATACAAAATCTTTATAAGTCAAAATAAGATAATAAAGGCCATGCTCTTTCAATCTTTATAATCACAAGTAGGAAATGGAAAGTGGGTCCCCCTATGAACGTTTTTTTGTTGTAGATGGCATGGAGATTATTTCTTTTTTTTTATACATATATATATTTTTCTAAACATGTTATATATAATATATGTATTAAGTTTTGATATTTAAGTAGTTATATTAACTAGGTTAATTAGGGTGTCATAAGGGGTTTATGATGGTAAGTGGCCTTAACTAGTTCACTAGACTAGTTGGTATTAGTTTTGGATGATAAAAATGTTACTAGTTCGCTCGTTGGTTCAATACTAGGTGATATAGGGAAGACGCTATATAATACCGGGAGCGATGGTTTTAATTTACCATTGTTACTATGGCGTTTATGTAAGGTGTTTACGACACCAAAATATGGCTAACTAGCTCGCTAGGTTATTCATTTAGTTGTTACGGTGTCGGAAATACCGCTTACTAGTTCATCGGCTCGCTAACGGACAAGTTATATTTATAGCGATATAATACCGGAAGCTTATAATTTTGGACACTCCATTAATACCCTTAAAATGTTTTAGTGTGTTTTCCACATTTGTCATAATTCTGGAGGTCCAGAATTGCCGAATTATTATTACGGATGAACTAAAAATATTATATTTTTAGTCGATCAGACGATTTTATTTTTATGGCGTTGCACCGGAAAGTTGTGTAATATTATAAGACTTATTCCCACATTTGTGTTTTTAAATATAAATGGACTTAGTTATGGCATTCACCTGACTTGTTTCATTGTTCTGTTCAGTTTAGCGGTTGCTGACATGAATAGTGCAACCGTGAATAGTGCACCCAACACTCTCTTCCAACACTTTTAGGACATAGTTTTAATTGTTTCACGTTGTAACGAAAACCAATAGATGTTATATCATGTTTTCTTGTCCTAATACTTTTTATGTGTCGTACGACTTAGTCACGTAATTTAATTACGATTAAATGCATGAGATAATAAAATAAAATAGGTGATTAGATTGTACGGAATTACTAGTTATTTGCCATTTGTCACACTAAGAATCTAACATATAGAAATATGAAAGAGTTCTACAAGGATTTAGATATTGTACTTTGAAACAATCGAACACAAAATCCTAATGTGATTTGGATAACGCTACAAGAGTAATACAATAAGAACACTTATAAATAGGAAGTACCAGCGGTGTATCCGCCATGTTCTTATAGTATTACACTCGTTTCGTTATCTAAATCACAACTAATCACAATAACCACATAATCATCATGAACTTGTCACATTGTCTTGTCAAATATGCATTAAAGTACACAAAATCCAATGAAGGACTACCAATTAGTACTATAATCATCCTACAAGAATCTAACTATGAAGATAGATAGATACTTTAAGGATTTAGTTTAGCCACTTGTCCTGTATCATTGTCTTGTCACATACGCATTAAAGTACACAGAATCCAATGAAGGACTACCAATTAGTACTTTAAACATCCTACAAGAATCTAACTATGAAGATAGATAGATACTTTAAGGATTTAGTTAGTCATTTGTCTTGTCACAAACGCATTAATGTACACAGAATCCAATAAAGGACTACCAATTAGTACATTAAACATCCTACAAGAATCTAACTATGAAGATAGATAGATACTTTAAGGATTTAGTTTAGTCATTTGTCTTGTCACATACGCATTAATGTACACAGAATCCAATAAAGGACTACCAATTAGTACATTAAACATCCTACAAGAATCTAACTATGATGATAGATAGATACTTTAAGGATTTAGTTTAGTCACTTGTCTTGTATCATTGTATCACAAAATCCTAAATCCTAATGGTGATTCGAATAAGGCTACAAAGGGTAATACAACAAGCACACTTATATATAGGAAGTATCAGCGGCGTATCCACCATGTCCTTATTATTACTCTAGTTTCGTTATCTAAATCACCAACAATTCTACACATAAACCATAACCATTGTCTTGTAAAGCACTTCTTAGAAATCTCACTATGAAGAAAGGAAGATTTAAGACTGTACTTAAAGTATCCTACAAGAATCAATCTATAAAGATAGAAAGATACTATAAGGATTTGTTTCATGTCCGGAATAGTCATGTCTTTGCATAAAAGGAATATTACACATAAATGCACTTAGTAAACACATAATTGTCATACACTGTGAAAAATTGATTACACATATGATTCACCCCAAAAACATTTGAAAAACATAAAAGAGGGGAGCTAAGTACTCGCATGGGATTGCGTATAGATCTTGTTCAAATGATATAACAAAGCTCAAAGGATCAAGAGTTCCAGTGTTGAAGTGGTTCTAGTGTGTCGGATACTATGTTAGCATAACGGGGCATAAATCAAGGAATCGGATAGAATGAGGTATTGTAAACCAAATGAGTGTTGGAACTCATATGATATGGTTTAACAAAGCCTACATTCTGATTTGAAACCTATCCTAAGTGCTTATGGCCCGTTATGACCCGTTAAGGTAGTTTACGCTACTTTAACGCGTCATTTGCGCAAATGCGCGTTCGGACGGTCTAACTAGCCCTATGATAAGTATTATATGCCCTAACATGTTTAATTATGTTGCATAATCATTTTAGGTGTCAAAACTTGGTTACATATGCTTAAATGAAATTATGCGCAAAAAGGGCATTTTGGTCATTTTCCTAAGGTATATAAACTACCTATCATACAACTAACTAAACGAAGTGACCATAAGGTATAACCTCCGAAGGTTATTCCCTATACAACTATGGTCACCTAATGTGTTTAGTCGGATCCTAATGATCGACCAAACGGGTCGGGTTTGAAAGTCTAAGCGGTTGTTTAGACCGTTTGACTTACAATCCTAAATAAGCACTAAACTAGAAGTGACGAGTTGGGTATGCCAAAACATGTCTATCCTAAGTTTTAAAATGTTTTGGTATCAAAACAAAGTGTTTTGACACCCGAAATAGTTCCGTCGGATAATGCGCATTTATCGCATTATTGACCGAAACTTTGACTCGTCACTACAACTAGTCAACGTGGTAATCAGTAGGTATCGTCGCAAGGACTATAACCATCGTGATTACGATCACGTTGCAAAGTTCAAATGAACTTTGACTTGACCAATTCATGGTCAAAGTCCAAAGTCAAACACTAGTTGACTTTTAGCTTGAAATAAATAAACAAGCATGAAAGAACACTTACAAGTGTTCTAGGCTGGAAAATGACTAAGAATGCTCAAGTATGAAGCCTCCAACTTAATGTGGTAGCCTCAATTCAGAGCAAGAGTAAGAAGAATGAAGATGAGAAAGTTGAAATGAAGAAATTGGTGGCTATATATAGTAAATGGAAGAGCATAGGATCAAGCCATGTGGATTGTGTGGTGATCAAAAAAAAAATCATGACCATACACTTGTTAGAATTAGATTTAAGAACTTGGTGAACACTCAACTTGGTCACCAAGCAAAGAAAATAGCTTGCTGCAAAGTTTCTGTGAGCTGGACCTGCCTTACGGACCGTATGGGTCCAGGGCTTACGGTCCGTAAGCCTTGTTCAGGGGCTGATCTTTCAGAAATGGCAGTTTTGGTACCTGCATTTTTTAAACTTGTTTTTCGACGCGTCTAACCCCCGTTGACTTCATTTTCAAGCTTTATAAGGATGTTAAAGCATAGGGAACTTGAAATATGCTTGGAAACATCATTGATGTTGGTTCGTTTGGCGGCACGGTTGCGGTTTTCGGTTAATTACGACGAAAGTTGTAATGAACGCGGAAAACGATCCAAATTGCAAAACAAAAGGCAATTTTGCATTCCCATCACTAAAATACAATATTCTAGTGATTACAAAAATATTTGGATGTCTGGATATGGTCAGAATGCAAGATATGCACGAAATTGCATACTTTCACAAATTGACGCTTTTAGTCCTGTGATCAAATAAGCGCATATTCACATACCGGGCCTAGGAGTTGGTTAGGGTTGCGGCATATTCGCATGAAATGATTTAAATCACCACAATTAAAAAATGCTCGAGGGCGAGACTGAGTAGGGGCTGCTCGGTTCTGGACACGACAGGTCACAGCTAGATGTCCAGATAGACCACAGATTGTACACTGGCGGCAAGGAGAATTTGTTGCATGATGATAGTTGCAATGATTGCACGGAGGTTGCTTTCCACGATAAAATCCCTTAAAGGGTACCGAGTTTAGTGGAATTGGTGCAGGAATTGCAAAATTCTTTGAAGTCTTACACTTCTTAGAATTTTTAGAAGATTCAGCCTTTGTTTCCCCTGGTTTCTCCTTAGTATTTTCAATGTTTTGTTTCTTGTCTCCCTTTCGAAAAAGTTTCCCTTTTCTAACCTGGGAGTTGGTTAGGGTTGCGGCTAATTCCTTAGCCTCCCTAAGTGTTGCAGGTTTGCTGCCAGTGACAATATCTTGGACAGGATCAGGTAGGCCATCGATGTATTTCTCAATGGCCTGATCCAAAGGTGTGACCATAGTGGGGCAAAGTAGGCTTAACTGTTCAAATCGGTCAGTGTATACTCCCGGTCGGCTCGATTAGAGTTAATGAATGTACTTGTCATTGTCCATTGCAAATAATCACACAAATAACAAATAATCACATAATCACATAATGGTCCAAGATAACATAAAATCTTCAAGTGATCCTGGTAACGTTCTGAAGAATAACACAATAAGAACACTTATATATAAGAAGTACCATCGGCGTATCCACCATGGTATTACTGCATCATACCCTTTCCATTACCTGATTACTCTAGATTTTATGCCACCATCTTAACAAGGCTTACTATGATTCTCATGTGTCGATCCCTGTAATTAAGTGTGCACCCATAATTACGCGTTTCGTCACATGGTGCACATAGCTCCTCTTGTTAAGTAAGGGTAAACAATAATAGGGTCGAACTATCATCTAAATCAAGTAAACATCATCACAACACAGCATCTGTCAAATCGAATCGTGTTTTCATACTAGCAATGATAGCACTACTTGGATTGTACACATCAAATTTAGTAGTAGGTATTTCATTCTAGTACAAATGTTAATACTTGTTTCATTCTAACCCAACTGGTAGGATGCAACATATACTGAACATGCATTGTCATCATAACGTAAGCGTATCGAGAAAATGTTTTCAAATCATGTGCTAGGTAAGCTAAGTCAACATACTAGCAACTGTATTTGAAAATCGTATACTAAGTATGCTTGGTCAACATACGAAGTAAGGTGTATTTGCAATCATGTATTATACACACTAGACAAACAAATGATGTATTTAATGCCATGATCACAAAATAGTAGTAACTTGCACAAAGTATTTGTCGCGATCGAGTTGCTAAGTTTGTATGAATGCACTAGAGTGCAATTATTGTATGCTAAATTACAAGATTTGGATCCTAAAGAACGGAATCCTCGAAGTTGTCCAGTAGTTGTAATCACACATAGTGTAATCACACTGGAATTTGTAATTGAAATACGAATAATAAGGATAAAGACAAACTTCTTGAAATTTATACTGTCATTACAAACATAATTGAAATACGTCCATTGTTTTCGAAAATAAACAAAAACAAAAAAAAGTAGAGGTTGAAATGATCATAAGTGCTTGATCATCAGCTTGAGCCTCATTGGCATTGAACACTCCTCCATTAGCATTGGCAAGCTTAAGGCAGTTTCGCTTGAAATGATTTAAATCACCACAAAACATGTTCGAGGGCAAGACTGAGTAGGGGCTGCTCGGTTCCGGACACGACAGGTCACAGCTAGATGTCCAAATAGACCACAGATTGTACACTGGCGGCAAGGAGAACTTGTTGAATGATGATAGTTGCAATGATTGCACCGAGGTTGCTTTCCATGATAAAATCCCTTAAAGGGTACCGAGTTTAGTGGAATTGGTGCAAGAATTGCAAAATTCTTTGAAGTCTTACACTTCTTAGAATTTTTAGAAGATTCAGCCTTTTTTCCCCTGGTTTCTCATTGTCTCCCTTTCGAAAAAGTTTCCCTTTTCTAATCTGGGAGTTGGTTAGGGTTGCGGCTAATTCCTTAGCCTCCCTAAGTGTTGCAGGTTTGCTGCTAGTGACAATATCTTGGACAGGATCAGGTAGGCCATCAATGTATTCTCAATGGCCTAATCCAAAGGTGTGACCATAGTGGGGCAAAGTAGGCTTAACTGTTCAAATCGGTCAGTGAATACTCCTGGTCGGCTCGATTAGCGTTAATGAATGTACTTGTCATTGTCCATTGCAAATAATCACACAAATAACAAATAATCACATAATCACATAATGGTCCAAGATAACATAAAATCTTCAAGTGATCCTGGTAACGTTCTGAAGAATAACACAATAAGAACACTTATATATAAGAAGTACCATCGGCGTATCCACCGTGGTCTTACTGCGTCATACCTTCCCGTTACCTGATTACTCTAGATTTTATGCCACCATCTTAACAAGGCTTACTATGATTCTCATGTGTCAATCCCCGTAATTAAGTGTGCACCCATAATTACGTGTTTCGTCACATGGTGCACATAGCTCCTCTTGTTAAGTAAGGGTAAACAATAATAGGTCGAACTATCATCTAAATCAAGTAAACATCATCACAACTCAGCATCTGTCAAATCGAATCGTGTTTTCATACTAACAATGATAGCACTACTTGGTTTGTACACAGCAAATTTAGTAGTAGGTATTTCATTCTAGTACAAATGTTAATACATGTTTCATTCTAACCCAACTGGTAGTATGCAACATATACTGAACATGCATTGTCATCATAATGTAAGCGTATCGAGAAAATGTTTTCAAATCATGTGCTAGGTAAGCTAAGTCAACATACTAGCAACTGTATTGAAAATCGTATACTAAGTATGCTTGGTCAACATACGAAGTAAGGTGTATTTGTAATCATGTATGATACGTACTAGACAAACAAATCATGTATGTAATGCCATGATCACAAAATAGAAGTAACTTGCACATAGCATTTGTCGCGATCGAGTTGCTAAGTTCGTATGAATGCACCAGAGTGCAATTATAGTATGCTAAATTACAAGATTTGGTTCCTAAAGAACAGAATCCTCGAAGTTGGCCAATAGTTTAATCACACATAGTGTAATCACACTGGAATTTGTAATTGAAGTACGAATAATAAGGATAAAGACAAACTTCTTGAAATTTATACTGTCATTACAAACATAATTGAAATACGTCCATTGTTTTCGAAAATAAACAAAAAACAAAAAGAAAAGTAGAGGTTCAAATGGTCATAAGTGATTGATCATCATCTTGAGCCTCGTTGGCATTGAACACTCTTCCATTAGCATTGGCAAGCTTAGGGTAGTTTCGCATGAAATGATTTAAATCACCACAATTAAAACATGCTCGAGGGCGAGACTGAGTAGGGGCTGCTCGGTTCTGGACACGACAGGTCACAGCTAGATGTCCAAATAGACCACAATTGTACACTGGCGGCAAGGAGAATTTGTTGCATGATGATAGTTGCAATGATTGCACCAAGGTTGCTTTCCACGATAAAATCCCTTAAAGGGTACCGAGTTTAGTGGAATTGGTGCAGGAATTGCAAAATTCTTTGAAGTCTTACACTTCTTAGAATTTTTAGAAGATTCAGCCTTTGTTTCCCCTGGTTTCTCCTTAGTATTTTCAATGTTTCGTTTCTTGTCTCCCATTTCAAAAAAGTTTCCCTTTTCTAACATGGGAGTTGGTTAGGGTTGCGGCTAATTCCTTAGCCTCCGTAAGTGTTGCAGGTTTGCTGCCAGTGACAATATCTTGGACAGGATCAGGTAGGGCATCAATGTATTTCTCAATGGCCTGATCCAAAGGTGTGACCATAGTGGGCAAAGTAGGTTTAACTGTTCAAATCGGTCAGTGTATACTCCCGGTCGGCTCGATTAGAGTTAATGAATGTACTTGTCATTGTCCATTGCAAATAATCACACAAATAACAAATAATCACATAATCACATAATGGTCCAAGATAACATAAAATCTTCAAGTGATCCTGGTAACGTTCTGAAGAATAACACAATAAGAACACTTATATATAAGAAGTACCATCGGCGTATCCACCATGGTATAACTCTAGATTTTATGCCACCATCTTAACAAGGATAACTATGATTCTCATGTGTCGATCCCCATAATTAAGTGTGCACCCATAATTACGCGTTTCATTACATGGTGCACATAGCTCCTCTTGTTAAGTAAGGGTAAACAATAATAGGGTCGAACTATCATCTAAATCAAGTAAACATCGTCACAACACAACATCTATTAAATCGAATCGTGTTTTCATACTAGCAATGATAGCACTACTTGGTTTGTACACAGCAAATTTAGTAGTAGGTATTTCATTCTAGTACAAATGTTAATACATGTTTCATTCTAACCCAACAGGTAGTATGCAACATATACTGAACATGCATTGTCATCATAATGTAGGCGTGTCGAGAAATGTTTTCAAATCATGTGCTAGGTAAGCTAAGTCAACATACTAGCAACTGTATTTGAAAATCGTATACTAAGTATGCTTGGTCATCATACGAAGTAAGGTGTATTTGTAATCATGTATTATACATACTAGACAAACAAATCATGTATGTAATGCCATGATCACAAAATAGTAGTAACTTGCACATAGTATTTGTCGCGATCGAGTTGCTAAGTTCGTATGAATGCACTAGAGTGCAATTATAGTATGCTAAATTACAAGATTTGGTTCCTAAAGAACGGAATCCTCGAAGTTGGCGAGTAGTTGTAATCACACATAGTGTAATCACACTGGAATTTGTAATTGAAATACGAATAATAAGGATAAAGATAAACTTCTTGAAATTTATACTGTCATTACAAACATAATTGAAATACGTCCATTGTTTTCGAAAATAAACAAAAAACAAAAAGAAAAGTAGAGGTTCAAATGATCATAAGTGCTTGATCATCAGCTTGAGCCTCATTGGCATTGAACACTCGTCCATTAGCATTGGCAAGCTTAGGGCAGTTTCGCATGAAATGATTTAAATCACCACAATTAAAACATGCTCGAGGGCGAGACTGAGTAGGGGCTGCTCGGTTCTGGACACGACAGGTCACAGCTAGATGTCCAAATAGACCACAGATTGTACACTAGCGGCAAGGAGAATTTGTTGCATGATGATAGTTGCAATGATTGCACCGATGTTGCTTTCCACGATAAAATCCCTTAAAGGGTACCGAGTTTAGTGGAATTGGTGCAGGAATTGCAAAATTCTTTGAAGTCTTACACTTCTTAGAATTTTTAGAAGATTCAGCCTTTGTTTCCCCTGGTTTCTCTTTAGTATTTTCAATGTTTTGATTCTTGTCTCCCTTTCGAAAAAGTTTCCCTTTTCTAACCTGAAAGTTGGTTAGGGTTGCGGCTAATTCCTTAGCCTCCGTAAGTGTTGCAGGTTTGCTGCCAGTGACAATATCTTGGACGGGATCAGGTAGGCCATCAATGTATTTTTCAATGGCCCGATCTAAAGGTGTGACCATAGTGGGGCAAAGTAGGATTAACTGTTCAAATCGGTCAGTGTAGGCACAGTTTTCCCCACTATCTTGTTTTAGGTAATAGAACACGGTTTCAAGTGCCCTTATTTCGCTTCGTGGACCGAAATCTTTCATCATAAGATTCCTGAATTCTTCCCATATCAGCGCCATAGCTATTTCTGCACCTCTGTCTCTCATGACTCCGTTCCACCAAGTTAGTGCTCTCTTTTGGAAAACACTCGAGGCGAACTCTACCTTGCGCTCATTTAAACACTGAACATGGCGGAATGTGCTTTCTATACTCTCAAACCATTGTAGGAGCCCAGTTGCTCCTTCAGACCCATTAAACTTGAGTGGCTTAGCCGAGTTGAATTGTTTGTAGTTACATGGCGTAAAAACATTGTCATTGTTGTTATTGTAATAGACTTGGTTGAGTTGGGCCACAAGGTTTGGGACTACAGTAGCTATCTGCTGAGCAATCAATGTTGCCATTTCAGCGTTCCTGGTGCATCACGGTGAGGAGGCCTCTTGAAGAAGTAGCCATAATGAAAATAAAATAAGTTAGATTCTATAAAATTGTTATAAATCTAAAGACCATAGTGAATTGAAAATTCAACTTGGTATTTGTTCAAAAATCTTGTCCTTGTACTTAGGAAAATAGTGTTGTGAGTTTTGTTTCGAAACTTGTTTGAAAATGAACTTTTATTATACTTTTTGATGAGAAATACAAACCAAGTTAATGGTTTGTGTTGAAAATTCTTTACCTTTTAAAATTAATTTTTAAGAATAAAATATCTTTAAGCGAATATTTTAAAATAAAGAAACTTCGTGTATAAAATTTGAAAACTCTCATCCAAATGAATAAAAATTTTGAAAATCTGAAAGGTGAAAAATAGTATTTAAAAATGAAGTTGGAATATAAAGTGTCATGAAACGAACTAGAATTTGTTTCAAATGCATTGGATATAGTCGTAAAATATTACCGAAGGTAACATGTCAGAGTAGCGTCGCAAAAAGAGATTTGTTTCGATTGTTTTGAAAAAAAAATATAACCGAAGGTAACATGATGGAATAGTGTCACAAAGGTTGTAATGTTTAGAAATTGTTTGACTGTCAAAGTGGACGGGTTTTAATAATATTTCAAGAAGACATGTTTTAGCCTAAAAGTGGACACTCACCCTAAGAGTTCCTAGGTAAGAGTGACTGGTCCGATAATGCGGATTTGTACGAACACTCTAGCCTAAGACAGAAAACTCGGGGTACATATTATTAAAACCCAAGATTTCGATGAAAAATGTTTGCGAAAAAAAACATTAAAAAACATTCTAAGAAACCTTTTGATAAAATGTCTGTGATAAATGTATCGAGGAACCTTTTTTATGAAAAATTTTGAGAAAATCATTTTGAAGAATACCTTAAGGCATAAAGCTTAAGGATTTAGGATAAATCATCTAAGGATAGATGATTTGTGAATCATAGAGTAGTTGTGGCACGAGTAAAGATGAGGATGGAGATTAGGATAGAGATCCTAATACTACACATGTTTGGGTCCCTAGGAAGGTTATAGACTAGGTTAAGGGATTTCTAATAACCTAATTCCCTATAACCAGTGCTCTGATACCAATTCTGTAACACCCCATCGCGTAATACAACAACACGCGGCGGAAATATCGGGGAGTCACGTTACAAAATTGCTCAGCCACAACTGGTACTAAAATGTTTCATTATTGTTAACAATGTTTTCAACACAAAGAATACATATAACTGTCTTTTGTTTAAGGAAGTCTAAAGCCCGTATGCATCGAAATGTGTAACATGCTTGAATAGTCGAATCCTAAAACATATGTGAAAAAAAGAGACATCAACAAACAATGTTGGCGAGTACATAGTTTTGTTGGCCAAGTAAATGGCAAAAAGATTTAGAATTTGCAATACATTAACTTGATTATGAAACTTGTGACAAAATAGTTTGTATATGGCAACATGACTAATACTAGTTAATTTTTATGCCATTGAAAATCGTACTTTGTTCATTTAATCTCCTTGAATTCGGTCATAAAACTTGTGAGTATGTTATTAGAAATCCAATCAAGGATTAATAACAACGATATTGACATTTGTCATAACTCGCGTGAGTATTATTAGAAATTAGTTCAATGATTTGAAATATACTTTGGTTATCCTTCTAAGAATCTAACATGTAGAAATATGAAAGAGTTCTACAAGGATTTAGATATTGTACTTTGAAACAATCAAACACAAAATCCTAGTGTAATTTAGATAACGCTACAAGAGTAATACAATAAGAACACTTATATATAGGAAGTACCAGCGGTGTATCCACCATGTTCTTATAGTATTACACTCGTTTCGTTATCTAAATCACAACTAATCACAATAACCACATAATCATCATCAACTTGTCACATTGACTTGTCAAATATGCATTAAAGTACACAGAATCCAATGAAGGACTACCAATTAGTACATTAACCATTCTACAATAATCTAACTATGAAGATAGATAGATACTTTAAAGATTTAGTTTAGCCACTTGTCTTGTATCATTGTCCTTTCACATACGCATTAAAGTACACAGAATCCAATGAAGGACCACTAATTAGTACTTTAAACATCCTACAAGAATCTAACTATGAAGATAGATAGATACTTTAAGGATTTAGTTTAGTCACTTGTCTTGTCACATACGCATTAATTTACATAGAATCCAATAAAGGACTACCAATTAGTACATTAAACATCCTACAAGAATCTATCTATGAAGATAGATAGATACTTTAAGGATTTAGTTTAGTCACTTGTCTTGTCACATACGCATTAATGTACACAGAATCCAATAAAGGACTACCAATTAGTACATTAAACATCCTACAAGAATCTAACTATGATGATAGATAGATACTTTAAGGATTTAGTTTAGTCACTTGTCTTGTATCATTGTATCACAAAATCCTAAATCCTAATGGTGATTCGGATAAGGCTACAAAGGGTAATACAACAAGCACACTTATATATAGGAAGTACCAGCGGCGTATCCACCATGTCCTTATTATTACTCTAGTTTCGTTATCTAAATCACCAACAATTCTACACATAAACCATAACCATTGTCTTGTAAAGCACTTCTTAGAAATCTCACTATGAAGAAAGGAAGATTTAAGACTGTACTTAAAGTATCCTACAAGAATCAATCTATAAAGATACAAAGATACTATAAGGATTTGTTCCGTGTCCCCAATAGTCATGTCTTTGCATAAAAGGAATATTACACATAAATGCACTTAGTAAACACATAATTGTCATACACTGTGAAAAATTGATTACACATATGATTCACCCCAAAAACATTTGAAAAACATAAAAGAGGGGAGCTAAGTACTCGCATGGGATTGCGTATAGATCTTGTTCAAATGATATAACACAGCGCAAAGGATCAAGAGTTCCAGTGTTGAAGTGGTTCCTAGTGTATCGGATACTATGTTAGCGTAACGGGGCATAAATCGAGGAATCAGAAAGAATGAGGTATTGTAAACCAAATGAGTTTTGGAAACTCATATGATATGGTTTACAAAGCCTACATTCTGATTTGAAACCTATCCTAAGTGCTTATGGCCCGTTATGACCCGTTAAGGTAGTTTACGCACTTTACCGCGTCATTTGCACAAATACACATTCAGACGATCTAACTAGCCCTATGATAAGTATTATATGCCCTAACATGTTTAATTATTTTTCATAATCAGTTTAGGTGTCAAAACTTTGGTTACATATGCTTAAAATGAAATTATGTGCAAAAAGGACATTTTGGTCATTTTCCTAAGGCATATAAACTACCTATCATACAACTAACTAAATGAAGTGACCATAAGGTATAACCTCCGAAGGTTATTCCCTATACAACTATGGTCACCTAATGTGTTTGGTCGGATCCTAATGATCGACCAATCGGGTCGGGTTTGAAAGTCTAAGCGGTTGTTTAGACCGCTTGACTTACAACCCTAAATAAGCACTAAATTAGAAGTGACGAGTTTGACATGCCAAAACATGTGTATCCAAAGTTTTAAAATGTTTTGGTATCAAAACAAAGTGTTTTAACACCCGGAAATAGTTCTGTCGGATAATGCGCATTTATCGCATTATTGACCGAAACTTTGACTCGTCACTACAACTAGTCAACGTGGTAATCAGTAGGTATCGTCGCAAGGACTATAACCATCGTGATTACGATCACGTTGCAAAGTGCAAATGAACTTTGACTTGACCAATTCATGGTCAAAGTCCAAAGTCAAACACTAGTTGACTTTTAGCTTGAAATAAATAAACAAGCATGAAAGAACATTTACAAGTGTTCTAGGCTGGAAAAAGACTAAGAATGCTCAAGTATGAAGCCTCCAACTTAATGTGGTAGCCTCAATTCAGAGCAAGAGTAAGAAGAATGAAGATGAGCAAGTTGAAATGAAGAAATTGGTGGCTATATATAGTAAATGGAAGAGCATAGGATCAAGCCATGTGGATTGTGTGGTGATCAAGAAAAAATCATGACCATACACTTGTTAGAATTAGATTTAAGAACTTGGTGAACACTCAACTTGGTCACCAAGCAAAGAAAACAGCTGGCTACAAATTTTCTATGAGCTGGACCTGCCTTACGGACCGTATGGGTCCAGGGCTTACGGTCCGTAAGCCTTGTGCAGGGGCTGATCTTTCAGAAATGGCAGTTTTGGTCCCTGCAGCCTTTAAACTTGTTTTTCGACGCGTCTAACCCCCGTTAACCTCATTTTCAAGCTTCATAAGGATGTTAAAGCATAGGGAACTTGAAATATGCTTGGAAACATCATTGATGTTGGTTCGTTTGGCGGCACGGTTGGGTTTTCAGTTAATTACGACGAAAGTTGTAACGAACGCGAAAACGATCCAAATTGCGAAACAAAAGGCATTTTTGCATTCCCATTACTAAGATACAATATTCTAGTGATTGCAATAATATTTGGATGTCTGGATATGGTCAGAACGCAAGATATGCACGAAATTGCATACTTTCACAGATTTGACGCTTTTAGTCCCTGTGATCAAATAGGCGCATATTCACATACCGAACCCCTCAAAACTTATTTCTAAGCTATGCTAAGGGTATTTAGGGTATGTTTGGCTTATGATCTTGTTCTGGAGTGTACGTTATGTTAAACGGGTTACGTTTAAGCATCGGTTATCGAATTGCTATCAAAGAAAAAGTTTTTGAAAGCCCGAAATTTTGCACAAGGGTTACATGTCAAGCCTCACAACAAGACACGCTTCGAACTTCTTAACCAGCGAAAGCCTAATCTAAAGTTCTTGGAACCTTTTGGATCACCGCGTACTGTTTTGGACCCGGAAGGAAAATTTGGTGCCAGATCTTTGGAAGGGTTCTTCGTAGGGTATGAAAGTCCGCAAAAAAGAGTCTATCTTCCAAGCTTGAATCTGGTCATCATTGCTCAACATGTTGATTGCCAGAGGTACATAACGCCCATGCAAAAACCTGGAGATCCTTAGCTGTTCAATTATGAAGGATTGTGGAATTCGTTTGATCTGCCAGAAGAACCATCCGAGGAAGAACTTATCTTGTTATTTCAACAACATCAGATATCTAATCAAGAGCAAGTAACAGGGCCATTGGGGATTTCTCCAACAACTACACCTTCCTCGGAAGCAGGTCCGAGCAACACTCAGTCAGAACCTGTTGTTGCACCAGTTCAGAATGATGCAGAACCATCTTCCACTCTTCCAGCCAGTGCAGAACCTGAACGAACTCCTACCTTTGATGATGGGGGATCCAGTTCCGATGAAGGATCAGAAGAGATTACAAGTTGTCTTAACAATCAAGTTGCCGAAACCAGTTAGAAAGATGCTACTTCTTCCGAACAAGTTGCCGATCAGAATATCACTAATCTGGAAAACACAGTAAATGTTCCAGGCGAAGTAATGCCAAGAACAGTCACCTACTATCCGTCAGACAACATCATAGGAGAATTACAAGCCGGTGTGAAAACGCGAAATCAGATCAATAAGGATCTAAGTTGTTCTTATTCTAAAGTTGCTCCACTTCGAAATAGATTTTCTCATAGTTGTTTTGTTTCTCAGGTAGAACTAGGAAACTATGGAGATGCTCTTAAAGTGACAGTTGGGAGGAAGCAATGCAGGAAGAATTATTGTAGTTCCAGAAACTAGGAGTCTGGGAACTTGTTGACCTACCACCAAAGCAGAAAAAGATAAACACTCGGTGGGTCTTCTAGTGCAAAAGAGATGATAGAGGAGTGGTTTTGCGCAACAAAGCTCGCTCGTAGTTCAAGGTTTTCGTCAGCAGGAAGGGATAGACTACAACGAATTCTATGTCTCAGTCGCACGTTTGGAAGCTATCCGCATTTTCCTGGCTTTTGCCTCATGGAAATGGTTTAAAGTGTACCAATTAGATGTGAAGTCTGCTTTCCTGTACGGTAAGGTATAAGAGGAGGTGTATGTCGGCCAACCACTGGGGTTTGTCAATCCGATACACAAGGATAAGGTCTACTTGCTGAACAAAGCATTGTACGGTATACATCAGGCCCCGAGAGCCTGGTACGAGACGCTTTCCAAACACCTTCTGGCTAACCGATTCACCAGAGGAACAGTAGACAGTACCTTCTTTACCAAGGAAGTAGATGGACATCTGATTATTGTGCAAATCTATGTGGACGATATCATCTTTGGCGACAAATGAACAGCTGTGTAAGGACTTTGAGAAAGTCATGAAAGAGAAATTCGAAATGAGTGCTATGGGAGAGATGAAATTCTTTTTGGGGCTTTAGGTTGAACAACTGCTAGATGGTATTTTCATTCACCAAACAAAGTATGTTCATGACGTGTTGGAGAGATTTGACATGACAGGAACTAAACCCGCATCTACTCCTTTAGCAACAAACCACGGCATTTGTCCAGACGAGTATGGAGAAAAAGTTGATGAAACCTTATATCGCTCCATGATCGGATCCTTGATGTATCTCCGGCTTCAAGGCCAGATCTCATGTATCCTACATGCCTTTTGCGCCAGATATCAGTCAAACCCGAAGGAATCACATATGTTGATCGTCAAAAGAATTATGCGCTATTTGAAAGGATGCCCAAGCACCGGCTTGTGGTATCCACACCATGACGACTTTAAGCTTGCGGGTTACTCTGACTCTGATTTTTGGTGCTACAAGCAGAATGCTAAATCTACAACGGCCAGCTGTCAGTTCTTCGGAACACGTTTGGTAACGTGGCAATGCAAGAAACAGACCGTGATCGGTCTCTCTACTTGTGAAGCTGAATACGTTTCAGCATCCAGTGGTTGTTCCAAGATACTATGGATACAACAACAGATGAGAGACTTCGGGCTATAATTTCTTGATAGCCCATTTATGTAGATAACAAGGCGGCTATTGATATCACAGTCAATCCTTGTCAACACTCACGAACTAAACATATTGAGATTCGATACCGATTTATCCGTGACTGTCACGAGAAAAGGTTGGTACGAATTGAGAAAATCCACACTGATGACCAACAAGCAGATTTTTACACCAAAGCTTTTGACAGAGCAAGATTTCGAAATCTTTCAAAATAAAATGGTTTAAATAATCTGACATCAGGGGATGTTTATGAGGTTGAATTTGAGGATGACGATGTTGTGATGTAATCCTCACTGGTAAGTGAAATGTTTTTCTGTAAATAGTTTCTATACTTTCTTAAAAACAAAAATCCAAAATATGTTTTTGATTTTAGGGGAGAAAAGTTGAGAAAAATACAAAAACATTGAAAAAAATCATGAAAATACAAAAACATTAAAAAATCAAAAACAGTTTTGTGTATAAGAGTAGATGATAGTACATCAGTAGACCGTTACAGTACGCTAAAGAAATGTATTGTTTAAAAGTGTCTAAACATGTCTTTCTAAGGATGTGCCAGTAGGCTTCGCACGTTCAGTAAACTGCTTTCAGGATATAAACCTAAAATGATAAACTGGTAAATCTGTGGTTTAATATCTCTCGGATATATGGGCTTGTACCGTGAAATTTCGTTTGAGAGAATGCCAGATTCTGAGATACTGGGTCTTTATATTTAGTTGATATCTGGGGTATTATGCGAGTTCTTCCGATTTTGTGTCAGCAATGGCCTAGAACTTGTATAATACTTTTGCATTATTCACCCCAAAGCTGCATAAAAAATGAAGAAAAAAATGTCATAAAAAGATACGACATTCTGCAGTACAAAAATTAAAAAATTCCCAAGAGGAACACCACCTAAAGTTGAGCCTTCATCTCTTTCTCTGTACGGAAGTACTTACCTGAGCTCTCAAGGTTCGCAATTCACCCCTCTACAGATATCAGTTAGATATATTCACCTGTGAAATGAAATCTAAGGAATCTCGATGCGGGAGTATATTCTGAGGTGGGAAACACAGATTAAGCCATGTTGCTAAAAATTACCTAACATATCTTGAAGCAGTTGAGAAACGTGTAGAGGTTTAAGTGGATCAATATACTGACAATCTAATAAAAATCTGTTTAAGAACTTAAAGTTTTATCTAAGAGCAACGGTGCTGGAAATGTATCTCAATAAACTGATATGATCCTCTAACACAAACTCGTAAAAATATGCCTGTAAATATGTATGTACATATTTTGTTAAAAAGTTCCTTTAGCTTAAGAAATATTCAAAATTCAAAAAGATTTTCAATGTTTCTACTTTAAGTTTTGACTACCGGTGATGGAAAACAGATCTTCAAAGTCAAAAGCGACGGAATGCAGAGGAAAATCTTTTGAATTACGGACTGGGAACAAAGTCAGGTTTAAAACGTTTAAAAGTTTATTAATTTGAAACTTAAAATTAAAGGATAATGTCAGTTTTGGTCAAAATGTGGTCAACCAAGGTCATTGACTTGGACTTGGAGCCAAAACAGTTAAACAAGGTCATTAACTTGGACTTGGTCAACTGTGTGGATAAGTAAAACTGAAAACAAACGAAGAAGTTGGAAAGTTTAAAATATTTCAAAGGTTTCAACATTTTCGCATGAAAATTGAGCAAATCTATGCTAGCCAATTTTCGTACGAAAATCTGTGAGCTATATATATGAGTGAGAGTAACAGAATTCGTACGAAATCTGAAAACTATTTTGGTGTGGATTCTCTGAGGCGATTTCTTGCTACATCTCATTCTACTTACTTTCTGACCGATTTGTCACATTAGGGAGATGGATTTGCACACCTCTTATAATAGTGAAGGTATACCATCGAAATCGAACCGTAAACTTGAACGATTTGGACTTAAGCGGACTAAACACGTAGTTCTAGGATTAGCTGGTAAAACTTAAAATTGAACCTACTAATCTTAAAGTCGGCTATTTTAACCTAGTTTTACCGTTTCAATTTCATAAAAATCACAAAATATTACAAGTGTTTTGAGTCGGTTCAAAATTGTATAACTGTTTGGGGACGAAGCGTATTTTCGTATGAAAATACTGGATTTCGCACGAAAATAAACGATGCAACATGTCATAATTTGTTTGATATATTTTCACACGAAAGTGTCTTCTGTGTCTTGAGAGTTGACCAAACGGATCGGATTCGAAAGTCAAAACGTAGTCAATGTAGGATCCTAGCACAAATGTACCCATAAGCTTTGATCCTAGTACAAATGCGTAGGCAACAAATCCATGACAAATACGGACTTTAGAGCTTTATTTATTTTAACTATCGTATGTTTTTTTAGTACTTTGCATGTATTGTTTATATTTTAGTATTTTAGTTAATGCTAATATATTTTTTTATTGATGGAAAAATTTGTTTTAATTTTCCTAAAACAGGAAAATAAATTAAAAATAAATAATTGGGTAATGATTGAATGAGGGATTATACCACTATATCGTTTTTGAACTTGACCTAACATAATGTCATATGCTAACTAGGATGTCACATGTCGAATCATGTCCGAAAGAGAGGCATTATCATAATACCACATTACGTAAATATAGGAAAACATGGGTGCTAGGTAAAAAGTACATGGACAATTAATCTAATATTAGTACAGAGTACACACATACAAACACACACGACACATTAAACATACAATAAAGGATGTCATAGATAAAAGACCAAAACTAAATCATGATATATGTTTACATTTGGTACCATTTACTCGTCCCTCTCCTAAAAGATCACTATATAAACAACTTTAGCTCATTTACAGTTCACATTAAATACTATATACCGAAAGATGTTTATTTTCACATTTAGTCGGGTCACAAAGACTCACAATGTTTAATAGTCGCTTTATATTACTCTAAAAGATCGGATCACACAAATAATTCCACTGCCTCACCTTAGTAGCAATAACTACATATAATACTAATGTTGTTTTAAAAGCATGAATTTTCCCACACTACATAATAATGCGACCTTTTTTCAAGCTTATTATCTCATTGCCCACTAATAAATGGTGATTGTTACCATTAGCTTCCTTGTTCGATGGATCAACGCCTGTTTTATTTCTTCCTTCCTTTATTGTCCTTGTTGATCCTGTTTCTTCTTTCCAAATTCCTTCTTCATGATCACAAAAATAACAAAAACAACAAAAACCTTCCTCCAACCCCTTTTTCTTTCCCCATAATTGGTCATCTACATCTAATCGAAGATCCATTACACCGAGTTTTCCAGAGACTTAGTTTAAAATACGGCAACGCTTTCATCCTTCGGTTAGGTTCCCGTCCGGTTCTTGTTCTATCCTCATCATCCGTTGTCGAAGAATGCTTTACACAAATCGGCGTTTTCGAATACCAACCATGTGCTACCATAGAAAAGCACATGAAACACGACTACACCTCCATGATCACAGTCCATTATGACCCTTATTGGCGCAAACTCCGCCATATCACCACCATCGAACTCTTCTCGATTACACGCCTCAACACGTATACAAATGTCCGGCTAGATGAAAGCCGCTCATTGATCAAGACACTATTGCTGGGAATTCTGCATAATAATTTCACAAGGGTGGAGTTGAGGCCACGTTTGCAAGATATGTCATTTAGCATTATCATGAGAATTGTTTCAGGGAAAAGACACTTTGGTCCAGAAATCAACAAGTTGATGGAGGCTCTGAACTTCGGTCGGATCATTACGGAATTCGCTAAAGCTCGGCATCCAAAAGAATTTTTGCCATTCATGCAGTGGATTGATATTGATGGTATGAAGAAGACATTATTGAGATTAAAGGCAAAAAATGATGCATTTTCAAAAGATTTGTTAGATGAATTCAGGAAGAAAGATGGTGTTTCTAACAAGAAAATGATTGATGCCATGCTTTCTTTGCAAGAATCACTGCCTGAAAAATATTCTGATCAGATACTCAAGGGCATTATGTTGGTATGTATATAGTTTTTCTTCATTTGTCGTAAAGACTAAATTTTACATACTTGCATAAAATTTGGCCTGTGAACACAAACTAAGCATGTTCGAGTTTATCATTTGTTTGTGTTTGTTTATGCTCGTTTGATAATAGCATAAACGGCCAATTCAGCAACATAAAGAACATGAATGAGTAGACAGCTGAAAGAGTAAATTACAAAACTCGTCCTTTATTTGTGTATCGGGTTACAAAGTGTCCTTTGTCTTCAATAATTACAATAAACCTATTTTATGTTTGCAAACCTTTGCACGGTTCGTCCTTTACTCTAAACTCTGTTAAATTTTTCAGTTAACTCTAGTTTAAAAGGGGTATTTTAGTACTTTTACCCCATTATTTAACAATAACTTAATAAATAAAAGCCTAAAATTATTTTCTTTTTCACTTATGCCTACCCTACCCAAGTTGCTGCCATAACCCTCATCTTTATTACAGAGAGCATATCTCTCAACCCTCTGCCACCCACAACCACCATAGTAGACCCCGAACCACCACCTCGCCTGCAACTCCGTCCACTACACCACAACCGCTCCACCTTCTCCGCCCCTTCAATTCATCTTCCCCGCTTCTGGTGTAGATCTCAGCCATACGAGATGACGGCGACGACAGTGGTGTTTATATCCGGCCACCATCTCACTTCTCTCTCTCTCTCTCTCACTCTGTGGGTGTGTGTGTCTCTGATGTCCAAAACCCATCTCTGGTCGGCGATGCGAGGTTGTTTGGGTTTGCGATTGTGAAGATGAACAGGTTTGGGTTTGCGATTGTGGAGATTAATTATGTTGGGTTGCGATTGACCATGGATGATGTGAATGTTTCAGATCTGGAAACTGGATGTGAATATGCAAATGGAAATTGGGTCTGAATGTACAAATGGAAATTAAAATCTTGAAAACAACCTGATATATGTCGGAAGATTTCACTTCTGAGGTGAATGTTAATTGTTGAGTGGTGATTTTTGGTCGCCGGAGGTAGGCGGTGTTGCTGGTCGGAGATAAGAGAGAGAGAGAGAGAAGTATTACAATTTTTATATTTTTTTAAGTTATTTATAAAAATTGTTTTATATATATAATTGGTAAAATGTCTAATTTGCCCTTAAATGAGGTCCACTTGGTCAGATTTAACTATAAAAATAAACTGAGTTTAGAGTAAAGGATGAACCGTGTACGGGTTTGCAAACATTAAGTAGGTTTACTGTAATTATTGAAGACAAAGGACACACTTTCAATATGATATAAACATAAAGGACGATTTTTGTAATTTACTCTAGCTGAAAAAAGATGAATGAATATATAAGCAAATAAATGAACGAACATGGATCAAAAGTAAATGTGAACAAAATTTGTTAGGCTAAAAAATTAACATATAGACTAAATCGGTAAATGATATTTGATTACATAAAACTAAAAAAAATGCAATGGGTCTAAAAAATCTAAAATGGATATATAAACGAAGGTAAACTGACGAACTTAAACAAACGTAAAGTAAAGAACAATAATGAAGGAAAATATAAACAAATGAACATACACACCTTTAAATGAACAAACATTAATGAAGGTTCACCAACATATGTGAACGTTGAGACATGCGTTTACGTTCGTTCGTTTAACTAAATTAACTAAAAAATTGGTTCATCTTCCTTGGTTTTTTAAATAAACGATCTTCCTCTAAGCCATTGGTTCTCTAAATGTCCGGTTCTTTCATAGGCATAATTAAAATTGTTTGTTCTTGATTGATGCAGACATTGTTACTTGTTGGTACGGATAATTCTGCAGCGACGATTGAATGGGCGATGTCACTTCTCTTGAACCATCCACTTGTTCTTCAAAAAGCTCGAGTCGAGGTCGATAAAAATGTTGGGCATGACCACTTAATACAAGAAAACGATCTTCATAAGCTAAAATACCTACAAAATATAGTCAACGAGACGCTCAGATTATATCCGACATGGCCACTTTTCGTGCCACATGAGTCTTCTAATGAGTGCACCATTGGAGGCTACAATATACCATGTGGAACAATGTTATTAGTGAACACATGGGCGATCCATAGGGACCCAAAGGTGTGGGATGGCCCTACAAGTTTCAGACCAGAAAGGTTTGAAAGGTCAGTTGATAAAGGGTATAATTATATGCCTTTTGGGATTGGAAGGAAGCAAGGGCTTGGAGCCGGTCTAGCTAATAGAGTGGTTGGTATGGCTTTGGGTTCATTGATACAGTGTTTTGATTGGGAAAGGGTTCGTGAAAAGTTGGTTGATTTGAATGAAGCTAAAGGGTTAACAATGATAAAGAATGAACCATTAGAGGCCATGTGTAAAGCAAGAGAGTGTATGTTTAAGGTTCTATCGAACGTATTAGATGATTCATAGAACTTTCATTAAATGCCATTATGATATAAGATTCAAGGGTGTTCCAGTATGTCCAAGGAATTCATAATGATGCCTAAATAACCACATATGTTAGGTATAGTGTAGTTTATAGAATGTGATTATCTAAAAAAATATATGTTTGTAAATTGTGTTTCTAAGTTTGATTTTAAATACAAACCACATTACATTAATGTTTGGTTAATCGCTTAATATAAAATAAACAAGATTTATTATAAGTACAAATATAAGGCGTGGTACTATAAATGGGAGATCCGAGTAATTTGAGAATAAAACTTTTCTTCCAAACATGACCTTAAGATACGTATGAAACTCAATGTAGGACATGAAAGTGAGTAAAGAATATCTTTCATTGGTACCAGACAACTTATTAATGGCTAAGGTATGGATCCTTAACCCCTCTCCTTTTGTTAACTAGTTCATTTGCTATAAACCCTTATTGACATTATATATATACATGTATATATCTCGGAAACTCCAAATGTCTTTAAACCTTGATTCGATTGACTGTTCATTCCTTATTTATTTCAATTACAATTGTTATTCGACCCGATAACATGCCATAGGTTAATGATTATATTGTACTCATTATCATATATTCTGACACTTGTGAAATCTGTTAATGTTATTGTTACATCTGTTTCTGGCGAACTAAGATATGTTACCCTAAGCTCTTTGGCTCCTACTAGTGGAGTTATCAGTTCACGACGTCCCTAGGTACAAATATGGCACATAGTTCCTACGAGGCATATGAATCAATCCTAGGTATATTTTTGGAGATGGATGTTAGGTAGGCTAACCCGCACCATCTCATGTGGATGTCACCTCTATTCAGCTTATGGGTACATTTGTGAATTTCTACTTTCTTAAGTTGTGTGGTTGGATCCGAAAGTTGACCAAACGGGTCGGATTCGAAAGTCAAAGCGGTAGTCAAACTGCTCGACTAACGACTAAGGAAGTAAGCGCTAAACTAGAAACGACGAGTTAGACATGTTGGAACATGTCTAATTATGTTTATAAAACCGATTTGGTGTCAAAATTTATGTTTTAAAACCCGAAAACCATTTCGTCATAAAATGCACTTATGCGCATCTTTGACTTTTAATAAACAAAACTTTGACTCGTCGCTTCGCCTAGTAAACGTGGTAATCAGAAGGTGAACTCACAAGGGATTATAACCTGCGTGATTATGATCGCGTTGCAAAGTTCAATTGAACTTTGACTTGAACAAGAATGATCAGAACCGAAAGTCAAACAGAAAGTCAAATTGTTTGACTTTTCGCTCAAACTATCTAAAATAAATGAAAGAGACTAGGAGCGAGCACTTACTTGTGTTGAGGAACACCTCAGAGCTCAGTAGGAGGCTTCAATATGATTAGAAATAAGCTCCAAGAGAGTGGGAAAAAGAAATGAGAATTGAGCAAGTGAAAATGAATGAAATTGGTGGCTATTTATAGTTGTTTGGAGGCTCTAAGATCATCACAATTGTCCCAAGAGGTGGCATGATCAGGGGATAGCTTAAACACATGTCAAGTGCAGGTGGAAACCAAGAAATTCGAGTTCTTGGGCTCCAAGCATTCAAAACAGCTGGCTGCACATGAGCTGTTTGGTTTCAGCGTTTTGCTGTATAGGAAAGGCGTAGGCGACGCTGTGACGACCGGTACTTTTTGGGTTTGTAATTACGCGCTTCACAGATATTAAGACAATAATACGTGGCCTAATTAGACATAAATTAACTTAATTTGGCCTTTGGAAAGCCTAGGAACGTCTACTAGATTCATGTTACGCGATTTGGCGATTTTCGAGAACTTTAGCGCGAAATCGAACTTTAAGCGAACGAACAACGGATAAATACTGACAACAAATAAAAATAAAATTTTGTGCTTTTATTTATTGTATGTTTATAATTATATGAATCATGCGGATTGATGTACATCACAGAGCACAAACGCGGAAGTTACGCAGAAATGGTAACGCACCGACAACAAAACGGAAGCACCGGACTCGAGTTATGCCTCGATACTAATATATTATGATATATTTCTCTTCACTTTCGAATTTTAATGCTCAATGTTGGAACCAGATCGAAAAACGGATCAGAAACGACAAACGACGCATTTACGCGATTTTCGGGTAACCAACGAACGAACGCGTCCAACGGCGATTACCGACATAATTTTTAGTGTTTCCAGCCCTTGTTAACTATTTTATGGTGTTCTACGAAGCTCGGGCATGAAAACGGGCCACAAAAACGTCATTGGGCCATCTCACACGCACTAACGGGCTTTAGGCCCAACCTACTTACAAACCCTAACTATATAAGCTTTACTTTATCCTTCACCATCATTTTACCCCCAAACCCTAACACAAACTCACACACAACTCCCTGCTCTCTCCCTCTCAACTGACTCCGGCCGCCGGAGAAAATCCGGTAGGTGACGGCCGTTCTTTTTTTCGGCAAGCCAACCACACACCCTCCTCGTCATGTACCACCTCATACACTCACCCATCTAAGACCTTAGAGAGAGACATCAGTGAGAGAGAACGAGATCGAGAGGTGGAAGGAGTGCCGGCCACCACTCCATGGTGGTGCGGCGACACATTGACGGCAGGTCGACGGCGGAGCCGTCGCATCGGCGTCCCGAAAACGCTGCAAATCAACGGCTGAGGTAGAGGAGTTGGGGGTGTTCGCGTCGGTGACTAACGGCGAAGCCATTCTTGGCCAAACCTAGGACGGCGACAGTGGTTCAGGTATGATAACGACAGCAGTGGTGGTTAATTTCTTTGAATCGGGTACAGTGGTCGTGACGGACGGCGAGTGTAGCCGCCGGAGCCACGGTGGATCGAGCTCCGGTAGACACGATTCAGTGTTCGTCTCGGGATTCGGGTTTTGTTTATGGTTCGGGTCAAGCTCAGTCAAACCTTGTTATAAATGGTAAAAACATTCGACAAAGTCAGAATTGGTTCGTGTTCGTTTTGGTCAGATCAGTCAACGCAGTTTCGGTTCGGGTCAACTCGGTCAACTCAGTCAACATGAGTCAACCCGGTTAACTCGGTCAGCCGGTCAACTCAGTCAACGATTCGACACGAAGATTGGTAAGATTTAACGGCGCGATTATTTTCATTGTTTTATGGTTTTATTTTTCACGTGAAAACGAGCTCTCGAACCGAACAAATTAATGAAACTATTATATAAAAATTACTTGGATTGTATATTATTATGTTCGTATAACTGTATTATACAAATATATATATATATATATATATATACATATACATATATTGTAAATTGATTATTGAGTTTTGAAATTTATATCGACAACTTGTGTTGACAACTTGTGTTGTCGGGGTCGTCCAAAAACAGAGGAAACTCCATCCGTTTTCGTGAAAATTCTGTAAACGAAACATGTTTTATTATAAAACAAAAACTATCGAAATCAAGTAACTTTTTTAAAAAACAAATACAAATGTATATTTAGTTACGATGACACTTTATAACTTACAAAAACATCGATAACGCGAACTATTTTACAAAATAAATATAATTACTTATATTTATTTCAAACGTAAAAAACTCGATGATTATTTTATAAAATAAATACAACTTTATATTTAATTCAAACGCCTAAACGTTATACGACATGTTACCGCACATTTTCACAATTTATTTACCGAATCATTGGTTTACAAACAAACGAGAGTCGATTAGATCAAACAAACAACTATATTATTAGTTTGACAATTATCCTCGAGACGCGAGATTTCTACTTCCGTAGACCACACAACTGAAAATTGTATCGATCAATGTAGGACAGCTTAAGAAAGTCTAAGTATCGAACCCACAAGACTCTACTAATTATGTTTACTAGACTTGGTTACTATTAACTAACTTACTCGACTACTTTGTTTAGTTTTTTTTTTTTTTTGGGGGGGGGGGGGTTGTCACAACCCCGGCCACACCCTTCACGGGAGCCGTGAACAGTCAAGTGGTATCGGTGGTTAATTTTGAAAACATTGCAACGTAAATTTCATTAGGACCGTGAGTTAGGGAAAATATCATAGTTTAGAAACATCGAAATTTTGTTTATAACAAATGGGAATAAAACCCATGTTTTACAAAGATAGATGTAAATAGGGGATAACCTCGATTAGATAAAACAACGTTTCTTAATTTATTCATAAGATAAGCCACTCATTTAAGCCTTTTGGTACCATATCACAACTCTTATTCAGATCTATTGTAATCACCTAAAACATGTTTAAAAACATTTTATGAGAAGGAAATACTAGTGAGATCATTCATTTGTATAAAAAGACACATTGTTATAATTATAGCATTAAGGGTTTTTACATTTGTTTATATCTTTCAATTACTTAGCAGTACTTGTTACTCGATAGTCCCTGTGACTGTAGTTATGTCACTATTGGCCCTCAAATTTTCAATAGAAAAGCTTATCAAGTAGTGTATACAAAACCCCATATACCGGCAGTAATTTAAGACTACAAAAACTTAATCACTTTAAATACAACGGGAAAACATTTAGGGTTTTGAAAACATTTGATAAAAGAGAATGACTCACCTTGTAAATCTATAGTCTAGTTTAACAGGCCTCCTTATTCTAAGTCTTCTGATACTAAGCCTCTTGATTAATAGTAAGTTTATAGTTCCGTATTAGTGTATAAACCTAACTTAAACTTTAATTATAATCACGAGATCAAAACCTCAACATAGTTAACAAACTATAGCCTTATTCATTTAGCACTTTGGCATCCATTGATTGGTTTTAAGATCAATCGGACAAGATATGTAGTAGTGATTAGGGTTTTATAAATGAAAATACAGAGAAACAAAGTTATGAGAGATTAACGATTTCAAAAGTCGATGGTGCAAATGAATCTATCCCAGACCTGGCCCTTATATAGCCCAGGTTGGTATCTCAGAAGCGTCGTGCGGGGAACCATGATATCTGGCGAGACGCGGCTGGGAGGTTGGCCTAGCCTATGTCTGCCACGTCACCAGTATAGGTCTGACATGTGTCAGGTTGCGGTGACACGTGTTCTCCGCTATTTTTCGTCCAATCGCATGTTTTTCTTGATTTCGTGTTGGTTCTTATCACGTAAGTTCGGGTCTTGATCCTAAATGGTTTGGTTTTTATTTATGAGTTTAGTAAGGGTATTTTTGTGCGGGTTGGTACATCAACCGCCAAGTTATCTTAACCGCTAAGTTTTCTGATTTATTATTATACCAATTTCATCGCACGCACTTGGGGTTTTGATTACGGTTTTATTCGAGATATTTTTGAGGGTTGTTACATCCTCCCCACCTTGTTTTAAATCTTGTCCTTGAGATTCACTTCACTGAAACAATTTTGGGTATTTCCATCTTATCTTCGATTCTAGTTTCCAAGTATATTTAGGTCCATGTTTTGAATTCCACTTTACTTTGATCAGAACTAATCTCTTATGCTTTGAGATTCTTGAATTCTTTTTATCTTGGACCTATAAAGGTCTTTTAATGAACTTTTCCTCTACATGTTGAAGAGATATGATTAATGATTCATCAGTTCAACATTTCCTTAAGTTGTGTACTTGAAATAGATCACATATACGAACCGTTTCTTCTGGAAACTTTAGTTTATAAGCTACTGGTCGAATTTATTTAATGATAATTGTCCAACAAACCTTAGACTTTTTATTTCCTTTCTTGTCGAATTGGACTATTCCTTTCTACGGAGAGACTTTTAGTAGCATTCTTTCTCCGATATGAAATCTAACGGTTTGCCGATCTCATGGCCTGATAGTTTTTTTCTCCTATTCCTGCCCAACATACGGATGGTACTGTCATCCATAAAGTGCTTAAAATGCGGCAACATTAATACTGGTATGATAACTATTTGTTTATTAGAGAATTCTTATGAGTGACAGGTGATCGTCCCACTTTCATTAATATCTATCACACATGCACTTAGCATGTATTCCTATGTTTGTATTGTTCTTTCATCTTGCTCATAATTTTTAGGATCGCTCCTCCACTGTCAAGGAACCTAATTTGTATCTAATGTCCAACATAAGTGGAAATTATGTGACATGTTAATCAAATACACAAGTTTACTGTTTAAATTCTGTTTATTAATGTCAAATCATGTACATCGAGTATCCAAACAGACAGAGCTTCGTCGTCAAAGTCGCAAAGTTCTTACAATGAGAGACCCATGACAACATATATATAGTGCATCAAGTTCGCTCGAACTGTGGTTGGATAGATCAAGTTCGGGTGAACTTGATCTTCCTTCACACAAGTTCGGCCGAACATGTGCTTACATCATAAATACTTATCAAGTTCTAAAATTTCAAAGCCCTAAACAAACAGAGTCGATCCAAGACATAGACAATAGACATTTGTATCAACAAACTCCCCCTTGGATATTGTCGCAGTCTTGATCAGTCTTCAAACTTCAACATCTTCCGAAAAAGTTCTTGTAAGGTTTACGTCATTGCTCTTGCTTCGGAATAGGCATTTGGTCAGTAGGAGGCGCCCACTTCATAAACTGAAACCGTCTAATCCTTGCCTCTCTACCCCTTTCGTGTATCTTTTCTAGTCGTCTTTCTCTTTCATAAACTCTTCTTTTTCCAACTCTCTCCATCTCGATTCCCACATATGACCTGAGTTAATACCATGTGTATAGCAAACATTAATCGCACCTAGGTATTGTTTTGCTTGAACTTCTTCACGTTTGTCGAAACATATCTTGTTGAAGAAAAAACACTTCACATCTTCTTTCGAGTAGTTAACTAGCCACATCAGGTCTAGTATATGAATACTTCTCCCCAAACCCCAAATCATTCGCTTCTCAATACATTCAGGATCTTTTTCCTTAGTGATATCCCAATTTTCATCTACTCGTAACACGATCACTGCTTCACTAGTTTCAGGATCCGTTTGCCACCACAAGAAATAAGGATGAAAATCTTGTTCAATGGGCTTTAGTGGCATGTTTTTCATTGCTCTAGGACGTTTCATTACCAATGTAATATCTTTTTCTCCCGTCTTTTTGTTAATCTTTATTATGTGTTTACGAATGAACGGCTTCCACAACTCAATACCCCTTGACGCTTCAAACTTTATAACCCTCCAGAGTCTTTGTTCGTTGAACTTCATCTGCAGACTGATATTTCTCGTTTGTACCAACTCTTCAACATCCCAAAACGGTAATGTCTTTATGTCTGCCAGCACCGAACTCTCTTTTTATAGCATGTACGTCAAGTTCTCTTATCCATCCCCAGCTCAGAATGTCACCCAGAGATATAACTTTGTCTCGTGAAAAAAACGCTAGTGGTCGCTTGAATTTTCTTTCCTTTGGCATCTCTTTGAACCACGACTTCTTAGCTTCAGCAATCTGTTCTTTCGTGTAACGTTTCGGAATATTGCCTTCCTTTACCACTTCGTCTATCTTCTATTTCAATAGATTCACATCAATCTGCCTCATTAGCTCTTCAATCGTAGGAAACTTGTCAGTGTTGATGTTAGAATACTTTTCAGTTTCATCATCATCAGAATCTTCAAAGATAACACGATCATAATCATCCGCTTCTGCCACACGCTTGTAGACATATTCTTTCGGTTCAAACGTCTTTATATTCACTAATTCTTCTTCAAAACCGAATTCGAACGAATCTGTATCAACTTCGAACATCTTCGTCAATTCTTCCTTTGTGTAATCATGATCAAATTCCCCTTCCTCTATACTTGGATCTAGCATAATCATCAACGGCTTTTCATGCATAGCAGGAACAGGCATAGCAACTATAGCTTTAGAAACATCAACATCCCTGTCTACTCTATATGTTCCCCCTTACTTTGATCATCTTCCATATTTACATCGTCGTTGATCAAAGATTCAAAATCAAACTCAGAATGTACTTTCGCAGAATCAACCTTTAGACCAACGCCCCCTGATCATCATTATCATCACCATCGTGATTTGAATCATTCTTTGTATCATCCACAGGGTCGTCATCATTATCATTATCTTCCTTTTTCTGATTCTTTCTCTTCAACAGATACAACTTTAGGAACATCTTTAGAAACAATCTCTGATTCAGGAGCTTTTTCTGATTCAACTTCTATCACCGGCTCCTCTGTTGGTTTAGGGACACCATCAATAACTCCTTTACTTTTACCATGTTCTACCAATTCTTTATCAGCTTTCTCTTTCGCTTCTTGCAGGTCAAGTCTATGTATTCTGCTTTGAAATCAATGCCAAGCTGTTTGTTAACACTTTCTGCAACCTGGAAAATCTCCTATCATTCAGATCATGTTCAGATCTTAGCTCAACAATCTCTTTCTTTAACTATTCGTTCTCAGTACTCAAACTTTCAACCATCGCTTTCAAGTAACTTCTATCGTCTTCTAGAAACTTGACTTTGTCTTGCAGAATTTCTTTCTCAACATCACTCTGCTTTACTTTGCTTTCCAGAGCTGCTTTCTCACTTTCATTCTGTTTTAGTTTATCTTCCAAAGCTTTGATTCTTTTTTCTAGCATATCAACAGGAGTATCTTCAAACCAGTGCGAAAGATCTTCGGCTGTAACAGAATTAGTAATATTATCTGGACTTTCACCGAAAGCATTTTTAAACTCTCTAGCTCTGGCACTTTGAGGAGTAGATTGCTTTGATCTTGGAGGTGTAGCTTTTGGAGTACCCTTTGTAGCAGCTTTTGGGCTTGATAGAGGCGTACTCTGAACAGGCACTTCAACAGTAATTGGAGTTTCTTGTGTTGCAGTTGTTGGTGCTACCACAGCTTCAATGATTGGAATGTCTTGCAGATTAGAAACAGGAGGTTCCTGTGTAACTCCTTTCTTCGGTTTCTGACTTAGATATCTGCGGCTCTGAGGCTTTTTCTTTCCTCTGGTACTAGGAGAACCTGTAGCTTTCTTAGAATCACTAGCCTTTGACTTTGAGCACTTTGTCTATTTCTTAGGACTATTTTCTTCAGAATTTTCTTCAGCAGATGGTTCATAAAGATCCTCACCAAGGTTTTTCAATCTTTCATCTTCTTTTTGTTTTTCTGCTTCTTTTAATCTAACATCAGCAGAATCTTCAGACGATTCATAATCTTTATCAGAAGTTGTAGAAAAAACATCGTCATCTTTATCTTGGCTTTCAACAATTGCCGCAACACTAGATCCTTCAGCATTCTGTGGTTCTTCTACAGGCTCATCAACTAGCATAGTATCAACCTTCTTTGATGCCCTTTTACGTTTAGGTTTCTCAACAACCACAACCCTCTTGATGTACCAATCACCTCTCTTTTCTTTGGAAGTCTTTAATAGCTCAGCTTCTTCATTTTCGTCTCCGCTGCCATCCTTTCTCCATTTATTTTCAGGAGGTTCAACATAATCAGCTTTATCGATAGCACCAAATACAGGCTTACCAATAGGCGCTGAATCTTGTTTCTGATAAATCTTGAGCTTCTTTAATGTTGTTTCATCCATATGACTCAAATAAAGAATATCATTCGGATCTTTAACAATATTCTGAAACTTCTCGTCAATCAACATCTGAATGAACCTCGGATACAACACCAGTCTGTCTGTTCCCATATTCTTCGACATGAACTTGAATATAACTTTAGAAAAGTTGAATTTCTTGTTCAACACTAATGTAGTAACCATACATGCCATGTAATCTTGGATATCACCGAGCCCTGCTTTCCTATTACTGAAAGCATGAATAATGGCATGAATCAGCAACTTGTTCGGTAGAGGAACACTGCCTTTCTTTAACGTTGGCTCGTTTGCATGACCTTTGTAGCCCATACGATAGAAACATCCCTTTACCATTCTTTCCTCGAAGCTAATAGGATCACTTTCATCATCGTTGAACACTAAAACTCTTCGAATGTCTGCTTCTGTGATCAAAAATTCTTTTTCTTCATTCCCGACACGAACTGCATACTTTATCACTTTATTTGCTTCGTCGTAGGATGCTGTGTTCCAGAAAAAGTAGACATGTGATCTATATACGACGTGTTTATCCGTTATCGCCTTCATGATTGGAATTCTGCCCAAAAACTCTAAGATCCCTGAGAATGCCGTCAACGTAGGATAAATCTTCTCGTCCAGCGAAATACAAGTGTTATGAAACTTAGAAAATGAAAGCTGGATGTTCCGTGGTCGACAAAATCAAACACTTAGCAATTTGACAATTTTTAAACTATTTACATCAAGTTCGAGTGAACTTGATGCACCAACATTACAAGACTAAACAACTTCACTCGAACATGTGTGAAACAAATGATTTTCTGATTTTTAACAAGTTCGGGTGAATTTGTATTGTTAACAGGCTTTTGAACTCTTAAGCAAGTTTGGGCGAACTTGCTGATCATCAACATTTATACAAAGTGATAACAACTTCGCCCGAAGTTGTATCAAAACAACTGTAACAAGTTCGGGCGAACTTGTTATCTTCTTCATTCAATCCTGCAACAATCATCAACATGTTCAATGACCGAATTTATGGTTTGTTAAGGATGAATACATGTTTATTAAACAATTTCACCGTTCAATTTGTTCATTTTATCCCTAGAACTAACTGATTTATCAAGATCGGTCCAAAGTTGATCAAACATGTTCAATTCTTGGTTGTTTCAAGCAAATTATACCTCAGCCATGTTAATAAGTGTGCCAATCACTTATTATTGGTCTCAAATCGGGAGTATAATGGCACAAAAGTTGCAATTTAACAGTTTCTCTCAAATCGCCTTATAAGTTCGCTCGAAGTTATGATCAGATGAAATGAAGTTTTGAGCGAACTTGGTCTTTTATAGTTGGTTAAGTTCGGGCGAACTTAACAACATTTCAACAATAACCAACAGACAACTTCGCCCGAAGTTAAGCAATAATGAAACAGTTTTATCTAAGTAACTTCGACCGAATTTGGTTAATTCCAATTTTCAAACCTTTTCAAATTTTTCAATTTTAACCCTGAACTTTCACATGTTTACCAGTTATAAAAATCCACTCAGTTGACCAAGTCCAAGTTAATGACCTTGGTTAACCGATTTGTCTGGCGAGTCCAAGTTAATGACCTCGGTTTGACCCGTTATGAACAAACTGATGTTTTCTTCAAATTTGAAGTTTCAAGTTAATGAACTTTTCATCGTGTTTCGTGCATTTTGATTTTACAGATTAGCTCCCAACCGTTGTCATCAAGATTCCAACAATTTAGCACCATTCCGAACACCGAAGATCTGCTTTCCATCATTGGCTGTTGAAAACAATGTAGAAATAAAATCTTTTTTGAATTTTTGAAAGTTTATGCTAAAACACACTGAAAATCTTTTTGGGTTTAAATCTGAAATCAAATAAGCTATGTACAAACATATTTACAGACATATTTTTGTGAATTCGTGTCTAAGGATCATATCATTTGTTTGAGACGTATCACCAGTACCGTTGACCTTTTCATGACTTTAAGTTCTAAACTTGTTTACCTAGATTGTCGATATGTTTGTCCACTTAAACTTTGATACATTTCTCAATTGTTCCAAGATATATTAGTTAGAATTATGAAACTTGACTCAACTATGGTTCCCATCTCAGAATATACTCCCGTATCAAGATTCCCTAGATTTCATCTTACAGGTGAGTATAGCGTAATTGATATCTGTATCTGGGTTATGCGAAGCCTTGAGAGCTCAGGTTAATACCACCGTATTGATAAAGAGATGAAGGCTCGACTTTAAGGTGTGTTCCAATTAAGGAATCTTTTAAGCACTGCAATTGATTAGATCTTTCGATTCTTTTAATTTTGTTGCAGATTTAGGGGTTTTTTAGCAAAAGCATTATAAAAGTTCTAGGCCATTGCTTCCGCAAAATCAGAAGAACTTGTATAATACCCCAGATATCAATCATCTATAAAGACCTCGTATCTTAGAATCAAGCAATCTCTCAAACGAAATTTCGGAGTACTAAGTCCATATATCTAAGAGATGTTAATCCACAGTTTAAGCAGTTGAAAAATTTAGTTTATATCCCGGAAACAATTTACTGAACGTGTAAAGCGTATCGACACATCCACAATAAGACTTGTTTATCACTTTTTAAACTTTACAATTCCTTAGCATACTATGATAGTCCACTAATGTACTATCATTTCCTTTTTGATACAAAATTCTTTTTGCCTTTTTCATGTTTTTGTACTTTTTGGTTTTTCATATGTTTTTGTATTTTCTCGTTATATTTCTCCCCTTAAAATCAAAAACATATTTTGGTATTTTAGTTTTTAAGAAAATCTAATCCTAAAAGGTAACAAACCAATGAGGATCACGAGAACTCGTTGTCCTATCCATATTTAACCTCTGCATCCGCACCTGTCAACAAAATTTTCATACCGTTAAGCCTCATTAAGTATTTAAACCATGAAAGAGTAAAAGGTTTAGTATAAAAATCATCTTTTTGTTCATCGCTGTGGATTTTCTCAATTCGTATTAATCTTTTTTCGTATCAATCATGACTAAAGTGGTATCGAATCTCGATATGTTTTGTTCAAGAGTGATGAACTGGATTTTTTGTTATGTCGATTGCTACCTTATTATCAACATACAGTGGAGTGTCAAGAAATTACAGACCATAGTCTCTCATCTGTTGTTGGATCCATAGAATCTGTGAACAACAGCTGGAGGCCGACATATACTCAGCTTCACAAGTGGAGAGAGCGACTGTAGTCTGTTTCTTACACTGCCAGGTTACCAAGTGTGTTCCGAAGGAATTGGCAGCCCGTTGTAGTTTATTTTGAGTTCAATTTATCTACACCAAAATCAGAATCAGCGTATCCCGTCAGATCGAAGTTGTCATTCTTCGGTACCACAAGCCAGTGCTTGGACATCCCTTCAAGTATCTGAAAATGCACTTCACAATCTGTATATTCTGGGACTTGACTGATATCTGGCGTAGAGGTAGGTAGGATACATGATATCCGGGCGAGATGCCGTGAGATACATAAGTGATCCTATCATCGACCTGTGAAAAGTATCATCTGTTTCCGGTTTCATCGATGCAAATTCCGTGATTGAGTGCAAGAGGAGTAGATAACGGCTTTGAGCTTTCCATTTCTAACTTCTTCAAGATGTCATGAACATACTTGGTTTGATGAATGAAATTACCGTTTGGCAATTGATCAACTTGCAATCCGAGGAAGAATTTCATTTCGCCTATAGAAGACATCTCGAATTTCTTCTTCATGATTTTCTCAAACTCTTTGGAAATATCGTCATTTGCCGAACCAAATATGATGTCATCCACGTATATTTGTACGATAATCAGATGACTTCCAACTTCTCTGGTAAATAGCTTACTATCCATTGTTCCTCTAATAAAGTCGTTGCTAACAAGATGTTGAGATAACGTCTCGTACTAGGCTCTCAGAGCCTGATGCAAACCATACAGTGCTTTATCTAGAAGATAGGCTTTCTTTTTGTTCAGTGGATCGACAAAACCCGGTGGTTGGCCGATGTACACTTGCTCTCGTAGCTTACCATATAGAAAAACTAATTTCACATCTAATTGATACACTTTAAATCCTTTCCAAGCAGTAAATGCAAGGGAAATTCATATTGACTCCAATCGTGCTACTGGTGCATACACTTCTGTGTAATCAATTCCTTCTTGTTGATGGAATCCTTTGACAACGAGCAGAGCTTTGTTGTGCACTATCACTCCACGATCATCGCACTTTCACTTGAAGACCCATTTGGTATCTATCGCCTTTTGATTCTCCGGAAGGTCAACAAGCTTCCATACCCCTAGCTTTTTGAACTGTAGCAATTCTTCTTGCATCGCTTGCACCCAATTTTCATCACCTAAAGCTTCAGTAACATTCTTTGGTTCAATCTGGGATATGAAGCAAGAATAATAGCAATACTCTTGAGTCGGAGCTACTCGAGTATAGAAACAACTTAAAGCTTTGTTGATCTGGCTCCTTGTTCGTACACCAACTTGCAATTCATCAATTATTGAATTTGATGGGTGGTATGAATAAGATCTCGGCATCACTCACATAGAACATCAACAGTACTCTCTTGATTAGTAATATTCTGATCTACCACCGTTTCAACTGTAGGAGCACTAGAAGACGCTTCATTTTGATTAGTCGGGCCAGCAGATTGATTTAAAATACTTGTTATCTGCTCAGATTCTTCGTCAGAAGAAGATTCTCCATCATCATCAAACGTTGGAGCCTAATCAGAGTCTGAATCATGTGCTTGAGAAAGATTGGGTTCTTCGGTGGCATTCACTGGTTCTGTAGCCAGTGTCACTTGTTCTACATTAGTTTCTTGAACACCGCTAGTACTTGGACCTGCACCAAAATAAGATGACCCAACAGTTGGTTGATTAACCACTATTGGTCTAATAATCTGCTCTTGATTAGCCGACTGATGCAGATAATATAACACTGCAATGTATTCTTCAGAAGGCTCTTCTGGCAAGTCAAATGATTTCCACAATTCACTATAATTGGACCTCCAAGCATCGCCTACTCTCTGAATAGGAGTTGTATATCGAAAACAATCGACGTGTTGTGCTTTTACCACTCTTCTCGGACTTGGAAGATATACTCTCTTGAGTGGAGTTGCATAGCTGACAAAGAAACCATCTATCGATTTGGCACCAAACTTTCCGTCAGAATCAATGACTGTACAAGGTGCGTCAAACGGTTCTAAATACTTCAGATTGGGTTTCCTTCGGTTTAGCATTTCAAAGTAAGTCTTTTTGGTAGGTTTGACCGTCAAGACTCTGGTCAATGTATAGCATGCTGCTGCAATTGCTTCACTCCAGAAACTGACAGGAAGTTTTGAATCAGCAAGCATAGTTCTTGTTGTTTCTATTAACGATCTGTTCTTCCTCTCAGCTACTCCATTTTGTTGCGGAGTGTATGGAGCACTGAATTCGTGTAAGATGCCTTTGTCGTTGCAAAATTCTTTCATTCGGGCGTTCTTTAATTCTGTACCGTTATCGCTTCGGATTCGTCTAATAGGGAGATGGTACAGATTTTCAATCTTCCTGAAGAGGATCATGAGATTGTCGAACGTTTCGTCTTTGCTCTCTTGGAAGACAACCCATGAAAATCTTGAATAATCATCAGTGACGACAAGACAATAAAGATATCCAGATATACTACGAACATTCACTGGACCAAAGAGATCCATATGCAGTCTTTCGAGCGGCAGCTTGATGGAGTTAAGACTCTTTCTAGGATGAGACTTTTTAACCTGCTTTCCTTTCTTGCATTCCAGACAATTTTCAGTCATGTGAAAGCTTCTAAGATTCACTCCTTCAACTAAATCATTATGAACCAAGTGATTCATCTTTCTAAGATGTATATGACCCATCTTTCTATGCCAAAGAATTGACTCCTTCTCTGTGGCCTTTGTTACGAAACATTGAGCCGACTTTGAAGTAGTTGTAGCAACATTCATATCTAGCACATAAAGATCATTCTCGCGAGGAGCTCGCATGAGAATCCACTCTTCTGGAATCTTAAAGCCCAGTGTAATAATCATGCACTCTTTGTCGTTGAAATGGGTGGTAAACTGCTTATCACAGATCTGAGAAATACTGAGAAGATTGTTCTCCAGCTCGGCGATATAGTTGACCTTATCAAATGAAACCACACCATTTGATAGCTTTCCTTCTGCAACGATTCTACCTCCTTGATTACCTGTGAATCCCACATACCCTCCATTGATTGCTTTAATATTGAAGAGTAAGGCATGCATCCTGGTCATGTGATGAGAAGCTCCGCTATCCATAATCCACTTCGACAAGATGGATCTTTGGAGCCCCTGCACATGCAAAGAAACTATTTAAAGACGGAAACCAAGCCTAATGGGTCTTGGGTTGAATCGGATAACCATCTTCATAATCAAATTCACATTCATCCTCATAATCAAAATTGCTATCAAACATCTCGTCCAATGTCAACTTTGAAAACTTTTCAATTTTATCTTCCTTTGTTTGTTTTAGAATATCCCTTTTTAATTTTGAAAGATCATTTTTGAGAACCCCCTTATCAGTCATTGTTTCTTTGGAGTATTTAACATTGACTGACTCAGTTGGTTTGACATTTCCAATTTTGATTGTTCCAGACTTTGCAATTTCAGATGATGATGAAGTTTTCTTTGCAACCCAAGCTTGAGATTTCATTCGAGCTTTCTTGATGTAAAACTTTGAATCTTTGTTCTCATTTGATTTAGAAGTTTCACCTTTTTCAAAAGTTGATTTCTTAATTTTAGATTCACTTTTAGGTTTCACTTTAATGTTAGATTCATTTTTTCATTTTAAGATCGTGATTGGTTTTACAATCTCTGGCCGCTTAAGTTTCTCATCATCTGAAACTGTCTTTCTTCGGTGATACACAGTCTCTGATTTCGGACACTTGCCAGCAATGTGACCAACTTCATTGCATTTGAAGCAAGTTCGAGTATCAACAGAATGTCCACTTGTGGGTTTTACTCCACTAGTGGATTTAGCTTATCCCGAAGTTCCTTTTCCTTCTTAAACTCATCATTTGATTGCTTTCCAATCAAATTTTCTTCCTGAACTGTGTTTTTCCCAAACACGAATTTCATGTTTTTATTCTTATATTCGTGAAATGATGACTTCTGTTTCTTTTTCGGTTCATCTTCTACCTCCAAACCCAAACCCGCTCTCATGTTTTTAAGAAAGTCACCACCAATCCTGTCACACCACGACTCGCAGCGGAAGACAATTGCAGGATGCGGCAGACACATCGTAATTCCTGATAATTTAAAAACACGATATCACATAAAAAGGGAACCTCGGTTACAACATACTATTAGTATCATATTACACACCATAAGTTCAAGTACAGTACTACGAGCTATCACACTCTTATTCTGCTACAGTTCACTACTAAAGCCATCCACACGCACATTCCTTACTCTTGCTTCACTTTACCTGAAATGCATGTTAGTTTTGAAAAGGGTCAGCTAAACGCTGCGTGAGTTTCATTGGTTTGGTTATTGTGGAACCATATGTATTAACAAGTTTAATTGCGCTAGTCATAGTCACAATTACACACAGATGGAATTACACGAGGAAGCAAGTGAAACCTGACTGTTTTACCCCGGGGGCTGTGTCACAGAGACACTCCCGGTCCACCCACTGCGTCACGTGCAGGTCAATGCCCCAGCATAGTTATGCCTAACAACATAACCGATTTTAGTACGCGTGCAGACCTGGTTGCCGACCTTCCTGTCGGACGCGACCTGGGTTCGTCAGACCAATAGTACTATTCATTGTCTCGGTCATGACGCTGGCTAAAAACACGTCACATCCTTGTCGTATACACTTCAACACCTTGAGGTGAGATATGAGGTTCAACGTGGCACCTAACTTCTCTCCTTGTACCATAATTGTATCCGTGGGGGATAAGGGAATCTTCACAACCTTTTGTTCACATAACACCTCCACACGATGGTTGGACAACCAGTCCATTCCTACGACAATATCAAAACTACCCAATTCTACTGTTAAAAGGTCAATAGTAAACTGGTAACCATTAAGGGTTATAGGGTAATTAACAATAAGTTGGGTGACTGGTACGGTTTCCTGTTGGCTAGTTCAATGGTATAGGGTTGTTTCAGGTCAACAGCAGGCATATTCAAGAGTGGCAAAAATGCAATCGACACATAACTTCTATTGGCTCCCGTATCAAATAACACTGAAGTAAATTGATTGGAAACGAGGAACGTACCTGAAACCACGCTGCATTCGAGGTAGATGCTTGGTTTTGTATGTTCCTTTGTGCCATCTGCTAGGCTAACTTCGGACAACTATTACGAAAATGTTCCGTGCTGCCAGATCCAAAGCATGCACGGGGTAGGTAACCTGTGGTGCTGGTTGTTGAGGTCGCTGCTGAAGAGGTTGAGGCCTAGGAGGTTGAAAACGGGTTGGTTTGGGATTTGGTTCCATGAGCCCCCTACAGTTTTGGGCATAATGTCCATTTCTATGTCACCTCGAGCATATCATTGCTTGGCACTCACCAAAGTGGTGGTAAGTATACTTGTTGCACTTTGGGGCCTTTCCCTTGTAGCTATCAGAGTTACCCGTGGGGCTAGTCATGGCATAGCTCTGGCTAGTATTTCTCCCCCTCTTCGGTGCTGCTGCCCTTGCGCGACTACTCTCCGGGGCTTCCCGCTTGTTCCCAGCCTGGTCTCCCGGCATTATCAGAATCTTACGCCTAACCATGTCATATGTAACGGTACCTGACCTGGCTACCACCTCGTGCATGGTTCAGTATTCCACTGAGTTAATGATACTCCTCACTTCTGGGGCTAGTTCCCAGATATACCTTTCAATCCTCTTGGACTCTGGTCGGACCATGTCTGGCAATATACGCGCCAGTTCATTGAAGCAGATGATCGGCACCTTACATCTGCAGGTTCCAGAACTCATGTTCAAGCTTCTGAATTTTATGAGTTTGGCAAAACCTTTCCCTAATCGTGTCCTGTCCGCGAGTTTGAACAATAGTGTTTCACCAGTTTAAAGCATGGTCGATAAAGGTACAAGTTGTATACGTAACTGCGCAATTACCAGGACAATTACTTATGTTAAGTACCGATTCCAACTTCTTGACCCATTTCAAATCCATTCGGTCCCTTAGTCCCATTAAATTCCATCGGTTGGCATTCCATGAAATGCTTATATGTGCAAACAGGCCTACCATTATTCTGGTTATTGTTCTGACCTACGGGTCCTGGTTGTGGGTTCGATTGTGGGTTAGCATTGATATCGGCGCTAACCTGCGCCACAATCGTGGGAATAGCAGCCTGAAGCTGTTGCGCTATCATTTGCGCAATTTCTGCCTCAGTCATCTGTGCTGCGCGTTTTGGGGCCATTCTATTATAAACAATAGATGTCTAGGTATCAATGTCACGTATCCAGTTAACACATATCACATATTTGGCTAAAACAAACACACACTTCATCACACACATGAATCCACGCACATATAGTCAAATCAACGTCATATATATTATATATATAATATATATATATATATATATATATATATATATTATTATGTCATCACCATACAAGTGTCAAAATATGTACATAGACTTAACCCCTAAGGGCCAGTGCTTAGATGTGCTGTCAAAATATATCACCAAAGTGACGTACAGACTCGATGCAACGAGAGTACTGACTAGGAAGACGCGAAAACACTATGGCTGCATCACCACCTCGACATGGATATAACCCAGTGCTTGGTAGGATGTACAAAAGATACATCACCTCTATCTATACTGGAAAAAAAAACCATACTAGGAACGCCACATCCACCATGCCAACCCTCCAAGACCTGCTACCAAACCTACAATGGCACCGATACATCCGTATACCAATGCAAGGAAATGATCCTGCTCATGACGGATATACCCCATACCCTGTTGTAAAGCAATGATCGCATGCTGTAAGACGATCAGGTAGTCTCCCATCGACCACCTCTGCTGCTCATACTCATCCCGCGCCATCCGTAATAATGAAATTTGCTCAAACAGAAATCCCATCAAGCTACTCTTGGTGATGGGAGCTGGCACCTCCTGAGGAGGAACAGGTATACCCTAGACAGGTGGGGAAGGCTCTCTAAACGGCTGGGAAGGGCCACCTCGCTTATAAGTGTGAAACGGGGAAGGGTCCTCCCGAGGTGGTGTCAGAAAACGGGGAGTAAAATACTGCTGGGTCCCTATGGGTACGGGTATCGGACGAATAGGGGAAATGGGTGGTGTAAACACAGGCACAGGGACAGGCACCCTCCGACGAGCCGTCTGTCGGAGGCGGATAAGGGGTACTTCCTGAGAACTAGGTGAAGAGAGTGAATAAGCACTCCAGGTAGAAGGAGTATAAGGCTCAGGCGGAGTCTCCGCTGTAGGTAACATAGGTGCTACCGGCTCCCACTCCCAATGCCCCGTGGCGGGAGTAGGGCTCCGAGGAATAGGTCCTACTGGTATAGCAACATTCGGAGTACGACTATGTTCCAAGGAGCTAGTCAGGTGATGAGATGGGGAACGGCTCGAGGCCTCTCCATCGCGCCTAGTACGAGGTCTGGGTGGGTAAGGTCCGCAACAGTAGCCAGAGAGATTTAGCTCGTTGCTCGAGGTCAGAAGGGGTGTTAGCCGACCCTCCTCAAGATCAGTCTCCATATGCGAAGTAGTTTGGTGACTCGAACGATGCGACATGCTACCTGAAAAAAAAACCACACACAACACTGATTTGACTGACCGAAATACTGAACTCAACATTCCACAGATATACACATAAGCACGTATTGCACGCAGTTTTTATTTTTAAGATTTATAAAAAATTATTTGTGGTTAGTGACATTAATAGACGGATGTCCGTCCTATCTCAATGACGTTCCCAGAACCCCCAAGTATGAGCAGATAAATTATGGTGTTCCGGACCACAATAATTTATTTGCCCCACCAGGGTTTCCTGGTAATAGCCATACTACTCAGTTTCTAGAGGTTCTGAGCGTGTGGAGACTAACATAGGATTATAGTCTAGGTTCTTTAGAGATACCTAGTTTGTTATAACCAAAGGCTCTGATACCATCTTCTGTCACATCCCGACTGCAGCGGAAGACAATTGCAGGGTGCGGTAGATACATGGTAATTCCCGATAATTTAAAAACATGATATCATATAAAAAGGGAACCTCTATTACAACATACTATTAGTATCATATTACACACCATAAGATCAAGTACAGTACTACGAGCTATCACAGCTCTTATTCTGCTACAGTTCACTACTAAAGCCATCCACACCCACATTCCTTACTCTTGCTTTGCTTTACCTGAAATGCATGTTAGTTTTGAAAAGGGCCAGCTAAACGTTGCGTGAGTTTCATTGGTTTAGTTATTGTGGAACCATATATATTAACAAGTTTAATTGCGCTAGTCACAGTCACAATTACTGGCACGGTCATAGTCACAGTCACAGATGGAATTACACAAGGAAGCAAGTGAAACCTGACTGTTTTACCCTGAGTGTTGTGTCACAGAGACACTCCCGGTCCACCCACTGCGTCACGTGCAGTTCAACGCCCCAGCGTAGTTATGCCTAACAACATAACCGATTTTAGGAGGCGTGCAGACCTGGTTGCCGACCTTCCTGTCGGGCATGACCTGGATTCGTCAGACCAATAGTACAATTCACTGTCCACGGCTTACGTTAATCACTTGTAGGACCGATCCTTGATGCTTAGGAACCTAAATTTGATATCTAACGTCCATAATAGCGGAAATATTACGTCGTGTTTACCAATAGCCAAGATTTAATCAGTTAATCATCAGTTTTATTAATCAAACGTTCTGGTTACAAACTGACAGAGCTTCGCCTTTGAAATGCCAAAGTTACAAATGAAGTAGGCTAGCTAGGTATTTATAGAGATCCAAGTTCGCCCCTAGGAAGACACAAGTTCGCCCAAACTTGCCTAAGAAAGTTCGGCCGAACATGTCCTAACATGTACTTCATGGGCGAACTTGCATCAAGTTTACATAAATACAACATTCACCTAGTCTATTCAGCTCTATACTATACAGACTCGATATAAGACTAAGACATAGACATTATGCACCAACAGACTCCCCCTTGGATATCGTCTTCGTCTTTTATCAGTCTTCAAAACTCTATCTTCATATAAACGTTAACGCACACGACCGAAGAGGTTCTTGTACGGCTTCCTTCGTCATTCTTGCTTTGGATCAGGCGTTTGATCAATTGGCAGTGGTCTTTTAAAATTAGCCATTCTTAGAGAACTTTGCCTTACCGCTTTTTCCATTCTTTCTTTAATCGCCTTATTTCTGGTTTCTTCTTTTAGAAATTCCACTCTCTCTAGATCCCTCCACTTCGTTTGCCATATTTTTCCAGAATTAACTTCGCGTGCATAGCAAACATTAACCACTTTCTGATACTGCATCGCATGTACCTTTTCTCTTTCTTCAAAAACAATCTTGCTGTAGAAAAGGCATTTTATATCTTCTCTCGAGCAGTTAACCAACCACATAGGATCTAGAATCCTTATCGCCCTCCACAAACCTCTCATACCCTGATGACCCATCACTTCAACTCGTTCCTTAGCAATATCCAGATGATCTTCAAATTTTAACGCAATCACCACTTCGCACGTAGCTGGATCTATCTGCCACCACTTGAATAAAGGATAGAAGTTCTGTTCGATCGGCATAAGTGGCATATTCCTCCTGGCTCTAGGACATTTCATAATTAACGTTATGTCCTTTTCCCCTGTAACCTTATTGATCTTAACTCTTCGTCTTGGAATAAACGGCTTCCAGTAATTCCAACCTTTAACAGCTTCGTACTTAATCATCTTCCACAAGAACTGATCTATTGTCTTCATATGATAAGTAACATTCACTGTTTGTACTAACTCTTCCATATCCCAATACGGCAATGTCTTGAAATCAGCAAGATATTTGAAGTATTGCACTCCAAATTCCCTTTTGATTGCATATACGTTGAGTTATTTAAACCAACCCCAACTCAGTATATCTCCCAAAGAAACATCTTTATTTCTGGTGAAGAATGCTAGTGGACGTCGAAACTTACGCTCACGTGGCATCTCCTTGAACCAGGACTTTTTCGCTTCAGCTATCTCTACTTTGGTCATCGGTTTAGGAATCTTTCCTTCCCGTAACTTCAGCAATCTTATCTTTCAACATATCTTCATTAAGCTGTTTGTACATCTCTTCAAATGTAGGAAAACTTTCTGAATTTTGACCAAAATACTTAGCTTTCTGATCTGATTCATCATCTAAGGACCAATCTTCAACTATCACTCGATTGTACTCATCAGCTTCAAACCTTCTCTCATACTGATACTATTTTGGTTCAAAGGTGTTAACATTCATAACTTCCTCAAAATCAAACTCTAAGTTCTCAGCTTCAACTTCAACTAGTTTCGCCAAATCTTCTTTCGTGTAGTTATGTACAAACTCACCTTCTTCCACATTATGTTCCAACATTAGTATTAAAGGCTTCGTGGGTACTGCAGTCACAAGCTTTGTAGAATGATCAATATCTGTCAAATCTATATCAATTGAAGGCCCTGTCTTCCCTGACTCCCCCTGGCTTTTATCTTCCATCATGTTTGACTCATCGTCCATGAGGTCAGAAAAATCAAACTCATCAGATACTTTGGCTTCAGTGATCTTTAAACCTGTACCTCCCTGATCAAAATCATCACCACCTTGATCGAAATCATCGTCATCATCACCAACATTCCAATCCTCATAACCTTCTTCCTCTTCATCTTCTTTATTATCCTTTTCAGCTTCTTCATTGCCTTTTTCTTCAGAAACAATAATAGGATCAGAAGGCTTGACAGATTCGTCAACCTTTCGAATATCAGACTCAGAAGTTTTTGAAACATCTTCAGTTGGTTTCTCTGGAACATCAGAAGATTTCTCAGCAGTCTCAGAAGATTTAGGGGTTTCACCCTCAACCTGCTTTCCTTTACTGCTCCCAGCTAACTCTTTCTTAGCACGCTCTTTTGCTTCCTGACGATCCAAACGATCGTATTCAGCAATGAAATCAATATTCAGATTGTTTGCTAACACTTTCTGCGATCTGTTAAATCTTCGATCGTTCAATGCTTGGATAGTCTTTAGATCTGCAATCTCAGTCTGCAATTTCTCATTCGCGTCTTGCAAACTTTCAATTAGTGCTTTGAAATACTCCCTTTCATTCTCTAACACTTTCACTATGTCATCAAGCAACTCTTTTTCAACCTCGCTTTGATTTACCTTCTTAACAAGCTCGGCTTTTTCAACCTCATTCTGTGCAACTTTCTCTTCTAACACCTTCACGCGCTTCTCTAGCACCTCAAAATTAGATTCTGGGAAAAACTCATCTAAGTCTTCAAGACTGATTGGACCATGTGGCATATCACCAAACAAATTTCCCCTTGGTGTCTTTGGCGTTGAATCTTTAGGTGTTGCAGCTTTCGGTGTTGACTTCTTAGAAGTAGAACTTTCAGGAACAGAAGTCGTTGGAGCAATAGGAAATTCAGCGATAGGAACTTCAACAAATCCAGACACAGGAGGTTCTTGTGTAACTCCTGGCCTTTCAGTTTCAGTATGAACAATAACAGGAGGTTCTTGTAGAGGAGGTTCTTGTGTGGCTACTTTCTCCTGAGCACAAGAAGGTTCTTGTGTGGCTTCTGTGCTTTTCATCTTGCTTTTATACCTCTTACTCACAGCCTTCTGAGCTTTCTTTGCTTTTCTTTTTCCTTTGGTCTGAGGTGACCCTGTAGTCTTCTTTGAAATTTCTATTGCTGGAGACTTTGTACGCTTAGACTTTTTCTTCAGTCTCTCCTCATCAGACTCTTTTTCAGTGTTAAGATCAAAATCCGCATCCACTTTTCTTTCCTTTTCTGCTCTAATCTCTGCCTCAGTCTTTTATGGCTCTTTGACAGGAACTTCTTCATCAGATTCTTCATTCTCAGAAGTAGCAGAAATCACATCATCTTGAGTCGTTTTCACAGTTTCTTGACTCTCAATAACCACTGCAGCGCTCGATCCAGCAACTGCTTCAACATTTTCTGGTTCATCCTCGTCGACAAGCATAGTTTCGAGTTTCTTAGCAGCACGTTTCTTCTTTGGCTTATCAGCTTCTGCCTTTAAAAACCATTCACTCCTAGCCTTTGGTTTGAATTCCTTAAACCATTCTTGCTCAGCTTTAAGCTCTTTTTCATCATCGCTACCATCCTTTCTCCATTTGTTATCTGGTGGTGAGATATAATTTGAATCTTTTATAGCTCCAAACACCTGGTCTCGCAACAGGAGCTGAAGCTTGTTTCTGGAACTTGATAAGCTTCTTTACTGTTGTTTCATCAAGATGAACTAAATACAACACATCATTTGGATCTCGTGCAATATTGGGATACTTCTCGTCAATCAACATCTGAACAGATCTCGGATATAGGCATAGCCTTGAATCTTCCATGTTCTTTGCCATGTGAGTGAAAACCATCTTAGAAACATTGAACGGCTTCTTCAGGATCAGTGTCATTGCCATGCAAGCTAAATAGTCTTGAACATCATCTAAATCGGCTTTGCGATGGCTGAATGTGTGAATTAGAGCATGCATCAAAAGCTTGTAGGGGTTTGGCACATCCTCTTTCTTCAGCGTTGGTTTGTTCACACTCCCCTTATAACCCATACGGAAGAAACATCCACGTACCATCTTCTAGTCTAAATGAATCGGATCGTCTTCATTATCTTTGAATTCCAAAATCCGTCGAATATCATATTCGGTAACTGTAATTGGTTTAACTTCATTGCTGACTTGTACAGATGAAGTGATCGTTTTCTCATCTTCACTTAAACTTTCGTTCATCCAGAAGTGAACGATATGTGATCGATATGATACTGTACGCTCTGTAATAGCTCGGTGAATATGACTTTCCTCGAGAAACTTCAATATACTGTCGTACTCCTTCAATGACGGACAGATAGATTTGTCAAGCGTAATGCACGTATTGTGAGTTTTGGAGAACTCAACAGAGATTACACTCGCTGGTACATGTGCCTGAAAAATGATGCAAAACAATTAGAATGCATTTCGAGAAAAAATTTCAAAAAAAATTCTAACACTTTTAATCAAGTTCGGGCGAACTTGATTAGTGTTAAACATTCTGATTTTAACAAGTTCGCCCGAACATGTGTCTTTACATGTTCAACTTATTTCAAATGTAAGTTCGGGCGAACTTACAACTTTCTTATCATTCAATTATTCTAAGTTCGGCCGAAGATATCATGTAAAACTTTTTTATTAACAAGCTTTAATGCAAGTTCGGTCCAACATGACAACAAGTTCGGCCGAACTTGTCGTCTTCTCCAAAAGTTCAAACTTGTTTAACCATTCAATCAGACGATTCACACCAATTAAAACAAGTTATACGGTTGATTTTATGTGTAGATTACAATCTATGTTCAATTTTATTCAGAAACACCTAAATCTACTAGATTAAAAATTGTCAGATCTATTATGTTCGTTTAAGATCAATACACGGTTCAAAGTCAAATTAATCACCTCAGCCATTGTAGATGGTGTGTAAATCACCAAAACAACTAAATTTAGGCAGCGTAATGATGTCAAATTGTCAACTTCACTCAAGATCACTCAAAGCTCAAATTCGCTCAGGGATTGTATGTTGCTGATAAGTGAGTTCGGGCGAACTTGATTGGTATTTATACCAAGTCAAGTTCGGGCGAACTTGTTAAGCCCAACATGAAAGCCCAGTTAAGTTCGGGCGAAGTTAACTATAAAACAACACAGCCATCTGCAAGTTCGGTCGAACTTGCTGTTTGTTTAACTTGATTTGTTTAGCAAGTTCGGCCGAACTTGCCAAACCACAATTTTTAACTTTTTCAAATTTTCCTTTCTGGCCCCTGAACTTTTCAACTTTTTATCAGTTATAAAAATCCACTCAGTTGACCAAGTCCAAGCTAATAAACTTGATTAACTAATTTGTCTGCCGAGTCCAAGTTAATGACCCCGGTTTGACCCGTTACGAACAAACTGTTGATATTTTCAAAATCAAAGCTTCAAATTAATGAACTTTCATCGTTTTGACTTTTCAGATTAATAGATTAGCTCCCAGCCCGTATTCAAAGAGATTCCCACCAGTTCTAGCATCTTACCAGACATCGAAGATCCGTTCTCCAACATTGGTTTGCTGAAAACAATGTAGAAATAAAATCTTTTTGTATTTTTGTAATGTTTATGCTAAAACACACCGAAAATCTTTTTGATTTTAATCTGTAAAGCTGAAATACAGTGTAATAAGCAATGTAAACTATGTACAAACATATTTACAGACCCATTTTTGTGAATTCATGTCTAAGGACCATTGACCTTTAGCAGACTGTATGTTTTAAACTCGTTTACCTAGATTGTCGATATGTTTGTCCACTTAAGCTTTTACTACATTTTTCAACCGTTTCAAGATATGTTAAGGTACAATTTATGAAACTTTACTTATCTGTGGTTCCCACTTCTTGAATATACTCTCGTATCCAGATTCCCTAGATTTCATCTTACAGGTTAATATAGCGTAATTGATGTCTGTATCTGGGTTGTGCGAGACCTTGAGAGCTCAGGTTAGTACTACCGTACAGACAAAGAGATGAAGGCTCGTCTTTAAGGTGTGTTCCACTTAAGGAATCTTTTTAGCATTGCAAATGATTAGATCTTTCGATTCTTTTCAATATTGCATGCAATTTGGGGTTTATAGCGAAAGTATTATAAAAGTTCTAGGCCATTGCTTCCGCAAAATCAGAAGAACTTGTATAATACCCCAGATATCAACTATCTATAAAGACCTCCTATCTCAGAATCAGGCAATCTTTCAAACGAAATTTCGGAGTACTAAGTCCATATATCCAAGATGTGTTAATCCACAAGATTAAGCAATTGTTAATCCACAAGATTAAGCAGTTGTAAAATTTTAGTTTATATCTCGAAAACAGTTTACTGAACGTGTTAAGCCTATCGACACATCCACAGTAAGACACGTTTATTACTTTTAAAAATTTACATTTCTTTAGCATACTGTGATAGTCCAGTGATGTACTATCATTTCCTTTTATGACACTGAAATCTTTTTGTCTTTTTCAATGTTTTTGTCTTTTTGAATTTTTCAATGTTTTTGGATTTTAAAATTTTTCGAATGTTTTTGTATTTTCTCTAACATTTCTCCCCCTAAAATCAAAAACAACTTTTTGGATTTTTAGTTTTTAACGAAATTCTAAAGTAGAAAGATATTTACAAACCAATGTGGATCACGCGAACTCGTCGTCCGATCCGTATTCAACCTCAGCGTCCGCACCTGTCTGCAAATTTTTCATACCCTTAATTCTCAGTAAGTATTTAAACCGTGACAAAGAAAATGGCTTGGTATAAAAATCAGCCTTTTGTTCGTCAGTGTGGATTTTTTCGATTCTTACCAATTTCTTTTCATAGCAATCACGAATGAAATGATAACGAATTTCAATGTGTTTTGTGCGTGAGTGATGAACCGGATTTTTAGTTATATCAATGGCTGCCTTATTATCAACATATAACGGAGTGTCTAGAAATGCAGACTATAGTCTCTCATCTGCTGTTGAATCCACAGAATCTGTGAACAACAGCTGGAGGCCGAGATATACTCAGCTTCACAGGTAGAGAGAGCGACCGTAGTCTGTTTCTTACACTGCCAGGTTACCATTCTTGTTCCGAAGAACTGGCATCCCGCTGTAGTTGATTTTGAGTTTAACTTATCTACACCAAAATCGGAATTAGCATAGCCTGTGAGGTCGAAATTGTCGTTCTTCGGGTACCACAAGCCAGTGCTTGGGCATCCTTTCAGGTATCTGAAGATTCGCTTCACGATTTGCATGTGTAAGATCCTCGGGCTTGACTGATATCTGGCGCATAGGCAGGTTGGATACATAACATCTAGGCGTGATGCCGTCAGATACATCAGCGATCCAATCATCGATCTGTATAACGTCTCATCAACTTTGGCTCCAGTCTCGTCAACACAAATGCCGTGATTTAGAGCAAGAGGCGTAGATAAAGGCTTCAAGCTTTCCATTCCAAACTTCTTCAAGATGTCATGAACATACTTAGTCTGATGAATGGAAATACCATCCGGAAGCTGATCTACCTGCAAACCAAGAAAGAACTTCATTTCACCCATCGAGGACATTTCGAATTTCTTTTTCATGATTCCCTCAAACTCCTTGCAGAGACTATCGTTTGTAGATCCAAAGATGATGTCGTCAACGTAGATTTGAACTATAATCAGATGGCCATCATCTTCTCTGGTGAAAAGAGTACTATCCACAGTTCCTCTGATAAAGTCGTTTCCGACGAGATGTTGCGATAATGTCTCGTACCAAGCTCTCGGGACTTGGTGTAGTCCATAAAGAGCTTTATCCAGTTAGTACTTTCTTTTTTGTTAAGTGGATCGACAAACCCCAGTGGTTGTCCAACGTACACCTTCTCACGTAATTTGCCGTACAGAAAAGCCGATTTGACATCCAATTGATAGACCTTGAATCCTTTCCATGATGCGAAAGCTAGAAATATTCGAATAGATTCCAATCGAGCTACATGTGCATAGACTTCCGTGTAGTCTATCCCTTCCTGCTTGTGAAATCCCTTGACAACAAGCCTAGCTTTGTTACGAACAATAACCCCTCTATCATCACGTTTACACTTAAAGACCCATTTTGTATCAATTGCTTTCTGATTTTCTGGTAGGTCTTCAAGCTTCCACACACCCAACTTCTCAAACTGCAATAATTCTTCTTGCATTGCTTGTACCCAATTTTCGTCGGCTAAAGCTTCATTAACCGTCTTTGGCTCAATCTGAGAGATGAAACATGAATAGAAGCAATAGTTCTGGGTTGTAGCAACGCGTGTGTAGAAACAACTGAGTGCTTTATTAATTTTCCCTCGAGTTCTAACACCAGTTTGAAGTTCTCCGATAATATTTGTTGACGGATGATAGGAATATGATCGCGGCAATTCTTCACTTGGAACATCTACTGAGTTTTGCTGATTCGTGATGTTGAGATCAACGACCAATTCAACATTTGGAAAGCTTGTTGAAGCTTCATTTCTGTTGTTCGGGACTGCAGATTTATTAAGAAGACTTGTTATCTACTCCACTTCTTCATCTGAAGAAGATGATTCCCCATCAGCATCAAATGTTGGTGCTTCATCTGAGTCAGAATTTTGATTCTGAGGCATAGTTGGTTCCATTGTTGTATTCACTAGTTCAGTAGAGGCATTTGTTGGAGGAGTAGCAGGTGTTGTTAATGTTTCAAAAACATTTTCAGCCAGAACACCACTATTGCTTGAACTTGCGCCAGAAGAAGATGAATCCAACGTGGGTTGATTAACCACAATTGGTCGAACAATTTGTTCTGGATTCGCTGACTGGTGAAGGTAGTATAACGCTGCAACTTCTTCGTCAGTTGGTTCTTTGGGCAAGTCAAATGACTTCCAAAGGTCTTGATAGTTAAACAGCCACGGGTCACCTTTCCTTTGAATAGGATCCGTGTAGTTGAAACAATCCACATGCGGTGCTTCAATAACCTTTCTCAATGAAGGAACATATACTCTTCTCAACAGACTCGCATATCCGACAAAGAAACCTTCAAGAGATTTAGCTCTGAATTTGCCATCTTGGTCTATTACGGTACATGGTGCACCGAATGGTTCTAAGAACTTCAAATTTGGCTTCCGCTGGTTTATCATCTCAAAACATGTTTTCTTTGTTGGTTTGACAGTGAGAACCCTGTTTAGCGTGTAGCAAGCCGCAGCAACCGCTTCACTCCAGAAGCTGATAGGAAGTTTAGAATCTGCAAGCATGGTTCTCGCAGTTTCAATCAAAGTTCTGTTTTTCCGTTCAGCTACTCCGTTTTGCTGTGGAGTATAGGGAGCACTAAACTCATGCAGAATCCCTTTTGCGTTGCAGAATTCCTTCATTTTGTTATTCTTAAACTCTGTGCTATTGTCACTTATAATGCGTTTGACCGGCAGATGATAAAGGTTCTCGAGTTTCTTGAATAGAATAACCAAGTTCTCGAACGTCTTTTGATTCTTTAAAGAATACCCACGAATATCTCGAATAATCATCTGTCACGACCAAGCAATATAAGTCTCCTGAGATGCTTCGAACATTTACAGGACCAAATAAGTCCATGTGGAGACGTTCTAAAGGCAACTTGATTGAGTTTAGAATTTTCTTCGGATGAGTTTTCTTGATCTGCTTTCCCTTTTTGCATTCCAAGCAATGATCAGACATTTGAAAACTTCGAAGATTTACGCCTTCTACAAGATCATTATGAACCAAGAAATTCATTTTTCGCAAATGAATAAGCCCCATCTTACGATGCCAAAGAATAGAATCTTTTTCAATAGCCTTTGACACAAAACATTGTGCTGATTTTGATGAAGTGGTAGCGACACCCATATCAAGAACATATAAATCATTCTCTAGAGGTGCTCGCATCTGGTATTTTGAATCCCGGCTTCAAGATAATACACTCTTTGTCGTTGAAATGGACTGTGAATTTCTTGTCACAAATCTGCGATATACTCAGAAGATTGTTCTCAAGTTCTGCAATATAGTTCACGCGATCAAATGAAACTACGCCATTGGAGAGTTTTCCCTCGGCAACTATCCATCCACCTTGATTTCCTGCAAATCCAACATATCCACCATTGATAGCTTTAATGTCGAATAGCAACGCCTTCATTCCCGTCATATGCCTGGACGCTCCACGATCCAAAATCCACTTTGAAAATACGAATCTCTGGAGTCCCTACACATTTTAACAATCTATTTAAAAAGCAAGACCCAAGCCTTTTTGGTCTTGGGTTGAATTGGATAAGCATCATCAAAATCAAATTCACAATCATCAGCATAATCGAATTCTTCATCTGAATTTTCTATGATGTTTATGTTTGAAAATTTTACTGTCTTTTTATCTTTTGAATTGTTACCACTTGTATTTTTGATAGTTTCAGATGTGGTTTCAATTATGATTTCAAATTTTGATTCTTTCTTGCTATCACTAGTTTTAATAGGCTCAGACTTAGTGATTTCAGGTTTAGATTCTTTCGTGTTATCAGTCTTTACCAGCTGAGACTTTATAACACCAGAGGTTGTTGACCTTTTCTTGGTAATCCAGGCTTGAGATTTGGTATTAGCCTTCTTGATATAAAATTTGTTTTGGTTTGCCCTAGAAGTTTCTCCTTTTTTGAAAGTAGAATTCTCAAACCTCTTTTCTATTTTAGGTTTAACTTCTGGCAAAGATTCAGTTCTTTTCAAAATCTTGATTGGTTTTTCAAACACTGGATACCTTGGTTTTACAACATTTTATTCTCTTCTTCGAGGATAAGCCGGTTTTGATTTCAGACAATGTCGTGCAATAAGACCCATTTCGTTGCACTTGAAACATGTCCAATTATCAAGTGGATGTCCTTTAGTTGGTGGTTTTACCCCACTTGATGTTTTGGCACCACTTGTAACCTTGCCTTTATCTCGAATTTCTTTCTCCTTTTTAAACTCATCATTTGATTGTTTACCAATCAAACTCTCTTCGTGAACTTTGTTTGTCCCATATACAAAATTCATGTTTTTGTTTTTACATTCATGAAATGGTGACACTTTCTTTACTGGTTCATCTGATTCTTCTAGACCCAACCCTGCTCTCCGGTTTTTCGGATGATCACCACCATTCCTTCGGTAGTTGTTTCTTTTAGGTTTGGAATAGAATTTTCGTTCGTTAATTTCCAATTCCTCTGATGTGACTTCCATGAGTTTAAAGAATTTATCAAGCAATTCTTCCTTCACATTCTGAATCGGGAAACTATCATCAAAGTATAATCTATCTGAATCCTTAATTTTGTACATTACAATATTAGGATCGTCACTTAGACCATTCTCTAACGACTTATCATCATTTTCAGACTGTGAATGGAATTCTCTGAACTCGAGTTGGCACTTTTGAAGCTGTCGTCATCAGAATCACTTAGAACATTTTCAACTACTTTGTTAACCATGACATTGTTATCATCATCAGATTTAGCATAGATTATATCAATATTCTCTGGCAACTCATCTTTTTCTCAGAAAGTAACTCAACATTGAGTGCCTTATCCATCCCATCTGCGGTTTTGCGACAGTACTTCTCGCAAAGGGATGGAGGAACATTGCTATATTCTTTGCCAATTTTGTTTTTAGGTTTTTCTTCCGTTGAGATTGTTGGAAGAATGTGATCAATAACATATGCATTTGTGGTATAACTTCTCAACAACTGTTGAACTCTTTCAGTTTCGATTGTCATGTCTTGAAGTTTTTGTTTAGTTTCAGCAATGGTGTTAATATAGGTGTTAATTGCCCTTTGTTTATCCATTACTGTTCCACTCAACATTCTTATATTATCATGTTGTTCGATGTTATTCCTGTCGAGTCTGCCATAATCATTTTTCATTTTATCATACGCTTCTTTCATTGTGCGATAATCGTATTTCAACAATTTTTATGCACATTGTTTTCAGCAATGATCTTTGATTTCCAGCACATTCGACACAAGGTTTAGTACATTTTGTACAAGGTCTCTCAACCTCAACAACTTGTACTTTAACAACTTCTTTCTCGACAATTTTTACCTCTGGACCTACCTTGGTTAGATTTGCCATTAAAGCTTTATCTGCCATGTCGTTGAGGTCTTCGACTTTCACGTCTTGAATGACATCAATAATTATTTCATCAATCTTTTTCTCCTCAACCACTTGTTCTTTCGAGCTGCCATCAAAATGACCTGTCACAAGAATTAGAGGATAAAATTCCTTGTCTCTGCATATGGATATATTCCTCTTCTTCTCGTTGTTGATGCAAATATTATTCCAAAAGAACTTGTTCGATAGCTGCTGCTACCGCTGCTTCAGCTGCTGCCGCTGCTTCCTCTGCAGAATTATCTTCAACTATCTCTGCCATCAAAGAACTCCGGTCTTTTTCCCAATGTAAGAATTCCAATCAAAACCATCATCTTCACTGGATGCCATCATAGCTTTCTCAATGGTGCTATTGTCAAACTTTTCTTGGATTTCAACCTAAGTTTTTTTCGGAAATGGTTTATATTGAAGTGCCCTTTTGTAATATTCATTTCCTCCTCCGAAAGGACTTTGATTTCCGGTTGCTTCGATGTTCTTACACTCTCTTTTAAAATGCCCCTTTTGACGGCATTTAAAGCACGTGACTTTGGTTTTGTCAAAACCCAATTTATTGCTGGAATTTCCTATATCACGGCCTGTGAGTGCAACGAACTTTGTCACTCTCCTGATGATCGAAGCTAGAGATCATTTGATGTCCATTAGTTCGAGTTCTTCCTCATCTACCTGGTCATAATCTTCTGCGGTCATCTCGAGGTTTCCGATCTTACCGGCAACAAGACATTCATAAGATTATAATACGGTAGAGAGTAGTGACATATGTTGTTTTGCAACTTGTTCTGAAACAACATTGTTCAAATTCACTGTGATGTTGCATTTATATACATTTGGATCAGAACTATGTTGTTGATTCTGATTCGCTTGGCTTTGATAAGTTGAATTTTAACCAGTGCTTGAGTAAGAACTTTGGGGACTCTTGTTAGACTGAGGCTGTCATTGATTCTGATTCTGAGGAGAAGCATTCATGTTTGCACTTAAAGTTGTCTGAATTTTAGGACTCGAAACACTATCTAGCATTCCGGCTTTGTAATACAGACCGATGTCTTGAACAATATTAGCGTTTTTTGACTTTGCCATCTTCAGAAGTTCCATTTCGTGGCCTTCGAGTTTATCGATAAACATCGACAACTTGAAAAATTCCCACTTATCACTGTTCTTCAGAACCATCAAATACGTAGTCCATTCACCCTCTGGTAGTGCGTCAGCAAGTTTGTCGATGTATTCTTGTTCTGTCTTTTCGAGACCATGTCTTCGCATTTGCACTTTAAGATGACAGAAACGCTCGATCATTTGCTTTATGGTCTCATTCGTTAGCATAGTAAAGATATCAAACTCTTTCAGAATAAGTGCCTTTTTGCTTTTGATCTTCGGTGCTGTGTAGATACTTCTTCTGTAATGACAACCAAAGATCTCTTGCAATAGTATACTCTGGTAGCAAAATCAGGATATCTTCTTTGACAGACTGTTGGATGAGACTGATCATCTTTTTTTCGGTGATATATTCTTTTTTTTTGAACCGTCGAGTAGTAGTACTTTTCAAGAACTCGTTGATGTTCATCCACCGGAACAGTATAGCCTCTTTCAATTGATACACAGCCAGCGAAGTGCATGGCTTGAACCCAATAGGTAAACTTCTCTTTCCATGCTTCATACTCGTCCATGCTCATCAGCTTGGGCAGTTTGACAGTCGTTCCCATTTCATTATCAAGATTGACTTGATTGATCACATTGGCATTTGACGAACTAGCTCCAGACATAAAAGCTCTTAGTTAATCCTCCATTTTGAATAACGAAACGTGAAAATTTTCAAAAAATTTGAAAACAATTAATCCTACTACAAGTTCGGTCGAACTTGTAGTAACAAATGAAGAATTCTAGAATTTCTAACAAGTTTGGTCGAACTTGTTAGATTTACTTTGAAAAATTGATATTCGAGCGAACTTATGACAATATTCAACTACAGATCTTCGAGCGAACTTCTCAATAAGATTTTGATGAATCACAAGCAAGTTCGGGCGAACTTACTTAAGAATTTCCTTGATATTACAACAAGTTCGGTCGAACTTGCTATAAAATCTCTGAAAACTTTGTAACTTCGAGCGGACTTGACTAAATTCTTCTCAAAACTGCCTCAAGTTAGGGCGAACTTGCTAAAAATCACTTGAAAAGTGATGATTTTAGGACAAGTTCGGCCGAACATGGCCAACAAGTTCGATCAAGAGATTTTTAAACATGATTTTTTTCAAAATTTCGACATGAATTCGGTTGAATTTGGTCTCCAATCTTTCAAGGGTTTATCTTTGTTGTATTTTACATGATATATTCAAAATTCAAAAGATTTTGACCATGAATTCTTCATTTTATGTTCAAAAGTTAAGAAAAAGAGAAGAATGGAGTAGAAATAGAAGTGTTCTTGTATTAATACTATCAAATCAGGCTGTTCTAGCTCTGATACCACTTGTAGGACCGATCCTTGATGTTTAGGAACCTAAATTTGATATCTAACGTCCATAATAGCGGAAATATTACGTCGTGTTTACCAATAGACAAGATTTAATCAGTTAATCGTCAGTTTTTATTGATCAAACGTTCTGGTTACAAACTGACAGAGCTTCACCTCTGAAATGCCAAAGTTACAAATGAAGTAGGCTAGCTAGGTATTTATAGAGATCCAAGTTCGCCCCTAGGGAGACACAAGTTCGCCCGAACTTGCCTAAGCAAGTTCGGCCGAACATGTCCTAACATGTACTTCATGGGCGAACTTGCATCAACTTTACATAAAGACAACATTCACCTAGTCTATTCAGCTCTATACTATACAGACTCGATATAAGACTAAGACATAGACATTATGCACCAACATCACTTGTAGTGGGGAGGTAGTTCGTGTGTTAGATAATTCACATCTCACAAGTTGGTGCAATTAATACAGTTTGATAACATGCAAGTCACTCCAAAAACAGTATAACACAGTTCGAAAGTGGGGAAATGAAACACACTCCCAATTTGGTGTAATCAACACAGTTAACATGCAAGTCCCCAGAAAACAGTAAAACAATTTAAAAGTGGGGAAAGTGAAAACTCACTCCCAAATTGGTGTATTCAACACAGTTTTTAACATGCAAGTCCCCAGAAAACAGTAAAACCATTCAAAAGTGGGGAAGTGAAACTCACAGTGCAAATAGTGGTCTCAACAAAAGAGTGATCAAGCAGCTGGATCAACTTTAATAACACACATGCAAGTATGGACTCAAATCGGTATCTGAGTTGGTAATGGTTATAAGTTGGATCTAGTCAGGAGTTTTTACTCCGGATTGAGTCTATAGGACACTGGTATGGTGATGGACGTCAGGGTAGTATTAGTTTTCAGTTTGGCTTCCGGGCACCGTTTCACGTGCCAGCCAAAGTCAGTAGTTTAACGTGTTCGGATAATGGTACGGGAATACGAATAGTGCCAACACTTGGTTATTTAAGAATGATTAACTTTCCATTAAGTGAGTTTGAGGGTTTGAGGAGTCTAGGTTGCCCAAATTTGAGTTTACATTTTCACCGTCGGTAATTCTCCCGAACTGTCTTAGGACACACCCAGAGTTCCCAATTTGCCCGGGAATCTCCCGGAATACTCCCAGTGTTCCAATTATAATATTTGTTGGGTTGGGTCAGTGCCCAGTTCCGGCAGGTTCGTTATACGGTAAACTGCCGAAATTGATTTAAATTAATCTATTTTTTATTCCATAAATTCCCATTTAATCTATAATTTGTATAAAAATCTGTAAATATTTATATAATTCTTTAAAAATCTGCAGATTATGGGATAAATTATGGGAATTTATTTTGGCATTTTACTTACTTAAATAAATTATTTATAAAACCATTTTTAACCACATAATTATCATTAAATACCATTAGTGGTTCAAAAATTCCAAAACAATTCCAGAACACCTTTTACATGTTCAGGAACTACTCACAAAATTTTGGGATTTTTCCGATTTGGTTTCGGTGCGCTCCCGGCTACCGAAAACTCGCAAAAAACACGGATTTTTACCCAAAAACAAAACTCAACCAATGGACTCAGAAATTTCCCAAATCATTCCCCATATTTTCCTTAGTGTCTCTGTAAAATTTGGTGATTTACTGAATTCGTTTAATTATTTTTCCGAAATTCTTTCTGTAAAATAGTTAAAAATTCACCAAAAATCTTAGAAAATTCCAAAAATTTTAAATTTTACGTGGACCTTCCTGACAATACCCTACATCACCACACCAAATTTCAGCCCAATCCAAGCATCACAAACCAAGTTATAGCTAAAACAAGATTCTGCCCATGCTGGTTTCGGTTCTCGGACGTCATACCTAGCGATTCTTCCGATTCCAAGTGTTTATCTTGATCCCAGAAGTGTGTGAAGGCTACATTCAGTACCTACGCATCAAGTACAATCCAAATATGCTAGAACTTAGATCAATCAAGCTTTATTTCGTTGTTTTTCGGTTAATCGAATAGTTAAGCGATTTTTATCGAATAGGTGTTGATTAGGGTATCAAACCCCAAAGATTGGTGACCATGGCTGCCATATAACACCAGGGGAATACCAAGGTGTTCTTATTCAGCCCATAAACAGGTTTAACCTTCAAAAATCTTGGATTAAAATGAGTTTTTCGGCTAGAAATCACGTTTAATCAAGAAAACGGCATTAAAATCATAAGAACTAAGGTTTATACCTTTGAATTAGTGATGTTTTAGGATGAACTCAGCTGAACTTTGGTGTCTTAGAGCAGATTTCTTGAGAAGAATTGAGATTTTTTTTAAGTAAAAATGAAATTAAATGAAAAAGAAATAAAAAAATATGTATATACATAGGGGGGTATTGGCGGTTTGGGAGGTGGGTCCTAAGGGGACACCTCATGCTTCGGTTGGCGTGACAAAAGATGATATTTATCTTCTGTTTTCGGGTCCCGGACGCGTCTCTGATTTGCGAAACGGGCTCCGTTTTTCGCGTTCTTACTGTCAAAAGACTCGGTTTTAAAAATTGGGCATAACCGTCTCGAAATCCGAGCATGGTTACGTTTTAATCATAAAGTCTCGTGTGACGTTCGTTTATGTGTTTTTAAGCTTGATCGATCGTTCCTTGCACATTTGGTTGCCGTATGTTATGCCCGGAACGAAGGCGTCTCCCCAACCGGGAGCTGCTTCATTTTGCGTGCCCAGGCTTTGATTATTTTCAAACCTTTTGTCACAGTCTATGGAACAAAACTAAGTTGTTTCTGGAACTCGAAATCTTAAATGATGCTACTGATAACCTAATAATCAACGTCAAAGGTTTAATGCGCTGTTAAACGTCAAGTCTCCGTTTAACACGTTGTTCAAGGCTAAGGACGCCAACCTCGCATTGTTGGTCCTTAGTAATGTCATGTTAACCATGACGTGCTCTCGGATTCTTCCGAGACGTAATAACGATTGCTCAGCATAGTCATACAAGTTTACAAGGTTTACGCACAATTAATGTTTTAATCGTGCTTTAAGTTTAGAACCAATTAAGGTGTACTGGTCTCGTCATGGGCATCACAATTCCTTCGGTAGGTGTTGTAAACTTTCTTGGGTTTTGAATAAAACTTCTTTTCATTTTTCTCTAGATCATCTGATGATACTTCAACAAGTAGTTTATCGATTTGATCTTCTTTCACATTCCGAATCGGAAAACTATCGTCAAAGTATAGTCTATCAGAGTCCTTAGCTTTGTACATCACATGATCCTAGGATCATCACTTAGGCTATTTTCCGAAGATGTATCGTCATTTTCGGATTGTGATTCAGAACTGTTCAAACTTGAGTTGGCGCCCTCAAAGCTGCCATCATCAGAACCATTTCCCTAAACATTTTCAACCACATTTTTCACGACTGCTTCACTATCATCATTAGATGTCGTGTAGACTACATCAATGTTCTCAGGCAACTTATCATTTGTTTCTGATAAAAGTGTTATATTAGTTGCCTTCTCAATGACATCCACTTTCTTGTGACAATAACTTGCAAGTAATGGAGGTGGAACATTGTTGTACTGTTTACGCTTCATACCTTTTGGTTTTTCAACATTTTCCTCCGACTTAATCGTAGGAAGAATGTGATCGATGACATAATCGTTAGTCGTATAACTGAGCAAAAGTTGCCTAACACGCTCAGTTTCAATTTTCATATCTTGAAGCTCTTTTCTTGTTTCAGCAATGCTATTTATATACATGTTAATTGCTTCTTGTTTTTCAATTACCGTTGCTTTTAACATTCTTATTGTGGCACCTTGTTCCAAATTAACTTTTTCAACATTGCAATAAGTGTCTTTCATCTTATCATAAGCTTCTTTCATCGTGCAATAATCGTATCTAAAATTTTCGTTATGCCCGTTCAATTCACTTATGATTTGAGATTTTTCAACCATTGCTCACAAGATTTTGTGCACTTTGTGCAAGGTTTTTCAACCTCCACAACTTTCACAATTTCCTTTTCAATCACCTTTACCTCTGAACCCACCTGTTTAGGATTCACCATCATTGCTTTGTCAGCAATCTTTGTGAGGTTCTCTGCATTCATCTCCTTCGCCACGTCAATGACCTCCTCGACATCTGGTTTCTTTTCTTCAGCCACTTGATCTTGTGATGTATTTCCAAAGCAACCTACAAAACTAGAATCAAAGTTAGGAGAGATAATTTTCTTCATCTTTGTCTGGTGATAGATCATTTCCTCTTCCTCTGTTCTTTGCAGATATTCTTCTAAGATCGTATTCTCCAGAGCTGCATCATCAACCACTGATTCTGATTCAACCACGATCTCTGCCATTAGCGCAACTCCAATCTTCTTGCCAATATACTTATTCTAGTCAAACCCTTCCTCTTCATTAGATACAACCAGAGCTTTTTCAGTTGGCTTTGAGGAATTATCTTGAACTTCAATTTGAGTTCTCTTTGGATATGGCTTATACTGCAACGCTTTCTTGTAATAGTCATTGTTGTTGCCGAAAGGGCTTTGATTTCCGCTTGCTTCTTTGTTAGTGCATTCGCATTTGAAATGCCCCTTTTGTCTGCATTTGAAGCACGTAACTTTCGACTTATCAAATCCAAGCTTATTGCTTGAGTTTCTAATGTCTCTTCCAGTGAGCGCCACAAACTTCGTGACTCTTCTGATAATCGATGCTAAGCTCCACTTGATATCCATCAGTTCCAATTCCTCTTCATCAACCTGGTCGTAATCCTCAGCCGTCATTTCTGGATTTCCGATCTTTCCCGCAACTAAACTTTCATAAGATTCAAGAACGGTTGCAAGAAGTGCTAAATGCTGTTTAGCCACTTGCTCAGTGAAAACGTTTTTCAGATTAACCGTAATGTTGCACTGAAATACATTTGGATCAGAACTGGAATGATTTGTCTGATTCGACTGATTTGGTTGATTCTGGAATGGAGAATTTGAACCCACACTTGAATATCCTGTGTTCGGAGGACTCTGATCATAACTCGGGTATGATTGAGTGTTCTGTTGATTTTGAGACAAATGATTTGAAGAATTCATAATCTCACTAAAAGCCGTTTGAATTTTCGGACTCGAAATCTCTTGAACACCTCCTTTGTAGTACATACCTACATCTTGCACTAATTTGCATTCTTTGATTTGGCCATTTTTAGTAACTCCATTCCATGTCCTTCTAACTTGTCAATGAAAGATGATAACTTGAAATGTTGCCAACTCGGACTATTCTTCAATACCATCAAGTAGGTCGACCACTCCCCCTCAGGAAGTGCATCAGCCAATTTATCAATCTGCTCTTCATCAGTTTTATGAATATTGTGCCTTCGCATTTGAACCATCAAATGACAATATCTATCGATCATCTGCTTCATGGTTTCGCCTTTGATCATCATGAAAATGTCAAAATCTTCCTTGATTAAAGCTTTCTTGCTTTTAATCATCTCGTCACTTCCCAGATATTTAGCACAAAGAGCATTCCACAGCAATTGTGACGTATCGCATTCAGGTAGCAAGATCAAAATGTCTTCTTTCACTGATTGTTGTATCAGACTGATTATCTTCTTTTCTACCACATACGCATCTTTGTGTTCTGGTGTAAACTTAACCAAAGCAAGCTCTTGATCACGTTCATCTTTTGGCCACTTATATCCGGTATCTACAGCAACCCGACTATGGAAGTGATTTGCTTGAACCCAGTTCACGAACTTTTCCTTCCAGCCTTCAAACTCATTCATGCTCGTCAACTTTGGCGGCTTTGTAGAAGTTCCCATCTCATTATCCAGATTCATCTGGTTTACCGCATTTGCATTAGATGTAGAAGCCATTGGTGAAGCAAAGGCGTTATGGAAATCATCCATCTCGACAAACTGAAGGTTTAACTGACAACACGTTCAAAAACACTCGGATATTGATTAGCAAACTGATGAGTTCGGGCGACCTTGTGCAGATAGCAAAATTCAGATTCAATTTCAACAAGTTCGGGCGAACTTGTATGAAATTTTCAAAAATTTTCACTTTTAATCAAGTTCGAGCGAACTTGTGCTGAGTTTTGAAAATTTTCCAAGTTTGCTTCAAGTTCGGGTGAACTAATGTAAATTTCAACAAGAAACAAGTTCGGGCGAACTTAGTCAAAATTCACTGAAAAAATTCAGCAAGTTCGGGCGAAGTTGGTTAAAATCAACAAAATTTGATGATTTTAAGCCAAGTTAGAGCTAACTTGAGGTACAAGTTCGAGCGAAGTTTGGTTATCAAACATGGTTTTTTGACATTTTTTACATGAATTTGATTGAATTTGGTTCTGAAACTTTCAGGGGTTTGTAATCAAGTGATTATGTATGACATATTCAAATTTTAGCCATTTTTATCCGTGAATTCATCACTTTTGTGAAAAAATTAAGATAAATGAGAGAAATGAGTAGAAATAGAGAGTGTCTTGTGTAGATCTCAGCAAATTAGGTATCCATGGCTCTGACACCACTTGTTAGGATCGCTCCTCCACTGTCAAGGAACCTAATTTGTACCTAATGTCCAACATAAGCGAAAATTATGTGACATGTTAATCAAATACACAAGTTTACTGTTTAAATTGTCTGTTTATTAATGTCAAATCATGTACATCGAGTATCCAAACAGATAGAGCTTCGCCGTCAAAGTCGCAAAGTTCTTACAATAAGAGACCCATGACAACATATATATAGTGCATCAAGTTCGCTCGAACTGTGGTTAGATAGATCAAGTTCAGGCGAACTTGATCTTCCTTCACACAAGTTTGTCCTAACTTGTGCTTACATCATAAATACTTATCAAGTTCTAACATTTCAAAGCCCTAAACAAACAGACTCGATCCAAGACCTAGACAATAGACATTATGTATCAACAATAATAAGATGTACTCCGATTCAGTCGAGTTTCCATGGCTTTTTGAAAACTCAACCAAAGATGAGAAGTGAAACAATCATCTCGATCAGATACAATAATGTATAACAGGATTCCATGTAACGAGACTATTTCATACACATACAACTTAACTAAGCGTTCTATATTAAAGGTTGCTTTCATTGGTAGGAATTTTGTTGGCTTAGTTAGTCGATCCACAATCACCCAGATTGTGTAGTTTCATGTTCTTGTTTTGAGTAATTTGGTAACAATGTCTATTTGTTTTCAATTTTTATTTTCATACTAGCATCTGATTGTTGAACTAAGCCTAAGGGTTTCTACTGTTCAGCTTTAGCTCGCATACAAGTTAAACATTTTGAAACATAACTTGCTATGTCCTTTTTCATTCCTATCCACTAGTAATTCTTCTTCGAACCTTACATTTATCACTTCCGAGTTGCATCATATACTTAGATTTATGAGCTTTTTCGAGAATCCTTTGTAGGTTTCCTTGAATAAGTACCCGAATTCTCGTTTTATGGAATCTCCAAATTCCATTTACATCTTTCTCCATGCCTTTTAACCATTCAGCCTTATAAGTAATTTTCACTTCCTGGGTACTTTTCCATTTTATTTGCATATTTAATCTGAGAGTACGTGCGTGTTTTGGCTTCTTAAGCTGATTACGATTTAAAGCATCCACCATTATATTAGCTTTGCCCTCGTGAAACAACGATCATAGTCACTTAAAATTTCTATCCAGTGTCTTCACCTCATGTTTAACTCCTTTTTCCCAAAAAATATATATTAAACTTTTATGGTCTGTATACTACCATATAAGTAATGTCTCCATACTTTTAGGGCAAAATTATCGCTCATAATTCTAAATCATGCGTCGTGAAGTTTTCTTCATACTTCTTCAATTGTGTGGAAGTGTAGGCTATCACCTTCTCGCGTTGCATCAATACATATCCCAATCCTAATTAAATATAGAAGCATCACATTAAACTAAGAAATCTTTGGTTCCTTATGTTAAATTACTTAACGAAACTGCTATTCGGGGAAAAATCTTGGATAGAACGGTGATAGTATCTAGCTAATCCTAGGAAACTTCTTGCTTCTGTAAGGGACTATGGGATTTCCTGTTTGGTGATAGCTTTAATTTTTGGCAGGATTCACATGTACGCTTTCATGGTTTACCGAATGACCTAGAAATTGTACTTCTAGTAGCCAAGATTCATACTTAAAGGGAATCTAGCATAAAGCTTTTTTTTTCTCAACAGTGTTAGAAGTAAATGAAGATGCTTGGCTTATTTTTGGAATAAATGAGTATATCATCTATAAAAATGATTACAAATTTATCCAAGTACAGTCGACATATCATATTCATCATATCCATAAGCTGGGGCATTGGTTAGACCAAAGGACATGACTGTAAACTCGTAATGTGTAACACCCCGAAAATTTTCGCCGGATTATGCTACGACATGTGTCCCGAATCTCCAACTACTCCCGACTATGTGGAAGGACAGGGACCAAATACGTAAGAAAGATATAAAGTCCAAGGACTAAAATGACAAAACCTAAAAATTCAGCTTCTCGAGGCCCCTTACGGACCATTAGGTATCCCCTAAGGACTGTAAGAAATTCAAAACTAGTAAGGCAGTTTAAAAACCCCTTACGGACCGTAACCCACCTCTTACAGTCCGTAAGAGGTGCCTAGTGACAACATAATCACAGCTTTCATTCTCAGCTATATTCCATGTCACCTAGTCATGATTTTTGCCACCATTCCTCTGCTTTGAACACCTAGGGTGACACTAAGCATGTTTTTAACACTTGGGTGGACACTTGGCTTGATTTGGTTACTTCTTGAGCACTATTTATAGGTGTTTGTGTTGAACATTTCACTCACACCATCACTCTCACTTAGAGCAATCTCTAGAGCTTTGGAGCTTCTCTCTAGTCACTACAAATAAAAAGCCATCTAGTGGAATACATAAAGTGCCACAAAAAGCCAAAAAAGTGTCACTAAAAGACCATATAGAAATGAGCGGCACACAAAATAAGTGCCGCTAGAAGCGGTGACGCTAAAGCCTTTTAGTGGCACTTTTTTTGTGTGCCGCTACAAACTTTTATACTACTAGTGGCACTTTTAGGTGTGCCACTAGAAACTTTTGGACTTGTAGTGGCACTTTTTTGCCTCGATAAACATAATTTTGTGGTACAAATTACATGCCACAAAAAACAATTATAAAACTAACTACAATTAATTAAAATTATTATTTATTTAAAATATAAAATCAAAATAAACTAAAAGATATATAAGTCTTAACATCATAACTTTAATTAAAATTCCTATTGTCTTCCAAACGTGTTACAAATGTCTAGAGTGTCAAACTAAGTTTAAACATCAAACATGTAAAACATAAAATTAACAAATGTAACTCAAAACTTCATTGCTTTTGTGAACCTCTTCCATAATCTTCATAGGAGTAAAATAATCCTCTAGTTAACTCTTTCTTAGCATTAACACTAGTAGTAGTTACCTGTTAAAAAAACCATTCAATATGCAAAAGTTAGGGCACTGTTTAAGAGGCAATGAATAATATATTATGTACTACATATGTAAAAGTCATAACATAAAATAAATATCCATAAGCATCAATCACTCCCAGAGTTATTAAATTTGAGCCGTAAGTACTTGGTCCTTTTGCGAATCTTAAACTTATCAAACAAATAATTTCATACACATCACATGTACTATTCAAGCAATTTACTCTTGGAGTTATTAATTTCAAACAATAACTATAAACCACAAAGATAACTGAATCATTAAACAATGATAACCCTAAATAAGACAACCCCATAAGCATATTGTTTGCTTTAAGAAGAAACAAGTCAAAAAATAATTCATTTAGACATAATTTCAACAAAAAAATGAGCACTTCCAAATATGCCTTTAGGGGTCTAAAAGCTATCATTTACTTCATAAATAATATATCTGTGTGAAGAAACAAACCTGAGCTCTATTCAGACCAAAACTTCATAAATGCAGCAACAATAGTTTTAATTAGCTAGTATTTAACTAAAAGTCAAACAGTTTGACTTTTCGTTTGATTTTCAGTTCTGACCACTATGGTCAAGTCAAAGTTCGAATCGAACTTTCCCACGTGATCGTAATAATGATGATGTGATTCCTCTGCAATCGTACCCTCCGACAATCACGTTAAGTAGGTGAAATGATAAGTCGAGCATGTTATATATATATATATATATATATATATATAAAGTCAAAACTAGTAAATATGCGATTTGCGATAATAGAACGTTTAACTATCTAAACCAATTGTTTTGCCATCATATCAGTATCTACAGACCAATAAAACCTATTTTGACATGCTAAACTCATCATACTCAGTTTAGATTTCAATTCCATATCGAAAGTCGAGCAGTTTTGTTGGTGCAAATTGTCTATTGCCTACGTCTAGAGTCATGTCACATATGTAATAGGGCTTTCCATGTTAGATATATTACCTTTAGTATGTGTGTAAGTCAACTCATACAAGGTGACACACTCCTCGTAAGAGGTGAAACATGTCACATCGTATGAGGCGCCCCTCGTACGAGATGACCCATCCACCCTTGTGCGAGTTGCCTATGCCTATAAATAGGAACTCAAGGGTGTTCTTCAGTAGCTGTTTTTCTGAGACTGTGGCGAAGCCCTGTCAGTTCTGCGTCTGTATTCTTCCATGTTTATCAATATAAAGAAGCAGAAGCATTTAAACGGTAGATCTGATCATTGTCAAGCTCTCTAATGATGAATTCCTCCTTCATTAGTTAAGTCAAGTCTTGTCCAGTGCTTTCGAAGGAAAGTCGATCCTCAAATAAGTGGTATCAGAGCCTTGAGACCTGATTTGAAGACATTCGATCAAGTTTCAGCCATTGAAGATCAACTTCAACCAGTGAAGATCTCTATTTCTACTCCTTCTTAATATATTTCTTAGATCTAGACGAATTCATGGACAAATTGGACTAAGATTCTAGTATAACATGTTAAAATCGGTTTAAACAAACCATACCCTTGAAACTTACAGATCTAAAATCAATCAAAATCATGTCGAAAACTGAAAAAAAACATGAATCTGTGAAAACACCTCGTTCTAAGTGACCTAAGCACCTCGTATGAGGAGATTGGACACCTCGTACAAAGCGCACATCATACAAAAACAAGTTTTAAAATTAATTGGTGTCAACTCGTACAAAGAGACAACACCTCGCACGAGGTGTGTTGCAACTTGTACGAAGCATCAAGTTAAGGTTTTTCTTGAAAACTGTTTTGTAACACCTCGTAAATTCGTGACCAATAATATTGTCATTATGTCATGTCATGACCGCTGAATGACGTCCGAGGAAGTTAAGGGACTGGTTATGTCCATAAATGAAACTTTGGTCGTCAAGGGACCAAATATGTCAACATGCCAATCTTTTGGTCTCTGAGTGACCCTTACGGACCGTAAGCCCTTATGCTTACGGACCGTAAGCAAGGAAATGGGGCATTTATGATAAGCGGTTACGGACCTCAAGGCATAACCCTTACGGTCCGTAAGATATTCAAAACCATGGATGCTTAAACTGGCTTACGGACCGTAAGCCATAACCCTTACGGTACATAAGGGACTGCCAGTGGAAGATTCTTTGGCAGCTTGCAAGCCTACCACCTTTCTCACGACTTGCTACCAATGTGCAACTCTTGCGACGTCCAAAACCACCTGGAGACATCTTTTAAAATCCCTGGACACTTGGCATGATCATAAGCTTCATGTTCAAGTATAAATAGCACCTCATTTATCCTCATTTCCTTGCTCATACATCTCCTCCTCCTCCTCTATTACTCTCTTGGCAAAATTCCTGAGCTTATTGGGAGCTTCGTCTGAGATATAATCTTTCTTTGGATCACTTGTAAGTGTTCCAACCTTCTTCTTTTCATTTTTTAGGCTTTAAAGCCAAAAGTCAAGCGTTATCGTCATAACGCTTTGACTTTCGGCTAAGACCATTATAGTCCAGCCATTGTTCGAATCAAACATGGCTAAGTGATCGTAATTAGGTAGGTGTTAGTACCTTAAAAGGGCACCTTCTAAAGATCACGTTTACTAGACCTATTGACAGGTCAAAATTAAATCATTAAAAGTCAAACGGGTCAGACTTTTATAAAAACTCAAAATCTGAGTTTATACCTGATACATAAATGTTTTGACACTTCAAATAACTTGGTAATAAATAATAGAACATATATAAACATGTTCAGCCCGTCAATCTCGGTCTTAGTGTTGGTCGCCACCAAAAATCGCGAAGTTTGACTTCTGCTTTGACTTTCAATTATGAACCGATTTAGCAAATTTAGCTACTGACTTTAAGTTACATTATGATCCTAATATCATGTAGTATAACCCTAGATAATAATCAGAATCTGAGTTTATGCATTAGTTCTTCATTATGCCATACTTTGACAATTTTGCCCTTTTTGCTAAATATAAGGTTTTAATCAACAAAGAACTTGTAAATGAGTTACCTACTGATATGTTAGCTTAATTAACATATCATGATGATATAAGAATGATCATAAATTGAGTTTTATCAATTATCGCAAATTATGTCTTTAAAAGGACTAAAATGCCCTTATGGCATCTAAATCAGTTTCTAAACATAATTTTCATATCAAACTTGTAACCTAATGATATAATATCCTTATTAGAAATATTGGGATATCAAGTCAGATTACATTCTGAGTTTACACACAAGTTCTTGTGTTATGTTGGTAAATGACGAAAATGCCCTTACGGCACATAAATTGATTTTCATCAAGCCTTTTGTATAAAAACCTTTTACCCACTAATGTGTTATTGTAAATAACATATCTTGGTCTTATCTTGGTCACAATTTCAGTTTCTATTAAATATCGCTTAAATCATCATTTAACGACTTAAACGCCGTTTCGGCGCATAGTATGGTTTTAAACCATACTTGACCAGCAAGACTTTTTACCTACCAAGTTATAAACTCATTTTAAATATTTTTACAGTAGGTATATGTCACGAACTCAGAATCCCAAATAAGTTGTCAAATTATGTGTGAAATGACCAAAATGCCCTTACGTGTCACACCCCGACTCGTAGCGGAAGACAAATTGCATGGTGCGGCAGACACATGCTAATTACCCATAATTTAAAAAACATGATATCACATAAAGAGGTAACCTCGGTTACAACATACATCATGTATCATATTACAAACCACAAGTTCAAGTATGGTACTATGAGCTACTACAGCTCTTATTCTGTTACAGTCCGCTACCCAAGCCATCCATACGCACGTTCCATATTCCTGTTTAGTTTTACCTGAAATGTATGTTAGTTTTAAAAAGGGTCAGCTCAACGCTGCTGGTGAGTTCCATTGGTTTTGTTGTTGTGGAACAGTAGGATTTAACAAGTTTAATTGCACTTGTCATAGGTCACAAATCACGGATGGAATTACACGAGTATGCACCCATGAAACGTTGACTGTTATAACTGTGTCGTGTCACGTTCGACACCTCAGCACACCAGGCCGTGTCACGTTCGACACCTCAGCCCATCCACTACGTCACGTGCAGTCCAACGCCCTAATTGTAGTTATGCCTAACAACCTAACCAAGTTCAGGACGCGTGCAGTTGCTTGTTGCAGGGGTTACAGTCCGGTCATAGCAACTGGGTTTGTTAGACCAATAGTACTATCCACTGCCCACGGCTTATGTTAATCACGTGCACTAGTTGGGGATTATTCGTGTGTTAGGTAATTCACATCATAAGTTGGTGCAATTAACACAGTTGGTAACATGCAAGTCACCCCAGAAAACAGTAAAACAGTTTAAAAGTGGGGAGTGAAACTCACCCACAAGTTGGTGTAATTAATACAGTTTGTAACATACAAGTCCCCAAAAAACAGTAAAACAATTCAAAAGTGGGGAAGTGAAAACTCACAGTGCGAGTAGTAGTCTCAACAAAGAGTGATAAAGCAACTGGATCAACTTTAATAGCAAGCATGCAAGTACGGACTCAAATCAGTATCTAGGTTGGTAATGGTTATAACTTGGACTCGGTCAGTCGTTTTTAACCCAGATTGGGTCTATAGGACACTGGCATGGTGATGGAGGGCAGGGTAGTATTAGTTTTTAGTTTGGCTTTCGAGCATCGTTTCGCGTGCCAGCCAGAATCGGTTGTTTAACATGTTCGGATAATGGTATGGGAATACCAATAGTGGCAATACGTTGTTAATTAAGAATGATTAACTTTTCATTAAGTGAGTTTGGGTGTTTGGGGAATCTAGGTTGCCCAAATATGATTTTCCATTCCCGCCGTTAGGGATTCTCCCGAACTGGCCTAGCACACACCCCTAGTATCCAATCCGCCCTGGAATCTCCCAAAAGTCTCCCGGTGTTCCAATTGTAATACTAGTTGGGTTTGGTCAGTTCCCAGTTCCGGCAGGTTCGTTATATGGTAAACTGTCGAAATTATTTTAAAATGACCCTTTTTAATTCCATAAATTTCCGTTTAATCCATAATTTGAATAAAAATCTATAATTTTTTTGTAAAAGTCAGTAAAAATCTGTAGATTTTGGGAAAAATAATTTGGGAATTTATTTAGTCATTTTAACTATTTAAATAAAGTCTTTGTAAAACAGTATTTAACCGAATAATTATCATTAACTATCATCCCTGGTCCAAAAATTCTCAAACAATTCCTAAACATCCTTACATATCCAAGAACTTCTCAGAAAAATTTGAGATTTCTCCGATTTCGTTTCAGTGTGTTTCCGGCTACCGAAAACTCCCGAAAACATAGATTTTTATTCCAAATCAAAACTCAACCAATAGACTCCGAAATTTCCCAGAACTTTCCTTATATGTTTCTTAGTGTTCAGGAAAAGTTTGGTGATTTATTCACTCTGTTTGGTATTTTTTCTGGAATTGTTTTGATAAACCAGTAAAAAATTCACCAAAATCGTGGAAATTTCCAAAACTTCTAACATTTTACGTGAACATTCCTGCCAACACCCTACATCACCCACCAAATTTCAGCTCAATGCAAGCATCACGGACCACGTTATAAGCAAAACAATTTTCTGCTTATCCTAGATTCGGTTTTCAGATGTTATACCTAGCGCAGGCTTCGTTTCCAAGCGTTCCTTGTGATTGCAGAAGTGTGTGGGTGCTATATTCAGTACCTACACATCAAGTAAAATCCAAATATGCTAGAACTTAGATCAATCAAGCCTTGTTTCAATGTTTTTCGGTTAATCGAATTGTTATGCGATTTTGGTCGATTAAGGGTTGATTAGAGTATCAAAACCCAAAGTTTTGTGATCTTGGCTACCATATAACACCAGGGAATTCACATGGTGTTCTTGTTCAGCCAATACACTTGTTTAAACCCTCCAAAAACATGGATTAAAAAGTGTTTTTGTATACTAGATCATGTTTAATCAAGAAAACCTTATCAAAACCACTTAAAACTTGAAGAATTACCTTGATTTAGATGTTTGATGAAGATGATCAGCTGAGTTTTCTTAAGGAAATGGCAGAATTTTGTGAACAAATGAATAAAAAAAAGAAAAAAACTATAAAAAGGGGGTGGCGGTTTAGGGGTGGGGGTGCCCCTACCCCTCCTATGCTTTGTCGTGCTTCGTTTTACGTGTTAAAAGATGATGTATATCTTTGGTTTTGCGTTTAGGTTCATTTTCGGGTCCCACACACGTCCCCAATTTGCGAAACGGAGTTCGTTTTTCGTGTTTTTAGTGTTAAAAGACTCGGTTTTAAAAACTGAGCATAACCATCTCGAAACCCGAGCACGGTTATGTTTTTATCATAAAGCATCGTATTACATTGGTTTAAGTGTTTTTAGGCTTGATCGACCATTCCTTGCATGTTTGGTTTGCCTTTCGTCGCTCTTAAAACAAAGTGTTTCCCTAACCGGATACCGTCTCGTTTTGGTGCCCGAGCTCCATTTTGCTTCTAATCTTATGTCATAGTCTATGGCACATAATCAAGATGTTTCATGAACTCAGAATCATAAAGGGCCCTGCCGATGGCCTAATAATCATGTTCGAATGTTCAATGCACTGTTAGACATCAAATCTCCATTTAACCCGTTGTTAACGGATAAGGACACCAACCTCACATCGTTGGTCCTTAAGAGTGTTATGTTAACCATGACGTGCTCTCGGATTCCTCCCAGACATAAAAATATCGTTTAGCATAGCACACAAGTCATGCAAGTTTATAAGTTCACGTGCAATTATTTGTTGTAAGCATGACTTAAAGTTTAGGACTAATTAAGGTGTACCTGGTTTCGTCATGGGTATCACAGTCTCCCCTGGTTAAGAAATTTCGTCCCCGAAATTTACTTCGTCAAGCTAGGGAAGAGGTGAGGGTATTTTCTATGGAATTCATCCTTCCGTTCCCAGGTATATTCAGGTCCGTGTTTAGAGTTCCACCGGACTTTTACCAGTGAAATCTTGTTGTGTCTTAATTGTTTAACCCTTCCCTCAACTATTTCTACCGGTTCCTCCATGAAGTGGAGCTTATCATCAAGGTGTATGTTTTCCAATGGTATCTAGGTGGCCTTGCCCGAAAGGCACTTCTTTAAGTTCGAAATGTGGAGGATATTATGAATGGCATTAAGCTCGGTTGGTAGCTTCAACCGATATGCTACGGGACCTACTTTGGCTAGGATCTCATATGGTCCAATGTATCGTGGTGCCAACTTCCCGATCTTTCCAAAGCTGATAACGCCTTTCCACGGCGATACCTTTAGCAATACTCGTTCACCAACCTTGAACAGTAATGGTTTCCTGCGTACATCAGCCCAGTTCTTTTGCCGACTCTGAGCGGCTCTCAAAAAATTCTGAATTTGATGGACCTTATCAATCATTTCCTGTACTAGTTCAGGTCTCCGTCAGTTGAGTGTCACCTACTTCGGCCCAACAAAGTGGTGATCGGCACTTTCGACCATAAAGTGCCTCGTACGGGGCTACTTGAATACTACTGTTGTAACTATTGTTATATGAAAATTCCACTAGTGGAAGATGCTTGTACCAACTTCCTCTGAAGTCCAGGACACAAGCACGAAGTAAGTCCTCTAGTGTTAGATCGTGCGTTCCAATTGGCCTTCGGTTTGGGGATGGTAAGCAGTGCTCAAATCAATTCGTGCCCCAAAGCTTCTTGTAACTTCTGCCAATACCATGAGGTAAAATGGTTGTCTCGGTTGGAAATAATTGCCATCGGGACACCATGTCTAGCTACTATTTCGTTAGTGTAGATTTCGGCCAACTGGTTGGTTTTATAAGTGGTATGGATCGGAATAAAATGTGCGGATTTGGTCAATCTATCTACGAGGACCCAAATCGCGTCATGACCATAAGGCGTTCTTGGAAGATGGCTCACAAAATCCATCCTGATTTGTTCCCATTTCCACTGAGGTATCTCGGGTTGTTGTAACATTCTCGAGGGTTTCTGATATTCTGCCTTGACTCGCGCACAAGTCAAGCATTGGCTTACATATTCGGCCACGTCCTTTTTCATTCCTGGCCACCAATAAAACTCTTTAAGGTCGTGGTACATCTTGTTTGTACCAGGGTAAATCGAATATTTTGATATATGAGCCTCGTCCATGATCAATTGTCTCAGCTTCGAACTTGTAGGAATCCACACTCGATTCTTGAAATACAAAACCTCGTCCGTTTTCTTCACAAAACTTTTCTCATTCACGTGAAATCCTTCACCGGGTAACTGGCTTTCCTCCAAGGATTGCATCTGTGCGTTTCGGATTTGCTCCATCAGGCTCGTCTGCACAATCATTCCCAAGGCTCTCAATCGGAGGGGTTTAATTCGATCCTTCCTACTTAGGGCATCCGCTACCACATTAGCTTTCCCCGGGTGGTACTTTATCTCACAGTCGTAATCATTTAACAACTCCACCCATCTGCGCTGCCTCATGTTTAGGTCTTTTGGTTGTAGATATGTTGGAGGCTTTTGTGATCCGTATATATAGTACACTTGGTACCATATAAGTAATGTCTCCAAAGTTTTAGTGCGAAGATAAAGGCGCCTAGTTCCAAGTCATGCGCCGTGTGGTTCTTTTCGTGTACCTTTAGTTGTCTGGAAGCGTACGCGATAACTTTATTCCTTTGCATAAGGACACATCCAAGCCCTTGTCGTGATGCGTCACAATATACGACGAAGTCATCACTGCCTTCGGGTAACGTCAGGATTGGGGCCTCACATAACGTTTTCTTTAACAGCTGGAATGTTGTTTCCTGATCTTCACCCCATTCATACTTCCTTTCCTTCTGTGTTAAGGCTGTTAGCGATTGGCGATACTTGAGAAGTTTTCGATGAAGCGATGGTAATATCCTGCCAGTCCCAAGAAATGGCGTATTTCTTTCGGAGATTTCGGAGACGGCCAATTCTTGATTGCTTCTATCTTGCTTGGATCCACGTGGATTCCGTATTGATCCACCACATGTCCTAAAAATTGCAAGGCTTGCAACCAAAAGTCACACTTAGACAATTTAGCGTACAATTGCTCCTTCCGTAGTGTCTCCAATATAGCACGTAAATGATACTCGTGCTCGTTCTTGCTCTTGGAGTAAATCAAGATATCGTCAATGAAGACGATGACGAACTTGTCAATGTATGGTTTACACACCCTGTTCATGAGGTCCATGAACATAGTCGTTGCGTTGGTTAACCCAAAGGGCATAACTAGGAACTCATAGTGCCCATAACGAGTTCGAAACGCCGTCTTAGGAATATCGTCCTCTTGGACCTTCACTTGATGGTAACCTGACTGAAGATCTATCTTAGAAAAAAACCGGGCTCCTTGTAGCTGATCAAAAAGATCATTGATCCTTGGAAGAGGGTAACTTTCTTGATAGTGACCTTGTTCAATTCCCTGTAGTCGATACACTTCGGAAGCTACCGTCCTTCTTCTTCATAAACAAAAATGGGGCTCCCCAGGGGGAATAACTAGGACGGTTGAAACCACGATCAAGTAACTCCTGCAGCTGGGTCGATAGTTCTTGCATCTAGGACGGTGCAAACGATATGGGGCTTTGGCAATGGGTGTCGTTCTCGGTATTAGGTCGATGCGAAACTCGACTTGCCAATTGGACGGCAATCCGGGCAAGTCCTCCGGGAACACATCAGGGTATTCACATACTACTGGGATGTCTTCAATACGTTTCTCGGTTGGTTCCTCCGTCGTGATGCTGGCTAAAAACACGTCACATTCCTGCCGTATATGCTTCAATGCCTTGAGGTGAGATATGAGGTTCAGCATGGTACCTAACTTCTCTCCCTGTACCATGATTGCATTCTTCGGGGATAAAGGAATCATCACAACCTTTTGTTCACACAACACTTCCGCACGATGGCTGGACAGCCAGTCCATTCCTCCGATGATGTCAAAACTACCCAATTCTATGGGTAAAAGATCAATAGTAAATTGGTAACTGTTAAGGGTTATAGGGCAGTTACAAATGAGTTGGTGACTAATGATCGGTTTCCCGTTAGCAAGTTCGATGGCATAGGGTTGTTTTAAGTCAATTGCGGGCATATTCAATATTGGCAAAAAGGCAATCGAAACATAACTTCTATCTGCTCCTGTATCAAATAACACTGAAGCAAATTGATCGAAAACGAGGAACGTACCTGAAACTATATTGGGATCCTGGCGTGCGTCACCAGGACCCATGACAAAGGCACGGCCTCGAGCTGCATTCGAGGTAGATGATGGGTTCTGTGTATTCCTTCCTGTTGCCAGCGGAGCGAACTTCGGGCAATTTCATTGAAAATGTTCCGTACTGCCACATCCGAAGCACGTACGGGGGTAGGTAACCTGTGGTGTAGGTTGTTGGGGTCGTTGTTGAAGAGGTTAAGGCCTAGGGGGTTGGAAACGGGTTAGTTTGGGATTTAGTTCCATGGGCACCCTACAGTCTCGGGCAAAATGCCCATTTCTATGGCACCTAGAGCATATCACTGTTCGGCACCTACCAGAGTGGTGGAAAGCACACTTGTTGAACTTTGGGGTGTTTCCTTTGTATCCCACAAAGTTATCCGTTGGGGTAGTCATGGCGTAACTCTGGCTAGTAGCTCTCCCCCTCTTCGGTGCTGCTGCCCCTGCTCGACAACTTTCCAGGGCTTCTCGCTTGTTCCTGGCCTGCTCCCCCCAGGCATCGTCAGAATCTTGCGTCTAACCAGGTCGTACGTAACAGTGACTGACCTAGCTACCACTCCGTGCATGGTCAGTTGTTCCACCAAGTTGATAATACTCCTCACTTCTGGGGCCAGTCCCTAAATACCTTTCGATCCTCTTGGGCTCCGGTCGGACCATGTCTGGAAATATGTGTGCCAGTTCATTGAAATGATTAGTATAACCTGCATGGTCAGCACCTTGCATCTGCAGTTCTAGAACCATGTTCAAGTTTCTGAATCTCGTTGGCCGGGCATAACTTTTCCATCATCAGTGCCTTGAGATCGTCCCATGTCGTAGCATTAATCGCGTCCTGTCAGCGAGATTGAACGACGGTGTTCCACCAGTTTAAAGCGTAGTCCGTAAAGGTACAAGTTGTATACTTAACTGCGCAATCACTAGGACAATTACTTATATTGAGTATCGATTCCGACTTCTCGATCCATTTTACTAACCGATTTGGTCCTTCAGTTCCATTGAATTCCATCGGTTTGGACTCCATGAAATGCTTACATGTGCAAACCAGCCTACCATTGTTTTGAACATTGTTTTGGTTATTATTTTGACCTACCGGTCCTGTTTGCGGGTTTGGTTGCGGGTTAGCATTAATACCGGCACTAACCTCTGCCACGATCGTAGTGAGGATTGTCTGAAGTTGTTGCGCTATCATTTGCGTGATTTCCGACTCAGTCATCTGTGGTGCGCGTTTTGGGGCCATTCTATTATAAACAGTATATACATGCCTCAATCTCCCATGTTCGGTTATCACATATCACCCAATTTCATCGCACACATGAACCCACAACACATATATCCAAAATCATCATCATATATATCATAGCATGTGTCATCATACAATTGTCAAAATATGCACATAGACTTAACCCATAAGGGCAAGTGCTTAAATGTGATGTCAAAACATGTCACCGAAGTGATGTACATATGCCATACTACGGAAAACACGAACTACGAAAAAAACGAAACACTATGACTACATCACCACCTCGACATGGGCATAACCCAGTGCTTGGTAGGATGGGCAAAAGATACATCATATCTGTCTATACTAAAAAAAACCATACTAAGAACGCCACAACCAACAAGTCAAACCCACAAAACCTACCACCAGGCCTATGATAGTACTGATGCATCCATACAGCATCGCCCGAAAATGATCCTGGTGCTGATGAACATAACCCATACTCTGCTATAATGCAATGATCGCCTGCTGTAAGACGATCAAGTAATCTCCCATCGCTCTCCTATGCTGCTCGTCCTCATCCCGCGCCATCCTAGCAATGAAATCTGCTCAAACAAATACCCCATCAAACAGCTCTCGGTGATGGGAGCAGGTGCCTCCTGATGAGGAACTGGTATGCCCCAGACAGGGGGTGTAGACTCTCTAACCGTGCGAGAAGGACCACCTCACTCGTAAGTGTGAAAAAGAGAAAGGTCCTCTCTAGGTGGTGTAAGGAAGCGGGCAGTAAAGTGTTGTTGGGTCCTTATAGGTGCTGGTCTCGGACGGATAGGAGAAACTAGTGGTGTGAACACAAGTACAGGTGTAAGTACCCTCCGACGAGCCGTCTGTCGGAGGCCAAAGGTGGGTATCTCATGGGAGTTAGGTGAAGATAATGAATAAGCACTCGGGATGGAAGGAGTACAAGGATCGGGAGGAGTCTCTGGTGAAGGTAAGCGGGGTGCAACCGGCTTCCACTCCCAATGCTCCGTAGCAGGAGTAGGGCTCCGGGGAATCGTTCCTAACTGGATAGCAATCTCTGGGGTACGACTATGCTCCGGTAGGCGCTCGAGACCTCTCCTTCGCGCCTAGTACGAGGTCTGGGTGGGTAAGGACAACAACAGTAAATAGAAGGGTCTGGCTCGTTGCTCGATGTCCAAGGGGGTATAAGCGGATAGTCTCCGTATGAGAAGTAGTCTGGCGACTCGAATGATGCAACATGATACCTGTAGAAAGAAAACCACATACAACGCTGATTCTACTGACCGAAATAACCGAACTCATCATTCCACAATTATACACATAAGCACTTATTGCACACAGTTTTGATTTTAAGATTCTAAAAATTATTTATGGTTGGTGACGTTAGTAGACAGATTCCTGTCCTATCTCAATGACGTTCACAGAACTCCCAAGTATGAGCAGATAAATTATTGTGTTCCAGACCACAATAATTTATTTGCCCCACAAGGCCGTCCTGGTAATAGTCACACTACTCAGTCTCTAGAGGTTCTCAATGTGGGGAGACTAACTTAGGATTACAGTCTAGGTTCTTTTAGAGATACCTAATTCACTATAACCGATGGCACTAATACCATCTTCTGTCACACTCCGACTCGCAGCGGAAGATAAGTTACAGGGTGCGGCGAACGCATGGTAATTGTGATATCCCGGGTTTTTCGGATAACTTACACGTGACACTTGTCGAATAATATATACGCTAAGTAATAAGCGTGCACGAATTAAATGAATACGTGTTGTGTGTTGTGTGATTGTTTTAGTAATTGAATCATTAGAGTAGATACGTACACGAACTGAACCGAACTGTGACACGAACCAAAGTGATTCATTGTGACTCTAGGAGTTAACAAGTTTTAAACCTTAACTCAAGAATTCGGCCAAGATCAAAACTCAAACCCATAACAAACCTACAACTATTCGGCCGATCAAACCAAACCAAACCAACCCGTGTGCAAACCCAAAACCGAGATCAAAGTTAAACCTTAAACTAAAACAATCCGGCCGCAAGATCAAACCCGAAACCACATGATCAAAACCGCGGATTTATTTAGTTCAAACCCAAACCGAACCCACCCTATTCCTTGACCGCGAGATCAAGTCCAAACCAAACTAACTCACTTTAGTTCCTCAGCCACAATACTTATCCAAAATCGTAATCCTTATCTCTTGCGCCTATATCTACGAAACTTATGCATGCTTCCTTCTAAAACACAAACTCTAATCGCCTTCTCTTGCTCCATAAATCGCGAACAGCTGATCATTTATTCCATTCATCCGCAAACAGCCTTTGCTCACTTCTTTCGGTCGCGGCGGTCCTTGCTAATCACTTTCCCGATTACAACTTTCATCACATCCGAAGCAAGCCTATCCAAGTCTCGGCTTATTGATCGTCGATTCCTCATCTACTCACGGTTCATTAAGCTTAATATTAAAGGTTAGGAATTACAATTGTTTGCAAGATTTCATTCGGATCATATGTGTGTTAAAGGTAGTAAGTATTTTTGTTAATCGGCTGAACTATCATTATTGCATGCATGATTGTTTTCGGAACTCATAGCTTACGACTGTGTTTTGCTTATAAAGACTAGAATTATTGAGTAGGGTTTGCATGGATAGGTTATTAGTATTAATCTATGATTAAAAATCGGTTCTTGATCGCCTAGATTAATCGCATGAACGGGATTACACGAGTTTATAATAATAACATGCTGAAACAGGATGCTGAGTGAAAGTTACAGCCGATTTCATCTGGCTGTAACTCGGTTGTTAGTTGTCGAAAAACGGATTTTCTGATGTCTAGAACGTAGAGAATTGAATAAGGAATCTAATGGCGCTGGATTCATAATTTTCTAAAGTTGTTTGATATTTTTAAAGGGCTAAACAAGTTCAGTAACTAAAGCTGTGAAAATACTGGAATTTTGTTGGTTGTTTATCAAGTTGGATCTTAAAATCAGTAGGGAATTGAGTCATGATTTTTGTACAGCAACTAGGTATAGAAATTTCCGGGCAACTCCAACTGGAATTTTGTTAATCGGACGATCAGTGATTTTTAAATAAATTTTTCCGTGGACTGCAGTCAGAAAGCGGTAAATCTGACTGCAGCTTAGTGAATTAATATTTATGATTAATTGGTAAAGATTTAGGACTTGGAAAAATTATATAAATTTCTATGGTATAGATGTCACCTACTGTAAAAATATTGGAATTTTTGGAATGTTAGAACTATTTTATAAAAATCCTAGAAAACAGCTGAATAATTGAGTGTTAAGCAGAAAGTTGATAACTTGTGATTTTATGCATTAAAGTGTTGCATGGATTTGGAATATGTTCATGATAAGTTGTTTGATTACTATGATCACATGAGAATACTTGCATGCATGTTTGAGTGTTAGATATGTTGTTTGTGTGTATCACTTTGTGAGTAAATTGCGTGTGAAATTTGTATTGGTGTGATTTCACACTGACGAGAAATTAATTGGTTTGTTAGGACGCAACTAGCGGTCCCATCTCTTATAACATCTTTGCTACACTAACCGAGCAAATAAAGGTGAGTTCACGGCCCCTAACTTTATCCGGTTTTTAAACAACAGGGGGAGAAACATGTATACACTCTCAAACTCAAACTCTTTACGTTATACGAATTTAACGTCACATAACTATACGGTAACTAAGTTAATGTTAATGTAATGTTATGGGCACTAAGCAGCTTTATCACTTAAGTCCTCGACAATCTCCTCGGATCGTTAGTATTTGGGTTAAATAGCGGGGGAATTATAAGTAGTACTACTGGGTCTGACGAGCCCCATCTGAGCTAGTCGCGCTAGCCGACCGGGTATGGTCAACGGGTGTATGATTGGCCTAACATCGCCATGGTCATGTGATAGGCCTGGCAAAACGGAGACACAACAGTCAGCTTCGATCGCGAACACTTAGTGACATGACTTTAGGCTAGCTACCTATATACATTAATATTGAACTTAATTACGGAACGACTTAATATTCCGGGTTTGGAATATTGGAAACATCAACTTATTATCCCGGGTTGGGGATAATGGAAATAACAACTTAATATTCCGGGATGGGAATATTGGAAGCAACAACTTATTATTCCGGGATTGGAATAATGGAACTGATATGTTATCCCGGGTTGGGGATAACGGAGTAACAAACTATAACCGAACAAACGAATTTATGAAAACCTGTGAACTCACTCATCTTTAATGTTGACACTTGTTTCTTTACATGTTTCTCAGGACGCTAGGAGCTCTAGGTGCACGCACATGCATTGAACAAGACATCATTATAGAGTCTTATTTATTAATATTGTTTTGGGATTTTTCAAGTTGTTTTGGCGTTTGTGTTGGCGCCCGCATCACTACTTATTTATGCTTCCGCTCAAACTTTAAAACTATTGCTCTGCTAAATATTGGTAATTGATATAAAATCTACAAAGAACAATTTTGGAAAACGTATAATCAAATCATATAGAGTCGTTCGACGTACTAGTGTTTCAGATTCTGGTTTGTTCACACGCCTCGCGGTAAAACTCCGCAAGTGGAAATTGAGGGTGTGACAGATTGGTATCAGAGCCACTAGCTATAGAGAACCAGGTTTGCATTAGAAGTAGACCTAAACTATAGCTGATATCACGACACTAGACTTAGTTTGGCACCGAATTATTATATCTTGTTATATACCCCAACTGTGTTTGGTAGATTATGTCTTCATAATAAGAAATGAAAACAACTCATAACTAACTACACGACCTAACAGGCAATGTCATCATCCTCATCGTCATCATCGTCCGACAGACTTACGCCATCAAGGGCACTAGGAAAGGCACCAATGGTGGAACCCATACCACCTTACGGCGTAGAGACACGCTCAGTGGCGAGGAAGAGGCTCGCTCTGGGGGAGGAGTCGTCGTTACGCCCAACTATTGCTGTACCGGTTGAACCGGTTAATCCTGTAGAAATAGGAGTTGACATGCTTAGAGTCCTGGTACATACACAACAAAAACAGTTAGAAAGAATGCAGGAAACCATCTTAGCACAAGGATGGATGATCCGACACCTTACAGGAAAGACCGACTCGCTCGAGGAAGAGCATCGTACGAGTAAGATAGCTCGTAACACCATAGCCAGAGATCTGCGTGCGGAGCATATAAGAGCTGACTGGCTTGAGGACAGAGTCCTGGAAAATAGTTGGAACATTCAGGAACTGCAAAATCAAGCACTTGCACCAGCACCGGTCCCTCCAGTGCCGGTAGAGGAGGATCCAGAAGAGGATCCAGAGGAGGATCCTGAAGAGGATCCGGAGGAGGAGGACCCAGCTGAGGAAGCTGGAAATGCCGCACAGGATGACGGCAACGACAGTGACTTGGGGATGGAGATGTAGACGACTGACACGTCTCGTTTATATTATTTGTTTTCCTTCAGTTATTATTTTCCCACTTGTATTTAAACCTAAGACTTTATAGTGAATTCGTATGTTTGATTTACACTTTTGTAAGACGTTGAAATTTCAGTTAATCAAGTATTTCTTTTGATTATTTAACATATTGAGTTGACATAACTTACTAATTATTAAAGTACGAAGTAGAGTAGCTATATTGGATATATAGACTTATCGGGGTGTGTTTGTGTTGTGTTTCGAAGATCTAAATGGCGACTGGAAGACGTGGAAACCTTAACTTGACGCCCGAAGAGCTAGCGGCCATGATTCAGGAGCATGTGAACGCAACATTAGCGGGTGTTCAGAACCAGCCGGCAGGTAACCATTATTAAATTTTCGCGTGAAAATCTAATAGTGAGGCTAGTACAATTCCTTGCTGACTTCCTGTTCTCTGTCAGCAGGAGGGGGCTTTAACCCCTACAAGATGTTCCTGGACGCAAAGCCTAGCAAATTCTCGAGGGTGGAAGGACCCATTGGATTGGTCCGCTGGATCGAAAAATCAGAATCCGTTTTTGAAATGTGCAACTGCCTCGAGGCCAACAAAGTCAAATATGCAGCCTCAACACTGGAAGAGGGGGCACTGACATGGTGGAATGCCCAAGTCCAAACACGTGGACTGTTAGCTGCAAATGCAATGGCATGGGCTGAGTTCAAGGCCCTAATTAAAGAGGAGTACTGTCCACGAGACAGAGTGCAACAGTTAGAGCAAGCTTTATGGAACCACAAGATGGTGGGATCGGAGATTGAAGCTTACACCGCAAAACATCATGATTTAGTATTTATGTGTCCCGAATTAGCCAACACTGTGGAGAAAAGACTCGAGTTCTATCTCGGGGGTTTGGTTCCGGAAATTCAGGGCATGGTAATGGCTAGTAACCCTGTAACAGAACATCAAGCAATCTGATTGGCTCACAAACTCACCGATAAAGCGGTGGAACAGAAGAAACTGCCAGCACGGGGTACAACTGAAGTTGCCCCGGATAACAAAAGAAAGTTTGAAGACTCAACTATTCGACAGTCTTCGTCATCTCATCCGCAGCAAGGGAACCAGAAACGGTTCAATCACTACCACAGCCACCGGGGTCATCAAAATCATCCCGCCAACAACAACAACAACAACAACAGCAACAACCAGAATTCAGGCGGCTATGTAGGTCGAAAGCCGCAGTGCAACCGCTGTAATCTCCATCATAACGGCCCTTGTGCCGGAAATCGCTGCCAAAGATGTGGCAAGGTGGGACATGCGGCAAAGGATTGTCGTGGGGAAATCATGTCCCGACAAAATCAAAATCAGCCCCAGGGTCAGCAGCAGGGTATAAACCGGGGATGCTATCAGTGTGGTAGCACTGCTCATTTCAGAAGAGACTGCCCACAGTTGCGCAACAACAACAATAATGGTGGAAACAACCACAAACCACAACAACCACAACAATAATAACAACAACAATAATGGGAACGGTGGCACAGGAGGTGCCAAAGGTCGCGCATTTACATTGGGCCGTGGAGAGGCCAGAAACGACACGAACGTGGTCACCGGTAAGTTTCCCCTTAATGAACATTTTGCTTCTGTGCTTTTTGATACGGGTGCGGACAGGAGCTTTATATCTGAGTCTTTTAGGAAGAACCTAAATCTCACGCTTAAACCATTAGAGACCCCTTATGTGATAGAATTAGCCAATGGTAAATCGGTAGATGTGACCCAAATCGTATCCGGCTGTCAACTCAAACTCGCGGGCCACACTTTTACCATCGATCTGATGACAACTACCCTGGTAGTTTTGACGTGGTAGTCGGAATGGACTGGCTATCCGACGTCCGGGCTGAAGTTCTCTGCTTCGAAAAGTCTATCCGTATTCCACTCACGAACGACGAAATCCTGACGGTACAAGGCGACAAGGCAAGCGCCGTCACCAACATTATCTCATTTATGCAAGCGCAGAAGTATCTTCGAAGAAAGAACACTTTCGCTTTACTCGCACTGATTACCGAACAGCCTAAGGACGAGAAACGTATAGAAGACATCCCTGTCGTCCGTGATTTTTCCGATGTATTCCAAGAAGAACTACCTGGTCTTCCACCACATCGACAATTGGAGTTTGAAATCGAATTGGCAAGCAATGCAACTCCCATCGCCAAGGCTCCATACCGCCTAGCTCCAACCGAGCTGCAGGAGCTGTCTACCCAACTTCAAGAGCTGCTAGAAAAAGGATTTATCCGACCAAGCGTTTCGCCATGGGGAGCTCCAGTCCTGTTTGTCAAGAAGAAGGACGGGACTTTCCGCATGTGCATCGACTATAGGGAACTCAACAAGGTTACAGTCAAGAACCGATACCCGTTACCTCGCATCGACGATCTATTCGACCAACTGCAAGGGTCAAGTTACTACTCTAAGATTGATTTACTGTCCGGTTATCATCAGCTACGCGTCAGGGAGGAGGATATCGCTAAGACAGCATTTCGCACTCGGTATGGCCATTACGAGTGCTTGGTCATGCCATTCGGTCTCACTAACGCACCTGCGGTGTTCATGGACCTCATGAACCGCGTGTGTAAACCATACCTCGACAAATTTGTCATTGTGTTCATCGATGACATACTCATCTACTCCAAAAGTAAAGAAGAGCATGCTGAGCATCTACGATTACTGCTAGGATTACTTCAACAGGAAAAGCTATATGCCAAGCTCTCGAAGTGTGATTTCTGGATCCGGGAAGTTCAGTTTCTCGGGCACGTCGTGAATGAAAAGGGTATCCACGTAGACCCTGCCAAGATTGAAGCCATCAAAAACTGGGAAGCACCTAAGACACCGACGGAGATCCGCCAATTCTTAGGATTGGCTGGTTACTACAGACGCTTCATCGAGGGGTTTTCAAAGATTGCACAACCGCTTACTACCCTCACTCAGAAAGGTATCAAGTATACTTGGGGTGACAAGCAAGAAGCAGCATTTCAATTGCTGAAGCAGAAACTTTGCAGTGCACCCATTCTGTCCTTGCCGGAAGGGACAGATGACTTTGTAGTGTATTGTGATGCTTCCATTCAGGGATTGGGATGCGTACTCATGCAACGCGATAAGGTCATCGCGTATGCGTCGCGGCAGCTGAAGGTCCACGAGAAAAACTACACGACGCATGACCTAGAATTGGGAGCAGTAGTGTTTGCACTTAAGATTTGGAGACACTACCTCTATGAAACGAAGTGCACAATCTTCACAGACCACAAAAGCCTCCAACACATCTTTGATCAGAAGGAGTTGAACATGCGACAGCGTCGCTGGGTCGAACTCTTGAACGATTATGAGTGTGCCATTCATTACCACCCGGGTAAAGCTAACGTGGTAGCTGATGCCCTCAGTAGGAAGGAACACTTGAAACCTCGTCGCGTACGAGCACTACAACTCACTATTCATTCGGGGCTACCCGAACAAATACGCGACGCCCAGTTAGAAGCAGTTAAGGAGGAAAACATCAAAGCCGAATCAGTGGGAAAAATGGAACGCGACTGGGAGGTAAAGCCCAATGGAGCCCGGTATTTCATGGATCGCATATGGGAACCTCTCTACGGGAACCTCAGAGGCTAGTCATGGATGAAGCTCACAAATCTCGATACTCTGTCCATCCGGGTTCGGATAAGATGTATCAAGACCTTAAAGTTGCGTATTGGTGGCCTAACATGAAAGCCGATATAGCCACCTACGTGAGTAGATGTTGACTTGCGCAAAAGTCAAGGTGGAGTATCAAAAGCCATCAGGGCTACTCCAACAACCTGAGATCCCAGTGTGGAAGTGGGATCAGATCTCAATGGATTTCATCACCAAACTCCCGCGAAACTTTGGGTGGTTGCGATACCATCTGGGTGATTGTGGATCGTTTAACTAAGTCAGCACACTTCCTAGCTATTAAAGAAACAGATAAGATGGAGAAGTTGACTCGCATCTACATTAAGGAAGTAGTTTCTCGGCACGGAGTGCCAACGTCCATCATCTCAGATAGAGATGCTCGTTTCACGTCAAACTTCTGGCAGTCACTCCAGAAAGCGTTGGGAACACGCTTGGATATGAGCACAGCTTATCACCCTCAGACTGATGGTCAAAGCGAAAGGACCATACAAACCTTGGAAGACATGCTTAGGGCATGCGTGGTGGACTTCGGAAATAATTGGGAAATTCACCTGCCTCTAGTAGAATTCTCATATAACAACAGCTATCACACGAGTATTTCGGCAGCACCGTTTGAAGCATTATACGGTCGTAAATGTAGATCACCGGTCTGCTGGGCAGAAGTCGGTGACAGTCAACGCACAGGCCCTGAGTTAATACTTGAAGCCACTGAAAAGATTGTACAAATCAGAAACCGCATGGCGGCGGCACAGGATCGACAGAAAAGCTACGCTGACCAACGACGCAAACCGCTCGAATTTCAAGTAGGCGATCGCGTCCTACTAAAGGTGTCACCCTGGAAGGGTGTAATCCGTTTTGGAAAACAGGGCAAACTTAACCCACGGTACGTAGGCCCGTTTGTAATCTTGAAACGTATCGGACCCGTAGCATATCAATTAGACCTTCCTGCCGAACTCAGTGGAGTTCACAACGTATTTCACGTGTCAAATCTGAAGAAGTGTCTATCAGATGAAACTTTAGTTATTCCATTGGATGAGATCCAAGTGGATGAACAACTACACTTCGTGGAAAAGCCTATTGAGATCATGGATCGTGAGATCAAGACTCGAAGGCACAGTAAGATTCCAATTGTTAAAGTTCGTTGGGACTCTAAACGTGGACCGGAGTTCACGTGGGAAAGAGAGGAACAAATGAAAAGCAAGTACCCACACCTCTTTGCAACTGAGCAGCAAACTAACGATATCAATACCTAAATTTTCGGGACGAAAATTCTTTCAACATGGGGATGATGTGACAACCTGGAAATTTCTAATACTTTCGTGTACTATTGTTGACTAAATTCTTGTGCATGGCACTTGGAAATCTTTGTGTATGACACTTGGGAACTTCTTGTAACGTTGCGTACCATCATTAACGAACTAACTCTTTGTGCGTGGCACTCTAAACATGTACGTTACATGCTAAACCGCGTTTACTCAATTTTCGGGACGAAAATTCTTTCAACATGGGGATAATGTGATATCCCGGGTTTTTCGGATAACTTACACGTGACACTTGTCGAATAATATATACGCTAAGTATTAAGCGTGCACGAATTAAATGAATACGTGTTGTGTGTTGTGTGATTGTTTTAGTAATTGAATCATTAGAGTAGATACGTACACGAACTGAACCGAACTGCGACACGAACCAAAGTGATTCATTGTGACTCTAGGAGTTAACAAGTTTTAAACCTTAACTCAAGAATTCGGCCAAGATCAAAACTCAAACCCATAACAAACCTACAACTATTCGGCCGATCAAACCAAACCAAACCAACCCGTGTGAAAACCCAAAACCGAGATCAAAGTTAAACCTTAAACTAAAACAATCCGGCCGCAAGATCAAACCCGAAACCACATGATCAAAACCGCGGATTTATTTAGTTCAAACCCAAACCGAACCCACCCTATTCCTTGACCGCGAGATCAAGTCCAAACCAAACTAACTCACTTTAGTTCCTCGGCCACAATACTTATCCAAAATCGTAATCCTTATCTCTTGCGCCTATATCTACGAAACTTATGCATGCTTCCTTCTAAAACACAAACTCTAATCGCCTTCTCTTGCTCCATAAATCGCGAACAGCTGATCATTTATTCCATTCATCCGCAAACAGCCTTTGCTCACTTCTTTCGGTCGCGGCGGTCCTTGCTAATCACTTTCCCGATTACAACTTTCATCACATCCGAAGCAAGCCTATCCAAGTCTCGGCTTATTGATCGTCGATTCCTCATCTACTCACGGTTCATTAAGCTTAATATTAAAGGTTAGGAATTACAATTGTTTGCAAGATTTCATTCGGATCATATGTGTGTTAAAGGTAGTAAGTATGTTGTTAATCGGCTGAACTATCATTATTGCATGCATGATTGTTTTCGGAACTCATAGCTTACGACTGTGTTTTGCTTATAAAGACTAGAATTATTGAGTAGGGTTTGCATGGATAGGTTATTAGTATTAATCTATGATTAAAAATCGGTTCTTGATCGCCTAGATTAATCGCATGAACGGGATTACACGAGTTTATAATAATAACATGCTGAAACAGGATGCTGAGTGAAAGTTACAGCCGATTTCATCTGGCTGTAACTCGGTCGTTAGTTGTCGAAAAACGGATTTTCTGATGTCTAGAACGTAGAGAATTGAATAAGGAATCTAATGGCGCTGGATTCATAATTTTCTGAAGTTGTTTGATATTTTTAAAGGGCTAAACAAGTTCAGTAACTAAAGCTGTGAAAATACTGGAATTTTGTTGGTTGTTTATCAAGTTGGATCTTAAAATCAGTAGGGAATTGAGTCATGATTTTTGTACAGAAACTAGGTATAGAAATTTCCGGGCAACTCCAACTGGAATTTTGTTAATCGGACGATCAGTGATTTTTAAATAAATTCTTCCGTGGACTGCAGTCAGAAAGCGGTAAATCTGACTGCAGCTTAGTGAATTAATATTTATGATTAATTGGTAAAGATTTAGGACTTGGAAAAATTATATAAATTTCTATGGTATAGATGTCACCTACTGTAAAAATATTGGAATTTTTGGAATGTTAGAACTATTTTATAAAAATCCTAGAAAACAGCTGAATAATTGAGTGTTAAGCAGAAAGTTGATAACTTGTGATTTTATGCATTAAAGTGTTGCATGGATTTGGAATATGTTCATGATAAGTTGTTTGATTACTATGATCACATGAGAATACTTGCATGCATGTTTGAGTGTTAGATATGTTGTTTGTGTGTATCACTTTGTGAGTAAATTGCGTGTGGAATTTGTATTGGTGTGATTTCACACTGACGAGAAATTAATTGGTTTGTTAGGACGCAACTAGCGGTCCCATCTCTTATAACATCTTTGCTACACTAACCGAGCAAATAAAGGTGAGTTCACGGCCCCTAACTTTATCCGGTTTTTAAACAACAGGGGGAGAAACATGTATACACTCTCAAACTCAAACTCTTTACGTTATACGAATTTAACGTCACATAACTATACGGTAACTAAGTTAATGTTAATGTAATGTTATGGGCACTAAGCAGCTTTATCACTTAAGTCCTCGACAATCTCCTCGGATCGTTAGTATTTGGGTTAAATAGCGGGGGAATTATAAGTAGTACTACTGGGTCTGACGAGCCCCATCCGAGCTAGTTGCGCTAGCCGACCGGGTATGGTCAACGGGTGTATGATTGGCCTAACATCGCCATGGTCATGTGATAGGCCTGGCAAAACGGAGGCACAACAGTCAGCTTCGATCGCGAACACTTAGTGACATGACTTTAGGCTAGCTACCTATATACATTAATATTGAACTTAATTACGGAACGACTTAATATTCCGGGTTTGGAATATTGGAAACATCAACTTATTATCCCGGGTTGGGGATAATGGAAATAACAACTTAATAATCCGGGATGGGAATATTGGAAGCAACAACTTATTATTCCGGGATTGGAATAATGGAACTGATATGTTATCCCGGGTTGGGGATAACGGAGTAACAAGCTATAACCGAACAAACGAATTTATGAAAACCTGTGAACTCACTCATCTTTAATGTTGACACTTGTTTCTTTACATGTTTCTCAGGACGCTAGGAGCTCTAGGTGCACGCACATGCATTGAACAAGACATCATTATAGAGTCTTATTTATTAATATTGTTTTGGGATTTTTCAAGTTGTTTTGGCGTTTGTGTTGGCGCCCGCATCACTACTTATTTATGCTTCCGCTCAAACTTTAAAACTAATGCTCTGCTAAATATTGGTAATTGATATAAAATCTACAAAGAACAATTTTGGAAAACGTATAATCAAATCATATAGAGTCGTTCGACGTACTAGTGTTTCAGATTCTGGTTTGTTCACACAAGTCGCGGTAAAACTCCGCAAGTGGAAATTGAGGGTGTGACAGTAATTCCCCATAATTTAAAAACATGATATCACATAAAGAGGGAACCTCGGTTACACCATACATCAAGTATCATATTACAAACCACAAGTTCAAGTACGGTACTATGAGCTACTACAGCTCTTATTCTGCTACAGTCCGCTACCCAAGCCATCCATACGCACGTTCCTTATTCCTGTTTAGTTTTACCTGAAATGCATGTTAGTTTTAAAAAGGGTCAGCTCAACGCTGCTGGTGAGTTCCACTGTTTTTTTTGTTGTGGAACAATAGGATTTAACAAGTTTAATTGCACTGGTCAAAGGTCACAGATAACGGATGGAATTTCACGAGTATGCACCCATGAAACCTTGACTGTTATAACTATGCCGTGTCACGTTCGACACCTCAGCACACCAGGCCATGTCACGTTCGACACCTCAGCCCATCCACTGCATCATGTGCAGTCCAACGCCCCAGATGTAGTTATGCCTAACAACATAACCAAGTTTAGGACGCGTGCAGTTGCCTGTTGCCGGATTACAGTCCGGTCGTAGCAACTGGGTTTGTCAGACCAATAGTACTATCCACTGCCCACGGATTAAGTTAATCACGTGCACTAGTTGGGGATTATTCGTGTGTTAGGTAATTCACATCATAAGTTGGTGCAATTAACACAGTTGGTAACATGCAAGTCACCCTAGAAAACAGTAAAACAGTTTAAAAGTGGGGGAGTGAAACTCACCCACAAGTTGCTGTAATTAACACAGTTTGTAAAATGCAGTCCCCATAAAACAGTAAAACAATTCAAAAGTGGGGAAGTGAAAACTCACAGTACGAGTAGTAGTATCAACAAAGAGTGATAAAGCAACTGGATCAACTTTAATAGCAAGCATTTAAGTATGGACTCAAATCAGTATCTATGTTGGTAATGGCTGTAACTTGGACTCGCTCAGGAGTTTTCACCCCGGATTGAGACTATAAGACACTTGCATGGTGATGGAGGTCAGGGTAGTATTAGTTTTAGTTTAACTTACAGGCACTGTTCGCGTGCTAGCTAGAGTCGGTTGTTTAACATGTTCGGATAATGGTATGGGAATACCAATAGTGCCAATACGTTGTTAATTAAGAATGATTAACTTTTCATTAAGGGAGTTTGGGTGTTTGGGGAGTCTAGGTTGCCCAAATTTGAGTTTCCATTCCCGTCGTCGGGGATTCTCCCGAACTGGCCTAGGACACACCCCTAGTGTCCAATCTGCTCTGAATCTCCTGGAAGTCTCCCGGTGTTCCAATTATAGTACTAGTCGGGTTTGGTCAGCTCCCGGTTCCGGCAGGTTCGTTATATGGTAAACAGCCGAAATTATTTTAAAATAACCCGTTTTTAATTCCATAAATTTTCGTTTAATCCATAATTTGAATAAAAATCTGTAAATTTTTATACAAGTCAGTAAAAATTTGTAGATTTTGGGAAAAATAATTTGGGAATTTATTTAGTCATTTAACTATTTAAATAAATTCTTAGTAAAACAGTATTTAACTGAATAATTATCATTAACTATCAACCATGGTCCAAAAAATCTCAAACATTTCCAGAACATCCCTTACATGTCCTGGAACATCTCAGAAAAAATTGAGATTTTTCCGATTTTGTTTCGGTGCATTTCCGGCTACCAAAAACTCTCAAAAACACGGATTTTTTTTTCAAATCAAAACTCAACCAATAGACTCTGAAATTTCTCAGAACTCTCCTTATATGTTTCTTAGTGTTCAGGTAAATTTTGGTTATATATTGATTCTGTTTGGTATTTTTTCAGGAATTGTTTTGATAAAACAGTCAAAAATTCACCAAAAATCATAGAAAATTCCAAAAATTCTAACATGTTACATGGACATTCCTGTCACACCCTACATCACCACACCAAATTTTAGCTCAATGCAAGCATCACGGACCAAGTTATAAGCAAAACAAGTTTCTGCCTATCCTAGATTCGGTTTTCGGATGTTATACCTAGCGCAGGCTTCGTTTCCAAGCGTTCCTTGTCAGTCCAGAAGTGTGTGGGTGCTATATACAGTACCTACACATCAGTACAATCCGAATATGCTAGAACTTAGATCAATCAAGCCTTGTTTCATTGTTTTTCATTTAATCGAATTCTTATGCGATTTTGGTCGATTAGTGTGACATCCCGGGTTTTTCGGATAACTTAAACGTAATACTTGTCAAACTAAATGTGTATGAACGTGTACGAGTTAATGAATACGTGATGAGTGTTTGTGTGATTGTTTTAGTTATAAAATAATGATGGTAGATATGTACACGAACCGAACCGAACCGCGACACGAACCAACTTTGATTCCTTGTGACTCTAGGAGTTAACAAAGTTTTAAACTTTAACTCAAGTCTTCGGCCGAGAACAAGGATCAAACCCAAACCGCAAACCCCTTTGCGAACAACCCAAAACACTCTCGGCCGAGATCAAGCCCAAAACCGCAAATTTATTGAGTTCAAACCCAAACCGACCCACCCTAGTTCCTCGGCCACAAGCTTAAACCAAAACCGTAACCACTTATCTCCTTTGCGCTATATATACACACACCCATGCATGTTTCATTCAAAAACACAAACCCTAAAAGAAAACTGCCGTCGGCAGCCTTGTGATCGCAAACAGCTCCTTTCCTTGTTCTTTTCTTCCCTCCCGGTCGCAGCAGCAGCAGTCATCGCCATCATCATCTCCCGATCGCGAGCAGCCGATTGTTCACCTCCATTCAGTCGCGAGATCAGTCCTTGTTCACCTCTATTCGATCAACAAAACAGCCTACTCTACCATCATCCTCTCGGTCGTGATTTTTGCTGGAACAGCCGGATACTTCTTGTCCAAGTCCCGGCTTGTTTACCTAGTTATTCAAGGTTAGGGTTATCTTTGATTACGAGATCATGTTCGGATATATTTATATGCTTGAATGATTAATTGATTAGTTGTTTCGGATTTTATATGTTGGATGTAATCGGCTGATTTATTGTGTTTATATGCATGATTGTTTTCGGAAATCATAAGTTTGCAAGTATGTTTCGTTTATAAAAACTAGGGTTATGAACTAGGGTTTGCATAGATATGTTATTAGTATTGATCTATGATTAGAAATCGGTTCTTGATCGCCTAGGTTAATCGTATGAACGGCTGATGCGAGTCTATAATAATGATATGCTGAAACAGTTGCTGAGTAATAGTTACAGCCGACTTCATCTGGCTGTAACTTGGTCATTAGTTGTCGGAAAACGGATTTTCTGATGTCTAGAACGTAGAGATTTGAATAACGAATCTAATGACGCTGGATTCATAATTTTCTGAAGTCGTTTGATATTTTTAAAGGGCCAAATAAGTTCAGTAACTAAAGCTGTGAAAATCCTGAAATTTTGTTAGTTGTTTATCGAGTTGGATTTTAAAATCAGTAGAGAGTTGAGTCATGAATTTTGTACAGCAACTAGGCATGGAAATTTCCGGGCAACTCCAACTGGAATTTTGTTAATTGGACGATCAGTGATTTTTAAATAAATTCTTCCGTGGACTGCAGTCAGAAGGCGACAAATCTGACTGCAGCCTAGTATATTAATATTTATGGTTAATTGGTAAAGATTTAGGACTTGGAAAATTTATATAAATTTCTATGGTATAAATGTCACCTACTGTAAAAATATTGGAATTTTTGGAATGTTGGAACTATTTTATAAAAATCCTAGAAAACAGCTGAGTTATGAGTGTTAAGCTGAAATTTGATAACTTGTGATTGTGTGCACCAAATTGTGGCATGAATTGGTTTATGTTTATGATAAGTTGTTTTAATCACTAGGTTCACATGAGGATACTTGCATGCATGTTTGAGTGTTAGATATGTTGTATGTGTGTATCATGGTGTGTGTAAATTACGTGTAGAATTTGTATTGGTGTGTTCACACATTGACTCGGAATTAATTGGTTTGTTAGGACGCAACTAGCGGTCCCATCTCTTATAACTTCTTTGCTACACTAACCGAGCAAATAAAGGTGAGTTCACGGCCCCTAACTTTATCCGGTTTTTAAACAACAGGGGGAGGAACATGTATACACTCTCAAACTCAATCTCTTTACGTTATACGAATTTAACGTCACATAACTATTCGGTAACTAAGTTAATGTTAATGTAATGTTATGGTCACTAAGCAGCTTTATCACTTGAGTCCTCGTCAATCTCTCGGATCGTTAGTATTGGGTTTAATAGCGGGGGAATTATAAGTAGTACTACTGGGCCCGACAAGCCCCATCCGAGCTAGTCGCGCTAGCCGACCGGGTATGGTCAACGGGTGAATAATTTGGCCTAACTTCGCCATGGTCAGTGATAGGCCTGGCAAAACGGAGGCACAACAGTCAGCTTCGATCGCGAACTCTTACGTGACATGACTTTAGGCTAGCTACCTATATATGTTAACATTGAACTTAATTACGAAACTACGATATTATCCCGGGTTGGGGATAATGGAAACAACAACTTATTATTCCGGGTTTGGAATAATGGAAACAACAACTTAATATTCCGGGTTTGGAATATTGGAGGCAACAACTTATTATTCCGGGTTGGAATAATGGAACCAATACGTTATCCCGGGTTGGGGATAACGGAGAAAACAAACTATAACCGAACAAACGAATTTATGAAAACCTGTGAACTCACTCATCTTTAATGTTGACACTTGTTTCTTTACATGTTTCTCAGGACGCTAGGAGCTCTAGGTGCACGCACATGCATTGAACAAGACATCTTTTATCGAGTCTTATTTATAAATATTGTTTTGGGGTTTTTTCATTTGTTTTGGCGTTTGTGTTGGCGCCCGCTTCACTATTTATTTTATGCTTCCGCTCAACTTTAAAAACTAATGCTCTGCTAAATATTGGTAATTAATTTAGACAATATAAAATATACAACAAATGATTTTGGAAAACGTATTATCAAATCATATAGAGTCGTTCGACGTACTAGTGTTTCAGATTCTGGTTTGTTCACGCGCCTCGCGGTAAAACTCCGCAAGTGGAAATTGAGGGTGTGACAGATTGGTATCAGAGCCACTAGCTATAGAGAACCAGGTTTGCATTAGAAGTAGACCTAAACTATAGCTGAATTCACGACACTTGACTTAGTTTGGCACCGAACTGTTATATCTTGTTATGTTATGTACCACAACTATGTTATGTGAAATATGACTGCATAATTGAAATGAATGCAACTCGTAACTAACTACACAACCTAAAGGCAATGTCATCATCCTCATCCTCATCATCATCCGACAAACTTACGCAACCAAGGGCCAGGAAAAGCACCTATGGTGGAACCCTTACCATCTTATGGCGTGGAAACGCGCTCAGCTGCGAGGAAAAGGCTCGCTCTGGGGGAGGAGTCGTCGTTACGCCCAACCATTGCTGTGCCATTTGAGCCGGTTAACCCTGTAGAAGTAGGAATTGACATACTTAGAATCATATTACATAAACAACAAGCACAGATAGAAAGAATGCAGGAAACCATCCTAGCACAAGGATGGATGATCCGCCAACTGACTGGTAAAACCGACTCGCTCGAGGAAGAGCATCATACGAGTAAGATAGCTCGTAACACCATAGCCAGAGATCTGCGTGCTGAGCAGATAAGAGCCGACTGGCTTGAGGACAGAGTCCTGGAAAATAGTTGGAACATTCAGGAACTGCAAAATCAAGCACTTGCACCAGCACCGGCCCCTCCAGTGCCGGTAGAGGAGGATCCAGAGGAGGATCCGGAGGAGGACCCAGCTGTAGAAGCTGGAAACGCCGCGCAGGATGACGGCAACAACAGTGACTTGGGGGATGGAGACGTAGACGACTGACACGTCTCGTTTATTTTGTTTATTTTCCTTCAGTCTATTTATTTTCTACTTAGATCTAAGATGGCAACTGGACGTCGCGGAAATCTCAACATGACGCCTTAAGAATTAGCCGCAATGATCCAAGAACACGTGAATGCTGCTCTGGCAGATGTTCAAAACCCACCAGCAGCAGGAGGGGGGGGTTTTAACCCCTACAAGATGTTCCTCGACACGAAACCAAGCAAATTCTCGGGGGCAGAAGGGCCCATAAGACTGGTCCGCTGGATCGAAAAATCTGAATCGGTATTTGAAATGTGCAACTGTCTGGAGGCCAACAAGGTCAAGTACGCAGCCTCAACACTGGAAGATGGGGCACTGACATGGTGAAATGCACAAGTCCAAACACGTGGACTTATAGCTGCGAATGCAATGGCATGGGCCGAGTTCAAGGCCCTAATCAAAGAGGAGTACTGTCCACGAGACAGAGTGCAACAGTTGGAACAAGCCTTATGGAACCACAAGATGGTGGGATCTGAAATTGAAGCTTACACCGCAAAACATCATGACTTAGTATTTCTGTGTCCCGAATTGGTCAACACTGTGGAGAAAAGACTCGAGTTCTATCTTGGGGGTCTGGTTCCGGAAATTCAGGGTATGGTAATGGCTAGTAACCCTGTAACTGAACATCAAGCAATCTGATTGGCTCACAAACTCACCGATAAGGCGGTGGAACAGAAGAAGCTGCCAGCACGGGGTACAACTGAAGTTGCCCCGGATAACAAAAGAAAGTTTGAAGACTCAACTATTCGACAGTCTTCGTCATCTCATCCGCAGCAAGGGAACCAGAAGCGATTCACATTACAACAGCCACCGGGGTCACCAAAATCAGCCCGCCAACAACAACAACAACCAGAATGCAGGCGGCTATGTAGGTCGAAAACCGCAGTGCAATCGCTGCAATCTTCATCATCACGGCCCTTGTGCCGGGAATCGTTGCCAACGATGTGGCAAGGTGGGACATGCGGCAAAGGATTGTCGTGGGGAAATCATGTCTCGACAAAATCAAAATCAACCCCAGGGTCAGCAGCAGGGTATAAACCAGGGATGCTATCAGTGTGGTAGCACTGCTCATTTCAGAAGAGACTGCCCACAGTTGCGTAACAACACCAATAATGGTGGAAACAACCACAACCACAATAACCACAACAACAATAATAACAACAACAATAATGGGAACGGTGGCACAGGAGGTGCCAAAGGTCGCGCATTTACATTGGGCCGCGGAGAGGCCAGAAACGACACGAACGTGGTCACCGGTAAGTTTCCCCTTAATGAACATTTTGCTTATATGCTTTTTGATACGGGTGCGGATAGGAGCTTCATATCTGAGTCTTTTAGGAAGAACCTAAATCTCACTCTTAAACCATTAGAGACCCCTTATGTTATAGAATTAGCCGATGGTAAATATGTAGACGTGACCCAAATAGTATCCGGCTGTCAACTCAAACTCGCGGGTCACACTTTTACCATTGATCTGATGACAACTACCCTGGGTAGTTTTGACGTGGTAGTCGGAATGGACTGGCTATCCGACGTCCGGGCTGAAGTTCTCTGCTTCGAAAAATGTATCCGTATTCCGCTCTCTAACGACGAAATCCTGACGGTACAAGGCGATAAGGCAAGCGCCGTCACCAACATCATCTCTTACATGCAAGCGCAGAAGTATCTTCGGAGAAAGAACTCCTTCGCTTTACTCGCACTGATTACCGAACAGCCTAAGGACGAGAAACGTATAGAAGACATCCCTGTCGTCCGTGATTTTTCCGATGTATTCCCAGAAGAACTATCTGGTCTTCCACCACATCGACAATTGGAGTTTGAAATCGAATTGGCAAGCAATGCAACTCCTATCGCCAAGGCTCAATACCGCCTAGCTCCAGCCGAGCTGCAGGAGCTATCTACCCAACTTCAGGAGCTATTAGAAAAAGGATTTATCCGACCAAGCGTTTCGCCATGGGGAGCTCCAGTCCTGTTTGTCAAGAAGAAGGACGGGACTTTCCGCATGTGCATCGACTACAGGGAACTCAACAAGGTTACAGTCAAGAACCGATACCCGTTACCTCGCATTGACGATCTCTTCGACCAACTTCAAGGGTCAAGTTACTACTCCAAGATCGATTTACGGTCCGGTTACCACCAGCTACGCGTCAGGGAGGAGGATATCGCCAAGACGGCATTTCGCACTCGGTATGGCCATTACGAGTTCTTGGTCATGCCCTTCGGTCTCACCAACGCACCCGCGGTGTTCATGGACCTCATGAACCGCGTGTGTAAACCATACCTCGACAAGTTTGTCATTGTGTTCATCGATGACATACTCATCTACTCCAAAAGTGAAGAAGAACATGCTGAACATCTACGATTACTGCTAGGATTACTCCAACAGGAAAAGCTATATGCAAAGCTTTCGAAGTGTGATTTCTGGATTCGGGAAGTTCAGTTTCTCGGGCACGTCGTGAATGAAAAGGGTATCCACGTAGACCCTGCCAAGATTGAAGCCATCAAAAACTGGGAAGCACCTAAGACACCGACGGAGATCCGCCAATTTTTGGGATTGGCTGGTTACTACAGACGTTTCATCGAGGGATTTTCAAAGATCGCACAACCGCTTACTACCCTCACCCAGAAAGGCATCAAGTATGCTTGGGGTGACAAGCAAGAAGCAGCATTTCAATTGCTGAAACAGAAACTTTTGCAGTGCACCCATTCTGTCCTTGCCGGAAGGGACAGATGACTTTGTAGTGTACTGTGATGCTTCCATTCAGGGATTGGGATGCGTACTCATGCAACGCGATAAGGTCATCGCGTATGCGTCGCGACAACTGAAGGTTCACGAGAAAAACTACACGACGCATGACCTGGAATTGGGAGCAGTAGTGTTTGCACTTAAGATTTGGAGACACTACCTCTATGGAACGAAGTGCACAATCTTTACGGACCACAAGAGCCTCCAACACATCTTTGATCAGAAGGAGTTGAACATGCGACAGCGTCGCTGGGTCGAACTCTTGAACGATTATGAGTGTGCCATTCGGTATCACCAGGGTAAAGCTAACGTGGTAGCTGACGCCCTCAGTAGGAAGGAACACTTGAAACCTCGTCGTGTACGAGCATTACAACTCACTATTCATTCGGGGCTACCCGAACAAATACGTGACGCCCAGTTAGAAGCAGTTAAGGAGGAAAATATCAAGGCCGAATTGGTGGGAAAAATGGAACGCGATTGGGAAGTAAAGCCCAATGGAGCCCGGTATTTCATGAATCGCATATGGGTACCTCTCTACGGAAACCTCAGAGAGCTAGTCATGGATGAAGCTCACAAATCCCGATACTCTGTCCATCCGGGTTCGGATAAGATGTATCAAGACCTTAAAGCTGCGTATTGGTGGCCCAACATGAAAGCCGATATAGCCACCTACGTGAGTAAATGTTTGACTTGTGCAAAAGTCAAGGTGGAGTATCAAAAGCCATCGGGGCTACTCCAACAACCTGAGATCCCAGTGTGGAAATGGGATCAGATCTCAATGGATTTCATCACTAAACTCCCGCGAACCTTGAGTGGTTGCGATACCATCTGGGTGATCGTGGATCGTTTAACTAAGTCCGCACACTTCCTAGCTATTAAAGAAACAGATAAGATGGAGAAGTTGACTCGCATCTACATTAAGGAAGTAGTTTCTCGGCACGGAGTGCCAACATCCATCATCTCAGACAGAGATGCTCGCTTCACGTCCAACTTCTGACGGTCACTTCAGAAAGCGTTGGGAACCCGCCTGGATATGAGCACAGCTTATCACCCTCAGACTGATGGTCAAAGTGAAAGGACCATACAAACCTTGGAAGACATGCTTAGGGCATGCGTCATAGACTTCGGAAATAGTTGGGAAATCCACCTGCCTCTAGTAGAATTCTCATATAACAACAGCTATCATACGAGTATTTCGGCAGCACCGTTTGAGGCATTATACGGTCGTAAATGTAGATCACCGGTCTGCTGGGCAGAAGTCGGTGACAGTCAACTCACAGGCCCTGAATTAATACTTGAGGCCACTGAAAAGATTGTACAAATCAGAAACCGCATGGCGGCGGCACGAGATCGACAGAAAAGCTACGCTGATCAACGACGCAAACCGCTCGAATTTCAAGTAGGCGACCGCGTCCTACTAAAGGTGTCACCCTGGAAGGGTGTAATCCGCTTTGGAAAACGGGGCAAACTTAACCCACGGTACGTAGGCCCGTTTGTAATCTTGAAACATATTGGACCCGTAGCTTATCAATTAGACCTTCCTGTCGAACTCAGTGGAGTTCACAACGTATTTCACGTGTCAAATCTGAAGAAGTGTCTATCAGATGAAACTCTAGTTATTCCATTGGATGAGATCCAAGTGGATGAACAACTGTACTTTGTGGAACAGCCTATCGAGATCATGGATCGTGAGATCAAGACTCGAAGGCACAGCAAAATTCTGATCGTTAAGGTTCGTTGGGACTCTAAGCGTGGACCGGAGTTCACGTGGGAAAGAGAGGACCAAATGAAAAGCAAATACCCACACCTCTTCACAACTGAGCAGCAAACTAACGATACCAGTAACTAAATTTCGGGACGAAAATTCTTTCAACATGGGGATGATGTGACAACCTGGAAACTTCTCATACTTTCGTGTACTATTGTTGACTAAATCCTTGTGCATGGCACTTGGAAACCTTTGTGTATGGCACTTGAGAACTTCTTGTAGCGTTGCGTACCATCATTAACGAACTAACTCCTTGTGAGTGGCACTCTAAACATGTACGCTACATTCTAAACCGCGTTTACTCAATTTTCAGGACGAAAATTCTTTCAACATGGGGATAATGTGACATCCCGGGTTTTTCGGATAACTTAAACGTAATACTTGTCAAACTAACTACGTGCTATGTGTATGAACGTGTACGAGTTAATGAATACGTGATGAGTGTTTGTGTGATTGTTTTAGTTATAAAATAATTATGGTAGATATGTACACGAACCGAACCGCGACACGAACCAACTTTGATTCCTTGTGACTCTAGGAGTTAACAAAGTTTTAAACTTTAACTCAAGTCTTCGGCCGAGAACAAGGATCAAACCCAAACCGCAAACCCCTTTGCGAACAACCCAAAACACTCTCGGCCGAGATCAAGCCCAAAACCGCAAACTTATTGAGTTCAAACACAAACCGACCCACCCTAGTTCCTCGGCCACAAGCTTAAACCAAAACCGTAACCACTTATCTCCTTTGCGCTATATATACACACACCCATGCATGTTTCATTCAAAAACACAAACCCTAAAAGAAAACTGCCGTCGGCAGCCTTGTGATCGCAAACAGCTCCTTTCCTTGTTCTTTTCTTCCCTCCCGGTCACAGCAGCAGCAGTCATCGCCATCATCATCTCCCGATCGCGAGCAGCCGATTATTCACCTCCATTCAGTCGCGAGATCAGTCCTTGTTCACCTCTATTCGATCAACAAAACAGCCTACTCTACCATCATCCTCTCGGTCGCGATTTTTGCTGGAACAGCCGGATACTTCTTGTCCAAGTCCCGGCTTGTTTACCTAGTTATTCAAGGTTAGGGTTATCTTTGATTACGAGATCATGTTCGGATATATTTATATGCTTGAATGATTAATTGATTAGTTGTTTCGGATTTTATATGTTGGATGTAATCGGCTGATTTATTGTGTTTATATGCATGATTGTTTTCGGAAATCATAAGTTTGCAAGTATGTTTCGTTTATAAAAACTAGGGTTATGAACTAGGGTTTGCATGGATATGTTATTAGTATTGATCTATGATTAGAAATCTGTTCTTGATCGCCTAGGTTAATCGTATGAACGGCTGATGCGAGTCTATAATAATGATATGCTGAAACAGTTGCTGAGTAATAGTTACAGCCGACTTCATCTGGCTGTAACTTGGTCATTAGTTGTCGAAAAACGGATTTTCTGATGTCTAGAACGTAGAGATTTGAATAACGAATCTAATGACGCTGGATTCATAATTTTCTGAAGTCGTTTGATATTTTTAAAGGGCCAAATAAGTTCAGTAACTAAAGCTGTGAAAATCCTGAAATTTTGTTAGTTGTTTATCGAGTTGGATTTTAAAATCAGTAGAGAGTTGAGTCATGAATTTTGTACAGCAACTAGGCATGGAAATTTCCGGGCAACTCCAACTGGAATTTTGTTAATTGGACGATCAGTGATTTTTAAATAAATTCTTCCGTGGACTGCAGTCAGAAGGCGACAAATCTGACTGCAGCCTAGTATATTAATATTTATGGTTAATTGGTAAAGATTTAGGACTTGGAAAATTTATATAAATTTCTATGGTATAAATGTCACCTACTGTAAAAATATTGGAATTTTTGGAATGTTGGAACTATTTTATAAAAATCCTAGAAAACAGCTGAGTTATGAGTGTTAAGCTGAAATTTGATAACTTGTGATTGTGTGCACCAAATTGTGGCATGAATTGGTTTATGTTTATGATAAGTTGTTTTAATCACTAGGTTCACATGAGGATACTTGCATGCATGTTTGAGTGTTAGATATGTTGTATGTGTGTATCATGGTGTGTGTAAATTACGTGTAGAATTTGTATTGGTGTGTTCACACATTGACTCGGAATTAATTGGTTTGTTAGGACGCAACTAGCGGTCCCATCTCTTATAACTTCTTTGCTACACTAACCGAGCAAATAAAGGTGAGTTCACGGCCCCTAACTTTATCCGGTTTTTAAACAACAGGGGGAGGAACATGTATACACTCTCAAACTCAATCTCTTTACGTTATACGAATTTAACGTCACATAACTATTCGGTAACTAAGTTAATGTTAATGTAATGTTATGGTCACTAAGCAGCTTTATCACTTGAGTCCTCGTCAATCTCTCGGATCGTTAGTATTGGGTTTAATAGCGGGGGAATTATAAGTAGTACTACTGGGCCCGACAAGCCCCATCCGAGCTAGTCGCGCTAGCCGACCGGGTATGGTCAACGGGTGAATAATTTGGCCTAACTTCGCCATGGTCAGTGATAGGCCTGGCAAAACGGAGGCACAACAGTCAGCTTCGATCGCGAACTCTTACGTGACATGACTTTAGGCTAGCTACCTATATATGTTAACATTGAACTTAATTACGAAACTACGATATTATCCCGGGTTGGGGATAATGGAAACAACAACTTATTATTCCGGGTTTGGAATAATGGAAACAACAACTTAATATTCCGGGTTTGGAATATTGGAGGCAACAACTTATTATTCCGGGTTGGAATAATGGAACCAATACGTTATCCCGGGTTGGGGATAACGGAGAAAACAAACTATAACCGAACAAACGAATTTATGAAAACCTGTGAACTCACTCATCTTTAATGTTGACACTTGTTTCTTTACATGTTTCTCAGGACGCTAGGAGCTCTAGGTGCACGCACATGCATTGAACAAGACATCTTTTATCGAGTCTTATTTATAAATATTGTTTTGGGGTTTTTTCATTTGTTTTGGCGTTTGTGTTGGCGCCCGCTTCACTATTTATTTTATGCTTCCGCTCAACTTTAAAAACTAATGCTCTGCTAAATATTGGTAATTAATTTAGACAATATAAAATATACAACAAATGATTTTGGAAAACGTATTATCAAATCATATAGAGTCGTTCGACGTACTAGTGTTTCAGATTCTGGTTTGTTCACGCGCCTCGCGGTAAAACTCCGCAAGTGGAAATTGAGGGTGTGACAGATTGGTATCAGAGCCACTAGCTATAGAGAACCAGGTTTGCATTAGAAGTAGACCTAAACTATAGCTGAATTCACGACACTTGACTTAGTTTGGCACCGAACTGTTATATCTTGTTATGTTATGTACCACAACTATGTTATGTGAAATATGACTGCATAATTGAAATGAATGCAACTCGTAACTAACTACACAACCTAAAGGCAATGTCATCATCCTCATCCTCATCATCATCCGACAAACTTACGCAACCAAGGGCGCCAGGAAAAGCACCTATGGTGGAACCCTTACCATCTTATGGCGTGGAAACGCGCTCAGCTGCGAGGAAAAGGCTCGCTCTGGGGGAGGAGTCGTCGTTACGCCCAACCATTGCTGTGCCATTTGAGCCGGTTAACCCTGTAGAAGTAGGAATTGACATACTTAGAATCATATTACATAAACAACAAGCACAGATAGAAAGAATGCAGGAAACCATCCTAGCACAAGGATGGATGATCCGCCAACTGACTGGTAAAACCGACTCGCTCGAGGAAGAGCATCATACGAGTAAGATAGCTCGTAACACCATAGCCAGAGATCTGCGTGCTGAGCAGATAAGAGCCGACTGGCTTGAGGACAGAGTCCTGGAAAATAGTTGGAACATTCAGGAACTGCAAAATCAAGCACTTGCACCAGCACCGGCCCCTCCAGTGCCGGTAGAGGAGGATCCAGAGGAGGATCCGGAGGAGGACCCAGCTGTAGAAGCTGGAAACGCCGCGCAGGATGACGGCAACAACAGTGACTTGGGGGATGGAGACGTAGACGACTGACACGTCTCGTTTATTTTGTTTATTTTCCTTCAGTCTATTTATTTTCTACTTAGATCTAAGATGGCAACTGGACGTCGCGGAAATCTCAACATGACGCCTTAAGAATTAGCCGCAATGATCCAAGAACACGTGAATGCTGCTCTGGCAGATGTTCAAAAACCCACCAGCAGCAGGAGGGGGGGGGTTTTAACCCCTACAAGATGTTCCTCGACACGAAACCAAGCAAATTCTCGGGGGCAGAAGGGCCCATAAGACTGGTCCGCTGGATCGAAAAATCTGAATCGGTATTTGAAATGTGCAACTGTCTGGAGGCCAACAAGGTCAAGTACGCAGCCTCAACACTGGAAGATGGGGCACTGACATGGTGAAATGCACAAGTCCAAACACGTGGACTTATAGCTGCGAATGCAATGGCATGGGCCGAGTTCAAGGCCCTAATCAAAGAGGAGTACTGTCCACGAGACAGAGTGCAACAGTTGGAACAAGCCTTATGGAACCACAAGATGGTGGGATCTGAAATTGAAGCTTACACCGCAAAACATCATGACTTAGTATTTCTGTGTCCCGAATTGGTCAACACTGTGGAGAAAAGACTCGAGTTCTATCTTGGGGGTCTGGTTCCGGAAATTCAGGGTATGGTAATGGCTAGTAACCCTGTAACTGAACATCAAGCAATCTGATTGGCTCACAAACTCACCGATAAGGCGGTGGAACAGAAGAAGCTGCCAGCACGGGGTACAACTGAAGTTGCCCCGGATAACAAAAGAAAGTTTGAAGACTCAACTATTCGACAGTCTTCGTCATCTCATCCGCAGCAAGGGAACCAGAAGCGATTCACATTACAACAGCCACCGGGGTCACCAAAATCAGCCCGCCAACAACAACAACAACCAGAATGCAGGCGGCTATGTAGGTCGAAAACCGCAGTGCAATCGCTGCAATCTTCATCATCACGGCCCTTGTGCCGGGAATCGTTGCCAACGATGTGGCAAGGTGGGACATGCGGCAAAGGATTGTCGTGGGGAAATCATGTCTCGACAAAATCAAAATCAACCCCAGGGTCAGCAGCAGGGTATAAACCAGGGATGCTATCAGTGTGGTAGCACTGCTCATTTCAGAAGAGACTGCCCACAGTTGCGTAACAACACCAATAATGGTGGAAACAACCACAACCACAATAACCACAACAACAATAATAACAACAACAATAATGGGAACGGTGGCACAGGAGGTGCCAAAGGTCGCGCATTTACATTGGGCCGCGGAGAGGCCAGAAACGACACGAACGTGGTCACCGGTAAGTTTCCCCTTAATGAACATTTTGCTTATATGCTTTTTGATACGGGTGCGGATAGGAGCTTCATATCTGAGTCTTTTAGGAAGAACCTAAATCTCACTCTTAAACCATTAGAGACCCCTTATGTTATAGAATTAGCCGATGGTAAATATGTAGACGTGACCCAAATAGTATCCGGCTGTCAACTCAAACTCGCGGGTCACACTTTTACCATTGATCTGATGACAACTACCCTGGGTAGTTTTGACGTGGTAGTCGGAATGGACTGGCTATCCGACGTCCGGGCTGAAGTTCTCTGCTTCGAAAAATCTATCCGTATTCCGCTCTCTAACGACGAAATCCTGACGGTACAAGGCGATAAGGCAAGCGCCGTCACCAACATCATCTCTTACATGCAAGCGCAGAAGTATCTTCGGAGAAAGAACTCCTTCGCTTTACTCGCACTGATTACCGAACAGCCTAAGGACGAGAAACGTATAGAAGACATCCCTGTCGTCCGTGATTTTTCCGATGTATTCCCAGAAGAACTATCTGGTCTTCCACCACATCGACAATTGGAGTTTGAAATCGAATTGGCAAGCAATGCAACTCCTATCGCCAAGGCTCAATACCGCCTAGCTCCAGCCGAGCTGCAGGAGCTATCTACCCAACTTCAGGAGCTATTAGAAAAAGGATTTATCCGACCAAGCGTTTCGCCATGGGGAGCTCCAGTCCTGTTTGTCAAGAAGAAGGACGGGACTTTCCGCATGTGCATCGACTACAGGGAACTCAACAAGGTTACAGTCAAGAACCGATACCCGTTACCTCGCATTGACGATCTCTTCGACCAACTTCAAGGGTCAAGTTACTACTCCAAGATCGATTTACGGTCCGGTTACCACCAGCTACGCGTCAGGGAGGAGGATATCGCCAAGACGGCATTTCGCACTCGGTATGGCCATTACGAGTTCTTGGTCATGCCCTTCGGTCTCACCAACGCACCCGCGGTGTTCATGGACCTCATGAACCGCGTGTGTAAACCATACCTCGACAAGTTTGTCATTGTGTTCATCGATGACATACTCATCTACTCCAAAAGTGAAGAAGAACATGCTGAACATCTACGATTACTGCTAGGATTACTCCAACAGGAAAAGCTATATGCAAAGCTTTCGAAGTGTGATTTCTGGATTCGGGAAGTTCAGTTTCTCGGGCACGTCGTGAATGAAAAGGGTATCCACGTAGACCCTGCCAAGATTGAAGCCATCAAAAACTGGGAAGCACCTAAGACACCGACGGAGATCCGCCAATTTTTGGGATTGGCTGGTTACTACAGACGTTTCATCGAGGGATTTTCAAAGATCGCACAACCGCTTACTACCCTCACCCAGAAAGGCATCAAGTATGCTTGGGGTGACAAGCAAGAAGCAGCATTTCAATTGCTGAAACAGAAACTTTTGCAGTGCACCCATTCTGTCCTTGCCGGAAGGGACAGATGACTTTGTAGTGTACTGTGATGCTTCCATTCAGGGATTGGGATGCGTACTCATGCAACGCGATAAGGTCATCGCGTATGCGTCGCGACAACTGAAGGTTCACGAGAAAAACTACACGACGCATGACCTGGAATTGGGAGCAGTAGTGTTTGCACTTAAGATTTGGAGACACTACCTCTATGGAACGAAGTGCACAATCTTTACGGACCACAAGAGCCTCCAACACATCTTTGATCAGAAGGAGTTGAACATGCGACAGCGTCGCTGGGTCGAACTCTTGAACGATTATGAGTGTGCCATTCGGTATCACCAGGGTAAAGCTAACGTGGTAGCTGACGCCCTCAGTAGGAAGGAACACTTGAAACCTCGTCGTGTACGAGCATTACAACTCACTATTCATTCGGGGCTACCCGAACAAATACGTGACGCCCAGTTAGAAGCAGTTAAGGAGGAAAATATCAAGGCCGAATTGGTGGGAAAAATGGAACGCGATTGGGAAGTAAAGCCCAATGGAGCCCGGTATTTCATGAATCGCATATGGGTACCTCTCTACGGAAACCTCAGAGAGCTAGTCATGGATGAAGCTCACAAATCCCGATACTCTGTCCATCCGGGTTCGGATAAGATGTATCAAGACCTTAAAGCTGCGTATTGGTGGCCCAACATGAAAGCCGATATAGCCACCTACGTGAGTAAATGTTTGACTTGTGCAAAAGTCAAGGTGGAGTATCAAAAGCCATCGGGGCTACTCCAACAACCTGAGATCCCAGTGTGGAAATGGGATCAGATCTCAATGGATTTCATCACTAAACTCCCGCGAACCTTGAGTGGTTGCGATACCATCTGGGTGATCGTGGATCGTTTAACTAAGTCCGCACACTTCCTAGCTATTAAAGAAACAGATAAGATGGAGAAGTTGACTCGCATCTACATTAAGGAAGTAGTTTCTCGGCACGGAGTGCCAACATCCATCATCTCAGACAGAGATGCTCGCTTCACGTCCAACTTCTGACGGTCACTTCAGAAAGCGTTGGGAACCCGCCTGGATATGAGCACAGCTTATCACCCTCAGACTGATGGTCAAAGTGAAAGGACCATACAAACCTTGGAAGACATGCTTAGGGCATGCGTCATAGACTTCGGAAATAGTTGGGAAATCCACCTGCCTCTAGTAGAATTCTCATATAACAACAGCTATCATACGAGTATTTCGGCAGCACCGTTTGAGGCATTATACGGTCGTAAATGTAGATCACCGGTCTGCTGGGCAGAAGTCGGTGACAGTCAACTCACAGGCCCTGAATTAATACTTGAGGCCACTGAAAAGATTGTACAAATCAGAAACCGCATGGCGGCGGCACGAGATCGACAGAAAAGCTACGCTGATCAACGACGCAAACCGCTCGAATTTCAAGTAGGCGACCGCGTCCTACTAAAGGTGTCACCCTGGAAGGGTGTAATCCGCTTTGGAAAACGGGGCAAACTTAACCCACGGTACGTAGGCCCGTTTGTAATCTTGAAACATATTGGACCCGTAGCTTATCAATTAGACCTTCCTGTCGAACTCAGTGGAGTTCACAACGTATTTCACGTGTCAAATCTGAAGAAGTGTCTATCAGATGAAACTCTAGTTATTCCATTGGATGAGATCCAAGTGGATGAACAACTGTACTTTGTGGAACAGCCTATCGAGATCATGGATCGTGAGATCAAGACTCGAAGGCACAGCAAAATTCTGATCGTTAAGGTTCGTTGGGACTCTAAGCGTGGACCGGAGTTCACGTGGGAAAGAGAGGACCAAATGAAAAGCAAATACCCACACCTCTTCACAACTGAGCAGCAAACTAACGATACCAGTAACTAAATTTCGGGACGAAAATTCTTTCAACATGGGGATGATGTGACAACCTGGAAACTTCTCATACTTTCGTGTACTATTGTTGACTAAATCCTTGTGCATGGCACTTGGAAACCTTTGTGTATGGCACTTGAGAACTTCTTGTAGCGTTGCGTACCATCATTAACGAACTAACTCCTTGTGAGTGGCACTCTAAACATGTACGCTACATTCTAAACCGCGTTTACTCAATTTTCAGGACGAAAATTCTTTCAACATGGGGATAATGTGACATCCCGGGTTTTTCGGATAACTTAAACGTAATACTTGTCAAACTAACTACGTGCTATGTGTATGAACGTGTACGAGTTAATGAATACGTGATGAGTGTTTGTGTGATTGTTTTAGTTATAAAATAATTATGGTAGATATGTACACGAACCGAACCGCGACACGAACCAACTTTGATTCCTTGTGACTCTAGGAGTTAACAAAGTTTTAAACTTTAACTCAAGTCTTCGGCCGAGAACAAGGATCAAACCCAAACCGCAAACCCCTTTGCGAACAACCCAAAACACTCTCGGCCGAGATCAAGCCCAAAACCGCAAACTTATTGAGTTCAAACACAAACCGACCCACCCTAGTTCCTCGGCCACAAGCTTAAACCAAAACCGTAACCACTTATCTCCTTTGCGCTATATATACACACACCCATGCATGTTTCATTCAAAAACACAAACCCTAAAAGAAAACTGCCGTCGGCAGCCTTGTGATCGCAAACAGCTCCTTTCCTTGTTCTTTTCTTCCCTCCCGGTCACAGCAGCAGCAGTCATCGCCATCATCATCTCCCGATCGCGAGCAGCCGATTATTCACCTCCATTCAGTCGCGAGATCAATCCTTGTTCACCTCTATTCGATCAACAAAACAGCCTACTCTACCATCATCCTCTCGGTCGCGATTTTTGCTGGAACAGCCGGATACTTCTTGTCCAAGTCCCGGCTTGTTTACCTAGTTATTCAAGGTTAGGGTTATCTTTGATTACGAGATCATGTTCGGATATATTTATATGCTTGAATGATTAATTGATTAGTTGTTTCGGATTTTATATGTTGGATGTAATCGGCTGATTTATTGTGTTTATATGCATGATTGTTTTCGGAAATCATAAGTTTGCAAGTATGTTTCGTTTATAAAAACTAGGGTTATGAACTAGGGTTTGCATGGATATGTTATTAGTATTGATCTATGATTAGAAATCTGTTCTTGATCGCCTAGGTTAATCGTATGAACGGCTGATGCGAGTCTATAATAATGATATGCTGAAACAGTTGCTGAGTAATAGTTACAGCCGACTTCATCTGGCTGTAACTTGGTCATTAGTTGTCGAAAAACGGATTTTCTGATGTCTAGAACGTAGAGATTTGAATAACGAATCTAATGACGCTGGATTCATAATTTTCTGAAGTCGTTTGATATTTTTAAAGGGCCAAATAAGTTCAGTAACTAAAGCTGTGAAAATCCTGAAATTTTGTTAGTTGTTTATCGAGTTGGATTTTAAAATCAGTAGAGAGTTGAGTCATGAATTTTGTACAGCAACTAGGCATGGAAATTTCCGGGCAACTCCAACTGGAATTTTGTTAATTGGACGATCAGTGATTTTTAAATAAATTCTTCCGTGGACTGCAGTCAGAAGGCGACAAATCTGACTGCAGCCTAGTATATTAATATTTATGGTTAATTGGTAAAGATTTAGGACTTGGAAAATTTATATAAATTTCTATGGTATAAATGTCACCTACTGTAAAAATATTGGAATTTTTGGAATGTTGGAACTATTTTATAAAAATCCTAGAAAACAGCTGAGTTATGAGTGTTAAGCTGAAATTTGATAACTTGTGATTGTGTGCACCAAATTGTGGCATGAATTGGTTTATGTTTATGATAAGTTGTTTTAATCACTAGGTTCACATGAGGATACTTGCATGCATGTTTGAGTGTTAGATATGTTGTATGTGTGTATCATGGTGTGTGTAAATTACGTGTAGAATTTGTATTGGTGTGTTCACACACTGACTCGGAATTAATTGGTTTGTTAGGACGCAACTAGCGGTCCCATCTCTTATAAAATTCTTTGCTACACTAACCGAGCAAATAAAGGTGAGTTAACGGCCCCTAACTTTATCCGGTTTTTAAACAACAGGGGGAGGAACATGTATACACTCTCAAACTCAATCTCTTTACGTTATACGAATTTAACGTCACATAACTATTCGGTAACTAAGTTAATGTTAATGTAATGTTATGGTCACTAAGCAGCTTTATCACTTAGTCCTCGTCAATTCTCTCGGATCGTTAGTATTGGGTTTAATAGCGGGGGAATTATAAGTAGTACTACTGGGCCCGACAAGCCCCATCCGAGCTAGTCGTGCTAGCCGACCGGGTATGGTCAACGGGTGAATAATTTGGCCTAACTTCGCCATGGTCAGTGATAGGCCTGGCAAAACGGAGGCACAACAGTCAGCTTCGATCGCGAACTCTTACTTGACATGACTTTAGGCTAGCTACCTATATATGTTAACATTGAACTTAATTACGAAACTACGATATTATCCCGGGTTGGGGATAATGGAAACAACAACTTATTATTCCGGGTTTGGAATAATGGAAACAACAACTTAATATTCCGGGTTTGGAATATTGGAGGCAACAACTTATTATTCCGGGTTGGAATAATGGAACCAATACGTTATCCCGGGTTGGGGATAACGGAGAAAACAAACTATAACCGAACAAACGAATTTATGAAAACCTGTGAACTCACTCATCTTTAATGTTGACACTTGTTTCTTTACATGTTTCTCAGGACGCTAGGAGCTCTAGGTGCACGCACATGCATTGAACAAGACATCTTTTATCGAGTCTTATTTATAAATATTGTTTTGGGGTTTTTTCATTTGTTTTGGCGTTTGTGTTGGCGCCCGCTTCACTATTTATTTTATGCTTCCGCTCAACTTTAAAAACTAATGCTCTGCTAAATATTGGTAATTAATTTAGACAATATAAAATCGACAACAAATGATTTTGGAAAACGTATTATCAAATCATATAGAGTCGTCCGACGTACTAGTGTTTCAGATTCTGGTTTGTTCACGCGCCTCGCGGTAAAACTCCGCAAGTGTTAATTGAGGGTTTGACTATTAGGGGTTGATTAGGATATCAAAACCCAAAGTTTTGTGATCTTAGCTACCATATAACACCAGGGAATTCACATGGTGGTCTTGTTCAGCCATTAAACTTGTTAAACCCTCCAAAAACATGGATTAAAAAGGTTTTTGTATACTAGATCATGTTTAATCAATAAAACCTACCCATCCTATGCTTTGTCTTGCTTCATTTTGTGTGTTAAAAGATGATGTATAACTTCAATTTTGCATTTAGGTTCGTTTTCGGGTCCACACACATCCCCGATTTACGAAACGGATTCCGTTTTTTCGCGTTTTTAGTGTTAAAAGACTCGTTTAAAAAACTGAGCATCACCGTCTCGAAACTGAGCACGGTTACGTTTTAATCATAAAAGCCTCGTATTACGTTGGTTTAAGTGTTTTTAGGATTGTCGACTGTTCCTTGCATGTTTGGTTTGCCTTTCGTCGCTCTTAAACAAAGCGTTTCCCTAACCGGGTACCGCCTCGTTTTGCGTGCCCGAGCTCCGTTTTGCTTCTAATCTTATGTCAAAGTCTATGCCACATAATCAAGATGTTTCGTGAACTCAAGATCATAAAGGGCCCTACCGATGGCCTAAAATCATGATCGAATGTTCAATGCACTGTTAGACGTCAAATCTCCGTTTAACCCGTTGTTAACGGCTAAGGACACCAACCTCACATCGTTGGTCCTTAATACTGTTATGTTAACCATGACGTGCTCTTGGATTCCTCCGAAACATAATGAATATCGTTTAGCATAGCACACAAGTTATGCAAGTTTAAAAGTTTACGTGCAATTATTGTTGTAAGCATGACTTAAAGTTTAGGACTAATTAAGGTGTACCAGGTTTCGTCATGGGTATCACATTACGGTGCATAGTTTGGTCATAAACCATAAGCCACACATATATTTGATATCCTACTGATACTATATCACAATTATAATATTTTTCCATGATGTTTATGATCATAACATCAAAGTATACACAAGTTCCCTTTTACACATCATATAATGACCGAAACGCCCTTATGAGGAATAGTTTCGTATTAAAACCTTAATGGGTATATAAATTGATATCCTACTGATATTACAACTTATTTAAAGTATATTGGCATGTAGAACTTGTTCATGACTCATCCGGTTACCCGGTATCGCATTTTAGCGTTCGGTTAAGCTTATGTAGACTTTTTATGTAAGTTTACCAAAACGGGTCAAACCATATCATTTTTCTCTCAAATTCCAGAATTTATATTGTTTACCCCTATTATACAAGTTTTAGTACTTGTTAGGTTTAAACTACATTCCATTCCGGTTCCCGCTTAATCTAGCATATCGCGCCGGTTTCATTAATTTAAGTTAGCCGGTCTAAGTCAATGACTTGAATAAGACACGTTAACATTCTAATTGGTTAATAATACCATTCACTCTAGACTAGAGACTTCCGGTAGATTGCATCCAAGCTAGTTATTTTTTATACGGTTGTGCTTATCTTATTTTCTTGCTTTAAAGAATTTGCTAAGCCAGGTAAATACTTTTAACCTATTTTCCCTATACGGGCTTGGGATACGGTATATTATTACCGCTTGGTCGGGTATGGGATCACTTAACCGGATTGTGGTTATAAAATCTTCATAACCCGTTTTAATCTGTATTGTCTGTTTTAATATGGATTGTATGATAACTTAAACATTGGGGTTAACTCGACCGTGTCCTGTATACCCTCGGCTCATTTAAGTTACTAATGGCCACAACTTAAGCACGAGGTGTAGGCATACACTTGTTAGATGCTAATGCTAAATTGTTTTTTATATACTCCTTGTAAGTTTTTAAGTGGCGTGTCAGTTAATCATGTTATTCGATTTTTGCACCAGACCCCATATGTATTGACAGACCTGTAAACTGTGTACAAGATCATTTTAAATTGTCCCAAGTTATTAATAAAATGTGCCTTGTGCACTTAAAACAATTTTGAAAAGTTTTTTAAAATGTGCCAGTTATTTGTATTTACCAATGTAAACTAACGTATTTTCAAAAGACTAAGCTACAAGTACAACACGTAAATAGGCTGGGAGCTGCTCGGTATCGACATAGGGGATCTTGCAAGTCCTTAGTTGTGCCCATAGTCTGTTGAACACCTTTTGTATATTTTTACGATCCGCTTGTGGATCTTATTACGAATCGTCTGTATATGTATTTTGAACTTTGAACAATTCGGTTTGTAACAGTAATTTAACTCCAACACTTCCGCTGTGTTATTCTGTGTATATTGACTACGATGATATCAATCTTACGTCACGATACTCCCCATCGGGCCCACCAGGATCTATGTGGAAATCGGAGTGTGACAGGTTGGTATCAGAGACAACATTTGAGAGAACGCAACAATAGTCTTTTATGTTTGATCTCAAACGACACAGTAACACATTCCTTAGACTTCCGAGTGTAGGGTTGACCTAGGATTACTCGCATCTTTATTAAATTATTATTATTGTTTTATTAACTTGTTTTTTGAAGTAGGAAAATATGCCGCCCAGAATAAGAGGAAAGAGCGATAAGGGCAAGGGTCCTATGCGGGGAGGACCATCTAGACGGATACCCCCACACGACTTAAACCGTATGAAGATTCGGGAGATTCTTCATTTTTAACCCTGCGAGGCATTCAATCTCGCACGAATACTCTCCCCCAAACTCTAATTCTTACCATTCTTACCACTCTCACCAGTCCCATCATTTCGCACCATTCCCATTCCCATTCATATCACGCTGAATTCGACCCAAATCAATAACTAAACCCAAACCCAGCTGAACAAAATCAGGTGGACCAGTCTGATCCTATGGACGGGGACTCCGATCTGAAGATGCCACCAACGGGGTTGCTTGGGCACCCCATAGAAATTTCAAGTGGCTCTAAATCTTATGCGGGGTCATCGTATCAGGGTCCCAACGAATGGGACCAATACTGGAATAAATTTGATTTTTACTTTACACCTCCTTATCATTCACCAACTCCGCCTCCGCAACAAGATGCTTAAATGGAGCAAGTGGAACAACCTCCACCACCACCCCAGAACCGTCAAGAAGAAGACGGGGCGCACGTATATCGGTACATGCGGGACAATGGTCGGGCTCGCTACCACCATTGCCTCCAACCTACCCAACCATTCCTAAGGATCTCCAAATGGGTGGACCCTAAAACCCTACACCAGCGGTTGACCCGACACCACCACCTGTGGTTCAACCGCCACCATCGGTGTAACAACCCGATCTTTCGGATTTTTAGATGGGTATCATTTTTTTATAAGTGGGTTTTTTGTTTGAAAAACCTATTCTGACTTTTTTTGGATTATAACCGATGGAATCGTCCATTACGATTGTTATCCGAATCCCGTTATTTCCGTTTATTTCTGTTTCGAACCCGTTTTGTACTCTGAGATTTATTGTAATGGTTAAACTATTTTGAAACGCATTTTATATCGCTTATGTATCGCATTTAAATCGCTTAATGCTCGCAACTCTCAACGCAAACTCAAATCGCAGTGGATTATGTTACTTTATGCTACTTATGTGTTATGTGTGCTTTATGTTTTACGGTTGTACTCGCTATCATAACACTCTTGCTCACATAAATCGCTCAATCGCAATATTTTATTAACTCAACGCTTAAACTCCTCCCCTCTCCTATAAATACCCAGCACCTCCACACACACACCCCTCTTGCTGCCACTTCGTACCACACCACACCTCTCCTACCCGCATTTCTCTTATTTTCAAGTAAGAAACAACTTGTTTTCTGTAAACCACAACATTTTCCACAACGATTTTGCACAAGGCTACCTTTGATTTCATCTAAAACTTCTTCTTTTACGAAAATCTTTATCTTTTTCATAAAACCTTCTACTTTTACCTTGGTTTCACACATAGATGATGGTCTTAGCTTTAGCTTCCCAATATAGAAATCTCATGATTTCAACTCACAAGGAGTGTAAATCCCAAGGAAAACTATTTAAACTCGATTTTCACACAAAACCAAATAAGAACCAACCTAAGTTTCGTTCACTAAAGCAATGGAACGAAGCGGAGTCAAAACAGCCTTAAATGGATTCAAATCACGTCCGTTACAAGCAAAAACCATGTCCGTAACGCACAAGACGCAAGACAACCAGTTCGTACGAACTGGGCTGCATCGTGCGAATTGCCAGTTCACACGAATTAGCCCAAGTTCCTATGAACTGACTAAACTCGCTCAAAAGACCTCGCCGGCGCTAGGTTTGATCAGTAACTTGGGGCTAGAGGGACGACCACTCGATTTCCCGAAGATACAACGCGAAAACACTCGATTTTGGACACCAAAAGAGCCCGAGTTCGCACCAGAAGTCTAACAACTCTCCAAAACACCCCGAAATTAGCTGAAACGTAAAACCAGACACGCAAATCGAGACGCGGCATGCAAAACGAGACAGGTCCACCTAGGCAGTCCAGGCGACACGCGCCAGAGACACTTGTCTCTGTCACGATGCGAGGGAGGTGGCAAGGTGACGTGTCACCCTTTCGCGCCATCTGGCAACCCTACACTTGTGACTAGGCTGACCTAGCCTAGCTAGGTACCTAAGGCGCCACGCGAGAGGGAACCCAGATCCCCGCGCGATGCGCGGGGGAGGCCAAAATCGGGTATAAAAGGAGCAGTGCGGGACTGAGTTATGTGCTCAAAATCGAACGAAAAATTCAATCGTATACTCTCTCTATCCCCGTTTCTCTGAACAACACCCCCCCCCCTAAAACCCTAAACCCCTAAACCTGCAAAGCGCTACCCGCTGTAAGTAACTTAACCCCTGATCACTAATTCACTATCCTACCCAATCGATCTAGAATCGCCAACGCGTGTCTAGGCTCTGCCCGACTACGTTCGTTGGAGTTCTGTCGAGTGTTGTATGGACACCCTACCAATCGATGTAGGATCGCCAACGCATGTCTAGGCTCTGCCCGACTACATTCATTGGAGTTCTGTCGAGTGTTGTATGGATAAAGTGACTTGGGTTAACTTATTAACACATGTGCATTGTATGTTTTAATAGAAATCCTAGGAAGTAATCCAGAACCATCCCAGGAACTCCGTAGGAATACTTAAAGTGTTCAAGGCGAGTACATTCTCTTTTTGTAAATCTTTTTGTGAGTCAAAATGTGTTACCAAAACCTCATATGTTTTAATTATACTTAACAGTGATTGAGTATATATTTCTACAATTACTGCCGGTATGTTGGGGTTTTGTATACATTGCTAGTCCAAAGTCACGGGAGTGTGACAGGAACCGTTACTGTTGGGTGACAGGGCCCAAAGTAATATGACCCACAAGTCAGGATGACAGTACTGATTGAGTAATTATGTAGATATAAACATTGTAAATGCGGATGCTCCTCAATAACTGTAAAGTATAATCACTTGTTTTGATAAAACTGAGATGGATTCGCCAATGTTTCTTGCTGATAAAATGTTTTTAAAACGCGTTTTAGGTAACTTAATGTGAAGCTAACAGAAGCCAGCTAGAGAGCACTGAAGGCTTAGAAAAGTGGCTATAAAAGTTACCTAAATAAAAAGGAGTTTATGTTTTCCATAAATTAGGGATGTCCCTAAAAATATGTATTGTAATGGAAACATGGGTTTTATCCCGTTTGTTTAATATAAAAGTTTGGTGTTTTGAAACTCTGATATTTATTTTCTAACTATGATCCTGATGTCGTAATTCCGCTGCCAAATTAATAAACACCGGTACCACCAGCTCTGTGTCTCGCGGCCCCCGCTCCCGTGGTGGGGTCGGGGGTTGCGACAGAAGGTAGTATTAGAGCTATGCCACTGGTTTAAGCCATTCAGGTGTTCTTTTCAAATACCTAAATTTTAAATAAATGTGTTAGAAAATATCCGCGACTTTATATATATCCACATATATTATTATTTGGTGTTATTTTACTAACTTCTTTAGTCTATAGAATGAGTGATCAATGTACTTCTAATGCTTACCGTCACCTACCTCTGATGGATGAAGGAACATCCGAGCCAACCACAGACTACACCGCTGATTCCGAAGATGTTTTTGTTTTCAAAGCCAAATCTGTAGAACCTTTTCCCCCTAAAAAGAGAAATTGGTTTAGTAGAGCCAAAGTAGAGAAAAGGAAAAGATTGAGACAAGCTCAACAACGAGCCATAGCAGCTAGAACTGAGAGAAACACCCGAAACCCAGAAATTAGACCCTTGTGGGAGGAAGAATTGGATAGGCAGCTAGCAAATTTTCACATGTTTGGAAATGCAGAAGGAGAACCTAATTTCAATCAAGTAGCAAATCCAGAACCCCCGTTGCTTCCCTTATTTCCTAACCAACCCATAAACCTAGAACAGAACCAGGAAAATCAATTTCCAAGACCAGCCTTTGACCCCAATGAGATACCTAGAATTCCAGCACCAAACCCTTTAGATCCATGGTGGGCTAATAACTGGGCAATTCAGAACCTGCTAGAAAACCCAATCCCATATGAAGAACCAGTTCCACTTTACCCTGAACTAGTGCCAGCCCCAATACTACCCAGGGAACATGTGGAAAACTCCGCCAACTTGGAGATGAATTAGTGGAGGAAGGAAACCGAATTCGCCAAATCGGAGAGAAGCTCGTCTGGAAGTATGACGAGCGAGAAATGCAGTTTTAAGGAAGCCATATCTTAATATATAATATATATGTGTGTGTATTTTGTAATGTTAAAAAAAAGTAATATCACTTATATAAATATATCGATGCATAAGCTAGTAATATTTGAATTCCAGTTATGCTTGTACTAGATGCATATGTATGAATAGAGTAAAAGTCGCAATGCTCGACGATTTTGGTTCACTGTGTTGGTATAATTTGTTATTTAATTTATTCTATGATATTAATACCTGCTAAATGTTTATAATTCAGATGTAGACGAAGTAAATCAGGAAATCCAGAATAACGATAATAACGAGAATCAAATGAATAAAAGTGCTATCGAACACATAATGGCCCAAGGAATCATAGATGCTATGCCCTATATTATCGACACCATTAAAAAGGTAGGAAATAATGATTCCTAAACGGGAATAAACGTGTACCCCTGAATCTAATCACAGCGTGAATGGAAATCCCGAACTATCAATCCAAGCTCCAATACCAAAAAGAAGAAGAACCATCTCATATGGTTGTTCTTATAAAGAATTCTTATCATGCAAACCGACATAATTCTCAGGTAATGAAGGAGCTATTTCAGCCTTGCGCTGGATAGAAAAGACAGAAGTCGTCCTCAAGATAAGTAAATGTGCAAATGAAGATAAAGTCATGTATGCTTCTAATCTTTTTAAAGATGCAGCTTTAGAGTGGTGGAATACCATTCTTCAGTCCAAAGGAAATGACAGAGTTTACAGTATGGAATGGAACAACTTTAAGGAAATAGTTGACAGGAAATTATGTCCTCCTAATGAAAATAAGCAGATTGCTAATAATTCCTAAATCATAGAATGACTGGGGTAAATTGCAGGGAATATACTACCACATTCTTTGAATATGCAAGGATTATACCAACTCGGGCCTCACCAGAACCAATATTAATCTCCCGTTACATCTGGGGATTAATCAGTGAAATCAGACATATAGTCAAGGCAGCTAGACCACAAACCATAGAAGAGGCAGTGGAATTGGCAAATACTTTGACAGATGAACTGGTACATACGCAAGAAGAAACCAGAAAAGGAACCTAGCTCAAAAGATCACACAGGAGCTACGTTATGGAAATTCCAACCGTGGGAAAGGAGCAAGTTCTTCTTCACCCCCGTATAAGTACTGCAAAAGGAGACATTCAGGAAAATGCTCTACATACTGCAATTTTTGCAAATTTCTAGGGCATAAGGAAAAAGACTGCAGAAAGAAAGTTAGCAATGGGCCATGCTACCATTGCGAGGAAGCCGGTCATATTAGAACTAACTGCCAGAAACTAGCTCTAGCGGCAAACAATAAAGCAAAGACAGCCGATGGACCCAAGAAGACCGCCAGAGCATTCGTGCTGACCGCGGAAGAAGCAAAGATGATTCCGGATGTGATTGCCGGTACATTTTTAGTTAATGATGTTTATGCAAAAGTATTATTTGACTCTGGTGCAAACCAAAGTTTCATAAATACTTCCTTTTGCAATTTTCTTAATCAACCATTAACTAAACTTCACCAAAACTGTCTGGTGGAAATGGCAAATGGATCTTCTATCCAAATAAGCAAAATCCTGCGAGGAGCAAAGATAGGAATTTTAAATCATAATTTTTCTGCTAACCTTTTTCCAATGGATCTTGCTGGATTTGATGTCGTGTTAGGAATGGATTGGTTAGTAGCCAATCAGGCACGAATAATATGTGATCAAAAGTCTGCAGAAGTAAATGTGTCATCTGGTGAAAGATCACAATGAAAGGAGATAAGTCGACAAAATCAACAAAGTTCATCTCTGTGATGAAAACTGCAAGCTATGCACGGAAAGGAGAAATAGTTTATATGATTTCCGTAATCATTAACACTAAAGGAAAATAATTAAAAGATATTCCTGTAATATCTAATTTCTCAGATGTTTTCTCGGAAGAGTTGCCTGGATTACCGCCAAATCGAGAGGTTGAATTTAGAATTCACCTAATACCAGGAACGACACCGATTGCCAAAGCACCCTATCGCCTAGCACCGACGGAGATGCAAGAATTGAAGAAACAACTGGACGAATTACTAGAGAAAGGTTTCATACAACCCAGCTCATCGCCATGGGGAGCGCCGCTGTTGTTTGTTAAGAAGAAAGACGGATCAATGCGTATGTGCATTGACTACCGAGAATTGAATAAGGTTACAATTAAAAATCGGTACCCGTTATCAAGAATTGATGATTTGTTCGACCATCTCCAAGGAGCCTGATTCTTTTCTAAGATCGACTTACGCTCAGAATATCATCAGTTGAAAGTACAGGAAGAGGACATTCCTAAAACAGCTTTCCGAACAAGGTACGGCCATTATGAATTTACTGTCATGCCATTTGGTTTAACCAATGCCCCAGCTGCATTTATGGACATGATGAACAGGATATGTAAACCTACCTGGATAAATTCATAATTGTTTTTATAGATGATATTCTAATTTACTCTAAAAGTGAGGAAGATCACAAAGAGCATTTGCATATACTCCTAACATTGTTGAGGAAAGAAAAGCTCTACGCAAAATTCTCAAAATGCGAATTTTGGTTACAAGAAGTACAATTCCTTGGACACCTGGCAAATCACGAAGGAATTCATGTGGATCCCACAAAGATCAAAGCGATTACCAAATGGAAGGTTCCAGAATCACCCACGGAAGTAAGAAGTTTTCTTGGATTGGCAGGATATTATAGATGTTTTATTCAAGATTTTTCTAGAATAGCCATCCCGTTAACCAAGCTAACTTTCAAATCGGTTAAGTTTGAATGGGGACCAAAACAGGAAGAAGCATTCAGGATTTTGAAGCAAAAGTTAACCAACGCACCAATACTCGCTTTGCCAGAAGGAACTGAAGACTTCGTAGTTTATTGTGATGCGTCTAAGTTAGGATATGGATGTGTGCTGATGCAACGTCAAAAGGTTATTGCTTATGCCTCTAGACAACTTAAGAAGCATGAAGAGAATTATACAACCCATGATCAAGAGTTAGGAGCAATAATTTTTGCCCTTAAGATTTGGAGACACTATCTTTACGGTAGTAAGTTTGTAGTATTCACGGATCATAAGAGTTTAAGATATGTCTTTGGATAAAGGGAATTAAACATGAGACAGAGGCGATGGATGGAAATCCTTGGTGATTATGATTGTGATATCCAGTATCATGCAGGAAAAGCTAACGTAGTAGCTGATACTTTAAGTCGAAAGTATCATGAGAAGCCAAAAAGGTTACGCTCTCTTAGACTAAACCTGCAGATAGATTTAAATGAGTAAATTAAACAAACACAGGAAACAGCAATAAAGGACGATGTTGAAGGATTAAAAGGAATGATTAAAGAATTAGAGAAAGGAACAGATGGAACTTGGAGATTCCATAAAAACAGAATTTGGATCCCTATCCAAGGAGATCTACGAAAGCGAATACTAGAGGAAGCCCATAAGACTAAGTATACAATGCATCCTGGAAGTGATAAGATGTATAAAGACTTGAGAAAGAATTTCTGGTGGATAGGAATGAAGAAGAATGTAGCAAGCTACGTTGCCAAATGCCTAACATGTTCACAAGTTAAAGCTGAACATCAGAAACCTTCAGGATTGTTACAACAACTGGAAATGCCAATTTGGAAATGGAAATTGCTAACAATGGACTTTGTTACCAAACTACCCAGGACACGAAAAGGTAATGATACAATCTGGGTGATTGTAGACAGGTTAACCAAATCTGCTCATTTCTTACCGATGAAGGAAACGTTCAGTATGGAATAATTAGCTAAATTATACGTAAATGAAATAGTTTCATTGCATGGAATTTCTTTATCTATTGTACCTGACAGGGATAGCCGTTTTCCTCTCATTTTTGGACAAGTTTCCAAAAAGCAATGGGAACAAGACTAAATCTGAGTACGACATATCATCCTCAAACAGACGGTCAAAGTGAAAGAACAATTCAAACAATAGAAGACATGCTTAGAGCTTGTGTAATTGATTTCCGGGGAAATTGGGATGAACATTTGCCTTTGATAGAATTTTCCTATAACAACAGCTATCATACCAGCATCAATGCTGCACCATTTGAAGCTCTCTACGGGCGAAAATGTCGAACTCCGATATGTTGGGCAGAGATTTGAGAAAAGCAGCTATCAGGTCCTGAAATTGTGCAAGAAACAACTGAAAAAATCATTCAAGTCAAGGAAAGACTGAAAGCGGCTCAAGATCGCCAAAAGAGTTATACAGATAACAGACGTAAACCCTTGGAATTTCAAGGCGGAGATAAAGTGCTGTGAGTTGTAAGATTCGGCAAGAAAGGAAAACTAAGCCCAAGGTATGTTGGACCTTTTAAGATTGTCAAACGAATAGGGCCAGTAGCCTATCAGCTACAATTGCCAGAGGAAATGGTAGGAATACATGATGTATTTCATATATGCAATCTCAAGAAGTGTCTAGCAGACGAATCATTGGTGATACCTCTTCAAGATGTAGAGGTAAATGAACTAAAATTCATTGAGAAACCCATTCAGATTGAAGATAGAAAGATCAAGAATCTCAAACGCAAGAGATTAATTCTGGTAAAAGTAAAATGGGATTCAAGGAGAGGACCAGAATATACATGGGAACTGGAGTCAGAAATGCAAAGAAAGTATCCACACCTATTCAAGTGAATCTCGAGGACGAGATTTAAAACAAGGTGGGGATGATGTATTAACTCTCCAAAACACCCCGAAATTAGCAGAAACGTAAAACCGGATACGCAAATCGAGACGCGGCATGCAAAACGAGACGGTCCACCTGGACAGTCCAGACGCCACGCGCCAGAGACACCTGTCTCTGTCGCGACGCACGGGAGGTGTCAAGGTGACGTGTCACCGTTTCGCGCCATCTGGCAACCCTACACTTATGACCAGGCTGACCTAGCCTAGCTAGGCACCTCAGGCGCCACGCGAGAGGGAACCCAGATCCCCGCGCGACGCGCGGGGGAGGTCAAAATCAGGTATAAAAGGAGCAGCGTGGGACTGAGTTCTGTGCTCAAAATCGAACGAAAAATTCGATCGTATACTCTCTCTATCCCCGTTTCTCTGAACAACACCCCCCTAAAACCCTAAACCCCTAAATATGCGAAGCGCTGCCCGCTGTAGGTAACTTAACCCCCAATCACTAATTCACTATCCTACCCAATCGATCTAGAATCACCAACGCATGTCTAGGCTCTGCCCGACTACGTTCGTTGGAGTTCTGTCGAGTGTTGTATGGACACCTTACCCAATCGATCTAGAAACCCCAACGCATGTCTAGGCTCTGCTCGACTACGTTCGTTGGAATTCTGTCGAGTGTTGTATGGTTAAAGTGACTTGGGTTAACTTACTAACACATGTGCATTGTATGTTTTAATAGAAATCCCAGGAAGTAATCCAAAACCATCACCAGGAACTCCGTAGGAATACTTAAAGTGTTCAAGGACAGTACATTCTCTTTTTGTAAATCTTTTTGTGAGTCAAAATGTGTTACCAAAACCTCAAATGTTTTAATTATGCTTAACAGTGATTGAGTATATGTATTCTACAATTACTATCGGTATGTTGGGGTTTCGTATACATTGCTAGTCCAAAGTCACGGGAGTGTGACAGGAACCGTTACTGTTGGGTGACAGGGCCCAAAGTAATATGACCCACAAGTCAGGATTAACAATACTGATTGAGTAATTATGTCTATATAAACATTGTAAATGCGGATGCTCCTCAATAACTGTAAAGTATAATCACTTGTTTTGATAAAACTGAGATGGATTCGCCAGTATTTCTTGCTGATAAAATGTTTTTAAAACGCGTTTCAGGTAACTAATGTGAAGCTAAAAGAAGCCAGTTGGAGAGCATTGAAGGCTTAGAAAAGTGGCTATAAAAGTTACCTAAATAAAAAAGAGTTTCTGTTTTCCATAAATTAGGGTTTGTCCCTAAAAAAATGTATTGTAATGGAAACATGGGTTTTACCCCATTTGTTTAATATAAAAGTTTGGTGTTTTGAAACTCTGATATTTATTTTCTAACTACGATCCTGATGTCGTAATTCTGCTGCCAAATTAATAAACACCGGTACCACCAGCTGTGTGTCTCACGGCCCCCGCTCCCGGGGTGGGGTCGGGGGTTGCGACAAGAAGGGCTACTCCGCACGAACTAGACACTTGGTTCGCACGAAGTACCCACCTAGTAAGAATTGGGTGCTACTTCACACGAAGTACCCATATGGTGAGAATCTGGTGCTACTTCGCATGAAGTACACACCAGATGAGAAATTGGTGCTACTTCGCACGAAGTTCCACTTCGTACGAACTAGCACTAGTTCGCACGAATTAGACTGTTACACCACCATACTTCGCTTCGACCGTTTCAACACTTCGGAAGACTGATGCACTTCTGTTCTCGCTTACAGGCTGTTCTGGCGCTCCCTTCAATCCATAGCAGATTGTGTTTACTTGCTAAGCATGAACTCTGAGTATACTTGAACCCTTTTTCTCTTAAAACACACTTTTGGGTGTTACATACGTTCTCTATATCAAAACACGCTACACACAACGCTAAACTCTTTTAATGCTAACTGCTCTCCCATGTTATACGTGAATCGCTGAATGTTTGTTTGCTATGTGTAAATAATGAGGACTTGCATACCACCCTTAGCAACGATAGTATTATAGTTTGGACTCAGCACCTGATTGGTGCGGGGTTTGTTAAGGCTCGCGTATTAACTTTACGTGCGTGTTCGCTGTTGTGAACACGTATCGCGCATACTCCACCTCGCATTTGTGTTGGTTAGCTTATATCATTGTTGTTAGCATACTTAAATTCGCCTCTCTATGTGTCACATGCTGGTTATGCGTAAACGCTTTATCGCTATTATTATGCTATTAAACCTGTGTACTCACCTTTACTTATTGTATTGACTTGTATTTTAACGTATGTAATAGGTTGATGGATTACGCTGCAATTGGACTTAGGATTATCTTTAGAAACTTGTAATAAAAACCTAGTTGTCGAATTGTATTGTTTGAGAATGATGTAATCCGTATGACTTTTGATATGAATGTTTAGTTCGATTGTATGGGAAATTGGATGTTATTAAATATTGTCATATTAGTAGTCGTTGTGGAAATTCTTGAGCCCGCCCCCCGAACTTTCGGTCAATAGTGTTACGTATGTGTTTTTCGTATAGAAATTTTTAGGGATATATGTTTCCCCCCCCCCCCCCGGTTTTCGATGGCAAGCTTCGCCACTGACCAAGACGGGATGTAGTCCGAATTTAACTGCTTGTATACTCCTCCGAGTTTACGTATACTCCTCCGAGTTTATGCATTATTCCTGAATGTAACGCTTGAGTCCGAGTTTATGTGTTGCTTAAGTGAGTCCGAGTTTAGAGTTGTGTATTGATTGGATCCGAACTTGTATGTTAAACAACATGTTTCGAATTTATATACATGAGAGAAGTCCGAACTTATGTGAATGGGCATGTATTGTCCGAGTTTATCTATATATACGTGAAGAGTCCGAGTTTAAGCATGGGGGTCCGAGTTTGATTGTGTTAGTTGATGTCCGAACTTGACCCTAGAGTCCGAATATATATATATATATGTGTGTGTGTGTGTGTGTGTGTGTGTGTGTGTGTGTGTGTGTGTGTGTGTGTGTGTGGAGATGATCATTAGAAAACTAGTAAACTAACTAAAAAAGTCTAAAAACATACATTTTTTTTACAATTTTTTAATTAGAAACTAGAAAACTTTTTTTCAAAAATAGAATTGTACTACACATGTGCATTATATGTGTAGTGCACATGTGCATTATATGTATATGTTGAACATGTGCATTATATGCTTAAAGTTAGCTTTTGAGTTTAGTTTAGCTTTTAGGGTTAGGTTTTTTGGAGATTTATGATTAGTATTAGGTTTTTGGGTGTGGGGGGACGGGGGGTGCAGGTGGGGGGGTTTAGGTTTTTTTGGGGGGTGCAGGTGGGGGGTTTAGCTTTTTTGGGGTTTATGTTTACTGTTTAGTTTTAGGGTTTTTTTTTTTTTTTTGAGGGGTGAGGGTGGAGGGGTTTAGGCTTTTGGTGGGAGGATGGATTTAGGTTTTTGGGTGGTGGGGGTAGGGGGTTTAGGTTTTTGGGAGGTGTCGGTGGAGGTGGGTTAGGTGGTTTAAGCTTTTCCGTATTATTGCCCATGTGTAGTACAACTTTTTTTTTGAAAAAAAAAACTTTTTTTATATATTAATATTTGCGATTTTTAATAAAAAAAACTCAAAAAAAATTGACATGTTTTTTTGCTTTTTTAGTTAGTTTTTTTGTTTTCTCATTTAAACTAGTTTTCTCATGATCTATCCCCTATATATATATATATATATATATATATATATAAGGAGAGGATCATGAGAAAACTAGATATAAATGAGAAAATTAGAAAACTAACTAAAAAAACCAAAAAAAGCATAAAAAACATACAAATTTTTTTCTTTTTTTTTACAATTTTTTTTTAAAATCGCTGCATATTATGTATAAAAAAACTTTTTTTTTCAAAAAAAAAACTTGTACTGCACATGTGCACTATATGTGTAATGCACATGTGCATTATATGTATATGTTGCACCATGTGTATTATATGTTTTTTTTATTTTTTTTGAAGTTTTTTTATATAATATATATGGCGAATTTTTATAAAAAAATCAACAAAAAAATTAATATGTTTTTATGGCTTTTTTAGTTAGTTTTTTGGTTTTCTCATGATCCATACTAGTCATTTACCCGCGCGATGCGGCGTGAGTGGCAATGTACAATAGGATACTCGTTTACCGTTAGTTTATCAGTCGTCTCGTGAGATATTGTATAGTACTTAAGTTAGTTTTCTTATTCGTGATATGTTGTCACTGGTTTTTCTGTTAGTTTACCGATTCTTTAGTGATGTACTTTTATTATTTTTTTAGTTGTAGCTTTTGCGTGATCTATCTACAAGAAGAGTACAAAACAAGGAAGTAGATGTAATTAAAAACAAGAAGAGTACAAAAACAAGCAAGTAGCTGGACAAAACACCTAAAACAAAAACGGGGAATCTCTTGTATCTCTTCCTGTTTAGCAATACATCTGTTCGCTCATGACTTTCTTGTATCTTCTCCTCTACTGTACCATATTTTGACACATAAAAAAAATGTTAGAGCTTACATGTGTGTTAAAAAAGTAATTTAAAAAGTAACTCCTGGAAGCAATTAAGGCACAAAATCTACTAACTTACCTTTGTTTTGATACGAATGTGGTTCATTAATCACGCAATACTTCCTAGTAGACAATATTTGATGTGTAAACTCCGCGTTGTTTAAAATCTTTAGCGAGATGTACCAACACCTTCGTATTTTGTCTTGAAATGCCTCTTGATAACGCCACATAGATTTTGCCTGAGAAAATAATAAATCCGGTAGATAAATACCAACGTGCGGAATTGTTTGACCTTGAGCTTTATTAATCGTCATGGAAAAGCTAACTCGAATTGGAAGCCACTTCGTTTCTTTTTGTCCAAGTTGCTTCTTTTTTTGTCTAACTCACTTCCTTTTTTGTTTGTCAGTTTCGGGAATATCCCCATTCATAGGTCCGAGATCTACATCTATCAATTGAAAGGTCCGAACGATCCACAGTTTTTCTTTTTAGCTTGAATGGAAACATGTCATCTTCAGCAAGGGTTAGAGGGATTTTTTGGCAAAAAAAAAAAACACTCTTTTCTGGCATGTTGACCGACTGCATTTTCTGTATCAATAACATTTCGCATGAAACCTTTACATATCAACCGTGTGCCATTACATAGGCCATGTGATTGATCGATATTCCGTATCAATATTATTGGGCATCCAATTATTAAACGAAGATTATGAGGCGGCAAACCACCAACATTTAGCGAGTTTAAGAACTCGACCGGATAGAAGTTGTGCTGATCATCTTCAGTTTCGTCAAAACTGTAATTTTGATTAAAGATTTGGTATTTATCTTTGCACTTTGAATACAGAAATAATTAGTTTTAATGACATTATTATTTAACATTCATACGCTTAATATTCCTACCCCCGTAACACTTCAGTAGAAAATCTTACTACCATTTAACATTCTTACCCTTAACACTTAAGTGCTAGTTGCGGACAGATGGATGATGCTTTGACGACGATAATTTCAATAAATTCTGATACATGAATTAGATTTAATGCAATTGGAACTAAATTTTAAGGACTAAAACCAAAAATATAACAATATGCATTGTTTTCTTGTTAAATAATCGATTGAACTTTTCACAAATAACGTAGTTACAACTAAGTTTTTCATGCTCCTCTTTTCTTTTTGCCTTACCATTCATTTCCATGCCATCATTCATCATCACACGGAAGTAGAATGTTAAAAAATATTATATTTATGGTTATAGGTGGAAGTCAAACGTTTAAAAATATTATATTTATGGTTATCAAAATAATATATAATCGTTACTACAAAATATATCCGATCATCCCAGCCGTACGATCTACTGCGTCTTCAAACTTCAACATGCGATTTCGTCATACAAACTAACATGCGACTTTGATTTTCATACCATGCGATTTCATCATACCAACTAACATGCAATTTCATCGGTGCTTTTTTATAACGTGCGAATTTGCCTTAGCATACACTCGTACGTATTTAGCCTAATAACTTTATATCATGATCTTAATAACCTTTATAATTAAAGTTATATCTTATGTTTGATGCGTCACACTGAATATCAAGGAAAATTTTATGGAATAATTTGTAAAACTTGGCTATTTACCATGTCAAAGCAATATTTCGTTTACAACCATATCTAATATAATTTTCTATGTATTTTATTGAAGATACATGTTACTGTTATAGTGAAAGTTATTAACAAAAAAAATTAATAACACAACCATTTTATGCCAAGTGTTTGTATATATGAATATATATGCAAATTATATACTACCTCATTGTCAAAGTAAGCAACATACATTGCAGGTCAACCAAGCATTTTGACTCACTACATTCTTGAGGTATGTCAGTTAAAGTGGTTCCCATTTTGGTTAAAATTGACTGGGAAAAAAAGACAATGGTGCAATTGCTACAATAGGATTAAGGCTTGTTTTTTATATCCAACCTACCTAAGGACATTAGGGACAGTTCTAACTGAAAACAAACATCACAGAACTTAGCCCTTTTACCTTGGCTGCATGAACCTCAAGACCAATAGTCTTGATCTCACTTAAAACTGGTCTCAGCATACAAATCTTTTGATTTTTTTTTTCAAAAGCCACATTAGCTACTTGCATGAAGGCTATAACTTCCAAAAATTCAGTACCTATCTGCAAAAAGAAAATGAAGCAAAAAGCTTTAGATTCCAATTAACTAACTAACAATAATAACCATTTTTATTGTTATTGATCGTTACACGGGTTTCCTTGTTCACTTCTCTCACTGCTGCATGAAATATCTCCCAGAAAGAACCAGTTCAGGACCGTATGGGACAGTACCTATTCCGAGATCCCTAAAAACAAGGATAATGTTTTGAGCCAACTCATAACAACACAGGAAAACTATAGGGGCATTTGGATGCGCATCTGTTGTTTGAACTTATATGTTTGAGTGTTTGATACATCTGTTGTCCGAATGAGACTGCTGCATTGCATCCATGCCCTGCAAAAAAACATCCTCTGCCTGCTGAGATTAGTGCTCTATGTTTGCCAATTACTGGTAATTGTTGTTCCGCTAAAGGTTCTAGATGAGACATAAGCAGCTGCAAAACAACACAACATTAATGACTTCTTATCAAGAGTTAATGTCATCTTCTTTTATTTCAATTTGCACACATCAAATTCTAAACTAAAAACCTACTTTTCCCATGATCCACTTTGTAATCCACCATATGAACTATGGCATGCACTACCTAAACTTTCCCTGAAAATAATTCATACATTATAATAGTTGTTGTCCTAAGTATTCACTGGCATAAATCCCAAGTGGTCACAATAGCATATAACTGATGTAAAGTCACAAACATTTAAGTGTACAACCACAAGATTAAATTATACACCAAATACATATGATACATTCCATAGATGCTGAACAAATTAGTAACTTACATAGAGCTCGTCTCCACCACCAGCAATCCCCACTGCCACCATAAACTTCTCCCCTTATAGCTGCTCCAATCAATTTGTCGGAGTTTTGATTCAATGAGGCAATGATACAAATGACAAATCTTCGAAGCTTCATTGTACCGACAAAAACTTAGGGGTGCTAAACGGGTCGTGTTCGCGGGTTGGCGGGTTCAACCCGACCCGAACCCGAAAATTTTACACGAACCCGACCCGAACCCGAAAATCGTATCATGGGTTGACCCGAACACGACCCGTTTAACCCAAATTTTTTAATTTTCTTTTTCTGAAATTAATAAATTAAAACTAAAATTTACATAAAAACACAAATCTGTATAATAATATCGTATTTGAATTATAAAATATATGTTAATTTCTCCTTTTAAGTTATAATCATGCATAAAATACACATCCCGTTTAATTTATGAAATAAAATATACTGTAAAAAATATAATTTAGTATAAATGTGATAAACAGGTCAACCCGCCAACCCGACCCATTAACCTAAACGGGTTCACAGGTTCAACCTGAAACTGACCCGAACCCGTTTAAACTAAACCTAAACCCGCGAATTTCATGTTAGGTTCGTGTCGGGTTTCGGGTCGTGTCAGAAATTCACACCCCTATGAAAACTTCACAATCGTCACTTGCAATTTGTTTCGCCTAAAACCCGGTACTGCCGCCATCCATGGTTGCCTTCAACAAGTACCAGGTGAGAAGAAAAGAATAATAAAACTATCAATTTGTACCCGTATTTAAGGCAAGCGGGTCGACAAGCGCCTAAATTGTAATTATTTAAAAGTTTTTCTTGACTTATTAGCTCATTAAAAATCTCAAAATTTTGGACCAGAAGCGTCCAAGGTCTACCTGACAGACCCATCTTAACCTACGGCACAAGAGTTACATGCTTTGACCCGAATTAAATTGGTCCACTGTTCAAAATGGCCCGTTTTGACTTGAACCCATTCTAACATGTGACCCAACCCGACCGGTCCACTTTTTTTTGGGTAAAGGGTTACCCCGGTGATTTTATATATAAACAAACCAAAAACAAGTAGCATGGAAACACCCATACTAGTTCAAACATGGGAAATCCCCATGAATGTAAGCCAAAGAAAAAAAACACACTAAACTACCAAGAATATCGAAGACAAACTACTAGACAATAATCTAGAGAAACAAGAAAACTAATAAATAATCAGCCTTCTTCATCTTCCACTCTAGGAGTCAAATAATCATTTAAAGTACCTCAAGATGCTTTTTTGTTTGTAGTAGACGCAATGCATATGAACCTTGATTTCTGCATGCATGAAACATAAAGTTATCAGATGAGATGAATTTTAGTTTCATTTGTTGTCCGGTTCCAACAGTAATAGTATAAATTTAGTAGTATAGGCCTGAAGTTGCGCCTAAGCGCCTCGCCAGTCGCAGCGCATTTAGTGCGTCTCAAACGCCTAGGCGCACGTCTCGCACGCTATTGACAACAGAGGCTTCATGTCAATTGAACCGGATGAAACCAACCCAAGCCCATTGGGACCAGTGGCTCAACAACACCAACCAGTCCAGGTTGGCATCTCTAGTGTTTCACACACCAGCGGAAGAGTGGAACCTTTTCCAACATGAATTGTCCATATTAGTTATTCGAGCTGCTTTAGATGGTGTAGTGAACTCTGAACCAGCATCGCAGGTAGCATTTCTATCACCTAATCCTGCTCTTGTCCCTGAATTAACATTAGAAACAAATACTACTCAAATACTGAATTAGATTACCTTTTGACTTTATTTATAATCAAACCAACCATTACAATCTTGAATAACTTTAAGCATACAACTTACTGAATTGTTTTATTCAGAAAGCAAGAGAACAACCCACAAAATCAGTATATTTCTATGTTTTGTGCATAAGATTAACAAAGGTTCATTAAAAAAAGAACATAAAAACTTCAAATTATGACAAAACAAGTTCTATATTAAAATCCCACAAACAAAAGGCTTTATAGATGCATTCAACAAAGGCGAACATGAACTATAAAAGCACCAGACTTCAAATTATGGCTAGTGTGTTTATGTTCATACCTGCAGGTACCTGCTTATCTTTGTCCTAATTAGCTACAGCTGTAGGTGTTTTCCGGCCTAAAGAAGGAAGTGATAAATAAAAAAATTGTTCAAACAACTTGACAAAAGCTAAAAATTATCACAGTTACAACTAACTTCACTCGATGAAACTGCTGATGAACAAATCTGATAGTAAGCGTGCGAGATGTAACCCTAAAACAAAAGGCTGAGTGTAGAATAGGTGTAGGAACTAATCATCTGGGTCTGGTAAGCTACCGACTGATCCAATCAAAAATTAAGCATCACAATGGGGATTTCAACCTTCAAACAAGTTAAACAAAGTTTATAAATAAAAACTGTAATCATATCCGATTTCGTTAAATGAACCAAAAAAATTGGGCGGAATTTAGTGAGAAAATTGGCAGATCCGAAGAACCTCTTCGGTCCGCCTCATGCTTTTTTTAAAACCAAGATTCATGGAGATGAAAGCTTAATCTGGGAACCCTACAATACAATTACAACCAAACCCTTGATTTCAGAGATAATATTTCAAGAAAATTTCATTAAACAAATATTTCATAAACAGAGCAGATAATCTAATGAAAGAAAAGAGAATACCTTTATCCTCGTGGCCTCTACAACAAACCCAAAAGAGCGGATAAAAGCCAGAAAAAACCCCACTACCGGACATACCACAATGCTACAACATATGAAAGCGAGAACAAAATGAAATATACCTTCAAACTTCAAAACAGCAGCTCAAACTTGAACTCTTCTCAAACCCTAATCAGATGTGTTTTAAATATCACCCTTCATGTTCTTGATTCTTCACCAATCTTGTGAAATCTTCATCGATATGGTGAAATCGCCCTTCATGTTCTTGAATCGACAGAGAGAGAAAGGGGCGGCAGAGGTTCTTGAACAGCCAGAGGGTGAAATCACCCTTCATGTTCATGAAACGGCATCTGGTGAGAGCTCTGGCATGATGATCTTGAGTCACCGAGAGAGAGAAGGTCTGATGAAGTTTTGTGAGATGTGTGAGTTGTGAGAGAGAAAGGAATGGAAAGGTTGATCCGTGTGAACTGAATATCAGCCGTCCAGATCACAATCTATGTGACAAAGTGAAAGAAATGGATGGCTGAAGATGAACCAGTTGAAGGGTAAATTGTTTGTGTTTCTTGGTGCTTCAAGTGTTGTACATTGTGCATTGAGGGTGTTTTAAGTACATTGTCAAATTACCATTCGTATCCTTCCAATATGCGTATTATATATAGTACAGATATATCTGACCCTATGTACAAATCCGAGTTTTTATGTATCCGAGTTTACCTTACATGTAATGGCTTCGAGTTAACTACATGTTCCGAATTTATGTGTATTTGTGATTGGCCGAGTTTATGTGTTTATACACATGTTTAATTCTGAGTTTATTCATCATTATGAGAGTCCGGGTTTGTTGAAGCAAATGATGTATCCGAACTTGTATGTTTATGTGAAATCCGAACTTGTGTGCATATGTGATGTCCGTGTTTACTGATAATCATCACATCCGAGTCTCTTAAATCACTATATACTTGTCACCAACTAGAGAATTCACTATGTATGATAAAACATGTTAACCTGATCATTAAAACCCTGACAGTTAGGGATTACATCACCCTACTTACTACATACATACTTACATTTGAAATACCATAGGTTGCGTGTAACGGACCTAACACTTAACGCATAAAGACACGTTAACATAACCGGGCAAACTAAGGTGAGTTCTCTTGGGTTTTTGACATGTTTATCAAAGTCATTTTATTCATATAAAATGAAAAACGCAACGGAATAATTATTTAAAACATGTTACTTTTAAGATATAAACCCCATTTTATGTGTAAAACCAAAACCCGGATCCATATATGAATATGCATGCTATCAAAAACACAACCATATGGTGTTATAAAGAATACTACCTTCCAAGTAGCAAGAGATATGAAGAAGATGATGTTCTTGAATGGAAATCTTCAAAGGAGAAGACCTCAAGCTTGTATACCCCAAGCTTCCAACAAACACCTTACGTTGCTAGGATTTTTCACTTGTGAACACCTCTTGATCAACCAACATTTGGCCGAAAATTCTAGAGAGAATTTTAGTGTTCTTGCACTTGATTTTAATGATAGAAAGAATATGTATATAATAGTCTCTAATTCTCACCAAATCATCCATATATATAATCTCTTGTAAGATCTTTTCTTGGATTGTGTGAGATCTTGTAAGATTTGCAAGATATCCATATATCTTACATAATCTAATATTGGATTGTGTGAGATATTGTAAGATTTGCAAGATATCCATATATCTTACATAATCTTTTATAACGTTATTTAAACCCATTAAATAACAAAATAAAATATACTCTCAAATAAATTATCCATCTAATTTATTAGTTTCTCAAGTGCAATTTTTTAGAAAACCAATTTCTAAATATTCGAAGTGTTAATATTTATTTGTTTGATCTTATCATAAAAAAATATTATAAGTGTTTGTCTAGCTTGTTATTGGGTATGACCCGACTTGGATCATAACGTACTAGCCACATCAATTTAATATGTGTCTTGGGCATACCGATTCCAACAATCTCCCACTTGCACAAGATACATACAAGATTGATGCAAGTAGTAAATACCGCCTAACAACGGTTTACTACCCCTAATACGTATGACGAAGTTCCATTCAATAACATCATCCCCTTCAAGCCCTTTACTTGAACACGATTTAGGTGAATCAATCATTTATCCTTTCGTTACAGATGTCATGTCAAATCCAGAGACATAGAGTGATCATTCTCTGTTGATTTAACTTTAGCAGGCCTTAGACATCTTACTCTCAACGAATAAGAGGAACAAATCCATCTTGACTACATACGTCTCTCACAATCACCTTGTACCACACCTGAGCTTAGCCTTATGTACTGCCATGTTTCAGAACAGCGAAGAACTAAGTCAAAGTATAATATTTTGTGAATATCAAGACCCAATATGTATCTCGGGTCAGAGGATACTATGATATTCGCCTTTACTCAAAAATTACTTATGATCAATCATAAAGATTCCATGTAGTAATATTTGAGAGCAGGTCAGTCCAATATTTGTATCCCACAAATATCCTATGAACTTTGGCAGCAACACTTTGCTCTATATTCATACCCAATGAATATCCACAATCCGAGTTCGTAATAGTCTTACCTTCATATTTGTTCCCACAAATATGATCGACTACGGACATTTAGACTAATTAACTTATTCATGGATTTAAACATACTAAAATGGAACATGACTCAAAATGCCATAATCATTAAATGAGTTATAATAATAATTGTTTCGATATCCAAATACTAAATAGATCAAATCCAATCACTAGAATATCGAAGTCCTAGGGCACAAGTATGACCCTCATGTTTGGCCGTTCAAGGAGCTTCGTGAGAGGATCCGCAATGTTTTCATCGGTATGAACTTTGCGAATACATATCTTTCCCTTTTCAACTTCATCCCTTATGTAGTTGAATCTCCGCTCAATGTGCCTAGTCTTTTGATGTGCATGAGGTTCCTTAATTTGTGCAATCGCACCCTCGTTATCACAAAAGATCTCCAGGGGATCCTGAATGGTAGGGACTACCCCTAGGTCGGTGATGAATTCCTTCAACCATGCAGCTTCTTGCTGCCAATGAATCGACGATCTGATTCTGTAGTGGACAATGCTACAACATCCTGCTTCGAGCGCTCCTAAGAGACAGCAGCTCCATTCAAAATGAAGACATACCCAGATTGTGATCGAGAACCATCTCGGTTAGTTTACAAACTCGCATCCGTGTAAACCTTTACAACGAGTTCCTCTTTACCAGATCCATATATTAGAAACATATCCTTAGTCATTCTTAGGTATTTCAATATGCTTTTAACAGCCATCCAATGACTGTTACCTGGATTTTGCTGGTATCTACTTGTCATGCTTAAGGCGCATGACACGTCCGGTCTAGTGCATGTCATTGCATACATGATGGATCCTATAGCAGACGCATATGGGACTCCTTTCATTCTTTCTTGCTCATCCTTTGAGCTTGGACATTGAGACGCATTCAATATCGTTCCCTTTTGAATAGGTACCAAACCTTTCTTAGAGTTTTCCATCTTGAACCTTTTCAAGACTTTGTCAATGTATGCACTTTGGTTCAAACCTATCAAGCGCCTTGATCTATCCCTATAGATCTTTATTCCCAAAATATAGGCGGCTTCACCAAGATCCTTAATGGAAAACAACTTCCAAGCCAGGTTTTAACACCTTCCATTGTTGGAATATCATTTCCAAATAGTAGAATGTCATCGACATACAGTACTAGGAAAGGGATGATGCTCCCACGAGCCTTCTTATACACATAAGCTTCATCGGCGTTCTTGATGAATCCAAAATTCCTAATTTCTTCATCAAAACGATGATTCCAACTTCTAGATGCTTGTTTCAATCCATATATTGATTTCTTTAACTTGCATACTTTGTTAGGATGTTTAGATCGACAAAACCTTCAGGCGAACCATATAGACATCTTCATTAAGATATCTATTGAGGAAAGCGTTTTGACATCCATTTGCCAAATCTCATAATCGTAATATGCAGCTATGGCAAATAATATCCTAATTTACTTTAGCATCACCGCGGGCGAGAAGGTCTCATCATAATCAACCCCTTGAGTTTGAGTGAAACCTTTTGCTACAAGTCTCGCTTTATAAGTATCCAAGTTACCATGCATATCGGTTTTCTTCTTGAAAACCCACTTACTTTCAACTACTTTGGAGTTAAGAGGTGGTACAACCAATTCCCATACTTGGTTATCATACATGGATTGCATCTCTACGTTCATGGCTTCAAGCCATTTGTCACAATCGGATTGTGACATTGCATCATGGTATGTGGTTGGTTCATCCGAATCTACCACGTAGCATCCATCCATGAAAAATCCATATCTTTCGGGCGGATTACTAATTCTACCAGATCTGCGAACGTTTTGTGTGTATTCATCAACCACTTGATCCTCTTCAACAACCTCTTGTTGAGTGCTAGTATCAACCAAACATGTATCAGCTTGTGGTTCTTGATCCTCATCAAGTTCCACTGTTCTACTACTAGTTCCTTCCATAAGGAACTTAGCTTCCAAGAACTTACCCTTTTGAGCAACAAATACCTTTTGCTCTGTTGGATCGTAAAGGTAATATCCTATATCATCTTTAGGATATCCTACAAAGATACACTTAGTGGATCATACTTATATTTTTTTGGGGTGTATTGCTTCACATTAGCTTCACAACCCCATACCTTCAAATATGATAATGATGGAGCCCTTCCATGCCATATTTCAAAAGGTGTCTTATCCACTTTCTTGGTTGGGGCCATATTTAGTATACGGGTCACGGAGAGCAGAGCGTAACCCCAAAATGATAAAGGTAATGTGCTTCTAGCCATCATAGATCGAACCATATCCAATAGAGTTCGATTCCTCCTTTCAAACACACCATTATGTTATGGTGTTCCAGGTGGAGTAAGTTGTGAGATGATCCCACAACTCCTAAGATGATCTTGAAAAGCATCACTAAGGTATTCACCTCCTCTATCAGTGCGAAAGATTTTGATTGTTTTCTTGAGTTGATTTTCTACTTCACTTTTGAAGTCTTTGAACATTTCAAATGCTTCATCCTTGTGTCTTAGTAAATACGCATAACCATAACGACTATAGTCGTCGGTAAAAGTAATGAAGTATCTTTCACCATTACTAGACATTGGCTTAAAAGGACCACATACATCCGAATGTATGAAATCTAATAAATCCTTTGCCCTTTCAAAGGTGCCACTAAAGGGTGCCTTAGTCATTTTGCCTTGTAAACAAGATTCACATACATCAAATGAATCATCTTCATTTGTTTCCAAAAGACCATTCTTTCGAAGTGTCTGCATGCGATTTTTGTTTATATGTCCAAGGCGACAATGCCAAAGATAGGAATCACTCAAATCCATTTTGAGATTCTTGGTGGTTACTTGGTACATTGAGCTATCATATGATGTGTCATCATGAACTAATTCATAAATACCATTTAAAGGCATAGCTTTAAAGTAAAACACATCATGCATTGAAACATAAATGTCATGGTTAAAAAATTCGAAACTAAAACCATATTGTCTCAAAAGGGAAACTGAAATAATGTTCCTAGTCAAACTAGGAGCATACAAAACTATTTTCAAAATCACTTCCAAACCACTCGGAAGCTTCAACACATAGTCTCCTTGGGCTTCAACTTCAACTTTTGCTCTGCTGCCCATGAAGAGACTAGCGTCTCCCTTTTTATAATGTTTATTTCTTTTGAACCCCTGCAACAAATTGCAAATATGAGTTCCACATCCGGTATCTAGTACCCATGTGTTAGAAGAAATAACATTAAGCTCAACATGTATCATGAAGATTGTACGTGAGGTCTGCCCTGCATCCCTCTTGTTTTTCAACTCCTTGAGATAGGTTGGACAATTCCTTTTCCAATGTCCTATCTCTCCACACTCAAAGCATGGGTCGTTAGTAGCAACCTTTTGCTTCTTTTCCTTCGGTTTCGTGGGTTCAGCTTTAACCTTTCCTTTCCCTTTCCCTTTTCCTTTAACGTGGCCCTTCCTTTTGGCAAAACTTGCCTTGGAGTCGGGGTGGGGCCTCTTATTGTTGCCTCCCTCATTGATCATTAGAATGGTTAAAGCCTTTTTACCATGCCCGCCTTGGCAGTTTTGAGCATTGCATGAAGTTCACCAACGCTCCTGTCCCATCCGTTCATGTTATAATTCATTACAAAAGACTCAAACTTCTTTGTTAAAGAGTTGAGGATCAAAACCGTAGCCAACTCTTTAGAGACGGGACAATTGAGCCTTTCGAGGCAATCAATGTAGCTTTTCATCTTGAGGACATAAGGTGAGACCGATAGGGTTTCCTCCATTCGACATGCGTGAAGTGCCCGAACCGTTTTGAAGCGTTCTACCCTAACTTGTTGAAGGAACATTTCTTTCAATTGGGTAATCATGTCGTATGCCCCGTGATGTTCAAAATCCTTTTGAACCTCAGGAATCATAGTTCCCAACATGAGGCAAGAGGCTTGCATGGAGTCCTCGGTATACTTAACCCAATCGTTATAGGCTTCCACATCTTCCACGTTAGGTTCATTGGGAATAGGATCGTCCAACACATATGATATCTTTTCTTGCTTGAGAACGATTCTCAAGTTTCGATACCAATCCATGAAGTTGTTATGGTTGAGACGATCCTTTTCAAGGATGGTTCTTAGTGATAGGTTACGAAAGGTTTGGGTATTTGTGTTTGCATTGTTAGCGGCCATCTACAAAATTTTAACAAAGTTCAATTTTAGTATTTTCGATATTATTAAATCTTTAATCATTAATACCCTTTTATGTCTCATAGACAATTAATAATTAAAATCTAGAATCCAACATTACATTTAAATATTGGTTAGGTGACCTTTATCCCATTATTTAAATTAACAAGGTAGTCAACGTTTGACAATTGCAACCCTTTGCAATTTCTAGCCATATGGGATCGGTTAAACATCTTTATGTTTAGTTGGCATGTTTAATCCAATCAACAACTTTGTACGCCATGCTTTGGTGACCCTAATCACATGGTTTCCAAATCAAGTCGTCCTACTTACACACACATGTAAGTTTACACATACAAGTGGTTAGGTGATCTTTATCCCACAAATATGGTAAGCCTACCTCAAACACAAAAGTTCCTTCAAATGTGGTTAGGTGACCTTTATCCCACAAAGAATTCCCAAGTGATTCGAGTGTTGTGTAAAAGGATGGTGTTTGACTTATTTTATAAAAGGGATTTTAGTTTTTCAAAAAATTCTAGTTTTAGAAAACTTTATGTACCATACATTTGCATGCATTCAAATTCGTGGTACCTTAGTGAAAACCAATTTTCAAGGTTCTTTTAATAAACCCATTTTATTAAATCATTAACCTTTAATAAAACCTTTATTAACCACTTTAATGATTTTTAAAGAACCAATTTTATGCTTGTTGTTGTTTATTAGTTTGTCAAGTATCCATATCCATATATCATCCAAAAGACATAATAAAACAACCATACAAGCATAACACACAAAACAATAGGTGCATAACCATAGCCAACTATTTCCGACAACACTTGTTAGCCGAAACAAATGTGCCAAAAGGTCCTTCCTAAAGGGTGAATATTGACACAAGAAATGTGTCGTTGAACTCCCACTTGAACCCGCATCCAAATGCTTCAAGTCTTCCTTTTGATTTGTGATTTCTTCACTTTCTTTGGGCTTCCAAATGATCTTTAAATTCAGCTCCAAACTCCTTTGGGCTTCAAAAATGTGTTTTGATAATGGGGCTAAAATCCCGTTAAGAACTATGAAGTCCTTTAGGCCCAAAATTGGCTAAAACCAAAACGCATTTCGTGTGCATCTTCTTTTACAATAAAGTATCCTAATACATTTTTCTAGTAAAAGAAATGCAACTAATCTATTTACTTACATACCAAATGAAAATAAATAAATTACATATTTTTCAAATGGAAGAACAAATACATTAATTATTACAACCCATTGAAATAGTTAAATATAATTCACAAACACAATCATTCAACACATTTAAACACAAGGTCATGGCTAGGTTATGAACACCAAAATATACATCCACATATGTATATTATTCAAGAGCAAAAATGGTTCCCATTTATAACCCATATTTTTAGCGAAGAATGAAAACCGAAAAGTATGGGTTTTTGTCCAAACAAACAAATCATCCATATGATTTAATTTTTCAAGATTCCTTTATGCATGTAAGAAAATAATCTTGAAAAACAAAGGGAAAACCATGTTAAAATTTCGGCCATAGGGTTTCTTCAAACCCAAAACCCGAAATTTTCAAATCCTTTGAAGCATGCATTCATATAAGCGGATCTGATACCACTGTTGGGTTTTTGACATGTTTATTGAAGCCATTTTATCCATATTAAATGAAAAACGCAGCAGAATAATTATTTAAAACATGTTACTTTTAAGATATAAAACTCATTTTATGTGTAAAACCAAAACCTGGATCCATATATGAATATGCATGCTATCAAAAACACAACCATAGGGTGTTACAAGAATCCTATTTTCCAAGTAGCAAGAGATATGAAGAAGATAATGTTCTTGAATGGAAATCTTCAAAGGAGAAGACCTCAAGCTTGTATACCCCAAGCTTCCAACAAACACCTTATGTTGCTAGGATTTTTCACTTGTGAACACCTCTTGATCAACCAACCTCTAGCCGAAAATTCTAGAGAGAATTTTAGTGTTCTTGCACTTACTTTTAATGATAGAAAGAGTGTGTGTGTAAAAATCTCTAATTCTCACCAAATCATCCATATATATAATCTCTTGTAAGATCTTTTCTTGGATTGTGTGAGATCTTTTAAGATTTGCAAGATATCCATATATCTTACATAATCTAATCTTAGATTGTGTGAGATCTTGTAAGATTTGCAAGATATCCATATATCTTACATAATCTAATCTTGGATTGTGTGAGATCTTGTAAGATTTGCAAGATATCCATATATCTTACATAATATATTATAATGTTGTTTAAACCCATTAAATAACAAAATAAAATATACTCTTAAATAAATTATCCATCTAATTTATTAGTTTCTCAAGTGCAATTATTTAGAAAACCAATTTCTAAATATTCGAAGTGTTAATATTATTTGTTTGAACATATCATAAATAAATATTATAAGTATTTATCTAGCTTGTTATTGGGTATGACCCGACTTGGATCATAACGTACTAGCTACATCAATTTAATATGTGTCTTGGCATACCGATTCCAAATTCACTACTCTTTCACAAGCATGAGTCCCTGGGGGCCAAACTACTATTCCTTGGAGGAATATTTTTACAAATGTTGTAGTTTAATTTCGATGTTAGTTAATAAACTCAAACTCTATCATGAAAGTCCCTACTTACTACCGAACTAGTTGCCTTGGAGGTAACGGGGTATTAGTTGATAGCGCTATTAGGTTTGACAACCCTCACACCGTACCTGGGAGGACGAGCGTGAACTAATGACCTTAAACTTGTTGATTAATGGTGATAGACATTGATGAGGGCACCAAAAATAGAACAACCAATCGGTACCGAGTTTATTATTCGTAACATGTCTTCAAACTAAATACTTACTTGTTTTATGTTAAACAAAACTGTGAATTCGTCGGCTTTATCGGTGATACACTTGTTTTCTGCATGCTTGTAGGTCGTTAGATATCTGGCATGGGATCTTGCAGTCTGTGGAGTTGGAGTGTCATGGAACTACATGTTGAATTGCGAACATTAAGTAATTTTTTTATGAAACGTTTTGACTTCAATTGTTTGAGATTTTTACACTTGCTTCCGTTGAATAGATACTATTTTGAGTTGTTTAATTTAAAAGTCACTTTTCATGTTGGTTATGATGACTTTGTTTTATATTACCTATTGTTAGTTCGATATGATTAGTGGCTAGATCTTGGCACGTCACACGCCTCGCGATAAAACTCCCGCAAAGTGGAATTTGGGGGTGTGACAGTTTGGTATCAGAGCCATTGGTTATAGTGAACTAGGTTTTAAAAAGTTTTTGTAAAACCAAACTATAACCGAATTAGTTCTGAAGGCGACCATGACACTACGCTCCAGATTGCAAGGTTCGTCTGTTATTATCACATACATTATACATTTAGCATGTACATATGCATTTCACTGCATATAGACACACACACACAACACTATGGTACGATTTCATGTGTTACTTACCTATGCTATGACGGATCATTATCATGGCATTACTTCTAGATCTTTTATGATATCTATCGTTTTCACAACACTCACCTTGACATTCAAATCCGAGGATCTCTTAACACAAGTTAGGAGGAATTGGGGTAAACATGCAAATCGAATTATCATTACGGGTGCACATATAATAATATTTAGGGGTGCATGTGAGTCCAGTGAGACCAAGCGTGTGTAAAGGGATTCTAACCCGTTATTCGACATAATTGGGGATTCAGATAATCCATAGGAGCCACAGCGATGGTGGACTCCTACCTAATCTTGAACAATACTCTATCTTTTCTTGTATACTTATGCGGAATATGGAAATAATATGCACTACATATTTTTTTCTCATGTTGGTACCTTGTGGATGCAGAATCATGAGTGGACGTGGTGGTGGTAACATGACTCAGGCCCAGATTCAGGCTCTAATCACTGCACGGGTTACCGAAGCTCTGGCAGCGACAACCTCCTCATCTTCGTGCTTGTACCTTTAAGACTTTCATGGATTGCAAGCCTCACTCCTTTAATGGGACAGAAGGAGCAACGGGCCCTCTCCACTGGATTGAGAAGATAGAATCTGTTTTCGAGATGTGCGAGTGTCCCGCCAACAACCGTGTCAAGTACGCGACTAGGACGCTGGAAGGCAACGCGCTCTCATGGTGGAATGCACAGGTCCATATGCTTGGGTTTGCAGCTGCTAATGCTACCCCGTGGAATGATTTCAAGAATCCGATAAGGGAAGAATACTGTTACAGGGATGATATTCAAAAACTGAAAGTGGAGTATTACAACCTCAAGATGATTGGATATGAGATCGAAGCTTACACGAAGAGATCCAACGATTTAGCTGGTCTTTGTCCGAACATGTCCGAGCCTGCTTACAAACGTATTGAGCTGTACCTCAAGGGTCTAGTTCCTGAGATCTAGAGCTTGGTTACTTCAGCTAACCTTCCCACGATTCAACAAGTGATACGATTGGCGCATCGTCTCACGCACCAAGCTGTCGCGCAGAACAAGCTACCCAAGCGAAACACTACTGTTGCTGACACCTCAAACGACCACAAATGTAAGTGGAATGAGTCAAAAAAAGCCTCCAACACTAGCCAACAACATAAGAAGACTGACAACAACAACAACTACAACCAGTCTTCTGCTACTAACCAGAATCAGGGTTCATACGGGGGGAAACAGCCAAAGTGCAACAAGTGTAAGTACCATCATCGTGGGCAGTGCACCCGAACATGTCACGGATGCGACAAGGTGGGTCACATGGCTAAGGATTACAGGGCCTCATTCCCGAAGCAACAGCAGCAACCGCAACAACAACAGAGGTAGTAGCCACAACAGCATCAAGGTAACCGAAAGAGCTGTTTTCAGTGTGGAAGTGAGGATCACTTCAAGAAGGATTGCCCACAATTGAACCAGAATGCCAACAACGCAGGGAACAACAACAACATCAGGAATAATTATAACAATAACAACAACAGGGGAAATGGTGCTCACGGGAGAGCATTTACGATTGGTGCGGGTGACGCAAGGAATGATAACAACATTGTGACCGGTACGTTTTCTGTGAACAAACTCTTCGCTTCTGTTTTGTTCGATTCTGGTGCCAATTGGAGTTACGTGTCCCTAAAATTCAGTAGAATGTTAGGATCGGCTCCAACCCCTCTTAACACTGGACACATCATAGAATTGGCAGATGGGCAGTCGATTGAAGTATCTCATGTCCACGTGGGGTGCAAACTCGACCTTTTAGGTCAAGTGTTTGACATTGATCTTCTCCTTGTTACACTTGGTAGCTTTGATATAGTTATTGGTATGGACTGGTTGACCAAACAATGAGCTGAAATTCTCTGTAAAGAGAAAATCTTTTGCATTCCTCTTCCTAGTGGGGATTTCCTATCTGTTCGAGGCCATCAGAGTGGTGCTATGGTTGGTATCATTTCATCTATGAAAGCCCAAAAGTGCTTATGGAAGGGCCATCCAGCTATTCTAGCCCTTTTTACCGATAATCAACGCAAGGAGAAGAAGATCGAAGACATTACAGTTGTTCGTGACTTTTCTGATGTCTTTCCCGAAGAACTCCCAGGACTACCCCCACATCCACAGGTGGAATTCCAGATTCAACTTACTCCGGGAGCAGCTCCGATTGCTCGTGCTCCTTATCGTCTTGCACCTTGAGAGTTGCAAGAACTGTCCAATCAACTTCTGAAACTGTTGGATAGAGGTTTTATCCGACCTAGTTCTTCGCCGTAGGGAGCCCTGGTCTTATTTGTGAAGAAGAAAGACGGATCTTTTTGCATGTGTATCGACTACCGTGAACTCAACAAGGTGACGGTCAAGAATCGTTATCCTCTTCCCCGTATTGATGATCTGTTTGACTAGTTGCAAGGGTCAAGCTGTTGGTGCATATGTTTGTTGCCTACGTCATTATGTATCGGGTCTGAGTGAATAGGGCTTAATCTGTTAGAATCTAGGCATATTTAAGTGTTTAGGAGGTCAAGTTCGCTTGAGAAAGGTTTTGAGAAGTCAAGTTCGCCCGAACTTCTATCCTCACCAGCGAACTTCCTCACCTATAAATAGGTGCCTTGGTTATTTCATTTGTAACTTGGAGAGATTTTGGCACAGAGACGACGAAGCTCTGCCGGATCCGGTTCTCGAATGTATTGAACTTTAGATCAATGATAACAACATTTAAATGAGTAATTCTTGTTATTTGGTTAACTTGTCATCAGTTTCCGCCTAATCGGACAATAGATAACAAATTTAGGTTCCCTTGCTAATCGTGGACGTTCCTACAAGTGGTATCAGAGCCTGGATACCTAAATTTGCTGGAATCAAGACCAGAATTTCTCTTATTCATCTCCATTCTTGTCACACCCCGACCCGCAGCGGAATAAGAGTCGGGGCATAATTGGGTTATCACCAAAGCTCATGACATTTACTAATATGTTTCATATTTAATGAAGTCAAAGTTACATTTCCAAATATCCAAACATGTTCATTCAATACAAAGAAATAAACCCAACATAACAATCCCATCTCTAAATCGTTTTATTCTTCTAGTCCAAGTCCTATGTGTTCCTAGCTGCTGCTGGTTCACCTGTATCATGTGTAAAATGGGGGTTTTTGGGTCAACATAAGTTGGCGAGTGAACCTTATTAGATAAACATTTATAAATGAATTAATCGTTAGTTTATCAATGAAAATTTGTGCATAATCATAGATGAGCAAATGTAAATAATCAAGCAATGGCAAATAGCAGTCACAACTATAACATACAATAACATATGACAGCATACATGAACATACCAACATCATACTGTAAATAACATAAATGAAACTGTGCGATCAAGGCTCAATCAAACGGAGCCGATCGTATTGCATGTACTGAAAATGAAAATGTCTGTGCGATCAAGGCTCAATCAAACGGAGCCGATTGTATGTGGGCACGCCAGGTTCAACCTCATAATGAAATGGGGAACATGCTCAACGCTCATAATGTAATGGGGAGCGGCGGCCTATGAAATTGCATGTACTAAAAATAATAAACTTGCATCCAACAATAACAACACAACAGGAAACAAACTGTATACACTAGTTCATGATATGATGTATGCACAATGGTTTAAGTATAATATATATATCAAGACACATGATACACCCCAAAACGTGATTAAAACGGGGAATTTGTAAAGATTCACTCACATTGGGTGCGTTGGATTGGAGATGGTGAGATGCGCACGAATTAGATGAGCGGAACAACGAGAAATACTAACCTAAATATAACGGAAAAATATATTAAACGAGTGGATTTTATTAAGGATTTTAATGAAATTTTTTAGATATATTTTTGTGAGTTTATGGCTATTTTCTATCTTTAAAAATGTTATTTTTAAGTATTTTTAATTGATTTTTAAATTAAATTTAATAAATAAGAATATAAAAAAATTTGTTTATTTAGCGTTGACCGTTGACCGTTGACCGGTTCGGTCAGCGTATTAGTTTGCGCCGGGTGAGGCTCGAACCGGTGACCTCCCGTACGCGTGCACGCAGCTCTACCAACTGAGCTACGTGTCTAACCCGAAATAATCTTGTTTTTATTTATACTTATACACTTATTCAGTTTAACCGAAATTCTCTTTAATTTCAAAAACATTTTAATTCAACGGACCGGTGCAAGTGACGGGTTTCGAACGCGCGACGTATGGTTCATGTTGCACACAGTCCACCGCTGGACTGTGTGTCTAACCCGGTTATTATCTCGGTTTTTATTATACTTAACAACTAACTGAGTTAACCCGGTTTAGTTTTTAATCAAAAAGGCATTTTATTACACAAGGTGTGGGTGTAGCAGGGATCGAACTCGGGACGTGTGTGGTTTTTGTTTGCACACAGTCCACCACTGGACTGTGTGTCTAACCCGTTTATAATTCCGATTTTAATTAATCTTATGTCATCTCTGAACTCGTCTTCTTCATTACAAACACAGACATCAATCAAAACAACTGATGCGCGAAAAATTTAGTTAATGAACATGATGTCCAGTTTGAATGCATTGAACCGAAAAGTTTGGGGAAAGAAGATACCGAACAGATCGTCCTCTTCAGAGAATCCGGCGAAGCTCGTCGGCTCTGTTTTTGGAACTTTCGGCTGTGAGAATCAATTAACAGGTTTAAGGGATTAGATGTGAAATTGAACTAATGAGTATTGATTATCAGCACGTTGGAATGAGCATACCGGTAATCAACGAGTTTCCGACAATTCCAGAAGTTTTCCGGCGAAAACAGAAAGTTCAGCAATGTCGTCTGTGGTTGATTATGAGCGATGGGTTAATGTTAGTAAGGTTCTAACAATTGATTGAAACAGTAAAGTAGAGGTATTTACCGGTTTGAGTTGAATACGGTTTTCCGGCGACTTTTGCAGAAAATTCCGGCGAGCTGAATTAGGCATTCTGATGGTCTGAAAATGCGACGAAAATGAAATGGAGTATTGGTATGATATCTCTGAGTCGCGAGAGTGGTCTGAAGTTTAAGAACTCTGGACTTGATGATTTTTCGGTTTTAAAAACCGATAATGATGAGGCTTTAAGTTTAATCAATTTTCGATTTGATTAAAAACCATCGGTGCATCGGTTATAAACTGAATGTGTGAATAAACAACGAATTGACGATTGGTTTACCGATTACCGTTTCTCAGATAGCGCAACCGGTTTTAACTGGGTTTGTGTATAAATTTCGTTTGTGTTTCTAGAGTTAGCAGAAAACACAATGTGGCGGAGTGGTCTTGTGAGTGAGTGTTAAGTTGCCGAAGTGTGTCTTGGCTGACCCGGGTTCGAGTCCCGGCAGCATCATAATTTTTTTATTTATTTTATTTTAACTTTTTATCAAATATAATTTTTATAGTTTAGTTTATTTATTAATTATGTATTGTTTTAAATCAAAATAATCATAAATATTCGACGTAACTTTTATAACTTGATATTCGATTACAAAACGGAGCGGGTTTTGAAAACCCGATTTTTACAAATGTTACAGTATCCCCTACTTTTAGGAATTTCGTCCCGAAATTTAAGTAGTTGAAGTAGTAGGAAAAAGATGCGGGTATTTTTCACGCATTGAGTCTTCACGTTCCCAAGTAAACTCAGGTCCCCGTTTCGACTCCCAGCGTACCCTAACAATTGGAATGCGACTTCGTCGAAGACGTTTCTCCCCGTAGTCCATGATCTCCACTGGTCTTTCAATAAAATGCATAGATTCATCAATCTGAATATCTTCCAGCGGAATATGGAGATTCTCATCAGCGAGGCACTTCTTCAAGTTCGACACGTGGAATGTGGGATGAATCCTGTTGAGTTCTCCCGGTAGGTCAAGCTTGTATGCTACAGGACCTACTCTTTCGAGTATCTTGAAAGGTCCTACGTAACGAGGTGCTAGCTTCCCCTTTTGACCAAAACGAACTACTCCCTTCCACGGTGATACTTCTAAAAGCACATGATCACCAATGTTATACTCTAAGGGCTTCCGTTGTTTATCTGCATAACTCTTTTGACGACTTTGAGCTGCTAGAAGATTGTTTCGAATTTGATGAATCTTGTCTGTGGTTTCTTGGATCAATTCTGGACCAGTAATTTGTGCTTCCCCAATTTCGTGCCAACATACAGGAGATCGGCACTTACGACCATATAAGGCTTCAAAAGGTGCCATGCCGATGCTCGAATGATAGCTGTTGTTGTACGAAAATTCAACTAATGGTAGGTGGGCGTCCCAATTTCCCTTGAAGTCTATGACACATGCTCTAAGCATATCTTCAAGAGTTTGAATGGTGCGCTCAGACTGTCCATCAGTTTGAGGATGATAGGCGGTACTGAGATCTAATCGTGTGCCCATAGCGGATTGTACTGCTTGCCATGTTCGTGAGGTGAAACGACCATCACGATCAGAAATAATACTTAACGGTACCCCATGTCGACTTACGATTTCGTTGATATAAATACATGCAAGCTTTTCGTTTTTGAAATCTTCACGGATAGGAATAAAGTGAGCTGATTTTGTAAGTCGGTCTATAATTACCCATATTGTGTCATACCCACCAGAAGTGCGAGGTAACCCGGTAATGAAATCCATGGTTATATTTTCCCACTTCCATACAGGTATTTCCGGTTGGACTAGAAGTCCTGAGGGTCTTTGGTGTTCAGCCTTCACCTTGGAACATGTGAGACACTTGGAAACAAAAACGGCAATATCCTTCTTCATTCCAGGCCACCAATAGGTGTATCGTAGGTCTTGATACATCTTATCGGCTCCTGGGTGTATAGAATATCGCGTTTTGTGAGCTTCATTCATAAGAGTTTCACGAAGATTGTTGTGGTTAGGAATCCAGATACGATCTAGGTAATACAGAATACCGTCTGATTTAGTTTCAAGTTTTAGCTCGGCTCCACAGGACATCTCCTTTCGTACATCTTCTTCTGTTACTGAAACGTGTTGGGCTTCTCGAATTTGATCTTTAATGTCGGTTATAATTTGCGAACATAGAAGATGAATGGAGTTCGCATAACCCTTTCGACTAAGTGCATCAGCCACCACATTTGCTTTACCAGGGTGGTATCTAATTTCACAGTCGTAATCATTCAGAAGTTCGACCCATCTTCGTTGCCTCATGTTTAACTCTTTTTGATTGAAGATATTTGAAGACTCTTGTGGTCAGTGTATATTTCACACTTAGTACCATAGAGATAATGTCTCCATATCTTAAGAGCGAATACAACGGCTCCAAGTTCTAGGTCATGAGTGGTGTAGTTCTTTTCATGCGTCTTGAGTTGTCTCGAGGCATAAGCTATGACTTTTCCTCTTTGCATGAGAACGCAGCCTAATCCTTGCCCTGACGCGTCGCAATAGACTACAAAATCATCACAACCTTCTGGAAGAGTGAGGATTGGTGCGTCACAAAGTTTTTGTTTAAGAGTTTGAAAAGCTTCTTCTTGCTTGGGTCCCCATACGAAAGGTTTTCCCTTATGAGTTAAAGCCGTGAGTGGTACAGCAATGCGAGAGAAGTTTGAAATGAACCGACGATAATAGCCAGCTAGTCCAAGAAAAGATCTTACTTCAGTTGGTGTACGTGGAGCTTGCCATTCTTGAACTGCTTTGATCTTTGAAGGGTCAACATGTATTCCCTTGTCATTGACTACATGCCCGAGGAATTGCACCTCTTTTAACCAGAATTCACATTTGGAGAACTTGGCATAAAGCTTTTCCTTTTCTAGAAGTGCAAGAACGAGTCGAAGATGACGCTCATGATCAGCTTTAGATTTTGAATAAATAAGAATATCGTCGATGAAGACTATAACAAATCGATCAAGATAAGGTTTGCAGACTCTGTTCATTAGGTCCATGAAGACAGCTGTGCGTTGGTTAATCCAAATGGCATAACCATGAATTCATAGTGGCCATAACGAGTTCGAAAAGCAGTCTTAGGGACGTCTTCTTCATGCACTCTAAGTTGATGATAGCCAGATCGAAGATCGATTTTTGAAAAGCAGCTGGCACCTTGTAGTTGGTCAAGAAGATCATCAATGCAAGGTAAAGGATAGCGATTCTTAATGGTTAACTTGTTGAGCTCTCTGTAGTCGATGCACATACGAAAAGATCCATCTTTCTTCTTTACAAAAAGGACAGGTGCACCCCAAGGCGACGAGCTAGGACGTATGAATCCCTTGTCAGTCAACTCTTGCAATTGACTGGCTAGCTCTTGCATTTCAGAGGGGGCTAACCTATATGGAGACTTTGCAACTGGTGTAGCACCAGGTATAAGATCAATACGGAATTCGACGTCTCTAACTGGAGGAAGTCCTGAAATGTCGTCAGGAAAAACTTGGGGAAAGTCTTTTACTACAGGAATGTCTTCAAGTTTCTTCTCCATGGTTCCCTTTTTGATGATATGAGCTAAAAACGCGACATAATTCTTGCGAAGATATTTTTGAGCTTGAAGACAAGACATTAAGCTAAGCCCTTTCGACGAGGTTTCTCCAATGATTCGAAGAGTCTGACCGTTTGAAAGAGGAATACGAATAAATTTTTCACGACATACAACTTCCGCCTGATGTTGACTGAGCCAATCCATACCGATTATGATGTCAAAACTTCCCAGCTTCATAGGAATAAGGTCGACTGAGAAATCGTGGTCGTTTAAGGTGAGTGTACAGTTGCGTAAAATAGAGTCTAATGAAACTGGTTTCCCGTCCGCAACTTCTACCGTTATGGATTCCGTGAGCTTATCCCGATTTTTGCTTAAGATATGTTCAAATTCTAAAGACACAAAACTTCTATCCGCACCAGTATCAAATAACATAGAGGCATATCTACCATTTATAAGGAACGTACCGTTGACCACATTGCCGTCAGCTCTGGCCTGGTTAGTGTTGATATTGAAAGCTCTCCCTCTTACAGGTGGGAGGGGACTTGGTTGCTTGGTTACGGTTGGCTTGGGCCTGAGCATGAATAATATTAACCAACCTTGGACAAGTGTTTCGGAAATGGCTTGGGTCGCCACAATTATAGCAAGCCCGCATTGGTTGACCCATAGGATAATTGGGCTGGTAATATGTTTGGGCTAAATGTTGAGTGGGTGGTAGTAGGGGTTGTTGGCCTTGGCTCATTATTTGTTGATGGGTTTGGGTTATAGGTTGATGGCGGTTCGTTCGTTGAGGCATGCGGCAAGTTTGAACATTATGACCCGCGCGACCGCAGCTGGTGCAATATTGACAAGGATGATCAGGGGAATGGTGATATTGGCAACGGTTACATTTTGGTAACGGGCCTGTGTAGGGTCTTCTGTATGGTGTGGGTGAAGGAGTGACTTGAGTAATGGGTGCAGCCGGAATAGCGGAGTTGGTTTGAGTAACTGCAAAATTTCTGGTGTTGCGCTTCCTCTTATTAGCGAACTTAGAGGAAGGAATGGGGTGGTTTGAAGTTTGTCCCTCAACAGGGGCTTTCTTCTTCTCTTCTTTGAACTTCCGTTGCGAATTCGGTTTTCGGTCAGTTCAGTTGCTAACTCCATAGCAGCTTCAAGTGTTACTAGTGAAACGCTAGAACTGAATCTTGGATTTTCGAGGGAAGTCCTCGAATATAGTGCTCGATCAGACGATAGGTTGGGGTGAACAAATTTGGAACCATTTGGTTCAACTCCAAGAACCTCTTGTTATATGTAGTGTGATCACCCTCCTTTTGCTTTAGAGAATGAAATTCGTCCTCCAGCTTTTTAATTTCACTTCTAGGACAGAAACGCCTAGTCATGATTTCCCTTAACTCCTCCCAAGTTAAGGCCATCGCATCTTCAGTTCCCCTCTTCCCTTTCTCAGTATTCCACCAAGTGAGAGCTACCCCAAATAGTCTCCCGGTGACGTATCTAACCTTGCGATCCTCAGGACAATCGCAGTTTAGAAAGGTGTTTTCCATCTCCTCGAACCAATGTAGGAGAGCAGTGACACCCTCGGTCCCTTCAAATTTAGGAGGATCACAGGACTTAAAATGTTTGTAAGAGCACTTGCTGGTAGGAGGGTTGTCGATGTTCTGGTCCTGTTGTTGGGGTGGGTTAGTAGGATTTGTAGCAAGGGCTTGTTGTACTTGGACCACAATGTCAGGCAGTATCGTGGCCATTTGTTTCGCGATCTGAGTGGCAAAACGTTCCTGAGACCTTCCCGATCTTTTACCCCTTCGTTGCTGTCTAGACGACATCTACAAGATCATAAAATGAGAAGATTGTGAGTTTATGGTGTCTTTTTAGGTGTCATGTGTCTTTAAGAAAATGAAAATAACATAAATATCAATAATACAACTACATCCATAGGATGTCTTGGGTTCGCTCATGTTGGGCCTCAAATGTCCCCCATACCTTCACCTACATAGTCATGTGGGCCCCCATGGCTATTGGCTTGGTAGGATTCACATTAGTATTGGCAATTTAACACTCGCATCCCCCGAATGCAAACCACAAAATATGTTCATGAGATGTTTGGTCGGAACGTGTCCAGGTGTAGACATAATGACAACTTAAAGTGGGATTAGCTCACACGACGTTTGGTATAGCATGCTTTGGCCTAATAGGTACTTCGTACTCTCATCGTTAGTCCCCAGGTAGGCAAACTGGTCCTTTATTTTGGATTTTTACGAATGCCAGCCTAGACAGGACGTTCCGACTACCGGTACTGGTACCCTTCCAGTTACTACATGCCCGTCATGAGAACTCACTTTGATGAGATTTGAAAACACGAAAATCATTGTAAAAGAAATCATGATGTGGTGTGTGCTTTCATGGATGTGATATGTTATGAGCATACGATTCATGATAGGCATTATATGATAATACATACTTATGAACATGCTTGCACAATATCAAATGTAACATTTAACATAAAACATATAAACATCATGAAATTTGGCATGTAACACACAAAAATCTTAATAGTTTCTAATCGACTATAGTATAGGCTCTAAGGGTCTAATAACCTATCCTATATCCCTATAGTCATGGCTCTGATACCAATTGTCACACCCCGACCCGCAGCGGAATAAGAGTCGGGGCATAATTGGGTTATCACCAAAGCTCATGACATTTACTAATATGTTTCATATTTAATGAAGTCAAAGTTACATTTCCAAATATCCAAACATGTTCATTCAATACAAAGAAAATAAACCCAACATAACAATCCCATCTCTAAATCGTTTTATTCTTCTAGTCCAAGTCCTATGTGTTCCTAGCTGCTGCTGGTTCACCTGTATCATGTGTAAAATGGGGGTTTTTGGGTCAACATAAGTTGGCGAGTGAACCTTATTAGATAAACATTTATAAATGAATTAATCGTTAGTTTATCAATGAAAATTTGTGCATAATCATAGATGAGCAAATGTAAATAATCAAGCAATGGCAAATAGCAGTCACAACTATAACATACAATAACATATGACAGCATACATGAACATACCAACATCATACTGTAAATAACATAAATGAAACTGTGCGATCAAGGCTCAATCAAACGGAGCCGATCGTATTGCATGTACTGAAAATGAAAATGTCTGTGCGATCAAGGCTCAATCAAACGGAGCCGATCGTATGTGGGCACGCCAGGTTCAACCTCATAATGAAATGGGGAACATGCTCAACGCTCATAATGTAATGGGGAGCGGCGGCCTATGAAATTGCATGTACTAAAAATAATAAACTTGCATCCAACAATAACAACACAACAGGAAACAAACTGTATACACTAGTTCATGATATGATGTATGCACAATGGTTTAAGTATAATATATATATCAAGACACATGATACACCCCAAAACGTGATTAAAACGGGGAATTTGTAAAGATTCACTCACATTGGGTGCGTTGGATTGGAGATGGTGAGATGCGCACGAATTAGATGAGCGGAACAACGAGAAATACTAACCTAAATATAACGGAAAAATATATTAAACGAGTGGATTTTATTAAGGATTTTAATGAAATTTTTTAGATATATTTTTGTGAGTTTATGGCTATTTTCTATCTTTAAAAATGTTATTTTTAAGTATTTTTAATTGATTTTTAAATTAAATTTAATAAATAAGAATATAAAAAAATTTGTTTATTTAGCGTTGACCGTTGACCGGTTCGGTCAGCGTATTAGTTTGCGCCGGGTGAGGCTCGAACCGGTGACCTCCCGTACGCGTGCACGCAGCTCTACCAACTGAGCTACGTGTCTAACCCGAAATAATCTTGTTTTTATTTATACTTATACACTTATTCAGTTTAACCGAAATTCTCTTTAATTTCAAAAACATTTTAATTCAACGGACCGGTGCAAGTGACGGGTTTCGAACGCGCGACATATGGTTCATGTTGCACACAGTCCACCGCGGGACTGTGTGTCTAACCCGGTTATTATCTCGGTTTTTATTATACTTAACAACTAACTGAGTTAACCCGGTTTAGTTTTTAATCAAAAAGGCATTTTATTACACAAGGTGTGCGTGTAGCAAGGATCGAACTCGGGACGTGTATGGTTTTTGTTTGCACACAGTCCACCGCTGGACTGTGTGTCTAACCCGTTTATAATTCCGATTTTAATTAATCTTATGTCATCTCTGAACTCGTCTTCTTCATTACAAACACAGACATCAATCAAAACAACTGATGCGCGATTAATTTAGTTAATGAACATGATGTCCAGTTTGAATGCATTGAACCGAAAAGTTTGGGGAAAGAAGATACCGAACAGATCGTCTTCTTCAGAGAATCCGGCGAAGCTCGTCGGCTCTGTTTTTGGAACTTTCGGCTGTGAGAATCAATTAACAGGTTTAAGGGATTAGATGTGAAATTGAACTAATGAGTATTGATTATCAGCACGTTGGAATGAGCATACCGGTAATCAACGAGTTTCCGACAATTCCAGAAGTTTTCCGGCGAAAACAGAAAGTCCAGCAATGTCGTCTGTGGTTGATTATGAGCGATGGGTTAATGTTAGTAAGGTTCTAACAATTGATTGAAACAGTAAAGTAGAGGTATTTTACCGGATTGAGTTGAATACGGTTTTCCGGCGACTTTTGCAGAAAATTCCGGCGAGCTGAATTAGGCATTCTGATGGTCTGAAAATGCGACGAAAATGAAATGGAGTATTGGTATGATATCTCTGAGTCGCGAGAGTGGTCTGAAGTTTGAAGAACTCTGGACTTGATGATTTTTCGGTTTTAAAAACCAATAATGATGAGGCTTTAAGTTTAATCAATTTCTGATTTGATTAAAAACCGTCGGTGCATCGGTTATAAACTGAATGTGTGAATAAACAACGAATTGACGATTGGTTTACCGATTACCGTTTCTCAGATAGCGCAACCGGTTTTAACTGGGTTTGTGTATAAATTTCGTTTGTGTTTCTAGAGTTAGCAGAAAACACAATGTGGCGGAGTGGTCTTGTGAGTGAGTGTTAAGTTGCTGAAGTGTGTCTTGGCTGACCCGGGTTCGAGTCCCGGCAGCATCATAATTTTTTTATTTATTTTATTTTAACTTTTTATCAAATATAATTTTTATAGTTTAGTTTATTTATTAATTATGTATTGTTTTAAATCAAAATAATCATAAATATTCGACGTAACTTTTATAACTTGATATTCGATTACAAAACGGAGCGGGTTTTGAAAACCCGATTTTTACAAATGTTACAATTCTATCATTTTTCTTAACATTTTCACATATTTAATGATTTCATCGACAAAATCAGCTAAAAAATGAGTATGTCATGTAAAATACAATTGTGGTAAACCCCTGAGAGTTTGGACATCAAATTCAAACGAATTGATATAAAAAAGTTGGAAAAACCATGTTTTAGAAACAAGTGTCAGCCGAACTTAACATCAAGTTCGACCGAACTTGAGTAAAGTCTCACTGATTTTAATCAAGTTCGACCGAACTTGATAAAATTTTCAAGGATTTTGTGATAAGATCGCTCGAACTTGAAGGAAATTCCAATATTTTTGATCAAGTTCGACCGAACTTGATCAAATCTCATTGAATTTTTGCCACAAGTTCGCCCGAACTTGAGAACCTTCTTGATAGATCACATAAGTTCGACCGAACTTACTGTTTTTCTTGAATCTTTCTCAACAAGTCCACTCGAAGTAAAATTTTTCTCAAAATACACATCAAGTTCGACCGGAACTTGAGTGATTGTGATAAAATTTGGAATTCATCATATAAGTTCGACCGAACTTGTGAAAAATTGAAATCAAAAGCTGATTTTTATTCAAGTTCGATCGAACTTGTTTGTTTCTAATCAAGTTTCGAGTGTTTTTGATCGTATTCTCATATAAGTCTTCAGATTGTCAAAATGGAAGATTTCCACAACGTGTTTGTTTCACAAATGGCTTCTTCATCAAATGCTAATGTTCTTGCGGCAAACTAGATGAATATCGACAACGAAATGAGTACTACGTCGAAACCGCCAAAGCTAAGGAGCATGGATGAGTTTGAAGGGTGGAAAGAAAAGTTTGTGAATTGGATACAAGCAAATCAATTCAACAGCTAGGTTGCAGTTGAGGATGGATACAAATGACCAAGGATGAGCGTGATCAAGATCTTCCGCTGAACAAGTTCTCACTGACCGACAAAGATAACTATGTCGCTGAGAAGAAAATGATAAGCTTAATTCAACAATCAGTAAAGGAAGATATCTTGATTCTCTTGCTAGAATATGAAACATCCCAAGAATTATGGCACTCTCTCTGTGATAAATTCAGAGGAAGTGATGAAATGATTAAAAGCAAAAAGGCCTTGATCAAGAAAGAGTTCGAGATCTTCATAATGATTAAAGGTGAAACAATGAAGCAGATGATTGATAGATACTGTCATCTCATGGTCCAGATGCGGAGACATGAAATCAAACGATCTAATGAAGAACAAATCGAGAAGTTAGCCGATGCACTTCCAGAAGGAGAATGGACAACATATTTGATGATTCTTAAGAATAGTCCATCTTGGAGACACTTCAAGTTGTCATCCTTCATCGACAAATTGGAAGGTCATGAAATGGAGTTGATGAAAATTGCGAAATCAAAGAATGCTAATGTTGTTCAAGATGTCGTTGTTTATTATAAAGGAGGTGTACCAGATACTCCGATTCAAAGCCCGAAAATTCAAACAACATTTAGTGCAATAACAAATTCTTCTCCAAATCAAAGTTCTCCATATGCTGGATATACAAGTGCTAGTTCAAGTTCTTCATTTTAAAATCAGACAAGTCAAGAAAATTCTAATTCAAACGTTTTCCAGTGCAATATAGCAGTTGATTTGAAGAATATATTTCTAGAAAAGGTTGCTAAACAGCACATAGCACTTCTCGCTATTGTTCTCGAATCATATGAAAGTCTTGTTGCTGGAAAGATCGGTAATCCGGAAATGACTGCTGAAGATTACGATCAGGTGGACGAAGAAGAATTGGAGCTTATGGATATCAAATGGAGTCTTGCATCCATTATCAGAAGAGTTTCCAAATTTGTGGCACTCACTGGAAGGAATATTGGTAATTCAAGCAATAAACTTGGATTTGACAAGTCAAAAGTCACATGCTTCAGGTGTCGACAGAAAGGGCACTTCAAACGAGAATGCAACAATCAAGAAGCAAGTGGAAATCAAAATCCTTTCGGCAACAACAATGAGTACGATAAGAAAGCTCTTCAATATAAGTCATATCCAAAAAGAAGACAAGTCGAAGTTGAAGATAAATCTGCAAAGAAAGCCGAAAAAGCTCTTATTGCTAATCATGAAGAAGATGGTTTTGACTGGAACAGATACATTGGAAAGAAAACTGGTGTTGCCATGATAGCAGAGTTAGTGGATGAATCTGACGCATCGTATATTGATGTTGCTTTACAAAATGCTATTCTGGAAGGTTATAGACAAAGAGCTGAGGAAGAAGAATTAGCTTACCTTGAGATGCAAAAACAAGAAGCGTTGAAGTTAGAGGCAGAAAAGGTAAAAGCTAAGGTAAGTGTGTCTGAAAAGGAAGTTGTGAAAGTTGTGAAGGTTGAAAAACCTTGCACAAAGTGCGCAAATCCTTGTGAACCATGTCTTGATAAAGTCAAAGTCATAAGAGAATTAACTGTACACAACGAAAACTTTTGTTATGATTACAGAACCATGAAAGAAGCTTATGACAAAATATCAAGCAAATATAAATATGTCGAAAAAGCTAACAGTGAACTCAGTGCTAATGTTAAAATGTTAAATGCTACTGTAATTGAAAAACAAAGACAATTAACATGTACATTAATACTATTGTTGAAACATAGCGTGAGCTTCATGACATAAAGATTGAAATAGAAAGGGTAAGACAATTGCTGAAAACTTACACCACAAACGCCTATGTCATTGATCATATTTTACCTACGATTAAGTCGGAGGAAAATAGTGATAAATCAAAGCGTAAAGAATACGGAAGTGTTCCTCCACCACTTCTTGCAAGTTATTTATGCAAGAAAGATGATGAGATTTAAAAGGCATTTAATCTTTTACTTTTATCAGAAATGAAAGATAAATTGCCTGAGAACATTGACGTAAACTTTACGAAATCAAATGATGACAATGAAGCGGTGGTAAAAAAATGTGGTTAAAAATGTGTTAGGAAATGATTCTGATGAAGGCAGCCCTGAAAGCGCCAAATCAAGTTTGAAGAACTCAGATCCACAATCTGAAGATGACGATATATCATCAGAACATGATCTAAGTGATGATCCTAATGTTGTCATGTACAAGATTAAGGAATATGATAGATTATACTTCGATGATAGTTTTCCGATTCGGAATGTGAAAGAGGATCAACTTGATAAAATTTTCAAACTTAAAGAAGTTTCATCAGATGATCTTGAGAAAAATGAGAAAAGATTTTACTCGAAACCCAAAAGGAATGCTAACAATTATCGAAAGTTTGGTGGTGATTTTCCTGAGAACAGGAGAGCAGGATTGGGTTTGGAGGAAAATGAAGATGAGCCGAGAAGGAAACAGAAGTTGTCATTTCATGAATACAAAGGTAAATACATGAAGTTTGTGTATGGGACGAATACGATTCAAGAAGAAGGTATGATCGGTAAAAAATCAAATGATGATTTACAAAAAAAGAACTTCGGGACAAGGCTAAAACCAAGTCCACAAGTGGATTGAAACCCACTAGTGGAAATGTTTCTGATAATCGGACTTGCTTTAAATGCAATACTGTTGGTCATATTGCACGCAAGTGTATGAATTTAAAGCCTGTGTTTCCTTGAAGGAAAACCGAATCAAGAGATGAAAAGCAAAAACAACCAGAGATTGTGAAACTTGTCACAGAGTCTACTAGAAACTATGAACTTAAAGACGAAGTGAAACCTAAATGAGTTCAAGGTTTGAAAACTAAATTTTTGAGAAAGGTGAAACTTCAAACTTAAATAAAAACAAAGATTCTAGATTCTATATCAAGAAAGCAAGAAGCAAGCTACAATCCTGGGTTGCTAAGAAAAAGTTTTCATCATCTGATTAACCAAAGTTTGTTGCTGACAAAATTGAAAACGTTAAATCAACCGAAACAGTAATAAAAAAGACAAAGAAAGAAAAGGTCGAAAAAGTTTCAAAATTGTCATTTGAAGAAATGCTTGATGATGATTTTGATTATGATGATGGTTTGGAAAGTGATTATGAAGATTGTTATTCTTTCAAACCCAAAACCAAAAAGGTTTGGGTTTCATTTTTCAAAAATAGTTGTTTCATGTGCAGGAGTCCCAAGATCCACTCTATCAAAGTTGATACAGGATAGCGGAGCTCCATGAGTATTTAACTTATATAGAAAGTCTTAATCTTTGTCGTTTTTGAAATACAAGTGGTTGAAAAAGAAAAATTGAAAAGAATGTTTTAAAAATTTGTGAAAATCCACACCGTTAAACAGAACACTGATTGTTATATTGAAAAATCATTTAAAAATTGATATCCTACAAGTGGTTCTTACAAGTGGTTTCTACAAGTTGATGTTATCAATATTTAACGTTTTGTTCTACTGACAGGTGATAATGCAGAAGATGAAAAAAGGATCGGACGACGAGTTCTCGGGATTCTCATTGGTTTGTTACATTTTTAGAAGAATTTCTTTAAATCTAAAATCCAAAAATATGTTTTTGATTTTAGGGGGAGTAAGAAACTTTTTAGAAAAATAAAAAACAAATGAAAAAGTTGAAAATTCAAAAACATTAAAAAATTCAAAATGTACAAAAACATTGAAAAAGTCAAAAGGAATTTGTGTGTCAAAAAGGAAATGATAGTACATCAGTGGACTATCACAGTATGCTAAAGAAATGTAAAGTTTAAAAGTGATAAACAAGTCTTACTATGGATGTATCGATAGACTTTACACGTTTAGTAAATTGTTTCTGAGATATAAACTAAATTTAGCATCTGCTTAAACTTGTGGTTTAACACATCTTGGATATATGGACTTAGTACTCCGAAATTTCGATTGAAGGGTTGCCTGATTTTGAGATACGAGGTCTTTATAGATGATTGATATCTGGGGTATTATACAAGTTCTTCTGATTTTGCAGAAGCAATAGCCTAGAACTTCTATAATGCTTTTGCTAAAAACCCCAAATTAACATGCAAAATTTGAAAAGAATCGAAGGATCTAATCATTTGCAATGCTTAAAAGATTTCTTAAGTGGAACACACCTTAAAGACGAGCCTTCATCTCTTTGTCTGTACGGTAGTACTAACCTGAGCTCTCAAGGCCTCGCACTAACCCAAAGACAGATATCAATTACGTTATATTCACCTGTAAGATGAAATCTAGGGAATCTGGATTCGAGAGTATATTCAAGAAGTGGGAAACACAGTTAAGTCAAGTTTCATAATTCTTATCTAACATATCTTAGAACAGTTGATAAACGTGGTAAAGTTTAAGTGGACAAACATATTGACAATCTAAGTAAACGTGTTTAAAACTTAAAGTCTCAAAAGGTCAACGGTACTAGTGATATGTCTCAAACAACTGATATGATCCTTAGACACGAATTCACAAAAATATGTCTGTAAATATGTTTGTACATGTTTTACTTTCTTTAATTGCTTTTCAGATAAAAATCAAAAATATTTTCAATGTGTTTTAGCATTAACTTTCTAAAAATAAAAAAGATTCTGTTTCTTCATTAGTTTCAACAAGCCAATGATGGAGAACGGTTCTTCGAAGTCTGGTAAGGCGCTAAATGGTGTAAATCTTAAGGACATCTGTGAAAAACAAAAAAATGATCAAAAGTGTTAAAAAGTTCATTAAGTTGAAACTTTAAAATTGAAGAAAAACATTAGTTCAATTACAACGGTATCAAACCAAGGTAATTAATTTGGACTTGGTAAATGAAACTGGTTAACCAAGGTTATTAACTTGGACTTCGTCAACCAAGTGGATTTCATAATTGGAAATTTTATTAAGTAAACAAAGGCTTAAATGTTAAAAGTGTTCAAGGTCATTAATTTGAACTTGAATATCTAAAAGAGTTGAACAGATTAAGAAGAAGTTTCAAACTTTGAGATTTTATAACAGATTTTGAATCTGAAATGTTTATTTGAATGTCTTAGAACTTTGAAATAGAAAGTAAAGTTTTAGGGGGAGCTGGATAGAACATTGTCCAAATATTTCAGAAAGCTCAAAGCTAGGGGGAGTTTGAAGTCTAAAGATCAAAGCAAATGGGAGTCTGAGACTAAAGCTTAAAGCTAGGGGGAGCATGTTGATTAAAAGTTTTATCAAAAACAAAGCTCAAGAAAGAGGAAGAGGATATAAAGATCAAGACGATAAAGTTTATTCAAGAACTAAAGATCAGAAGACTCAGAAGATTTTAAATGTCAATGATTGCGGCAACATCCAAGGGGGAGTCTATTGGTGCATATGTCTGTTGCCTACGTCATTATGTATCGAGTCTGAGTGAATAGGGCTTGATCTGTTAGAATCTAGGCATATTTAAGTGTTTAGGAGGTCAAGTTCGCTTGAGAAAGGTTTTGAGAAGTCAAGTTCGGCCGAACTTGACTAAGTCAACTTCGCCCGAACTTCTATCCTCACCAGCGAACTTCCTCACCTATAAATAGGTGCCTTGGTTACTTCATTTGTAACTTGGAGAGATTTTGGCACAGAGATGGCGAAGCTCTGTCGGATCTGGTTCTCAAATGTATTGAACTTTAGATCAATGAAAACAACATTTAAATGAGTAGTTCTTGTTATTTGGTTAACTTGTCATTAGTTTCCGCCTAATCGGACAATAAATAACAAATTTAGGTTCCCATGCCAATCGTGGACATTCCTACATAAGCTTCTACATCGAAAATCGATCTAAGCTCGGGCTATCATCAGATGAGAGTCCGAGAGGGAGATGTTCCCAAAACAGCTTTCCGAACGCTGTACGGCCACTACGAGTTTTTGGTCATGCCATTCGGGTTAACCAACGCACCAGCGGTTTTCATGGATCTCATGAACCGTGTGTGCAAACCGTATCTCAATGATTTTGTCATTGTATTTATCGATGACATTTTGATCTATCCCAAGAGCAAAGAGGACCATGAGCGACATTTGCGTCTTATCTTGGAGCAGCTAAGGAAGGAGCAACTTTACGCGAAATTCTATAAGTGTGACTTCTGGATTCGAGAAGTAAATTTTCTTGGTCACGTGGTTAACGAATCTGGAATACACGTTGATCCAGCGAAAATCGATTCAATCAGGAATTGGGCGGCACCAAAGTCTCTTACGAAGGTGTGACAATTTCTTGGTCTCGCGGGATACTATCGTAGATTCATTGAGGGATTTTCAAAAATCGCTCAACCTTTGACTGCCTTAACTCAGAAGGGTGTTAATTACTCGTGGGGAGTGACCCAGGAGAATGCCTTTCAACTTTTAAAGCAAAAACTCTGTAGTGCCCCGATATTATCCTTACCAGAGGGTACAGAAGATTTCGTGGTGTATTGTGACGCCTCTATTCAAGGTCTCGGTTGTGTGCTGATGCAACACGAGAAAGTGATAGCCTATGATTCCCGTCAGTTGAAAACTCATGAGAAGAACTACACGACTCATGATTTGGAATTGGGAGTCGTGGTCTTCACACTCAAAATCTGGAGGCACTACTTGTACGATACTAAATGCACTATTTATACTGATCACAAGAGCCTTCAACACATCTTCGATCAGAAAGAGTTAAACATGCGACAACGCCGTTGGGTCGAACTCTTAAACGATTATGATTGCACGATCAAGTATCATCCAGGCAAAGCTAACGTGGTGGCTAATGCCCTCAGCCGGAAGGAAACCAAACCTAAACACGTGCGAGCTTTACAGCTTACTATTCACTCTAACCTTCCTGACCTGATCCACTCTGCTTAAACTAAAGCTTTGAAGGACGAGAACCTTCAAGCTGAATCCATGCGGGGCATGGAGAAACAACTCGTAACCACGTTGTACGGTATTCGCTATTTTATGGAGCGAATATGGGTCCCATCCCACGGAAATCTATGAGAACTTGTGTTGGACGAAACACACAAGTCTTGATACTCCATTCATCCAGGTTCTGATAAGATGTATCAGGATCGAAAACTCTTGTACTGGTGGCCTGGTATGAAAGCTAACATAGCAACGTATGTGAGCAAATGCTTGACTTGCGCGAAAGTCAAGGTGGAATACCAAAAACCGTCTGGTTTGATTCAACAACCAGAATTGCCAATGTGGAAATGGGAACAGATTTCCATGGATTTCGTCACTAGTCTACCAAGAACACAAAATGGAAACGATACCATTTGGGTGGTTGTCGACCGTTTAACCATGCCAGCTCATTTCCTTGCGATAAAAGAAACCGACAAGTTTTCTACCCTTGCAAACATTTACTTTAAGGAAGTAGTTTCTAGGCATGGGGTGCCGACTTCCATCATATCCGATCGCGATCCGCGTTTCATGTCTGATCTGTGGCAAGCTATGCATAAGTCATTCGGTTCACGTTTATATATAAGCACAACCTATCATCCTCAAATGGATGGTCAAAGTGAATGAACCATCCAGACGCTTGAAGACATGCTGCGAGCATGTGCGATTGATTTTAGTAAAGGATGGGAAAGACATCTGCCGTTGGTAGAGTTTTCCTACAACAATAGTTACCACTCTAGCATTCAGACAGCTCCGTTCGAAGCGTTGTATGGTCGGAAATGCCGATCTCCTCTTTGTTGGGCTGAGGTTGGTGACAGCCAAATCACAGGCCTATAACTCGTACTAGAAACTTCTGAGAAGATTCTTCAAATCAGAAATCGTATGGCGGCAGCTCGCGATCGCCATAAAAGCTACGCTAACAAGCGTAGGAAACCCTTAGCATTCGCTGTGGGCGACCGTGTCTTATTGAAAGTCTCACCCTGGAAGGGTGTGGTTCATTTTGTGAAACGAGGCAAGCTCAATCCGCGTTACATTGGGTCGTTCACTATTTTGGAAAGGATTGGTAAGGTGGCTTACAAACTTGATTTACCTGAAGAACTTGGTAACGTGCACTCACGTCTCTAATTTAAAGAAGTGTTTGTCGGATGAAACGTTTGTAGTCCCTTTCAAGGAACTAAAAATCGATGATAAATTGCAATTCACCGAGGAACCTATTGAAATCATGGATCGGGAAGTCAAGGTCCGTACGCACAGTCGAATACCTATCGTGAGAGTTCATTGGAACTCAAAACATGGACCGGAGTTCACGTGGGAACGCGAGGATCAGATGATGCTCAAGTATTCTCGCTTATTCAAAACTGCTGAACCTAACACTGATACGACTAGTGAATTTCAGGAGGAAATTTCCTCTCAAGTTGGGGATGATGTGGTATCTGAGGAAAACCCACAGTCATCTTAACTTATCTTTTCACTTCTCTGTGACTGCTTATCAAATTTTGGGACGAAATTTCTTTCAAGTTAGGGATGATGTGACAACCCGCAAATTCAGGTTAATACTTTAACCTAACCTCAGTTAATTGACACATACATTCATAGCGCTACATTTAACTAGGGTTAGTTAAATGGGGGCTACGTCAGTAATTCGAGGAATTACAGTAACACACACATTCTCGAACGTTGGTGACTAACATGACTAGTTGTAGAAGAACTATTGCATGAGATATATATGTTGCTTGTCAAATATGTGAGTTATGTGTTTTAATTCTAAATTACATGTTGTTATGTGCTTTATGTAAAAAGTTGATAGTTAAAGGTATTTAGGGTTAATTGTGAAACTCTAATAACTGATGTATAACCCTAAACCCTAAACATAATTCACGTATGGCAGTTCTAATCATTTTCAATCATTCCTCTCATCATTCCTGTCTGCACAACTTCACACACATCACTCTTGATCTTTCAATCCATCTACAAATCAATATAAGGTAAATGTTTATATTGCATGTTGTTGATTCTAGTTCTTTTAATTTCATGCAAACCCTAGTTCTCCAAACAATGGTTCTATGTCTAATTAATCATCTTGTTTGGTTGTGTAATGGTTTGGGAATGATTGTGTAATTGATTGTCTGGCAGTAGGATACAATTGTCATGCTAGAATCTTAAAACTGTTGTTAGTTTTCATGAGTTAGGGTTTTGATCGTAGAAAGAACTGTAAACCGTAACTACTACATTGAAATATTTGCTTGTTCTGTGTTTGTGTTGGTTGTGCTGTGTGATTTCAAAGGATCCGACTTTGTTAAGTCACGAAGTCTGAGTTTCCCTGGAAATTCAGGATCCGAGTTTAAACAAGTGAGTATACTCCTCCGAGTATACACATCCGAGTTTAACATGATAAGGGTAGTCCAAGTTTACCAAGACGGGATGTAGTCTGAATTTAACTGCTTGTATACTCCTCCGAGTTTACGTATACTCCTCCGAGTTTATGCATTATTCCAGAATGTAACGCTTGAGTCCGAGTTTATGTGTTGTTTAAGTGAGTCCGAGTTTAGAGTTGTGTATTGAGTGGATCCGAACTTGTATGTTAAACAACATGTTTCGAATTTATATACATGAGAGAAGTCCGAACATATGTGAATGGGCATGTATTGTCCGAGTTTATTTGTATATACATGAAGAGTCCGAGTTTGATTGTGTTAGCTGAAGTCCGAACTTGAGCCTAGAGTCCGAATATATATATATATATATATATATATATAATATATTATAATATATGACCCTATGTATGAATCCGAATTTGTATGGATCCGAGTTTACCTTACATGTAGTGGTTTCGAGTTAACTACATGTTCCGAATTTATGCGTATTTGTGATTGACCGAGTTTATGTGTTTATACACATGTTTAATTCCGAGTTTATTCATTATTATGAGAGTCCGGGTTTGTTGATGTGATATATGTGGTAATCCGAGCATGTAACAATGACAAACAAGTTATCAATGAATGAAATTTATGTTTTATTTGTGAATTTTGTATATTTATTATGTTATTTGCACACAATCAATTTTTGCACAATTTCGAAACTCTTCAATCGCTTCTATAAGAAAAAACCATAAACCGATACGGAAACGAGACCAATTTAATACAACGTATGTTCTGGAATAGTGACGTAAGCTAAACATTCCTTAAATAACATTTACATAACTTAGAAATAAGTTTTGAAGGGTTTGGTATGTTAAAAACAAGTTTATTCGATCACATGGACTATTTACGACAAACTGTGAAAGTCTGCCCATTCACGCAGCGACGTATGCTCCGGAACAAGGTCACAAGCTTAACATACCATAAATATCCTTTATATAGCTTAGAAATAAGTTTCGAGGGCTTTGGTATGGCAAAATCACACTTTTACAACTTCAGGGGCTATTTTGCAAATTTCACGAAACTATGTCTTTTTGCGTATTTCGCTATTCGAAACATGCACACACATTCCAAAAATTTTCTAATCATCAAAATATTATACTCTAGTGATTGGAATGCGAAAAATCCGCCCGTGACGCATTTACGGTCATTTGCGCGTTCGTTACGCTTTTTGTCGTAATTAACCGAAAACCGCAACCGTACGACCAAACGAACCGACATCTATAACATTTTTGAACATTTTTCAAGTTCCCTATACTTATTCTACCTTACGGAGCTTGATAATAAGGTTAACGAGTGCTAGAAGTGCCCGAAACGTTACGAAACGATGCAGGGGCCTGTTCTGCCAAATTGCCAAAGTTTCTGCCAGCTAGGGGCCTTACGGACCGTAAGTCCATAGCCCATACGGTTCGTAAGCCATGCCCAGCTCACCAGAAACTTGGCAGCAGGTTGTTAATTTGCTTGTTCACTCACCAATGGATCTTGCCACCCTTGTTTCTACATTTGACACATATGGGACACTAAGCTAACATGTGGGTGAGTCATGGGACACTTGTCTTGCTCCTATAACTCCAAGAAATCTATAAATTTTCATGTTCTTCACACATATGAGGTTTTGATCACTCACTTTTGTGGGTCCGTGATCGTGGCGGTTTCAGATGGAAGTTTGGGCGTAAGATAGCAGATTCGGTAGAACGTTATTACAGAATGGAGTAGAAGTAAAGTGCAGCGGAAGTCATACGCCTTATTCATTCATACCGAAAGAGCGTACATCTCGTCAGGCTGGCGGAGTTCCTGGAGAGAATCCGCCAGCGTCTCCCCTCAGGGAACTTCCAAAACTTACAAACAAATGAACACACAACACATATATATAGGGCTGAGATTTTCGTAGGAAAATATGGAGTATTTTCGTACGAAAATCACAAATATATTCGTACGAAAGTTGACCATTTCGTTCGAATCTGACAGATTTCATATGAAATGTGTCCATTTTCTCATCCGACATTCGTGCTCGGGTCGTGTGTTCGTTTCTAATCTATACAATATTCAACACACGCTCTAACTAGTCTATTCGCACAGTGACGGACACAAAGTGCATCAACAGATTCCCCCTTGTTCGTTACTGTCGAAGCTTTTTCTTGATCTTGAAAACTCTGAGCCGTGTTTGAATATTCTGCAGCTTTCAATCAAGGTATCTGCCGATGTCGTAGAACGCGTCAACAGATTCCCCCTGAATTGATGATCCGTGTTTGCATTATCAACATTAAATTCCCCCTGAAATCTCTAGTTCATAACTTTGTTTGCACGGATTCCAACCTCTCTGATTTGCTTGATCGACAAATTTTCTTGAATAAACACCAACTCGAAAACTAATCAGTGCAGCATCTCTGTTTCTTCGTTAACCACATCCGTGTTCGGTTTAGGGTATATCTCTTATGCTTGATCCTCTGATCTTCAAGACCCAACCGGCAATTGATAGAAACTTCGAATTACCAACCTTCTAAATCAATGAATACTCATGAAAATCTAAAATCCCAATTTCCGTAATCATATCTTAAGCACACTCCTGGAAAGATAGATCAGCAAATTGGTAATCTTTTCAACCACCAAATCTTCATCAGAATCAAATTAATAGGTAACACATCAAATCTGAGAACGTTCATCCGTGATCAAAATCACATTCTTCCTCTTCAGTCACAATAACAGATGTATAGCTCACTTCGCAGGAGCGGCACAACTTAATCGACAAACATCATCATCCAACAGTGATTAGTCTAACAAGAATGACTCATCTGCTTGAAGACTAATAATAATGGCACCAAAAGCTATCATCGGCCATTCGTGTACACTAAACATGTCTTGAATAACCTCAGCTTGGTAACATTAAAACCCTGAGCTAGTCCTCAACACCTAAGATCATCACTGAACATTCGTGTACATTCAACATATCTTGAATACCCTCAGATCCTCACTAGTATTAATCACTGCTAACCCTGCTCTACTGCCCCACATCGGAGATCAGGACTCTAACCCCTAAGCATCAATCTGTATTACGATCTGAACATTCTGAACTCCCTGTGACCACGAATTGACGAAACTAGATCTTCAGTACCCCCCAAGATAATCTGCAGTCAGAACCACCCGAATACTAGTTGCAACGTCCGAATTTCTAAAAATGCCAGAATTTTCAGTGTTTTGGCAAATTTTTATTCCTCCTCATTTTTAGCAAATTCTAACATTTTGGGCATCGTCCCACAAAACCCAAATTTTGCGAAAAATTTCCCAAAATTACGGTTTTGACGAAATGCGGATTTGATGCTAGGCCCATTGAAAGTCACTACACTGGATGATCAGCATTCTGCGCAGGTATCAGTGACTCTCCCAATATCTTCAACATTTTGTGACCGTATCATCAAATTTGTACTCTGAAGCACTAGACTGTGTCCCCGAACATGTCGAATCTGATGTTAAAATCTCGAAAAAATTTCTATCACCAAATATATATATATAATATTTTTTGGCACCTCACTCATTATTCGCACGAAATTTTCGCACGAAAATTTGAGCTATATTTTCACACGAAAATGTGAGTTTTTGCACCAAACTGAACTGATGACGTTTTTCGATCAAGAGTCTTCGTTTCTTCGAATTTCAAGACGATTTTTGCACAGATCTGGTCGAAAATCAGTTTCTAACAATCCTATGAGTTCAATTTTACATTTTGTCCAAGGATTGTCCGTTTATTTGATGATATACGTCTAAAACCCTTCCTACGTTCATAAATCATGAGCGTAGGTGATTCATCAACCGTTAGATTGAATGAATTGGTATCGTACCTCTGATACCAGTTGTGGATCCGTGATCGTGGCGGTTTCAGACAGAAGTTTGGGCGTAAGACAGCACATTCGGTAGAACGTTATCATAGAATAGAGTAGAAGTAGAGTGCAGCGGAAGTCATACGTTTTATTCATTCATACCGAAAGAGCATACATCTTGTCAGGCTGGCGGAGTTCCTGGAGAGAATCCGCCAGCGCCTCCCCTCAAGGAGCTTCCAAAACTTACAAACAAATGAACACACAACACATATATATATGGGTGAGATTTTCGTACGAAAATTTTCGTACGAAAATCACACATATTTTTGTACGAAAATTGACCGTTTCATACGAATATGACAAATTTCGTACGAAATGTGTCCATTTTCTCATCCGACGTTCGTGCTCGGGTCGTGTGTTCGTTTATAATCTATACAATATTCAACACACGCTCTAACTAGTCTATTCGCACAGTGACAGACACAAAGTGCATCAACAACTTTCTGCTACAAATTGGAGTTTCAATCTGGTTGGTGATCAATCTCTGAGTTCTTAGCATTTCCTTAGTGATTGTAAGTACTCTCTATCATGCCTTGTTCAATTCTTGTAGTTTAAATGGATTAAAAGTCGAAAAGTTTGGCTTTTATTTGACTTCCAGAATAATCATGAATTGATCAATTTAAAATCCAATTGAACCTTGTATTGTGATGGTAATCAAGATGGTTATGATTCCTATTGATCATACCTACTGATTTCTATCATTTCATGTCTCTATGACAAGTCAAAGTTTCGGTCAAAATGCGATGAATGCACATTTCACAACGGAACTAATTCCGGGTGTCAAAATAGTTTGTTTTGATGCCAAAACTCTTTATAAACTTATTTAAACATGTCAAAACATGTCTAAATCGTCACCTCCATTTTGGTGCTTGTTTGAAGTCGTAAGTTGAACGGTTTGACCACCGCTTTGACTTTCGAATCTGACCCGTTTGGTGGATCTTTGGACCCGACCAAATACATATCTGTGACCATAATTATAAAGGGAGTAACCCTATGAGGTTATACTTTATGGTCATGTCATTCGGTTAATGTTATGATAATTAGTTATTATGTTCTTCAGAAAAAGACTAAAATGCCCTTTTTGAAAATAAATCAACTAAGAGTATATGTGACATAAAAATTGACATACAATATGATGTAACAACAACATTCAACATATTTTGGTAATTAGGATTTATCATAACACATATCTAACCATCCGAATGCGTAGTTACGCAAATGACGCGTTAAAGTGGCTTAAACTACCTTAACGGGTCATAAAGGTCAAAAGCACTTAAGAATCTTTCCAACTAAGAATGTTAACTTTATTAAACCATTTCATATGAGTTCCAATACTCATTTGGTTTATAAGGTCTCATTCTATCCAATTCTGCGATTTCAAGTCCCGATATTTACACAATTATCCGGTTATAGGACACGCTTGATTTCTCGGACTTTTGAGCTTGTTTGATCTTCGATTCAAGGTTACAATAGCAATCACATGTGAGTACATAGTTCCCCTATTTTATGTTTTACAATTGTTTTGGGGTGATTCATATGTGCTAAATGTTTTCAAGTTTTCAATTGCAAATACTATGGTTTTTATTAAACACAACGATTTCAATAATGTGAACGAACTTGTTGGTGCGATGTATTTATAACAAGAATGACATTCATTAACAATGGCCAAGCCGACCAGTAGTAAGTTAAGGTGCCTAGGACTAATAATCACATTACCAAATTTCCCGGGGTTTGTGGGGAAATTTGGGAAGCGAATGAAGCTGTATTTGTAACATACCCTTTGGTAGTATCTTATACGATTAAGGGACACCGTGGGTGGTCTCGAACAAGTCAACAAAGGTTTGAATGTATTCACGAAATGACCAAAAGTTTTCACAACTAAAACAAGGAACGATGAACGATTGGTTTGTAACAAGGAACAATGAACTATTGGTTTATAACAAGAACAATGAACAATGGGCGATTGGTTTATGGTAAGTGAGTTAGATAACGGTACGTGTGTAATGTTATAAAAGCATGGTGGATACGACTACTTCCCATATATAAGTGCTTTTATCATATTACATTCGTGACGATATTTGCATCACTTGGACAAATGTTTTTAAAAAATGACACGCAACGATTTCAATTAAAGATATAAACCATACAAGTTATTTCAAGACGATTTACTACTCGAATTTACAAAACAAATGTTTTGGTCAAGATTTATGGCTACAAGTCTTTTATAAACTATAACTAACTTGTTTTAGATTTGTTAGTTATCATTGCAATATCAAATACTTTTCGATAACAAGATTTTCAATTAACGACTCTGGTAGTCTGACAAGGTATTGCTATACATATTCAAAGCCATAAACTTGACACACACACAAAACCTATGTACTCGCCGGCATATTTTTGCCGACTCGTTTTCACATATGTTTCAGGGAACGATGCTAGATGATACTGATGCGTGCTCACGTAGGAAAGGACTTGGACCTAGTGCCTTAATAACAAGAAAGACAATAATTATGCATGCTTGTTGTTTCGTTGTTTAAAAACTTCTAAGACAATTATGACAATATAACCTATGTTTAATATCTAATTAAAACGAAATATGAAATACCATGTGTTGTTGAAACAATCTGTTAACGTGACTCCTTAAGTGTTTCCGCCGCGTGTTGTTTTACGTGATTTGGGGTGTTACAGTTGAAGTATATAATGTATCCGAACTTCTATGTTTATGTGAAATCTGAACTTATGTATATGTGATGTCCGTGTTTACTGAAAATCATCACGTCTGAGTCTCTTAAATCATTATACTTGTTACCAACTAGAGCATTCACTATATATGATAAAACATGTTAACCTGGTCATTAAAACCCTGAGTTGTTTGGACAATTAGGGATTACATCACCTACTTACATACATACTTACGTTTGAACATACCATAGGTTGCGTGTAACGGACCTAACACTTAACGCGTAAAGACACGTTAGCATAACCGAGCAAACTAAGGTGAGTTCACTACTCTTTCACAAGCATGCGTCCCTGGGGGACAAACTACTATTCCTTGGAGGAATACTTTTACAAATGTTGTAGTTTAATTTCAATGTTAGTTAATGAACTCAAACTCTATCATGAAAGTCCCTACTTACTACCGAACTAGTTTCCTTGGAGGTAACGGGGTATTAGTTGATAGCGCTATTAGGTTTGACAACCCTCACATGTACCTGGGAGGACAGGAGTGAACTAATGACCTTAAACTTGTTGATCAATGGTGATAAACATTGACGAGGGCACCAAAAATAGAACAGTCAATCGGTACCAAGTTTATTATTCGTAACATGTCTTCAAACTAAACACCTACTTGTTTTATGTTAAACAAAACTGTGAATTCGCCGGCTTTATCGGTGATACACTTGTTTTCTGCATGCTTGTAGGTCGTTAGATATCTGGCATGGGAACTTGCAGTCTGTGGAGTTGGAGTGTCATGGAACTACATGTTGAATTGTGAACATTAAATAATTTTTTTATGAAACGTTTTGACTTCAATTGTTTGAGATTTTTACACTTGCTTCCGCTGAACAGATACTATTTTGAGTTATTTAATTTAAAAGTCACTTTTCATGTTGGTTATGATGACTTTGTTTTATATTACCTATTGTTAGTTCCACATGATTAGTGGCTAGATCCTGGCACATCACACGCCTCACGGTAAAACTCTGCAAGTGGTAATTTGGGGGTATGAAACTTAGAACGAGTGAAGCAAATGCAACGACAGGCTGAGAAATCAGAGAAAAAGGCAAGCAAGTTCTTCAAGAAACTCTCCAAAATGGTTAGAAGGAAGAAGGACCAGTAGTGTACATTTAAATTATGTATTTAATTTCCAAAAGTCCCTGCGTGGACATATTATTTCTTTTAGTCCCTGTGTGGACATGTTTTCTTTTAAGTCCCTGCGAGGACAATTAGTACGTTTCAAGACATGTTAAAGGCAATTATGTAATTTCTATTGATTTAATGAAAACTTTTGGAATTACTATAAAAATATGTATTCATTACATCCTTTGTTCAAGCGATCGTCTCGGTTTTAATTCGATATTTATCGATCTGCTATAAAATTTCAAAAGATCTTCTTAACGGTTTAGACCAGCCAAGTGACAAGTTCACATTAATTGGCTAACATAAATGGTAGTTAAGAATGAATAACCTTCTACCATGATAGTTAAGGAATATTATCCCTTCTATCAAGAGGTAGTGGACTATGTTCAAGCCTCCAAGTCTTTATGGTCAATGTGACCATGGCTATATCGTTTAACCAATACGACAATTATTCTATGTTAACGTTCAAAGTAATATTAACTCCCCTGGCTGTGTGACTTGGGGAACCACACTAGCCGTCAAGACATTTGGACTACGTCCAAGTTATATAGCTTATATGGTCAAATTAGATCATGGTTAAAATCATCAATGCGATGATCATAACATCCATTAGTGATGTAATGCCTACGGGCTATTATTATTAAAACATCCATTAGTGATGTATTGCCTACGGGTTATTATTATTAAAACATCCGTTAGTGATTTGCCTACGGGCTATATTATATTCTCCATTCGAGACAATGACAGTTGTGGTCTACAGTTCCATGTCCAAAGGTTATGAGCTGTGTTCAAGCCTTTAAGCCTATTGATCAACTGAGATCACGGCTTAGATGTTTAATGTCCTTTTGTGACAAGCCATTTGTGCTACATCTAAATGTCCTTTAGTGACAAGGCCTTTTGTGCCATATCTATATGTCCTTGGTAACAGGCCTTTATGCCACATTTTGATATCCCCCGGGACATGCCTTTGTGCCATATTTTTAACGTCCTTTGTGACAAGCCTTTGGACTTCATATAAAATTTGTCTTTATGACGATGACAGTTGTGACTTTATGATCCATTGTCAAATAACTGAAGGACTGTGTCCAAATTCAGTTGTTTTTTATGGTCATTTGGAGACCTTGGCCAATTACATATAACATTCATTTGAAATGTTTAAGCCTGGCAATTGTGGCATTGTGCCCACTAGTCCACAAGACGAAGGATTTATATATCCAAATTTTAAAAGCCTATATGGTTTGATAAGACCATGGTATAAGCATGTTAAGTCACCAAATGAGATGACTAGCTAATACAAATATTCATTTCTGGTGTTTAGTACCAAAGCGACAAAGATGGCTAACTCTAATGAAGCCCACAATAGTCGTCGTGATAATGTCAATGATGACGCTGCGAATATAGTCATCAATAATGATGACTTTCAAGCTCGCATAAGTGCAGCCGTTGGAAAGGCAATGGTAAAGGCCTTAAGAAGTTTAAGGAGTCGAGTGCTACTTGCTCCAAACCTGTGTCTAAACCTCATTCGTCTCAAAGAGAGAGCTCTGTACATTCCTCAAATGTGAGGAGTGAGGTTAAGAAACCAGAGCATCGTGACAGGACACATTCTTCTAAGGATGGTTGTTCCTACCAGTATTTTGTCTCTTGCAAGCCACGAGACTTTAACGGTGAAAAAGGGGCTGTAGAAGCCTTAAGATGGTTGGATGAGATGGAAACCATTGTAGACATCAGTGGCGGTGCTGATAAAGATGTAGTGAAGTTTGTGTCACAATCTTTCAAGGGCGATGCCCTAATATGGTGGAAAACAATGGTACAATCGGCTGGCAAGGTACACCTATACAATATAGGATGGTCCAAGTTCGTGGTCCTTGTTAAAGATAACTACTGCCCACCTCATGAAGTAGAGAAGACTGAGTCAGATTTCTTGACTCTTACAATGAGAAATCTGGACTGTCGGAAGTATGTGACCGACTACAATTCTCTGTCTAGGCTAGTACCTTACCTAATTATCCCAGAACCCAAACGCATAGCGCGTTTTATTGGTGGTCTAGCACCAGAGATTAAAGGAATGGTAAGGGCTTCAAAGCCTAGTACATATAGGTCTGTTGTGGACCTATCACTGTCTCTCACTCAAGACTTAGTGAGGCAAAGGTCGGTCAGGACTGAGACTGACAGAAAAAGAAAGCGGGATGATGATAACTCCCAAAGGTCCAAGAAGAAAGGAAAATTTAGGTTCAATAAGAACTAGAATAGGTCTGATGAGAGACCACTGTGTAAGACCTACAACAAAAGTCACCAGGGTCAGTGCCGATTTGACCAGCAGGCAAAACCTTGCGGGATTTGCAAGAAAGTGGGGCATAAGACCTTGGAATGCAAGGATCTTAAGGATGCATCCTGCTATGGTTGTGGCGAGAAAGGCCACATAAAGACCAACTGCCCCAAGGCTACCAAGGAAGGTACTGCTAAGAACGGAGGGGCAAAGAAAGGAAACGCCCGAGCCTTCCAAATGAATGCAAGGGAGGCGGTGAATGACAACAATGTCATAACGGCTAAGTTCTTAATTAATGTCATCTTTGCAAGAGTTCTTTTCGATTCTGGTGCCGACAAGTCTTTTGTAGACCATAAGTTTAGTAAATTATTAAACTCACCCATAGGAACTCTAGACATAACTTATGAAATAGAACTTGCTGACGGAACTATAGAAACTGCTTCTTCCACTCTTGATGGATGCTTTATATCCGTTAAGAATCATTCAATCCCTATCTCTCATCTGCCAATGAAATTGGCGGGGTTCGATGTAGTGTTAGGCATGGATTGGTTATCCCATAATGAATCCCGTATTGCCTGTGATAAGAAATTTATCGAGATTAAATCCCCATCCGGTGATATAATCACCATCCATGGAGACATACACTATGGTTTGCCAGAGAAATCATCTTTTCTTAAGGCACCCAGGTGTTTGAAGAAAGGTTGTGTCATCTACATGGCACAAGTAACCGTCGATGAGCCAGAACCGAAGATCGAAAATATTCCTGTTGATGTTTTCGCTAAGGAATTACCCGGTTTACCCCTTATAGGCAAGTGGAGTTTAGGATTGACATCCTACCTGGAGCTGCACCAGTTGCAAGAGCTCCTTACCGTTTAGCGCCTACAGAGACGAAGGAATGAAGGACCCAACTTGATGAGCTTTTGAAAAAGGCTTCATACACCCTAGCTCATCACCTTGGGGAGCTCCTATAATTTTTGTCAAAAAGAAAGATGGTTCAATGTGAATGTGCATTGACTACCGCGAGCTTAACAAGATAACTATCAAGAATCATTATCCTTTTCCCAGGACCGACGACTCGTTTGATCTGCTTCAAGGGACAAGTTACTTTTCAAAGATATACTTTTATCACCAACTGAAGGTCAGAAGTGAAGATGTTCCGAAGACCGCCTTCAGGACTAGATACGACCATTATGAATTCTTAGTGATGCCTTTTGGGCCCACAAATGCACCTGTAGCATTCATGGATCTCATGAATAGAGTCTGCAAGCCATACTTAGATAAGTTTATCATTATCTTCATAGACGACATACTTATCTATTCTCACAATCATTCTGATCACGAGAAACATCTTAAGTGCATCCTAGAGCTTTTTAGCAGGAGAAGCTTTATGCTAAATTCTCCAAATGCAAATTTTGGCTCCGCGAAGTCCAATTCTTTGGACATGTAGGTAGTGAAAGAGGTATCCAAGTGGATCCCATCAAGATTGAAGCAATCATGAACTGGGAAGCACCGAAAACTTCTTTTGAGATTCACAGTTTCTTAGGTTTGGCTGGTTATTATAGAAGGTTCATTGAAAACTTCTCAAGAATAGCCACTCCTCTAACTACCTTCACCCGCAAGAATGTCAAGTTTGACTGGGGTCCAAAGCAACAAGAATCCTTCGAGATTCTAAAGCAAAAGTTGAGCAATGCTTAACTCTGCTAGAAAGCATTAAGGAATTCGTTGTCTACTACAATGCTTCGCACACTGGCTTGGGTTGTGTGCTTATGCAAAGAGTCAAAGTGATTGCCTATGCATCGCGACAACTTAAAGTGCGTGAAAGGAATTACACCACCCATGATTTGGATTGGGTGTCGTTGTATTTGCACTAAAGCTATGGAGACATTATTTATATGGAACAAAGTGTGTTATATACACCGATCACAAAAGTTTCAACATTTGTTCAATCAAAAGGATTTGAACATGAGACAACGCCGATGGATGGAAACATTGAATGATTACGACTGCGAGATACGCTATCATCCCGACAATGTGAATGTAGTCGCTGATGCGCTTAATCGCAAGGAAAGGGTTAAACCTATACATATTAACACCAAAAGCATTGAGCTCAGAAATAGTTTGAATGAAACGTTATTGGATGCGCAAAAACAAGCCTTGTTAGAGGCAAACCTCCCAAGTGAAGGGTTGGGTGGATCTGTTTATCAATTGTCACCTGGGAATGATGGAATTCTTAGATTTAATGGTCGAATCTGGGTTCCAATCTTCGGAGGACTTAGGGATCTAATCCTCCAAGAAGCGCATAATTCTAAATACTCCGTTCACCCTAGAGGTGACAAGATGTATCAAGATTTAAAAGAAAATTATTGGTGTATGGGTTTGAAAAAATCCATAGCCACCTATGTAGCTAACTATCTGACATGTTCACAAGTTAAAGCTGAACATCAAAACCCTTAAGGACTTCTACAACAGCTTGAGATTCCCACTTGGAAATGGGAAATGGTAACTATGGATTTTTATTACCAAGTTACCAAAAACCAAGAGCTGAAATGACATAATATGGGTCGTTATTGATAGAGTGTCTAAGTCAGCTCATTTCTTGCCAATAAAGGAGACACACAGCTCCGATAAGTTGGCAAAATTATACGTGGACAAGATAGTGTCCCTGCATGGCGTGCCGGTATCTATTGCATCCGACAGAGATACAAGATACACTTCTCAATTCTGGAAAAGTTTCCAGCAATCATTGGGCACAAAATTAAATTTCAGTACGGCTTACCATCCATAGACTGATGGACAGAGTGAGCGCACTATCCAGACATTAGAAGACATGCTGAGAGCATACGTGATCGATTTAGGTGGAAGTTGGGATGACCACTTACCCTAATTGAATTCTCCTACAAGAACAGTTATCATACAAGTATCAAGGCTGCTCCTTTTGAGGCCTTGTATGGGAGAAAATGTCGGACGCCTGTTTGTTGGGCTGAAAATGGGGAAGCTCAACCATCAGGACCTGAGATAGTCCTTGAGACGACGGATAAGGTTATGCAAATCCGTGATCGTCTCAAAGCTGCCCAAGATAGGCAAAAGAGTTACGCCGACAAGAGGCGTAAACCTCTTCAGTTCCAAATAAGGGACAAAGTTTTGTTGAAGGTATCACCCTGGAAAGGTGGGATGCGTTTCGGAAAGAAGGGCAAGTTGAGCCCAAGATATATCGGACCATTCGAGATCACAAAATGTGTCAGTTCTGTAGCTTATAGAGTTAAATTACCGGAGGAGCTCAGTGGAATTCATGATGTGTTCCACGTTAGTAATTTGAGGAAATGTCTAGTCGATGAGTCACTAGCTATGTCACATCATGATGTGTAAATCGATGAAAACCTGAGGTTTATTGTGAAACCAATTTCGATCGAGGATCGACATGTTAAAAAGCTTCGAAAGAAAAAAAGATACCCATTGTAAAGGTTAAGTGGGATGCCCGCTGAGTCCCCGAGTATACGTGGAAGGTAGAGTCCAATATGCGATAGAATACCCCCATATTTTTTGAATAAAATCTCTAGTACGAGATTTCTTTTAAGGGGCGAGGATGTAACACCTCGTAAATTCCTGACCAGTAATATATTGACACGTGTCCAAACTCTGGAATGTGCCACGTGTTGGATGAGAGTGACTAATATTGTCGTTAAGTCATGTCATGACTGCTGAACGACGTCCGAGGAATTTAAGGGACTGGTTATGTCCATAAATCAAACATTGGTCGCCGTGGCCGGGCTTCTGTTCAGGCTATAAATGGGGGTGCTTGGTTACCCATAAAAGCATCCCGTGGCAAACCACTTCTTTCTCACTTTACCACCACTCCACCACCACTACAACACCAACACCCACCACCATCATCCATCTTCCATCTTTAGAGTGTGTAGAAGTCTCGGGATCCAAGATAGATTGTAAGGGTTCTTGTCAAACAAAGGCCATGCTTGGCTAAATTCCTTACATCACTTGGTGAAGACTAATCTTTTATGTATTACCTGTAGTTTTTAATCTTTCGGCACTTTTTATTTAGGTTTGTATTAATGACTTTAATTACTAGTTTCTTATGTTGAAAGTGAATTTTCTTAACCATTTTTTCATGATGTCATTGATTTGCTCATTCGTGTCTTTACGGTCTATATAAAACGCGTTAACTACTTGGAAGGGGGTTAGAAGGGTGGTTTGGTAAAGTTCTTGTCTCGTTCAGTGTAAAGATCCTGCGAGGACTTGGTTCAAGCCTATTAGGGCCTCCTTCAATGCTCAACGGTTATTGGTTGGCGGGGGCGCGAATGGCTTGAACCCCTCATATGCAAACTACTATTAATATTTTAAACCGGCTACTTGGGATTGTATCCCTGCTGACTCAAACTACTTAGCCGAGGGTAACGTCACCTTCAAAAGAGGGGCCTACCACTTTTTGCATTAATAACTTACTTAATTGTCTTCCAATATTCCGACCTTTTGGGATTGTATCCCTGCTGACTCAAACCACTGGGTTGAGGGTAACGTCACCTTCAAAAGAGGGGCCTACTACTATAACTAAGATAATCTCTTAAAAAGTCCGAAAGTGGTGCGAAAACTATCAAAGGAAACATAAAGGAGAAGTTGGATCCAAGTGATTCTATCTTGTCTATTTGTATTTCATTTTATTTATCTTTATGTTTTAAAAACTTTTATCAAAAATTTAGATTGATTAGACGTTGATAATAAACCGGTATTAACAGCTCTTGTGTCCTTGGACGATCTCGATATCTTACCAATGCTATACTACGCTCACGATGGGTGCACTTGCCAAGTGTGTGTTTAGTGTTAAGTAGAATATCGTGTTTATAAATTTAAACTTGACCATGCGTAAAATAGACTAAAAATGACAATAAAAATATAGTACGCTTAGCACACACCAATTACCGCTTGGTCGGTTATGGAATCACTTAACCAGATTATGGTTATAAAATATTCATAACCCATTTTAATCTGTATTGTCTTATAACTTAAACATTGGTGGTTAACTCGACCGTGTCCTGGATATCCTCGACTCATTTAAGAACTAATGGCCACGACTTAAGCACGGGGTGTAGGCATACACCTATCAGATGCTAATGCTAAATTTTTTTATATACTACTTGTGAGTTTTTAAGTGGCGTGTTGGTTAATCATGTTATTCGGTTTTTGCGCCGGACCCCATATGTATTGGCAGACCTGTAAAACTGTATACAAGATCATTTTGAATTGTCCAAAGTTATTTATAAAATGTGCCTGGTGCAATTAAAAAATTTTGAAAAGATTTTCAAAATGTGTCGGTTATTTGTATTTACCAGTGTAAACTGACGTATTTTCAAAAGACTAAGCTACATGTACATCACGTAAATAGGCTGGCAACTGCTCAGTATCGACATATGGGATCTTGCAAGTCCTTAGTTGTGCCTAAAGTCTGTTGAACACCTTTTGTATATTTTTACGATCCACGTGTGGATCTTATTAAGAACCGTCTATATATGTATTTTGAAACTTGAACATTTTAGTTTGTAATAATAATTTAACTCTAAGACTTTCGCTGTTTTATTCTATGTATATTGACTATGATGATATCAATCTTACGTCAGGATACTCCCCACCGGGATCTATGTGGAAATCGGGGTGTGACATGTTTACACTTCGCACGAAGTGTCACTTCGCACCAAACCAGTTTTTAAACAAGTTTTTGACAAAGTTTTCATTAAAATGGAAGAAGAATTTTATAACGCATTCGAAACAACCACCGACGTTACTAACGCCTTAGCCTTAAATATAAAACTCAAAAATGAAATGGGAACCATGGCTAAACCACCTAAGCTCATGTATCTCGAGGGCTATAAGGGATGGCACGAAAGGTTCACCAACTGGGTACAAGAAAATTATCTTAAGAATTGGTATGATATAGAGGAAGGATATTCACCTCCGGTCGGTGAAACTTGTCTCGAAAAAGTGTTGATGCAGTATTCAGATCAAGAGAATGATTTGTTTAAATGTGAAAAGAAAATGATGAATATACTACAGTTAGGCATCAAAGAAGACATCTTCACCCTGTTTCAACACGACAATCCTGCTTAGTCAATCTAGAATGCTCTCAAAGTCAAATTCCAGGGCAGTAAACAGATGATCCAAAGCAAACAGTCATTGCTTAAGAAAGAATTTGATTATATTTCAACCACTGAAGGGCAAAACTTTGAAAGAGCTCATGGATAGATATTGTCATCTGGTCGTTGAAATGAAGCGTTTGGGTATAAATAAAGAAGACGAAGATCTGGTAGAGAAGTTAGCTGATGCTATGCAAGAGGGTGAATGGTCAATGAATATGACTATTATAAAAAATGGTCCAGAATACGGCAGTAGCACAATGACCTTAGCCAATTTTATCGAAAAGCTCGAAACTCATGAGCTAGAGCTACATAAGATGTCAAAGTCAAAAGGGTCAACTGCACAACAAGATTTTAACCTATACTACAAAGGAAGTCTAACCGCCAATATTCAAAGTTTGAAGATTCAAACAACATTAAGTGCTAATAATGCAGTAAATGTTCAAAATGAGTCATGCAGAAATTCTGGCTTCACTTCTTTCCAAAGCTATGAAGCAAATTCTCCATCTACCCCACAGTCAATTCAAAGCTCCAATAACTTCAACAATTGCCAAAACTATCAGTCTAATCCTACATAGAGGGTAATCCCGTGCAATGTAGTGTAAACTTGGAGAATGCACAGAACTTCAATAAAAACACAGCTGCATAACATATGGCTTTACTTGCTTCAGTTCTCGAATCATATGAAAGCTTAGTGGCTGGAAAAATCAGGAATCCTAATATGAATAAAGAGGATTACGATCAAATTGACCCCGAAGAATTAGAGCTGATCGACATTAAGTGGTGCTGGAAAGTATTGCTAGGAGAGCACAACGTTTTATGGAGATTACGGGACGTAACAGTTTGGGAGGTTTGGATGGTAAATTGGGCATCGATAAGTCAAAAGTTACATGCTTCAAGTGCCGAGAAAGAGGACACTTTAAAAGAGAATGCCCGAACCGAGAAGTGCAGGGTAATCAGAACCCATTTGGTGATGATTATTACAAGAAATAAATATATCACAAAACTTCTCCTCCTCAACCGTCAACTAGAGTGGTAGCAATTGAGGATTGTTCGTCAAAATCAAAGGCACTCATAGTGGCACAAGAAGATGAAGGGTTCAACTGGAATGATTACATTCGTAAGAAGGAAAGCCTGGCATTGCTTGCCGAAATTAATGAAGAACCAGTGTTTGATGAAGTAGTTAAAGAAAGTGAAACAACTTTTGAGGAAGCAGCTGATCTTGCTATTGAAGAATGTGTTGAAGCAATCTACTATGAGCAGTGTGCCGAAGAAGATTTACTTCAACATGATTTTAAATATTTAATACCTCCTGATGTTTATAACTCTTTTGCAGGTTTCTTTGGAGGATCAAGCCAACATCAGTATGTTCAAAAACAAGAAGAATTCAAGAAACCAGTAGAAGAAATTATTGACGTTACCAAGGATGAATGCAGAAAACTTGAAGAAAATCGCTGACAAAGCAATGATGGCCAAACTGCAATAGGTAGTCCCTGAACAGACCAAAGAGGTCGAGGTAGTGATAAAAGAAGTTGAGAAACCATGTACAAAATGCGTAGAACCGTGCAAGGAATGTTCAGAAAAGGACCTAAAATTTAACGACTTAAAGATACATACTGATAATATCACAAGTGACTTTTGAAATATGAAAGTTGCTTATGATAAACTTAGTAAGTCGATTAAACAATTTCAAGAGGTCAGTAGAGAGGATTTGGCTTTAAAATCAATTTTAAAACCAACGGTAATGGATAAGCAAATGGCAATTAATATGCACATCGACACCATTGCTAAGTTAAAAATAGAGTTAGAAGCCATAAAGATTGAGTCTGAATGAGTAAACAAATTTTCGATAAGTTATTCAACGTCCTCCTACGTGATCGATCATATTCTTCCTCAACAACTTGAGAAAACCAAAGAGGAAGAAAAACAATCTGAAAAACACAACAAAGTTCTGGGTTATAATCAATGTTCACCCCTAATGTGGAACAAGTATGGTAAGAAATATCCAGATGGGGTGGAAAAGGCGCTTAATCTAAAACTTAAAACCGAACAAAAAGAAGATAAGCTGCCAGAAAATATTTATGTAACCTACGAATGTCAATAAGATGTTGTGTAAACAGTTGTGGAAAATGTTTTGGGAACTGAGTCAGATAGCATGGATTTTGAGAGGGCTCAATATACCCTAGAGAAATCAGAATCAACTTCACAATCTGAAAGTGAGGAACGCTTACAAAAGAATGATACTTCATCATCAGATAACAGCCTAAGTGATGATCCAAATATGATTGTTTACAAAATGACGGGATCAGATTAACTGTATTATGATGAAGAATTCCCATTTCAGAATGTAAACGCTCACCGAGTTGATAAATTGTTTAAATTGGTTGAAGTTAGTCTTTCTAATCTTGACAAACAAGATGCTTCTTTCTATTCCAAACATAAAAAGGTTTATAATAATTACCATCAAAAGGGTAGTGATTATCCTGAAACATGAGAAAAGGTTTGGGATTTGAAGCAAAGAGAGACGAGAGAAGGTTTCAAAAACCAAACGTTAAAAGGAAAGTTGAATTTGTTTTTGGGACTAATACAGAGAGTGAGAAGAAATAATTGGTAAACAAACAAATGACGAGTTTAAGAAAGAAAAGGAACTTCGTTAACAGGCCTTGGAACTATCAGTTGGAAACGACAGTAGCACTTGTTACAAATGCAACAAAGTTGGGCATATTACACAACAATGTTCTCAAAACAATCCAAAACCTGTTCATGGAAGAAGGAGATTCACAGAAGATGTGAAACCAAAGGGCCAAGAGTTTGTGCCAATGCAGATTTTGAAAAGAAACATTGAATCCAACATAAATGTGAAACCATCAGCTGCAAATTTTTCAAATTTTGAAGTTGGTGAATCATCGAAGAAAAATGAACAAAAGGATTCTAAATTTTACACCAAAAAGGCATACACTAAGGCACAAACTTGGGTTAAAAAGGCAAAACCATCTTCTGTTGTTGAGAAATCAACCACTGTTCCAGCCAAAACAAAAGATAAACGTGAATCAAAGGATGGACAAGGGGTTGAAGTAAATAGGGAAATAAAAATGACTTGTGAACCAAAATAGGACATTCTAAACCCACCAAGACCAAAATGGCTTGGGTTTCACTGTTTAATTAATTTGTTAATTACGTGTGCATGGGCTTCCAAGGTCTATTATATCAAAGTGGATCATGGACAGTGGAGCTTCCAGGCACATGACAAGAATGTTGGTCTTGCGATATGACGTAAAGTCAATCAGAGGAGGCATGTAGGGTTTACAGGTACACAAGGTGTAAGGATAGTTGGTGAAGGTATTCTGACAAATGGAGTGGTATCGTTCGATAAAGTAAACTACATCGCTGAATTGGAGAATAATCTGCTGAGTATTTCGCAAATTTGTGACAAGAAGTTCACAACTAATTTTACTGATAAGGAATGTCTTATTCTAAAACCGGGATTCAAAATTCCCGAGGAGTGGATCCTCATGCGCGCTCCACGAGAAAATGATCTATATGTCCTTGACATGCGCGTCACATCCACTACAACTTATGCTGGTCAATGTTTTGTGATAAAGGCGATCGAAAAAGAATAGATCTTATGGCATCGAAAGATGGGTCACATACACCTACGGAAGATGAACAATCTGGTTCACAACAACTTGGTAGAGGGTGTTAATCTGAAAAGTTTTCATCTGAATGATAAATGTCTTAGCTGCAAAAAGGGGGAAGCAACATACGAAGTCACACCCAAGAAAACTGTTGAATTCTATCAAGCTACCATTGGAAAGGCTACATATGGACCTATTCTGACCAATAAACGTACGAAGCATTTCTAGGGATCTATACTGCCTGGTTGTGACAGACGACTATTCAAGGTTCTCATGGGTTGTCTTTCAGGAGAATAAGGATGAAACGTTTGACAATCTTATGATCCTATTCAGAAAGTTAGAGAACTTATACCATTTTCCGATCAACAAAATACGTAATGACAACGGTACAGAGTTCCAAAACAACAAGATGCTTGAATTCTGCAATGCCAAAGGAGTTCTTTACGAGTTCAGTGCCCCTATACTCCGCAACAAAATGGAGTAGCTGAACGGAAGAATTGAACTCTCATTGAAACAGCACGCACGATGCTCGCTGATTCAAAGTTACCCGTCAATTTCTGGAGCGAAGCCGTTGCCTCTGCTTGTTACACGCTGAACAGAGTATTGACAGTCAAGAGTCATAACAAAACATGTTTTGAGCTGATTAATCAACAAAAACTGAATCTGGGGTTTTTATAGCCGTTTGGATCTCCATGTACAGTCATCGACCCGAATGGAAAATTTGGTACTAAATCTCTGGAGGAATTCTTCGTGGGATATGCCAGTTCATTACGGAGAGTATATCTGCGAAGCTTAAACCAAGTCAATCTGACGTGTGCGTATATATACATATTTTTACAATGAATTTTACACACGGTTCGGTTTTAAATTTATAAAAATGATTTAGCCTTCAAGATTAAAACACACACGAAAGGGCAAGTGTACCCCGTCATATATGTAGTAAAGTATCAGTAAGAACCAAGTATCGATCCAAGGATGCGGGCGGAAGCAAAAGTACTAAACCTTTTTAGTTAAATTACCGGTAAAAATGAGATGTGAGTAATTTGTTTAGAAAGTATATTTTTGAAAAAATAATAAATCATGAACACAATAAGTAAAAGATATAAACTCGCTTTACGAACAACCGAAACATGTTAACTAAGTCGATTTTGGAACTATAACACTCGGTCAATTTTCTATTTTTTATAAAGGTAATTAGTTTCCCTTTCGAGAATCCGAACATGACAACCCTTCGGAAAGTTAAAATGATAAACGCACTTTAACCACCTAAAATTGTTCTTTGACACCCTTATTGATAAATGTTTATGAAAATCCCTAAAAAATAAGTTAGTCATCCGTTAAGAGTTTTCTAACCACACTTTATCAAGGAAAGTAACACCGATAAACACAATGTGACCACCAAGAAAAGCATAACCTAGATTAAATCACAACCGAGCCCATTTTACAAACCTTGAACACAACTTTATTTAGAAAAGCAATTTTGGCTGAAACTACTAACTAAACTTAAATTATGACAAGAGTTCATAACGACACCATCCGACCCGTTAAGGTTTTTCCGTGAAGGAAAACATTCTTGATTAACATTAATCATCTCTTATGAAACCAATTCTCATTTCTAAGCTCATGGTGTAAACATTTAACAAGTTAAAAGTTTACTAACAAGTGATTAATTAACCTTCTTTTTGCAAATATCTTAACTAACCAAATACTAATCTTCCAACACAATTAACTATAATCAAGAATCCAATATCAACAAAAAAGGTTGCAAATCATCAGGGGTTAACATAAAAAGTGTTAAGTGTCATTACAACATAATTAACATACTAAAGGTTGTTCATGAAGCAAGTAAATAATTTGTTTTTGCCATTTGGCTACAATAATCATAATAACATCATCTCAATGCTTGTATCTAAGATCAAAATACATGTTAAGAACAAAAAATCAAACCATAAACAAGCAAGGATTTGATGGATTAGATGCTAGATAGGCTTCTTCAACTTTGAGGCTTCAAACCGTCCTCTTCAGACTGCTCTCGGACCTCAGAAATCGGCTAGAAGTTAGGAAAATTGCCCAATGTTTCGATCAGTAGCTTCTGCCCTGTTTTATAGTGTTTTTTAATTTGGCACGGTCGGGCAAAATCTGCACGGCCGTGCACTATTCCGGCTTTCGCCCATTGCGGAAAATTCCCCACTGCTGGCAATCTAGTGACGTCAGCTGATCCATAACAGTGATTTGAAATGGCACGGTCGTGCCACAAGTGGCACGGTCGTGCATGTCCGATGATCAGGCGATGGTTCTCGGTAAAATGGCTTGACACGGTCGTGCCAAGTGATGTACGGTAGTGCATGTCCAGCAAACAAGGTGGCACGGTTGGCTGCACTGCTCGTGCTTTCTTCTGTCTCGCATATGCACGGTCGTGCCACATGTGGCACGGCCGTGCCAACTGATCTGCAGCTCCACATAATCTTCGTAACTTTGCCATTTTGCTCAGAAAATCCTTTTTTTCTTCATCCTTCGTTCCAATATGATGTTTAGGGCCTGTAAACCAAAACACACCTGATTAAGTACCAAAACCGAGGTTTTATGGCCGAAAACGCGTAAAATGAGGGTAAAACGGGGGACTAAAACATGTATATTTTAACATATATCACATTCTAGCTCAGCATGTCGACTGCCTGAAGTATATAATGCTAAATCAAAGACCAGGTGACCCCTGGTTGTTTAACTACGAGAGCCTTTGGAATTCATTTGATCTGCCAGAAGAGCCTAGTGAAGAAGAACTTTTGATGTTGTATCAACAACAACAAGCGTCTAATCAACAACAAGTTCCAAGACCACTTGTGGTTACTCAACCACAAGTTGGTACAAATGAATCTAAAGCAGGTCTGAGCAATACCCAACAGGAATCGGTAGTCGAGCCTAATATGAACACTACAGCACCTTCTTTCGATCAATCAGACGATTCAGATTCTGATAATGAGCCTACTTATGACAATGGAGGATCCAGCTTCAATGAAGGAACAGAACAAGTTCAAAGTTAATCAACAGTCAAGATACAGAATTAAGTGCTACAGAACAAGTTGCTGAACAAAATATTACAAATCTAGAAAGCAAAGTTAACGTTCCCAATGAAGTGATGCCGAGAACTTATACTTACCACCCATCAGAAAATATCATTGGAGATTTGTTGATTGGAGTAAAAACGAGACATCAGATCAATAAGGATCTTAGTCGCTTTTACACTAAAGTTGCACCACTTCAAGATACTATTTCTTACAGTTGTTTTATCTCTCATGTTGAACCAAAGACTTGGAAAGAAGCTTTTTAGGAAGAAAGCTGGGTTGAAGCTTTGAAGGAAGAGTTACAACAGTTTGAAAAGCTTGGAGTTTGAAGCTTGTTGATCTACCTGACGACCACAAGAAAATTAGTACACGGTGGGTTTTCAAGTGCAAGCGAGACGACAGAGGAGTTGTGGTCAGAAACAAAGCTCAGATCGTAATCCAAGGCTTTCATCAACAAGAGGGGATTGACTACACTGAGGTCTATTGTGACACTTCACATTTTCAATCGTTGATCAATCTCGATCATTCAAACCACTTCTGGAAGTGAAATCGCAAACTGTTACGCAAACGTAATCAGTTTAATGTGACGTACACTTTGAAACAATGACATAAGCTAAACATACAATAAATACCCTTTACATAACTTAGAAATAAGTTTGGAGGGCTTCGGTATGGTAAAAACATGCTTATTCAACTCCAGGGACTAACTTGCAAATCTGTGAAAGTACGCCGATTCATGTATTTCTTAATACTGAACACGTACATACATCCAAAAATTTTTGTAATCATTAAAATCTTGTATTTTAATAATTGGAATGCAAAAATATCATTCGTTACGCATTTACGGTCGTTTACGCATTAATTAAAATGTTCATCGTAATTAAGCGAAAAACGCAACCGTACAACCGAACGAACTGACACCCGAGACATTTTTGAGCATATTTCAAGTTCCCTAAGCTTTATCGTCCTAATAACGCTTAAAAATCAGGTTAACGGGTGTTAGAAGTGCCAAAACACGACGAAACGAGTGGCAGGGCCTGTTCTGCCAATTTTTGAAACTTGGTGCCAGCAAGGGTGGATGCGGACCATTTCCATAAGTCCATACGGTCCGCATCCATGTGCCAGAATAGCTGTTTTGTTGGCTGCTTCTTGTTCACATCCCTTGGACACCAAGCATTCGAATTTTCCACCTTTGTTTCTGCTTTGGACATGTGTTAGAACCCTCCTATGATCATGACACATCAATGGACACTTGTGAAGATCTTGTTTGACTTGAAATACTATAAATAGCAAGCATTTTTGTCATTTTTCCTTGCTCAATTCTCTTCTTTCTCTCCTTGCTCTAAGTTGGAGTGCTACCACCTTTGAGGAGGCCTCCCATCTGAGCATTCTTCATCCTTGAGCTCTTCAAGTGTTCTTCCACACAAGTAAGTGTTCTCTCCTAGTCTTGTTCATTTCTTTTAGCTATTTTGAGCTAAAAGTCAAACAGTTTGACATTCTGTTTGACTTTCAGTTCTGACCATGAATTAGTCAAAGCAAAGTCCAATTGGACTTTGCAACGTGATCATAATCACGATGGTTATGATCCTTAGCGATCATGCCTACTGATTACCACGTTTACTAGTCGAAGTGATGAGTCAAAGTTTCGGTCAAATGCGCATTATGTGCATTTTACAACGTAACTATTTTCGTGTATCAAAAACTAAGTTTTGATACCAAAACATTTTTATAACTTAGTTAGACATGTTTTGACATGTCTAACTCGTCACTTTTAGTTTAGTGCTTATTTAGGGTCGTAAGTCGAGCGGTCTTGACCACCGCTTTGACTTCGAATCTGACCTGTTTGGTTGATCTTAGGATCCGACCAAACACATAAGTGTGACCATAGTTGTATAGGGAATAACCCTCTGAGGCTATACCTTATGTTCACGTCATTTGGTTAGTGTTTTGTTAAGTCGCTAGTTATGCCTTTATAAATGACCAAAATGCCCTTTTTGCGCATAAATCAACTTTAAGCATATGTGACTAATGTTTTGACATATAAACTGATGTTATAACTTAATTAAACTTATTTTGGCATAAAAGACTTATCATAACACATATCTAACCATCCGAACACATATTTACGTAAATGACACGTTAAAGTAACGTAAACTACCTTAACGAGTCATAATAGGTCAAAAGCACTTAGAAATCTTTCCAAATCAGAATGTAGACTTTGTTAAACCATTTCATATGAGTTCCATACCTCATTTGGTTTATAAGGCTCCATTCTATCCGATCCGCCGATTAAAGTCCCGATATTTACATAGTTATCCGATTTTAGGACACACTTGAATCTTTGATCGTTTGAAGCTTTGATATATCATTTGATTCAAGATTTACTTTTCAATCCCAAGTGAGTACATAGTTCCCTCTTTTTACATTTTCAAATGTTTTGTGGTGATACATATGTGCTTCTGACTATTTTCGCAATTTCATGGCATTACATATGCTTTGATTACATAGTACATATAGTACATGATTTCAATTACATTTTGCTTCGTATGTTGACTTAGCTTACCTAGTATACGATTTCAAGACATTTTGCTTGGTATATTGACTTAGTATGCCAAGTACATGGTATCTAAACATTTTCATAACATGCTAACATTGTTCAAGACATATTTGTGCGTTGAATATACAACGATACATTCATTAATAATGATGCCGACCGGTAGTATGTAATGGTACCATAGGTTTGACACCCGATTCCCGCTTTCTAGTCCTTTCAAAGTATCCACTGGGGAATGACAGAATCCGATGAACATTAATTGACCTTTGTTTTTATAAGGGTTTATTTGATAATCGACAAGGCTTGAATGTATTCACCAACAATCCTAATATATGGTTTACAATAAAAGCAATGGTTTATAAGACATACCTTTTGGATTTAAACAAAACCTTTGTTTATTCAAAGACATTGTTTTATACACGACATATTGATTATACAAGGACGATTGGTTTATGGTAAGTGTTTTAGATAACGAGGCGTGTGTAATATGATAAAAGCATGGTGGGTGGTACTTCCTCTATATAAATGCTTTTATTATATTACATATCGTAGCGTTATCTAAATCATTTCGAATCAAAGACTAGACATGACATTTTTTTACATAAGACATACCATATTTTGGTTATTTAGTTAACCTTACATCATTTTTTTATATCATTTGATTTTCATATGATTACATAAAAGAAACGCTTTTATAACAGTTCATTGCTACTTTTGTATTGACTAAACTCTTCTTTAAAACATTCGAAGCCATGAATTACCATTACAAAAACCTATGTTACTCATAGGAATTTTTATGCGGACGTACCTATTTTCACATATGTTTCAGGTTTACTTTTGTGATGATTTTCGCCGCATGCTACACATAGGATGGACTCGGGCTTTAATGACTTTAAAACTTGAAAGACATTTTCATTGTATTTTATATCCATTATTCCAAGACAATGTAATTCGATAATTCAATAAACAAAACTTTAAGTACCATGTGTTGTGAAACAATTTGTAACGTGACTCCCCAAGTGTTTCTGCCGCGTGTGTTGTATTACGCGATTTGGGGTGTTACAGATTGGTATCAGAGCTATGGTTATAGGGAGTTAGGTTATTAGTAATGCTTTGACCTAGTCTATAACCTTCCTAGGACCTTAACGCGAGTTTAATTGCGTTAGATTCTTAACACAATACCATCACCTATTCTTAGGTGAATACCAAAACAAAAACACAAATTTCAAAATGAGTTTGAAAATCAATCGTCTATTTTTGATGATTCGCTTTTGGCTTAATGCTTTTAAAGTTTCCAAAATCTCGTCAAAGTTTGGGTTTTATTAATGTGAACACGTGCAATCTGGAAGTGTGGGTGCCTGTACCTTGAGTTTTCTGTCTAAGGCTAGAGTGTTCGTACAAATCCGCATTATCGGACCAGTCACTCTTACCTGGGAACTCTTGGGGTGAGTGTCCACTTATAGGCTAAAGCATGTCTTCGCGATACATTATAAAGACCCGTTTACTTTGATTAGTCACTGTGTCATTTGTTTGTATGTTTTAAATAACGAACAAGTGATCACAATCCTTATACTTCGTTGATATTTATAACATTCATCTTTGATTATCCTTTATCAATCTAATTCGCTCTCTCACATATTTATAAAGACCCGTTTACTTTGATTAGTCACTGCTCAAGATGCCGAAATGGCGGCTTTAATTGCACAAAAAATGGCCGCTATACTTCCGAACCTTGTGACCCAACTAAATCAAGCTTGCAATTACAATAACAACAACAATACACCTACTTAGTGCAACTATAAACAATTTTGTTCGGCCAAACCACTCAAGTTTTCTGGGTCTGAAGGAGCTATTGGGCTCCTACAATGGTTCGAGAGTATCGAAAGCACTTTCCATTATGTGCAGTGCCCTAACGAACGCAAGATAGAGTTTGCTTTGAGTATTTTTCATAAGAGAGCACTAACGTGGTGGAACGGAGTGATGAGAGACAGGGGTGCTAATGTGGCAATGGCTCAAACGTGGGAAGAGCTTCGAGCTCTCATGATGAAAGAATTTTGCCCACATCATGAACAAAGGGCACTTGAGGATGAGTTCCATGACCTTAAACAGGATAGTGGAGAACATCGTGCCTACACTGACCGATATGAGGAGCTAAGTTTGTTGTGTCCTGCGATGGTTATGCCTTTGGATACGGCAATTGAAAAGTACATTGATGACCTGCCTGACCCTGTTACTGGTAGCAACCCTACCACCGTTCGACAGGCTATCGAACTCTCTGCTACACTGACTGAGTCTCAAATCAAAAAGGGTAAACTTTTCTGCAAAGGCGATAAGAAACAATCTGATAAGACTATACAAGAAAAACCAAAGGACACTAAAAATGAACCCTCAAAAAGGTCAAAGAAGCGTAAGGCTTCGCAAAACTTCGTTGTAGTTACTCAGAACAATCAAGCCCCTCCCAATCAAACAGCACAGCCCCCTGCTAGGAAACCATACAATGGAACCACACCTCTGCTAACACTTGTCGCATTGCTGCTGCACAAAACCAAATTGTTAACAACCCTGCTCAGGGACGTGCTCTTAACGCTGGAGTTAACGAGCCTCGTGCCAACAACAATGCAGTTATAAACAACTAGGAGTTTACATTTCGATTTCTCTTGTTTTCCAAAACTCATGAACACTTTTTTCAGATATTATGTAATGACATTTCATTTGCAAACTAATATGCTTGTGCATGTATGTGTAATGTATATCTATATGACAAATTACAAAGTTCTCATTCTTTACGAAATTGAACTATTCTCGTAATTCGTCTTGATTGTGAACGCACATTCTTTATCGAATAACATGTGAGACGCACACGCTACTCCAATTGTTGAAACAAAGCATCCTTCTTTCACCCTATCCATAATCCACCACTTGGCAAGATAAGCTATGCGGACTATGCAACGAATTAAGTAATTATGGGTGCACACATAATTATGAAATTTGATGCATAGAAACCATAGTAAGTCCTGCTGAGTGTAATGACATAAAATCTAGAGTGATTAAATAACGAGACGAATGTAATACAATAAGAACATGGTGGATACGCCGCTGGTACTTCCTATATATAAGTGTTCTTATTGTATTACCTGTCGTAGTGTTAACCAAATCACTTGAGGATTTTATGTTATCCTCAATCAATATGTGCTATTTTAAACGAGAAACCAATGCTATCTATATTCATTTCCGCTTCTAACGAAGTATCCACTAGAAAATGAATATCCATTCATTTTCTCTTCTAAAGAAGTATCCACTGGGAAATGAATAATCTATTTATAATCCTTCATTTGCGCTTCTAACGAACTATCCACTGCCATTCATTTTCGCTTCTAAAGAAATATCCACTGGGAAATGAATAAGCTCTTCATAATCCTTCATTCCGCTTCTAACAAAGTATCCACTGGAAAATGAATTATCCATTCATTTTCGCTTTTAAAGAAGTATCCACTGGAAATGAATAATCTATTCACAATCCCTGAAGTTTCCATTGAGGAAAATGAATTATCCATTCATTTTTGCTTTGAAGAAATATCCATCGGGGAAATGAATAACCTATTCAACAATCCTTCATTTCCACTTCTGACGAAGTATCCATTGAAGAAAGTGAATTATCCATTCATTTTTGCTTCAGAAGAAATATCCATCGGGGAAATGAATAATCTATTAAACAATCCTTTATTTCCAGTTCTAACGAAGTACCCACTGAGAAAATGAATTATTCATTTATTTTCACTTCTGAAGAATATCCACTGGGAAATGAATAATCTATTCATAAATCCTTCATTTCCACTTCCGAAGAAGCAACCACTTAAGAAATAAATAAACCATTTATTTCCACTTCTTAAGGAACATCCACGGAAAATGAAACACAAGCTAAATCCTTATAGAACCTTCTATCCCAACAGTCGGATTCTTAAAGGATACTCATAGTGTTATTGATTTGTATGGTTTTACCACAAATCAAGCCCTCATTCCCACTTCCAGCATAAATTGAGGAAGTATCCATAAGGGAATGAGCGGCATACATATAACGATTCACTTCCAGCCACATTGGATCTAGCACACGGATCCCTCTCCACAACCCATAAATACGTTTATGAGCAATGACAGAATCTGACAAATCCTCTGTAATCTTCCATGAGTCTTCATCGGGTTCTACACATATTATCGCCTCGCCTGTACTTGAATCATAATGCCACCACTTAAAGATCTTGTAAAAGCCTTGTTCCATTTTGATGAGCGGCATATTCTTCAACACTCGCGGTCGCTTACGATCAATGTAACATCTTTTTCCTGCGTAACTGGATCGATCTTCGTGACCCTTCAAGGGATGTGAGGAATCCAGTATTTGGAACCGTGTGCAGCTTCATACTTCACTAATTTCCACTCCTTTTGATCTTGAATCTTCATTTCAAATTGATCATCTTTGTCTGCATGATCTCTTTAATATCCCAATCAGGTAACGTCTTCAAATCACTCATTCGTCAAAAATATTGAATCGTGAACTCCCTTTTGATCGCATACACATTAAGTTCCTCGATCCATCCCCAGCTAATGATGTCCGCTAGAGAAATATCTGGATCACAACGAAATAATGCTAGAGGACGTAAGAACATTCGCTCTGCTGGAACTTCTTTAAACCATTTCTTTTTCATCTCAATGATTTCTTATTTGGACATTTGTTGAGGAACTGATCCAGCTATCACTGCCTCTTCAACTCGGTTTTTCAACAAATCATCACTTGCAGATAAAAACATTTCTTCAAAGGTTGGGAAGATGTCTGTACCCTATCCGGCATAAGTAGCAACATTGTCACCAGAATCGTCAGAATCCCAATCCTCTATAATCACTGGATCATAATCGTTAGCTTCTGGTACTGGATGGAAGACAGAATCATTTGTTTCCATACTTGTGTTGTTTAATTCATCTTCAAAGTCGAACACAAACAATTCTTCATTTAGACCAAGTAACTCTACTAACTCAGCTTTGGAGAAGTTGTGAATATACTCCCCCTCTTCAACATCGTGCTCTACATAAAATATCCTTGGTATCGGCACAACAGGAACAACTAACGTTGAAGTCACTGTGAGGATTCTTGTTTGCTTTGAGCCCTGTGACACATCCTGGTCTCCCCCTGAACTTGATCTACAGTGTGTTGATTAGTGGAATCGTTCAAGTACACAGAAACATTGACATTTTCATTCAAACCAGAATCTGTTACACGAATTCCTGAACCTCCAACACTATCATTGTCATCCTTCCTATCACTATCACTGCTACTCAAATCTAACTCCTCAAAATATGAATCGATCTCGTCATCTATTTATTTATCCAGTTGACACTTTTTCTCCAACGTCTTCTCCATATGTCTACGAAGCTTCTCTGGCAGGCTCGATAAATCAATCTCAATGTCATGAGGCCTTCCTACCATAACAAACCGTGGAGACGAAGGCTTGTAGACGACCATTGCTAGAAATACTGGCTCAGATTCAGCTTCTGGCGCAGTGTGAACAATCAAAGGATCCGTAGAAACTTCAGCTTCAGGCTCAGGTTGGTTCATCATAGGAATATCATCTATCTTCTTTTTCCCTTTGCCTTGAGCCTCTAATAAGGCTTTTGTAGCTTGTTCTTATTCTGCTATTTTTCTTTCTTTCTTATTCCTGCTCAATCATACCAATCTCATCATCCAAGGAAATACCCAGAGTCCTACCCAGGATTTTCTTCATCAACTCTATCTGCCTGTTGTTTGATGAACGTTCAGATTCATATTCTTCCATCTTTTTTTTCAACCATTCATTCTCTAATTGGTAGCTTTGCAGAATAGCATTGAAATTCTCTCTTTCATTTTCCAACACTTTAATCCTTTCTTCGTAAACAGATATCTGCTTTGCTATTTCTCTGAATTTGCCGTTATCGTTAACCAATAGCTTCATAATCCCCTTCATATTATCTCTATCAGACTCAAGATCCTTAATTCGCTTCTTAGCCTTCTTTATCTCTCCTTCTAATATCCCAATCTCCCTTCATATACAGTATCTGCCGAAAACACTTCTCCTCCAGGAATTGCTCCAACATCAAAAAAGAAATTGTCAAACCTTGTATCCTCAACTCCCTGTGTCGGGTGAAAAGATGATTGGTGTAATGGTTATGATGTGGTAGGAGGAGTGATAATAGGTGGATGTGGTGGAGAGGCTATCAGAGATTGTGGTAGTATTGGTTGTGGATAAGGTGGTGGTGGAGGAAGAGGTGGTGAGGGTTGACGTTGAGGAGATGGAGGGATACGGATCGATAATTCAGCAGCAGTAGTAACCATAGGGGTATCAGCCGGCATCTTCTTTATCTTGATCCTTAACTTGCCATCTCAAGATTCAGGCTTCTTAGAAACTGGGCGTTTTGTGCGCTTGGCAATTGGCTTCTTGGCAGGCTTAACGACTAAGAATTCTTCCTCAGACTCTAAAGGAATGAAATCACCATCATCGTCTCCTGTCTCATTTCTCTTTTTATCTTCCAACTTCTTTTTCTTTTTCTCTTCGTCAGCCTTTTTCACATGATCTTCAGAATCAGAACTAGAAGACGATCCTTCATCATCACCATCACCGCCTTGAGCTACACCATACGCTTGTCTCTCTATGTTTGCAGTGATATCTACAACACTTTCCACATTTTCTTCAACCTGTACCGTCTCAGTCACAGGCACTTCCTCAATCTCTGGTTCATTGATCAATCCAGTACTTACATTAGTTTTTTTCTTTTGCTTTGGAGCAGATGATGAAGACTCAGGAGTTTTCCTTTTCTTTGACACAGGAGATGAAATGGTAGTAGATGCTTGGCTTTTCTACGAACCCTTTCTTTTCTGGCCGTCATCCTTTACATACCATTGGCTCCGCTTTTCTTAAATAACTCCAACTTCTTCGACTCTTCTGACTCATCTCCACTCCCTTCATTTCTCCATTTACTTGCTGGTGGGGCCTGATAATCTTTGTTGATGAACCATCCAAATAGTGGCTTGTATACAGGCTCTCGTTTGTTCTTTATGTATGAACTGATGTTGTGTAGATTAGAGGGATTCATGTGTTTTTGCTCCAGCAAATCATCCTTTTTCTTCTCTAGATTCGGATGTTAATGATCCAACATCATCTGTACGAATCTTAGATACTGCCAGAATCTACCTTTTTCCCAGATTAATTACCATATGCTCAAACACCAACTTGCTAAAGTTGTAAGGAAGGTTAAGAGCGAGAGCAACAATCATACACATTTGGAATCGACCAGATCATCCCATCATCCCTTCCTGTGGCTGAATGATCGGACAATACAGAGAGCCAAAAATCTATATGGCCTCCCAAGGAAGTTAATCTTGAAAGGTGCTGAATTCACAAATCCCTTGTATCCCATTCGGTAGAAGCGGCCCTTAACCATTCTTTCTGAATATCCAGTTGGATAGTGACTCTGATCATTAATATCTAACACTGATCTGATCACAGCCAGATCATCCCATCCTCCCTTCCTGTGGCTGAATGATCTGAACCGGGGTTTGAAACCAAACTTCTCCTCAAGAGGATAGATGGGGTGATTCAGGTGAGATCCAATGTAGATCCAACTTCGGTAATAACCACCTCAACGTCTTTATCTCCCACTCTTACCGTAGAAACTATAGCTCTTGGAGTTTCTTGTAACTTTGTAGACATCCAGAACCTCTTAATGTGCGTTTGATATACATTGTGTTTCTCTGTAAGTGCTTTGTAAATCGGTAATCTCTTCACAACATGCGTTATGCATCGGTCCAAATTCTGGCCTATTTACCTGGAATGACAGAGTGCACAAAGAAAGTTAGAAAAATTTTCTAACACTGGAAGTGTTTAAAATTTTCATACGAAAATTATTATAAATTTTCACACGAAATACTGATTCTTGACTTGATTCATACATTCAATTTTCATACGAAAATGGTGATTTTCGTACGAAAATTCAGATTCGTGCTAAAACATCCAAGTTAAACACCGAACTTAAACTTGTGAATTTTATGAAATTGAACGGCTATCCTAGGACTAAAAGTGCCTTCGTTGTAGTCTATCCCTTCCTGCTGATGAAAAACTTGTACTACGAGCCGAGCTTTGTTGCGAATGACAACTCCTCTATCATCTCTTTTGCACTTGAAAACCCACCGAGTGTTTATCTTTTTTTTGGTTTTGTGGTAGATCAACAAGTTTCCAGACTCCAAGTTTCTAAAATTGCAATAATTCTTCCTGCATTGCTTCCACCCAATTTTCATCTTTAAGAGCATCTCTGTAGTTACCTGGTTCTAGATGAGAAACAAAACAACTATGAGAAAATCTAGTTTGGAGTGGAACAACTTTAAAATAAAAGCAACTTAGATCTTTATTGATCTGATTTCCTATTTTCACTCCAGCTTGTAGTTCTCCGATGATGTTATCTGACAGATGGTAGGAGAATGATCTTGGCATAACTTCACATGGAACATTTACTATGCTTTCCAAATTCGTGACATTTTGATCAGCAACCTGTTCTGAAGAAGTAGCCTCATTTCTTGCACTGGTTTCTGCAGCTTGATTGTTTAGAAAACTGTCAATCTGTTCAGATACTTCATTGGAACTGGATCCCCCATCATCAAAGATTGGCTCTTTATCAGAATCTGCATCAACTGGCTGTGCGGTAGATGGTTCTACATTGTTCTGAGTTGGTGCGACTACAGGTTCTGGCTGAGTGTTGCTCGGCCCTACTTCAGAAGAGTTTGTTATTGGTTGAGAAGAGGAAATCACCAACTGCGACAATTGTGAAAAAATCCCGGTAAACTTTGATTGGTACAAGTCTGTGGTAATCGGACGTGATATGTATATCATGATATTGTTGTGATTATGTGTGATGATACGAATTCTGGAAAATGTTACACCAACTATAATAGGAGTATATGCCAAGTAAGTACCAAAAACATTACATTGGCGCTATGTGTCACCTACATGGCAAGACAAAGTCGTGAATGGATTGACGACTCTGGGAACACGTCATGGTTGACATGACACTATTAAGGGCCAACGATGTGAGGTTAGTGTCCTTACCCTTTAACAAAGTGCTAAACGGGGACTTGACATTTAACAACACATTAAACATTCGATCATGACTATTAGGCCAACGGTAGGGCCCTTTAAGATCCTAAGTTCACAAAACATCTTAGTTATGTTCCACAGACTATGACATAAAATTTGAAATAAATCGGGCCCCGGGCACACAAAACGAGGCAGTTCCTTGTTAGGCCTTATTTTAAGAGCAACGAAAGACAAACCAAATATGCAAGGAACGGTCAATCAAGCCTAAAAACACTTAAACGACCCTAATACGAGGCTTTTATGATTAAAACCTAACCGTGCTCGGGTTTCGAGACGGTTATGCTTGATTTTTAAAACCGAGTCTTTTGACACTAAGAACGCTTAAACGGGGCCCTTTTCGCAAATTGGTTACGCGTCTGAGACACGAAAACGAACCTAAACGCGCCACCGAAGATAAACATCATCTTTTAATACGAAAAACGAAGCACAACAAAGCGAGGGTGGGGTAGGGGCACCCCCTAATATATATTTTCTTTTTCTTTTTTTATTCTTTCTTCTTCATTTTTATCATCAAAATCTGCTCATTACCATCAAGAACTCAGCTAATCTTCAGCTAATTCAAGCTAAATCAAAGGTAATCTTCAAGTTTTATAAAGTTTTGAAGATGATTTCTTGAGAAAACTTGATCTAGACTAAGAAAACCCTTTTTAGTCCATGATTTTGAATGGTTTAACATGGTTCTTGGCTGAATAAGAACACACTAGGGATTCCCTGATGTTATATGGTAGCCAAAGACCACAAAATTTGATACCCTAATCAACCCCTAATCGACCAAATCGCATAACAAATCGATTAACCGAAAAACTATGAAACAAGGCTTGATTGACATGGGTTATGGCATGGTTGGATTGTTCTTGGTATATAAGTACTAAATATGGCTCACACCCACTTCTGGACTCAAGAAAAACACTTGGAATCGAAGAAATCGCTAGGTATATCACCCGAAACTCGAATCTAGAATATGCAGAATATTGTTTGGACCATAACTTGGTCTGTGGGTATTGGATTGAGCTAAAATTTGGTTTGGTGATGTAGAGTATTGACAGGAAGGTCCACGTGAAAGTTTAGAATTTTTGGAATTTTCTATGATTTTTGGTGAATTTTTTACTGTTTTACAAAATGAAATTCGGAAAAAAATACCAAATGAAGTCAATAAATCACCAAAATTTACATGAACACTAAGGAGAATACGGGAAAGGTTCTGGGAAGTTTTGGAGTCTCTTGGGTTTTGATATGGATTAAAGATCCTCGTTTGTATGAGTTTTCAGTAGCCGGAAACGCATTGAAACGAAATCAGAAAAATCCTAAATTTTTATGGGAGTTTCTGGACATGTAAGGAAGTTTCTGGAATATTTTGGAATTTTCAGACATTGGATGATAAACAAAATGAATTATTCGGGTAAATACTGTTTTACAAATGATTTATTTGAGAAGCTAAAATAGTTTCCCAAAATAATTTTATTGGAATCTATATATTTTTACTGAGTTCTACAAAAAATTCCAAAATTTTATGAACTATGTAGATTAAATGAGATTTTCCGGCTTTTAAAACGCTTATTTTAACTAAATTCGGCAGTTTACCAGACAACGAACCTGCCGAAACTGGGAACGGACCAAACCCTATCTTGATTATAAGTGGAACACCAGGAGTATTTTAGGAGGTTCCAGGGTAAGCGGAACACTCTGGATGTGTTCCACCACCGTTCGGGAGAATCCCTGACGGCGATAATGGAAACTCAAATTTGGGCAACCTAAACTCCCCAAACACCCAAACTCCCTCAATGAACAGTTTATCTTTCTTAAATCACAACACGTTGGCACTATTGGTATTCTCGTACCATTATCCTAACGTGTCAAACAACCGACTTTGGCTGGCACGCGAACCGGTGTCCGGGAGCCAAACGTGAAACTAATCATACCCTAACATCCATAACCACACCAGGATACTATATGTACAATATGAACTGAAAATACCCACTTGGACCCAAGTTATAGGCATTACCGACCTAGCGACTGATATTAGTAGTTACTTGAATGATTGCTGTTAAAGCCGAACAAGCTTACATATACTCCTATTGCTACCTGTGATGCTACTATCCTCTGAGTTTTTACTTCCCCACTTTTGAATTGTTTTACTATATTCTAGGGACTTGCATGTTACAAATTGTGTTAATTACACAAACTTGTGAGTGAGTTTTCACTCCCCCACTTTTAAACTGTTTTACTGTTTTCTGGGGTGATTTGTATGTTACAAAACTGTGTTAATTGCACCAACTTGTGAAGATGTGAATTATCTAACACACGAACCCCCATGCATTCCCCACTACAATTGATTAACGTAAGCCGTGGCCAGTGGATAGTACTATTGGTGTGACAAACCCAGGCCGCGCCCGACAGGATGCCGACAACAAGGTTTTCACGCGTCCTAAACTCGGTTATGTTGTTAGGCATAACTACACTGGGGCGTTGAACTGCACGTGACGCGGTTGGTGGGCCGGGAGTGTCTGGGTGACATGGTCCGGTGGGCGGTAGTGTCTGGGATGGCACGGCCCGAGGCAAAAACAGTCAAGGTTTCACTTGTGTTCTCGTGTAATTCCATCTGTGACTATGACCAGTGCAATTAAACTTGTTAACACATATTGTTCCGCAACAACCAAACCAGTGGAACTCACCAGCAGCGTTTAGCTGACCCTTTTTAAAACTAACATTTATTTTAGGTAACTTGAGACTGGTGTGATCCATGTATGTTGTTCAAGACATGTTTATAGGCGAACCCGGATATAGACGCATGTGGCTTAGAAGACTTATGTGGTTCATGGGAACACGCAGTTGTAACATACATGTAGTATGTAATCAACATTTTGTAAGTAATAAAATGTAGTGTCTTTATAAACAATGTGTTTGTACTAGAGGTGTCTGTTGCATCCCGTATTTTTTTCTTCTGCTGCAAGTCGGGGTGTGACACCAACGGTCGTGGAACTTGCTCCTGATTAGATATCTGATGTTGTTGGAAAAGTATGAGAAGTTCTTCCTCTTATGGTTCTTCTGGCAGGTCGAATGAATTCTACAATCCTTCGTAATTGAACAACCATGGATCACCAGGTTTCTGCATAGGCGTTGTGTATCTCTGGCAATCAACATGTTGAGCTATAATAACTTGATTCATGCTTGGTAGATAAACTCTCTTTTACGGACTAGCATACCCTACGAAGAATCCTTCCAAAGATCTGGCTCCAAATTTACCCTCCGGGTCCAATACAGTACACGGTGATCCAAAAGGTTTAAAAAAACTTTAGATTAGGTTTTCGTTGGTTAAGAAGTTCGAAGCATATCTTGTTATGTGGCTTGACAGTCAATACGCGGTTAAGGGTGTAACATGCAAATGCAACGGCTTCACTCCAAAAGCTAATAGAAAGTTTCGAATCGACAAGAATCGTGCGTGCAGTCTCAATAAGTGTTCTGTTCTTTCGTTCAGCTACTCCATTCTATTGAGGAGTATAGGGGGCACTGAACTCATGATGAATACCCTTAGCTTTGCAGAATTCGAGCATCTTTTTGTTCTTAAACTCAGTACCATTGTCGCTTCGGATTCTTTTGTTTGGCAAATGGTAAAGATACTCAATCTTTCGAAACAAGATCATCAGATTTTCAAACGTTTCATCCTTGCTCTCTTGAAAGAAAACCCATGAGAACCTTGAGTAGTCATCAGTTACAACAAGGCAGTATATATCTCCAGAAATACTTTTCACGTTAACTGTTCCAAAGAGATCCATGTGGAGCCTTTCAAGTGGAAGCTTGATAGAGTTAAGCAGCTTTCTGGGATGAGATTTCTTATGCTGCTTCCCCTTTTTGCAGCTAAGACAATCATCTGACAGTTGGAAATTCTTCAGATTTACCCCATCCACTAAGTCGTTATGTACCAAGAAATTCATCTTTCTTAAATGAATGTGACCCATCTTGTGATGTCATATAATTGATTCTTTTTCGGTGGCTTTTGATACGAAACACTGAACCTGCTTTGATGTAGTAGATGCAACGCTCATGTCTAAGACATACAAATCGTTTTCACGTGGAGCGCGCATGAGGATCCACTCCTTGGGAAATTTGAATCCTGGTTTAAGAATGAGACACTCCTTATCGTTGAAATGAGTAGTGAACTTGTCACAGATTTGCGAAATGCTTACCAAGTTCTCAACTTTAGCAATATAGTTCACTTTGTCGAACGAAACCACTCCGTTAGACAAAATACCTTCTCCCACAATCCTACGCCTTGTGTTCCGGTAAACCCAACATAACCTTCCCTGATAGCTCTTACATCATACAGCAGGGCAAGCATCCCTGTCATGTGCCGAGAAGCTCTGCTGACCATAATCCACTTTGATATAATTGACCTTTGGAGCCCCTGCACATGTGAAAAAGAAGTTACTCAAACAAGGATACCCAAGCCCTTTCAGTCTCGGGTGGGTTAGGAATGTCGAATTATGGTTCGGCGTTCTTCATTGTGACAACTGAGATTTTTCAGGTTAACTCCGTTAACACAACTTCATTATCTTGAATATGATTCAAAACATTCATTATAGCATTTCACTTCATATTGGTTGGTTTAGTGTGTCAGTTAATACACGAACACTCACGTAACAATAATTCAATGAATAAACCGAATTACCAAACTGGACACACAAGTCTGAACCCGAACGTTGGTGAAACATGGATATATTATGGCAAACATAGAAATAATAATATAATTGAGTGGAATTATATGTTATTTGATTACATGGATTACTTGTAAGTTGTTTCTTGTAATTGCGAACAATGTGCGTTTTTGTGTGATCTAGCGTTGTAAAAATATTTATTTTTATAACCGAACTAGTAAATTTTATTTTTATACACCTGGGCTATAAAAAATTCGTAAAAATGGTTTAGTGGGCTTGTGTTAGCTAGCAAGGGCCACCAAAAATTACAAAAGCCCACCAAAAGGCCCACCCATGGGTTTTAATTAGTTAAAAAGATTCATAAACCTAACCCTAAACCCCCAAATACGTATGGCAGCCCCCCACCATAATTTCGAAATTTTTCTTTAAAACACCATTCCACGTTGATTTGTTGCTTGGGTCTTTCAATTGATGGCTTTCTTGATCGATTTCAATACCCTTTTGCGCTTACAAGTAAGTTTTCTTGATCAATTTTGATGTTTCTCATGATTTAAATATTAGGGTTTTGATTATAACTTGATATTGATGATACTTGGTTGTTGAATCTGATGTATTTGGGGTTATGCATGATGTATGGGTCGGATTTGGGGTAAACAAGATCATAAACATGTTTTTGGGAAGAGCTGAAAGTAAACAGATTCTGTTTAAATCTTTACAGCCGACTTGTGTTGGCTGTAATGAGGTCAAAACCCAATGAAATCCACTTTTTCTTAATTCTATGATGAACTTTTAGGAAAAACCTTTCAAACCCAACTGGAATTACATTTTTTCGACGAAAATTGAACGTTTCATGAATTTTTCCGTATCGAAGGTTCAGGCTGCGTTTTTAAGCTAAAATTGCAACCTATTACGATTATAATAACTCAGTCCGTGTTTGGAATTAATATGTGAAATTTATACAATAGGCATTTCTAGGAGGGCTTAAAATTCTCTAACTGGAATTTTGTTAAAAGAGTTAACGAGGATTTTTAAATATTTTTTACTGTAAACTGTCGCCAGAAAGTGACGAATCAGAGTTATGTGCACTATTTGATTTTTCATGAATTTTCTGTAAACATTTTGAGCTCTGAAATTTTTACACAAGTATAAGTCTATCATTTTCCATGTCACATAAATTTATTGTAATTTTTGAAGCTCGTTTAATATTTTAATAAAATCCCTAAAAACAGCTAAGTTTCAGAGTTTTAAACTGGTAGTGCAGTGAATAGAATTATGTGTGATATTAACACTTGTTTAGCGCCTACTTGTTTAACATGTCATATGTTGTGCTATGATCACGTACACAAATTCACTCGAATGAACACAGTTGAATGTTAATGAGATGCATGCTATGTGTTAGATACGTATAGAACTTATGTGTTTGCATACACACACACTAACGAAACTATGGTAACTATAAAAGGATGTGATTGACCACTTCAGCTTATAAAACACATAAGCCTTACCGAGCAAAACATAGGTGAGTTCACAACCCTTTACTAAAAGCATGCGTCCCTAGTTTGGGACAACATACTCTTTCCCTGGTTTGGGAAATACATACGGTACCCCTGGATTGGGGCTACACGCGCGTTCCTGGATTTGGAACCACTGAAATATAACTATCCATGGATTGGGACCGCCTAGTATTCCTGGATTAGAATACTACTAAACAAATACTGTAATTCATATTTCATGTCTTTTGCGGACTAAACGAACTCTATTTGAAAGTCCCCACACATTATACCGATTAATAGCCGGGGCCTAGCGAATGGGATATTAGTTGATAGCGCTATTAGGTTCGCCAAATCTCACACCGTACCTGGGAGGACGGACGTGAAATTTTATGCATTGGCAAATGTTGGTGCACATATGTCTATTGCCTACGTCTAGGACGAGTCTGATGTATAGATAGGGTTTCGCAGTGTCAAAGGTTAAACTTTGAAATGTTTTGTTTGTTTTAGTTAAGGAATTTTCGCACGATGCGAAAATTCCCTTGTCCCAATCACTTGGTGCTATCTTGTCTTGCCTAAATAGATGACTTGGGATATTAGTCTAGCATGCTGTTTTTAGTCAAAGGCGAAGCCCTGCTCGAGTCTGTAATCTTTCCAAAGTTTATTAATACAAGATTCAGACGTGTTAAACAGTAATCAGCATACTTGTCGATTGTTTGTTCACTCGGTTAACAATGAATTATGCCTCTGTTAGCTGAGCAAATCTCACCGGAAGCTCACGAGTTGGGTCCGATCAACTGACAAGTGGTATCAGAGCTCTGGAAGATCTGCGTGTAATCGTTAATCGGATCGAACGAGTTTCGCACTATTTCGATTGAGTTTCGGTTCATTTCGGTGAAATCCAATCGAAATTCGGTTGATATCGGACTGTTTCGGTGTATATCTGATTGAGTTCGAACATTAGTCATTGTTTTCGAATTGTTTTCATGGTTAAAAATGGCTGAAAAAGTGTTGTTGATTGGTTAAAAAACGAAGTAGAAAAGAACATCAGATCCATTTCAAAGTTGTTCATACTGAAAAGTCGGTGAATTGTTTGTGTATTTCAAACTGATTCGGTGTTTTTCGATGACGTTTTGAAGTTTTTCGGACATTTTAAGTTGAGTTCGGGATCGATAGTAGTGTTATTAGTTACGGATCTTATTTGCGACAAGTCTTGAATCCAGAATTGAATCAACTTGGAATTCTGCATATCATATTCAGATCTGAATGATGTTGTTGTTCATCGAAGAGAAGTAGTACTGATTTCCAAATCTGAATCGAAGTTAGTTGCAGGTTTTTATATTGTTGTTTCTTGTTGAAGAAGAAAGATTGATATATAACGACTTATGTGTTGGTAATGTTAGAGATTTTAGGGTTTGAGTGAATAAAAAATAATAATAATCAGTTAGTTTGAAGTTTTCTTAAAGAAACAAAAAGTTTTTTTTTGAAAGTGACGTATGATTTCTTTTAGTAGGGTTTAAAAAAAATAAAAATAAAAATAAAAAAAGCATATATAATGGCAACGTTGAAAAAAAATACTAGATTGTTTTGAAAATTGAAAAGTGACATTTTATATTTTTGAGATTGTTTTAGTTGATTGTTAAAGATTGACATCGATTAAATTTACAGGGCGCTTTATGGAAATAAACAACTTGTGATTCTAATTGGGTTGATACAAGATGTTTTAGACTAGCTGAGTTTTTTGATTAAACAAAATTGAGTGGATCAGATTTTCTATAAAGTTGAGTTGATTTTTAGTGGGCTATTGCAATTTATTGAAAGTTTGGATTAAAGTGTGATATTGGACTATAAAATTTTTGGGCCGCAAGTTAAAGTGAAGTTGGGCCAAGATTTTGAGAGTTCTGGGCTACAATTTTTGTTTAAAAAATAAGATTGGGCCGAGTTGATTTGTGGGCTGATAACGTTTTTGTTGGACTACAAACTTGTTGAAGGTGACATTTGGTTAATTTGAGGTTTATAGTGGGCTTTGATTAAAAAGATTATTAGGAGAAATTTTTAGATTTTGAGTTGAATCAAGTTTGCTAACTGGGTTGAGATTGGTTAAGTGGGCTGCATTGTCTTAATACACTTGGACCGTGATTATTCGGTTTTGGGTTACAAAGAATTTTGAACCGGGGTTTTTAATCTACAAAATTTTCGAGTTTGACTTTTCGTGTTCAAGAGACTAAAATTTTAAAAATGAGGAGTTATTCAGATGAAAGGCAGATGTTAAAAATTAAGTTTGAAAATTTTACGATTCCACAACATGAATCAGTTATATGGAGGACGGAACAATACCATGAATTAGTATTTGACATGAGACACTATGGTGTTCAGTTTTCAAATACTGAGATGATCTTAAAGTTTGCAGAATTGTTACCATCAGAGTGAGATGATTTTGTGTTCATTTTGAAGAAATATTCTGATTTGTCTGAAATTAACGTATACAAGTTTCTTAAAAGCGTAAAAACTCATGAACCAATAGAAAAATGGAAGAGAAGGATGGAGGCAGAAAAAAGAATGATGGTGAAGAACGGTGAAGTCAAAGATTCAAGTATATCTACAAATGAGTCTTCAAGTTCCAAACCAAACTGCCCAGTTTATGATGAAGATTTGAATGATTATCTGGCCGATAATGCCAAACTCTTGATCAATCTGGAGAGTTTTACATTAGAAAATAAAATTTTAAAAGAAAATGAAAAAGGATTTCAAAATAAAATAAAAACTTTAGAAAAAGAAAAGAGTTAATTACATAGTTAGTCCCTGTGGTTTGCACAAAATAACATACTTAGGTAATAATAGTTTAAAATCACCTTCTAGGGTATTAACTTTTCATTTTGTAACGTGTGGAGGTATTAACTTCTAGGGTATTAACATAGTTAGTCCCTGTGGTTTGCACAAAATAACATACTTAGGTACTAATAGTTTAACAAACAATTAACGTTAATACCTCCAAACGTTACAAAATGAAAAGTTAATACCCTAGAATGTAATTTTAAATTATTAGTACCTAAGTATGTTACTTTGTGCAAACCATAGGGAGTAACTATGTAATTAACTCAAAAGAAAATTTAAAAATTGAAAAAGATTTTGAAAATGCTAATAATAAAGCTGAGATTTTAGAAAAGAAATTGAAAGGTTTTGTTACATTATCTTTAATGTTATATCATATTGTTCCAAAACCTTTATCTTTTGAAATTCCAATAAGTGATAATGTCGCAATTATGACGATGTCATAATTGAAGATTGTGATGATGAAAATGATAAAAATGAAATATTTTTGAAACTGAAAGAAAAATTTAGAAAAGCTGTTCTACAATCTACTGAAAAGGGTGAATGCTCAACGCAAAAACCCTCTAAGCAGAATGGAGAACAAAACCAAAATTTTCAAAAAAAATAAAAATAAAAGGTCATCGGTACGATCATCTAATTAAATCAAAACTCACAAAAAATTGAAAAAAAGTGGTGCAGGTTGGATCCCAGTGCTTCAAAGTCATATCATAGTTACAGAAGAAGCAAGAATGATGATTACTACACGTCAAATCAGTGTTATGACTTAGGAGTGTGGATTGATCAAGAAGAATGGGGCGATAACAGAATGTGTTATAACTGTGGTTTAATCGGACACATTGTCGTTTATTGCATAGAACCAAGAAAAGAACAAAGAAAGGTTAACGATACGAGAAGATGCTATAATTGTCAAATTGAAGGTATATTTCCAGAAATTGACCGATAAATATGAGGAAAGGATCGTCAAAAAAATTTCAAGGGGAGAAAAGAAAAACTGCGAAGAAGACAGTAAGAAGAAAAGCCTAAAGAACAGAAAGTGAAGCTCTCGCAAGGGCAGAAAGACATATTGAAGAAAAAAATAAAGAAAGCGATGGAGTATTTGGAAAAGATTTTGTCATCGGGTACGACCGTTTCAGATACAAGTTCTGGACAATCGTTTTACTCTACAAAGAGTGATCAGTCAAGTAAAAAAAAATTCATCAGATATAAATCTGAGGACAAAAGAGATAACAGTGAATAAAAAATTGTTTAATCAAACAATTAAAAAATCAAAGAAATTAACTTTTAAGATAAAGTTTTTATCAAACTGTTTGAATATAAAAGAGAAAGTGAGGGGATGTTTACTTCAGATGTTAATGAATTTGGTAAACCTAAATCCAGAATGGATTGGGTTCCAATTTAAAACTGATTAAATTTGTTTGAATGTGCAGGATAACCAAGCTTCAAGTAAAACTTCATTTCAGAAGCAGTGGTTGTTCATGCAAAGAGATAGGAGTGATATTCCACACAAACAAAATGGTAGTCTCGCGTTCACATTCTTAAAAAATCATCAAATGGTTAAAATGGAAGATGTTTATTTTTCGATTTCGAAAAGATGTTTTCAATTTTAGGGGGAGAAAAATTTAAAATTGTCAAATTATGTAAAATTGAAAAACATCATTTCAAAATCATTTAAGATAGATAAAAATTTTCAAAAAGCAAAAAACAATAGAAAATCTCAAAATGTTAAAAACATTAAAAACCGAAAATGAGATTACATGTGAAAAAGAGAAATGATAGTACATCAGTGGACTATCAGTGCATGCTAAAGATATGTATTGTTTAAAATGGTTAAACAATCTCACTAAAGATGTGTCGGTAGGCTCAGCTAGACTAGTAGTTTTGCGAATACGATACAAACCTAAATAGAAAAGCCTAGTTCTAGTGGAAAACGCGATTGAAAGCAAAGTACTTAGTTTTGTCCTTCGTGACTGTTTACCTACTCGGTAATCGCTGAATGCTGAGAAGCATAAAAACCGGCCAGTTTGTGAACTTTCACAACTTACTGAAAAAGTCAATGTGATTGTGTATTTCATTTTGCAAAGATTTAAACTTGTTTTATTTCTTTATTTTGTTTAAGTATTGGACATCCTCTGTGTATACGAAAGTATCAAACTGGATGTTAGTGCCTAAACGTTTCTGTTTATTTTACTTGGTGTTTTGCTTAAATCTTGGATCACCTCTGCGCATATGAGAATATCGAACTGATGGTTAAGATCTAAACAATTTCAACTTGTTTTTATTTCTATTTTTTTAAACATTGGACTTTCTCTGCGTATCGAAAGATCGACCTGATTGTTAGTGTTTAAACATTCTTTGTTGTTTTCACACATATCACAGTTGATGAAAGTTTAAAGGCATTACTTGAGTTAGTGTATTACATGATGAGGGGATATGCTGAGATCCTGGGGTCTATAAGAATTTAGAGCAAATTAATGTACCTTAACGTATCGGTAAGCATTACGAAAGTTTTAGATTGAGTTTAAGTGGATAACAATATCGACAATCCATGTGAATTGTTTATACTAAGTGTTTCATCTAGATCAACGGTGCAGCTGATATGTCTCACTAAACTGATATGATACTCTAGCACGTTTTCTCACAAAAATATAAAATGTAAATATTACATTTCAGTTTGTTTACATTTCTGCATTCAAAATCAAAAATCCAAAAAGATTTTCTTTTAAAATCTTCCATGGTAACCTGATAATGTTGAATGTGAGCCGGACCAACAAGACTGTTAAGAAACTGTTTGTGTGTGAATACGTGTGTTTGTTCTTAAATGTCAAATCTTAGAGATTCGGAGCATCATTCAAGGGGGAGACTACAGTTTCACTTGAAGATGTTATTCAAGGCATCAAGACTAAACATCACAAATTTCCTGCTATGTCCAAGGGGGAGACTGTTAGTGCACTAATTGGTGTGGCCATAGATAGAAATCTAATTGTACTTGGAAAGTCAAATGTCTTGAGTCTGTATTATACTGGACAGAGGTTCGCTAGTTTATGTTAGGATTGTATAGGACAAGTTAGGTTTTGGTACGGCATGGTGCGAAGAAAGCGGGCATGATCGGGAATGATGTCATCACATTTATGTGATGACATCACAAGTATGACATCATCCATGTGACATCATCAAGAAAACATTCTGCATGAAATTGTGATTTCATAATATCTGTAAATGCTTGATTTTCATACGATTTGTCAAGAATACAACATTTAGTACGAAATTGGAATCAACATATGATTCGTATGAACATGCATGGTGCAACTATAAATATCAAGGGCTCGCACAGAAATATGTAGATCCGCACGAAACTCATCTCAAGAGTTCATCATCAACAATTACAAGAACATCTCCAAATCACATCATGTCTTTACCATATCGAGTGTTCTTTATTTAGATCGAGTCGAAAACTCTGTCCGGTTTACGATTGATACGTAATAAACGTTGATTATTTACAATTCGTGTTAACGATTACAACTCGGTTTTACGGATTTTGCACGTAAAACCATTTAAACGTAGATCTTGTGTTCTTTGGTGAACCGATTCGGACCTACAATGTGCTTGGTCTTGGAGTGAAAAAGGGTTTTTGATGATTTGGATAGCGGCATCATTATCACAATAGATAGTAGTGTCAAGATAAGTCAAACCGTAATCCTCGAGCTGGTGTTGCATCCAAATAACATGGGAGCAACAAGCAAATGCAGCAACGTATTCGGCTACTGCGGTAGATAAGGACACCGTCTGTTGCTTTTTGCTCTGCCATGAAATGAGCCTGTCTCCCAAGTATTGACATCCAGCCGATGTAGACTTCATATCCATGTCCGTCCCTCCAAGATTACTGTCAGAAAAAGCAAACAAATTAAAGTTCGAATCTCTAGGATACCAGAGTCCGAGTTTTGGAGCCCCCTTTGTAACACCCTGACCGCGTATAAAACAACCCGCGGGGGAAACGTCGGGGGGTCACGTTACAAATTGATTCAAACACAGGGTAAATAAAGTTTGGTTTTATTGAACTTATAAATTACATCGTCTTTGAGAATTCAAAACAAAATACAACAACTAAGTTTATTTTTAATCAAGCTAAGGCCAGCGTCCATCCTATGTGTAGCATACTTGATCATGCATTAGTACCTGAAACATATGGGAAAATAAAGTCAACATTGAATGCTGTCGAGTAACATAGGTTTTGTCACGACTCATGGCTTCTAAATATTGAATGATGTTTAATAAACTTCAACAGTTGATATTTTAAAGAAATTTTGGTAGCCATGAATCTTTGACAAAATGTTTCTTTTGTAAGACAGTATGAGAAATCATTCGATTTAAGAGAAACATTCTATGGTTTACTTAGAAACCATTTATGACTTTGTATGAACCAACCAAATGTCTTGTATTGTATAAACATATATCTTTGTAAAAACCAAATGTCTTGTGTAAACAAACGTCTTGTTTGTATATAAAACAATTTGCCTTTATGTATAAACAAGTGTGGTTTGTTGGCGAATACATTCAAGCCTTGTTGACTGTCGGACAAACCTTTATAAATAAAGGTCTGTCAAATGTGTTGCACAGTTTCTGTCATTCCTAGAGGAAAACTTCCAAACAAACCTAGGAAGCGGGAATGGGGTTGTCAATCCTATGGTACCATAATATACTACCAGTCGGCGTGATCAAAGTTAACGAATGTATCATTGTCATGTTCAACGTACCATAAGTTTCGTACAATGTAAAGCATGTTGTGTATATAAACAATAGGTAAATAAGTTTTGTTAATGTGGAAATATATAATCCACCTCCAAACATTTAGAAAACGTAAAAGAGGAGAATTATTTATTCACAAGAACCATAAGTAGTAAGTATGTTTTGAAAGATAGTTTAGCACATATGAATCACCCCAAAACATTTAGAAAACATAAATGAGGGGAACTATGTACTCACATGGATTGTGGACGGCTTGTTTAATTGTGTTTAGCAGAGCTTAAGTGTTTCCTAATAAACATACAATGCACGTGTGTTAGTAAAATAACCCAAGTCACTTTAGCCATACAACACGAGACAGAACCCCAACGGACTTAGTCAGGCAGAGCCTTGACATGCGTTGGTGGGACCTAAATCAATCGGGTAGGGTGGCCATACTACACGAGACAGAACCCCAACGGACTTAGTCAGGCAGAGCCTTGACATGCATTGGTGGGTCCTAAATCAACCGGGTAGGGTGACGAATTAGTGATCGGGGGTTAAAATACTTATAACGGAGCAGAACTTAGCAGGTTTAGGGGTTTAGGGGGGGGGGGGGCGGGTTCGGAACCCGGACAGAGATCGAGAGAGAAAGAGTATCGATTTTTGAAATCGAAAGGTGCAAACAAATCAGTCCCAGGCCGCTACTTTGACTCTCGCGTGGCGCGGGGGAGGTCAACTAGGCCTAGACTGCCACTGGCCTAGACAGGGTGTCTCTCACGTGTCTCAAAACGGAGCCACGTATCCTGGTACTCTCCCGCGCGTCGCGGGAGATACCTAGGATTCTGGCGCATGGCGCCTGAGAGGTCCAAGTTTTTTTTTTCTTCGTGTCGGGTTTCGTCGTGCGTGTCCGAGGTTGCGATTTGTAAGGTGTATTTGGGAATATGTTATTTGTCAGCATAACTCTTTTGACGACTTCTAGCTACCAAAAGGTTATTGCGGATTTTCATGATTTTGTCTGTTGTTTCTTGAATGAGTTCAGGTCCGGTGATTTGAGCTTCACCAACTTCATTCCAACAGACAGGTGAACGACATTTCCGACCATAAAGAGCCTCGAAGGGAGCCATGTTGATGCTGGAGTGATAACTGTTGTTATAGGAGAATTCGATCAAAGGTAGATGCGAATCCCAAATACCACGAAAGTCAATCACACAAGCTCTAAGCATATCCTCAAGTGTTTGGATTGTCCTTTCGGTTTGTAAATGCGTCTGAGGATGATAAGCAGTGCTAAGATTTAATTTCGTTCCCCCTGGCAGATTGCATGGTCTTCCAGAAACGTGATGAGAAACGAGTATCACGATCTGAAATGATGTTCAAAGGACCACCATGACGAGATACAATCTCATCAATATAAATCTTAGCAAGTTAGTCAGAAGAGAAATCCTCGCGAATTGGCAAAAAGTGTGCTGACTTAGTCAGACGGTCAATGACTACCCAAATGGCATCATGGCCTCTAGAAGTACATGGTAACTTAGTGATGAGATCTGTAGCGATGTTCTCCCATTTCCATACCGGAACTTCTGGTTGTTCGAGCAAACCGAAGGGACGATGATGTTCTGCCTTGACTTTAAGACAAGTAAGGCATTTGGACACATATAATGCTATGTCCTTCTTCATACCCAGCCACCAATACTGAGTACGAAGGTCCATGTACATTTTGTCCGTATCAGGATGGATAGAATAACCTGACTTGTGTGTTTCGTCCATCAGTAAGGTACGAAGATTTTCTTGGTTTGGAACCCATAAACGATTCAAGAAATAGAGTAACCCATCATCTTTAGTTTCAAGTTGAAGTTCAAGATTATGTGGTAGTTCATTATTCATCAAGCCTTGGGTTACGCAAGTACGCTGGGCTTGGGAAATACGTGTTTGGATATCTGATTGGATACGAACACAGTGAAGTTTGACTTGTTCTTTGCGACTAAGTGCGTCTTTTACGACATTCGCCTTGCCATGATGGTAACAAATTTAGCAGTTATAGTCGTTCAGAAGTTCGACCCAACGTCGTTGTTTCAAGTTTAGTTCCTTTTGATTGAAAATGTGTTGAAGACTTTTGTGGTCAGTGAAAACCACACATTTAGTACCATAGAGGTAATGTCTCCAAATTTTGAGAGCGAAAACAACGGCACCTAACTCAAGATCATGAGTTGTGTTATTATTTTCGTGGGTTTTCAATTGTCTTGATGCATATGCTATGACTTTGTCTTGTTGCATGAGAACGCAACCAAGGCATAGATTTGAGGCATCACAATATATGAAAAAGTCGTTATTGCCATCCGGTAAGGATAGAATAGGCGCATCACAAAGTTTTTGTTTCAAGGTTTGGAAAGCTTCCTCTTGTTTGGGTCCCCATTTCAAATGGTTTATTCTTTTGAGTTAAAGAAGTGAGTGGAACCGCAATCTTGGAAAATTTTGCGATAAAACGACGGTAGTAACCAGCTAGACCAAGAAAAGAACGAACTTCGGTAGGAGTAGTATGTGTACTCCAATCCTTGATCGCTGTGATTTTGGCGGGATCCACATGTATGCCTTGTTTATTGACAATGTGACCCAAGAATTGAACTTCTTTTAGCCAAAATTCACACTTGGAGAATTTGGCATAAAGTTGTTCCTTCTTTAGAAGTTCCATCGGTAGACGGAGGTGATGTTCGTGGTCAGCTCGATTTCGAAAAAATCAAGATGTCATCGATAAAAACAATGATGAACTTATCTAAATATGGTTTACAAACCCTATTCATTAAATCCATGAAAACGACATGAGCATTTGTTAACCCAAAAGGCATGACAGTAAACTCATAATGGCCATATCAGGTTCGAAAAGCAGTTTTGGGAATATCTTCTTCTTGTGCACGAAGTTAATGATACCCTGAACGGAGGACGATCTTTGAAAAACAGGTAGCACCTTGTAGTTGATCAAAAAGATCACCAATACGAGGTAGGGGATATCGATATTTAATCGTGATTTTGTTGAGCTCACGATAATTGATGCACATGCGAAAGGATCCGTCCTTTTTTTCAAAAAAAGCATAGGAGCGCATATGAATCACCCCAAAACGAAAAGAGGGGAATTATGTATTCACAAGAACCATAAGTAGTAAGTATGTTTTGAAAGATAGTTTAGCACATATGAATCACCCCAAAACATTTAGAAAACATAAAGGAGAGGAACTATGTACTCACATGGATTGTGGATGGATTGTTTAATTGTGTTTAGCAGAGCTTAAGAGTTTCCTAATAAACATACAATGCACATGTGTTAGTAAAATAACCCAAGTCACTTTAGCCATACAACACGAGACAGAACCCCAAGGGACTTAGTCAGGCAGAGCCTTGACATGCGTTGGTGGGACCTAAATCAATCGGGTAGGGTGGCAATACTACACGAGACAGAACCCCAACGGACTTAATCAGGAAGAGCCTTGACATGCATTGGTGGGTCCTAAATCAACCGGGTAGGGTGACTAATTAGTGATCGGGGGTTAAAATACTTACAACAGAGCAGAGCTTAGTAGGTTTAGGGGTTTGAGGGGTTCGGAACCCGGACAGAGATCGAGAGAGAAAAAGTATCAATTTTTGAAATCGGAAGGTGCAAATGAATCAGTCCCAGGCCGCTCCTTTGACTCTCGCGTGGCGCGAGGGAGGTCAACTAGGCCTAGACTGCCACTAGCCTAGACAGGGTGTCTCTCACGTGTCTCAAAACGGAGCCACGTGTCCTAATACTCTCCCGCATGTCGCGGGAGATACCCAGGATTCTGGCGCATGGCGCTTGAGTGGTCCAAGTTTTTTTTCTTCGTGTCGGGTTTCATTGTGCATGTCCGAGGTTGCGATTTGTAAGGTGTATTTGGGAATATGTTATGATAACTTCGATATTATTCCGGGAATGTTGTGAATATCATTTTGACCGAAAGTGTTTATTGGTTGAAATACTGCAAAATGTTACAGTCTCCCCTACTTTGGGGAATTTCGTCCCGAAATTGAATCAGATGAGACTTGTGAGAAAAGATTTGGATACTTTGCTTTCATTTGATCCTCCCGTTCCCAAGTAAACTCTGGGCCACGTTTGGATTCCCAGCGAACTTTAACAATTGGTATTCGACTACGCTTGAGTTTCTTGACTTCACGGTCCAAAATTTCCACAGGTTTCTCGACAAAATGCATAACACGAATTTCATCAAGATGAATGTGGAGGTTTTCATCGGCTAAACACTTTTTCAAGTTGGACACATGGAAGGTTGGATGAACATTTCCAAGTTTAGGAGGTAGTTCGAGTTTAGGCCACCTTTCCGATCTTTTCAATGACCTTAAAAGGTCCCACATATCGAGGAGCTAGTTTACCTTTCTTTCCAAATCTGACCGTACGCTTCCAAGTGGATACCTTGAGAAGAACACAGTCACCAATTTGGAATTCCAAAGGTTTGCGTCATTTGTCAGCATAACTCTTTTGACGACTTCTAGCTGTCAAAAGGTTATTGCGGATTTTCGTGATTTTGTCTGTTGTTTCTTGAATGAGTTCAGGTCCGGTGATTTGAGCTTCACCAACTTCATTCCAACAGACAGGTGAACGACATTTCCGACCATAAAGAGCCTCGAAGGGAGCCATGTTGATGCTGTAGTGATAACTGTTGTTATAGGAGAATTCGATCAAAGGTAGATGCGAATCCCAAATACCACGAAAGTCAATCACACAAGCTCTAAGCATATCTTCAAGTGTTTGGATTGTCCTTTCGGTTTGTAAATCCGTCTGAGGATGATAAGCAGTGGTAAGATTTAATTTCGTTCCCCTGGCAGATTGCATGGTCTTCTAGAAACGAGATGAGAAACGAGTATCACGATCTGAAATGATGTTCAAAGGAACACCATGACGAGATACAATCTCATCAACATAGATCTTAGCAAGTTTGTCAGCAGAGAAATCCTCGCGAATTGGGAAAAAGTGTGCTGACCTAGTCAGACGGTCAATGACTACCCAAATGGCATCATGGCCTCTAGAAGTGCGTGGTAACTTAGTGATGAGATCCATAGCGATGTTCTCCCATTTCCATACCGGAACTTCTGGTTGTTCGAGCAAACCGGAGGGACGATGATGTTCTACATTGACTTTAAGACAAGTAAGGCATTTGGACACGTACAATGCTATGTCCTTCTTCATACCCAGCCACCAATACTGAGTACGAAGGTCCAAGTACATTTTGTCCTTATCAGGATGAATAGAATAACCTGACTTGTGTGTTTCATCCATCAGTAAGGTACGAATATTTTCTTGGTTTGGAACCCATAAACGATTCAAGAAATAGAGTAACCCATCATCTTTAGTTTCAAGCTGAAGTTCAAGATTATGTGGTAGTTCATTATTCATCAAGCCTTGGGTTACGCAAGTACGTTGGGCTTGGGAAATACGTGTTTGGATATCTGACTGGATACGAAAACAGTGAAGTTTGACTTGTTCTTTGCGACTAAGTGCGTCTGTTACGACATTCGCCTTGCCTGGATGGTAACGAATTTAGCAGTTATAGTCGTTCAGAAGTTCGACCCAACGTCGTTGTCTCAAGTTTAGTTCTTTTTGATTGAACATGTGTTGGAGACTTTTGTGGTCAGTGAAAACCACACATTTAGTACCATACAGGTAATGTCTCCAAATTTTGAGAGCGAAAACAAGGACACCTAACTCAAGATCATGAGTTGTGTTGTTCTTTTCATGGATTTTCAATTATCTTGATGCATATGCTATGACTTTGTCTTGTTGCATGAGAACACAACCAAGGCCTAGATTTGAGGCATCACAATATATGACAAAGTCGTTATTGCCATCGGGTAAGGATAGAATAGGCGCATCACAAAGTTTTTGTTTCAAGGTTTGGAAAGCTTCCTCTTATTTGGGTACCAATTTAAATGGTTTATTCTTTTGAGTTAAAGAAGTGAGTGGAACCACAATCTTGGAAAATTTTGCGATAAAACGACGGTAGTAACCAGCTAGACCAAGAAAAGAACGAACTTCGGTAGGAGTAGTAGGTGTACTCCAATCCTTATCGCTGTGATTTTGGCGGGATCCACATGTATGCCTTGTTTATTGACAATGTGACCCAAGAATTGAACTTCTTTTAGCCAAAATTCACACTTGGAGAATTTGGCATAAAGTTGTTCCTTCTTTAGAAGTTCCATCGCTAGACGGAGGTGATGTTCGTGGTCAGCTCGAGATTTCGAATAAATCAAGATGTCATCGATAAAAACAATGATGAACTTATCTAAATATGGTTTACAAACCCTATTCATTAAGTCCATGAAAACAACAGAAGCATTTGTTAATCCAAAAGGCATGACAGTAAACTCATAATGGCCATATCAGGTTCGAAAAGCAGTTTTGGGAATATCTTCTTCTTGTGCACGAAGTTGATGATACCCTGAACGGAGGACGATCTTTGAAAAACAGGTAGCACCTTGTAGTTGATAAAAAAGATCATCAATAGGAGGTAGGGGATATTGATTTTTAATCGTGATTTTGTTGAGCTCATGATAATTGATGCACATGCAAAAGGATCCGTCCTTTTTTTTCAAAAAAAGCACAGGAGCGCATATGAATCACCCCAAAACGAAAAGAGGGGAATTATGTATTCACAAGAACCATAAGTAGTAAGTATGTTTTAAAAGATAGTTTAGCACATATGAATCACCCCAATACATTTAGAAAACCTAAAGGAAGGGAACTATGTACTCACATGGATTGTGGATGGCTTGTTTAATTGTGTTTAGCAGAGCTTAAGTGTTTCCTAATAAACATACAATGCACGCGTGTTAGTAAAATAACCCAAGTAACTTTAGCCATACAACACGAGACAGAACCCCAATGGACTTAGTCAGGGAGAGCCTTGACATGCGTTGGTGGGACCTAAATCAATCAGGTAGAGTGGCCATACTACATGAGACAGAAACCCAACGGACTTAGTCAGACAGAGCCTTGACATGCATTGGTGGGTCCTAAATCAACCGGGTAGGGTGACGAATTAGTGATCGGGCGTTAAAATACTTACAATGGAGCAGAGCTTAGCATGTTTAGGGGTTTAGGGGGGGGGGTTGGAACCCGGACAGAGCTCGAGAGAGAAAGAGTATCGATTTTTGAAATCAAAAGGTGCAAATGAATCAGTCCCAGGCCACTCTTTATATACCCAATTTTTTACTCTCCCGCGCGTGGCACGGGGAGACAGGTGTGTCTCTCACGTGGCGCGTGGGAGGTCAACTAGGCCTAGACTGCCACCGGTCTTAGGTAGGTTGGACACGTGTCGAGAAACGGAGCTACATGTCCTCGTACTCTCCCACGCGTCGCGGGAGATACCCAGGATTCTGGCGCATGGCGCCTGAGAGGTCCAAGTTTGCGATTTCTAAGGTGTATTTGGGAATATGTTACGATAACTTTGATATTATTCCGGGAATGTTGTGAATATAATTTTGAGCAAAACTGTATATTGGTTGAAATACTGCAAATGTTACACCCTTTAGGTATCTAGACATTCGTTTCACAGCAGTAAGATGAGAAAGTTTAGGATTTGCCTGAAAATGAGCACACTGACAGATGGCAAACATGATGTCGGGACGACTAGCTGTCAAATACATCAATGAACCGATAATGGATCGATACATTGTTGGATTTTTAACAGGACTTCCATCAGCGTCTTCGTTTAAAGGCGGTTTCTCTGCTATGGGGGAGTCCATCGGCTTTGAGTTGGTCATGTCAAACTTTGTAAGAACATCGTGAACATATTTTCCTTGAAGAATGAGGATGCCTTTGTTGCTTTGCCGAACTTGCAGCCCCAAAAACATTGTCATCTCACCCAACAAACTCATCTCGAACCTTTTCTTCATAACGTCCTCAAAATCTTGGCATAGCTCATCATTTGTGTACCCGAAGATGATGTCTTCAACATAGATCTGAACAAGATTGAGATCCTTGCCAACGCATTTAATGAATAGCGTTTGATCTGTTGTTCCCTGGGTGTATCCATGGGCAAGAAGATACTCAGTTAAGGTTGCATACCATGCATGAGTGCTTGGTGCAGACCATACAGAGCCTTATCTAGCTTGTAGGCATAGCCCTCCTTTTCAGTATCAACAAACCCCGGGGGTCGAGCAACATAAATCTCCTCCTTGACCTTCCCATATAGAAATGTTGTCTTAACATCCATGTGATATATAGTGAAATCCATGTAGGATGCATATGCCAAGAAAATGCGAATTGCTTCCAAACGAGCCACTGGCACATACACTTCATCATAATCAAGACCTTTGATCTGCTTGAAACCTTGCACGATTAATCTTGCTTTGTTCCTTACTATCACTCTTGAGTCATCTTGTTTATTTCTGAAACCCAGCGAGTGCCAAGTGCACGTTTGCCTTTGGGTAGTTTCACTAGCTTCCAGACGCCTAACTTCTCAAACTGATTAAGCTCTTCATGCATTGTATCGACCCATCCAGGTTCCTGCAAAGCAACATTAATGTTGTTAGGCTCAATCTGTGAGATAAAACATGAATATAAACATGTGTTAACGGATCCAGATCTACTGCGGGTTTGTACACCAACAGAGACAGGACCAATAACGTTTGCAATCGGATGGTTCTTCTGAACACGCTGTGGAATAGCTACTTCAGATGTCTGTAAGTTTGTTTGCAGATTTGAAAAGCTTTGTGATGTTATCCCAGTGTGCTCCCCCCCATTTGATGTAGTGGTGTTATTCACTGTAGTTGGATCAACCGTGCTTTCCTGTGGAATCGGATCTTGAAACAGTGAAGTTTCTTGATCATTAGATATCAATGTTTCAGCACTGGTCTGTTGTGTTGATTCTTCAGTATTTTGAGCTGCATCAGTAGTAGCAGGTGTTGGTGTAGGCTCAGGTGCCAAATCTTGAACTAGAGATGGGGAGAGGGGAGTTGTAGATGCCTCGTGGAAACCCGGTGGGTCCACAGTGAGTTTCTTAAACACATGTTGTAGCGGTACAACATCATCTTCAACTCTAATAGGAGTAGGTATCACAATACTTGAGACATCTGAAGTAACAATTACATCAAGCAGAATATTAAATGATTTAAACAAGGAGGAGTAATCATATAACCAATCAGGTCCGAGTCGAGCATCTTTTGGATTTTCTTCCAACCAATCCACATAATATGTCTCCATAATTTGGTTCTTGATCTTGCTGTATACTCTATAAGTGGTGTGTTTAGCATAGCCAATGAAATAGCATGGATCTCCTTTTGCTTTGAATTTTCCTTTGGCATCCATGGTTAAGAGAACACAAGGACAGCCGAATGTGAGGAAATGTTGTACAAATGGCTTCTGTCCTTCAACTATTTCATAAGGCGTCTTCATGTGACGTTTTTGATTAAAGCATGATTCTGAACATAGCAGGCAGTTTTGACTGCTTCTGCCCAAAATATCAGTTGAAGACCTTAATCAATCAGCATTGTATGAGCGGCTTCAATAAGGGTTCTGTTATGCCTTTCAGCCACTCCATTTTGATGAGGAGTTCGAGCCGCACTATACTGATGATCAATCCTTTCTGGGCACAGAAATCATTTAAGTCAGCATTTTTATATTCTGTCCCATTGTCACATCGAATAATCTTCACTCGCTCATTTTGCTTGGTTTTCCATGAGGATGATGAACTTCTTTATCAATCCAGTAGTTTCGCTCTTTTGCTCCAAGAAAAACACCCAAGTGAATCGTGAGAAATCATTGGTGATGACTAGACAATAGGCCTTTCTTCCAATACTCAACACGTTGACGGGACCAAAAAGGTCCATGTGAAACATTTCTAGAACCTTAGACGTCATATGCACGAGCTTGGGCTTGTGTGGTCTACGATGTTGTTTCCCTCGGGCACATGACTCGTATTTTTCAATCTACATAAAATCTTTGATTCACAAGTTTCTAACCAGACCTCCTTTGGCTAAACGATTCAAATTCTTCATGTTCAGATGACCCAGGTGACGATGCCACAACATTGCGTCATGTTCGGGACCTCAGAAAATAAACAAGTGACTTGATCAGAGGGAGCTTTGTTCATGTTAAGCACATAACGGTTCCACAACATTCAGCTTCAAGCAAATACCAATCCTCCAGTATAACGATTCCAGGTTTGAGAATCACGCAACCACCTTTTGTGAATAGAACTTCTAGACCTTTGTCACACATTTGGGAGACGCTTAAGAGACTATGTTTGAGTTCAGAAACGTAGTTGAAATCAGAGAAGCTGAGAACACCATTCTTGATAGTACCCTTCATTGTTATTTGACCGGTTTCTCCTCCTGCAAAGTTGGCAAGTCCACCGCCGAAGATTTTGATGTCATTCAACTGGGAGATGTCTCCTGTCATGTGTCTGGAATAACCACTATCGATAAACAAAAGTCGCACAATAGCCCTCCATAGTCGTTCCTGTACACATAGTAGGATTACTGAGAAACTGGAACCCAGACAATTTTTTATTCGGGTTTAATGTCCTTCTTCATTCTCCAAACCTCATGAGGAATTGAAAAACCTTTTGTGTGATTTGAGGTTTGAGATGAAGATACTTTAGAGTATGACGATATAGAACACTGAGACTGTTGATTAGCAAGAATTTTAGGTTTCGAAATCTTTTTCGCGGTTTTGGTAATACAACTTTTGTTAGATGTAAAGTCTGGTTTTGTAGATTGTTTATGAAAACCATTAGTGTTGGAAAACTGCTGATCCAGTTCTCTTTGCTAGAGTCCAGTCTCCATCGGAGGGCCTTTTCTGCGAATACGTCCGTCTGATCTGTTGAAGAAATGAGGCCCTCTGATGATAAGTGTTTGTGGAATGATGAAACACGAGGGGACGATGAACACAATTTCGAGCTATGTGTCCCGGAATTCCACAATTGAAACAGGGTTTGTCTCTTTGAGAAAAAGACTTTCAGTTCTGCTTATGTTATTATGGGAAGCTGACTGGGTATCTTATCCCACTTGCTTAGACGCATTTTAGCCTTGGATGTAACCTGCTCACAATCATCAGCATAAGAGTGAGTATCGACAAGTTTACCCTTCAACTTAGGTTCAGTCAGTTTTTGAGGAGAGATGTCCTTTGTTTTTGACCTTTTATTTTTTGTGATCGCTTTTTCTTTGAAGAAGTAGATCCTCCAGGCTTAGTTTCATTTAAAATCTTTTCTTCAGAAACTGAGTTTGTTTCTTTTGAAACAGTTTCATCAGATACTAGGCTCTCAGGAACACTTGATTCACATTCATCGGATGATGAGCAACCTTGGTCAAAATTGGAATGACTATCGAAAGCACACTGCTCATAATTTGATGAATTAGAATCGCTAACCTGGAAATCTGATTCATCATACGACTCCTGTGTACCGCCTGATTCCTTTACACATTCAAACACAATACTATCATCACAACATTCAGAAATATATGAGGCATCAGTGACATTTTTAGACAAAATAGTAACATCAGAATCTGCATCAGATGCCTCAGATGTCTCTGGCAGAGCAGTTAAATCAGAATCAGAATCAAAAACCACATCATTTAAAGTTTCAGGTTTAGCAAATCCTTCAGACAACCCTGAGTTTCAAAAAACAAAAACTGAACAAAATCCCACACATAAGTATCATGGTTATCACATAACAAAATATCAGAATCATCAGGTTCATCATCCTCTTCCAACTGCTCCTCAACTGTCACTGACTCTACACATACACTAAAACAATTAATATCGTTTACAGAATCAGAATCGATGTTGATGGATATTCTTGTGTTTCCTTTGATTTCTTTTCATGTTCCTAGCTTTCAACTGATTCATTTAAGCATTCTTGATTATCCATTTTAACATAACTCATGGGTTTTTTGAAAATTAGTTCGACTATTCGTGTTGAAAGGTTCCCATGGAGTGTAGTCGCTTGGTTTGCCATACATCATAGTATCATAATTTTTCAATTCTTGCTCAGTAGTGGTGGAGCCACTTGTGTATAACCCAACCCTTTGCCCTTGTTTTTCTGATATGCTAGTTGAGTATCGCAAATATTACGAACAATATCACTGCAAGTATCGAATTTTTTAATCTTTAATTTTGTCGATACTTTCCGGTGAGAAGTTCCAGCTCAGCTCTTATAGAGTCGCACTCCATTGTTTTTACACTTTGTCTATTTTTGTAATCGCAGACCCAACATTTTTGCTAGTTTATGTCTAAGTGGAGCTGAGCTATGTCCTTCTTTAGAGTGTCAATCTTTTCATAGAGAATTTTATTGTTCTCTCAAAGACTGATGCACTTGGACATGACACTATTGTAATCGCTGATAAGAGAGAAATTATGTGCTCTCATTTGTGCAATCTTGTTTCTACAATGCTCAGAACATAAAAGAGAGTTAACCTTTCGGAGAGAGTTTTGGGTTCCTCAGTCAGCGCCATCAGACATTGGTAAACAACATCTCCAACTTATAAAATCTTCAGTGACTCCACTTGTACTGCAGCATCCACCCAGCTGAATCCATGTTGATCCTGCACCAACAGTGGTTTTCCTGCTCCAGAGATTCCTTGACCTTTTGATGTAGAAGTTGATGTTTGAGCTTGAGCAGATCCAACAGGAAACATGGCTCGTTCAGAATTCCTAGCAGTGGCGGCCTGAGTTGCTTCATATCCCACTGGTATTTTCTTGCAATCCCTGGCGAAATGTCCTGGTTCATGACACTTGTAGCTTGTCTTTAATAGCACCAGATCTGATGTTTGACATGGAACGACGACCATATCTCTTCTGAAAACTTTTCAGCTCTAAAGGCTGCCATAGCCAAGTTCCAAGAGGCATCCAGTTCTTCAATGTCTTTCTCAACCACTTGATTGATTTCTGTAGCGAGAACGGATGGAGGCAGTAAGTCACCTGTAAGAAAGGCATTCAGGCTATTTAGCATGGAGGCTACTAGAGCTAATTTCTCTTCATTTTGCTTAGTAAGGAAAGCCATGTTTTCAGTAGAGGATGTGGATTGGGCATTTTGCGAGGGTAGAGGAGTCACTGGACAGTAAATCATGTTTGCGTTCTGAGGAGAAGCTGGTGCAACGATGTTGCCTGGAGGAGTCATGCCATACACATAACTTGTCTTCTGAGCTTGAAGTTGTGTCGGAGTTAATGGACTAAAAATAGCATTTGGATTCGGATTGCTGCTTGTTACAAGGCTAAAGATAATATTAGGATGACTAGGAAGACTTTGAGAAATCAGTGCAGTGTTAGAACTTGTCATCCCAGAAGCAATCAAGGAGTTCTTATGATTCAGCTCTCTCTATTGATTGTCAATTTCACATGATTTGATAGTGGCTATCAACTTGGTAAGAGAGACTTCGTTTAGATTTTTAGTACGTTTGATCATTGACACATCAGCATCCCAGCTTTTTGGTAGAGAGTTCAAAAGTTGTCGATTCATTCCACTGTTTGAGATGGAAATAACCGCACTAGTCATTTGTGAAACTAGCTTAACAAATCTCCTTACTTGATTCTCCATAATTTCTCCATAAATGTGATTGAGCGAGCTGAATTGTTGATTTAACATGTTCACCCTGCTAGCCTTCATATCGGTGTTTCCTTCATACAGATTTTTCAGCACATCCCAGGTTTCCTTAGCACTTGTGCAGTTTCATATAACAATTGAGATATTTGGGCCGAGAGCCATAGTGAGTTGACTCATTGCTCTACTGTCTTCGTCCATAGCTCTATGATCTTCTTCTGACCACTGACTTTCAGGCTTAGGAATCTGGGTCATGGGATCATCTTCAGTTGAGTACATAATGGTACGAGGGCCATTACGAATGCTCATCATGATACCAGGCTCCTTAGCCTTACAGTATTGTTCGAATCTCCATGTCCAATCATAGTAGATTTCTCCGTTCAACAACCTTGGAATCTTTGTGGCTGTGCTGATGATTTGATCTAGCTCCTGATGCAATGCCAGATTCTGAGTTTGAATAGCAGCCAAAGTAGCGTTGGCGAGATCCGCAGCAGTCAAAACTCCGTTTGGGTTCATCATTTTTAGTTTTACTGAATAAAAGATTAATTATATTTTAATTAAAAGTGACAAGTCCAATCAACAGTTAATCCAAAATAGTTCAAGATGATCCGAGATGGTGATTCGAGATGACGAACTATCCGAGATGAAGATGCTGATTCGAGATGATGAACTGTCCGAGATGAAGATGCTGATTCGAGATGATGATGATGCTGATCTGAGATGAGTTTGAGATGCCAGATGATCTATCCGAGATACTTGAAGAACAATTCGAGATGGACCTGAGATGAGACCTTTAATTCGAGATATTCAACAATACTGTTCGAGATGACTCGAGATCTGCAACAGTTAAATTCGAGATGCTTTGAGATGCAGCAGAGACTCAAAAACAGTTTCGAAACAGGAGCAGGTGTGATCAAAATGGTGTGATATCAGATCTAAGCCCGGAAATAGGTTCAAACAGGCTCTGATACCAATTGAAAGTCCCGATAAATGGATCTTTTGATATCACACGTAGCTTGGATGGTGGCGGGATCACACAAACAAGCTAATAATCAAGAAAGAAATAAGATGAAGATAGAATGATTTAACTTGCATACAAAGATAATTTGTCTAATACAAGTTGTTGTCACTGAGGAGCCACCACCCTAATTACATCATTTACTATTTATACTACTAGGGTTAGTGTTCCATTATCCTAAGCCGTTAGGCCCAAAACTACCCCCAAGCCCATTACACAATAGATTGCTCAAACTAATTATATGACTAATGCATAAACCTAATCATGATCTAACACCCTCTCTAAACAAAACTAAAACAATCTGTTAATGGCTCAGCATGTAACATCATTTTTCTGGTGAAATATCCTCATTTGAAGAAGAAAGTTTAAACAAATCATCATTAGAAAAAGTACCCAAGCAAGTCTGGGTACCAAAAATTCTCAAAAAATTTTCCAATTCAGGACCATCATGTGCAGCAGATCTGGTATTACAACTTAGGAAGCTCCAAGCACAACACATGACTAGGGATAGGAGCTTACTCGGTAATTTTGTTCGAAAGCTGGGTAAATCAGTGAATTTTGGGAATGGAGTGAAGGGAAGAACATTGGGCTATGGATGTATTAAGTATGGATCCTTAACAATAGAGAAAGTAGCTTATGTAGAAAGTTTGAAGTACAACCTACTAAGTTGTGGTCAATTTTGTGACAAAGGCTTTCAGGTAACCTTTTTACCAGAAAAATGCTTATTAGTTGGTTTAGATGACAATAAGATTTATTTAAGTGGAAAAAGAATAAGAAAATTCATTTATTACTTTGATTTCAAGGAAGAGATAGACCCCCCTGCAACTGTGCCTATTCTCAGAGAAAACAAAGGTAATAGTTGGTTGTGGCATAAAAGACTGGCCCACTTATATTTTAAAAATCTAAATCAACAAGCAAGCAAGGGTTTGGTAAATGGTTTACCATTTATATCCTAAAGAAAGGAAAAAATATGTGAGGCCTGCGAACTAGGAAAATCCAAAAGAGGCTCACATAAAACAGTTTCTGAATCTTCAATAACACAAAACTTAGAACCTTTGCATATGGACCTATGTGGACATGTAAGTACAACAAGCTTTTCTAGAAAAAGTACATCTTGGTCATTGTAGATGACTACTCCAGGTACACGTGGGTTGAATTCTTAAGAAAGAAAAGTGAAACCCCAGATCTGATCATTAACTTCATCAGAAAAATAGAAAATTTGTTAATATTACCTGTGAGAAGGATCAGATCGGACTTTTCTAGTAAGCAAAGGAATATCTTATGACTTTTCTGCTCCTAGAACTCCACAACAAAATGGAGTTGTGGAACGAAGAAATGGAACCTTAGTAGAAGCAGCAAGGACCATGCTGGCTTATGCTAAATTGCCCACTTACTTTTGGGCAGAACCATTGCATATGCATGTTTTATAATAAACAAAAGACTTCAGAAAACTCCCTATAACATCATAAATGGAAGAATACCAAATATCAAATTTTTGCACACATTTGGTTGTAGATGTTTTGTATTTAATGATTTTGAAAGTCTTGAAAATTTGACAGAAAGGCTGAAATAGGTATTTTTCTTGATTAATCTCAGTCCTCAAAAGCATACAGAGTCTTCATCTTAAATAAAAGGACCATAAGAGAAAGTTTATATGTCATTTGATGAGTCATCAGAAACAGACGTTTTGTTTCTGTTGAAACTATGAAAGAAATAAACTTTTTCGATGAGCAAGAAAATCTTAGTCATCTTCTTAACATTTTAACAGAAGAACTGCTTGAATGTGATCATGCAAATAAAGAATCATATACACATCACATACTAACCCTGCAGGAAATACAGTGCACTCACCAGAAAATACACAAGATGATTAGAATTCTGACAACTCATTAGAAAATCAAACTAGTCACCAAAATTCTAATCCACTCAATGCGTTAGTGGTAACTAATCAGGGGGAAGCTTCAGAACCATCAGAGTCGTCAACTTAACATAACAATCGTAGAGGGATCAAAGGTCATTTCCAGTCAAACATCATTTGGAATCCCGAAGAAGGTGTCAAGACTAGATCAGCAACTGCTCATGAATGTCTATATGCTGGTTTTCTAAGCATGATAGAATCCAAAACTGTCAAAGGAAGCACTTAATGACCCAAATTGGGTGCAAGCAGTGTAAGAAGAGCTTGACCAATTTGAAAAGAGTCAAGTATGGAACTTGGTACCCAAACCAACTAACAAAACTGTCATTGGAACAATGCTAGTTTTCTAACAAAACTGTCTGATGAGCAAGGTATAATAACAAGGAACAAGGCAAGATTGGTTGTAAAAGGCTATTGTCAATAGGAAGGCATAGACTATGATGAGACCTTTGCACCATTTGCCATATTAGAAGCTGTAAGATATTCCTTGCTTATGCTGCATCAAAAGACTTCATAGTTTATCAAGTAGATGTAAAATTAGCATTTCTAAATGGTAAGATTGAGGAGGAAGTTTATGTGCAACAACCTAAAGGCTTTGTTGACCCTAAGTCTCCAAAACATGTTTACAAAATGAACAAAGCTTTATATGGGTTGAAGCAAGTTCCTAGAGCATGGTATCCTACTCTTTCAAACTTCTTAATCAATTTTGGCTTCACAAAAGGTACAATTGACACAACTCTATTTCTAAAAACACATAAGGGTCACACTTTGTTGGTACAAATTTATGTTGATGAAATTATCTTTGGAGCAACCAATGAAAAGTTTTGCAAAAAGTTTGAGAAACTGATGACCAGCCACTTTGAAATGAGCATGATGGGAGAATTAATTTTTTTTCTTAGGTCTACAAGTCAAACAATGAAGTGATGGTATATTTTTGAGCCAATCAAAGTATGTCGGAACACATTTGAAAAAAATTCACTTGAGAATTGCTCAATTTCAAAAACTCCCATGGCAACTGGATATAAAATTGACTCTGATCCAGATGGCAAAAGTGTTGACATTAAAACCTATAGAGGAGTGATAGGATCCTTGTTACAGCCAACATGCCAGATATAATGTTCTTTACATGCTTTGTAGCTGGATACCAATGTAATCCTAAAGAATCTCACTTAAAAGTTGTAAAGAGGGTTTTCAAATATCTAAAAGACACATCAGATCTTGGTCTATGGTATCCTAAACATACAAATTTAGAATTAATAGCATACACAGATGCAGATCATGCAGGAAGCAAGATAGACAGAAAAAGCACATCTGGTGCTTGTTAGATGTTGGGAGAGAAGCTAGTATTTTGGTAAAAAATCTGATTAAGGATAATGTAACCAAATCTTATTTTGTGAGGTAGTGTGCTTGAATGCCAAATGGTTGAACGATCAAATATGAATATAATGAACAATGAATACAGAGATTTGTACAAGGAAAAAGCCTTTGGTCTTTAGAAGATCTCCGGCATAAAAAACCTCGGGTGATGGAAACTACCGATCACCAAATGTATAACAAAAAACTGATAATAATTCTTGTAAACTTTGGAAGACAACAAGCTCGGTACAACGTTTTGCTAAAGTGTATGATTCGTGAGAGAGTGTCAGAGTGTTCGGTAAAAACAGTATATGAGCTTGTTATCCCCTTATAAAATTAGAAAAAATCTAGTTAACAAACTATCCGAATATCATGCAAGCTTCCCACGTTCACCCTCAACTGTTACTACTCCACTTGCACGTGCTAGAATATAAGCATATTCCCCGATATTCCAACATTGACTCAGTTCATTTCGTATAACGCCAGCGAATATAAACTAAACACACAAGGAACAATTGTTAGCAATCATAGATATTAATAAGGATCCTTGATCCTCTGATTCCCTGCATTATCCGCTAAGGATCTGTGATTCAGGTTTAATCTCAGGATACATGATCCACTACATAACTGTGTTTCCATATCTACAACTGAATCAGAATATGTGGCAGCAGCAAGCTATTGTTCACAGGTATTATGGATGCAGACTCAATTAAGAGACTATGAAGTAAATCTAACCAAAATTCCCATCTTGTGTGATTCCAAGAGTGCCATTGCCATGATAGAAAATCCGGTGCATCACTCAAGAACCAAACACATTGATGTCAGATATCACTTCATAAAAGATCATGTGGAAAAAGGTAACATTGAAATGTATTTTGTTCCAACAGAAAACCAAATTGCTGATTTTTTTACAAAACCTCTTGATGTAAAGAGACACAATTTTCTAATCAACAAATTGGGAATAGTCAGTTTAAAATACGAAGAAAATTCAGAAAATGTTCTGTCACAAAAGAACAGCCAAGCTTATGAATCATCGGAAGCCTATCAGGACTTCAACAGAAAATTTGATAGTTCATCAGAAATTGCATAAATTCACCAGAAAATCTGGTAATTTATCAGAATTGTCAAATTTATCAGAAATTCCGAGGAGACTGATAACCTAAAAACTTTCTTTTTGAAAATTTTGGCTCATATACATACATCGCTAGCACAACGATTGCATATACTTTTTTTATTTTCAATTTTTTTCTCTTCACTTTCTTTTAATTAAAAGGGAGAAAATCTGCTACAAATCTCCGCGTCTTAGGGAAGATTATGTCACCATGCAAAATTCTGAACAAAATTCATTGCACACACACGTTCTCAGATAGTCCTAAAAAGCTTAGTCATCACGATTAGAGAGAAAAGAAAGAGACACATAGGCAAGATAATCAATTTTATCCTACAGAAATAGCCGCCTAAAACATTTAATGCAGAAAAGGTTATCACACATAGTTCCTCTTGCATCTGACGGATGAACTTTTGTATTAAAAGACATTGAGAATAAGAAGAAAGAAAATCTTAAGTTGGTAGATGTCATTTATGGTGAAACTATCACTTTCACTTATTTAAACAACCACCATCTGAAGATCAACTTCATATCATCCGTTACTTTCAACTTCCTTCTTTTTTCACGTTCAGAAACTCGAAAAATCCTTCCAAAAACCCTAGCGATAGCAGAAATGTTGTCACACCCCGACCGCGTAAAACAACAAACCATGGTAATTAAAGTTTTATATTATTGAATTGAAATGTTTACATTGTCTTGGATTTAAACGAAAAACATAACAAAAATTGAATTGTCTTTAGGTTTTAAGTCACTAAAGCCCAAAGTCCGTCCTAAGTGTCACATGATCAACCTTAAGCATTCACTCCTGAAACATATGTGAAAATCCATACGTCAGCATAAATATGCATGTGAGTAACATAGGTTTTGTGTTAAAGATTCATGGCCTAGAATATTTAAAGGAATGTTTAACAAAATGGCCTTGAATGCTGACAAAATGTTTTCTTTTATGAAATCATAAGATAAATCGAATGATATAAAAGAAATAATGCATGGTTAAATCGTTAACCAAAAATATGTCATGTCTCGTGTAAAAATGTCATGTCTTTGTATAAAAATGTCGCGTCTTATATAAAAATGTTATGTCTTGTATTTTATTTGAAATGATTTAGATAACGCCACGATATGTAATATAATAAAAGCACTTATATATAGAAAGTACCAGCGGCGTATCCACCATGCTTTTATCATATTACACACGTCCTGTTATTTAAATCACTTACCATAAACCAACAAATGAAATGTCTTGTTTTAACCAAATTAATGTCTTGTAATAAATCAATATCATGTGTAAACCAAATGTCGTGTATAAAACAAATGTCATGTCTTGAATAGCCAAAATGTCGTGTATAAACCAATGGCATGTCTTGAATAGCCAAAATATCATGTATAAAACAATGTCTTTGAATAAACAAAGATTTGTTTAAAATCAAAAGTTATGTCTTATAAACCATTGCTTTCATTGTAGACAACATATATTAGCATTGTTGGCGAATACATTCAAACCTTGTTGACAGTCAGATAGATCCTTATAAAGTCAAAGGTCTATCTGTTTCATCGGATTCTGTCATCCCTAAAGTCACTTCCAAACAAACCCAGGAAGTGGGAATGGGGTGTCAAACCTATAGTACCATTACATACAACCGGTCGGCGTGATCAATGTTAATGAATGTATCATTGTCGAGTTCAACGCACCAATATGTAATAAACAAAGCAAGCTTGTCATGAAAATGTTTTGAAACCATGTATTTGGCTACTAAGTCAATATACCAAGCAAAAACGTCTTTGAAACCGAGTACTAGGTATGCTAAGTCAACATACGAAGTAAAATGTCTTTGAAAACCATGTACTAGTATGCTCAATCAACATACTTAGCAAAAATGTCTTTGAAAATCAATGTGCTAAATATGCTAAGTCATATGAAGCAAAAGTGTAATAGAAATCAATGCACTAAGCATGCTAAGTATACATACAAAGTAAAATGCAATGGAAATCATATACTAAATGTACTATGTAATCAAAGCATAAATAATGTCATGAAATCGCGAAAGTAATCATAAGCACATATGTATCACCCAAAAACATTTGAAAATGTAAAAGAGGGGACTAAACTTGGGGTTGCAAGAATGTCTTTGTCCAAGAAGATAAACCAAAGCTCAAAAGTCCGAGAATTTAAGTATGTCCTAATATTGGATTACTTAAGTTAATATCAGGACTTTAATCGGAGGATTTGGATAGAATGATGCCACATAAACCAAATAAGTATTGGAAATAATAAGAAATGGTTTAATAAAGTTTACATTCTGAATTGGAAAGGATCCTAGGTGCTTTTGACCCCATAATAACTCGTTAAGGTAGTTTACGCTACTTTAACGGCCATTTACGTAAATATGTGCTCAGATGGTTAGATATGTGTTATGATAAGTCTTTTATGCCAAAATAAGTCTAATATAGTTTCAACATCAGTTTATATGTCAAATTGTTGGTTACATATACTTAACATTGATTTATGCGCAAAAATGGCTTATAAAGGCATAATACTTAACATAATACTGACCAACCTATGCGACCAAAGGTATAACCTCAGAGGGTTATTCCCTATACAACTATGGTCACAATTAAGTATTTGGTCGGATCCTAAGATCGACCAAACGGGTCGGATTCAAAAGTCAAAGCGGTAGTCAAGACCGCTCGACTTACGACCCTAATAAAGCACTTAACTAAAAGTGACGAGTTAGACATGTCAAAACATGTCTAACTAGGTTATAAAAGTGTTGCGCATTTTGACCGAAACTTTGACTCGTCACTTCGACTAGTAAACGTGGTAATCAGTAGGCATGATCGCGATGGATCATAACCATCGTGATTACGATCACGTTGTAAAGTCCAATTGGACTTTGTCTTGACCAATTAATGGTCAAAGCTGAAAGTCAAACACTGTTTGACTTTTAGCTTGAAATAGCTAAAAATAATAAACAAGACTAGAATGAAACACTTACTTGTGATCCAAGGATGAAGGAAGGACCAAAGAACTCAGATGGGAGGCCTCCAACAATGTGGTAGTCTCCACTTAGAGGAAAGAGAAGAAGAAGTGAATGAGCAAGGAAAATGGTTGCAACTATGGGCGTATTTATACTAATCTCGGAGCTCCCAAATCATGACAAGTGTTAATCCAGGGGTTATAGAAGTGATTATTGTCCCCCCATGTGTCAATTGGAGGTTAAAGGTGGAAAAAATCGCGACTTGGTGGCCAAGAAATGCAAGAAGAAGCTGCCAGGTTGCATTTAAGAAGCTTCTGATCTGGGGACCCTTACGGACTGTATGGGGTCCAGCCTTACAGTCCGTAAGGCCTTGTCTGGGGAGAAGTTTTGAAAAGTTGCAGTTTGGTCACTGAACTTGTATTTGTTGCGTTTTGGCACTTTTAACATCCGTTAACCTCATTTTTAAGCTCCATAAAGATGAACAAGCATAGGGAACATGAAATATGTCCGGAAATCTCATGGATGTCGGCTCGTTTGGTCGTACGGTTGCGGTTTTCGGTTAATTACGACGAAAATCGTAACAAAGGCGCAAATGACTGTAATGCGTAACGAATATTATAATGGTTACAAAAATTTTTAGATGTGGGTACATGTTTTGGATTAGGAAATACGCGTAACGGCATAGTTTCGCAGAATTTGCAAAATATCCCCTGAGCTTGAATAAACATGTTTTTGCCATACCGAAGCCCTCAAAACTTATTTCTAAGTTATGTAAAGGGTATTTAGGGTATGTTTAGCTTATATCATTGTTACGGAGTGTAAGTCGCGTTAAACTGATTACGTTTTGCGATTTCACTTCCAGAAAACGTTTGAAAGATCAAAATTGAACCAATATTGAAAATGCACAAAAGTCATAAGTAAATATACAAATTTGTAAACAACACAAAGTTTCATTGATTTTAAAATTGTTTGGAATAGTTACAACACTTGAAAACACATATGTCACAGTCTCCCCTACTTTAGGAAATTCCATCCCGAAATTTAATTAGAGGAAACTTGTGAGAATAGATGTGGATATTTCACCTTCATTTGATCCTCTCGTTCCCAAGTCAATTCTGGGCCACGTTTGGAGTCCCAGCGAACTTTGACTATCGGTATTCGTCTTTGCTTTAGCCTTTTTACTTCACGGACCAATATTTCCACAGGTTTCTCGACAAAATGCATCGTGTTATCAACACGGATTTCATCAAGAGGGATGTGGAGGTTTTCATCAGCCAAACACTTTTTCAAATTGGACACGTGGAAAGTTGGATGAACATTACCAAGTTTAGGAGGTAGCTCAAGTTTGTAGGCCACCTTTCTGATTCTCTCAACGATCTTGAATGGTCCAACATACCGTGGTGTAAGTTTTCTTTTATATCCAAATCTAACCACACCTTTCCAAGGGGATACCTTGAGTAGGACGTGATCACCAACTTGAAATTCCAAGGGCTTGCGTCGTTTGTCCGCATAACTCTTTTGACGGCTTCTAGCTGTCAAGAGATTATCACGAATTATCTTGACTTTGTCGGTTGTGCCTTGAATTGTGACATCTGAGCCTTTTCAAGCATCAAACAATACCGATCAATTCTAAATCTAATGAAATCTTGTGTTTCATTCCCGAGAATTGTATAATTACATGTGACATTCATTCATTTAGGTCCATGTCGACTCCTCAAAGTTTCTGTGGAAGTTATACGCAAACTGTTACGCAAACGAAACCAATTTAACACAACATATATTGCGGATTAGTGTCATAAGCTAGACATACCTTAAATATCCTTTACATAAATAGAAATAAGTTTTGAAGGGTTTGGTATGTCAAAAACAAGTTTATTCGATCACAGGGACTATCTACGACAAACTGCGAACGTCTGTTGATTCTCGCAGCAACGTACGCTCTGGAACAAGGTCACGATCTTAACATACCTTAAATACCCTTTACATAACTTAGAAATAAGTTTTGAGGGCTTCGGTATGGCAAAATCACACTTTTGTAACTTCAGGGGCTATTTTGCAAATTTCGTGAAACTATGCCTTGTTGCGTATATCGCTATCCGAAACACGTTCGGACATTCAAAATTTTTTCTAATCATCAATATATTATATGACAGTGATTGGAATGCGAAAATCCGTTCCTTACGCATTTACGGTCACGCACGCGTTCGTTACGATTTTCGTCGTAATTAACCGAAACCGCGATCTTACGGCCAAACGAACCCCACCTATGGAATATTTTTGAACACATTTCAAGTTCCCTATACTTTAACGTCCTTATGGAGCTTTGAAATGAGGTTAACGAGTGTTAGAAGTGCCCGAAACGCGACGAAACACGTGTAGGGACCTGTTCTGCCAATTTTGTAGCTTCACAACTGAACATGGGAGCTAGGTGTAGTGCGACGCTCAAAGGGGTTACCCGTCGTGCATGGCGACGCTCTTGTTTTTCCAGAAAGTGTAGCTGGCAGCCTCCCATCTCATTTCCTTGCCACCAATTCGCAAATTTTGCCACCTGGCCCGAATTTTCCACCCTTTAACCTGCTTCTAACACCTCCCACACACTTGTTAACATCCTAAATCATTTCCATAACACTTGGCATGATCTTGAACACCTTTGGATCATTATAAAAACCATGTTCATGATCATTTTTGAGCTTTTAGTCACCTTCTTGCACTGATCAACTACAAATCCGAATTTGCAACCATCTTGGAGCTATTTCTCTGGTCTTTGATCATTCCTTTGGTGTTTGTAAGTGTTCTACTCATGTCTTGTTCAATTTTTGTAGTTTAAATGGATTAAAGGTCACAAAATTTGACTTTTGTTTGACTTCCAGATTTGATCATGAATTGATCAATATAAAATCTATTTGAACCTGTTGGGATTGAACCCTATGAAAGGAACAGATGATATAAAGCCAAACAACACTATCCGAGTTTTGGTTCAACTATCAGAGGTTACATCCTCTGATGCACTTACACTGCTTTCCATAAAGACTGCTCATCCTATCATCTGCCTTCACAAAGCTTAAACGTCTGCCAGATTTAACAAGGACAGAGGATAGGAATCAGAGTTTAGTCATTAGCTTAGTTAATCAATGTAACAGTGCCAAGCACTGAAAGTTAGTATAAGCAGGTGTTTAGAGTTAGTTACATATTGTTTCCTGTCACTATCAACCCTGACGTCATCAAAGATGCTCAGAGGTTAGATAGTTAGTATAAATAGGCAACTCTTGTAACCTTTAAATTGTCTCTTAAAAGATCAACTTTAACATATCATCTTCTATGCAATTTCTCATTTCCAAACTGTAATTGCAAAGGCTGAGGGGGAGTTTGTGAATCACATGCAAGTTAATTAACTTGAAAGCATGATGATGATAAAAACAAACGACCATTGCTTGTAGTAAAAGTTTTCCATCTTATTCCGCTGCAAATCTCTTTTTATTCAATCATTTTCCATTTTTGAAACAAAAACTACAAGTAATTCAAACTCAGATCCTAACAATTGGCATCAGAGCTTGATTCATCAAATTCGATCTAACAATCGATTTGGTTCGAACAGATCAGCTCTCTTGCTAATCAGTTTGGTTGTTTTTGTTTGATATTCAGAGTTTTACTACGTTCAAAGTTTTTAAAAACAAAATCTGAAAAGGAAAATCAACTGAAAATGTCTCAAAACACACAGGATGCCAATTCTGGATTCTTGTTCAAACCGCCGATGCTCAAAAGAAATGAATATTTCATTTGGCAATGACGGATGGGTCACATCCTTGCCCAGCAAAACACCGGTTGCTGGAGATCTGTTGCTTATGGACCTCACGTTCCAATGGTTCCAAGCACAGAAGATCCAACCAAAAAAGTGCCAAAAAATCCTGAAAACTTTTCGGAGCAGGATTTCCAGAAAATTGAATTGGATGCTAAGGCATTTAGCATAGTTGCTTTGGCCTTACCCAATGAAATTTATACTGGTCTACTCCATTGCAATAGTGCAAAGGAGTTATGGGATGCACTTAAGGAGCAATTTGGTGGGACTGAGGAAGTGATAGAAAGTAATAGAGAAGTTCTAAATCAGCAGTATGAAATGTTTTGTCACTTGAAAGGAGAGTCTCTAACACAACAATTTGAACGTTGCAACTGTCTCATCAGTGAACTTAGACTGGTTAACGTGGTTTTTCCTAATTCGACTATCAATAGTCGTTTCCTTAGATCGTTACCACATAAGTGGGAGACGGTAGCTTATGTAACGAAAAATCTGTTGGGTTTAAAGAAATGTCGTGACACCACTTCATGGGATACTCCTCACTTATGAGAGAGAGTTAAACCAGAAAAAGAAGTTGCAAGATTCTAGCAAAATGACTGATGATTACTCATTGGGTAATACAGCTCTTTTTGGCCAAGAAGAGGGTTCTGGCAGCAGTAAGGACCAAAGTTATGATCACTATATAGATATTACATCTAGTGGGAACTTTGGATCTGAAACATATGCACCCAACTATGCTTTTGCTGCTAGTGGGGAAAGCCAAACCTCTGACAATCTATCCTTTGAGCTGAATGATTTGCAACACATTGAACCTTCTGATCTTGAAGAAATGGATATTTTGCACCAACTGGCCTTATTGAGTGTTAGGGCTAGTAAGTTTTACAAGAGAACTGGTAGAAAATTCCCAGGTTTGCATAGGGGGTTGAAGGTCGGGCTGGATAAATCAAAAGTCAAGTGTTATAAGTGTAATAGGCTAGGACACTTGGCCAGAGAATGTAGGTCTCAAAGTTCTGGACCAATAGTGACTCATCCTGGCCCTAGACCTCAGCACACACAAAACACTGCTCATTATTCCCAATATGCCCCTGCTCAACATGTTCAAAACACTGCCCATTTTGCACACCTTACTACCACTGTTCCAGTGCATTATATTCAATCCACTGCTCCACAAATTCAATATGTTCAGGCACCATCACATCCTCAAGTGCTTGTACAACAAGCACCCATTGTTACACAACCTGCTCAAACCACTGCTAGTCAAGCAGAGATTGGTCAACAAAGTTTTTTCACACAAAGTTATGTTGACTGAAGCAGTTTGCCTGAGGATTTGACTGATGAAAACTTTGCTTTAATGGCCAAAAATGATGTTGAACAAGAATTTTGTTTAATGGCCTTAGAGACAATTGCTGAAGGTGTTGAATCTGTGGAGATAGTGTCAAAATCTGATGAAGTTCAAGTTTGTGATGAAACAGTGGTTTCAAGTGAAGAAAGAGAAAATGCTGCTGATAAGGAAAAGAACTCTCCTACTGATCCATGGAACATTGATGTGTGTGAAGATGAGTGTGACTGTGCTTTTATGGCTGCTACAAAGGTATCACCTCAGATCCTTAAAGATCTATGTTCTGACAAATGCATCATTGCTTATGCAAACATCAAAAAGGTGAATGAAAACCTGAGAGACAAAATTTTAGAAGATGAACTTAATTTTGAAAAACTGATTAAAGAGTTAAAATCAAAGTTAAGTGAAAAAGATTCTGAAATGAGTAGCCTAAGACATGAATCAAGCATAACCAAGGACCAACTCCAAACTATGGTAGAAAAATATCAAGTTTGTAAAAAGGAGTTAGAAGAAACCCAAATCACTTGTAAAAAATGGGTTGAGTCCTGCAAAGGCTATGAAATTATGCATGATGCTCAGATCAAGAGCAACATCAAGTTTGGTGTAGGTTTTAGAGTCTATGACCAAAATGAGAAAAATGTTGCTGAAATTAATTCTGAGTTAGTTGAAGTTGTCCCTACAAATTTGGCTGGTGAAGAGATAAAAATCACAGATAAAGCTGGAAACAAAATTGTTTTGGAAAAACCAGAGGTTTCAACAAAAGATAAAGAAATTGAAAAATATCAGTTTAAACCAACCTGGTCAGATGAATGTGATATCTTAGAGAACTTTAAGCCAATGGACTTCACAACTACTGATGGTATTAAAGCCCCAAAAGCACTGGTGATCCTATCAAATATATGCCAGCAGAGGTTACAACCACTACTGAGAAAAAGTCTGATAGGAAAAGAAGAGTAAAGATTAAAAACTTGTTTTGTGAATTTTGTGAGAAAATAAAACATGTGGCTGCAGATTGTTTTCTTTTAAAAGCCTATGACATTAACAAAACTTGTGCTACCAAAACTCTTCAAAATGCACCATCTGCAGCAAAACAAATCACTTAACTCAACAGTGTGCCTATCTTAAAAACTATGAACAAAAGGTAAAAGAGATCAAGGCAAAAGCACTTGAAAGAGAAAGTTCAAGTTCTGTTGGAAATAAATCCAAGCAGAGTTTTGAACCAATTGAAACATCTGTTACAAAAGGCTTAACCAAAACCTCTGTTCAAAGAGAGGTGCAAGTGACAGATGCCCCACCTTCAAACTCATTTCCAAGAGGGTATGGCCAACCTACTTATAAAAAGGTTTCTCATGCTTATGAAGGCTACAAAAAGCCTTCAAAGCAAAGAGTAAACAGGCACCCTTATGGATACAATCATCTGATAGGTAATGGTCAAGAGCAGATGTTATAAGAAAATTTCAAAACCATTGACCATTGTCCTAGACTTGAGGCTGGACCATCTGTGACCCCATCCAAAGCCATTTTGGCTTTGGAGACCAACTTTAACTGATCTATTTACTTGATGTGCAGGGACCCTCTACTTGCCTCGATAGCTTATGCTATGTAGATAGTGGAGGTTCCAGGCACAAGACAGGATGTAAAGCCCTTCTCAAGGACTTCATGGCTCATGGGGGGTGATATATCTTTTGGTAATAACTCAAAGGGAAAGGTCTTAGGGTTTGGGTCGGTTCTGGCTGGTAAACTCAAGTTTGAAAATGTGAATTTGATTGACAATCTAAAATTTAACCTACTGAGTGTCTCACAAATGAGTGACAGAGGATATGGATCCTTCTTCACTAAGAAAACTTGTCAAATTGTGGGACCAGAGGTTATCAAAAAGATTGATCAAATCATTGCTGAGAGCAAAGCACAACTCACTGCACACAGAAGTGGGAATGTGTATGTGGAAGATATGTTAAAAGATAATCCTATGTCTGGAACATGCCTATTCTCAGTTGCTTCTAGCAAAGAGACTGAGTTATGGCATAGAAGACTTGGACACACAAATCTTAAAACTATCAGCACACTCTCAAAACAAAGTCTTGTAAGAGGCTTGCCTCACAAGCAATTTTCCTGTGATGAACATTGTGTTTCCTGTTTAAAAGGCAAACAATATAAAAGTTCTTTCAAATCAATTGAAGAGTCCAAAACAAGCCAGTGTTTACAACTGTTGCACATGGACTTGTTTGGCCCAGTGCAAATCATGAGCTTAAAACACAAAAGGTATTGCCTGGTGATAGTTGATGATTTCTCTAGGTTTACATGGATATTCTTTCTTCATTCTAAGGATGAAACTGCAAGCACTTTGCACAACTTTGTCAAACAAGTAGAAAAGCAATTTGATCTTCTAGTAAAAATCTTTAGAAGTGACAATGGAACAGAGTTTAAAAATAGGGAGTTGAATGCTTTTTATGAGTCAAAAGGAATTTTTAGACAATATAACATTCCAAGAACTCCAGAATAAAATGGGGTGGTTGAAAGGAAAAACAGAACCTTAATTGAATCAGCAAGAACTATGCTAGCAGTGTCACACCCCGACCCGCAGCGGAATAAGAGTCGGGGCATAATTGGGTTATCACCAAAGCTCATGACATTTACTATTATGTTTCATATTTAATAAAGTCAAAATTACATTTCAAATATCCAAACATGTTCATTCAATACAAAGGAAATAAACCAAGCATAACAATCCCAACACTAAATCGTTTTATTCTTCTAGTCCAAATCCTATGTGTTCCAAGCTGCAGCTGCTTCACCTGTATCATGTGTAAAATGGGGGGTTTTTGGGTCAACATAAGTTGGCGAGTGAACCTTATTAGATAAACATTTGATAATGATTTTATGGTTAGTTTATCATTAAAAAATTGTGCATAATCATAGATGAGCAAATGTAAATAATCAAGTAATGGCAAATAGCAGTCACAACTATATCATACAATAACTCATGGCAGCATACATGAACATACCAACATCATACTGTAAATAACATAAATGAAACTGTGCGATCAAGGCTCAATCAGACGGAGCCGATCGTATTGCATGTACTGAAAATGAAAATGAAACTGTGCGATCAAGGCTCAATCAAACGGAGCCAATCGTATGTGGGCACGCCAGGTTCAACCGCATAATAAAATGGGAAACATGCTCAACGCTCATAATGTAATGGGGAGCGGCGGCCTATGAAATTGCATGTACTGAATAATAAATTGCATCCAATGATAAACTACTTAACAGCAACAAACTGAATACACAAGTTCATGATATGATGAATGCACAATAGTTTAGTAATAATATATATATACAAAGACACATGATACACCCCAAAACGTGATTAAAACGGGGAATTTGTAAGATTCACTCACATTGGGTGCGTTGGATTGGAGATGGTGAGATGCACACGATTTAGATGAGCGGATCAACGAGGAATACTAACCTAAATAATAATGGAAAAATATATTAAATGGATGGATTTTATTAAGGATTTTAATGAAATTTTTAGATATATTTTTGTGAGTTTATGGCTATTTTCAATCTTTAAAAATGTTATTTTTAAGTATTTTTAATTGATTTTTAAATTAAATTAAATAAAAAAAAATAAAAAAATATTATTTTTTAGCGTTGACCGTTGACCGGTTCGGTCAGCGAATTAATCTGCGCCGGGTGAGATTCGAACCGGCGACCTCCCGTTCGCGTGCACGCAGCTCTACCAACTGAGCTACGTGTCTAACCCGAAATAATCTCGTTTTTAATTATATTTATACACTTATTCGATTTAACTGAATTTCCTTTATTTGCAAAAACATTTTAATTCAATCGGACCGGTGCTCGTGACGAGTTTCGAACGCGCGACGTGTAGTTCATGTTGCACACAGTCCACCGCTGGACTGTGTGTCTAACCTGGTTAATATCTCGGTTTTTATTATACTTAACAACTAACTGGGTTATCCCGGTTTAGTTTTTAAACAAAAAGGCGCGTTATAATATAAGGTGTGCGTGTAGCAGGGATCGAACTCGGGACATGTATAGTTTTTGTTTGCACACAGTCCACCGCTGGACTGTGTGTCTAACCCGTTTATAATTCCGATTTTAATTAATCTTATGTCATCACTGAACTCGTCTTCTTCATTACAAACGAAGTCATCAAACAAACAACCGATTCGTGATTAATTTAGTTAATAAACATAATGTCCAGTTTGAATGCATTGAACCGAAAAGTTTGGGGAAAGAAGATACCGAACAGATTGTCTTCTTCAGAGAGTCCGGCGAAACTTGTCGGCTCTGTTTTTGAAACCTTCGGCTGAGAGAATCTATTAACAGGTTTAAGGGATTAGATATGAAATTGAACTAATGAGTATTGATTATCAGTTCATTGGAATGTGCATATACCGGTAATTAACGAGTTTCCGGCAATACCAGAAGTTTTCCGGCGAACACAGAAAGTCAAGCAATGTCGTCTGTGGTTGATTTTGAGCGATGGGTTAATGTTAGTAAGGTTCTAACAATAGATTGAAACCGTAAAGTAGAAGTATTTTACCGGTTTGAGTTGAATACGGTTTTCCGGCGACTTTTGCAGAGAATTCCAGCGAGCTGTTTTAGGCGCTCTGATGGTCTGAAAATGCGACGAAAAGGAATTGGAGTATTGGTATGATCTCTCTGAATCGCGAGGGTGGTTTGGAGTTTGTGTAATTCTGAACTTGATGTTGTTTTTCGGTTTTAAAATCAACAATGATGAGTCTTTAAGTTTAATCAATTTCCGATTGATTAAAAACCGTCGTGCATCGGTTATAAACTGAATGTGTGAAGTAAACAATCGATTTGACGCTTGGTTTGCCGATTACCGTTTCTCAGATGGCGCCATCGGTTTTAACTGAGTTTGTGTATAAAATTCATTTTTTTTCCTAGAGTTAGCAGAAAACGCAATGTGGCGGAGTGGTCTAGGGAGTGAGTGATAAGTTGTTCAAGTGTCTTGGCTGACCCGGGTTCGACTCCCGGCAGCTTCATTATTTTTTTATTTATTTTATTTTAACTTTTTATCAAATATAATTTTTATAGTTTAGTTTATTTATTAATTATGTATCGTTTTAACTCAAAATAATCATAAATATTTAATGTAACTTTTATAACTTGGCACTTGATTACAAAACGAAGCGGGTTTTGAAGACCCGATTTTTACAAATGTTACAGTATCCCCTACTTTTAGGAATTTCGTCCCGAAATTTAAGTAGTTGAAGTAGTAGGAAAAAGATGCGGGTATTTTTCACGCATTGAGTCTTCACGTTCCCAAGTAAACTCAGGTCCCCGTTTCGACTCCCAGCGTACCCTAACAATTGGAATGCGACTTCGTCGAAGACGCTTCTCCCCGTAGTCCATGATCTCCACTGGTCTTTCAATAAAATGCATAGATTCATCAATCTGAATATCTTCCAGCGGAATATGGAGACTCTCATTAGCGAGGCACTTCTTCAAGTTCGACACGTGGAATGTGGGATGAATCCTGTTGAGTTCTTCTGGTAGGTCAAGCTTGTATGCTACAGGACCTACTCTTTCGAGTATCTTGAAAGGTCCTACGTAACGTGGTGCTAGCTTCCCCTTTTGACCAAAACGAACTACTCCCTTCCACGGTGATACTTTTAAAAGCACATGATCACCAATGTTAAACTCTAAGGGCTTCTGTCGTTTATCTGCATAACTCTTTTGACGACTTTGAGCCGCTAGAAGATTGTTTCGAATTTGATGGATCTTATCTGTGGTTTCTTGGATCAATTCTGGACCAATAATTTGTGCTTCCCCAATTTCGTGCCAACACACAGGAGATCGGCACTTTCGATCATATAAGGCTTCAAAAGGTGCCATGCCGATGCTCGAATGATAGCTATTGTTGTACGAAAATTCAACTAATGGTAGGTGGGCGTCCCAATTTCCCTTGAAGTCTATGACACATGCTCTAAGCATATCCTCAAGAGTTTGAATGGTGCGCTCAGACTGTCCATCAGTTTGAGGATGATAGGCGGTACTGAGATCTAATCGTGTGCCCAAAGCGGATTGTACTGCTTGCCATGTTCGTGAGGTGAAACGACCATCACGATCAGAAATAATACTTAATGGTACCCCATGCCGGCTCACGATTTCGTTGATATAAATACGTGCAAGCTTTTCGTTCTTGAAATCTTCGCGGATAGGAATAAAGTGAGCTGATTTTGTAAGTCGGTCAATAATCACCCATATAGTGTCATACCCACCAGAAGTGCGAGGTAACCCGGTAATGAAATCCGTGGTTATATTTTCCCACTTCCATACAGGTATTTCCGGTTGGACTAGAAGTCCTGAGGGTCTTTGGTGTTCAGCCTTCACCTTGGAACATGTGAGACACTTGGAAACAAAAACGGCAATATCCTTCTTCATTCTAGGCCACCAATAGGTGTATCGTAGGTCTTGATACATCTTATCGGCTCCTGGGTGTATAGAATATCGCGTTTTGTGAGCTTCATTCATAATAGTTTCACGAAGATTGTTGTGGTTAGGAATCCAGATACGATCTAGGTAATACAGAATACCATCTGATTTAGTTTCGAGTTTTAGCTCGGCTCCACAGGACATCTCCTTTCGTACATCTTCTTCTGTTATAGAAACGTGTTGAGCTTCTCGAATTTGATCTTTAATGTCGGTTATAATTTGCGAACATAGAAGATGAATGGAGTTCGCATAACCCTTTCGACTAAGTGCATCAGCCACCACATTTGCTTTACCAGGGTGGTATCTAATTTCACAGTCGTAATCATTCAGGAGTTCGACCCATCTTCGTTGCCTCATATTTAACTCTTTTTGATTGAAGATATGTTGAAGACTCTTGTGGTCAGTGTATATTTCACACTTAGTACCATAGAGATAATGTCTCCATATCTTAAGAGCGAATACAACGGCTCCAAGTTCTAGGTCATGAGTGGTGTAGTTCTTTTCATGTGTCTTGAGTTGTCTCGAGGCATAAGCTATGACTTTTCCTCTTTGCATGAGAACGCAGCCTAATCCTTGCCCTGACGCGTCGCAATAGACTACAAAATCATCACAACCTTCAGGAACAGTGAGGATTGGTGCATCACAAAGTTTTTGTTTAAGAGTTTGAAAAGCTTCTTCTTGCTTGGGTCCCCATACGAAAGGTTTTCCCTTATGGGTTAAAGCCGTGAGTGGCACAACAATGCGAGAAAAATTTGAAATGAACCGATGATAATAGCCAGCTAGTCCAAGAAAAGATCTTACTTCAGTTGGTGTACGTGGAGCTTGCCATTCTTGAACTGCTTTGATCTTTGAAGGGTCAACATGTATTCCTTTGTCATTGACTACATGCCCGAGGAATTGCACCTCTTTTAACCAGAATTCACATTTAGAGAACTTGGCATAAAGCTTTTCCTTTTCTAGAAGTGCAAGAACGAGTCGAAGATGACGCTCATGATCAGCTTTAGATTTTGAATAAATAAGAATATCGTCGATGAAAACTATAACAAATCGATCAAGGTAAGGTTTGCAGACTCTGTTCATTAGGTCAATGAAGACAGCTGGTGCGTTGGTTAATCCAAACGGCATAACCATGAATTCATAGTGGCCATAACGAGTTCGAAAAGCAGTCTTAGGGACGTCTTCTTCATGAACTCTAAGCTGATGATAGCCAGATCGAAGATCGATTTTCAAAAAGCAGCTGGCACCTTGTATTTGGTCAAGAAGATCATCAATGCGAGGTAAAGGATAGCGATTTTTGATGGTTAACTTGTTGAGCTCTCTGTAGTCGATGCACATACGAAAAGATCCATCTTTCTTCTTTACAAAAAGGACAGGTGCACCCCAAGGCGATGAGCTAGGACGTATGAATCCCTTGTCAGTCAACTCTTGTAATTGACTGGCTAGCTCTTGCATTTCAGAGGGGGCTAACCTATATGGAGACTTTGCAACTGGTGAAGCACCAGGTATAAGATCAATACGGAATTCGACGTCTCTAACTGGAGGAAGTCCTGAAATGTCGTCAGGAAAACTTGTGGAAAGTCTTTTACTACAGGAATGTCTTCAAATTTCTTCTCTATGGTCCCCTTCTTGATGATATGGGCTAAAAATGCGTCATAATTCTTGCGAATATATTTTTGAGCTTGAAGACAAGACATTAAGCTGAGCCCTTTCGACGAGGTTTCTCCAATGATTCGAAGAGTCTGACCGTTTGAAAGAGGAATACGAATAAATTTTTCACGACATACAACTTCCGCCTGATGTTGACTGAGCCAATCCATACCGATTATGATATCGAAACTTCCCAGCTTCATAGGAATAAGGTCGACTGAGAAATCGTGGTCGTTTAAGGTGAGTGTACAGTTGCGTAATATAGAGTCTAATGAGACTGGTTTCCCGTCCGCAACTTCTACCGTTATGGATTCCGTGAGCTTATCCCGATTTTTGCTTAAGATAGGTTCAAATTCTAATGACACAAAACTTCTATCCGCACCAGTATCAAATAACATAGAGGCATATCTACCATTTATAAGGAACGTACCGTTGACCACATTGCCGTCAGCTCTGGCCTGGTTCGCGTTAATATTGAAAGCTCTTCCTCTTGCAGGTGGAGGAGCTTGGTTCGCTTGATTCACTGGGTTGGCTTGGGCCTGAGCATAAATAATATTAACCAGCCTTGGACATGTGTTTCTGAAATGACTTGGGTCGCCGCAATTGAAGCAAGCCCGCATAGGTTGGCCCATAGGATAATTGGGTTGATAGTATGTTTGGGCTAAATGTTGGGTGGGTGGAAATGGTAGGGGTTGTTGTGCTTGACCCATTAACTGTTGGTGGGTTTGGGTTAAAGGTTGGTGGCGGTTTGTTCGTTGAGGCATGCGGCAGTTTTGAACAGTATGTCCTGCGCGACCGCAGCCGGTGCAGTATTGGCAAGGATGATCAGGAGAATGGTGATACTGACAACGGTTACATTTTGGTAACGGGCCTGTGTAGGGTCTTCTGTATGGTGCGGGTGGAGGAGTGACTTGAGTAATGGGTGCAGCAGGAATAGGGGTGTTGGTTTGGGTAACTGCAAAATTCCTGGTGTTACGCTTCCTCTTGTTAGCAAACTTAGAGGAAGGAATGGGGTGGTTTGAAGTTTGTCCCTCAACAGGGGCTTTCTTCTTCTCTTCTTTGAACTTCCCGTTGCGAATTCGGTTTTCGGTCAGTTCAGTTGCCAACTCCATGGCAGCTTCAAGTGTTACTGGTGAAACGCTGAGAACTGAATCTTGGATTTTCGAGGGAAGTCCTCGAATATAATGCTCGATCAGATGATAGGTTGGAGTGAATAAATTTGGAACCATTTGGTTCAACTCCAAGAACCTCTTGTTGTAAGTAGAGTGATCACCCTCCTTTTGCTTTAGAGCATGAAATTCATCCTCTAACTTCTTAATTTCACTTCTAGGACAGAAACGCCTAGTCATGATTTCCCTTAACTCCTCCCAAGTTAAGGCCATCGCATCTTCAGTTCCCCTCTTCCCTTTCTCAGTGTTCCACCAAGTGAGAGCTACTCCAAGTAGTCTCCCGGTGGCGTATCGAACCTTGCGATCCTCAGGACAATCGTAGTTTAGGAAGGTGTTTTCCATCTCCTCGAACCAATGTAGGAGAGCAGTGACACCCTCGGTCCCTTCAAATTTTGGAGGATCACAGGACTTAAAATGTTTGTAAGAGCACTTGTTGGTAGGAGGGTTGTCGATGTTCTGGTCCTGTTGTTGAGGAGGGTTAGTAGGATTTGTAGCAAGGGCTTGTTGTACTTGTACCACAATGTCAGGCAATATCGTGGCCATTTGTTTCGCGATCTGAGTGGCCAAGCGTTCCTGAGACCTTCCCGATCTTTTACCCCTTCGTTGCTGTCTAGACGACATCTACGGGATCATAAAATGAGAAGATTGTGAGTTTATGGTGTCTTTTTAGGTGTCATGTGTCTTTAAGAAAATGAAAATAACATAAATATCAATAATGCAACTACATCCATAGGATGTCTTGGGTTCCCTCATGTTGGGCCTCAAATGTCCCCCATACATTCACCTACATAGTCATGTGGGCCCCCATGGCTATTGGCTTGGTAGGATTCACATTAGTATTGGCAATTTAACACTCGCATCCCCCGAATGCAAACCACAAAATATGTTCATGAGATGTTTGGTCGGAACGTGTCCAGGTGTAGACACAATGACAACTCAAAGTGGGATTAGCTCACACGACGTTTGGTATAGCATGCTTTGGCATAATAGGTACTTCGTACTCTCATCGTTAGTCCCCAGGTAGGCAAACTGGTCCTTTATTTTGGATTTATACGAATGCCAGCCTAGACAGGACGTTCCGACTACCGGTACTGGTACCCTTCCAGTTACTACATGCCCGTCATGAGAACTCACTTTGATGAGATTTGAAAACACGAAAATCATTGTAAAAACAATCATGATGTGGTGTGTGCTCTCATGGATGTGATATGTTATGAGCATACGATTTCATGATAGGCATTATATGATAATACATACTTATGAACATGCTTGCACAATATCAAATGTAACATTTAACATAAAACATATAAACATCATGGAATTTGGCATATAACACACAAAATTCTTATAAGTTTCTAATCGACTATAGTATAGGCTCTAAGGGTCTAATAACCTATCCTATATCCCTATAGTCATGGCTCTGATACCAATCTGTCACACCCCGACCCGCAGCGGAATAAGAGTCGGGGTATAATTGGGTTATCACCAAAGCTCATGACATTTACTATTATGTTTCATATTTAATAAAGTCAAAATTACATTTCAAATATCCAAACATGTTCATTCAATACAAAGGAAATAAACCAAGCATAACAATCCCAACACTAAATCGTTTTATTCTTCTAGTCCAAATCCTATGTGTTCCTAGCTGCAGCTGCTTCACCTGTATCATGTGTAAAATGGGGGTTTTTGGGTCAACATAAGTTGGCGAGTGAACCTTATTAGATAAACATTTGATAATGATTTTATGGTTAGTTTATCATTGAAAAATTGTGCATAATCATAGATGAGCAAATGTAAATAATCAAGTAATGGCAAATAGCAGTCACAACTATATCATACAATAACTCATGGCAGCATACATGAACATACCAACATCATACTGTAAATAACATAAATGAAACTGTGCGATCAAGGCTCAATCAAACGGAGCCGATCGTATGTGGGCACGCCAGGTTCAACCGCATAATAAAATGGGGAACATGCTCAACGCTCATAATGTAATGGGGAGCGGCGGCCTATGAAATTGCATGTACTGAATAATAAATTGCATCCAATGATAAACTACTTAACAGCAACAAACTGAATACACAAGTTCATGATATGATGAATGCACAATAGTTTAGTAATAATATATATATACAAAGACACATGATACACCCTAAAACGTGATTAAAACGGGGAATTTGTAAGATTCACTCACATTGGGTGCGTTGGATTGGAGATGGTGAGATGCGCACGATTTAGATAAGCGGATCAATGAGGAATACTAACCTAAATAATAATGGAAAAATATATTAAATGGATGGATTTTATTAAGGATTTTAATGAAATTTTTAGATATATTTTTGTGAGTTTATGGCTATTTTCTATCTTTAAAAATGTTATTTTTAAGTATTTTAAATTGATTTTTAAATTAAATTAAATAAATAAAAATAAAAAAAATATATTATTTTTTAACGTTGACCGTTAACCGTTGACCGGTTCGGTCAGCGAATTAATCTGCGCGGGTGAGATTCGAACCGGCGACCTCCCGTTCGCGTGCACGCAGCTCTACCAACTGAGCTACGTGTCTAACCCGAAATAATCTCGTTTTTAATTATATTTATACACTTATTCGATTTAACTGAATTTCCTTTATTTGCAAAAACATTTTAATTCAATCGGACCGGTGCTCGTGACGAGTTTCGAACGCGCGACGTGTAGTTCATGTTGCACACAGTCCACCGCTGGACTGTGTGTCTAACCTGGTTAATATCTCGGTTTTTATTATACTTAACAACTAACTGGGTTATCCCGGTTTAGTTTTTAAACAAAAAGGCGCGTTATAATATAAGGGTGCGTGTAGCAGGGATCGAACTCGGGACGTGTATAGTTTTTGTTTGCACATAGTCCACCGCTGGACTGTGTGTCTAACCCGTTTATAATTCCGATTTTAATTAATCTTATGTCATCACTGAACTCGTCTTCTTCATTACAAACGCAGTCATCAAACAAACAACCGATTCGTGATTAATTTAGTTAATAAACATGATGTCCAGTTTGAATGCATTGAACCGAAAAGTTTGGGGAAAGAAGATACCGAACAGATTGTCTTCTTCAGAGAGTCCGGCGAAACTTGTCGGCTCTATTTTTGAAACCTTCGGCTGAGAGAATCTATTAACAGGTTTAAGGGATTAGATATGAAATTGAACTAATGAGTATTGATTATCAGTTCATTGGAATGTGCATACCGGTAATTAACGAGTTTCCGGCAATACCAGAAGTTTTCCGGCGAACACAGAAAGTCAAGCAATGTCGTCTGTGGTTGATTTTGAGCGATGGGTTAATGTTAGTAAGGTTCTAACAATAGATTGAAACCGTAAAGTAGAAGTATTTTACCGGTTTGAGTTGAATACGGTTTTCCGGCGACTTTTGCAGAGAATTCCAGCGAGCTGTTTTAGGCGCTCTGATGGTCTGAAAATGTGACGAAAAGGAATTGGAGTATTGGTATGATCTCTCTGAATCGCGAGGGTGGTCTGGAGTTCGTGTAATTCTGAACTTGATGTTGTTTTTTCGGTTTTAAAATCAACAATGATGAGTCTTTAAGTTTAATCAATTTCCGATTGATTAAAAACCGTCGTGCATCGGTTATAAACTGAATGTGTGAGGTAAACAATCGATTTGACGCTTGGTTTGCCGATTACCGTTTCTCAGATGGCGCCATCGGTTTTAACTGAGTTTGTGTATAAAATTCATTTGTTTTCATAGAGTTAGCAGAAAACGCAATGTGACGGAGTGGTCTAGGGAGTGAGTGATAAGTTGTTCAAGTGTCTTGGCTGACCCGGGTTCGACTCCCGGCAGCTTCATTATTTTTTTATTTATTTTATTTTAACTTTTTATCAAATATAATTTTTATAGTTTAGTTTATTTATTAATTATGTATCGTTTTAACTCAAAATAATCATAAATATTTAATGTAACTTTTATAACTTGGCACTTGATTACAAAACGGAGCGGGTTTTGAAGACCCGATTTTTACAAATGTTACAAGCAGCTTCTGGTTTACCCCTGTCCTTTTGGGCAGAGGCTGTAAACATTGCTTGCTATGTTCAAAACAGAGTTTTAATTAACCCAGGCATCAAAAAACTGCCTATGAGATTTTGTATAAAATCAAACCTCTGATTTCATATTTTAAAATTTTCGGATGTCCATGTTTCATTTTGAACTTAAAAGATTCTATATCTAAGTTTGCAGCCAAAATTAATTGTGGTTATTTTCTGGGATACTCAACCATTGCCAAAGCCTACAGAGTTTTTAACTCTAGGACAAAGTGTGTTGAAGAAACTTTGAATGTCAAGTTCAATGAACTATCATCACTGAAAATCCCAGCAAATCCTGCAGAGCTTTTTGATTTAGATAAATTCATATTTGCTGATGTTTCTATCAAGCTAGACAATGCAGGTACACCACAATCATCTGAAGAAGATCAAGATCAAGGATATGACTGTGTGCTTCCACAAACAAAAGTCTATTCTTCAAACAGAGGATCAAGTGCTACAAGCTCTTGTGTAAACTCTGCCACTTCTGGGTCAACAGTGGTTGATCCTCAAACCTTTCCAGTTCACAAAATCAAACATCTGTTGATAAAAGTCCTACATCTGGGCACCAAAATTATCAGAATGTTACCTCTATACCCCCAATACCATCACCACATTCTCATCAGTGGCTGATACTTCAATTTCACCAGCAGAGGTTAGCTCAGATGATACACATTTGCAGCCATCACCTCAAAATGCTATTGTTCCATACCAAGGTGATTTGATTTATCTCAAAAGCCATCCAGCAGAACAAGTTATTGGCAACATCAAATCTGGGGTGCTCACACGAAGCCAATCCCAAAATAGTTGTCTTTTTGCTGGTTTTCTATCACTCATACAGCCAGTCAAGTACCAAGAGGCACTAAAAGACAACAGCTGGGTAGAGGCCATGCAAGAAGAACTCCTTCAGTTCAAAAGACAACAAGTTTGGGAGCTTGTGCCACTGCCAAAAGATGTAAGTCCAATTGGCACAAAGTGGGTCTTCAAGAACAAAACTGATGAAAGGGGTATTGTTGTCAAAAACAAAGCAAGGCTCGTGGTTCAAGGCTACAGACAGGAAGAAGGTATAGACTATGATGAGATTTTGCTCCTGTAGCAAGGTTGGAAGCTATTCGCCTGTTCTTAGCTTTTGCTGCTAACCACAACATAAAGGTGTTTCAAATGGATATAAAGAGTGCATTTTTGTATGGAAAAATCAAAGAAGAGGTGTATGTCTGTCAACCTCAGGTTTTGAAGATGTATTCCATCCTGATCATGTCTACAAGCTCAACAAAGCATTGTATGGCTTGAAACAAGCACCAAGAGCCTGGTATGAAACTCTATCCACTTTTCTCTTATCAATAGGGTTTACTAGAGGTAAAATAGATAAAACCCTGTTTTTAAAATAGAAAGGAAAAGATTTGATGCTTGTCCAAATTTATGTGGATGACATCATTTTGGGTTCCACAAGCACTGCTATGTGTGAAGAGTTTCGAAAACTTATGGCAGCAGAGTTTGAGATGAGTGCAATGGGTGAGCTCCAATGTTTTCTTGGTCTTCAAGTTAAACAATTGCACAATGGTACATTTATCCATCAAAACAAGTATGTGAAAGAACTGCTTAAAAAGTTTGATATGGATGATTGTAAACCATGTAGCACACCCATGGCAACCTCCAAGCTAGTCAATATTGATGGTAAAGATGACCTTGTTGATCAAACTCTTTATAGAAGCATGATTGGGTCTTTATTGTACCTAACTGCATCAAGGCCAGACATCATGTTTGCAACATGTGTTTGTGCCAAATCACAGGCATTACCTAGAAAGTCTGACCTTATTGCTGTAAAAAGGATATTCAGATACATAAAAGGTGCTCCCACACTTGGTATCTGGTATCCAGCTAATGGGAATATTGAGATTTCAGGTTTTTCAGATAGTGATTTTGCTGGGTGTAAAACTACAAGGAAGTCCACATCAGGAGGATGTCAATTCCTAGGTGATTGTCTAGTGTCTTGGCAAAGCAAAAAGCAGGTTGCAGCTTCAACATCCACTGCTGAGGCATAGTATATTGCTGCTGCTAGCTGCACTGCTCAACTCTTGTGGCTTCAAAACCAGTTGCTGGATTTTGGTATAACTGCACTAACGACTCCACTCAAATTGGACAGTCAAGCTGCTGAAAATATTATTAAAAATCTAGTTTCTCATTCAACAACAAAGCACATTGACATCAGACATCACATTGTGAGAGATTGCTATGAAAAAGGTTTGATTTCTTTGCATCATGTCCATACTTCAGATCAATGGGTAGATGTTTTTACCAAGGCATTGGATACATCTACCTTTGAAAAATTGATCTCAATGCTTGGTATGCTAAACATGGATTAACAACAAGTTTTCTTGTAAATCCATGTGTACATAGCATCAAAATGTTATCAGAAAATCAAAAAACACCTTAAAAATAGTTAAAATTGAAAATTTTCAATAAATCTTTAAAAGTCTATTCATAACATCTGTTTGTTCAAAACCTCTGATAGGCTTAAAAATCTTATCCACTGTTAAAGTGTATTGATTTCCATTTTTTTACCATTTTTCAAAACCACTGATGGCTATCCTCTCATAGTGTTAACAAAATCAGTATTGTCCAAACCACTGTCATAAAACAGTGTCTTGCCACATCAACGGTTACTTTTCTCATCAGAGGTTACACGTGGCCAGATGTTAGCCATCAGATTTTGCAACAGATGCCACGTCATGTTCACTTTTTCAAAACCCTTATAAAACCCCTGTTTTATCTCACCAGTGGTTACCCTAAACTGTGTCGATTTCAAAATCTCAAAACAGTTTTTCTCTCAAACACCATGGCTCCCAAATCAAAATCTTCAAAATCCAAAGCTAAATCGCAAGAAGAACCTCCACCTTTCACTCTCATAATCAAAACCCCACACAACTACACTGCCATACTTGAATAAAACGACCCAAATACTCGCTATCATCCAATGATTCGAATTTTGCAAAAGTCTAAATTCTTGCACATGTTAACCGTCAAATCCCCCATTTACATTGATGCTCTTCGTGATTTTTGGAAAAATGCAAAGGTTCACTCATCTGCTGATGGTGTTCCTTATACAATAATTTCAAGAGTAGGGGGAGTGTTGATGCAAATTAGCCCCCAATCGATCTCTCAAGTTTTCAAGTTAAATGACATACAACATCCTGTGTCATTTCCAATTAATGAGATCCAAGCAGAGTTTCTGGAAAGAGGTTATCGGCCAGATGAAAGGTATGACCATTTTTAAACCTAACTTTCCTGCTGAGATGAGATTTTTCTTTCACACCATTCTTACTTGTCTCTCAGCAAAATCCACTGCTTTCAATGAAATCCCATTGAACGCGCAATATTGGGGTATGCAATTTTAATTGAAACAGATTTTAACTACTCCCAGATATTGTTCAATGATCTTGTAAATAATTTTAAAAATAAGAAAAGCTTTTCTGATGCATCCACGTTTCTTGAGTGTTTACTTGCAGGATCAAATCAAAGGTCCTGAAAGTAAACAAGGCGATGTGGTTAATCCAGGCAGCCTTAATCATGAAACTTTCACCAGAATAACAAACCAAGATAAAGTTGAGAAAACACAAGTAGAGGAGGATGAGCAAGTTTTACCAGAACAAAATGTTCAATCTCAACCTCTTGCTACTGAGCCCACTACTCTTGGTGATCAGGGCAACACAACCGCTGCCCTGAAACCCACACCAAAAATTTCCAAAAAGCCCACCAAAACCAAAAAGGGTCCTCTGGAAGATGAGATCCCAGAGGTTAACCCTGTGACAGCACCAAAGTCACAAACCACTGCTGCTACTTCTTCACAGCAGATGGTTCAAAGGTCTCCCACTAGCTTTGAAACTCCTCCTTCTTCCTTACAAAAGGAAAAGGTTGTAGACACAGGGACACCACTTAATGAAGCTCTAGATCCACTTAGGTCTATCTTCCACAGCCCCTCTCCCAGGGCAATGTCGCTTTCTACTCAACCACCTTCACCGATACCTTCACCTCCACCCACAATTGTACCATTGCTGAATGCAATTGAATTAGTTCAGACACAAACCAGCAGTTCTCAACAACCTATTACTGAGAATATACTTCATCCAATAGCTGGGTCTGATTCTTTATTCATTGCTAGCCCATCAGCAAATGAAGAGGCTACATCCCTTGGGTTACATGTAACCCTTGGTGATATTTCAACACAAGCAGCCACTACAATTGCTGAACTCTCTAGTTCTCAGTTGGACAATGGTTTCATTAATAAGACTTGGTTGAAGGCAACCACTGCTGAGACAACAACTGTTACCTCTATTGTGGGAAGTCCCCAGTACCAAGACAAAAGGGCATCTATGTTTGAAGCTGGTCCTAAAGCCACTGCTCATGATAACCTAGATATAACTACCACCACTGGTAGGAGTTCAGATGATCCTATTAAATTAGGTGATGATCTAAAATACCAGGATTTGACGAAGAGAGTGACCAGAATAGAAAACTCTGTTGGTGAAATCAAAGATTTACTAAAGCAGATGATAGCTACAAAAAGTCAACCCTCTGATCTATCCGCTGCTGATCTCAAAGAAGCTCTTAACCCTCTGTTTCAACATCAACAACATTATTTGGATTTACAACACAAGCATCATGTGAATAATGTTCGAAACATGTTTGAATCAAGGTATCAAGACACTGCAGCAGACATTAAAGCCATCAAAGCACATCTACTAACAACCACTGGCCATGCACCTCCAACGGTTATCTTTGTTACAACAGATGAAGCCAAAAAGGGGGAGAAACCTGTGGGTCCAAAGAAGTTAACAATAGATGATGATAAGGCCAGACCAACAGTAAATATCCCAAGGCTTGATGGTTCAAAGCAGATTGATTTGACTGAAGAACTAGTGGTCAAGGCAAGGGCTAGTCACAAGAAAAATATGATTGAGGAGAGCAGAGTGTTGGTTGAGATAAAGATTGATTAGCAAAAAGAAAAAAGGAGAGGTTGGTACTTCATAAAAAAGAGCTCTAGCTAGAAAAGCCAGGCAACCAACATCCACACCTTCTAAAACTAAGCCTGAAACCAATCCAACCATTAAAACCTCTGCCTCTCAAAAACCTATCACATCTTCAAAACCACAACCCACATCCACACAAGCAGATGCTACAGCAACTGTTGTGTCAACATCTGTTGATACAGCAGAGGTTGCAACAGATGCTTCTCTATCCACTGCTATAATCACATTTCCCACATCAACTCAACCATTATCTACACCACCAAAAATCGCACAACCACCATCACCCACCTTAAGGTTTAAAAGGAGAAAAATCACAAAAGTGATAAATGATGATGAGATCTCTGCACCTCTTCCACTATCAGCAACACCACCCACATCAGTGCTTACAACTTCTAAAGTCATTCCTGCATCAAAGTTGTATCCTCTTGATTTACCAGCAGTTAGGGAAGAGATTCTAAGTTTTTTTTCAGAGGAGGACCCTGACGAAAAACAATTCTATCCCTTGATGGCTATCCAAGACCAGCAAATGTTGATGCTTATCTAGAATTGAAAAAGAATCAAGCACAAGATATTGCCAAAAGAGAATCAGCTGGTAAAAATGATAGAGAGATACAGATTATCATGTCCTTTCAACAGAGTAAGGTCACCATTCTGCAAAACTTTGTCAAGGATCTGAGCAACCAGTTGTTAGTAAGGGAAGATAAGTTGCTCAAGAGTGAACTCATTGAGTATATCATGGAAAAGAAGATGTATAAGGCAACAAGGCCACAGTTCAGGGATTGGAGCATAGATGAACTCAGGGAGGAAATCAACAGAATGCAAGAAATGTTGAAAGACCCTCTTAAAAAGCCAACTCCTCCCAACTGGGATTTATACAAGAAAGATATCTCTGAAGTTGTCTTGAAGTTGAAGAGAATGAAGCAAGAACTGATCCAAAATCATTATGGTTCCAAAAACCAAGTGATGAGATGGGGTGAGGTGAGGGTGATAGACCCCTACAAAAGTTTGGAAGAGAGAGGAAAAGGATCCATCCATGCCTCCCAAGCCTGATTACTCAAAAGAAGATGCTATCCTCAGAGCTCAACTCTCCAAAAGGTCCAGCTCAACATCTGCCCACTCCACACTTGCCCTACAACACAGGAAAAAGCAAGGGGAGATGAATGAAAAGACTGACAAAGAGTTTGAGGATACATTTATCAAAGAAGGGATTCAGAACATGATTAATTATCACACAGATGATACAAGTGCCAAGCTGGCTAAAGACTTATCAATGTTAGCTCATTCACAAACCTCAGCAATAAAAGCTCCTTCAAGAAAACCATCAGACCCAAAAATTCTAAAATGGAAGGTTGACAAAGACACCCATGAATTGACATTGCTCAAGTCTGATGGTGCAGCCACTAAACTATCCATGGAAGATGCTTATGAGCTTACAGTAGAAGACTTCCAAGAACTACTATGTTTAGAGCTGGTGAAGGATGCTGATGACATGGAATCTCTTAACTTTGAACTTCAATTCAAAGGTCAAATAAGAGAATTCCTTCTAAGGAATAAAAAGCAAGAATAAAGTGTTTATGGCATCATCTGTTCCAGGGGGAGATTGTTGGGATTGAACCCTATGAAAGGAATAGATGGTATAAAGCCAAACAACACTATCCGAGTTTTGGTTCAACTATCAGAGGTTACATCCTCTGATGCACTTACACTGCTTTCCATAAAGACTGCTCATCCTATCATCTGCCTTCACAAAGCTTTAAGGTCTGCCAGAGTTAACAAGGATAGAGGATTGGAATCAGAATTTAGTCATTAGCTTAGTTAATCAATGTAACGGTGCCAAGCACTGATAGTTAGTATAAGCAGTGTTTAGAGTTAGTTACATATTTTTTCCTGTCACTATCAACCCTGACGTCATCAAAGATGCTCAGAGGTTAGATAGTTAGTATAAATAGGCAACTCTTGTAACCTTTAAACTTGTCTCTTAAAAGATCAACTTTCGCATATCATCTTCTCTGCATTTTCTCATTACCAAACTGTAATTGCAAAGGCTGAGGGGGAGTTTGTGAATCACATGCAAGTTAATTAACTTGAAAGCATGATGTTGATGAAAACAAACGACCATTGCTTGTAGTAAAAGTTTCCATCTTATTCCAATGCAAATCTCTTTTTATTCAATCATTTTCCATTTTTGAAACACAAACTACAAGTAATTCAAACTTAGATCCTAAAGTAACCTTATAATATGATGATAATCAAGACGGTTATGATCCCTATTGATCATGCCTACTGATTATCACCATTTCTAGTCTTTTTGACAAGTCAAAGTTTCGGTCAAAATGCGATTTTTGCGCATTTTGCAACGGATCTAATTCCAGGAGTCAAAACAGTTTGTTTTGATGCCAAAACTCTTTTATAAACTTTTTAGACATGTCAAAACATGTCTAAATCGTCACTCTTATTTTAGTGCTTGTTTAGAGTCGAAAGTTGAACGGTTTGACCATCACTTGACTTTCTAATCTGACCCGTTTGGTTGATCTTTGGATCCGACCAAATATAAATTTGTGACCATAAATATAAAGGGAATAACCCTCTGAGGTTATACCTTATGGTCATGTTGTTTGGATAGTGTTATGATAACTAGTTGTTATAATCCTCAATAATGACCAAAATGCCCTTTTCGCGAATAAATCAACTTTGAGCTTATGTAACATAAAATTTGAGATGTATTCCGATCAAATAACATTTTCAAACATGTTTAAGCATTAAAGACTTATCATAACACATATCTAACCATCGGAATGCGTAGTTACACAAATGACACGTTAAAGTGGCTTAAACTACCTTAACGGGTCATAACGGGTCAAAAGAACATAAAAATCTTTCCAACTCAGAATGATAACTTATTAAACCATGGCATACGAGTCCCAATACTCATTTGGTTTATAAGGTGCCATTCTATCCAAATCATCCGTTTTCAAGTTCCGATATTTACTTGTTATCCGATTATTTGGACACACACTTGATTCCTTGATCTTCGGACGTTGATCATACATTTGTACAAGGATTATTCGCAAATCCCAGGAGAGTAAATCGCTCCCCCCTTTTATGTTTACAAATGTTTTGGGGTGATTCATATGTGCTAATTGTTTTCAAGTTTTCAAAGTACAAATACTATGGTTTATATAAAAATATGGTTTCAATAATGTGATACAACTTGTTGGTGCGTTATCCAAGATACGAATGACATTCATTAACATTGTTATGCCGCCCAAGAGTAAGTTATGGTACCATAGGATTGACAATCCCGTTACTAGGCTATTCACTGGATTTGGTGGATAGTTTGGGGAACGACAGAAACTGTTTATGACTAACAAATCATTCGTTGATTTGCTAGTCTTGTTAAAGAGATCTTTTAGGATCTAATTAAGATACCCTTGGGTTATAGTCGAGTCAACAAAGGTTTGAATGTATTCATTAAAGAATGACCAAAAGTTTTCACAATTATAACAAGAAACGATTGGTTTATAACAAGAAACAAAGTACGATGAACAATGAACAATGAACGATGAACGATGAACAAATGGTTTACTACAAGAAACGATGAACGACGAACAAATGATTTCAAACAATGTCACACAATGATTTTCGATTAAATATATAAACCATACAAGTTATTTCAAGATGATTTACAAGTTGGATTTACAAAACAAATGTTTTCGAGTCAAGGTTCATGGCTACTATATTTTATAACTTTTAACAATTTGTTTTAATCGAATAACTATTGCAATATCAAATGCTTTCAAAACAAGGTTTCACTTACGACTCTAGAAGTCGGGTTGTTTATATTGCAATATATACAAAGCCATGGACTTGACATGTTCACAAAACCTATGTACTCGCCCGACATATTTTTGCTGACTCGTTTTCACATATGTTTCCGGGAACGATGCTAGATGATACTGATGCGTGCTCATGTAGGATCGGACTTGGACCTAGTGCCTTAATAACAAGAAAGACAATAATTATGCATGCTTGTTGTTTCGTTGTTTAAAAATTTCTAAAACAATTATGACAATGCAATTTATGTTCAATATTCAAATAAAATGAAACTTCAAATACCATGTGTTGTTGAGACAATCTGTTAACGTGACTCCCCAAGTGTTTCCGTGGCGTGTTGTTTTACGCGATTTGGGGTGTTACAGGTTGGTATCAGAGCACTGGTTATAGGGTATTAGGTTATTAGTAATGCTTTGACCTAGACTATAACCTTCCTATGACCCCAACGCAAGTTTACTTGTGTTTAGATTCTTAAAACATTACCATCACCTATCCTTAGGTGATTACCAAAAAACAAAGCATATCACATCTTTTGAAAGTCAAAGTTTTTCCAAAACTTCACAAGAAATCATCCATCCTTAGATGATTATTTTTGTGCTTAGTGCCTTCAAAGTTTTCAAAATCTCGTCAAAGTTTTGGGTTTTATTAATGTGAACACGTGCAATCTGGAAGGGTGGGTGCCTGTACCCTGAGTTTTCTGTCTAAGGCTAGAGTGTTCGTACAAATCCACTTAATCGGACCAGTCATTCTTACCTGGGAACTCTTGGGGTGAGTGTCCACTTATAGGCTAAAGCATGTCTTCATGATACATTATAAAGACCCATTTACTTTGATTAGTCACGGTGTCATTTGTTTGTTCTTAGTACTAAACAATTGATCACAATCCTTATGCTTCGCCGATATTTCTTTTAAAAATTCATTTTGGCTATCCAATATCAATCTCATTCGGTTCCACTCATATTTTCCTTTTCTCTTTTAGAATGCCTCCTAGTCGCAACGATACTCAAAAGTCTGAACTGGCTGCCACCATCGCCCAACAGATAGGCACAATACTCAGTGGGGCCGTTAAGTTAACCATAGCCTTATCCAATTTTGATGCGACTACTCACGAGGCACCAAAGAAGACGGAAGCCAAGCCTTCAAAAAAATCAAGGAAGCGTAAAGCTTCAAAGAATCCTACATTGATTAATCCAATTCCGCTTAACCAAGTGGGACCTAGCCAGGTGACTCTGCCACCCGCTAAGATTCCATACAAAGGAAAAGCACCCCTGTGCAATCAATGTAACCTTCATCACTATGCAAGTGTTCACTGTCGAAAATGTTTTAATTGTGGACAAATTAGTCATACAGCAAAGGTCTGTCGTTTGGCTACCCCACCAAACCAAGCAATGGCAGTTCCTACTCAACTTATCGCAACTCCTCATGCGATACTGGGTTGTCCTAACTACCCACATGGAATCTGCTTCAATGGTGGTTATCCTAATCATTTCAACTAATCGGGCTGGTAAATGACAACTCAACGTATGGACACAAGATCTACACTGGCAATGTTAAGGCTTGTGCTGATGTCTAAATAAACACTTAAACTTCTATGTTTGCTGTTTATTTCCCAAGAACCTTGAAAGCACTTTGATTGTCTATAAATAAATTTGGTTGTTTCCATATTATTTACAAATGCGATTATATATGTGTGTTCCTCCCCTACAATACCAATACCAATAACATGGTTCCTTGCGAATCAAACAACTCTTGTAGTTTCTTTCATTTTGCGATCACCCGCGATCTCTACAAAAATCCTAAGTACTCGTTTCTTTTAAGAAACAATGTACAAGGTACAAGTTACAACTCTTAACAAATACTCAAAGTATCACTTTAAATCCTTGATTGAATACCTAAGGATACTTACATGAGTCCTTAAATGGTCTTATGCAATATGTTTATGAGCATTTCAATGTTCTCTCGTTTTCATTATACCATACATAATGTTTTCAAAGATATCTTACACGATTTCAAAAGACATTTCACATGGTTTTCAAATATTCTAACATAGCATATTTACCAAATATACATAGTGCATGATTTCATGCATATTTTCAAAAAAAAAAAACCTTGCGTCTTAAATCACAGATTTTTCATATGTTTTCAAAACATTTTAATATGGTATATTTACCTAATATAGTTAGTGCATAATTTCAAAAACACTATATGTATGATTTTTGAAATCATTGAACATATTTTCAAAGACTCCATGCATGATTTTCAACGACATTTTGCTCCGTATATTGACCAAACATACTTAGTTTGTTTCAAAACATTTTCGCGTACAAATCCTTATAAGATCTTTCTATCCTTATACTTAGATTCTTCTGGATGTTTAAAGTGCAAATCGAAGTCCTTAATTGGATTCTTTGTGTACTTTAATGCAAGACAATGTGACAAGACGATGTGACTAAACCAAATCCTTACAAAATCTTTCTATCTTCATAGTTAGATTCTTGCGGATGCTTGAAGTACTAAATGAACTCCTTGATTGGGTTCCTAGTGTACTTTAACTACTTATGTACAAATTGATGACAAGTCAATAACAAGTTGATGACCAAATTGACAATTATGTGATTATGTGTTTATGTGTTAAGTTGATTCAAGTGTTCGTTATCCAAATCCTTGTAGAATCTTCCATATCTTCATATGATAGATTCTTAGAAGGATATCTAATAGTACTATCTTAAATCCTTGAATGGGTTATTCTATGCAAATAGTTAAGCCCTTGGATTCCAATGTACTATTCCTAATTCGATTCATAGTTAAAGAGGCCTTTCAGGGTCTAGTTAAAGAGATCATTCATTGATCTAGTTAAAGAAACCTTTCAGGGTTTAGTTAAAGAGACCTTTCAGGGTCTAGTTAAAGAGATCATTCGTTGATCTAGTTAAAGAAACCTTTCAGGGTTTAGTTAAAGAGGCCTTTCAGGGTCTAGTTAAAGAGATCATTCGTTGATCTAGTTAAAGAAAACTTTCAGGGTTTAGTTAAAGAGGCCTTTCAGGGTCTAGTTAAAAAGATCATTCGTTGATCTAGTTAAAGAAGTCTTTCAGGGCTTAGTTAAAGAGGTCTTTCAGGGCCTAGTTAAAGAAGTCTTTCAAGGCTTAGTTAAAGAGATCTTTCAGGGCCTAGTTAAAGAAGTCTTTCAGGGCTTAGTTAAAGAGGTCTTTCAGGGCCTAGTTAAAGAGATTGCTCGTCAATCTAGTTAAAGAGATCATGTGTTGATCTAGTTAAAGAGATTACTCGTCAATCTAGTTAAAGAGATCATGTGTGGACTAGTTAAAGAGATTGTTCGTCAATCTAGTTGAAGAGACTCTTTGGTGGTCTACTTAAAGGGATCATGCGTTGATCTAATTTAAGAGATCCTGATAAGGTCTAGACAAGTTATTCCATGTTTACTCATATGATTTTTCCCCTACACATCACAAAATAAACTATGCAGACTGTGCAACGAATTAAGTAATTATGGATGCATACATAATTATAAAATCCCTTGCATAGAAAACCATAGCAAGTTTTGTCATGTGTGAGAACCTATAGTAATAAGAATAACGAAACGGGAACAATGTAATATGGGCATGGTGGATACGCCGCTGGGTACTTCCTATATATAAGTGTTCCTTATTACATTGCAAGCGTGGCGTTATTTAAGTTACTAGAAGTTCTGGACCTTGACCAATGTTGTTCTATCATACACTCTCTGACTCCAATTTCGAGCACACACAAGTTTCCTATACTAGTCTTCATGGGAAACCCTTATAAACAATCTTTCGTTCATTATTCGAAATCCGACTCTTCTCCTTCAAGTTCACGCTCTTTTAATGGTGTGCTGCTATAAAAAGATAGCACTATGACATTTACAAGAATCTTTTCTGAAGCTCAGTACAATCAAAGGTGTCACGCACCTACCTATTGGAATGAGGTTAAGATTTTTGAATCTCAACTCATCACCATGGACAACAAACGAGTACAATAAACAAAGTCCACTGGAGTCCAAATGTTTTCTAGAGATTTTTCTCCGGAAACGAAGGATCACTTGATGGCGATACCCTCTATTGTGTTTTTACAAGTTTCCTCTAAATTTAAATTTCGGGACGAAATTTCCTAAAGTAAGGGAGACTGTGACATCTGAGCCTTTTCAAGCATCAAACAATACCGATCAATTCTGACTCTAATGAAATCTTGTGTTTCATTCCCGAGAATTGTATAATTACATGTGACATTCATTCATTTAGGTCCATGTACGGTTTCGACTCCTCAAAGTTTCTATGGAAGTTATACGCAAACTGTTACGCAAACGAAACCAATTTAACGCAACATATATTGCGGATTAGTGAGATAAGCTAGACATACCTCAAATATCCTTTACATAACTTAGAAATAAGTTTTGAAGGGTTTGGTATGTCAAAAACAAGTTTATTCGATCACAGGGACTATTTACGACAAACTGCGAACGTCTGCCGATTCTCGCAGCAACGTACGATCCGGAATAAGGTTACAATCTTAACATACCTTAAATACCCTTTACATAACTTAGAAATAAGTTTTGAGGGCATCGGTATGGCAAAATCACACTTTTGTAACTTCAAGGGCTATTTTGCAAATTTCACGAAACTATGCCTTTTTGCGTATATCGCTATCCGAAACACGTTCGGACATTCAAAATTTTTCTAATCATCAATATATTATATGATAGTGATTGGAATGCGAAAAACCCGTTCATTACGCATTTACGGTCACGCACGCGTTCGTTACGATTTTCGTTGTAATTAACCGAAAACCACGATCGTACGGCCAAACGAACCCCACCTACGGAATATTTTTGAATACATTTCAAGTTCCCTATACTTTAACGTCCTTATGGAGCTTTGAAATGAGGTTAACGAGTGTTAGAAGTGCCCGAAACGCGACGAAACACGTGAAGGGACCTGTTCTGCCAATTTTGAAACTTCAGAACTGAACATGGGAGCTAGGTGTAGCACGACGCTCAAAGGGGTTACCTGTCGCGCGTGGTGATGCCCCTATTTTTCCAGAAAGTGTAGCTGACAGCCTCCCAGCTCATTTCCTTGCCACCAATTCGCAAATTTTGCCACCTGGCCCGAGTTTTCCACCCTTTAACCTGCTTCTAACACCTCCCACACACTTGTTAACATCCTAAATCATTGCCATAACACTTGGCATGATCTTTAACACCTTTGGATCATTATAAAAACCATATTCATGATCATTTTTGAGCTTTTAGTCACCTTCTTGCACTAATCAGCTAAAATCCGAATTTGCAACCATCTTGGAGCTATTTCTCTGGTCTTTGATCATTCCTTTGGTGTTTGTAAGTGTTCTACTCATGTCTTGTTCAATTTTTGTAGTTTAAATGGATTAAAAGTCACAAAATTTAACTTTTGTTTGACTTCTAGATTTGATCATGATTTGATCAAATATAAAATCTATTTGAACCTTATAATATGATGATAATCAAGATGGTTGTGATCCCTATTGATCATGCCTACTGATTATCACCATTTCTAGTCTTTTTGACAAGTCAAAGTTTCGGTCAAAATGCGATTTTTGCGCTTTTTGCAACGGATCTAATTCCAGGAGTCAAAACAGTTTGTTTTGATGCCAAAACTCTTTTATAAATTTATTTAGACATGTCAAAACATGTCTAAATCATCACTCTTATTTTAGTGCTTGTTTAGAGTCGAAAGTTGAACGGTTTGACCATCGCTTTGACTTTCTAATCTGACCCGTTTGGTTGATCTTTGGATCCGACCAAATATAAATTTGTGACCATAAATATAAAGGGAATAACCCTCTGAGGTTATACCTTATGGTCATGTTGTTTGGATAGTGTTATGATAACTAGTTGTTATAATCCTCAATAATGACCAAAATGCCCTTTTCGCGAATAAATCAACTTTGAGCTTATGTAACATAAAATTTGAGATGTATTCTGATCAAATAACTTTTTCAAACATGTTTAAGCATTAAAGACTTATCATAACACATATCGAACCATCCGAATGCGTAGTTACGCAAATGACGCGTTAAAGTGGCTTAAACTACCTTAACGGGTCATAACGGGTCAAAAGCACATAAAAATGATAACTTATTAAACCATGTCATACGAGTCCCAATATTCATTTGGTTTATAAGGTGCCATTCTATCCAAATCCTCCGTTTTCAAGTTCTGATATTTACTTGTTATCCGACTCATTAGGACACACACTTGATTCCTTGATCTTCGGACGTTGATCACACACTTGTACAAGGCTTATTTGCAAATCCCAGGCGAGTACATCGCTCCCCTCTTTTATGTTTACAAATGTTTTGGGGTGATTCATATATGCTAATTGTTTTCAAGTTTTCAAAGTACAAATACTATGGTTTATTTAACAATATGGTTTCAATAATGTGATACAACTTCTTGGAGCGTTATCCAAGATATGAATGACATTCATTAACATTGTTATGCCGCCCAGTAGTAAGTTATGGTACCATAGGATTGACAATCCCGTTACTAGGCTATTCACTGGATTTGGTGGGTAGTTTGGGGAACGACAGAAACTGTTTATGACTAACAAATCATTCGTTGATTTGCTAGTCTTGTTAAAGAGATCTTTTAGGATCTATTTAAGATACCCTTGGGGTATAGTCGAGTCAACAATGGTTTGAATGTATTCATTAAAGAACGACCAAAAGTTTTCACATTTATAACAAGGAACAATTGGTTTATAACAAGAAACAAAAAACGATGAACAATGAACAATGAACGATGAACAAATGGTTTATTACGAGAAACGATGAATGACGAACAAATGATTTCAAACAATGTCACACAACGATTTTCGATTAAAGATATAAACCATACAAGTTATTTCAAGACGATTTATAAGTTGGATTTACAAAACAAATGTTTTCGAGTCAAGGTTCATGGCTACTAGATTTTATAACTTTTAACAATTTGTTTTAGTTGAATAACTATTGCAATATCAAATGCTTTCAAAACAAGGTTTCACTTACGACTCTAATAGTCGGGTTGTTTATATTGCAATATATACAAAGCCATGGACTTGACATGTTCACAAAACCTATGTACTCACCGGCATATTTTTGCTAACTCGTTTTCACATATGTTTCAGGGAACGATGCTAGATAATATCGATGCGTGCTCATGTAGGATCGGACTTGGGCCTAGTACCTTAATAACAAGAAAGACAATAATTATGCATGCTTGTTGTTTCGTTGTTTAAAATAATGTAATACCATGTGACAATGTAATCTATGTTCAATATTCAAATAAAATGAAACTTCAAATACCATGTGTTGTTGAGACAATCTGTTAACGTGACTCCCCAGGTGTTTCCGTCGCGTGTTGTTTTACGCGATTTGGGGTGTTACATGAATGAGTTCAGGTCCAGTAAATTGAGATTCACCAACTTCATTCGAACAGACAGGTGAATGACATTTTCGACCATAAAGAGCTTTAAAAGGCGCCATGTTAATGCTAGAGTGGTAGTTGTTGTTGTAGGAGAAATCGATCAGCGGTAGATGCGAATCCCAACTACCACCAAAATCGATCACACAAGCTCTAAGCATATCCTCCAATGTTTGAATTGTCCTTTCGGACTGTCCATCCGTTTGAGGACGATAAGCAGTGCGTAATTTAAGCTTGGTTCCCATGGCAGATTGCATGGTTCTCCAAAAGTGAGATGAGAATCGGGCATCACGGTCTGATATGATGTCCAAAGGAACACCATGACAGGATACAATCTCATCAACATAGATCTTAGCAAGTTTGTCAGCAGAAAAATCCTCACGAATTGCTATAAAGTGTGCTGACTTTGTTAGACGATCAACGACTACCCAAATGGCATCGTGACCTCCAGAAGTACGCGGTAATTTGGTAATGAGATCCATAGCAATGTTTTCCCATTTCCAAACCGGAATCTCTGGTTGTTCAAGCAAACCAGAAGGGCATTGATGTTCTGCCTTAATTTTGAGGCAAGTAAGGCATTTGGAGACGTACAAAGCTATGTCTTTCTTCATACCCGGCCACCAATACTGGGTGATCCTTGTACATTTTGTCTGCACCTGGATGAATTGAATAACGAGATTTATGTGCTTCATCTATTATCAAGGTGCGGAGTTTGTCTAGACTTGGAACCCATAAACGATCCGGATAATAAAATAACCCATTGTCTTTTGTTTCCATTTGAAGCTCGAGATGATGTGGTAATTCATTACCCATTTTGTCTTGTGCAACACAAGTACGTTGAGCTTCAAGAATACGTATCTGGATATCAGATCGAACTTGAAACCAATGCAGCTTAACATGTTCTTTATGACTAAGAACATCAGCCACGACATTCGCCTTACCAGGATGGTAGCGAATCGTGCAGTCGTAGTCGGCTATCAATTCGACCCATCGTCGTTGTCTCATGTTTAGTTCTTTCTAATTGAAAATATGTTGGAGACTTTTGTGGTTCATGAAAACCACGCATTTTGTGCCGTATAGATAATGTCTCCATATTTTGAGAGCGAAAACAACAGCACCTAACTCAAGATCATAAGTGGTGTAGTTCTTTTCGTTAACTTTCAATTGTCTCGATGCATAGGCTATAACTTTGTCTCTTTGCATAAGAACACAACCAAGGCCTAAGTTTGATGCGTCACAATATACGACAAAATCATCGTTGCCTTCAGGTAGTGATAGAATAGGAGCATTACAAATTTTCTGTTTCAAGGTCTGGAATGCTTCTTCTTGCTTGGGTCCCCACTCAAAAGATTTATTCTTTTGAGTTAGAGCAGTAAGGGGAACCGCAATCGTGGAGAAGTTTGCAATGAAACGGCGGTAATAACCTGCAAGACCCAAAAATGAACGAACTTCGGTAGGAGTAGTAGGCGTATCCCAATCCTTAATTACACTGATTTTGGCGGGATCTACATGTATACCTTGTTCGTTGACAATATGTCCCAGAAATTGAACTTCCTTTAGCCAAAATTCACACTTGGAGAATTTGGCATATAGTTTCTTTCTTTAGGAGTTCCAGTGTTAAACGAAGATGTTGCTCATGATCGGATCGAGACTTGGAATAAATCAGAATGTCATCAATGAAAACAATGATGAACTTGTCCAAATAAGGTTTACAAAACCTATTCATCAAGTCCATGAAAATAGAAGGAGCATGTCACACCCTCAATTTCCACTTGCGGAGTTTTACCGCGAGGCGTGTGAACAAACCAGAATCTGAGACACTAGTAATATCGAACGACTCTATATGATTTATTTAAACGTTTTCCAAAAGCATTTGTTTAACCATTCATAATTATTTTCAAATTGTCTTAGTTTAGTTTCAAAGTTTAACAGAAGCATTAGTTTCTAAGTTGCGCGGAAGCATTAAAGTAAAGTTAAGTAACAGGCGCCAACATAAACGCCAAAACCAAAAATCCCAAAACAATATTCGTAAATGAGACCCGATAAAAAAAATGTCTTGATCAATGCAAGTGAGTGCACCTAGCGCTCCTAGCGTCCTGAGAAACATGTAAAGAAACAAGTTTCAACATTAAAGAAAAGTGAGTTCACAGGTTTTTATAAGTTCACAAGTTCGGTTAAAAGTTTGTTTCCCCCGTTATCCCTAACCCGGGATAACGATATAGTTCCATTATCCCTAACCCGGAATAATGATGTTGGTTCCATTATTCCTAACCCGGAATAATAATGTTGGTTCCATTATTCCTAACCCGGAATAATAATGTTGGTTCCATTATTCCTAACCCGGAATAATAATGTTGGTTTGTAATTAAGTTCAATGTTAACATGTATGTAGCGAGCCTAAACTTACGTCACATAAGTGTTCGCGATCGAAGCTGACTGTTGTGCCTCCGTGTTGCCAGGCCTATCATTGACCATGGCGAAAGTTAGGCCAAATTAATCACCCGTTGACCATACCCGGTCGGCTAGCGCGACTAGCTCGGGTGGGGCTTGTCGGGCCCAGTAGTACTACTTATAATTTCCCCACTATCTAACCCAATACTAATGATCCGAGAGATTGTCGAGGACTTCCGTGATATAGCTGCTTAGTGACCATAACGTACATTAACATTAACTTAGTTACCGAGTAGTTTAACGACGTTAATTTCGCATAACGTGAAAAGATAGAGTTATAGAATATATACATGTTTCTCCCCCTGTTGTTTAAAACCGGATAAAATAGGGCCCGTGAACTCACCTTTAATTGCTCGGTTAGTTTAACACAGAAGTAGCAAATGATGGGACCGCTAATTGCGTCCTAACATGTCAATCGATTTAAAATTAGTGTGTGAACACACTGATACAAACCCTACGCATAACTAACACACAATGCGGCACACATAATAACAAATTCGAAAACCCAATCATGCATGCAAAGTATCATCATACCAAAATAGTGATCAAACCAACTTGTCATAGACACAAATCAACTCATACAACACTTTGGTACACACACACGCAAGTTATCATGTTTCAGCTTGTACGCTCATAACTAGGCTGTTTTCGAGGATTTTTATAAAATAGTTACAACGTTCTAAAAATTCCAATTTCTTTACAGGAGATGTCAACTAAACTGTAGAATTTTATGTAAACTTTTCAAGTTCTTAAACTTTACCAATTATTTATAAGCATTTATATACTAGGCTGCAGTCAGATTCGTCGCTTTCTGACTGCAGTCCACGGGAAAAATTATTTAAAAATTATCGTTCATCCAATTAACAAAATTCCAGTGGGAGTTTTCCGGAAATTCCCGTATCCAGTTACTTTACAAATTTCGTGACCCAAACCTCTACATATTATGAGATTCGACTCGATAAACAACTAGCAAATTTTCAGAATTTACGCAGCTTCAGCTGCTGCACTTAAATGACCACTTAAAAATAGCAAACGACCTCAGAAAAATATGAATCTGGCGCCGTTAGAAGCGTTTTTCAAAAATACACGTTTTAGGCTTCAGAAATTCCAATTTTCGATAAATAATGATCAGGTTACAGCCAATTGAAGTTGGCTGTAAATGCTATTCGGCAACCTGTTTTCGACTTTTATCGCAATAGAACACGGTTAAACGATCAAGACGCTAAATAATAATGATCAAGAACAGGTTTATTTGTCACATATCATCATGTACATCAATATTCATGCAAACCCTAATCATATAATATGATTTTTATCGCTAAAACGCAGCCTATGATTTTTGTATTCATCCTAAGATCACAATCGCAAAAACTCGCACAATTAACCGAACTAATCACAAATCATAACACTTTTTATACCAACGATCCTAACAATACATATAATCATGATCAATATTACAAACCCTAATGTGATTTGTAAAACAATTAAAACCCTAACCTTGAAACGATGAAGATTAGCGAACCGGGACAAGATTGGAATCAATCCGGGGTTGGAGGCTTGTGCGATCGAGAGAGGGGGGGGGGGGCTGCCGTCGGCTTTCTTGGAGCTAGGGTTCCTTGTTTTTTTTTTAAAAAAAAAACCTAATTCATGCATACTTGTATATATATAGCACAAGGGAAAAAGAAAAGGAGAAAGGGTGTGGGGGCGCGTGCGACCGCAAGGGGGGGGGGGCGGTTTGGGTCATTAGCTTGGGCCTCAAGTTTAGGAGTTCCTTAGGCCACAAGGAGGTGAGGTCGACACGTTTCGCGGCTCGGTTTGGTTCGGCTATTTACTTATTATATATTTTTTTTATGAAACTAATAATCGCGAAATCAAAACGTGATATAATAATTCACAAACTTTACAAACGTCTAATAACACATAGCACGTAATTTACCCAATGCATTCAAAAGTTAGCGTAGTTATTGCGAGCGTGTATTTAATTCTCTGAATCAAATTAGCGTAGAAATGAATAACCGTGCAGTAGCGTGTTTAAGATACCTGAAAAGCCGGGATGTCATATTATCCCCATGTTGAAAGAATTTTCATCCCGAAAATTGAGTAAACGCGGTTTAGAATGCAACGCACAAAGATTCAGTTTGTTAGCAATGGTACAAGAAATTCCCAGGCTGTCACATCATCCCCATGTTTAAAGAATTTCGTCCCGAAATTTAGTTGGTGGTAACGTTAGACTGCTGCTCAGCTGCAAAAAGGTGTGGGTAGTTGCTTTTCATTTGGTCCTCTCTTTCCCACGTGAACTCCGGTCCACGTTTAGAGTCCCAACGAACCTTGACGATCGGTATCTTGCTGTGCCTTCGAGTCTTGATCTCACGATCCGTGATCTCGATAGGTTGTTCCACAAAGTGCAGTTGTTCATCCACTTGAATCTCATCCAATGGAATGACTAGGGTCTCATCTGATAGACACTTCTTCAGATTTGACACGTGAAAAACGTTGTGAACTCCACTGAGTTCGGCAGGAAGGTCTAATTGATAAGCCACTAGCCCGATACGCTTCAAGATCACAAATGGGCCTACGTACCGTGGGTTTAGTTTGCCTCGTTTCCCAAAACGGATTACACCCTTCCAGGGTGACACCTTTAGTAGGACGCGGTCGCCTACTTGAAATTCGAGCGGTTTGCGTTGTTGATCCGCGTAGCTTTTCTGTCGATCTCGTGCCGCTGCCATGCGGTATCTGATTTGCACAATCTTTTCAGTAGCCTCAAGTATCAACTCGGGACCTGTGAGTTGACTGTCATCGACTTCTGCCCAACAGATCGGTGATCTACATTTGCGACCGTATAATGCTTCAAACGGTGCCGCTTGAATACTCGTATGGTAACTGTTGTTATACGAGAATTCCACTAAGGCAGATGGATCTCCCAACTGTTCCCGAAGTCTACCACACATGCCCTAAGCATGTCTTCCAAGGTCTGAATAGTCCTTTCACTTTGACCATCCGTCTGAGGGTGATAAGCTCTGCTCATATCTAAGCGTGTCCTAACGCTTTCTGAAGTGACTGCCAAAAGTTGGACGTGAAACGAGCATCTCTGTCTGAGATGATGGACGCTGGCACTCCGTGCCGAGAAACTACTTCCTTAATGTAGATGCGAGTCAGCTTATCCATCTTATTTGTTTCTTTGATCGCTAGGAAGTGTGCGGACTTAGTTAAACGATCCACGATTACCCAGATGGTATCGCAACCACCCGGAGTTCGCGGAAGTTTAGTGATAAAGTCCATCGAGATCTGATCCCATTTCCACACTGGGATCTCAGGTTGTTGAAGTAGCCCTGATGGCTTCTGGTATTCCACCTTGACTTCCGCACAAGTCAAACACTTGCTCATGTAGGTGGCTATATCCGCGTTCATGTTGGGCCACCAGTACGCGGCTTTAAGGTCTTGATACATCTTGTCCGAACCGGGATGGACAGAGTATCGGGATTTGTGAGCTTCGTCCATAACTAGCTTTCTGAGGTCTCCGTAGAGAGGTACCCATATACGATTCATGAAATACCGGGCATCATTGGGTTTTACTTCCCAATCCCGTTCCATCTTTCCCACAGATTTGGCCTTGATGTTTTCTTCTTTAACTGCTTCTAGCTGCGCATCGCGTATCTGTTCGGGTAACCCCAAATGAATGGTGAACTGTAATGCTGGTACCCGACGAGGTTTCAACTGCTCCTTCAGCTACCACGTTAGCTTTACCCGGGTGATACCGAATGGCACATTCATAATCGTTCAGGAGTTCGACCCAGCGACGCTGTCGCATGTTCAACTCTTCTGGTCAAAGATATGCTGGAGGCTCTTGTGATCCGTGTAGATTGTGCACTTTGTTCCATATAGATAGTGTCTCCAAATCTTAAGTGCAAACACAACTGCTCCCAATTCCATGTCATGTGTTGTGTAGTTTTTCTCGTGAACCTTCAACTATTGGGACGCATACGCGATGACCTTATCACGTTGCATGAGTACGCATCCCAATCCCTGAATGGAAGCATCACAATATACCACAAAATCATCTGTCCCTTCCGGCAAGGACAAAATAGGTGCACTGCAAAGTTTCTGCTTCAGCAATTGAAATGCTGCTTCCTGCTTGTCACCCCAAGCATACTTAGTGCCTTTCTGGGTGAGAGTGGTAAGCGGTTGCACGATCTTTGAAAATCCCTCGATGAAACGTCTGTAGTAACCAGCCAAACCCAAAAATTGGCTGATCTCTGTCGGTGTCCTGGGTGCTTCCCAGTTCTTGATAGCATCGATCTTGGTGGGATCAACGTGTATACCCTTTTCATTCACGATATGCCCGAGGAACTGAACTTCCCGAATCCAGAAATCACACTTTGAAAGCTTGGCATATAGTTTCTCCTGTTGAAGTAATTCCAGCAATAATCGTAGATGTTCAGCATGTTCTTCTTCACCCTTAGAGTAGTGAGTATATCATCGATGAACACGATGACAAACTTGTCGAGATATGGCTTACACACGCGGTTCATGAGGTCCATGAACACCACGGGTGCGTTGATGAGACCGAAGGGCATGACAAAAAACTCATAATGGCCATACCGAGTACGAAATGCCGTCTTAGAGATATCCTCCTCCCTGACGCGTAACTGGTGATAACTGGACCGTAGATCAATCTTGGAGTAGTAGCTTGACCCTTGAAGCTGGTCGAAGAGATCGTCGATGCGAGGTAATGGGTACCGGTTCTTGACGGTAACCTTATTGAGTTCCCTGTAGTCGATGCACATGCGGAAGGTCCCGTCCTTCTTCTTGACAAAAAGGACCGGAGCTCCCCATGGCGAAGTACTGGGTCGGATAAATCCTTTTTCCAACAATTCCTGAAGTTGGGTAGACAGCTCTTACAGCTCTGCTGGAGCTAGGCGGTACGGGGCCTTGGCGATAGGAGTTGCATGGTTCGCCAATTCGATTTCAAACTCCACTTGTCGATGTGGTGGAAGACCAGGTAACTCCTCTAGAAATACACCGGAAAAGTCACGGACGACAGGGATATCTTCAATCCGCTTCTCGTCTTTAGGCTGCTCGGTGACTAGTGCGAGCAAAGCGAAGGAGTTCTTTCTCCGAAGATACTTCTGAGCTTGCATGTAAGAGATGATGTTTGTGACGGCGCCTGCCTTCTCGCCTTGCACCATCAAGACTTCGTCGTTAGAGAGCGGAATACGGATAGCTTTCTCGAAACAGAGAACTTCAGCTCGGACGTCAGATAGCCAGTCCATTCCGTCTACCACGTCAAAACTACCCAGGGTAGTTGTCATCAGATCAACGGTAAAGGTGTGGCCCGCGAGTTTAAGTTGACAGCATGGGTCACATCTACAGATTTACCGTCGGCTAGTTCTATGACGTAAGGGGTCTCTAGGGGTTTAGGCGTGAGATTTAGGTTCTTCCTAAAAGACTCAGATATAAAACTCCTATCCGCACCCGTATCAAAAAGTACAGTAGCAAAATGATCGTTAAGGGGAAACTTACCGGTGACCACGTTCGAGTCGTTTCGGGCCTCTCCGCGGCCTAGCTGAATGCACGACCCTTGGCACCTCATGTGCCACCATTTCCATTGTTGTTATTGTTGTTGTTGTTGTTGTGGTTGTTGTTGTTGTTGTTGGTGTTGTTGTTCCCACCATTGTTGTTGCGAAGTTGCGGGCAGTCTCGCTTGAAATGGGTAGTGCTACCGCACTGATAGCATCCCCGGTTAATACCTTGCTGTTGAACCTGGTGCTGATTTTGATTTTGTCGAGACACGATTTCCCCGCGACAATCCTTTGCCGCACGTCCCGTTTTGCCACATCGTTGGCAGCGATTTCTGGCACAAGGGCCGTGATGATGGAGGTTACAACGGTTACATTGCGGCTTTCGACCCACATAGCCGCTTGTGTTCTGGGTGTTGTTAGCGGACTGATTATTGTGACCCCGATTGTTGTTGAAATTGTTGAACCGTTTCTGGTTTCCTTGTTGTGGCTGGGCTGACGAAGACTGTCGAGCAGGTGAGTCTTCAAATTTTCTTTTATTATCAGGGACAACTTCAGTTGCACCCCGAGATGGCAACTTCCTTTGCTCCACCGCCTTATCGGTGAGTTTATGCGCCAGCCTGATCGCTTGATGCTCCGTCGCAGGGTTGCTAGACATTACCATGCCCTGGATCTCAGGACCAGACCCCCAAGATAAAACTCAAGTCGTTTTTCAACGGTGTTAGCCAGATCGGGACATAGGAACACCAGATCATGATGTTTCGCCGTGTACGCTTCAATTTCAGACCCTACCATCTTGTGGTTCCATAACGCTTGCTCCAACTGCTGAACTCTGTCCCGCGGACAGTACTCTTCTTTGATTAGGGCCTTAAACTCGGCCCAGGCCATTGCGTTCGCAGCAATAAGTCCACGCGTTTGGACTTGTGCGTTCCACCAGCTTAATGCCCCATCTTCCAGCGTTGAGGCATCATACTTGACCTTATTGGCCTCAAGGCAATTGCACATCTCGAACACCGATTCAGACTTTTCAATCCAACGGACCAGTCCTATGGGTCCTTCTGCACCCGTGAATTTGCTCGGTTTCGCATCGAGGAACATCTTGTAGGGGTTAAGACCCCCTCCTGCTGGTGGGTTTTGAACACCTGCCAGAGCAGCATTCACGTGTTCTTGGATCATTGCGGCTAATTCTTCAGGTGTCATGTTGAGGTTTCCGCGATGTCCAGTTGCCATTTCAGATCTTTGCAAGACAACACAAACACACACCGATAAGTATATATCTAATATAGTTATCATATTTCCACACTTCAATCATCACACAAGTTATGTCAACCCAACTAATTAAACAATAAAAAGGAGCATTCGATTAAATAAGTTGCAATGTCTCACAAAATACCAACCAAACATCTCAGTTTAATTATAAAGTTTCAAGTTCAAACATAAGTTGAAAATGAACAAACTAAAGAAAACAAAGCGGGGATTGGCGAGACGAGTCAGTCTTCTACGTCTCCATCTCCCAAGTCACTATCGTTGCCGTCATCCTCTGCGGCGTTTTCAGCTTCAACAGCCGGTTCCTGTTCCGGCTCCTCTTCCTCCGGATCCTCCTCCGGGTCTTCCTCCGGATCCTCCTCTGGGTCTTCCTCTGGATCCTCCTCTTCTTCCTCTACTGGCGCTGGAGGGGCCGGTGCTGGGGCGGGTACTGGGACAGGTGCTTGATTCTGCTCCAGTTCTTGAATCCTCCAACTGGACTCAAGAACTCTGTCTTCGAGCCAGTCAGCCCTCAGCTGCTCTGCACGAAGATCCTTAGCTAAAATGTTTTGAGCTTTCCTATTCTCATGTTACTCTTGCTCGAGCCTTCTAGTTTTACCAGTTAGTTGACTTATCATCCATCCTTGTGCTTCGATCATCTCCTACATTCTCCCTAGTTGTTCCTGTTGTTTTCTTAACATATCCCTAAGTAGGTCGTCCCCTACTTCTAACAAGTTGACCGGTTCGACCGGCATAGCGGTGGTCGGATGGGAGGACGACTCCTCTCCTAGAGCAAATCTTTTCCTAGCAGCTGGGCGTGTCTCCACGCCATGAGGTGGTGAGGGTTCGACCATGGGTGCCTTCCCCGGCGCCCTTAGTTGTAGATGTTTGTCGGATGATGATGATGACATTGCCTGTTGGGTTGTGTAGTTAGTTACGAGTTGCGTGCATCACAATATACATTTATATCTTACATAAAACAGTTGTAGTATAACACATAACAAGATATCACAGTTCGGTGCCAACTAAGTCTAGTGTCGTGTAATCAGCTATAGTTTAGGTCTACTTTTAATGCAAACCTGGTTCTCTATAGCTAGAGGCTCTGGTACCAATCTGTCACACCTTCAATTTCCACTTGCGGAGTTTTACCGCGAGGCGTGGGAACAAACTAGAATCTGAGACACTAGTAATATCGAACGACTCTATATGATTTATTTAAACGTTTTCCAAAAACATTTGTTTAACCATTCATAATTATTTTCAAATTGTCTTAGTTTAGTTTCAAAGTTTAGCGGAAGCATTAGTTTCTAAGTTGTGCGGAAGCATTAAAGTAAAGTTAAGTAACGGGCGCCAACATAAACGCCAAAACCAAAAATCCCAAAACAATATTTGTAAATGAGACTCGATAAAAAAATGTCTTGATCAATGCAAGTGAGTGCACCTAGCGCTCCTAACGTCCTGAGAAACATGTAAAGAAACAAGTGTCAACATTAAAGGAGAGTGAGTTCACAGGTTTTTATAAGTTCACAAGTTCGGTTAAAAGTTTGTTTCCCCTGTTATCCCTAACCCGGGATAACGATATAGTTCCATTATCCCTAACCCAAAATAATAATGTTGGTTCCATTATTCCTAACCCGGAATAATAATGTTGGTTCCATTATTCTAACCCGGAATAATAATGTTGTTTCGTAATTAAGTTCAATGTTAACATGTAGGTAGCGAGCCTAAAGTTACGTCACTCGCGATCGAAGCTGAATGTTGTGCCTCCGTGTTGCCAGGCCTATCACTGACCATGGCGAAAGTTAGGCCAAATTAATCACCCGTTCACCATACTAGCTCGGGTGGGACTTGTCGGGCCCAGTAGTACTACTTATAATTTCCCCGCTATCTAACCCAATACTCACGATCCGAGAGATTGTCGAGGACTTCCGTGATATAGCTGCTTAGTGACCATAACGTACATTAACATTAACTTAGTTACCGAGTAGTTTAACGACGTTAATTTCGCATAACGTAAAAAGATAGAGTTATAAAATGTATACATGTTTCTCCCCCTGTTGTTTAAAACCGGATAAAATAGGGGCCGTGAACTCACCTTTAATTGCTCGGTTAGTGTAACACAGAAGTAGCAAATGATGGGACCGCTAATTGCGTCCTAACATGTCAATCGATTTAAAGTTAGTGTGTGAACACACTGATACAAACCCTATGCATAACTAACACACAATGCGGCACACATAATAACAAATTCGAAAACCCAATCATGCATGCAAAGTATCATCATACCAAAATAGTGATCAAACCAACTTGTCATAAACACAAATCAACTCATACAACACTTTGGTACACACATACGCAAGTTATCATGTTTCAGCTTGTACGCTCATAACTAGGCTGTTTTCGAGGATTTTTATTAAATAGTTCCAAGGTTCTAAAAATTCCAATTTCTTTACAGGAGATGTCAACTAAACTGTAGAATTTTATGTAAACTTTTCAAGTCCTAAAACTTTACCAATTATTTATAAACATTTATATACTAGGCTGCAGTCAGATTCGTCGCTTTCTGACTGCAGTCCACGGGAAAATTATTTAAAAATCATCGTTCATCCAATTAAAAAAATTCCAGTGGAAGTTTTCCGAAAATTCCCGTCTCCAGTTACTGTACAAATTTCGTGACCCAACCCTCTACAGATTATGAGATCCGACTTGATAAACAACTAGCAAATTTTCAGAATTTACGCAGCTTCAGCTGCTGCACTTAAATGACCACTTAAAAATAGCAAACGACCTCAGAAAAATATGAATCCAGCGCCATTAGAAGCGTTTTTCAAAAATACACGTTTTAGGCTTCAGAAAATCCACATTTTGATAAATAATGATCAGGTTACAGCCAATTGAAGTTGGCTGTAAATGCTATTCAGCAACCTGTTTTTGACTTTTATCGCAATAGAAAACGCGTAAACGATCAAGACGCAAAAATAATAATGATCAAGAACAGGTTTATTTGTCACATATCATCATGTACATCAATATTCATGCAAACCCTAATCATATAATATGATTTTTATCGCTAAAACGCAGCCTATGATTTTTGTATTCATCCTAAGATCACAATCGCAAAAACTCGCACAATTAACCGAACTAATCACAAATCATAACACTTTTTATACCAATGATCCTAACAATACATATAATCATGATCAAGATTACAAACCCTAATGTGATTTGTAAAACAATTAAAACCCTAACCTTGAAACGATGAAGATTAGCGAATCGTGACAAGATTGGAATCAATCCAGGGTTGGAGGCTTGTGCGATCGAGAGAGGGGGGGGGGGGGGGGGGCTGCCGTCGGCTTTCTTGGAGCTAGGGTTCCTTGTTTTTTTTTTTAAAAAAAAAACCTAATTCATGCATACTTGTATATATATAGCACAAGGGAAAAAGAAAAGGAGAAAGGGTGTGGGGGCGCGTGCGACCGCAAGGGGGGGGGGGGGCGGTTTGGGTCATTAGCTTGGGCCTCAAGTTTAGGAGTTCCTTGGGCCACAAGGAGGTGAGGTCGACACGTTTCGCAGCTCGGTTTGGTTCGGCTATTTACTTGTTATATATTTTTTTATAAAACTAATAATCGCGAAATCAAAACGTGATATAATAATTCACAAACTTTACAAACGTCTAATAACACATAGCACGTAATTTACCCAATGCATTCAAAAGTTAGCGTAGTTATTGCGAGCGTGTAATTTCATTCTCCGAATCAAATTAGCGTAGGAATGAATAACCGTGCAGTAGCGCGTTTAAGATGCCTGAAAAGCCGGGATGTCACATTATCCCCATGTTGAAAGAATTTTCGTCCCGAAAATTGAGTAAACGCGGTTTAGAATGCAACGCACAAAGATTTAGTTTGTTAGCAATGGTACAAGAAATTCCCAGGCTGTCACAGAGTATTTTTCAGACCAAAAGGCATAACTGTGAACTCATAATGAGCGTAACGTGTACGAAAAGCTATCTTGGGAATATCTTCCTCGATTACACGAAGCTGATGATACCCAGAACGTAGATCAATCTTTGAGAAGTAGGTAGCACCCTGTAGTTGATCAAAGAGATTATCAATGCGAGGTAGGGGATATCGATTCTTGATTCTGAGTTTGTTGAGCTCACGGTAATCGATACACATACGGAAAAGATCCATCTTTCTTTTTCACAAATAGGACTGGAGCGCCCCAAGGTGAAAAGCATGGATGAATAAATCCTTTGTCAGATAACTCCTGAAGCTGTTTTGACAACTCTTAAATCTCAGACGGTGCAAGACGGTATGGAGATTTAGCAATAGGGTTGGCACCAGGTACAAGGTCTATGCGAAACTCAACCTGATGTGTCGGGGGTAAACCAGGTAACTCCTTAGGAAACACCTCAGGATAATCCCGAACAATGGGGATTTCTTGAGTTGTTTTGCCTTTGTCTTTCTCCTCTACGATATGTGCCAAGATTCTTTCGTAGATATTTTTGGGCTCGAGCACAGGTCATGAGTTTGAGGCTACTAACGGGTTTTTCTCCACGAACCTCTAAATTTCACCAGATGAAAGAGGTATACGAATAATCTTATCAAAAAAAGACCACTTCAGCATGATATTTGGTTAACCAGTCCATTCCCACTATAATGTCAAAGCTCCCGAGTTGCATAGGTGTGAGGTTAATAAGAAAAAGATGGTTATTAAGGTTAAATTGGCAACTAGGAATGACAGAATCGAGTACAAGGGGTTCATCATTGGCTATTTCTACTGTCAAGGGCTTTCCTAGTTTGGTTCTTGGTTTTGAAAGTAAAGGTTCAAAAGTTAAAGATACAAAACTTCTATCGGCACCTGAATCAAAAAGTATAGAAGCAGGATGGTTGTTAACCAGGAACGTACCGTTCACCACCTCGTTGTCTGCACATGCCTCATTGGCATTAATATTAAAAGCTCGTCAACGAGCCTCGTTCGCATTTTCCAACTTCGGGCAATTGTTTCTGTAGTGGGTAAGATCCCCACAGTTATAGCAAGAACCAGGTGGATAATGAGGTCATACAAGATTGGCTGGCTGCTGAACATGGTTTTGTACAGCTTGGTTTTGAGCAGGAGGATAGCAAAAATTGTTGGCCAGATGGCCAGATCGCCCGCCGTTTGTACAAATACGACACGGTAATTGTGGTTGGTGGTGATTGTTACACTTGTTGCACAGAGGTGCAGTGCCGACATATTGTTTCTTAGTGGGAGGTTGAGCAGGCTGGTTAGGAGTGGCTTGATTGGGTTGTGTAGCGACAGCAAAGTTCTTAGAAGCCTTATGCTTTCTGGACTTCTTCAAACTTTTAGCTTTCTTACCCTTTTGTTTCTCAAACTTGTTAGACGGTTTCTTGTCACCCTTACGGTGGAGCTTACCCTTTTTGATCTCGGATTCAGTCAGGGTTGCAGATAGCTCAATGGCTTGTCTAATAGTAGTAGGGTTGATGCCGATGACAATATCCTGAACTGGGTCAGGAAGACCATCTATGTATTTTTCAATCGCCTTATCCAAAGGCGTCACCATCTCAGGACACAACAAGCTCAACTCCTCATATCGATCGGTATACGCTCGGTTCTCACCACTGTCTTGCTTTAGATCATGGAACTCATTCTCAAGCGCCCTCTTTTCATGACGAGGGCAGAACTCTTTCATCATAAAGCTCGGAGTTCCTCCCAAGTTTGACCCATCGCAACATCAGCACCCTATCTCTCACCACTCCGTTCCACCACGTGAGCGCCCTCTTTTGGAACACGCTCAAAGAAAACTCGACCTTTCGTTCATTCAGACATTGGGCATGGCGAAAAGTACTCTCAAGACTCTCGAACCACTGTAGGATCCCAGTTGCTCCCTTAGAACCACTAAACTTGAGTGGTTTAGCCGAATTAAACTGTTTAAAGTTGCACGCAGCAGGTGCACTGTTGTTATTGTTCGCTTGGTTTATCTGAGTTATGAGATTTGGAAGCACAGTAGCGAATTGCTGAGCGATTAGAGCCGCCATATCGGCGTCCGTAGTTGCATTTCGTCGAGGAGGCATTCTAAAAGAGAGAAAACATGAGAGAAAACGAGTGAGATGAATGTTGAATAATCAAAATGAGATGAATAAAATATCGACAAATGTAAGGATGGTGACCATTTGTTCGTTACACCAAACAAACAAACAACACACAGTGACTATCAAAGTAAATGGGTCTTTATAACGTATCGTGGAGACATGCTTTAGCCTATAAGTGGACACTCAGCCCAGAGTTCCCAGGTAAGAGTGACTCTCTTACTGGTCCAGTTAAGTGGATTTGTATGAACACTCTAGCCTTAGACAGAAAACTCAGGGTACAGGCACCCACCCTTCCATATTGCAAGTGTTCACATTAAAAAGACCCAAACATTGATGCGATTTTGAAAACTTTTGAAGGCATTAAGACAAAAACGAATCATTCAAAAATAGACGATTGATTTTTAAAATCGTTTTGAAATTTGTGTTTTGTTTTGGCATATTCACCTAAGAATAGGTGATGTTATTGTTTTAAGATCTAAACACAAGATAACTTGTGTTAGGGTCCTAGAAAGGTTATAGTCTAGGTCAAAGCATTACTAATAACCTAATTCCCTATAACCATTGGCTCAGATACCAATCTTTCTGTCACACCTTGACCGCGTAAATCAACAAACAGCAGCGGAAATGTCGGGGAGTGTCGTAACAGAACTATTGTTTCACAACCATGGTAATTAAAGTTTTATATTATTGAATTGAAATGTTTACATTGTCTTGGATTTAAACAAAAAACATAACGAAAATTAAATTGTCTTCAGGTTTTAAGTCACTAAAGCCCAAAGTCCGTCCTAAATGTCGCATGATCAACCTTAAGAATTCGCTCCTGAAACATATGTGAAAATAAATACGTCAGCATAAAAATGCCTGTGAGTAACATAGGTTTTGTGTTAAAGATTCATAGCCTAGAACATTTAAAGGAATGTTTAACAAAAAGGCGCCATGAATACTTACAAAATATTTTCTTTTATGAAAATAAGATAAATTGAATGATATAAAAGAAATAATGCATGGTTAAATTGTTAACCAAAAATATGTCATGTCTCGTGTAAAAATGTCATGTCTTTGTATAAAAATGTCGTGTCTTATATAAAAATACCATGTCTTGTATTTTGTTTGAAATGATTTAGATAACGCCACGATATTTAATATAATAAAAGCACTTATATATAGGAAGTACCAGCGGCGTATCCACCATGCTTTTATCATATTACACACGTCCCGTTATTTAAATCACTTACCATAAACCAACAAATGAAATGTCTTGTTTTAACCAAAGTAATGTCTTGTAATAAATCAATATCATGTGTAAACCAAATGTCCTGTATAAAACAAATGTCATGTCTTGAATAGCCAAAATGCCGTGTGTAAACCAATGTCATGTCTTGAATAGCCAAAATGTCATGTATAAAACAATGTTTTTGAATAAACAAAAGATTTGTTTAAAATCAAAAGTTATGTCTTATAAACCATTGCTTTTATTGTAGTAAACATATATTAGGATTGTTGGCGAATACATTTAAACCTTGTTGACAGTCAGATAGATCCTAAATTCGCTTCCAAACAAACCCGAGAAGTGGGAACGGGGTGTCAAACCTATGGTACCATTACATACTACCGGTCGGCGTGATCAATGTTAATGAATGTATCATTGTCGATTTCAACGCACCAATATGTCATAAACAATGCAAGCTTGTCATGAAAATGTTTTGAAAGCATGTACTTGGCATACTAAGTCAGTATACCAAGCAAAAATGTCTTTGAAACCGAGTACTAGGTATGCTAAGTCAACATATGAAGTAAAATGTCTTTGAAAACCATGTACTAGTATGCTGAGTCAACATACTTAGCAAAATTGTCTTTGAAAATCAATGTGCTAAATATGCTAAGTCAACATATGAAGCAAAAGTGTAATAGAAATCAATGCGCTAAGCATGCTAAGGCAACATACAAAGAAAAATGCAATGGAAATATGTACTAAATGTAATATGTAATCAAAGCGTAAATAATGTCATGAAATCGCGAAAGTAATCATAAGCACATATGTATCACCCCAAAACATTTGAAAATGTAAAAGAGAGGACTATGTACTCACTTGGGGTTGCAAGAATGTCTTTGTCCAAGAAGATAAACCAAAGCTCAAGAGTCTGAGAAATTATGTATGTCCTACTATCGGATTACTTAAGTTAATATCAGGACTTTAATAAGAGGATTTGGATAGAATTTGCCTCATAAACCAAATAAGTATTGGAAATCATATGAAATGGTTTAATAAAGTTTACATTCTGAATTGGAAAGGATCCTAAGTGCTTTTGACCCATAATGACTCGATAAGGTAGTTTACGCTACTTTAACGGGTCATTTACGTAAATATGTGTTCGGATGGTTAGATATGTGTTATGGTAAGTCTTTTATGCCAAAATAAGTCTAATATAGTTGCAAATTTATATGTCAAATTGTTGGTTACATATACTTAACATTGATTTATGCGCAAAAAGTGCATTTTGGTCATTTGTAAAGGCATAATAGGCGACTTAACATAATACTAACCAAACGATGTGACCATAAGGTATAAACTCAGAGGGTTATTCCCTACACAAATATGGTCACAATTAAGTGTTTGGTCGGATCCTTCTGATCTGGGGACCATTACGGACCGTATGGGTCCAGCCTTACGGTCCGTAAGGCCTGGTCTGGGCAGTAGTTTTTGAAAAAGTTGCAGTTTGGTCACTGAACTTGTATTTGTCGCGTTATGGCACTTTTAACATCCGTTAACCTCTTTTTAAGCTCCATAAAGATGAATAAGCATAGGGAACATGAAATATGTCCGGAACTCTCACGGATGTCCTCTTGTTTGGTCGTACGGTTGCGGTTTTTGGTTAATTACGACGAAAATCGTAACGAACGCGCAAATGACCGTAAATGCGTAACGAATGATATTTTTGCATTCCAATCATTAAAATACAAGATTTTAATGATTACAAAAATTTTTGGATGTGCGTACATGTTCCGGATTAGGAAATACGCGTAACGGCATGGTTTCACAAAATTAGAAAAACGGCCTCTGAGCTTGAATAAACATGTTTTTGCATACCGAAGCCCTCAAAACTTATTTCTAAGTTATGCAAAAAAGGTACTTAGGCTATGTTTAGCTTATGTCATTGTTCCGGAGTGTACGTCACGTTAAACTGATTATGTTTTGCGATTTCACTTCCAGAAAACGTTTGAAAGATCAAAATTGAACCAATATTGAAAATGCACAAAAGTCATAAGTAAATATACAAATTTGTAAACAACACAAAGTTTCATTGATTATAAAATTGTTCGGAATAGTTACCGTTGGTGCACATATGTCTATTGCCTACGTCTAGGACGAGTCTGTTGTATAGATTGGGTTTTGCAGCGTCAAAAGTTATGTTTTGAAAGTATTGTATAGTAGCTAGAATTTTCGCACGAAAATGTGTGAGGATTTTCTCACGAAAATTTCGTGCGAAAATCTCAGGTCCTAGTCCCTAGTTGCTGTCAAGTCTTGCCTATAAATAGGTGACTTAGGATGTTTGTCCAGCATGCTGTTTTTGGAGATCAGAGGCGAAGCCCTGCTCGAGTCTGTAATCTTTACGAACTTAATCAATACAAGATACAGACGGTTAGACAGTAATCAACATGCTTATTCTTTGTTTGTTCAATCAGCTAACAATGAATTTCGCCTCTGTTAGCTGAGCAAATCTAACTGGAAGCTCACAAGTTGGGTCCGATCCTAGAACTCACAAGTGGTATCAGAGCCTTGAGACCTGATTTGTGAACAAACAACCAAGCTTCAGCTGGATTCAACCTTCAAAGTTCAAGATTCATCCATTGGAAACTCTTCTTCTACTCTTTCTTGGAAACATACAAACCTAAAATCCATCAAAATCATGCTTAAAATTGACAAAAACGTGAAATTGTGAACAAGTGTTCGAAGCATATAAGAATTTTTGAACAAAAACACTAGATTTCGTACGAAAATCAGGAGATTAACTTCTAAAAAGTTTGAACTGACAAAGAATACAATTTTCCCACGAAACCAGATTTTCGTACGAAAATCAATTTTTCACACGAAAATTTAAGACATCATTTCGTACGAAAAGTTTCCGTACCGTCCTAATTTTCAGTTACTTTCAGGTCAACCAGTTCTAACGCGTTTGCCACACAAGTAGTTACAGCTTCCGTAGCAGCTCAGAACATGGATCTAGAAAATGAAATGGGAACCACTACAAAGCCTCCAAAACTCATGAACATCGAAGATTACAAGAGTTGGAGTGAGCAATTCATGAACTGGGTTCAAGCAACAAACTTAAACTGCTGGTTTGCACTCGAAAATAAATACCAAGCGCCTCTTAATGAACTTGGAACTGAGAAAACGTTAGCTCGTTTGACCGAAGAAGAACGAGACAAATACATTAATGATAAGAAGATGATGAATCTCCTCCAACAAGCCATAAAGGAGGATATCTTGGTTCTCTTACAACATGAAGACGATGCTCAGTTACTGTGGCTAGCTTTACGATTAAGAGCGCAAGGAGGTACTCAGGTCAGAAAAGGAAAGAAGGCATTACTGAACAAAGAATTTGAAGTTTCAATCTTCTTCAGGGAGAAAACATGAAGCAGCTCATAGAAAGATACTGCCACCTGGTAGTACAAATAAAGTGTATGGGAATTGTCAAAACGAATGAAGAGCTAGTCGACAAGCTAGCAGATTCTTTGCCTAAAGGGGAATGGTCAACATATCTAACTATTCTAAAGAATGGGGCAGAGTATGACAATCTAAGTTTACCAAGATTCATAGAAAAATTGGAAGGGCATGAGCTAGAGATGAAGAAAATGGCAAAAGGCAAGAAATCAAACTCGCAACAGGACGTGAGTCTATACTACAGAGGAAACCCAAACACTCTTGTTCAGAGTCCCAAGATCCAAACAGCCTTTAGTGCTAACTCAAATGCTAGTCCAGCCTCCAACCAATCAAGTGGATTCCAAACGTTTGCTTCATTCAATCCAAACAATCACCAAGGACAACAATCGTCTCCGAGCTCCAATCAACCACAAAGCAATCAGCAAAATCAATCCAATTCTAACCAGAGAATCCTGCAATGTAACATCGCAGTGAACCTCCAGAACACTCAAGACTTCAATGAGCAGACTGCTAAGCAACACATGGTGCTACTTGCAGCAGTTCTGGAATCCTATGAAAGTCTAGTAGCTGGAAGAATCGGAAATCCGGAAATGACCAAGGAAGATTACGATCAAATTGATACGGAAGAGATGGAATTGCTTGACATTATGTGTGCATGGCATCAGTGGTTCGAATAGCACATCGTTTTATGGAAATTAAAGAAAGAGATGATTTGAGAGGCCTTGACGGAAAATTAGGATTTGATAAATCCAAAGTCACATGCTTCAAATGCAGGGAGAAAGGGCACTCAAGCGTGAATGTCCAAACCGAGAAGTAAAGGGCAATCATAATCCGTTCGGGGATGATTATTACAAAAAGGTGATTTATCATCGACCATAGTCAGAGAAACGAATGGCACAAATCGAAGATGGACCTTCAAACTCAAAGACAAAGCTCTTGTGGTTACACAAGAAGATGAAGGGTTCAATTGGAACAATTTCATTTCCAAGAAAGAAAGTCTTGCACTTGTTGCTGAAATCATAGAAGAACCTGAATCATCTGAAGAAGTCACAGAAGAAGAATGGAAGAGGTTTTGGCAGACTACTTCAGATCATCAGCAGAAGTAGAAGAATGTCTCAGAGGTACTCCTAAACCCTGTTTATTTGACACAATTCTGAAAACTTTTGCAGGTAGCTTCGATTCTGGACACAAAGAAGAAAGTCCTAAGGAGACAAAGATATAGAGTATGGAGGTGATTGATGTAACCAAACCTGTAACACTGGAGAGCTTAACCGACATTGCCAACAAAGCACTCATCGCCAATACAAAAGAGGTAGTCAGTGTGGAAGAACAGGTAGAAAAGGTTGAAGCAGAAAATGAAACAATCAAAGCTCAAATTGTCGAATTGGTCAGCTCATGCTTAAAATGTGCCGAAGCATGTGAGCAATGTGCTGAGAAAGAGAAAGCTTTTAAAGAACTTAAAACATACAATTATAAGTTGTCATACGATTATAACACCGTAAAAGAATCTTATGATAAACTCAGCAGGACCATTCGACAGTATGAGAAAACTATCAAAGAAGATGACAAACACTTTCAATGCTCAAAGCGACTGTGATGGACAAACAAATGGCCATTAATTTGCACATTAACACAATTTCTGAGCTAAAAAGTGAGCTGGAGAAAACAAAAATTGAAACAGAAAGAGTTAAAAAATTGTTAATCAGTTACTCTACCAGCATGTATGTCCTGGATCACATTCTTCCAAAACCAGAAAACAACAAAGAAGGTAAGAATGATAAAAGCCATGGAAAATGTTACGATCATGTTCCACCCCCTATGTGGAATAGCTATGCTAAGAAACATCCTGATGGGATGGAAAAGGCGCTAAACTTAAACTTACTCACTGAAAGGAGTAACGAGCTGCCTGAAAATTTTGATGTAACATATTCCAAATCTGAGAAGGAATGTGAATCCGAGGTGGTAACCAAAGTGTTTGAAAATGTTTTTGAAAATGAGTCTGATAGCACAATTTACGAGAGTGCTGAGTCAAACAATGAGAAATCAGAGTCAAGTTCGCCTTCTGGAAGTGAGAAAAGTTTTCATGAAAAAATTATCACAACATTAGATAATAGTTTAAATGATGATCCTAATGTAGTTATCTACAAACTGAAAGGATCACATAAACTATATACTGATGAAGAATTTCCAGTGCAGAATGTTAACTTCGACCGTGTCGACAAATTCTTTAAACTCATTGAAGTTGACACATCTGATCTTGAAAAACAAGTTGTTGGTTTTTACTCAAAACCACCATTCATCCAAGAGGAAGAGGTTATTCTGAAAACAAAAGGGATGGGTTAGGGTTTGAAAAGAAAAGTAATAACAAATCCCGAAAGACAAATTTTACAAAGAAAGTTGAGTTTGTTTTTGAAACTAAAACTGTTTAAGAAAAGGAAGTCATTAACAAACAAACCAACGATGAGTTTAAGAAAGAAAAAGAGCTTCACGAACAGGCTTTGGAACACTATGTTGGAAACGACAGTAGAACGTGCTACATATGTAAGAAAGTTGGGCATATTGCACGATTTTGTTCCCAAAATCGTTCAAAACCTGTTCATGAACAAAGGAGGTTTACAGTAGATGAGAAGAAAAAGGGACCAGAGTTTGTGCCAACAAAGATTTTAAAGAGAAAAGATAATTTCAATTCTAATAATAAACCAAGAACTGAAATCATTTCAAAATATGAAGTTGGAGAAACATCAAAGAAAAATGAAAAGAAAGAATCTAATCTCTATATCAAATGGGCATTTTCAAAGGCAGAAACCTTGGTAGCCAAAGCAAAAACATCTCATGTAACTCCAAAATCAACTAATGTTCCAGTCAAATAAAAAGATAAGATTGAATCTAAGACTGGACATTGGGTTCAGATTAAGAAAGATGTCAAAGTTGCCAAAGTTCCAAAGGTCGACATTGTCATCCCACCCAAGATGGAAAGGGCTTGGGTCTCTCTGTTTAAGTAATATGTTTTACATGTGTGCAGGGGCTTCCAAGGTCAATCATTTCAAAGTGGATCATGGACAGTGGAGCTTCTAGGCACATGACAGGGATGTTGGCTTTGTTGTACAACGTAAAAGCCATCAGGGGTGGATATGTTGGATTTGCCGGAACACATGGCGGCAGGATCGTGGGAGAAGGAATTTTGACAAACGGAGTCGTGTCTTTTGACAAAGTGAACTACATTGCTGAGCTTGAGAACAATCTTCTGAGCATTTCACAGATCTGTGATAAGAAGTTCACAACTCATTTCAACGACAAAGAATGTCTTATTCTTAAACCTGGTTTCAAAATTCCTGAGGAGTGGATCCTCATGCGCGCTCCACGTGAAAATGATTTATATGTCTTAGACATGAGTGTCGCATCCACTACTTCAAAGGAAGGATAGTGTTTTGTATCAAAGGCCACTGAAAAGGAATCAATTCTATGGCATAGGAAGATGGGTCAGATTCATCTAAGAAAAATGAATTTTCTGGTGTACAACAATCTAGTGGAAGGGGTGAATCTCAAAAATTTTCATTTGTCAGATGACTGTATCAGCTGCAAAAAGGGGAAGCAGCACAAGAAGTCGCACCCTAGAAAGCTTCTCAACTCCATCAAGCTTCCACTGGAAAGGCTTCATATGGATCTCTTTGGGCCTGTCAATGTGAAAAGTATTACAGGATCTATACTGCCTAGTTGTAACTGATGACTTCTCAAGATTCTCATGGGTTTTCTAAAGCAAGAATGAGACGTTTGAAAATTTGATGATCTTGTTTCGAAAGATTGAAAACCTTATCATCTGCCTATCAAGAGAATCAGAAGTGACAACGGTACTGAGTTTAAGAACAACAAGATGCTCGAATTCTTCAATGCTAAGGGTATTCATCATGAGTTTAGTGCCCCTATACTCCTCAACAAAATGGAGTAGCTGAACGAAAGAAAAGAACGCTCATCAAGACTGCACGCACGATGCTTGCTGATTCGAAGTTACCTATTAGCTTTTGGAGCGAAGCTGTTGCATCTGCATGTTACACCCTTAACCACGAAATGACTGTCAAGAAGAAACAAAAAGACATGCTTTGAACTTCTTAACCAGCGAAAACCTAATCTAGAGTTTTGGAGCCTTTTGGATCACCGTGTGCCGTATTGGACCCGGAAGGAAAATTCGGAGCCAGATCTTTGGAAGGATTTTTCGTAGGATATGCAAGTCCGCAAAAGAGAGTCTATCTACCAAGCATGAATCAGGTTATCGTTGCTCAACATGTTGATTGCCAGAGATACACAATGCCCCTGCAAAAACCTAGAGATCCTTGGCTGTTCAATTACAAAGGGTTGTGGAAGTCGTTTGATCTGCCTGAAGAACCATCTAAGGAAGAACTTATCTTGCTATTTCAACAGCATCATATATCGAATCAAGAGCAAGTGACAGGACCGTTGGTAATCTCTCCTACAGCAACACCTTCCTCAGATGCAAGTCCGAGCAACACTCAGTCAGAACCAGTTATTCCACCAGTTCAGAATACTGCAGAACCATCTTCCTCTCAACCAGCAAATGCAGAACCTGAACAAGATCCTACCTTTGATAATGGGGGATCCAGTTCAGATGAAGGCTCAGAAGAGATTACAAGTTATCTTAACAATCAAGCTGCCGAAACCAGTGCTAGAAATGAGGCTACTTCTTCTGAACAAGCTGCAAATCAGAATATCACAAATTTAGAAAGCTCAGTAATGTTCCAGGGGAAGTGATGCCAAGATCAGTCTCCTACCATCCAACAGATAACATCATTGGAGAACTACAAGCTGGCGTGAAAACGCGAAATCAGATCAATAAGGATCTAAGTTGTTTTTATTCTAAAGTTGCTCCACTTCAATATAAGTTTTCTCATAGTTGTTTTGTTTCTCAGGTAGAACCAGGAAACTTCAGAGATGCTCTTAAAGATGAAACTTGGGTGGAAGCAATGTAGGAAGAATTGTTGCAGCCCCAGAAACTAGGAATTTGGGAACTTGTTGACCTACCACCAAAGCAGAAAATGGTAAGCACTCGATGGGTTTACAAGTGCAAAAGAGATGATAGATGAGTGGTTGTTCGCAACAAAGCTCAGCTCGTAGTTCAAGGTTTTCATCAGCAGGAAGGGATAGACTACAACGAGGTCTATGCCCCAGTCGCACGTCAAGAAGCTACCCGCATTTTCCTAGCTTTCGCCTCATGGAAAGGATTTAAAGTGTACCAATTGGATGTGAAGTCTGCTTTCCTGTACGGTAAGGTAAAAGAGGAGGTATATGTCGGCCATCCATCAGGGTTTGTCGATCCAATTCATAAAGACAAGGTCTACTTGCTAAACAAAGCTCTTTACGGTTTACACCAGGCCCTGAGAGCCTGGTATGAGACGCTTTTAAAACATCTTCTGGCTAACCGATTCACCAGAGGGACAGTAGACAACACCCTCTTTACCAAGGAAGTAGATGGACATCTGATTATTGTGCAAACCTATGTGGACGATATCATCTTTGGATCGACAAATGAACAGCTGTGTAAGGACTTTGAGAAAGTCATGAAAGAAAATTTTGAAATGAGTGATATGGAGAGATGAAATTCTTTTTGGGGCTTCAGGTTGAACAACTGCCAGATGATATTTTTATTCACCAAACGAAGTATGTTCACGACGTGTTAGAGAGATTTGACATGACAGGAACTAAACCCGCATCTACCCCTTTAGCCACAAACCACAGCATTTGTCCAGACGACTATGGAGAAAAAGTTGATGAAACATTATATCGCTCCATGATCGGATCCTTGATGTATCTCACAACTTCAAGACCAGATATCATGTACACCACATGCCTTTAGCCATATATCAGTCAAGCCCGAAGGAATCACATCAGTTGCTCGTCAAAAGAATCATGCGCTATTTGAAAGGATGCCCAAGCACCGGCTTGTGGTATCCACACCATGATGATTTCAACCTTGGGTTACTCGGACTCTGATTTTGGTTACTGCAAGCAGAATACTAAATCTACAACGGCAGGCTGCCAGTTCTTCGGAACACGTTTGGTAATGTGGCAATGAAAGAAACAGACCGCAGTCGCTCTCTCTACTTGCGAAGCTGAATACGTTTCAGCATCCAGTTGTTGTTCCCAGATATGTGGATACAACAACAGATGAGAGACTACGGTCTGCAATTTCTTGATACGCCCATATTCGTAGATAACAAGGCGGCTATTGATATCACAGTCAATCCTTGTCAACACTCACGCACTAAACATATTGAGATTCGATACCACTTTATTCGTGACTGTCATGAGAAAAAGCTGGTACGAATTGAGAAAATCCACACTGATGACCAAAAATCAGATTTTTACACCAAAGCTTTTGACAGAGCAAGATTTTGAAATCTTTCAAAATTAAATGGTTTAAAGAATCTAACATCAGGGGATATTTATGAGGCTGAATTTGAGGATGACGATGTTGGGACGTGATCCTTACTGGTAAATCAAATGTTTTTCTGTAAATAGTTTACATGCTTTCTTAAAAAAATAAATCCAAAAATATGTTTTTGATTTTAGGGGGAGAAAAAGCTGTAAAAAATACAAAAACATAGAAAAATCATGAAAAATACAAAAAAACATTGAATAATCATGAAAAATACAAAAACATTAAAAAATACAAAAAGAGTTTTGTGTATAAGAGGTATTGATAGTACATCAGTGGAGCATTACAGTACGCTAAGGAAATGTATTGTTTAAAAGCGTCTAAACAGGTCTTTCTAAGGATATGTCGGTAGGCTTCGCACGTTCAGTAAACTGCTTTCAGGATATAAACCTAAAAAGATAAACTGGTAAATCTATGGCTTAACATATCTCGGATATATGGGCTTGGTACCCCGAAATTTCGATTGAGAGAATACCAGATTCTGAGATACTAGGTCTTTATATTTAGTTGATATCTGGGGTATTATACGAGTTCTTTTAATTTTGCGTCAGCAATGGCCTTGAACTTGTATAATACTTTCGCATTATTCACCCCAAAGCTGCATAAAAATGAAGAAAAATGTCATAAAAATATACGACATTCTGAAGTACAAAAATTAAAAGATTCCCAAGAGGAACACCACCTAAAGCCGAGCCTTCATCTCTTTCTCTGTATGTAAGTACTAACTTGAGCTCTCAAGGTCTCACATTTCACCCCTATATAGATATTAGTTAGATATATTCAACTGTGAGATGAAATCTAGGGAATCTCGATACGGGAGTATATTCTGAGGTGGTAAACACAGATTAGGCCATGTTGCTAAAAATTACCTAACATATCTTGAAGCAGTTGAGAAATGTGCAGAGGTTTAAGTGGATCAATATACCGACAATCTAAAGAAAATATGTTTAAGAACTTAAAGTTTCACCTAGAGCAACGGTACTGGTAATGTGTCTCAATAAACCGATATGATCGTCTAACACAAACTCGCAAAAATGTGCCTATAAATATGTATGTACATATTGCTTTAAGTGTTTCTAGTTTAGAAGTATTCAAAAATTCAAAAAGATTTTCTGTTTCTACTTTAAAAGATTTGACTACCGGTGATGGAAAACGGATCTTCGAAGTCAAAAGCAACAGAATGCAGAGGAAAATCGTTAGAATTACGGGTTGGGAGCTAATCTGGAAACAAAGTCAGGTTTGAAATGTTGAAAAGTTCGTTAACTTGAAACTTAAAAATCAAAAGAACAATATCAGTTTTGGTCAAAAGGTGGTCAACCAAGGTCATTAACTTGGACTCGGTAGCCAAAACAGTTAAACAAGGTCATTAACTTGAACTTGGACAACTATGTGGATAATTAAAACTGAAAACAAACGAAAAAGTTGGAAAGTTGAGAACATTTCAAAAAGGTCAACAATTTTCGCACGAATATTTGGCAAGTATACGCACAGCCAATTTTCGTATGAAAATTCCAAGGCTATATATAAGTGCATCAGTTATTCATTTCGTACGGAAACCTTTTAGAACTTTTGGTGCAGATTCTCTGAGACGATTTTACTCTATCCCTCATTACTCTCACTTTCCGACTTATTTGATACATTAGGGATGTTGATTTGCACACATCTTGTAATGGAAAAGGTATAACACCGAGATTGAATCGTAAATTTGAACTATTTGGACCTAAAACGAACTAAAACGTAGTTCTAGGATAAACTAGCTGGTGAAACATAAAATTGAACTCTCCAACGTTAAAATCGTCAAGTTTAACTAAGGTTTACCGTTTCAATTTCGAGAAAATGATAAAAATTACAAGTGTTTTAAGTCGGTTCATTTTGATTAACTGTTGAGGAAGAAGCAGATTTTCGCACGAAAATATATCATTTTCACACAAAAATTCTGAGATGAAATGATTAAACTGGCTTCTACAATTTTCGCACGAAAATTTTGAAAAGTTATGTAGAGTCGTTTTCGTACGAAAATATAGAAGATTTTGTGTTGTTGAAATTTTTTGTCTAACTTTTCACGTCTCTCTGTTTCACAGAAAACCCATATGAGTTCCACCCGATGCACAACTCCTGCTGCTTAATCGATAAAGATGTGCCATAGTTTGCTCCATTTTCACAGTATATAGAATTTCTAGAGAGGTTGCCGGTATATTATGCTCTCACACATAAGCATAATGTTTATGCATCTCACGTTGACCGTTTTTGGGCCGCAGCAGAGTTACAAGCCAATTCAAGGGCTATTACGTCAGCAGAGAGAGTAGCAGAGAATGAGGTTGCAATTACCATCACCGAGGATCTTATACGAACAGTGTTGCATCTAAGGGATGAAAGCAGCTTTCCTACAGGCTTTACAGAGAAGTTCGTCAAAGGATGCTTTTACAGAATGGGCTACAATGGTTATGTGAACTATGCTCCTTACAAGATCAATCGATTAGGACTTCCTTACAGATTCCTAGCTCACTGCATCACACGTTCCTTAAGCCACAGAAAAGGGGGTTGGGATGATCTCGTATATTATCACATGTGTATGATAGTAGCAGTGATTCTGAACAAGCCGTACAACTTTAGCACGATGATTTTTGATTGGACGGTGATGAATTTGGGAAAGGGTCGACTTTTGCAGTATCCAAGATTTATTTAATTGATCCTCGACCACCTACACCCCAATATCAAGAAGAAGAAAGATGATATATTGGTGTTAGAGCACATGTCTTCATCAGATCTCCACAACATCAGCAACTACCATAAAGGGGGAAAGGCTCCAGCATTTAAACCTATCTTTGGAACGTTCGTCAAGGCTGATTATGTTGCTCCGCCAGAAGGTAAATGGAGAAATGAGGGCAGTGGTGATGAAAGCGAAGAATGGAATATGATGGAAGATTTTGTTGAGAAACGAAGCATATGGTATATCAAAGGAGAAGGAGAAAAGGGCCATTATGGTAGAAAGAAAGCAGGTTCTACTTCCTCTACTACAAAGAGAAAGAAAAAATCAAAAACTTCCTCTTCAGCTCCCAAGCACCAAAAGAAACAACCAAGTGTGGGAACAGGTTTGACTGATTAACCTGATGTCGAGCAGGTAATTGTCGAAGAAACTGTGCGCACCGAGGAAGCAACTCATGAAGAATCGGTCAGGGAAACTGCTGAAGAAAATGAAGGAATGGTTGGTGTTGAAACAGCAGCAGGTGGTGGTGATGATGAAGGGCCATCATCGAGTACTGATTCTGAAGATAGGAGGGAAGGTGAAAAGAAAGATAGAGAAAGAAAAGAGCAAGAGAGGATAGAGAGAGAAAGGAAGTTAGCCAAAGAAAAGAAATGCAAGGCTACGGGAGATGATGACACTACATATGAGCCATCTGAGGCCGAAGAAGATATAACTGTGGTCAAGCCTGCGAAAAAGAAAGCTGGAAAAAGAGTTAAGCATGCTGCAGCACGAAAGCCTGAGTCTACTGCTAAGAAGCTGAGGATCAAGCTAAAAACAAAGCCTGCCGAGACTCTAGTTGCTCCATCTTTTGAAACGTCTTCTGAGTATCCTCCATCACCTCCTCCATCTACTCAGCCTCCTCCAACGGTTGAACCACCAATTGAGGCTGCTCAACATTTATCTCCTCCTCCTCAACATACGGCTACAGAGATTCCGGTTGCATCTCCTCCACATCCACCTATTGGCACTCCTCATGTTTTCTCTCCGCCGACGGCGACTTCATCGGCTCACCCTACACAACCACATCCTCCATTAGACACAACCTTTGATGACTTTTTCTTCGATGTTGATGCTATCCCAGTGAGAGACATGTTCACAGCTGATGATGTATATGTTGAGAGACTTGGAGAATCAGAAGCAAAGTTAAAGAGTGCTGATGAGAAGATTAAGGTGCTTGAGTCAGACAGAGACAGCATCAGGGAGATTCTGAGGTTGGTCACTGATGATAATGAGAAATTCTTTCAAGCTGCACAGAAAGTTACTGCTTATGAGGAAAGGGTTAAAGTGCTAGAAAATCAGAGAGAGATTCTAAAGGCAACTGTCAGTAGTTATGAGACTGAAAATCAAAGGATAATCAAGAAGATGGAAGAGTATGAGGCAGAACGAGAGTCGAGCAACAGGCAGGTTGAGCTAATGAAGAAAATTCTGGTTTGAACTCTGGGTATATCGTTGACAGATGAGATTGAAAAGATTGAGAGAGAGGAGGCTAGAGAAAGCGTTGCAGATAGAGAACATGCTTCGAAAGCTCTATCAGATGCAGAAGGCGGAGGAAAGCAAAAGATTGATGATATTCCTGTCTCCAGCAAACCTGTGCATGAAGCTGCTGCTTCATCAGATCCTGTGATTGAACAATCTGAGCCGGAAGCTGAATCTGTGCAAGTATCTTCTGAGATAGTCTACAATCCAACTGTTGATGTAAGTAAGAGGTTTGTGCTTCAGGGAGAAGGAATCTTAGAGTCGATGACGAAAGAGAAAGCCTTAGCTCAGAGACAGTTAGAAAGAGAGATTGATGAAACGGTAGATGATACATGTGAAGTGATAGAGAAGGAAGGGATCAAATCTGTACTTAACATGTTTGATAATGGAAGTATGATTGTTGATGCTTACATGAATGACTCTATTTTTGAACTAATAGATGAACAGGTTCACAGGGGGAGTCTTCGATCGAAGTTGATGAGACAGTGCCAAAGCCCAAAGTCATCTACCTTGAGCACGATGTCGAAGAAGGAGAATACACTCATAACTTCTCAAAGGCTAATCTTGCAGAAATGTTTGGCTTGAAAGAAGATTCATTTGAGTTCGACTTTGAGGAGGAACTAAAGAACACAAGCTCAGAGCCAAATGACTATGTTTTTGAAGACATCCCATAAGCAAACGATTATGACATAGTGATCATAGAAGATTGGGATTCAAATGATGATAATGAAGCGGCAAGGTATACAGGTGAAGGATGTAACACCCCAATCGCGTAATACAACAAGACGCGGCGAAAATATCAGGGAGTCACGTTACAAATTGCTCAGCCAAAACTGGTACTAAATTGTTTCATTATTATTACATTGTTTTACAATTCAAAGAATACATGTAATTGTCTTCTATTTAAAGAAGTCTAAAGCCCGGATGCATTCCTATGTGTAGCATGCTTGAATAATCGTCAACCTGAAACATATGTGAAAAAGAGACGTCAACAAACAATGTTGGCGAGCACATAGTTTTGTTGGCCAAATAAATGGCAAAAGGTTTTGTATTGCAATTCTTTGACAACTACGAGAATTGCCAATTGTAAATCGACTCGTTTTAGCCAAGGAATGGCGAAAAGTTAGCTTTGCAGTACATTAACTTGATTATGAAACTTGTGACAAAAGAGTTTTATATATGGCATTATGATCATTACTAAATAATTTTCATGCCTTTGAAAAATTGTACTTTGTTCTTTGTGACCATATTGAAATCGTCCATAAACTTGTAAGTATGTTATTAAAATCCAGTCAAGGATTTCGATAACTATACTGTAATTAGTCATACTCGTGTGAGTATTAATTGAAATCAATCAATGATTTAATATAATACTAAATATCCTTCTAAGAATTTATCATACAAATCATGAAAGGATTCTTTAAGGATTTGTATATCGAACATTGAAATCAGTCGTACACAAAATCCTAAAGTGACTCGAATAACGCTACAAGAGTAATGCAATAAGAACACTTATATATAGGAGGTATCAGCGCTGTATCCACCATGTTCTTATGGTATTACACTTGTTTCGTTATCCTAATCACAACTAACCACATAAACACATAATAGTCACGTGTCACTTGTCTTGTCAACTTGTATCATATATATGCATTAAAGTACGGAGAATCCAATCAAGGACTACCAATTAGTACCTTAAACATTCCACACATATCTAACTATAAAGTTAGGTAGACGTAATAGGAAATAAGCCTTTTCACATTGTCTTGTCAATTTGTAACACATATACGCATTAAAGTACACAAAATCCAATCAAGGACTACCAATTAGTACCTTAAACATTCCACACATATCTAACTATAAAGATAGGTAGATGTAATAGGAAATAAGCCTTGTCACATTGTCTTGTCAATTTGTATCATAAAATCATAATCCTAATGGTGATTTGGATAAGGCTACGAAGGGTAATACAATAAGCACACTTATATATAGGAAGTACCAGCAGCGTATCCACCTTGTTTTTATTATATTACTCTAGTTTCGTTATCTAAATCACCAACAGTTCTACACATAAACCAATTGTTCATCGTTCATTGTTCATCGTTCATTGTTCATTGTTCATAGTTCATCGTTCATCGTTCATTGTTCATCGTTCATTGTTCATTGTTCATCGTTCATCGTTCATTGTTCCTCGTAAAGTACTTCTTAGAAATCTTACTATAAAGATAGAAAGATTTAAGAGCGTACTTCAGACATCCTTTGAGAATCTAACTATGAAGATAGAAAGATTTTACAAGGATATAGGCCCTAAAAGACCTCTTTAAATATCGTACCATCAATCGTCATGTTGCATAATCGGAAATAACAAACAAAAAGCACTTAGTAAACATATACATGCCATACATTTAAGAAAAATTGATTACACATATGAATCACCCCAAAAGCATTTGGAAAACATAAAAGAGGGTAGCAATGTACTCGCCTGGGATAGCGTATAGATCTTGTTCAAATGATATAACAAAGCTCAAAGGATCAAGAGTTCAAGTGTTGAAGTGGTTCCTAGTGTATCGGGATAAATATAATGTTACTGTCGAAACTTGAAAACGAGAAATCGGATAGAATGAAGGATATAAACCAAACAAGAGTTGGATCTTGTATAATATGGTTCATATTACCTAACATTCTGATTTGGAAGCATTTCAAAAGGTTTTGGCTTCATACGGCTCGCTATAGTGGTTTACGCCACTTTAACGGGTCATAAATGTAACTAGGGGTTCGGATGGTAAAATTTGTCCTATAACAAGTCTAATATGTCAAAACCAGTTTATTTAAGTTGTGAAATCAGTTTAGATGTCAAAATAATGTTCGTATATGTTTAAAACTAATTTATGTGCAAAAAGGGCATTTTCGGCATTTTAAAGAATACATAGTCGACTTGTCATTTGACTATCCAAATGGTATGACCATAAGGTATAACCTCAGAGAGTTATTCCCTATGATATTATGGTCATAATAATCGTTTTGGTCGGATCCTAGAGTTGACCAAATGGGTCAGATTTGAAAGTCAAAGCGGTGGTCAAACCGCTAGGCTTTTTGACTCTAAATAGGCATTTTAACAAAGGAGAATAATTTGACATGTTGCGACATGTCTAAATAAGTTTATAAAAGTATTTTGGCACCAAAACAACCTATTTTGATACCCGAAAACAGATCTGTTGCAAAATGCGCAAAAATCGCATTTTGACCGAAACTTTGACTTGTCAAAATAACAAGAAATGGTGGGAATCAATAGGCATGATTTTTAGGGATCATAACCACCTTGATTACCATCATATTGCAAGTTTCAATTGAGCTATATCTTGATCAATTCATGATCAAAACTAAAAGTAAACAGAAAATCAAACTATTTGATTTTTAGTTCATGTAAGCTATAATAATTGAACAAGACATGAAGGAACACTTACAAACACAAAGGATTGATCAAAGATCACCAGAGAAAGCTCTAAGATGATAGAAATTCGGATTTGTGGTTGATCAAAGCATAAAGGTGACTAAAAGTTTCAAAAATGGACTTGAAATTGGTATTTATAATGATCAGATCATCACCAAATCTTGACGTGTGTTAGGCCAGGTGTTTAAGGCTTGGATTAGTGTCCAATTAGGTGTCCAAAAGAGAACAAGTGGCGAAAATTCGTGTGCTTAGTGTCCCCAAAGAACAGGCTGTTGCCAGCTATAATTTTCTGTGTCTGATGGCTTCTCGCGGGCTGCCAGCCGTTTAGGCTAAGGGGCTCGCGCCCCGCTAGAAGCCAAAATGGTAGAATTGGCAGAAATGGCCCCAACAGCCTACAAACTTGTTTTTTCGACGCGTTTTGGCACTTTTGACACCCGTTAACCCCATGTTTAAGCTCCATACGGACGTTAATGTATAGAGAACTTGAAATATGTCCAAAAATGTTCCAGAGGTCAGTTCGTTTGATCGTACGGTCGCGGTTTTCGGTTAATTACGGCGAAAAGCGTAACGAGCGCGTGTATGACCGTAAATGCGTAACGAATGGCATTTTTGCATTCAAATCACTAAAATATGATATTTCAATGATTACAAAATTTTTGGATGTCCGTACATGTTTCGGATAGCGATTTACGCATAAAGGCATAGTTTCGCAAAATTTGCAAAATAGCCCCTGAAGTTACAAAAGTGTGATTTTGCCATACCGAAGCCCTCAAAACTTATTTCTAAGTTATGTGAAGGATATTTAAGGTATGTTAGGCTTGTGTCTTTTTCCGGAGTGTGCGTCGCTACGAGAATCGGCAGACTTTTGCAGTTTGTCTTAATTAGTCCCTGTGATCAAATAAGCTTGTTTTTGACACATCAAACCCTCCAAAACTTATTTCTAAGTTATGAAAAGGTTATTTAGGGTGTGTTAAGCTTGTTTCATTGTCTTGGAGTATACGTCGTGTTAAACGGCCTTCGTTGGCGTACCGGTTCATGGTTTCGCTTATAGAAGCTGTATAGGAATTTGAAATTGATCAAGGACTGAATATGTGAATTTGTTTTTGAAATAAACAGTTTTGAATCTGTAAAACGATTAAAATGTCTTAGGTGTCACAAAGGAACAGATGTGTTTCCTACCCTTGATGAAATGACTGCTGAACTGAACAATGATATGCTAAAGCGAAAAGTAGAAGAGGCAGTGAAAGAGGGCAGGACTCCTAAACACCGAAAAAAGAAGAGATCATAGAAATGAAGAAAAAGTGGTTCAAGGAGATGCCGCCTGGAAGAAAGTTCCATCGTCCATTAGCTTTCTTCACCAGAGATCCTGATGCATCTCTGGGTGACATTATCAGTTGGGGCTGGATTGAGGAACCTAGATGTGTATGCTTTGAAACGCGAATTTGGAGTTCAATACTTGAGACGCCTAGGTGATATAAAGACTCTGCCTGAGTGGCATGTGAAAGAGTTAGTGCAAATCAAGACGTTCAGTATGAAGTTACGACCAAATGATCAACGTCTAAGGAAGCTAATTAAGTTTGAAGCTGGACATGGTCTCAACTACTGGAAAACACACAAACCATGCACCATCACAAAGATTGATCCGGTTACACAAGAGAAGGATGTGACTTTGATTGTCAAAAGGCCACGTGTCATGAAGAATATGCCTTTGAAGAAGATGGAATAAGATTTTTACAAAATCATCAAATGGTGGCACTATGATTCAATCACTAGGGAGGCTGTCATATGTGTAGAGCCTGATGAAGGGTCGTGGGATATGTCTGAAGATCTATCTGAAACCATGATCATGCACAAGAGAATTTATGGGTTGTGGCGTGCGATCAGAGTGTTGGATCTGATGTGGCTTGTCAACTGCTCAAAGAAAGATATTGAACGCTATTCTTCATCAAGATAAGTTATGAAGAAAAAGATAAAGTGCAGGCCCTGCAGTTCCAGAGAATGGTTAATGTATGTTATGCTAACAATGTTAATTCAGGTAAAAGCTGGAACACATCCTGGAGAAAGCTTGAAGCCGAAGAATAGAAAAAGAAAGATCAGAAAGAAGAAAGAATCGAGTCAAAATGAAAGTTGGCTTCTCGTGAAAGATTCAAATTTGGCAACACGTACAATCGACCTCCTCCTACATATCAAACTCCCATTGCTTCAGAGGAGCGTCGGAAGCCACCCAAACGCTTTTTCGGATAAACAAAGTCAAATGTGTTTGAAGATTTTTGCAGAAAAGTTTTGAAGACTGTCCAAGACTGCGGCAACATCCAAAGGGGAGTCTGTTGGTGCACATATGTCTATTGTCTACGTCTAGGACGAGTCTATTGTATAGATAGGGTTTCGTAGCGTCAAAAGTTATGTTTTGAAAGTATTGTATAGTAGCTAGAATTTTCGCACGAAAATGTGTGAGGATTTTTGTGCGAAAATTTCATGCGAAAATCTCAGGTCCTAGTCCCTAGTTGCTGTTAAGTCTTGCCTATAAATAGGTGACTTAGGACGTTTGTCTAGCATGCTGTTTTTGGAGATCAAAGGCGAAGCCCTGCTCGAGTCTATAATCTTTACAAAGTTAATCAATACAAGATACAGACGGTCAAACAGTAATCATCACGCTTGTTCTTTGTTTGTTCAATCAGCTAACAATGAATTCCACCTCTATTAGCTGAGGAATCTGCCGGAAGCTCACAAGTTGGGTCCGACACTAGCACTCAAAGTTACAACACTTGAAAAACACAGATGTCACAAATGTATGCAGTACTTTTTCCACTCCCACACTACCCAACGCATGGCATAATCCTTAACATGCTAATGAAAAGCCCCCTTTCTTATGCTTTATCAGCATACATCTGATTCCACCCAAGACTTCTTCAGGAGTTCTGGTGGAATGCAAGAACAATCTTTCAGGTAACGGAGATGAGGATACGCAGCCAGGTGATGGAAAAAGACATCACTTTGAGCGAGGAAACGATCAGAGAAGCTCTACACCTTAATGATCACAACGGTGCCACATTCTTCTCCCGCCAACCTTTGATCAGACTCTAAGGGAGATGGGTTACTACACAGCTTACTGTGACACCCAGCTATTTTGGGTCTGTACTAATGTGACACGTGTTATGAATAAATAAAGGCAATAATTTATTTGAATTTGGTGTTATTTGATGTGTTGATAAGTTTAACGTTTATTAGAAATTAGGTTTGCAATAATAAGATAAACGCATATCGCCGAACGGATAAAATGCAAAACGGACGTCAGTGACCGCCCGATTATTGTTAAAATCCTAAAAATATTATGTAAAATGATATTTTTAATCATATTCGTGAGGAAAATTAATTAAAACGCTTAAAATCCCTATTTTGTGAAGTTAAGCGCGTACTGCGCCATACAGCGTGTATACTGCGAAATACGGACAACGTAGCTAGTCAGGCAAATAAAATATTGTTCAACAATATTATGGCGAGCTTAATTTTATAGAATGATAAATACCTATAATTAACTATATATATGTGTGTATATATATATATGAATGAATACCATGTATGTGTGATTATATGGTGTAGGTGGCAGCACAAGGGTGCCCACCTTTCTCCTCTTTTCCCTCAGTTGGACAAGTGTTAGACTTTGGAATCCTAAACAATGATTATAAACCTCCCAACACTCCATAATACATTTTTCAAAAATTAAACTATCCAATTCACCTTCTCTCTCTCTCCCACCAGCATCTTCACCTCCATTTTTAATTCAAGTTTCGAAGAACCAAGCTCAATCCAAAGTGTTACCAAGTTATCTTGAAGGTCCAAGAGTGATTTCAAGATGGTGCAAGCTCCATATCATCAAAATTTATCAAAATCCACCAAAATCTTGAAGGTATAAAACTTACTTTTAAAACCATGTTCTTGATTCTTGGTGATATTGATGATAGTGGAAGGTTTATCAAAATCCTTGGATTATTCACAAACTTGAAAATAATAAGAAATGAGTTTTTGAACAAATAAAAATGGAGGCGTGTGTGTGTGTATATAGACGTATGTATGTATGTATGTATGTATATGTTTTACAGTTGAGTTTTTATTTTGATTGATTCTTGTGATTTGAACAAATAAAAAGGTAAATGCATGCATGATCAAAAGGTGTCATATAAAGGTCTTGTGATTTGAAGATATTATATGAAAAGTGAAATTTTGGAAGTTTATGTGTGTATATATATATATATATTTCATCTATATGTATATATGTATGTTGCATGTGGGTTTTCGTAAGTTAGTCCATAAATGGAAGAATGTTGATCATTTTTATAGCAAGATGATTAGATGATGATTGATATGTCTTGGATTATTTGAACATGAATTAAATACATGTTAGATGCATTTAAGTTCATATGTAATGATGATGATGATGATGATGTGATGAACATGCATTAGATACTTGTACATAAGCATGCATGAGGATTAAATGAGCATGAGATGATGAAATTGTTATGGTGTAACAAAAGTATATTAAATCATATTATAAACACTAAAAATAATAATATTTGAAGTATTATAATAACATGAAACTTTGTCATAAGTTAGATAGCTTTGCAGTTGTACTTGAAGCTTAAAAAGTGGTAAAATATGTGAACTTCACATGATTAGTGTGGCTTACATGAAATCTGCACTAACATGTTTATAAGCAACATTTTATTCAGTAAATAATATGTGGTATGTTAAAATATCAAGTCACGACGATTTAGGATGCTTATAGTAAAGTTTGGTACAAGACTATGCGTTAAAAACGGTAAAATTCGGCTTTTAAAGAGATTTTTATAAAACTATTTTAGATCAATAAGTAAACTGATATTTCTATATAAATATAATTATTTTAACTTATATTAAGGTTCTTTGGTGTTTGGCTAGTCATACGTGACTTCTGACGCCCGAAAACGTTACCAAAACGCTAAAATACGCATATTTCAATGTACACGAAAATAGATTGTTCAAGAGTGAACTTTGTGTAATATGATATGGTCTGTGATTATGAGAATATGCAATGTGTTATGTTAAGTGATGACATGATAGTAGGGATTTAGGCTATGCATGTACACTTGTGTGGTTAAACAGTAATATTGGTAAAAGTCACGTTAAATGTATAACTTATTTATCGAGCATGAAAATTATACCTTGGTTAACTTGATGAGTTATTCCGTGTGTATATGCTTTAAAAATGATAAAATACATATAAGTCGACGAAATACGTGTATTACGACATTTACAAATATGTTTGTGTTTATGTTACGATGCGCAAATCATAGATATATTACTTATAAACGGGTGTGATAATGGATATAACAAAATGAGGGTCACCACTAAAATCGTTCAAGTCGTGAAACTCTTAATATATATATATATATATATATGAACACATGTGTATATATATATATATGCTAACATAATCAAAAATAAAGACTTTTTGAGAAAATCTCAAAGTTATGTAAAAATTCTATTGAGAAACTTAGGAATTTTGTGGAATACAGATTATTAAATCGTTCCAACGTATATTAGGACGTGTAGAATCAATTTGTAGGATTGCGCAAATTTAAATATACACCCCAAGGTAACTGTCACTAAACCCCTCTTTTTATTGTGTACATGTTTTGGGGGAAGAACACGCCTTTATAAAGGATAACTATACATTTTTGTATAAAATATGCCTTGCGTTAATTATAAATATATTTTTGTGAAATATAGTTTAGGAAATAAAATGTTATGTTTTTGAGGAAAACATGGTTTTGATGGAATAAATATATGTTTCTAAGAGAAACGGGGATCATTATGGTGTTTGGGATAAACACCATGCAAATTTAAAAATGCTTAAATCTAAATAGCGACGAATTGGCGTCATCTCAAGAGAGTAAGTAGCTGTATTGGCTTACATTTCGGTGGGGATTACGGGTAATTCGTACAACACGTTATATTAAATTTGTCATTTTAGTAGGATATATATATATATTGTACGTGAGGCAGGCATTATAAGAGATCCATTGCGGGCTCTTGTACAAGTTTTGCCGTTTAATCATTAATATTATGCGTGGAATTGTTGATAGATCTATTGGGTTGACCACATTGTCGTGATCGGTAGCTCCGTGTCAAGTTAAGCGACGAATTTATATTCTGTAGTGAGTCTAGCTTTGATTATACCTTCATTGTTAATATATAGCTCGTAATGTCTTAAAAACTCGCGAATCCGAACATATGATGCTAAAGATTTAATATGTATAAACCTTGGGAAGATGTCTTAATATCAAGGGTTTTCAGAAAATGCTGCAATGACTGACCCTCGGCTTTTTATTAAGGAAATGAAATTGACTTTCTTAAATTATATGGATGTTCTAATAATAAACATATGATATGAAAGTTTTCCTTGGATCAAATTAATTGTAATATGAATATGTGAACTCACCCTCCTTTGTGTTGACACTTGATTTTAACGTGTTCTTCAGGTACTTGAGTTCGGCTTCGGGATTTTAGCGTATCTTGTGGTTGTGATGCATGTTATGTTTATTAATGTGTTGGACAACTTTTTAAACTATTTGGGACCAAGTTTGTTTGTTTTAACATATTTAGATTGACTTAAAAATATTCCATCATTTCTTTGTTTAACTTGTAAACCTAAGAAAAATATAAACTCACCCATCATGCTCATCTCAAAGTGGCTGGTCATTAATTTTTCAAACTTTTGCAGTATTTTTCATTTGTTGATCCAAATATAATGTCATCAACATAAATTTGGACTAACAATGTATGACCTTTATGAGTTTTGAGAAAGAGTGTTGTGTCATTTCTACTTTTTGTGAAGCTAGAATTGAGTAAGAAGTTTGAAAGAGTTTCATACCATGCTCTAGGAGCTTGCTTCAGACCATACAAGGCTTTGTTTAATTTATAAACATGATTTGGAAATTTGGGATCAACAAAGCCTTCTGGTTGATGTACATTTACTTTTTCTACAATTTTACCGTTAAAAAATGCAGACTTCACGTCCATCTGGTAAACCTTGAAGTCTTTTGTGCAGCATAAGCAAGTAATACTCTCACTGCTTCTAATCTGGTCACTGGTGCAAAGGTTTCATCATAGTCTATTCCTTCTTGTTGACAATAACCTTTTACCACTAGCCTTGCTTTATTCCTTGTTATTGTGCCATGTTCATCAGATTTATTTCTAAATACCCATTTGACCCAATGACAGATTTATAATTTGGTTTGGGCACCAGATTCCATACTTGACTCTTTTCAAATTGATCAAGCTCTTCTTGCATTGCTTGTATCCAATCTGATTCATTTAGAGCCTCTTTGACAGATTTTGGTTCAATCATGTGTTGGTGCAGAATGTCTATGTCTTAGTCTTATATCGAGTCTGTATAGATTAGAGTTGTATAGGCTAGCAAACGAAGTATTTATGTAGTTTTGGGACAAGTTCACTCATGTGATTGTGAAGTCAAGTTCGGCCAAACTTGACTAGGTCAAGTTCGGGCGAACTTACCTATCCCACTGGCGAACTTGTTGCCCTATAAATAGCTAGCTTCATCCTCATTTGTAACTTTGGCATCTTAGAGGCAAAGCTCTGTCAATTTGGAGAAAAAAAAAGTTATATCAATAAAATTGACGTTTAATTGACCAATTCTTGTTATTTGGTAAACTTGTCATAATATTTTTGCTGTTATGGACAATAGAGATCAAATCTAGGTTCCTATGCTATCAGGATCGGTCCTACAAGTGGTATCAGAGCAAGAATAGGCAGATTTGATTGATATCAAGACAAGAACACTTCTAATTCTACTCCATTCTTCTATTTTTCTTAACTTTTACACAAAAATGAAGAATTCACGGGCAAATTCTGTCCAATTTTGAATATGACATGTTAAATACATCATAGATAAACCCCTAAGTGTTTGGAGCCTAAAATCAAACGAATTGGTGTCAAATTGTTGCAAAAACCGTGTTTTTCAAACACACTTGGATCGAACTTGTTAGCCAAGTTCGGCCGAACTTGCCTTAGATATTCACTTTTTGAGTGAATTTCTATCAAGTTCGCTCGAACTTGATAGTTTTTGAGGAAATTTTCAGTGAAGTCCGACCGAACTTATAACATTCTATTTGATTTTTCTCAATTTCGCTCGAAACTTGAGAAATTTCATTGATTAGTGTATTAAGTTCGACCGAACTTGAAAGTTTCTTATAAAATTCAAGTACAAGTTCGCTCGAGGTTGTCTTAGGGACATTTTCAAATCAAAATAACATAAGTTCGACCGAACTTGTGTTAAAAGTCTGAAATTCTTCATTCAAACTACAAGTTCGACCGAACTTATAGTAATTCTATTTTTTCAAAAGTGACGTGTTTTCAGCGTACGTGTCTTGATATTCGTGATGGATGATCTACAGAGAGCGTACGTGACAGTAGTGGGTACATCCAATGCCAACGTGATTCAACAAGTCAATCTTGACAATGAGATGGGCACGTTCGTTAAACCGCCAAAGTTAATGAGCATGGACGAGTATGAAGGATGGAAGGAGAAATTTACTTATTGGGTTCAGGCCATGCATTTCCAAGGTTGGGTGTCGATTGAGAGAGGTTATACTGTTCCGTTAGATGAACATCAGCAAGTTCTGGAGAAGTACAAGTATACTACAATACAGAAAGATGAGTACGTTGCTGAGAAAAATATGATAAGCCTCATTCAACAATCTGTTAAAGAGGATATTCTAGTTTTGTTGCCTGAATATACGACTGCGAGAGATCTCTGGCTATCACTGAAAAAGAAATATCAAGGAAGCATAGAGATGATCAAGAGTAAGAAAGCTCTCTATCCTAAAGGAGTTCGATATCTTTAACATGTTGAAGGGAGAGACAATGAAGCAGATGATCGAGCGTTTCAGTCATCTGAAAGTCGAAATGAGGAGACACGGTCTCAAGAAGACAGAACAAGAGTACATTGATAAGCTTGCAGATGCGTCACCTGACGGAGAGTGGACTACGTATCTTATGGTTTTGAAAGAAAGTCATAACTGGGAATTCTTTAAGCTGTCTACATTCATCGACAAACTAGAAGGTCACGAGATGGAACTTCTAAAGATCGCAAAGTCGAAGAATGCTAACATTGTTAAAGATGTTGGTATGTATTACAAGAACGGGACGCAAGACAACATTTCAAGCCCGAAAATTCAGACAGCATTCAGTGCAAACATGAATTCTTCTCCACAGAATCAGAACCAATCATATCCACAATATGATCAAAGTCCACAAAGCTCTTCGTTCTCAAGCAAGGGTCAAATGCTTCTTATCAGAGTCAAGCAAATCATAATCAACAAACAAATTCTGATCCGAATGTGTACAAGTGTAACATTGCTGTAAATCTAAATAATGTTGTTTCTGAGCAAGTTACAAAACAACACATGTCACTTCTTGCCACTGTTCTAGAATCATACGAAAGTTTTGTAGCTGGAAAGATCGGCAATCCCGAAATGACCGCCGAAGACTACGATCAGGTGGACGAAGAAGAGCTTGAGCTGATGGATATCAAGTGGTCACTAGCTTCTATCATTCGAAGGGTCACAAAGTTTGTTGCGCTCACTGGCCGAGATATCGGAAATTCAAGCAACAAGCTAGGGTTCGACAAATCGAAAGTCACTTGTTTTAGATTCCGACAGAAAGGGCATTTCAAGAGAGAATGCAAAAACCCTGAAGCAACGGGAAATCAGAGTCCATTTGGTGGAGGAAACGAGTATTACAAGAAATCTCTTCAATACAAGCCTTTTCCAAAGAAGACACAAGTTGAGATCCAAGAAAAGCCAAATAGTAGTAACACTAATAAGGAAATGGTTGCTTCGAACGAGGATGATGGCTTCGATTGGAATTCTTATATTGGTAAGAAGACCGGAGTTGCATTAATCGCTGAGATTGTTGAAGATACTTCTGCCGAAGAAGCAGCAGCTCTAGAGAATATTTTATTGAAACAGTATCTGCAACAACAGGAGGAAGAGGAGTATCTTCACATGAAGAAACAAGGCATATTATCTTCTAACTCTTGTGATAGTTTTGCAGGTAACTTTGATGGAAGTTCTCAAGTGAAAGTGATCGAGGAGAAATCGAATGAAGATGTTACTGATGTTGTTCAAGAAGTAACTGCTGAAAACCACAAGGACTTTGCCGATAAAGCTATGATGGCGAATCTAACCAAGGTAGGTTCAGAGGTAAAGTAAGTTATCAAAGTATAAGTTGTGGAGGTTGTAAAACCTTGCACAAAATGTATCGAGCCATGTGCTGAATGCGCCGAAAAATCACAAATCATCGATGAACTCAATGTACATAATGAACATTTCAAATATGATTATCGTACAATGAAGGAAGCGTATGACAAAATGAAAGATGATTATGGCAGGCCCGATAGAAATAATATTGAACAACACGATACTACAAGGATGTTGAAAGTATAGTAATGGATAAACAAAAAGCAATAAACATTTATATCAACACCATTGCTGAAACCAAGCAACAACTCCAGGACATGAAAATTGAAACAGAACGTGTTCAACAACTTTTAAGAAGTTATACAACTAACGCGTATGTCATCGATCACATACTTCCCACGATCTCGTCGGAAGAAAATGTTAATAAGTCTAAAAAGAAAACTGGTAAAGAATACAGCAATGTTCCTCCACCCCTATACGAGAAGTATTGTGGTAAAACGGTTGATGGGATGGATAAGGTACTCAATATTGAGATGTTATCTGAAAAGAAAAATGAGTTACCGGAGAACATTGATGTAGTCTATACTAAATTAGATGATGACAATGCGGTAGTAAAAAAGGTGATTGAAAATGTTCTGAATGATTCTGATGATGGCAGCTTTGAGAGCGCCACCTCGAGTTTGAACAGTTCTGAGACAAATTCCGAAGATGACGATACGTCATCGGAAGATAATCTATGTGATGATCCTAACGTTGTCATGTACAAGGTTAAGGAATCTGATAGATTGTACTTTGATGACAGTTTTCCGATTCGGAACGTCAAAGAAGATCAGTTGGATAAACTGTTTAAACTAGTTGAAGTCACATCAGAAGACCTGGAGAAAAATGAAAAGAAATTATATTCTAAACCCAAAAGAAATTAAAATAACTACCGGAGAAAGGGTGGTGATCATCCGGAAAACCGGAGAGCTGGGTTGGGTTTAGAGGAATCTGAGGAATCTAAAAAGAAAATGTCACCATTTCATGGATACAAAGATAAAAACATGAAGTTCGTTTTTTGGGACAAACACGGTTCATGAGGAGAGTTTGATTGGGAAGCAATCAAACGACGAGTTTAAGAAACAGAAAGAACTTCGAGATAAGGCGAAAGCCACAAGTGGTGTAAAATCCACTAGTGGACACTCACATGATAATCGGATTTGATTCAAATGAAACGAAGTTGGTCATATTGCACGGAAGTGTCCGAAACCAAAGCCGGCTTATCTTTGAAGAAAAGAAAGTTCAGATGTTGTGAAACCAAAGCAACCATAGTTTGTAAAACCGGTCACGATTTTGAAAAGAAACGAATCAAAACCTGAAGATAAACCTAAATCTGAAAAGAAGTTTGCAAATTCAATTTTCAAAAAAGGTGAATCTTCAAAAGCAAACGAAACAAAGTTTTACATCAAAAAGGCTAACATAAAATCACAAGCCTGGATTGCAAAAAGGAAGTTGCCAATATCTGAAATCACTAAGTCTGAGCCTGTTAAGACTAGTGATAACATGAAAGAATCAAAATCTGAAATAACTAAGTCTGAGCCTGTTAAGACTAGTGATAACATGAAAGAATCTTAATCTGAAATCAAACTTGAAAATGTCAAATGTTTGAAAAAAGAAAGTGAAGTTTTCAAACATAAACATCACAGAAAATCCAGATGATGAATATGAATTTGATTATGCTGACGAGTGTGAATTTGATTACGATGATGGTTATCCAATTCAACCCAAGACCAAGAAGGCTTGGGTCGTGCTGTTTAACTAATTGTTGAAATGTGCAGGGGCTCCAGAGATCCGTACTTTCCAAGTGGATTCTGGATAGTGGAGCTTCCAGACATATGACAGGAATGAAAGCGCTATTGTTCGACATAAAGCTATCAACGGCGGATATGTTGGATTTGCTGGAAACCAAGGTGGAAGGATTGTTGCCGAGGGAAAGCTCTCAAACGGAGTTGTTTCGTTTGATCAAGTGAACTACATTGCGGAGCTTGAGAACAACCTTCTGAGTATTTCTCAAATTTGTGATAAGAAATTTACCGTTCACTTCAATGATAAAGAATGTATGATCATGAAACCGGGTTTCAAAATACCAGACGAGTGGATACTCATGCGTGCACCAAGAGAGAATGATTTGTATGTTCTTGACATGGGAAATGCTACTACTTCTTCAAAGACGGCACAATGTTTTGTCTCAAAGCTACTGAGAAGGAGTCAATCTTATGGCACAGAAAGATGGACCACATTCACCTGAGAAAGATGAATCATTTGGTGCATAATAATTTGGTGGAAGGTGTGAATCTGAAAAGTTTTCAGTGTCAGATAATTGCTCGAGTGTAAAAAGGGAAAGCAGATCAAGAAATCTCATCCAAATAAGATTCTCAATTCGATAAAGTTGCCACTCGAAAGACTTCATATGGATCTCTTCGGTCCAGTGAATGTCTGAAGCATCTCTGGAGATCTCTACTGCTTGGTAATAATAGACGATTATTCCCGATACTCATGGGTATTCTTCCAAGGATCAAAAGATGAGACGTTTGAAAACTTAGTAATTTTTTTCAAGAAACTTGAGAACCTGTACCATCTTCCGGTGAGACGCATTAGAAGTAACAAAGGTACTGAGTTCAAAAACACCAAAATGAGGGAATTCTGCAATGCTAAAGGGATTTTGCACGAGTTTAGTGCACCCTACACTCCGCAGCTTCGCGGAAAGGAAGAACATAACTTTAACCGAAACTGCAAGAACCATGCTTGTAGACTCAAAGCTTCCAGTCAGCTTCTGGAGTGAAGCAGTTGCAACGGCTTGCTACACACTTAACAGAGTCTTAACAGTCAAACCAACGAAGAAGACATGTTTTGAAATGATCAACCGAAGAAAGCCGAATTTGAAGTTCTTAGAACCATTTAGAGCGCCATGTACTGTAATTGATCAAGATGGCAAATTTGGAGCTAAATCACTCGAAGGTTTCTTTGTCGGATATGCAAGTCCTTTGCAAAGAGTTTATGTTCCCTCGTTGAGAAGAGTAATTGAAGCACAGCATGTTGATTGTTTTAACTATACGGATCCTGTTTAGAGAAAAGGTGATGCATGGTTATTCAACTATCAAGACTTGTGGAAATCATTTGATTTGCCTGAAAAACCATCCGATGAAGAAATGCAGCTCTTTATTATCTTCATCAATCAGCAAATGTGGAGCAAATCCTCAGACCAATTGTGGTAAATCAACCTAGGGATCATCTTCTTCCGGTTCTAGTTCAAGTAATAGCGATGGTCAAGAATCTCAAACATAACAAGTGACACCGACTACAGAACCAGTCAATACTACAGTGAATCCTAATCTTTCTGAAGCACAGAGTTCAGACTCGGACGAGGCTCCAACATTCGATGCCGATGGAAAATCTTCTTCAGATGAAGAAGCAGACAGATTACAAGTTTAATGAATGAATCTGCAAGCCCGAGTAGTGCTCCTGAAGTTGAAGTAGTGGTAGATCAACATATCACAAATCAAGAGAATACTGTGGTTGTTCCAGGCGAAGTGATGCCAAGATCATATTCTTATCATCCGTCAAATTCTATAATAGGCGAATTACAAGCTGGTGTGAGAACACGAAGTCAAATAAACAAAGCTTTGAGTTGTTTCTATACTCGTGTTGCTCCAATTCAAGAGTATTGCTACTATTCATGTTTCATATCCCAGATAAAGCCAAAGAGTGTTTCTGAAGCTTTAGGCGATGAAAACTGGGTACACGCAATGCAAGAAGAACTGTTACAGTTCGAGAAGTTAGGAGTGTGGAAGCTTGTAGACCTACCAGAAAATCAGAAAGCGATTGATACTAAATGGGTCTCTAAATGCAAGTGAGACGATCGATGGGTTATAGTTCGAAACAAAGCTCCGCTTGTTGTCAAGGGATTTCACCAGCAGGAAGGGATAGACTACACGGAAGTCTACGCACCAGTAGCTCGCTTAGAATCTATTCGAATATTTCTTGCATTTGCAGCATGGAAAGGATTTAAAGTCTATCACTTGGATGTCAAATCAGCTTTTCTGTACGGAAAATTACGCGAGAAGGTGTACGTCAGACAATCACCGGGGTTTGTGGATCCACTCAACAAAAAGAAAGCATATCTTTGATAAAGGTCTTTATGGTTTACACCAAGCCCCGAGAGCTTGGTACGAGACGTTATCGCAACATCTCATGTGAAACGGCTTTGTCAGAGGAACTGTGGATAGTACTCTGTTCACCAGAGAAGTTGGTAGCCATCTAATTATAGTTTAAATATATGTGGACTCATCTTTGGATCAACGAATGATAGTCTTTGCAAGGAGTTTGAGGGCATTATGAAGAAGAAGTTAGAAATGTCTTCGATGGGCGAAATGAAATTCTTCCTCGGATTGCAAGTAGATCAACTTCCAGACGGTATTTTCATTCATCAGACAAAGTATGTGCACGACATCTTGAAGAAGTTTGATATGGAAAGCTCGAAGCCGTTATCTACTCCTCTTGCTCTTAATCACGGGATTTGCATCGACGAAACTGGAACCAAAGTTGATGAGACGCTCTACAGATCAATGATAGGATCGCTGATGTATCTGACATTGCGCCCAGATATCATGTATCCTACTTGCCTTTGCACCAGATATCAGTCTAGCCCGAGAATATCACACATGCAGATCGTGAAGTGAAGCTTCAGATTGAAGGGATGTCCAAGCACCGGCTTGTGGTACCCGAAGAATGATAATTTTGATCTTGCAGGATATGCTGATTCTGATTTTGGTGTAGATAAGTTGAATTCAAAATCGACTACAACGGATGTCAGTTCTTCGGAACAAGAATGGTAACTTGGCAGTGCAAGAAACAGACTATAGTCGCTCTCTCTACCTGTGAAGCTGAGTATATCTCGGCCTCCAGCTGTTGTTCACAAATTTTGTGGATACAACAGCAGATGAGAGACTATGGTGTGCAATTTCTCGAACACTCTGCTGTGTGTTGATAATAAGGCAGCCATTGATATAACTAAAAATCTGGTTCATCACTCACGCATAAAACACATTGAAATTTGTTATCACTTCATTCGTGACTGCTACGAAAAGAAGTTGGTGTGAATAGAAAAAATCCACACCGACGAACAAAAGTCTGATTTTTATACCAAACCATTTTCTTTATCACGGTTTAAATACTTATTGAGAATTAATGGTATGAAAAATTTGCTGACAGGTGCGGATGCTGAGGTTGAAAACGGATCGGACGACGAATTCGCGTGATCCACATTGGTTTGTCTATATCTTTCTAGTTTAGAATTTTATTAAAAACTAAAATACAAAAATATGTTTTTGATTTTAGGGGGGAGAAATGTTAGAGAAAATTCAAAAACATTTGAAAATTTTAAAATACAAAAACATATAAAAAATGCAAAAAGTACAAAAACATTGAAAAAGACAAAAGGAATTCAGTGTCACAAAAAGGAAATGATAGTACATCAGTGGACTATCACAGTATGCTAAAGAAATGTGAAGTTTAAAAAATGATAAACAAGTCTTACTGTGGATGTGTCGATAGGCTTAACACGTTCAGTAAACTGTTTTCGAGATATAAACTAAATTTTACAACTGCTTAATCTTGTGGATTAACATATCTTGGATATATGGACTTAGTACTCCAAAATTTCGTTTGGAGAGATTGCCTGATTCTGAAATACGAGGTCTTTATAGATAGTTGATATCTGGGGTATTATACAAGTTCTTCTGATTTTGTGGAAGCAATAGCCTAGAACTTCTATAATACTTTTGCTATAAACCCCTAAACTGCATGCAAACTTGAAAAGTATCGAAAGATCTAATCATTTGCAGTGCTAGAAAGATTCCTTAATTGGAACACACCCTAAAGACGAGCCTTCATCTCTTTGTCTGTACGGTAGTACTAACCTGAGCTCTCAAGGCCTCGCATTAACCCAGATACAGATATTAATTACGCTATATTCACCTGTAAGATGAAATCTAGGGAATCTTGATACGGGAGTATATTCAAGAAGTGGGAACCGCAGATAAGTCAAGTTTCATAAATCATACCTTAACATATCTTGGAATAGTTGAGAAACGTGGTAAAGTTTAAGTGGACAAACATATCGACAATCTAGGTAAACAAGTTTAAAACTTAAATTCATCTAAAGGTCAACGGTACTGGTGATATGTCTCAATTAACTGATATGATCCTTATACACGAATTCACAAAAATATGTCTGTAAATATGTTTGTACATAATATACATTGTTTTGTACATAGTTTATCAGCTTTACAGATTAAAACCAAAAAGCTTTTCAGCGTGTTTTAGCATAAACTTACAAAAATACAAAAATATTTTATTTCTACATTGTTTTCAGCAAACCAATGTTGGAGAACGGATCTTCGAAGTCTGATAAGGTGCTAAACTGGTGGGAATCCCATTGAGAACGGGCTGGGAGCTAATCTGTAAAATGAAAAGTCAAGAACAATGAAAAGTTCATTAATTTGAAACTTTAATTTTTGAAAATATCAAAAGTTTGTTTGTAACGGGTCAAACCGGGGTCATTAACTTGGACTCAGCAGACAAATCGGTTAACCAAGATCATTAACTTGGACTTGGTCAACTGAGTGGATTTTCATAACTGGTAAAAAGTGGAAAGTTCAGGGACTAAATTGCAAAAACTTGAAAATGTTGAAAATTGGGTTTGGCAAGTTCGGCCGAACTTGATAAACTAATAAAAGTTTAACATTTAAGCAAGTTCGATCAAACTTGCGTTGATGGCTGTTTAAAAGAGAAGTTCGCCCGGACTTCATGGGCTTGTTAATTGGGCTCTCAAGTTCGCCCGAACTTGCCAAGGTATAAATACCTTGCAAGTTCGGTTGAACTCATTATTGGCAATCTACCTTCTATCTGAGCGAACTTAACTTATAAGAGCGATGAACGAAATTGGCATTTTTGTACTCTTACTCTGCTGAAATTTCTGTTGATTGTGGTGATTCACACACCATTCTCAATGGCTGAGGTGTGTAATCATATATTGAATGGTGAATTGAACTGAATCGGTGATAGTGGATCTGAAATATGTTAAAATCATACAGATTTAGGAATGTTTGGTCAAATTAAACATGTAATTGTGATAGACAACTAAATTGACCATGGATCTGAATTGAAACGGATTAAAAAGTTCATATATGAATGATGTATAGTTTTGTTGGAGGAGATAACAAGTTCGTCCGAACTTGCTTATCAAGTCCGGCCGAACTTGCATCTCAAACAAATATAAACATTGTTGAAACTCAAGTTCACCCGAACTTAGAGTGAGATCTGAACTTGTATATGGTTATGAGAAGTTCGACCGAACTTAGTGATTAAGAATTTGAAATTTGGTAACTATAAGTTCGCCCGAACTTATGTCTGTTTTTGTTGAACATGTGTATAGTACATGTTCGGGCGAACTTGACTAAAATCAGATTGTTATACACACATCAAGTTCGCCCGAACTTGATGAAAATGTGTTGAAAAATTTGTAATTTTTCCTCGTTATGCATGCTAATTATTTTGCATCGTTTTTTAGGCTCAAGTACTAGCGCGGGTAATTTCTATGGACTTTTCTAAGTTCCATAATACTTGTATCACGCTCAACAAGACAATATGTCCATCGCTGAAGGAGTACGAAAGCATACTAAAGTTAGTGTCCTATTCATCGAGCTATCACGGAACGCACTGTATCTTATCGTATGTACACTTATCATTTTTGGATGAACGCGAGTCTTAGCGAAGATAAGAAGACCATTATTTCATTTGTTCAAGTCGGGAATGAAGTTAAGGAGATCACTGTTACTGAAGATGATGTTCGAAGGATCTTGCAGTTTAATGATGACAAAGATGATCCTATTTTCTTAGACGAAAAGATGGTGAGAGGTTGTTTCTATAGGATGGGTTACAAGGACAGTGTGAATAAGCCGACTTTGAAGAAAGGGGAAGTCCCTAACCCCTACAAACTACTCATGCTTGCTATCATACACACTTTCAGTCACCATAAAGCGGGCCTAGACGATGTGCAAGACTATATGGCCTGTATGGTGTAACACTATGTGTTTTTACATCCAATATTTTTTTCGACACGTGTCCCGGCAATCCGTATGTGTATTTTACGCTAAAACGGGAGGGACCAAGTTTTTCAAATCGCTTGTCGTATCCTCGTTGTGCCTTGAAATGAAGTTCAGGGGCCGATTATGCAATAAACGAAAGTATTAGAAGTGCAGGGGTTGAAACTGCCAAACTTTTAGAAAGTTTGGAGACTGCCACATTTTAACATTTATGCCACCTTGAGCTCCTTGTTTGACACCTTTAAACATTGTGGACACTTGTACACAACCCCTAACACCTGGCCTTACCTCCTAGTACCTCAAACAGGCATTTAAGGAGGCCTTCCCATGTGTTGCAACAAGTTCTTCACGTTGGAAGCTTGTCAAACACACCTTGGAGGAGTTCCAGACGAATTTGGAGCATACTACTCTGTTCTTAGCATCATTTGGACCATATGTAAGTGTTCAAGCTCGTGCTAAGTCGATTCTTCATAGTTCTTAGCCTAGAACAAAGTCTCGTCGTAATTACGCCTTGACTTTGCTCTAAATCCATGTATACTCCGTCATTGCGCGTAACGAAAGCTCCTACGTGCTCCTAATGATGGAGGTAATAAACCCTCAAGAGGGCATTTTCAGACTTTCAAGGATTCATGGCCAATTGACGAGTCAACCGAAAAGTCAATAAAAGTCAAACTGGGCAGTTTTTGTAAAATTCATAACTAATGATCTGGATGTTATAAAATACGTTTTAAAGCATTAATAACCTTAAAATAGGTATTTGAACATATGTCAACAGGTACGGTTCGTCAATTTTTGGTCTAGGCTCGGTTCGTAATCGAAAGTCTCAAACAGTGGACTTTCTGTTGACTTTAAGTTCTGACCCGTTTTGAGCCATTCTTGATACTAAGTTATGGTCATTTTATGACCATGATTATGTTTAGAATATTGTCCTAAAGTTTCGTGACTCGGTTCCTAAGAAATCCGAGTTTTACATAAGTTCCATAAAAGTCTAAGACTTAATTTAGAACCCGTTAGCATTCTAATATTGGTTATTAATTACCATCACTCCAGACTGAACGCCTCCCGGTAAATTGCTTTGTACTTGCTTTGGACATTTCGGCTGAGCTTGGAACATACATACATAACAACTTAGGTAAATACTATTAACTTATTTTCCCTATACGGGCTTGGGATACGGTAGACTACTACCGCTTGGTCGGGTATGGGATAATGTTTTATCCAGTTGTGATAATTAACTGAAATCTTACATAACCCGGTTTTGATCTGTTTTGACTGAAACTAAAACATTGGGGTGGGCTTGCCATGTCTGGGATATCCTTGGCTCACTAAATTGGTAGTGGCCATGACAATATAGCTGGCGTGTAGGCATACACTAGGAAATTGCTATCCTGCTTTATTTGTGAAAGTTCAGAGTGGTGTGTCAGTCGATCATGTCTCAGTTTTGTACCGGGCCTCATATGTAAAAGCCAACACGTAAATCTGTATACAAGGTCTTTTGTACTGTCCCAAGTTAATTATAAAAACGTGCCTAGCGCACCTAAAACCGTTTTCGAAAATATTTTTAAAATGAGTCGGTTGAGTGTATTTACCAGTGAAAACTGACGTATTTTCAAAGTTTAAGTTACAGGTGCAAGTACGGAATAGGCTGGGAGCTGCGGGGCAAATATATAAGGAGTTGCGACCTTAGAATTGCCTGTTAATAGTCTGTTATCATTTTTGTAAGTTTTTGCGATCCACCTGTGGATCTTGTTACAACCTTGTCTGTATATTATTTAAACATTAGACTTATCCGGTTGTAATAGTTTATTTACTCCAGACTTCAGTTGTGTTTAACTTATTTGGTAATGATGATATCAACTGTACGTCACGATACTCCTACCGGGCCCACCGGTAGACACGTGGATGTCGGGGTGTGACAGGTTGGTATCAGAGCCAACGTTTGACGGAATTCGACACTTGCCATTAGTGGTTGATCTCAAACGATATAAGAAAACACATTCCTTAGACTCTAGAGTCTAGGCTTTGACCTAGGATTATCCGTTTCCCTATTTTGATATTTTGCTTTCTTTGGTTTTTTTAATTTGCTTTGTGACAGGAATTGTCAAAGATGCCTCCAAAGTTTTCTAGAGGAGCGAAAGGAAAAGGGCTCAAGAGAGGCGGAGCTGCGGGCCAAGGGCCTTCGAACCCACATAACTACAACCCTTACGAGGGGTCAGGAGACTCCTCATCACCATGGGAACCACACCCTCATCATCACTCTATATCCCACGAGTATTCCCCACCACCAGATTCACTGCCACCACAACCTACCCAATCTCACCACTCACACTCCCATTCTTTCCATGGAAATTATAACCTCGATATTCAATTCCACTCACCTTCTGTAACCCCACTTGAAGATTTCCCGGATCCCATGGAAGAAGACTCCGACACAGAAATGCCGGCAACGGGATCAATGGGTCATCCCATTTACTTATCCAGCGGATCCAACTCGTACGCTGGAACGCCCCAGCACTATCCTGATAAATTTCAGGAAAAATTTTCACAATACAATTTCTACGACACCCCATCCTACCATAACACCCCATCTTATCATCATACGCCATCTCACCACACTCCATCCCACCATACACCGTTACACTACACCCCTCCACCTGAAAACCAACAGGTGTAACAACCACAACTACCACCTCGTCCACCTAGGAAGAGGAACGCACGCATGTCCGTGCGAATGCGGCCCAGAGTTGGGTCACTATCTCCCCAGCCTTCATCCTACCCCACTATCGTAGAAGATCCACAAATGGGTGGACCTTCTTATACCTCGCCTTTTAACGAGCAACCGCCACCTACTGTTGAGCCTGAACCTCAACCACCATTTTCTGCAAGTGAGCCATCATCACTACCGCTACCACCATCGGGTTTTGATAACCCTATCCCTTCCTATTCGAACCTACCTGCGTACAACCCATTCGAACCCTCTACATGGCCAGAGCTTAGCCACAGTCATAATGTACCTCTACAAGACCCTTACCTAGAAATGGCCATGAATGCACATTACACCTATCCCTACCAACCAGGCGGATATCCCTACTACCGATTGCACCGCCTCAACCCCAAACTCAACCACAACCACAACAGCCGCCACCAACTATGAACGTTCTAAACGAAGCATTAGAACGGGTAAAAGAGCTACAAGAGAAATCAGCCAAGGATGCTAAGAAGAACCAAAAACTATTAAAAAGGCTGGTGAAAAAGTTAACAGGGAAGAAGGATTGAACTCCCTATTATTCCTACGTATTATGTTTAATTTAAATCAAGTCCTTGCATGGACAAGTATTTAATTTTAATACCCCTGCGAGGGTATGTTTCTCTTTTTAGTCCCTGCGAGGACAATTTATCTTATTTTCTTGTAAAAGACCCGCTTAGGGCAATAGTAATTTGAATGTTAATATTAATGGAATTTCTTTTGGATTAATGTTAAATGTACTAATATTATATCAGTTGTTCAAGCCAACGTCTCGATATTGATTTAAAGTTTGTGATCTGCGAAACATTTCCAAGAAATCTCCTTGATGGTTTGCACCTGCCAAGTGATTAGGTCACATATATTGGCAAAACGGTAGTTGATTATATGGTGTTCTACCCTGATAGTTAAGGTTGAGAAATCCTATAAAGAATCCCTTCTATCTAGAAGTGGCGAACTATGTTCTAAACTTCACTAGTCTGCCTGATCTGGACTAGCTACTTAAACCATTTCAAGGAATTGCTATTCTAAAAGGTTAATATATTCAAGGTATTAACCTCCTGGCAGTGTGACCTGAGGAACCACACAAGCCGTCAAGGCAAAGGACTACGTCCAAGCCTATATAATCTAATTTGATCTTGATCAGAAATCATCAGTGCGATGATTACTTTATTTAAACACCCATTGGTGGTGTAGTGCCTACGGCCATATTAATACATCCATTAGTGATGTAATGCATACGGGCTATGTTATGTCCATTGGTGACAATTACAGTTTCAGTCTACGACTCTCTGTCTCGAGGTAGTAAAACTACGTTCGAACTTCGAAGCTATTTGATCCATTAGTGATCTTGATTTTATAACTCAAGCCCTTAGTGCTGCTTTAAATTGTCCTTGTGACAGGCCTATTTGTACCACATTTTAACACCCCCTTATTAAGGTCGTTTGTGCCGTTATCAATCAATCAAACAAGTGTAATTAATTAAATTCTACGTGATTGCTTCAGCGTTAAAGTACAAGGATGGCTAGTTCAGATGAAGCAGATAGCCACCAAGGGGATGGAGGTGCCAACGAACAGATTGTAACTACTAGAGGTGAACTGCAGGCATTAATTGCCACCGAAGTAGAAAAGGCAATTAAAGATCGTGACGAGAAGAATGGTGAATCCAGTGCTTCACATACTAATCATACTTCTAAGCACACATCCAGGCATACATCTTCACACCATTCTAAGTACTCATCGCAAAAGAAGTCTGAACATCCCTCTCACAAGTAAGACGACTCTGAGCATTCGTCGAATATCGAAAAGAAAAGAAAGGAGTACCACAGAAAGACCCAATTTAATAAGGAATGTTGCTCCTATAGATACTTCGTGTCTTGCAAACCGCGTGATTTCACTGGTGAAAAAGGAGCTGTGGAAACGCTCCGATGGTTAGACGAGATTGAAACTATTGTGGAAATCAGTGGGTGCGCTGAGAAAGACGTAGTGCAGTATGTAGCGCAATCGAAGGGCGATGCCCTCACGTGGTGGAAGTTCATGATCCAGTCGTCTGGGAAGGTTCATCTGTATAATCTAAGTTGGGAGAAATTTGTTGAATTGGTAAAGGATGCTTACTGTCCACCTCACGAAGTGGAAAGGATCGAAACAGAGTTTATCGGATTAGCCATGAAGAACCTTGATTGTGGAAAGTACGTTTCGGAATTCAATTCTATGTCGAGACTTGTACCGTATCTAATCACTCCAGAGTCCAAACACATCTCACATTTTATTGGCGGATTAGAGCCAGAGATTAAGGGTGATGTCAGGGCATCTAGACCTGTGACGTTTAGGTCTGCTATAGACCTTTCTATGGTCTTAACTTAGGATTTGAAGAGACAGAGGTCTCTTCGGCCTGAAGGTGGCGAGAAAAGGAAGAGAGATGATGACAGGTTTCACCGCTTTAGCAAGAACAGGAAGTTTGGGTCAAACAAGAACCATCAAAGGTCTGATAACAGGCCTAAATGCAGAAAGTGCAACAAGCGACACTTTGGTGCGTGTCGTGACGAGTTTCAGATAAAGCCTTGTGGGATCTGTAAGAGGCATGGGCACAAGGCCCTGGAATGTAAGGATTTGAAGGAGGGCACCTGTTTTAATTGTGGCGAGAAAGGACATGTCACTCTATTCCTGTTTCGCTATTGCCAATGAAATTGGCAGGTTTCGATGTAGTTCTTGGTATGGACTGGTTGTCTAGTAACCATGCCCATATAGCATGTAACAAGAAGCTCATCGAAATCAAAACTTCGACCGATGAATTGCTGCCTATCCAAGGTGATGTACGTTATGGTTTGTCCGAAAAGGATGTGTTACTTAAAACTTCAAAATGCCTGAAGAAGAATTGTGTCATTTACATGTCACAAGTAACCATTGATGAAGCTAAGCCAAAGTTCAAAGACCTACCCGTTATCTCAGAATTTGCTGACGTGTTTCCTGAAGACTTGCCTGGTATACCTCCAGATAGGCAAGTAGAATTTAGAATTGATATCATACCTGGTGCAGCTCCAGTTGCTAGAGCCCCGTATAGACTTGCACCTACAGAAATGAAAGAGTTGAAGATACAACTTGAGGAATTATGGAAAAAGGATTCATTTAGCCAAGTTCTTCGCCTTGGGGAGCTCCAATACTGTTTGTGAAAAAGAAAGATGATTCAATGCGAATGTGCATTGACTACCATGAGCTGAATAAGTTAACAATTAAGAATCGCTATCCATTGCCCAGGATCGATGATTTATTTGACCAGCTTCAGGGAGCAAGCTATTTCTCGAAGATTGATTTGAGGTCAGGTTATCATCAACTCAAAGTTCGTAGTGAAGACGTTCCAAAGACGGCGTTTAGAACAAGATATGGTCATTATGAGTTCTTAGTGATGCCTTTTGGACTCACTGATGCACTAGCGGCATTTACGGATTTGATGAACAGAGTCTGCAAGTCGTATTTAGATAAGCTTATCATTGTCTTTAGTGAGGGTATACTTATATACTCTCATAATCAGGAGGATCTCGAGAAACATTTGAGGTGTATTTTGGAGGGACACGAGAAACTTTATGCAAAGTTTTCTAAGTGTGAATTTTGGTTGCGTGAAGTACAATTCTTAGGCCACGTGGTTAGTGAACGTGGGATACAAGTTGACCCTACCAAAGTCGAGGCAGTAATGAACTGGCAAGCCCCCAAGACACCATCCGAAATCCAAAGTTGGCCGGTTATTGTAGAAGATTTATAGAAAACTTTTCAAGGATAGCTACTTCATTGACGACCCTAACCCGTAAAGATGTTAAATTTGTTTGGAGTCCGAAGCAACAGGAAGCCTTTGATGTATTGAAGCAGAAATTAAGTAATGCTCCTGTGTTGACTCTACCAGAAGGAATTGAAGATTTTGTGGTATATTGTGATGCTTCACACACCGGCATGGGGTGTGTACTCATGCAAAGATGAAGGGTAATTGCCTACGCTTCAAGGCAATTGAAGATACACGAAAGAAACTACACGACGCATGATTTGGAACTAGGTGCCGTGGTGTTTGTGCTCAAACTGTGGAGACATTATTTATATGGAACAAAGTGTGTTATATACACCGACCACAAAAGTCTCTAACATATATTCAATCAAAAGGATTTAAATATGCGACAGCGTCGGTGGATGGAGACGCTGAACGACTATGATTGCGAGATCCGTTACCACCCAGGCAAGGCAAATGTGGTTGCCGATGCTTTGAGCCGCAAGGAAAGGGTTAAACCCACACGGATCAATGCTAAAAGTATTGAAGTAAAGAATAGTCTGAAAGATAAAATTTTGGAAGCTCAAAAGCAGGCTTTACTTGAGGCAAACCTCCCTAAAGAAGAACTGGGAAAGATGGTAGAACAACTTACACCAGGAAATGATGAAATTCTTAGATTTTGTGGACGAATTTGGGTTCCAGTTTTCGGAGGACTTAGAGATTTGATTCTCCAAGAAGCACACAATTCCAGGTACTCAATTCACCCGGGTAGTGATAAAATGTACAAGGATTTGAGACCCGATTATTGGTGGTCCGGGTTGAAGAAATCCATAGCGGTCTATGTAGCTAAATGTTTGACGTGCTCACAAGTTAAAGCTGAACATCAAAAGCCGTCAGGTCTATTGCAGCCATTGGAAATTCCCATGTGGAAATGGGAATGCGTAACTATGGATTTCATTACCAAGTTACCAGACTTCGCCTGTGTTTAACTTATTTGGTAATGATGATATCAACTGTACGTCACGATACTCCCCATCGGGCCCACCGGTAGACACGTGGATGTCGGGGTGTGACAGGTTGGTATCAGAGCCAACGTTTGAGGGAATTCAACACTTGCCATTAGTGTTTAATCTCAGACGATATAAGAAAACACATTCTTTAGACTCTCGAGTCTAGGCTTTGACCTAGGATTATCCGTTTCCTATTTTGATATTTTGCTTGCTTTGGTTTTTTTAATTTGCTTTATGACAGGAATTGTCAAAGATGCCTCCAAAGTTTTCTAGAGGAGCGAAAGGAAAAGGGCTCAAGAGAGGCGAAGCTGCGGGTCAAGGGCCTTCAAACCCACATAACTACAACCCTTACGAGGGGTCAGGAGACTCCTCATCACCACAGGAACCATACCCTCATCGTCACTCTATATCCCACGAGTATTCCCCACCACCAGATTCACTGCCACCACAACCTACCCAATCTCACCACTCACACTCCCATTCTTTCCATGGGAATTATAACCTCGATATTCAATTCCACCACCTTCTGTAACCCCACTCGAAGATTTCCCGGAGCCCATGGAAGAAGACTCCGACACACAAATGCCGGCAACGGGATCAATGGGTCATCCCATTTACTTATCCAGCGGATCCAACTCGTACGCTGGAACGCCCCAGCACTATCTTGATAAATTTCAGGAAAAATTTTCACAATACAATTTCTACGACACCCCATCCTACCATAACACCCCATCTTATCATAATACGCCATCTCACCACAATCCATCCCACCATACACCGTTACACTACACCCCTCCACCTGAAAACCAACAGGTGTAACAACCACAACTACCACCTCGTCAACCTAGGAAGAGGAACGCACGCATGTCCGTGTGAATGGGGCCCAGAGTTGGGTCATTATCTCCCCAGCCTTCATCCTACCCCACTATCGTAGAAGATCCACAAATGGGTGGACCTTCTTATACCTCGCCTTTAACGAGCAACCGCCACCTACTGTTGAGCCTGAACCTCAACCACCATTTTCTGCAAGTGAGCCATCATCACTACCGCTACCACCATTGGGTTTTGATAACCCTATCCCTTCCTATTCGAACCTACCTGCGTACAACCCATTCGAACCCTCTACATGGCCAGAGCTTAGCCACAGTCATAATGTACCTCTACAAGACCCTTACCTAGAAATGGCCATGAATGCACATTACCCCTATCCCTACCAACCAGGCGGATATCCCTACTACCGATTGCACCGCCTCAACCCCAAACTCAACCACAACCACAACAGCCGCCACCAACTATGAACGTTCTAAACGAAGCATTAGAACGGGTAAAAGAGCTACAAGAGAAATCAGCCAAGGATGCTAAGAAGAACCAAAAACTATTAAAAAGGCTGGTGAAAAAGTTCACAGGGAGGAAAGATTGAACTCCTTATTATTCCTACGTATTATGTTTAATTTAAATCAAGTCCTTGCATGGACAAGTATTTAATTTTAAAACCCCTGCGAGGTATGTTTCTTATTTTAGTCTAGGGCAATTGTAATTTGAATGTTAATATTGATGGAATTTCTTTTGGATTAATGTTAAATGTACTATTATTATATCAGTTGTTCAAGCCAACGTCTCGATATTGATTTAAAATTTGTGATCTGCGAAACATTTCCAAGAAATCTCCTTGATGGTTTGCACCTGCCAAGTGATTAGGTCACATATATTGGCAAAACGGTAGTTGATTATATGGTGTTCTACCCTGATAGTTAAGGTTGAGAAATCCTATAAAGAATCCCTTCTATCCAGAAGTGGTGAACTATGTTCTAAACTTCACTAGTCCGCCTGATATGGACTAGCTACTTAAACCATTTCAAGGAATTGCTATTCTAAAAGGTTAATATATTCAAGCTATTAACCTCCTGGAAGTGTGACCTGAGGAACCATACAAGCCGTCAAGGCAAAGGACTACGTCCAAGCCTATATAATCTATTTTGATCTTGATCAGAAATCATCAGTGCGATGATTACTTTATTTAAACACCCATTGGTGGTGTAGTGCCTACGGCCATATTAATACATCCATTAGTAATGTAATGCATACGGGCTATGTTATGTCCATTGGTGACAATTACAGTTTCAGTCTACGACTCTCTGTCTCGAGGTAGTAAAACTACGTTCGAACTTCGAAGCTATTTGATCCATTAGTGATCTTGATTTTATAACTCAAGCCCTTAGTGCTGCTTAAAATTGTCCTTGTGACAGGCCTATTTGTACCACATTTTAACACCCCCTTATTAAGGCCGTTTGTGCCGTTATCAATCAATCAAACAAGTGTAAGTTAATAAACTCTACGTGATTGCTTCAGCGTTAAAGTACAAGGATGGCTAGGTCAGATGAAGCAGATAGCCATCAAGGGGATGGAGGTGCCAACGAACAGATTGTAACTACTAGAGGTGAACTCCAGGCATTAATCGCCACCGAAGTAGAAAAAGCAATTAAAGATCATGACGAGAAGAATGGTGAATCCAGTGCTTCACATACCAAGCATACTTCTAAGCACACATCTAGGCATACATCTTCACACCATTCTAAGCACTCATCACAAAAGAAGTCTGAACATCCCTCTCACAAGAAAGACGACTCTGAGCGTTCGTCGAATATCGAAAAGAAAAGAAAGGAGTACCACAGAAAGACCCAATTTAATAAGGAAGGTTGTTCCTATAAATACTTCGTGTCCTGCAAACCACGTGATTTCACAGGTGAAAAAGGATCTGTGGAATTGCTCCGATGGTTAGACGAGATCGAAATTATTGTGGAAATCAGTGGGTGCGCTAAGAAAGACATAGTGCAGTATGTAGCGCAATCGTTCAAGGGCGATGCCCTCACATGGTGGAAGTCGATGATCCAGTCTTCTGGGAAGGTTCATCTGTATAATCTAAGTTGGGAGAAATTTGTTGAATTGGTAATGGATGCTTACTGTCCACCTCACGAAGTGGAAGGATCGAAACGGAGTTTATCGGATTAGCCATGAAGAACCTTGATTGTGGAAAGTACGTGTCGGAATTCAATTCTATGTCGAGACTTGTACCGTATCTAATCACTCCAGAGTCCAAACACATCTCACATTTTATTGGCTGATTAGAGCCAGAGATTAAGGGTGATGTCAGGGCATCTAGACCCGTGACGTTTAGGTCTGCTATAGACCTTTCTATGGTCTTAACTTAGGATTTGAAGAGACAGAGGTCTCTTCGGCCTGAAGGTGGCGAGAAAAGGAAGAGAGATGATGACAGGTTTCACCGCTTTAGCAAGAACAAGAAGTTCGGGTCAAACAAGAACCATCAAAGGTCTAATAATATGCCTAAATGCAGAAAGTGCAACAAACGACACTTTGGTGCATGTCAGGACGAGTTTCAGATAAAGCCTTGTGGGATCTGTAAGAGGCATGGGCATAAGGCCCTGGAATGTAAGGATTTGAAGGAGGCCATCTGTTTTAATTGTGGCGAGAAAGGACATATCAAAACCCAACTGTCCTAAGTACAAGAAGGATGACACTGCTAAAGACAATGGGGCGAAGAAAGGAAAAGCTCGTGCTTTCCAGATGAAAGCCAAGGAGGCTGTGAATGATGACAATGTGATAACAGGTACGTTCCTTATTAATGACGTTTATGCTAGGGTTCTTTGTGATTTAGGGGCTGATAAATCATTTTTAGATCATAAGTTTAGTGCCTTAATAAACTTGCCCATAAGAACTCTAGACATAACCTATGATGTAGAACTTACTGATGGAACGATAGAAACTGCTTCTACAATTCTTGATAGTTGTTTTATTTCCATTAAGGATCACTCTATTCCTGTTTTGCTATTGCCAATGAAGTTGGCAGGTTTCGATGTAGTTCTTGGTATGGACTGGTTGTCTGGTAACCATGCCCATATAGCCTGTAACAAGAAGCTCATCGAAATCAAAACTTCGACCGGTGAATTGCTGCCTATCCAAGGTTTCTGAAAAGGATGTGTTACTTAAAACTTCGAAATGCCTGAAGAAGAATTGTGTCATTTACATGTCACAAGTAACCATTGATGAAGCTAAGCCAAAGATCAAAGACCTACCCGTTATCTCAGAATTTGCTGACGTGTTTCCTGAAGACTTGTCTGGTATACCTCCAGATAGGCAAGTAGAATTTAGAATTGATATCATATCTGGTGCAGCTCTAGTTGCTAGAGCCCCGTATAGACTTGCACCTACAGAAATGAAAGAGTTAAAGACACAACTTGAGGAATTATGGAAAAAGGATTCATTCAGCCAAGTTCTTCGCCTTGGGGAGCTCCAATACTGTTTGTAAAAAGAAAGATGATTCAATGCGAATGTGCATGGACTACCACGAGCTGAATAAGTTAACAATTAAGAATCGCTATCCATTGCCCAGGATCGATGATTTATTTGACCAGCTTCAGGGAGCAAGCTACTTCTCGAAGATTGATTTGAGGTCAGGTTATCATCAACTCAAAGTTCGTACTGAAGACGTTCCAAAGACGGCGTTTAGAACAAGATATGGTCATTATGAGTTCTTAGTGATGCCTTTTGGACTCACTGATGCACCAGCGGCATTTATGGATTTGATGAACAGAGTCTGCAAGCCGTATTTAGATAAGCTTGTCATTGTCTTTATTGAGGATATACTTATATACTCTCATAATCAGGAGGATCTCAAGAAACATTTAAGGTGTATTTTGGAGAGACACGAGAAACTTTATGCAAAGTTTTCTAAGTGTGAATTTTGGTTGCGTGAAGTACAATTCTTAGGCCACGTGGTTAATGAACGTGGGATACAAGTTGACCCTGCCAAAGTCGAGGCAGTAATGAACTGGCAAGCCCCCAAGACACCATCCGAAATCCAAAGTTTTCTGGGTTTGGCCGGTTATTATAGAAGATTTGTAGAAAACTTTTCAAGGATAGCTACTTCATTGACGACCCTGACCCGTAAAGATGTTAAATTTGTTTGGGGTCTGAAGCAGCAGGAAGCCTTTGATGTATTGAAGCAGAAATTAAGTAACTCTACCTGAGGAATTGAAGATTTTGTGGTATATTGTGATTCTTCACACACCGGCATGGGGTGTGTACTCATGCAAAGATGAAAGGTAATTGCCTACGCTTCAAGGCAATTGAAGATACACGAAAGAAACTACACCACGCATGATTTGGAACTAGGTGCCGTTGTGTTTACGCTCAAACTGTGGAGACATTTTTATATGGAACAAAGTGTGTTATATACACTGACCATAAAAGTCTCCAACATATATTCAATCAAAAGGATATGCGACAGCTTCGGTGGATGGAGATGCTGAACGACTATGATTGTGAGATCCGTTACCACCCAGGCAAGGCAAATGTGGTTGTAGATGCTTTGAGCCACAAGGAAAGGATTAAACTCATATGGATCAATGCTAAAAGTATTGAAGTAAAGAATAGTCTGAAAGATAAAATTTTGAAAGCTCAAAAGCAGGCTTTACTTGAGGCAAACCTCCCTAAAGAAGAACTGGGAAAGATGGTAGAACAACTTACACCAGGAAATGATGGAATTCTTAGATTTTGTTGACGAATTTGGGTTCCAGTTTTCGGAGGACTTAGAGATTTGATTCTCCAAGAAGCACACAATTCTAGGTACTCAATTCACCCGGGTAGTGATAAAATGTACAAGGATTTGAGACCCGATTATTAGTGGTCCGGGTTGAAGAAATCCATAGCGGTCTATGTAGCTAAATGTTTGACGTGCTCACAAGTTAAAGCTAAACATCAAAAGCCGTAAGGTCTATTGCAGCATTGGAAATTCCCATGTGGAAATGGGAATGCGTAACTATGGATTTCATTACCAAGTTACCGAAAACAAAGCGAGGGAATGACGCAATATGGGTGATTGTAGACAACTGACTAAGTCGACTCATTTCCTGCCTATTATTGAGACTTATAGCTCTGACAAATTGGCAAAACTCTATGTTGACGAGATTATTTCTTTACACGGAATACCAGTGTCCATTGTATCGGATAGGGACACAAGATATACTTCGCACTTTTGGAAGAGCTTTCGGCAGGCTTTGGGCACTCGATTAAATTTTAGCATAGCATATCATCCTCAAACGGATGGGCAAAGCGGGCGCACTATACAGACCTTATGTGACATCCCGGGTTTTTCGGATAACTTAAACGCGACACTTGTCGAATAAAGTATATGCTAAGTATTAAACGTGTATGGGTTGATGAATACGTGATGTGTGATTACGTGAATTGTTTTAGTTACAAAATATATGTATATATAATAAATATGTGCACGAACCGAACCGCGACACGAACCAACCTCGATTCCTTGTGACTCTAGGAGTTAACCAAGTTTTAAACTTTAAACTCCAACGACTCGGCCGAGAACAACCCAAACCGAAAACTCATTGCATGCAACCCAAGTCCTCGGCCACAAGATCAAAACCAAACCGACCGCCCTAGTCTCTCGGCCACGAGCTCCAACTAAAACCGTAACCCTTATCATCTTGTTGCGCCTATATATACAAACTCACATGCATTCATTCACAAAACCACAAAACCCTAAAGAAAAACAGCCGTCGGTGGCTCTCTCCGATCGCAAAACAGCCCATCTCTTCCACTTGATCACCTCTTCGATCGCAAGCAACCTCATTTGTTCATCACCTTGATCTGATCAGCCCTTGTTATTCCATTCGGTCGCGAGATCAGCCCATTGATCAGTTCCTCGATCACAAACAGTCTACTTCATCATCATCTCTCGGCCGCAAGCATCGTTGATCATCGGTTCCTTATCTTAATCACAGTTCGTTTACCTTATCGTTAAAAGATTTGAATTGGTCATATCATATTCGGAATACATGTGTTTTAACTTTGTTGTTCTCGGATTTGCATGATCGAATAAGATGAATGATTGTTTGCGGATTTGTTAATACTAGATTGCTAGTAATGTTGTTTGAAAGCTGAATATATAGGCTGTGTTTTGTTTATAAAAACTAGAAGTATGAACTAGGGTTTGCATGGATATGTTATAGGTATTGAATTATGATTAGAAAAACCGATTCTTGATCGCCTAGGTTAATGATATTAACGGATTGTGCGAATTAATGGTAACAATATGCTGAAACAGGATGCTGAGTAATAGTTACAGCCGACTTCATCTGGCTGTAACTCGGTCATTAGTAGTCGAAAAAACGGATTTTCTGATGTCTCGAACGTAGAATTTGAATAACGAATCTAATGGCGCTGGATTCATAATTTTCTGAAGTCGTTTGATATTTTTAAAGGGCCAAATAAGTTCAGTAACTAAAACTGTGAAAATCCTGAAATTTTGTTAGTTGTTTATCGAGTTGGATTTTAAAATCATTAGGGAGTTGAGTCATGATTTTTGTACAGCAACTAGGTATGGAAATTTCCGGGCAACTCCAACTGGAATTTTGTTAATTGGACGATCAGTGATTTTTAAATAAATTCTTCCGTGGACTGCAGTCAGAAAGCGGTAAATCTGACTGCAGCTTAGTGTATTAATATTTATGGTTAATTGGTAAAGATTTAGGACTTGGAAAATTTATATAAATTTCTACAGTATAAATGTCACCTACTGTAAAAATATTGAAATTTTTGGAATGTTGGAACTATTTTATAAAAATCCTAGAAAACAGCTGAATTATGAGTGTTAAGCTAAAATTGATAACTTGTGATTGTGTGCACCAAATTGTGGCATGAATTGGTTTATGTTTATGATAAGTTGTTTTAATCACTAGGATCACATGAGGATACTTGCATGCATGTTTGAGTGTTAGATATGTTGTTTGTGTGCATCACTTTGTGCGTAAATTACGTGTAGAATTTGTATTGGTGTGTTCACACACTGACTTGGAATTAATTGGTTTGTTAGGACGCAACTAGCGGTCCCATCTCTTATAACTTCTTTGCTACACTAACCGAGCAAATAAAGGTGAGTTCACGGCCCCTAACTTTATCCGGTTTTTAAACAACAGGGGGAGAAACATGTATACACTCTCAAACTCAATCTCTTTACGTTATACGAATTTAACGTCACATAACTATTCGGTAACTAAGTTAATGTTAATGTAATGTTATGGTCACTAAGCAGCTTTATCACTTAAGTCCTCGTCAATCTCTCGGATCGTTAGTATTGGGTTTAATAGCGGGGGAGTTATAAGTAGTACTACTGGGCCCGACAAGCCCCATCCGAGCTAGTCGCGCTAGCCGACCGGGTATGGTCAACGGGTGAATAATTCGGCCTAACTTCGCCATGGTCAGTGATAGGCCTGGCAACACGGAGGCACAACAGTCAGCTTCGATCGCGAACACTTACGTGACATAACTTTAGGCTAGCTACTATATATGTTAACATTGAACTTAATTACGAATCAACTGTATTATCCCGGGTTGAGGATAATGGAAACAACAACTTATTATTCCGGGTTTGGAATAATGGAAACAACAACTTAATATTCCGGGTTTGGAATATTGGAAGCAACAACTTAATATTCCGGATTGGAATAATGGAACCAATTCGTTATCCCGGGTTAGGGATAACGGAGAAAACAAACTATAACCGAACAAACGAATTTATGAAAACCTGTGAACTCACTCATCTTTAATGTTGACACTTGTTTCTTTACATGTTTCTCAGGACGCTAGGAGCTCTAGGTGCACGCACATGCATTGAACAAGACATCTTTTATCGAGTCTTATTTATAAATAATGTTTTGGGGTTTTTCATTTGTTTTGGCGTTTGTGTTGGCGCCCGCTTCACTATTTATTTTATGCTTCCGCTCAACTTTAAAAACTAATGCTCTGCTAAATATTGGTAATTAATTTAGACAATATAAAATCTACAACAAATGATTTTGGAAAACGTATTATCAAATCATATAGAGTCGTTCGACGTACTAGTGTTTCAGATTCTGGTTTGCTCACACGCCTCGCGGTAAAACTCCGCAAGTGGAAATTGAGGGTGTGACACCTTAGAAGATATGCTACGCGCTTGTGTGATTGATCTAGGTGGAAGTTGGGATAGCCACTTGCCGCTTGTTGAATTCTCCTACAATAACAGCTACCACGCAAGTATTTAAGCAACCCCGTTTGAAGCGCTATACGGGAGAAAGTTTAGGACGCCTGTTTGTTGGGCAGAAGTTGGTGAAGCACAACTATCAGGACCGGAAATAGTCCTGGAGACGACGGACAAGATTTTACAAATTCAGGATCGTCTCAAGGCTGCCAGGGATAGGCAGAAGTGTTATACGGATCGAAGACGTAAACCTCTTGAGTTCCAGATTGGGGACAAATTCTTACTTAAAGTGTTGCCTTGGAAAGGCGTCATGCGCTTCGGAGAGAAAGGCAAATTAAGTCCAAGGTACGTTGGGCCATTTGAAATTGTTGAGCGAATTCGAGCTGTCGCTTATAGATTAAAGCTACCGAAAAAGTTCAATGGAATCCATGATGTATTCCATATTTCTAAATTGAAGAAGTGCTTGGCAGATGAGTCGTTGGCTATGCCACACGATGAGGTTCAAATTGATAAGAACCTACGTTTGATGAGCAACCAGTGGCGATCGAGGATCGCTAGGTCAAGAAGCTTCGTAGGAAGCAAGTGCCTATTGTAAAGGTTAAATGGGACGCTTATCGAGGTCCCGAATACACTTGGGAAGCGGAATCTGTCATGCGACAGAAATATCCACATTTGTTTGATTGAAATCTTGGGACGAGATTTATTTAAGGGGTGAGGATGTAACACTACGTGTTTTTACGTCTAATATCTTTTCAGACACGTGTCCCGGCAATCCGTAGGTGTATTTTCGCTAAAACGGGAGGGACCAAGTTTGTCAAATCGCTTGTCGTATCCTCGTTGTGCCTTGAAATGAAGTTGAGGGGCCTATTATGCAATAAATGAAAGTATTAGAAGTGTAGGGGCTGAAACTGCCAAACTTTTAGAAAGTTTGGAGACTACCACATTTTAACATTTATGCCACCTTGAGCTCCTTGTTAGACACCTTTAAACACTTGTGGACACTTGTACACAATCCCTAACACCTGGCCTTACCTCCTAGTACCTCAAACATGCATTTAAGGAGGCCTTTCCATGTGTTGCAACAAGTTCTTCACGTTGGAAGCTTGTCAAACACACCTTAGAGGAGTTCCAGACGAATTTGGAGCATACTAATTTGTTCTTAGCATCATTTGGACCATATGTAAGTGTTCAATCTCGTGCTAAGTCGATTCTTCATAGTTCTTAGCCTAGAACAAAGTCTCGTCGTAATTACGCCTTGACTTTGCTCTAAATCCATGTATACTCTGTCATTGCACGTAACGAAAGCTCCTACGTGCTCCTAATGATGGAGGTAATAAACCCTCAAGAGGGCATTTTCAAATTTTCACGGATTCATGGCCAATTGACGAGTCAACCGAAAAGTCAATAAAAGTCAAACTAGGCAGTTTTTGTAAAATTTATAACTAATGATCCGGATGTTAAAAATAACCTTAAAATAGGTATTTCAACATATGTCAACAGGTAAAGTTCGTCAATTTTTGGTCTAGGCTTGGTTCGTAACCGAAAGTCTCAAACAGCTGACTTTCTATTGACTTTCAGTTCTGACCCGTTTTGAGCCATTCTTGATACTAAGTTATGGTCATTTTATGACCATAATTATGTTTAGAATATTGTCCTAAAGTTTTGTGACTCGATTCCTAAGAAATTCGAGTTTTACATAAGTTCCATAAAAGTCTTTAAAACCTTGCAAAAAGGTCCTTTTGTGCAAGATTAAGATTTTAAACACTTATAAACCTACACTTAAAGTTTCTACTGATTTATAACTATAAACCAAGTGTATTGATGTCAATAAACTGGTCAAAATCTGATTTTTATAACATAATGCGTTTAATACATAAAGAGGACTAAAATGCCCTTTCCGGTATTTTAGAAAGCTTAAATATGGTTTTAAGATCAATATGACTTATTTACTGATGTAATATGATAAGTATGACCACTTGGAATATTCATTCAAATTATGACCTGAATGGAAGGCTACAGTTCATCAAATGCCGATAAATGACTATTTTACCCTTTTTACGAAAAATGACTTTAACTACTCTTTTTATAATCAAATCCTTTATTTACTGATATAATAAGATATATGGTATGATGTTGGTATATAAAACAGGTTCCAGCTTCTGTTTAATTTAAATTACCGACTTAACGGCATTTTGGCGATTTTTACGCTTTTACGACACATAGTATGGTTTAAAACCATAACTATGAACCAAGACTTGTTACCTACTGATTTGTAAACTTATTTTCATCATAACAACAGTATGTACAAGTCCCAAATTCAGAATCCCAAATTTGGCTTCAAAGCTATGTGTGAAATGACAAAAATGCCCATATGGGACACAGTTTATTCCAAAACCGTCAAGCACACCTACATTTGATATCCTACTATTATAACCTTATAAAAGTTATATTTTTACTGAATAATTTGGGTCTTGACATCAGATTATTAATTTACATCTTTTACAAACATAAAAATGACCGAAATGCCCTTGTAAGGCATAAATCGGATTTAAATGTAACTTGGACCTATTTTTACAAATGATGCTGATTTTATAACATATATTAAATATGATTTCTCATGGAACTTATATATGACTCAAATGGTTGCCCGGTTTCGCTTATACGCATTCGGTTAAACATACGTGGCTATTTTACGTATTTTAACCAAAACGGGCTTAACCTTGTCCAATCCTTATCAAAATCCAGAATGTTATTAAGTTACCCATATTATACAAGTATATATATACTTGATGGGTCTAATTAACATCCTCTTCCGGTCACCGCTTAATCTAGCGTATGGTACCGTATCATATTTTTAGCGTAAGACTAACCGGTTCAAGTCTAAGACTTAATTTAGAACCCGTTAGCATTCTAATATTGGTTATTAATTATCATCACTCCAGACTGAATGCCTCCCGATAAATTTCCTTGTACTTGCTTTGGAAATTTCGGCTGAGCTTGGAACATACATACATAACAACTCATGTAAATACTCTTAACTTATTTTCCCTATATGGGCTTGGGATACGGTAGACTACTACCGCTTGGTCGGGTATGGGATAATGTTTTATCCAGTTGTGATAATTAACTGAAATCATACATAACCCGGTTTTGATCTGTTTTGACTGAAACTAAAACATTGGGGTGGGCTTGACCGTGTCTAGGATATCCTTGGCTCACTAGATTGGTAGTGGCCACGACAATATAGCATGGTGTGTAGGCATACACTGGGAAATTGCTATCCTGCTTTATTTGTAAAAGTTCAGAGTGGTGTGTCAGTCGATCATGTCTCGGTTTTTGTACCGGGCCTCATATGTAAAAGCCAGCATGTAAATCTGTATACAAGGTCTTTTGTATAGTCCTAAGTTATTTATAAAAACGTGCCTAGCGCACCTAAAACCGTTTTCGAAAATATTTTTAAAATGAGTCGGTTGAGTGTATTTACCAGTGAAAACTGACGTATTTTCAAAGTTTAAGTTACAGGTGCAAGTACGGAATAGGCTGGGAGCTGCGGGGCAAATATATAAGGAGTTGCGACCTTAAAATTGCCTGTTAATAGTCTGTTATCATTTTTGTACATTTTAGCGATCCGCCTGTGGATCTTGTTACAACCTTGTCTGTATATTATTTAAACATTAGACTTATCGGGTTGTAATAGTTTCTTTACTCCATACTTCCGCTGTGTTTAACTTATTTGGTAATGATGATATCAACTATACGTCACGATACTCCCCACCGGGCCCACCGGTAGACACGTGGATGTTGGGGTGGGATATATGGCAACGACGTTGATTTTGAAGAAGCCGTTCAATTATTCAAAGCTTGTATTTACACATATGACGAAGAATATGGATGATTCGAGGTTATGTTTATATCCAAGATTCGTGTAGATGCTAATCGATGAGAAGTTCACAAACATTGCACGTGATCCGAATGACGTCTTATATCTCAGTCATCTTGATGATACTACTGTCAAGAAGTTGATAAAGTTTCAAAAGCAAGATTCAGCACCGGTGGCAAAGCCAGTTTTGGGGCAATTAAAGATGAAAACTATATTGTGCCGGCTGATTACAAGTGGAGGAAAGACGGTAGCAGTGACGAGAAAGAGTTGAATGATGAGAAAGAATGGTTTAAAGCTTTCAAGCCAAAAGCTCACAGTGATTGGTTTCTTAAAGCTGAAGTTGAAAAGCCTAAAAAGAAGCGAGCAGCTAAAAAGGTTGAAACGATGATGATTGACGAAGATGAACCTGTTAATGTTCAAGCTGAAGCTGGTTCTAGCGCAACGATTGTTATTGAGAGTCAAGAAGTTGATAAAACTACTCAAGAAGACGAGGTTATTTCTGCTACCTCTGAGAATAATGATGATTCTGATGATTCTATTGAAAAGCGTCAAAAAGTTTTTGATGCCGAAGCTGAAAAAGAAAAGCTAACTAAAGGCGATGCTGATTATGTGCCTGAGTCTGAAAAAGATTCTGATGAAGAAAGGCCAAAGAAAAAGACAAAGCGTGTGAAGTCTGCTACAGTATCAATGACAAAGACTATAGGGTCTCCATTAGCAAAAGGCAAAAAGTCAAAGAAAGCTCAAAAACCTGCTAGTCGTCGATACAAAGGAAAGCTGAAAAGCGCAGAAGTTACACAAGAACCTTCTGGCACACAGGAGAAAGGAGTTACACAAGAACCTCCTACACAAGAACCTCCTGTTGATATTACATCTGAAGCTGAACATCCAGGAGTTACACAAGAACCTCCTGAGACTGTATTGTTAGAGATTCCGGTGATGCAATCTCCAGATCCAAAGTATGTTCAACCTGAAGGATCTACACTGAAAACAACACCAAAGGCTGCTACTCCAAAGTCAACACCAAAACTCCAAGATCAAATTTGTTTGGTGATATGCATAATGAGCCAATTATCTTCAAGATCTGAATGATTTCTTTCCTGACACTAATGTTGATCTTCTCGAAAAGCGTGTGAAGATTTTAGAAGAAAAAGTTCAACATAATGAAGCTGAGAAAGCTGAACTGATAAAGAGAATGAATCAAAGCGCAGTAGAGAAAGAGTTGTTAGATGATAAGGTCAAAGTGTTGGAAAAGAAAGAGAATTCTTCAAAGCCCTAATTGAAAGCTTGCAAGACGCAAATGAAAAGCTGCAAATAGAGATTGCTGATGTGAAAGAAATTCAAGCCCTAAATGATCGAAGGTTTACAAGGATGCAGAAATTATTATCTAATGCTCTGAGTATTGATTTCACTGTTGAGTATGATCGTTTAGACAGGCAAGAAGCAAAAGAGAGAGCAGAGAAAGAGCTTGCTGCTAGTGGTAAAGGTAAAGGTGTTAAAGGTGAAGCACCTAAATCATTTGAAGCTGCCGAAAAGCATGTTGATGAATCTACAAAAGCTTCTGAGTCCGAGATGGCTAAGGTTGACGAATCTGTCAAGCCTTCGGATCCTGTAATTGCGTCTGAAGAGAAGGACGATGAAGAAGCAGCAGATGAGGATAAAAATGATGACGACAAGAAAGATGATTCTGATTATGAAGATTGGAATAATGCGGATGATGATGGTGATGATCAGGGAGGAATTAGTATGAAAATCAGTGATGCAAAAGTCTCTGATGACTTTGATTATTATTCTCTAATGGATGATGAATCAAACAAGATGGATGATCAAATTGAGGGGGAGTCAGGGCAAACAGGGCCAACTGAAGAGATTGATATGTCTGATGTTGATAGATTTGCAAAGCCTGTTGCTGCCATACCCACAAATCCTTTGATTTTGATGTTGGAACACAACATAGACGAAGGCGAGTATGTGCACAATTATACGAAAGAAGATTTGGCAAAGTTGATCGAAGTTGATGCTGACTTGACTTTGATTTTGAAGAGCAAGTGATGAATGTTAACACATTTTAGCCAAATGATTATCAGTATATACGAAGGTTTGAAGCTGATGAGTACAACAGAGTGATAGTAGAGGATTGGTCTTTAGATGATGAAAGTAATGAAACTGCGAAGTACGTCGGTCCTAACACTGATAGTTTTCCTACTTTCGAGGAGATGTACAAGCAATTAAATGAAGATATGTTAAAGGAAAGATTGAAGAATCTATCCAAGAAGGCAAAGTTCCAAAACCGATGACAAAGGAAGAAATAACTCAAGCTAAGAAGTCCTGGTTCAAATAGATGTCGCGCGAACGTAAGTTTCGACGTCCTCTAGCATTCTTTACAGAGATAAAGATGTGTCGTTGGGGGAAATCCTAAGTTGGGGGTGGTTCAAGGAGTTGAATGTGTATGCTATAAAACGTGAGTTTGGAGTGCAATATTTCAAATACTTAGTAGATTTCAAGACTCTACCGTACTGGGATGTGGAGGAGCTTGTTCAAACTGTGAATGTCACATATCATATGAAATTTATTGATCAGTTATTATGGAAGATGATCAAGTTTGAAGCGACAAAGGGGTTTAAGTATTGGAAGCCGTTTATTCCAAGACGTCGCATCAAAACAAATAAGAAGACAGGGGAAAAAGATATAACGTTGATTATGAAACGACCGAGAGAGATGAGAAACATGCCGTAGATGCCGATTGAACAAAATTTCTATCCAGTGTTCAAGTGGTGGCAGATAGATCCAACCACATGTGAAGCCGTTATTGTTTTATGATTTGAAGAACACTTGGATATCATGAAGGAAAGGGTTGAGATATTGGGATTTCAAAGCATGAGGGGGCTATGGAGGACGGTCAGGATTTTAGACCCAATGTGGCTTGTCAACTGTTCAAAAGAAGATATCAAGTGCTTGTTCTATAGCAAGATAGTATTTGAGGAACGTGAAAAAGAACAGGCTATGCAATATCAAAGAGTTGTAAACGTTTGCTATACACGTGAAGTGAATTCAGGGAAGATGTGGTAGACAAGCTGGAGAGAGCTAGAACGGGTTGAGTTTCTAATAGAAGAGAAGCGTCTAGAAGCGATACACGAGAAAGGTAGGGCGGCAAGGCTTAGAAGGTTTCAGTACATGAACAAAGTGCCTCCTACAGATCAGACGCTAGATCCGAAGCAGGAACGACAAAAGAAGCCTTACAAGAACTTCTTCGGTCGTGTTCGTTAATGGTTATTTGAAGACAGAGTTTTGAAGACTGATACAAGACGAGGACGTATCCAAGGGGGAGTCTGTTGGTGCAGAATTCTATGTCTTAGTCTTATATCGAGTCTATATAGATTAGAGTTGTATAGGCTAGCAAAATGAAGTATTTATGTAGTTTTGGGACAAGTTCGCTCATGTGATGCTTGTGAAGTCAAGTTCGGCCGAATCCCACTAGCGAACTTGTTGCCTAATAAATTGTGACATCTGAGCCTTTTCAAGCATCAAACAATACCGAACAATTCCGACTCTAATGAAATCTTGTGTTTCATTCCTGAGAATTGTGTAATTACATGTGACATTTATACATTTTATTCCATGTACAATTTCAACTCCTCTAGGCTTTTCTGGAGGTTATACATAAGCTATTACGCGAAACGAAACCAATTTAATACGACCTATGTTCCAAAATAGTTACGTAAGCTAAACATACCTTAAATAACCTTTGCATAACTAAGAAATAAGTTTTGAAGGGTTTGGTATGTCAAAAACAAGTTTATTCGATCACAGGGACTATTTACGACAAACTGCGAAAGTCTGCTGATTCTCGCAGTGACGTACGCTTTGGAACAAGGTCACAAACTTAACATACCATAAATACCCTTTACATAGCTTAGAAATAAGTTTTGAGGGCTTCGGTATGGCAAAAACACACTTTTGTAACTTCAGGGACTATTTTGCAAATTCTGCGAAACTATGTCTTTTTGCGTATAACACCATCTGGAACATGTACGGACATCCAAAAAATTTTGTAATCATTAAAATATGGTATTTTAGTGATTGGAATGCAAAAATACCATTCGTTACATGTGTATGGTCATTTGCGTGTTTTTTACGCTTTTCGTCGTAATTAACCGAAAACTGCAACCGTACAACCAAACGAACCGACCTCTGGAACATTTTTGGACATATTTCAAGTTCCCTATACTTTAAGGTCCTTATGGAACTTAAATATTGGGTTAACGGTTGTTAGAAATGCCAAAACACGTCGAAAACACGTGCAGGGACCTGTTCTGCCATTTTTGAAACTTCAGAACTGAGTATGGGGCTAGGTGTAGCGCGTAGCTCCAGGGGTTACCCGTCGCATAGTGCGACTCCCTGTTTTCACAGAAACATTAGCTGGCAGCTTCCCAGCTCATTCCCTTGCCACCAATGCGCAAATTATGACACCTATCTTGCATTTTGCCACACTTAACCTGCATCTAACACCTCAATAACACTTGTTATCATCCTAGAGCATTGGCCTAACACTTGTCATGATTTGTTGGACTTTGGATCATTATAAATACCAATGATCATGTGAATTTTGAACTCTTTAACCACCTTCTTGCTTCAACCAGCCACAAATCCGAATTTTCACTCATTGTGGAGCTTCCTCTGGTGTCTTTAATCTTTTCCCTTATGTTTGTAAGTGATCCTTCATGCCATGTTCAATTCCTATAGCTTAATTTGACTAAAAATCAAACAGTTTGACTTATGTTTGACTTTTAGTTTTGATCATGAATTTATCAAGTTATGGCTCAATTGAATCTTGCAAAATGATGATAATCAAGGTGGTTATGATCCCTAAAAATCATGCCTACTGATTATCACCATTTCTAGTCATTTTGACAAGTCAAAGTTTCGGTCAAAATGCTATTTTTGCGCATTTTGCAACAGATCTATTCCAGGAGTCAAAACAGTTTGTTTTGATGCCAAAACTCTTTTAAATACTTATTTAGACATGTCAAAACATGTCTAAATCGCCACTCTTATTTTAGTGCTTGTTTAGGGTCGAAAGTTGAACGGTTTGACCACCGCTTTGACTTTCTAATCTGACCCGTTTGGTTGATCTTTAGATCCGACCAAATATAAATTTGTGACCATAAATATAAAGGGAATAACCCTCTGAGGTTATACCTTATGGTCATGTTGTTTGGATAGTGTTATGATAACTAGTTGTTATAATCCTCAATAATGACCAAAATGCCCTTTTCGCGAATAAATCAACTTTGAGCTTATATAACAAAAAAATTGAGATGTAGTCTGATCAAATAACATTGTAGGAAACATCTTTCAGTCTTTTATTTTTGCATTCTGATGCATAGTGACCCTTTTGCTTGCACTTATAACATACAACTTTTGCTTCTCCTTTATCTCTTGACTTCCTTCCATCCTCCCTTTGTCACTTTTCTGGTACTTGTGGCTTCTTCCCTTCAACCTCACTCAAAGGTTTTGGTAAGTAGAGCAATTGTCAGCAAATGCTGAAATATCTGATGAAGTATCAGAATTTTCTATACTTTGACAGCAAGAGGTTTGTGGATTAGGAATGGGTGTTCTTTTTGAGTTTGAGATGAGAGAAATGGAACCGTTTATTTGGTTTGAGTCCTCATATATTTCTTCTTCTCTTGGGACAAGAATGCTATATAAGTCGTGTAGACTCATATTTCCTAGCTCTAGGGTGGAGGCTAAAGTCATTGTTCGACTTCTCCATTCTCTTGGCAGGGCATCTAGGAATTTTACATTCCTTTGATCATTTGACTTCTCAATACTAAACTTCTTTAGTTCATTCAAAAGTTGCAAATCTATTATATGTTTTACAAAGATTTTCATTTGGTAAACTTTTAAATAAACACAATTTGTTCTTTTGTTTCTTTTCATTCTTTCTCCTCCTTCACAAAGATTTTCTAATTGATCCCATATCTCTTTAGCTGATGCACATGCATCTACTTGTGAGAATATGTCATTAGGAAGTGCCATGATCAAAAGTGATTTGGCCCTTTCATCGGCTTCCACCTTTTTCATATCATCATCACCCCAAAACTTTTCAGCTTTTGGAGCCCATGAAGATGGTACTTCAAGTGTTAGATCAGTTCCTGGTGTACCTGGTATTTCAACCATGGGTATATGTGGGCCACTCACAAAGGATTGAAACAGAGCTCGATCATATCCATTTAGGAAGTTGATCATTCTAATTTTCCATTGGGGGTACTCCTCTCTGACCAAGGTCGGAGGCTTTGACATAGACCCGATGTTAAAAGAATTGTTCTGGGTTTGAAAGTTTGCCATATTTAGATAAAAGGAAATGAAATTGATTGTTTGAAAATAATTATTCAATCCACTCTGATACCAATTGTTGGTCCCAAATGGACAGAGAAAAACTTCTTTTATCATAATATGGCAAGTGATTTCAACAAGTATGAAAATAGTGTGCGGAAATAGAAATCAAACTTTCAAGAAACAACAACTACAGAATTTTCAAGTTTACATCACTTTGAAACAAAATGGTTTACAAGGTGATTGTATGGTTATTGACTAGTACAATGAATACTTGTGCAACTCTGAGGTGAAAGGGTAATGGATTTTTTGTAGTATGTATTAAATGCTAAGCTTGACTCATTATCCTTTGTTGTATATCTCTCTATTTATAGAAAGTCTTAGGGATGAATAAACATTTGTTTATTCATGCATTTGCCCTCCATAAAGTAGCTTTTTGACATATTTATTGAATCTTCTAGAGTCAACTTGCTTCTTCAAAGATAGCAGGGCTTCGATTTTCAAACAAGTGGTTTCATCAGAATTTCTAATATCCACCACATTAGAAAATCTGATGAACTGATCATCAGAAAATCTAATGATCAGACTTTACCAGAAACCAATGATATTCATCAGAAATATCTTCAGATCCATCAGAATGGCCTTGCCTGATAGTCTTTTCTTGTTCTTGATTAGTTCTTAATTCATGAGGAAAATGTGTTGCTCTTTTCTTTTGTCTGCCCTTGTTCCTTCTTGTTGTTTTGACCTTCATGACTTTATCTTCATCTATTGATCAGACTAGTCACATTTTTCTTCAATACTTACATAAAAAGTTTCTAACAATATCTTTTAAGTATGGACAATACTGATGCATCTCCTAACACTAATCCTGCTAATCGGCTAGTCCGAAAACCCGGGACTCAAACCCTAAGATAACAATCTGGTCATGATCCGAAGAATCTGAACTTCCTATGATCACGAACTAATGAATCCAGATTTTATGCATTCCCAGACAATCTGAAATCGGAACCACACGAATACGGTTGCACGTCACGAATTTCAAAAATGTCAGAATTTCAATATATTCTCTGAAATTTTTATTCCACCTCATTTTTGCAAATTCTGACCTCTCGAAAACATACCACTGAATTTCCCCCTCAAATCTGGCAAATTCAGTCCTCTCTAACCTCTGAAAAACTCCACTATGCGGAAAATGTGTCAGGATCAGTTCGTAATGAACACAAGATTTGCGTTTAACTTCGTTTTTACGTGGGGAATCCATAATACGAAGCGTAATCGAGACAAGAAATGTAAATAACAACGTTTTATTACGATTAAACGACAACCGGACAGAGTTTCGACGCCTATGGACATAAATATAAATTGATCTTTATGAAGAACTTGAAGTCTTAATCTTGTGCGAAGGTCTTATGTTGGTGCAGACTTGATCTTCATGTTATTTATAGGACCATAAGTCCGTACGAAGGTAAGTTTTATGTCCGTACGAACATAAGAATTCCATGTCCTTCCACCTCGGTACGTACATAATAATATCGCATGCATTTGTTGACTTCATTTGGTGTGATGTCATATTTTATGATGTCATCATATACATCACTCCCGATCGATTCTGCTCTCTATGCACCATACCGAAACCTAACCCGGTCTAACCAATCCTAACGAAACCTAGCGAAACCTTTGTCTGGTATCTTACAAACTCAAGACACTTGAATTTACATGTAAAAATAGATTTCTACTATGGCCACACGAATAGTGTACTAACATTCGGATTTTACATTTAGGCCCAATGATAGTCACTATACCAAATGATCATCATTTTGCACATCTATCCGTGACTACCCCATTATCTTCAACCCTCTGTGATCGTGTCATCAAATCTGTTCTCAGAAGCCCTCGACGGTGTCCCCGAACAGCCTGTATTTGTCGTTAAAATCTCGAAAAAAATTTCAATCACCAAATTTCCAAATTTTTCTTGGACACTCGTCTCGTCGCCACGATCAAAAAATGCCTTTTTTTGTTTTTTAGGCATTTTGGGTTACCTTCGTACGAGGGTAATGTCCTTCGTGCGAAGATAACCATTTTCGTGCAAACATAATCAAATTTTTCGATCTAAAGTCTTTATTTCTACGAATTTCATGATGATTCTTTCATAGACACAGTCGAAATTCAATTCTAAACAATCCTATGGTTTCAATTTTAATTTTTGTCCGTGGATTGTCCGTTTATTTGATGATTTACGTCTAAAAAATTCCACAATTCATGAGCGTAGGTGATTCAATCAACTGTTGGATCGATTGAATCGGTACCGTAGCTCTGATACCTGTTGAAAGTCCAGGAGACGGCGGGTTTAGATGGAAGTTTGGGTAAAATAGTACTAATTCGGCATAATGTTATTAAGAACGGAGTAGAAGCAGAATAATAGTCATAAGTCATAAGCTTCCATTCATACCGAAAAAGTATACATCTTGACAAGTTGGAGCATTTCCCTTTTGTGAACTCCAAAACTTATCTAACCACGAACACACAATCACTATATAGACTCCTACGTTCGTACGAAGGCGAACTTTTCATCACCATCGTGTAATGTGTTCGCTAAACTATACAATATTCAACACACACTCTAGCTAGCCTATTCGACAGTGACGGACATAATATGTACCAACAAAGATTTGTCATCAGGCGGGGATAAGAAGAGTGAAACTGTGATGGATGAAGATCTAAATTAGACCTCACTGGAAGTCAAGTTTTTGTTTTTTATTTCTTTTTTTAAATTCAAAATCCAAAAAATATGTTTTTGATTTTAGGGGGGGAAATGGTTTGGAAAAAAATACAAAAACTTATGAAAAATTAAAATACAAAAACATAAAAAAAGACAAAAATGAGTTTTGTTGTGAAAAAAGGAAATGATAGTACATCAGTGGATTGTCAATACATTCTAAAGAAATGTAAAGTTTAAAAGTTTTTAAACAGTCCCACTAAGGATGTGTTAGTAGGCTTCAGACATTTAGTAAATTGTTTTCGAGATATAGAGATAACGAAACTTCTTAATATGTGGTCAACATCTCACGGATATATGGTCTTGGTACCATAATTTCTTTTGAGAGATTGCATGTTTCTGAGATACTGGGTCTTTATAACTAGTTAATATCTGGGGTATTATACTAGTTCTTCTGATTTTGCGAAAGCAATAGCCTAGAACTTGTATAACACTATGCAAAAGCACTTCGATTGTGTGCAAACCCTCAAAGCGGAATTCTTTTCTGCTAAACTGCATTAAAATTGAAAATATCAAATGATATGCCAATTGTAGTAAAAGATTCCAATTTAAGAAATAGTACTCTCAAAGTCGAGCCTTCATCTCTTTGTTTGTACGATAGTACTAACCTGAGCTCTCAAGGTCTCACATTAACCAAGATACAGATATCAATTAGGTACATTCACTTGTAAGATGAAATCTAAGGAGTCTTGATACGGAAGTATATTCTGAGGTGGGGAAGATAGTTAAGTTCTAAAACACCTAATAATCGTATCTTGAAACAATTGAAACATGTGTAGAAGTTTAAGTGGACAAACAATACTGACAATCTGTGTGAACTTGTTTAAAGCTTAAAGTTTTATCGGATCAACAGTGTATGTGATATGTCTCATTAGACTGATATGATCTTCTTACACAAACTCAGAAAAATATGTATGTAAATAAGTTTGTAAATAGTTATATTTAGGTATATTCACTTGTAAGATGAAATCTAAGGAGTCTTGATACGGAAGTATATTCTGAGGTGAGGAAGATAGTTAAGTTCTAAAACACCTAATAATCGTATCTTGAAACAATTGAAACATGTGTAGAAGTTTAAGTGGACAAACAATACTGACAATCTGTGTGAACTTGTTTAAAGCTTAAAGTTTTATTGGATCAACAGTGTATGTGATATGTCTCATTAGACTGATATGATCTTCTTACACAAACTCAGAAAAATATGTATGTAAATAAGTTTTAAATAGTTATATTTCATTTAAAAACAGAAAGATTTTCAGTGTGTTTTAGCATAAAGTTTAGAAAAGACAAAAAGATTAATTGCATTTTATTTTCAACTACCGATTATGGAATGCTAATCGTTGTAAAAATCCAAAGCTGTTGATAGAACCTAAAGCACAATGGGCTAGGACTCAATCTGAAATGGAAAAGGATTTGAAATGAATAATAAGTTCATTAATTTGAACTTAACATTGTTTAAAACATATCAGTTTGTTCATAAAGTGTTAAACTAAGTTCATTAATTTGGACTTGGTTAGCAAATCAGATAACCAGGGTCACTAACTTGGACTTGGTTAACTGAGTGGGTTGTTAAAATTGATAAAGTTTAAAAATTGGAAAATTTGAAGGAATGAAGAGTTCACACAGACAAGCTTATCTGCACGAAAGATCCTTAAATGGAGGACTCCTTCGCACAAATGACTAAGTCATTCGCATGAAAGAGACTCTTTCGCACGAATTACTCATTCGTTCATATATATAGATTATTTCGTACGAACAATTCATTCATTCTAGATTTATCATCCGCACAAAAGATTTCAAGTTATCAAAAATCCTTGATTTGTGTCGTTATACTATCGGATTTTACATTGGGTTGTTGAGTAGCACAACAACAATGGTGAAGATAGAAATCATGACAGATTTGAACTGATTTGATATTTATGTATGTTTCTGTAGATCCAGAAGATTGAATATGTTTGAAGATGTTATGGACATAGATGGATGATTAATGACATAATACGAATCAATATATATCGTAAAAATCATTGAAAAACATCATTGAACCTTAATTTTTCAAATCAGTTATAAGGAAGCCCTAAACTTAGATCTGAATGGTTTTACCAGTCTGATATTAAAACTGATTTAGGGGTAGTGGATTCTGAATGTTATGGTATTAAATGTTGGTTGAAAACCTGTTGATTTGATTATTTGATATTTTGGGATTGGAAATGACTGATTTGGAATGGAGGATTTTTGGTTCGCATGGATGAGTCATCCGTACGAATGACTCATTCTGTTAAAATGTCATCCGTCCTAATATTTGATATGTACCAAGTTTTCATCCATACCAAAATATTACTCATTCGTTCTAATGATTCATCCGTATTAAATCTAATCCGTTTGAGACATGGTCATCCGTTCAAAAGTCATTCGCATGAAATATGTATTCATTCGTTTGAAAATGTTAACATGTCATCCGCATGAATAATTCATCTGTTCCAAAATCCATCAGCTCATACGTACGAAGGAGTCATCCGCACAAGGATTCTCACGCGTGAAGGAGTCAAAATGTTTAAAAAAATTTGATCTGGGTGACGAGACGAGTGATTGGAATTCTTTTTTGATATTTTAACGTTAAATACGGGTCGTTCGGGGACATCGTCGGAGGCTTCGGAGAATGATTAACATGATTAGTTTACAGAGTAGTGAAGATAGTGGAGTAGTCATGAAGACCGGTGTATAACATGTATCATTTGGTAAAGTGACTATTAATGGGCCATAGAAAAATCCGCATTGATGAAAAATGGACTTTTGTGGAGCAAAATGGCACATATTCCACAAAGGTGAGTTTTTTAGAGAAAAGAGTTACCAGAATTTGCCTATTTTCAGGGGGAAATTCAGTGATGAGTTTAGAGAGGTCGGAATTTGCCAAAAATGAGGGGGAATAAAAATTTTCAAATATTAGAACATTTTTGGAAATTCAGACAAGAAAACATGCAATAGTACTCCGGTGGTTCAGACTTAAATTGACTGAGGATGCATAGGATCTTGGATTTGTTAGTTCGTGACCACAGGAAGTTCAAATTATTTAAGATCGTGATCAGATTGATCTCTGAGGGTTTGAGTCTCAAGTCTTTGTACAAGCCAGTTAGCAGGATTAGCGTCAAGAGGATACATCAATATTTCAAAAACTTACCAGATAAGTTCTGTGATAGTCTAAAGTGTCAGAATGGTTAATCTTCAAGCAGATGAATTGTTTTATGGACTAACCGCCAGGGAATGGTGATGTTTGTTGATTAAGTTGTTGCCGGGACTAACGGAGAAGGCTATACATCTGTTATCGTGACTGAAGAGGATGTAACACTCCGCATTTTCTGTACTTTACATATTTAGACAGTTGTATTTGCATTTTTATTTTTAGAAACTTGTATTTTTATTTTATTTCAATCCTTGTAATTTCGAGACTTTGATCATAATGGAACTCACATTTTTATATCAACCTTGTTTAATCATACACGCATAATACGTAATCAATCGCGAAATACATCGAGATTATATTTTCTCAGAATCACATTCATGCGTGTTTCATACTTATAACATGCTTTGCATATAACTTTATAGCATAAAATAACCAACAAAACAAGTGCAAGGACTAAAAATGAAAATTCACCTTCATTAACTCCCAACCACCTTCATTAACTCCCAAACTCTAATCCCCGGTTATAAATACAAGCCTCCACCACTTCCTAAACACTTTCCACAAACTAATCTACTCCCAAACTCTCTAATCCTCTCAAGAATTCCAAGAAAGGAAGAATACTTTCAAGTGTTATAAGTGAGTTTTCACTCACTTTTCTTCGTCTTTCTTCTTCTAATCTTCTTTCAAACTACTTGGGCAACCTCTAGGCTCTAGGAAGGTTTCCACAAGTTTTCCATGACAAACTAAGGTGGAACCTTACTATATTTGAGGTCCAAAGTAGCATAAAATTTTGCTCTAATTTATCTTTTTGTTTCTTATATATAATGCTCCCAACTAAGCTTATAGTTCTGGTTTGTCGGCGGTTGATTTTCACCAAGAAATAAGGCTCAAAACCTCTTTAAAGTTCTGCCCAAAATGTTCTAAGTGTTGGAACCATCCAAGCTTTCAACCTTCAATGTTGAAAGACTTGTGTGTACGTAATGTGTAAACTAAGGAAGCTTTGGCTCTCCAAACTTGTTCTACTACCTCACTTGTATTCTTTGGTACAAAAACAACTTCCATAAAGTGACAAGGCTACATCACGTCCACGAACACTTTCCATGCTCGAGATGCACGCATCTAGTTTGCTCACTTGATTGTTTTAACTAGTTTGTAAAATTTAATCTTACATTCATGACCATCCAAACTCATCAACTAAGTTGATGAGTTTGTGCTTTGGTGAATCTTATAATGAGGTTTAATGGATGGAAGTCATCCTACCTCCATGCTTAACTTACATGATAAAACATATGAATGAAATTATAACATATACTCTATAATATATAATATACACCTATTAACCGAACTCTTGATACTAACTGGATTATGGTTAGATTTCAAGGACTTAGGTTAGATTATCTTAGTTTCTAGACTCCTCGTTTGTGATTCTAATGGGCAAATTAGAGCCCATGAAAACACACAATAACATAGTGTCTAGACAAGATATATTTTCGCTGCACTTATACTTTCCATATTTATTCAAAATCCAAACTCTCTACGAACTCCATGTACTCATACGCCTTCGTGTCCCCGATGTAGGGTAACTTTGGTGCTCGACCCTCAACGACTCGCCTACTCACGTTTACTTTGGAAGCTTAGCAAACCATGAGTATATATGACCCTTTTTTTCATTTTAGACACTTTTGGGGTGCAATACATATAACTTATCAAATTTGCACAATCGCATACAAACATGCTTGACACAAACAAACAATCCTTCATACATGCTTAATACGTGATGCTTAGAAATTCATACATGCTAGAAGCCATTCTTGCACTATCTATTCTTGTCATTAACTTTCATACGAGCCTACCTTAACATGTATAGCGTTATAGGAGTAGCACACCGCCCGTATTCTTGTGGTCATGTTAAGTTATACAAGAACGGTCTTGTCGTTACGACGACAAGATTACGCAAGTGGAATCTTTGGGTTGACAATTATGTGATGCATGCTAGTATTGTTATGATATGCCTTAGTATACAGTTATGCCATGTGGATTTGCTTAAACCGTTTTATACTTATGCTAGTAATGCAAACTTGTATGCTCACCAATGCTTTATGTGTTGACATGTACTTTGATATATATTTGCAAGAACTTGATGATGTTACATTGAAAGAAATCTAGTGGGACGACTAGAAACACACTTTAAATTTTGTCTATGTATTGTATTTTTCTTTCAAACATTGTATTTCCGATTTAGAAATGAAATGAAATTTTGCTTATTAAATACTTGTCGCAAATAGTCGTTATGAAGTCTCTTACAATCTCGTTTTCGTCTCACTTCGATATTTCCGCCATCTGTTGGGGTGTCACAGAGTAAGAATGTGATTTGATCGTGAAAGAATGTTTCTTAGATCGCAATGTGTTACCAGATGATTTGTTATCTGATAAAATTCGCTGATTGTGGATATTACCGTTTACACTGATCAATCATTCAAGTTGGCATAAAGATGATTACGGAAGACGGATTTCAAATTTTCAGGGGTGTTCACAGACTTGAAGTTTACCAGTGTAATGTTCGAAGTTTCTATGAATTACCGGTTGGGTTTTAGAAGTTAAGAGTTTGAGTTATAGAGGTAAATCAAAGACCGAACGCAGATGTTGTGAAAGTTGAAATAGAGAAGCTACCTTGTGTCATTTCAAGTTGGTGATTATTCATGAAGATTGCAGTTATGTAAATCAGAGGAGGTCAGGAACTTCGCAAATAGAGACCTGAAGTGTGGATCCATTTATGGGGGAATATATTCGGTATAATGCAAACCCGAATCATTAATCAAGGGGGAATTAATTGAAGATATTCACAACACTTTATTGATTTTGCAGAATATTCAAACACGGCTTACACATTTGAAGATCACGATTCGATAATGATGTACGAGGGGGAAACTGTTAGTGCATATTATGTATGTTCGCCATTATGCGAATAGGCTAGATAGATCGTGTGTTGAATATTAGATAGGTTAGAAAATAAAATACGAACATATGATACTTTGGAGAGGACGAGTCATCCACACGGATGAGGACTCATCCGCACGGATGAGTCATTCATTTTAAACAAGTCATCCTCTCGAAGCACATGTCTATAAATAGGAGTTCATGTGTTCAAAGTTGATAAGTTTTAGGGAAATGCTAGAGAGACCTCAGATTTATCTCTAGCTTGTAAAACGACGTATGCTCTTTCAGTATGAATGGAAGCTTTCTACTTATGATTGTTCTTACGAGATTTCTACCGAATTAGCTTTATCTTATCGAAGCTTCCGTCTGAACATACGTTCCGGATCCTAAAAATCGTACTAGGCATTATCATGATTTTGGAGAATTTGAGGGTCGTGTTGTCGATGGGAAGCAAATAGTAAATAAAAATATCGAGGGCTATGAAGTTTGGTCGGAATGCTAACGGCCATAAAAACCAACAATATGGTAATTTGAAGGCTGGTAAAGTTTTCATTTTATCTTCCAAAAGCACAGTGAGTTCAGTTGTGAAGCAACAATTTTTACCCCAAACTTTATTGTGTGGTTCTACTCTTAAGTCTAATTCTACAGTTTTGGGTTCATCACTTTTTAGCTCCAATGAAATCTCCACTCCACCAAACGAGCATGATTACATAATTATATGTGGAATCTCAACAACACGTCCTGATACAAACATATATGTTTAAGTAAACAAGGGTTGCTTATGGAAACCATATATCATCTTCCACCAAATTGTAGATATGAAAACTACAAAATCTTGTAGACTATTCCAAATTTTGGTTGCAAGTCAGCGTGGTCTCGAAAGTCAAATTATTGGTGTTTTCGGATGGGATGTTGATCGTTTCATGACTGTGGACTATGTAGCTTTTATATCATTTGGACTGGAAGAACCGTCACAAAGAATAAATGTCAGCCTTGGTACTTTCTCAGAAGACAAATTATGCCAAAGGTTCACTACACTTTTTCTTGACTTTGAAGATTAAAGCGTTGACTTCAGCACTTGGTTTACTACTCCAGGTTCACTCATTTTCCCATGCCAATTTATTGGGTTACACCGTATGGCTCAAACCAACCCATTTGGCTATCTCCTTCACCCTACAACTTTACCCACATATCTACATTGTACAGCCACATGGCCAACTATTAGATATCCCATTGCGTTTAATTTTACCTTTCTATTAAGCCAATCACTTAGTGTTCCGTTCAGTCAATTCCATCATATTTTGGACACTCATTTGATTCCAGAAGTGGCATCATTTGCGACACTTTTTGGGAGTAAGCCACCACACATAGCTAGTTACGTTACAATGAACCTACCTCATCTGTCAAATTGTCTTTTGAACCATTCCCAGTAGCCCGGTACACACCACCATGGACCTTCTCATGAGTACTCTATGATCCAGGTTGTCACTTACACTACAAGTTTGATTCAACACTTTACCACCTTACACCTTGAGGGCAAGGTGAAGGTAAAAAGGGGTAATGTTATGCATCGTATTATTTGGTATTGTTATGAACCGTATTATTTGGGGGTTAGCCCAATTGCTAACAATTACATCACAATGGGCCACATGTAGTCCGATCAAATGAATGGATCCGTGAGCACGGTGAAGAAGAGACGCTTGATACAAAAGGAGAGAATGGTAGATGAATGGGATGTTGATTATGAAATGTGTGTTTTCTTCTTCCCCTCTAACTATCTGTAATCTCTGATTTCCCATCCCCTTCTAGTATTATTCATTTGAGTATTGTTTCAATTAGTAGATCAGTAATATAACTCAACATATTAATCCAATTCGATTAGTCGTAGTTGCGTTCGTTAACAATTCGCAAGAAATTCTTTTCAAATACATTATATTATATCATATTATATTATAATTATAATATATAATATAATATAGTATGGATATAGATATGGTCTATCTTGGATGGTGCAATTCTAAAAGCGCAAAATGAAGGAATAACAATAACAATCTGGGTGGGTTTTGGACAGAAAAGTAGAGGAGGGGCTATTCTTGACCTCCAGAAAAGTGGAGGGGCATGGTAAAAAGGTGATCCAGCTTATGATCGAAGGCGTCGTGCACCCACCGAACCCCATTTCATTTCATCTCATCATCAATCAAACGCAAACGCAAACGCAGAGGAGGGACCGAAGAAGGAAGAAGAATTCACAGATCCATTTCTCGGTGGGTCATCTCCTTCATCATCCCTCCTGTTCATATTACCTACCCCCCCCCCCTTCTTCTTTTCTAAGATCAATCTCCAATACCACAAGCAGCCGCTTCTCTTAGATGGATCACTTCGGTGTTCTAGTAGAGAGTATTGGCTTTAAAGCACACGGCAAATCATCCGCCCCTTTGGCCGATTTGAAGAACACCAACAAACCACCTAATTCCACTTCCAGTGGCTTCCCAACAGATATCGGTTCCAACAAACCCCCAAATTCTGATTCTTTCGATGATGTGTTTGGGGTTTTCAACCCTTCTTCAAATACTTATAATGATGATGATGATGATGTGTTTGGGGTTTTCAAGGCTTCTGGTGGGAACAGGGATTCAGTTGATGATTTGCTTGGGAGTTTTGGTGGGATGGGGGTTCATGGACATCTCAGTGCAAAGACTGTCAAAAAGCAAGAAACTGTTTCCGAACCCACAGATCTGCTATGGGATTTTGCTTCTTCACTTAATGGGTATTCTTTCTTTCTTTCTTTATCATTATTTGCAATACAATTTGATTGATTGATTCATATTTGTTCTTGTATTCAGTGATTAATTGACAGTTTTCTTTCTTTTATATTCAGAAGGAAAGCAGAAGCAAATCCTGCTGTTCCACCAGCCAAATCATTTTCAGCTACAGCAGAAGATCCGTTTCTAATGTTTGAGAGTGGCTATCAAGTAAATAATGGAGCTTCTGGTGTTGATGATTATCTAGATTCCCTTTTCCCTTCAGGCACTCAGTCAAACACCAGATCAAGCCAGACCTCTACGAATAAGGTTTAAACTAAATTGCAAGAGAAATTATGCACCCTCTAGGGGGTGGGGCGTTTGGATGGATAAACAAATACTTACTGCTTTTGATTATGTGATTCTTGTAAATAATATTTTTAAATTTCGTAACGCAACTGCTTATTACAAGATTATTTGTTTAACTAGTTATAATTTTCAAACACTCAAACAATGGATCATGTGGACTGATAATATCAAGCACATCCAAGCACTATCTTACAATTTTGATTATCAGAATAATAATAATAGCTTTAAAAACGTATATGAAAATGCCCCCTAGTGTGTTAGGTAACCGGTACACTTGAGTTAATCATATTTCTTACAATTTCAGGATTCTGTGTATGATGCTCTTTTCAACAACAATGTTGCTCCTAAGAAACAGAACAAGGCGGTGAACACAAAACAGGCATCCTCAAAAGCAGCAAATAGTAGTAGCGATGACTTCTCTCATCTTTTTGGAATGGGAGGTAAGATACCTTTACAACTGGGTTGATCTTGACTTTGATGAAGTATTTTTTATTGGGGAAGCTAAGAGATTTATTTAATTTAAAATTAAAACCAAACACGTCTGTCTATCAGTGTGGTTGATTAACTAACGGGTACTGTCTTTTATTGCATAGTTGCCCCTCCATCAGGAGAATTCCAGGAAGTTGAAGGGGAAAGTGAAGAGAGACGAAAAGCAAGATTCAACCACCACATGACAACCCGCGAGCGAATGGTATATAGACTAGCATATTCTTTTTCTTTCACCTCCATTAGTATTGTCTTCCTTAGTAGAAGAATCATCTCTAGTCTTTTATGCTGATCACTCTTAAAAACGTTGATTGAAGCTTTCAGGCTCCATGAAATTTTCGATATTCTAGGATGTGTAACATGCCTAACTCCTTGTCAGAAGAAGGAAAACACTAAATAAGTGCTAAATATAATTTTGTTTTGTCCTATCTGGCTCACCTGGAAATTGGTAATTAGGTCAAAATGCTGAATTGGCATGACGACATATCATTTTCTTCATTGTTATTTAACAATGCTGACTTCACATCTACGTTTTTTAAATAACAAAAAATGTCAAAATAATCATTTCATGTCCAGTTCGCATGTTACCAGACAAAAAGCCATCTATGAATGACTCCGAGGCACAAAAAATAGTTAAATCACAAATGCAAAAGTACATTGGGATTTTATGTGAAAACCCACAAACCTTAACTGATCCAAAGTAAATTATCACAACCTTAAAATATTACATGCATTTTAGTACCGTTCCTAGATTGGTGTTTCTTGCACTTGAATATGTGAATAACTAACTATCCTCTTGCACATCGATAATTGATTATTATAACAAGTTTAACGAGCATGTGAATGACATAATGAGATTCTATTGCATGTGTTTACTATAGAAAATGTTCGCTTTGGTTATTCGTACCTAAGTGTACCAATTTATTTTACTTACTAGAATAATGCACTGAATGAAAAGAACAAGCGTGACCTTCAGGCGCAGCAAGAGCAAGACGAGAAGCATGTAAGTATTTATTTATGCCTATGAAATGGGCGAATAAAAGCTTCTCTCATATGTTTGCCTATGAAATGTGCGAATAGAAGCTTTTCTCATTTGTTTCTTACATACTTAATTTTCAGAGGATTGCTGCAACTCTAGAGGGTGACATAAAGCGTTGGGCGGTAGGAAAAGAAGGCAATTTGCGAGCACTATTATCTTCATTACAACATGTATGTTTTCTTTTTGGAAAAACTTTCTAGATCTAATATCATTTAAATTTCAGACGCTTGTATATTTTATAGCAAGTTATTAATAGTAATATTTTTTCTCTTTTGATGTTGTATTTGCATGATGATGCAGATACTTTGGGCTGGAAGCGGGTGGCAGCCAATTTCGTTGACTGATGTGATAACATCCACAGCGGTTAAAAAAGCTTATTACAAAGCAACACTATGTGTTCATCCAGACAAAGTTCAGCAGAAAGGCGCAAGTGTTCAACAAAAGTACATTTCAGAGAAAGTTTTTGATCTTTTAAAGGTAATCTGTCATGATTCTGCTACCATATGAAATCATAGAACAGTACTGCTGCGTTTGATTGGTAATCAGTGAATAATTATGGTTGTTAATTATTTTGTTTATCTATATTTATAATTTAACTTTTTTATATTTAGTTATTTTGATCATTATTTTCTATATAATAATATTCATTATTATGTAAATAATTATTCAATATGTTAAATAATAGCTTTACAAATAATAGGGTCGTTTAATCTCGAGTTTGTTTATTTAGAAGAGCTCCAATATAAGCTCTGACTCGTTTTAGGTCGGCTCAACTCTAGCTTTTAGCGAGCTGATCTCGAGTAGGCCACTAGCAGCAGCTAGTTTGGCGCCCTATTATTGCATCTGGATTCCCATATTTGACTTTGAATATCAAGCAAGCTAGCTGGGCTACCTTTTAACACAAACTGTATGGAAAATCGCTAAACATGTTTATATTTTGACTAAATTCAAACAGGAAGCGTGGAACAAATTCAATGCTGAAGAATTCAAGAAACAATGATGTTTTTCAGCAACAGGTGTATGTATAATATGGTGGCAGGCAATCAGCAGGTGAGTTGTTTTTGGACTTGAGATTTAATCAAAGTAATATGAGTTATGTATATGAGTACTTGATGTATTCTATTCATAAGTTTGTTTCTTCAAAACAAAAGAAATACATCCATTCCATTCGTTCCTTTGCTGTTGTATGTCGTCTGGGAAATCATTTATTTATTTAAATCAGTTACCATAAATCAGTTAAATACTAGGAATTTACCCTGCTGCGCGTCGCGGCGGCAAAACCTTATGTACATATACATACATAAAGTAGTAAATCGATAATATTAAATGCGCAGAAAGAAGGAAAATCCAAAAAATGAACCCAAAAAAAACGATAAAGAAACGGAACCTAATACAAACATCAAGCAACCCGTTCAACTGCAAATCACAAATGCAAAGACTTTAAATCATAACTAATCAACCAAACAACCCAAAAACATTATAGAGTGATGCCAAAACAGCAATTTGCTGCTATGATATGAAGAATGGGTAACATGTAGCTTAGTAAAAATGCAAAAACGTAGTAATAAAAGATTTAACATTAAGTAAAACCAAAAGAAAAATATTTTTTTTATACAAGTAATGTATTTTTTTAGATTAAACATAATAATAATAATAATAATAATAATAAACTAAAAAAAAACCTGTCAAATTACATCAAAACAGAAGGTAGACGCTTAACAAGCTGCGCCACCACCCCTTTCTGTTTATTTTTCATTCAATTAACATTAAGTTGCTTCTAACATTGAAAAAAAAAACATACATATGACTTATAAACATATGTAAGTTTGATACAAACACGTAGTACTTTTGCATCGATCTCCTCAACATACTATCTTTCCTTCTCCTTCATATTGCACTCTGCAAATTTAAATAGCATCATTGTATTATCATCACCAACATACATATGACTCATAAACATATGCAAGTTTGATAAATCAAAACAGATTATCACAATTTATGTCCATAGAGCTACATATTATAGGTTTAATTTCACCATTCGATTCACATATTTAAACAAAACAACCACATTGAGTGAAAGGCAAGGATAAGTATGGGGTTTTCATAATTTAGTTTTTTGCCATGTTCAATTTTCTGTAACGTGTTCCTCTCTCTTCCTAAACTGCTGCAGTACAACTGATGAGGCTGGTGGTACCACTCTGTCTTCATGTCAGCTTTTAAGAAGAAATCGCTGGCCACCTTCAACTTTCCAACCACACACCAATGTTTCTTCCACACCAAAAACTACCAAGCAGGGATCTTGGGTTTTTGGCACATAGTTGTTTGTAAAATGGGTCAATGCCATTGATCATCTTCATACACCGGGTGTGAGCAAATCACCACCATTTATGCAATATTATGGCGTAACCCTAAGTTGATCAACCGTCATCATCAACATACGATCAAGAAACCCTAGCCGTCGCTACTATTTACTCCATTAAAACCACCGACGTCACTCGTCTGATAGTACGAACACCACCGTTAGGTTCACCAATCTCCCTTCTGTAGTCATGGAGTGTGTACGCGCTAAATTAGGCTGTCGTGGGTCGTCGGAGGGACACCGGAATTCCCATCTCTCTTTCTCCCCCTTGCTTCCTTTCAAATGTTGTCACTTTTCAAAGAAAACAAAAGTAGTAGGAACACGTGGAAAGCTTTACTTCATAAGCTCTGAGGGTGGGAAGTGTAAAGGTAGAAAGTAAAAGGGGCAGTCCAGGGCATAGGATTCTGCACCGACCATCAATTTTAAGATATAGGTAATATACAGTTTTTATAATAATGCTAGAAAATTGACAAAATATTTCTAAATGAGAATGGACTTGTAGCAAGGAGGGTCATAATTCAACTTAGACATCTATCGTGTACATAATATATATATATATATAGGGGGTTAGATCATGTGAGAAGCATTAGGTTAATTGAGAAACTTAAGAAGCATTCTGGACCACACACATTTTCTCTAAGTTTTGCTGTAATATACACATACTAGAAAAATATGTGGTCCAAAATGATTCTCAAGTTTCTCAAATAGTGTGGACTTCTCTTAGGATCCCTACCCTATATATATATATATATATATATATATATATATATATATTCTTTATTGCTAAAAGTTTGGTGTATTTATTTTTTATTATTGGTTGGTACGTTCATTTTGCGTTTTCTAAAAAATAAATACACCAAACTTTTAGCAATAAAGAATATATATTTAGATATATAGGGTTAGGATCATATGAGAAGCATTAGGCTAATTGAGAAACTTGAGAAGCATTCTGGACCACACATTTTTTCTAAGCTTTTCGTAATATACATATACGTATAGTTTAAAATTGACTATATACATATATGTATATAGTGAATTTTAAACTATACGTATGTGTATATTACGAAAAACTTAGAGAAATGTGTGGTCCAGAATGTTTTTTAAGTTTCTCAAATAGGGTGAACTTCTCTTAGGATCTCTACCATATATATATATATATATATATATATTATATATATATATATATATATATATATATATTCTTTATTGAGTAGGAGTTGGATACAAAGCTTAAGTTTCCTAGAAAGTGTAGGAAGCCATAGAGAGGTGATATGTGGCATTTAGGGTTTTTAATAAAAAGGGTAATTAGGTAATTTGACATTTATTTTATTTTTGGAATCTATTTTCTTAATAACTAACGGTTGAAAATATTATGGTAACCATATATCTCCATGATTTTTTTGAATTGGTGGTTATTATGTATAAAAATACATAAATCTCAATTAACAAAACAGATGGTTTTTATGATCTTCATCATTTTGTTCATATCAATCATCTTACGTGAGTAAAACTGATGGCTTCAAACGCAATTGTTAATTGCAGAGATGGTAAATACAGTTCTTTTTGTGTTTATTATTATCAGTTGTGTGTATCGATATTTAATTTTTTTTGCTGGAAATCATCAGCATGTTCTTGATGTTGTGTTTTACCAGTTACGATGTTAAAATCAACAGCATGTTCTTGACATTGTGTTTTAACAGCAAGCAGATTAATACCGTTGTGTTTTAGCATTCATGCTGGTAATGCTGGGGGATTTCTTGACGCTGTGTTTTACCATTCATGCTGGTAATGCTGGAGGATTTCTTGAGATTGTGTTTTAACAGCAAGCATGCTGGAGGATTTCTTGACATTGTGTTTTACCGTTCATGCTGGTAATGCTGGAGGATTTCTGGACGCTGTGTTTTACCATTCATGCTGGTAATGCTGGAGGATTTTTTGACATTGTGTTTTAACAGCAAACAGATTAATACCGTTGTGTTTTACCAGCAAGCAGACCAATTTCTTGGCGATGTGTTTTACCAGCTGCAATCCTCCATGAACAATTTCTTGACGATGTGTTTTACCAAAAGCAATCATTCATGAACAATTTCTTGACGATGTGTTTTACCAGCTGTAATCCATCATGAATAATTTCTTGACGCTGTGTTTTACCAGTTACAACTTAATTCACAAATGACATGTCTTTTGTGGTTTGTTGATGATGTGTTTTATAAGTTTTGGGTTCTTTGCGAGAGAGGGAGAGAGAGAGAAAGGGGAAATCGCAAATGTGGGGTGGTTTATGGAATGACAGTTAATTCCATATTTAAAACAAGCTAAATGACACATCTACCCCTACCTAATTAAATCATCCTATTATTAAGACACAAATATTACCAAAATGCCACCAACATGATCTCAACCATTAAACACACCCATCGGATGGCCCAGATCGCTTCCTATACTTTCTAGGAAAAACACACTTTACGCAAGTCCCCACTCTTCTTTATTGCTAAAAGTTTGGTGTATTTATCTTTTATTGTTGGTTGGTACATTCATTTTGCGTTTTCTTTGAGTAACTTATTTGATGTTTCATAAACTACTACTAATAAGGCCCGCACGCGTTGCGGCACGAGTACATCGCACACATCAAATAGATTTGTTCAAGTGTAAGGTGATGTGTTAACCATACGAAAACGTGTGTTTCAACATATCTGATTGAACTCAATGTAACCTATATAAGTATTGCGATTGGATCATAACGTAAAGTAAACTGAATCTATCTCGTACAATCATAACTTATTCTATAGGATTCATTAAAGCCTTGAAAAAAAAAAGAAACCACAATTTGACTCCACTCTATTCGGAACAAAATTTATGAAAACATACATAAAATAAGTAAGAAAACGTATGATATTAAAAAAAGTATATCTAAATGTAGACCAACTCGAATTGATACAGACGCATACATAAAAATATGCACGTAAAAATGGTTTCTTAAACAAAAACGTGTTATATTTGGCCTAACTCGTTTCCAGAAAGAGTTTTTGTCGAAACGTAGACACCCTTAAATTTATACGGATATGTACATAAAAATATGCACAAAAATAGTTTTTAAGTAAATAAATGATATGGGTAAATAAAAGAAATTAACGAACGAATTTTGTCGAAGGAAATTGAAATTAGTAAAAAGATAGGGGCTAAAAATGCCAATTGTTAAAGTAAAAGAATAGTAAAGTTAGATAAGGGACTAAACTGATTAGTCCAAAAGTGGAGGGGCCGTAGCAAAGCTGAGGGGCTTGAAATGCGATATTGTAAAAGTTTAGGGGGGTAAGGCAAAGCCGGTTGGAAACAATAAACCCCACCGACTTTGTCTTTTAAGATGGTATAGAATTTGATAACTACGAGAAACTATTAGCCATTAATAATTTTTATCCTAAGTCGTTAACTAAATTAGTGCTTTAAAACAGAACAGTTAATTGCAACTAAAGCACATCACCGTATTAGTCCATAGAGTAAATTGTCATTTTAGTCCAAATAGTTTTTTTTCTCCTCTAGGTACTTGAGTTTTCCATTTTTTCACCATTTTGATCCAACACCTTAACTCAGTAAAAAAAACTCAGTTTTAACTAGTGGTATTTTGGTTAGATTATATATATATATATATATATATATATATATATATATATATATATATATATATATATATATATATATATATATATTGCGTTTTGCATTTTCATTTAAAATTATTTTACATATAAAAAAATGAAAAAATATATGTATTTATAAGGTATGATTTTAATAAATACAAGAATTAAAAACCCACATCAACCTCAACCCCAACCCCCACCCATTCTTTCTGTCTCTCTCTCTCTTTGATCTCTCTTTACTTTCACTCTGCAAACCACAACAATCACTCATTACCACCCAATACTTCACCCACCTCCACATGTAACCACCATTATCCACCATTGCTACCCATCTCCACCACCTAAAAACCGTCAGAACAACACCACCACCGCCTAAAACACCGAACCCCCACCACCACTGCCTGAAAAACGCCGGACCACTACCACCACTTGTGGTGTTTCGCCGTATCTCTTCTTCCTCTGGGGACATCATGCTAACATAATCACCAGCATAGATTCATTTAATCACCAGCATAGATTCATTTCAGGTTTCTCATTTTCTTATCATCTTAATTTGGCGCATGATGTATTGTTCTTTAATGTTAAGGGTTTTTTCATATTTGGGTTTTCACAGAGGTGAGTTTCAGATTTGAGGTTAAGGGGTTTTCAGATTTGGGTTTTCTTTTTGAGTATGGGGTGCTATGGAAGATTGTTGTTTGTGAACAGTGGTGGTGAACTATGCTGGTGGTGGTGATGGGTGGTGACGGTGGACAGTGGTGGTTACAGGTGGTGGCAGAAGTAGGTGACATTGGAGGTGGGCTGTGGTGTGTGGCGGAGGGTTCATGGCGGTGATGGTGGTGATTGTGAAGGTGCTAATTGTGACGGTGGTGGTAGTGGTGGTTACAAGTAGTGAAAGCGGCAGTTGTGGAAGTGGAGGTGGAGGTGGAGGTGGAGAGAGATATATGAGAGAGATGATAGAGGTAAAAAGTATAATATATATTATTTATATTGTGTATAAATTATTTATATATAAATAATAAATATATGTGTGTGTTTTTTATAGTATTAATTTTTTTTCTTTTATTTTTTAATATAAAATATGTTTTGGACTAAAATGGCAAATTGAAAAGTTTCTAATGAAAATGCCAAAAATACCCTTAGTTAAAACTGAGTTTTTTTACTGAGTTAAGTTGTTGGAGTAAAATTGCAAAAAAAAATGGAAAACTCAAAGACCCAGAGGGAAAAAAAAACTATTTGGACTAAAATGACAATTTTGAACAAACTTTAGGGACAAAAATGATTACTCTAGTCCATAATATTATACATCGATTTTAAAATTAAAGGATTCGGCCGATATCGCTTTCGTTAATTACGATATCGGCACTCGGTACGACAACCGAAATAAAGTCTTGATATGCCCAAAAGAATATTTGACACGTGTATTACATAGATAAAAAACTATAAAAATAGACATTGCTAACGGTTTTAATGGTACCAATACCGCTACCTATGTTGGTTTGATAACGATAAAAAACATTATATTTTCGATACAACCTAGTTTTCAACATTGTTCGGGTGCAGTCGAAGCAAAATTTATATTGGAAACCATAAAAATGAATACTAGTACTACTAACGAAGTTGTTCGGACAATATCGATTTGGTTTGTCACACAATAAAGAAACAACAAATTAACTGTATTTGACCAATTTGATTGTAAACAAAACTTGTTATTATTGAAACGTAGATAAAGATAAGCATGCATATACATAATTTTATAGAACATTATATTATAGAAGAGTAAGTTACTTTTTGAGGCTCTGTGATTTTAGTGATTTTAACCATCTGAGTTCAAAATCAAAAAGTTTAACAATCTGAGTATCTGGTTTTTCATTTTATATATGACTGAGTCCAAATTTTTCTGTTAGATTTTCTAAATATTTGTTATGAAATTATCAAAGTACTCTTATAATTATATATATATATATATATATGTATGTATATTAATATATTCAAGTATGTTACATCGAATGAATGCATAAACATCAAGAGTTTTGTTTAATGTTGAATATCAACAAAACACTTTGCCCTGTTGTCTAAACTTTAGCATATATTGATGCAGATCTTCTAACAACATTGGTCATATTTTGAAGAAACACTAAGGGGTTGTTTGGCAACATCTGAATGGTAGGCGTTGAATTAGTAAGAGGTGTGAATCATTAAGTCCTGAGCCAGTAAGAGGTCTGAACCGTTAAGAGCCAGTATAATGCTTAACGTTCCGAGGCAAATTTCTGACCAATTCAGATAAGAGGTTTTAACCATTCAGACTCAGTATAATGCTTAACCATTCGCAGATGTCTGAATCATCCAGACATTAGCTCGCAAAACAAACAGTCTGAACTATTAAGTGTTGGACTAGTAAGAGGGCTGAACTATTAAGAGCCCATTAAAAGCAAAAACAAACAGCCCCTACGTCTAAACCGTAGGGTTTGAGCTTATGGGTGGTGATCTCAACAAGATGATTAATCCTCAACTCTTCTTGAACCGCGATTGAGCTTGTTATGGGAATGGATCTGTAAAACAAGAATGTCACACCCTGACCCGCAGCGAAATAAGAGTCGGGGCATAATTGGGTTATCACCAAAGCTCATAATGTTTACTAAAATGTTTCATATTTATTAAATTCAAATTACAACTTAAATGTTCAAATCAAATTCATACAAATACAAGGAAATGAAACTAAGTAAAACAATCCAAAGCTTAAACTGATTTATTCTTCTAGGCCCTCTTATGTGTTTCTTGCCTCAACTGGATCACCTGTATCATGTGTAAAATGGGGAAATTTTGGGTCAACAAAAGTTGGCGAGTGAACCTTGTTTAAAAAAACATTGTTATTGATTTCTTGTTGTATTTAATATTTAAAGGTTGTGCAATATTCATATGTGAGCAAACATATATAACCAAACAATCACAAACCACCTTGAATGAGTATATGACATGAATGATAATGTATTGTGAGATCAAGGCTCAATCAGACGGAGCCGATCGTATGAAATGTATGATGATGTATGTGAGATCAAGGCTCAATTAAACGGAGCCGATCGAATGAGGCACCTGTACTCAACCCGTCTCCAACGGGGAGCTGATGGGCCTAATGAAACGCATGTACTGAAAATGATACTTTAATCTACATATTTGATCACGGATATGATGGATGCACAAGTGTTTAAATATAATAAATAATTAAGCGACACATGATACACCCCAAAAATGTGATTAAAACGGGGAATTGGTAGAGATTCACTCACATTGGGTGCGTTCTTTTGATGTTATTGGATGCGCACGAGTTTTGGGATTTGATCGACGAGGAAGAACTAACCTAAAATAATAACGAAATGGTTCGGTAAATAATTGGATTTTATTGGAGAATAATACTTTTAATTAACAATTTTAATAGGATTTTTTTTTAGATTTATTTTTGTGAGTTTAAGGTCATTTTCTAACTTTAAAAATATTATTTTTAAGTATTTTTAATTGATTTTTAAATTAAATAAATAAATAAATAAAAATAAAAATTTTTTACTTTTTACCGGTTGACCGGTCCGTTGACCGTTGACCGGACTGTGGGTAATGTGTGCGCTGAGTGAGGTTCGAACCCGAGACCTCTCGTACGTGTGCACGCAGCTCTACCAACTTAGCTACGTGTCTAACCCGAAATATTCTCTGTTTAATTATATATATACTAATTAATTGTTATTTTATTTGAGTTAATATTAAAATGATTTAAAATGGCCGAACCGCTTGCAGGGACCCGGAGTCGAACTCGGGTCCTTCGGTTCGTATGCGCACAGCACAACCAGTTGGGCTGTGTGTCTAATCTGTTTAAATTACGGTTTATATTATTCTTATACACATGCTGTGACTCGTTCTGTTTCAGTTTTAAAAGGTTGGTTTTAATTCTGAAAGTCGGTACGTTGTAAGATTCGAACTCGTGACGTGCATTGTATGTTTGCACACAGTCCACCGCTGGACTGTGTGTCTAACCCGGTTAAACATTCAGTTTATATTAATCTTATACTCATTTCGACTTCGTCTTCTTCATTTATAACGACACAGACAAAGATGTCCGACTGTTCTTGCTTAAATCGTTCGTCTAACATATAAATGATTGAAATGTAATGGATAAAGAGAGTTTCGGAAACGAATGTACCGAACAGGATGTTTTTCTCAGAACTCCGGCAAGGGTCGTCGGCTCTGATTTGTGAATTCCGTCTGAGCGGGTCAATTAATAGCTTTGAACAATGAGATGTGAAATTAAGTGACTAAACAAGAGATATCAGGGGGTTTAGATGATTGTACCGATTTACAGTGTGATTTCAGAATTTCCAGAGATTTTCCGGCAACGTCGTCTGGAACCGATTCTGGTTGAAGGATTGAAGTTAGTATATGTCTAACAATGGATTGAAAACGAAAGAGTCGAGAAATTTACCGATTTGGTGTAAGTCTCAGTTTTCCGGTGAAAGTCCGGCGAGTTCAGAATTTCTCCGGCGGGTGCTAAGACTTAGATAAATTGTGCGATTTTGAGCGAAAAGGTTACCAGAGACTTGAGTGTGAATTTATAGGGAAGAAACAGGATGAATCGAGTCCGAATTTGATCTTGATTTGTGGTCAAAACTTTTCCGGCGGTTATGACTGGGATTGCGGGATTAGACATCGGTTATAACCGATGTCGAAGTTAATACACGCGTTTAGTCAAAGGAAAACGGTCGTGATTGGCGAAATCGTCGGTATTTCCGGCGACTGCGGATCGGGCGTGCTGAACTCAGTTTTGATTTCGAGTTTTATTTTAAGTATTAATTGTTTCAATATAATAACAAAGAAGTCAAGTGGCGGAGTGGTAAGTTGTTTGCTTAACGAACCGGCTGACCCGGGTTCGAAACCCGGCAGCGGTATTTATTTTTTTTATTCACTATTTCTTTATTTTTATTAATTATGTTTTAAAATTCTAACAATGTTTATTAGTTATGTACCATTTAAAATTTATATGAACATTAAATACGCAACGAAAATTATAACTGATATATTCGATTAATAAACGAAGCGGGTTTTGAAAACCCGTTTTTCGACGGATGTTACAGTATCCCCTACTTTTAGAAATTTCGTCCCGAAATTTAAGTAGTAGTGGTAACAGGAAAAAGATGCGGGTATTTTTCGTGCATTGAGTCTTCACGTTCCCAAGTAAACTCAGGTCCTCGTTTCGACTCCCAGCGTACCCTAACAATTGGAATACGACTCCGTCTTAAATGTTTTTCTCCGAAGTCCATGATCTCTACTGGTCTTTCAATGAAGTGCATAGATTCATCGATCTGAATATCTTCTAGGGGAATATGGAGGTTTTCATCGGCGAGGCACTTCTTTAAGTTTGATACGTGGAATGTGGGATGAATTCTGTTGAGTTCTTCTGGTAGGTCAAGCTTGTATGCTACAGGTCCTACTCTTTCGAGTATCTTGAAAGGTCCTACGTAGCGTGGTGCTAGCTTGCCCTTCTGGCCAAAACGAACTACTCCCTTCCACGGTGATACTTTTAAAAGTACTTGATCACCAATGTTAAACTCCAAGGGCTTTCGTCGTTTATCTGCATAACTCTTTTGACGACTTTGTGCCGCTAGAAGATTGTTTTGAATTTGATGGATCTTGTCTGTTGTTTCTTGAATTAATTCTGGGCCGGTGATTTGAGCTTCCCCAATTTCGTGCCAACATACTGGTGATCGGCACTTACGACCATATAAAGCTTCGAAAGGAGCCATGCCGATACTCGAATGATAGCTATTGTTGTACGAAAATTCAACTAATGGTAGATGAGCGTTCCAATTCCCTTTGAAGTCTATGACACATGCTCGAAGCATCTCTTCAATAGTTTGGATGGTGCGTTCAGATTGTCCATCAGTTTGAGGATGAAAAGGTGTACTGAGGTCTAATCGTGTACCCAAGGCGGCTTGTACGGCTCGCCATGTTCGTGAAGTAAAACGACCATCACGGTCTGAAATGATGCATAAAGGTACACCATGACGGCTTACGATCTCGCTGATGTAGATACGAGCTAACTTCTCGTTCTTGAAGTCCTCGCGAATCGGAATGAAGTGAGCTGATTTTGTAAGACGATCAATGATTACCCATATAGTGTCATACCCACTGGAGGTGCGAGGTAACCCGGTAATGAAGTCCATGGTTATGTTTTCCCACTTCCATACAGGTATTTCAGGTTGGGTTAGAAGTCCTGAAGGTCTTTGATGTTCAGCTTTTACTTTGGAACATGTAAGGCACTTGGAAACAAAAATAGCAATATCCTTTTTCATGCCAGGCCACCAGTAGGTGTATCGAAGGTCTTGATACATCCTGTCGGCTCCTGGGTGTACAGAGTACCGTGTGTTGTGCGCTTCATTCATAAGGAAATCAGAAGGCTATCGCGATCGGGAATCCATATGCGATTTAGATAGTATAGAATGCCGTCGGATTTGGTTTCGATTTTGAGTTCTGCTCCACATGACAGCTCATCTCGTACGTCGTTTTCTGTTACAGAAACATGTTGAGCTTCTCGGATTCGATCCTTGATGTCGGTTATGATTTGCGAACATAGAAGACGAATGGAGTTCGCATAACCTTTTCGACTGAGCGCATCGGCCACCACGTTTGCCTTGCCAGGATGATACCGAATTTCACAGTCGTAGTCGTTAAGAAGTTCGACCCATCTTCGTTGCCTCATATTCAACTCCTTTTGGTTGAAAATATGTTGGAGACTCTTGTGGTCAGTGTATATTTCACACTTGGTACCGTAGAGGTAATGTCTCCATATCTTGAGAGCGAACACAACGACTCCAAGTTCTAGGTCGTGGGTGGTGTAGTTCTTCTCATGAACTTTGAGTTGCCTACAAGCATAGGCTATCACTTTTCCTCTTTGCATCAGTACACAGCCTAGTCCTTGCCCTGACGCGTCGCAATATACTACAAAGTCATCGCAACCTTCAGGAAGTGTGAGGATAGGTGCGTCACAAAGTTTTTGCTTTAGAGTTTGGAAGGCTTCTTCTTGTTTAGGTCCCCATATGAAGGGTTTTCCTTTATGAGTTAAAGCCGTGAGTGGTACAGCAATATGGGAGAAATTGGCAATGAAGCGGCGATAGTAACCAGCCAAACCAAGAAATGATCTTACTTCGGTAGGGGTTCGTGGTGCTTGCCATTCTTGTACTGCCTTGATCTTTGAAGGGTCGACATGTATTCCCTTGTCATTGACGACGTGTCCAAGGAATTGTACTTCCCTTAACCAGAATTCACATTTCGAGAACTTAGCGTACAGCTTTTCTGTCCTTAAGAGTGTAAGGATGAGTCGAAGGTGTCGTTCATGATCAGACTTAGACTTTGAGTGGATGAGGATGTCGTCGATGAAGACTATGACAAAGCGGTCGAGGTAGGGTTTGCATACCCTATTCATTAAATCCATAAATACTGCTGGGGCGTTGGTTAAACCAAATGGCATGACCATGAATTCGTAATGACCATATCGAGTTCGGAAGGCGGTCTTTGGGACGTCTTCTTCATGTACTGAGTTGATAATATCCAGAACGAAGGTCGATTTTTGAAAAACAGGTGGCGCCTTGAAGTTGGTCCAGAAGGTCGTCGATGCGAGGTAATGGGTAGCGGTTCTTGACCGTTAACTTGTTGAGTTCTCTGTAGTCGATACACATGCGAAACGTTCCATCTTTCTTCTTCACAAAAAGAACAGGTGCACCCCAAGGCGATGAGCTAGGACGTATAAATCCTTTGTCAGTCAGCTCTTGCAGTTGACTGGCCAGCTCTTGCATTTCGGATGGGGCTAACCTATAAGGATATTTTGCGACTGGAGTAGCGCCAGGTATAAGATCAATGCGGAATTCGACTTCTCTCATGGGAGGAAGTCCTGAGATGTCGTCGGGAAAGACTTGTGGGAATTCTTTCACTACAGGTATATCTTCGAGTTTCTTCTCCTTGTTTCCCTTCTTGACGACGTGAGTTAGGAAGGCGACATAGTTCTTGCGGAGATATTTTCGGGCTTGAAGGCAGGAAATCAATTTGAGTCCTTTCGAAGGGGTTTCTCCAAAGATTCGTAGAGTCTGACCGTCTGCAAGAGGAATGCGAATGAACTTTTCGCGGCATACTACTTCAGCATGATGTTGGCTGAGCCAGTCCATACCGATTATAATATCGAAACTTCCCAACTTCATAGGAATGAGGTCAACTGGAAATTCGTGATCGTTTAGGGTGAGAGTACAATTGCGTATAATAGAGTTTAATGAGACCGGTTTTCCGTCAGCAACTTCCACCATTATGGATTCCATGAGATTATCACGAGTTTGGTTGAGGATGGGTTCAAATTCTAAGGACACAAAACTCTTATCCGCGCCGGTATCAAATAACATGGATGCATAACTACCATTGATGAGAAGCGTACCGTTAACCACGTTGTTATCAGCCCTAGCTTGATTGGCGTTGATGTTGAAAGCTCTTCCTCTAGCAGGTGGAGGAACTTGGTTAGCTTGGTTCACCGGATTTGCTTGAGCCTGGGCATGAATGATGTTCACCAAGCGTGGACAAGTGTTTCTAAAGTGGTTTGGGTCTCCACAGTTGTAACAAGCTCGCATGGGTTGCATCATGGGGTAGTTGGGTTGGTAGTAGGATTGGGCTATATGTTGGGCAGGTGGTAGGAGAAAAGGTTGTTGGGCTTGACCCACTATCTGATGGTGGGTTTCGGTTGAGGGCTGATTGCGGTTCGTACGCTGAAGTGTGCGACAAGTTTGGATGGTGTGACCTGCACGGCCACCGGTGCAATGTTGGCAGGGATGTTTGGGAAGGTGATGGTATTGGCAACGGTTGCATTTTGGGTATGGGCCGGAGTATGGCTTTGTCACACCCCGACCCGCAGCGGAAAAGGTGATCGGGGCATGATTGGGTTATCATCAAAGCTCATGACATTTATTATGCATTTCATATTCATTAAATACAATTGATTGGAAATTTACAATAATTATTACAACATGTTCTAACTATCAATCTAAGCTTCTTTGTTCTCTTCTAAGGCATATCCTATGTTTTCCTTGCTTCAACCTGTTCACCTGTATCATGTGTAAAAGGGTTTTTGGATCAACATAAAGTTGGCGAGTGAATCCTATGGAAAACATTTGATCAAGTTTATTTAAATTGATTATAAAATATGTGCACAACCAATCATGAGTAAAAATAGATGTAAACTTAATCAACAATCATTGGATATTAAATAAAACACACATGAACAATAATGGAACATTTAGAGGCACGCGTTGCTCTACTCGTCTCTCACGAGGAACTGATGGGCCTAATGAATGAATTGCATAAACATGATAATATGAATGACACAACCACAAACAATATAAACTCAATGATACTCATATGAACAATAATGAATTGGTTTTGAGGCACGCGTTGTTCAACTCGTCTCCCACGGGGAACTGATGGGCTTAATGAATGAATTCCATATAATTTGACAAAATGAAATAAGTAATCACAACAATACAACAATCTAAATTTAGATCACGATATGGTATGGCACAAGTTTAAATAAACGAGTTAATTATTTTTATGACACATGACACACCCCAAAACGTGTAATTTAAAAAGGGGAGTTGTAAGATTCACTCACAGTGGGTGCGTTCGGTTGATGATGTTGAATGCACGCGAAGTGGTTTTAACCACGAGTGAGATTAACCTAGATAAATATCATTATGGTTCGGTAAGTAAAGGGATTTTATTAATCTATTTTAGTAGGATTGTTGGGTGTATTTTTGTGAGTTTAAGGCTATTTTCTAACCTTAAAAATGTTATTTTTAAGTATTTTTAATTGATTTTTAATTAAAATAATTAAATAAAAATAATAAAAAAAATTGACTTTTTCTGACCGTTGACCGTTGACCGTTGACTGACTTGACGTGAATGCGTATTGATGTGCGCTGAGTGAGGCTCGAACCCGAGACCTCCCGTACGCGTGCACGCAGCTCTACCAACTGAGCTACGTGTCTAACCCGTTATATATCTGTTTTTAATTATATATATATATTAATTATGTTAAACAGAAAATCCTTTATTTTTAAAAACGTTTTTAATTGATTCGGACGGTGCGCTCCACAGGTCTCGAACCCGGGACCTGTGGCTTATACTAACACACAGTCCACCGCTGGACTGTGTGTCCAACTTGTTAACTTTACTGATTTTTATTATACTTAAACACAAATTAGTTATTTCCTTTTCTGTCTTAATTTTAAAAAAATAGATAATTGTCCGAGTCGGTGCAATAGCCCGGACTCGAACTCGTGACCTGTGATATAAACATACACACAGTCCACCACTGGACTGTGTGTCTAACTTGGTTATCTTTCCGGTTATTAATATACTTAACATATATCAGTATGAATCTGGTTCGGTTAATCAAAAAAATCATTTTTATTAAGGCGACGTGTGTGGAACAAGATTCGAACTCGAGACCTTTGCGTGTTTATTGTGCACACAGTCCACCGCTGGACTGTGTGTCTAACCCGAGTAATATCTTGTTTTTAATTATACTTAAACATTACAGCAGTCATCGTCTTCTTCACTGGTTTTAACCAGAATCGGAAATCGACTGGTTCGATGATTAAAACATGTTCTTTAGAGTTTTATGATTAATTACAGATGAGGTATAAGTAAAAAGAAAAGAAAATAAGCGTGAGGTATACCGACTAGCTTTCCTCTGTTTTCCGGCAGAACTCCGGCGACAGCAATCCCTTCCGGCGACGTAGGTCTTGCAGCAGCGAGTCTTCAGAAAGTTTGAAAAAGGTATGGGTGACTTCGGTATAAGTTCAAAGGGTTTAGTAAGGCTCAGAAATGGGGAAACCGGTTTTCCGGCGATGAGCAGAGATATTCCGGCGAGTGGAATTACGTCCGGTAAAGGTGTGGTGTTGAGCGAAAAAGTTTGGGTGAATTTATAGGGAGAAACCGAGATGTATTTGGCCCGATTTCCAACTGGATTCATTGGTTTGAATTTCTCCGGCGGTTATGACTTTGGTCGCGGACTCAAACATCGGTTATAACCGATATGGCGTTTATGATTTACGTTATAACGGAAGTTGTCGTTAAAACTCGCGAGATTGCCGGGATTTCCGACGACTGAACTTTTGGGCGCCAGTTTTGAATTCGGAAAGTCAAGATATCAATTAAATGATCTCAACACTTAACAAATAACATCAGTGGCGCAGTGGTTTGTGTGTTGAGTGTTAAGTCTGTTTGTGAGCCGGTTACTGACCCGGGTTCGAAACCCGGCAGAACCAAAATCTTTTTATTTTGCGATTTTCAATAGTTTTTCAAAAACTAAATATATATTCCCGTATAATAATTGATTATGTATCGTTTAAAATTATTTTGGGCATTTAATTCGCAACGAAAATTTTAACTGACTGTTCGGTTGATAAACGGAGCGGGTTTGGTAAATCCGTTTATTACGGATGTTACAGGCTTTTTATATGGTGCAGCTGAGGGGGCAACTTGGGTGATGGGTGCAGCAGTGATAGGGGGGTTTGTTTGTGTGACAGCAAAGTTCCTGTTGTTTCGCTTCCTCTTACCAGCAAACTTCAAAGAGGAGACAGAATGGTTTGAAGTTTGGGCCTCAATGGGGGCTTTCTTTTTCTCCTCCTTGAATTTACCGTTTCGGATGCGATTCTCGGTAAGTTCGGTAGCTAGTTCCATTACGACCTCAAGTGTTGCAGGTGAAGTGCTTAGAACCGAGTCTTGGATTTTCGAGGGGAGGCCTCGAATGTAGTGTTCAACCAAGCGGTACACTAGGGTGAACAAGTTGGGGATCATTTGGTTTAGCTCGAGAAATCTTTTGTTGTAGGAAGTATGATCTCCTTCCTTTTGTTTTAACGAATGGAATTCATCTTCCAACTTCTTGATTTCGCTTCTTGGACAGAAGCGTCTTGTCATTATTTCCCTTAACTCTTCCCATGTTAAGGCCATAGCATCTTCGACTCCTCTCTTACCCTTTTCTGTGTTCCACCAGGTAAGGGCTACCCCAAACAGTCTCCCGGTTGCGTAACGTACCTTGCGATCCTCGGGACAATCGCAATTGAGGACGGTGTTCTCCATTTCCTCAAACCAGTGGAGGAGAGCAGTGACACCTTCGGTCCCTTCATACTTTGGGGGATCGCAAGACTTGAAGTGTTTGTATGAGCACCTTTTGGAGGGAGGGATGTCGACGTTCTGGTCTTCTTGATTGGGAGAGTTGATGGGATTCGCGGTGAGAGCTTGTTGGACTTGAATTATGATGTCAGGAAGCACCGCGGCCATTTGTTTTGCAATTTGGGTGGCCAAGCGTTCGTTTGACCTTCCTGACTTTCTACCTCCACGTAGTTGCCTAGCCGACATCTACAGGAACATACATAGGAAGATTGTGAGTTTAAGGAGTTTTTTTTAGGTGTCATGTGTCGTTAAAAGTAATAAAATAACATAATCATCAATAATGCAACTACATCCATAGGATGTCTTGGGTTTGCTCATGTTTGGGCCTCCAATGTCCCCCATACCATCGCCTGTATAGTCATGTGGGCCCCCATAACTATTGGCTTAGTAGGATTCACATTGGTGTTGGCGGTTTAACACTCGCATCACCCGATTGAAAACCATGAAATATGATTGCGAGATGTATGGTAAGAGGGTGTCCAGGTGTAGACACAATGACAACTCAAAGTGGGGTTAGCTCACACGACGTTTGGTATAGCATGCTTTGGCCTAATAGGTCCTTCGTACTCATCGTTAGTCCCCAGGTAGGCAAACTGGTCCTTTATTTTGGATTTATACGAATGCCAAGCCTAGACAGGACGTTCCGGCTACCGGTACTTGTACCCTTCCAGTTACTACATGCCCGTCATGAGAACTCACTTTGATGTGATTTGAAAAATGCAAAATTCGTTGCAAAAATCATGGAAATTGTGTGGTGTATGCTCTCATGGATATGATATGTTATGAGGATATGATTCATGATGAGCATTGTATAATAATATGTACTTATGAACATGCTTGCATAACATTGAATGTAACAATAAACATAAAGCATATAAACATCATGAATTTTGTATGTAACACATAAACAATTTAAAAATTCTAATCAACTATAGTATAGGCTCTAGGGTCTAATAACCTATCCTATATCCCTATAGTCATGGCTCTGATACCAATCTGTCACACCCCGACCCGCAGCGGAATAAAATTCGGGGCATAATTGGGTTATCATCAAAGCTCATGATGTTTACTAAAATGTTTCATATTTATTAAATTCAAATTACAACTTAAATGTTCAAATCAAATTCATACAAATACAAGGAAATGAAACTAAGTAAAACAATCCAAAGCTTAAACTGATTTATTCTTCTAGGCCCTCTTATGTGTTTCTTGCCTCAACTGGATCACCTGTATCATGTGTAAAATGGGGAAATTTTGGGTCAACAAAAGTTGGCGAGTGAACCTTGTTTAAAAAAACATTGTTATTGATTTCTTGTTGTATTTAATATTTAAAGGTTGTGCAATATTCATATGTGAGCAAACATATATAACCAAACAATCACAAACCACCTTGAATGAGTATATGACATGAATGATAATGTATTGTGAGATCAAGGCTCAATCAAACGGAGCCGATCGTATGAAATGTATGATGATGTATGTGAGATCAAGGCTCAATCAAACGGAGTCGATCAAATGAGGCACTTGTACTCAACCCGTCTCCCACGGGGAGCTGATGGACCTAATAAAATTGCATGTACTGAAAATGATACTTTAATCTAAACATAATCCACACAACAATTGATACATATTGAATACACATTTGATCACGGATATGATGGATGCACAAGTGTATAAATATAATAAATAATTAAGCGACACATGATACACCCCAAAAATGTGATTAAAACGGGGAATTGGTATAGATTCACTCACATTGGGTGCGTTCTTTTGATGTTATTGGATGCGCACAAGTTTTGGGATTTGATCGACGAGGAAGAACTAACCTAAAATAATAACGAAATGGTTCGGTAAATAATTGGATTTTATTGGAGACTAATACTTTTAATTAACAATTTTAATAGGATTTTTTTTTAGATTTATTTTTGTGAGTTTAAGGTCATTTTCTAACTTTAAAAATATTATTTGTAAGTATTTTTAATTGATTTTTAAATTAAATAAATAAATAAATAAAAATAAAAATTTTTGACTTTTTGACCGTTGACCGGACTGTTGACCGGTCGGACTGTGGGTAATGTGTGCGCTGAGTGAGGTTCGAACCCGAGACCTCTCGTACGCGTGCACGCAGCTCTACCAACTGAGCCACGTGTCTAACCCGAAATATTCTCTGTTTTAATTATATATATATACTAATTAATTGTTATTTTATTTGAGTTAATATTAAAATGATTTAAAATGGCCGAACCGCTTGCAGGGACCCGGAGTCAAACTCGGGTCCTTCGGTTCGTATGCGCACAGCCCAACCAGTTGGGCTGTGTGTCTAATCTGTTTAAATTACGGTTTATATTATTCTTATACACATGCTGTGACTCGTTCTGATTCAGTTTTAAAAAGGTTGGTTTTAATTCTGAAAGTCGGTACATTGTAAGATTCGAACTCGTGACGTGCATTGTATGTTTGCACACAGTCCACCGCTGGACTGTGTGTCTAACCCGGTTAAACATTCAGTTTATATTAATCTTATACTCATTTCGACTTCGTCTTCTTCATTTATAACGACACAGACAAAGATGTCCGACTGTTCTTGCTTAAATCGTTCGTCTAAGATATAAATGATTGAAATGTAATGGATAAAGAGAGTTTCGGAAACGAATGTACCGAACAGGATGTTTTTCTCAGAACTCCAGCAAGGGTCGTCGGCTCTGATTTGTGAATTCCGTCTGAGCGGGTCAATTAATAGCTTTGATCAATGAGATGTGAAATTAAGTGACTAAACAAGAGATATCGGGGGGTTTAGATGATTGTACCGATTTACAGTGTGATTTCAGAATTTCCAGAGATTTTCCGGCGAGTGCAGAATTTCCGGCAACGTCGTCTGGAACCGATTCTGGTTGAAGGATTGAAGTTAGTATATGTCTAACAATGGATTGAAAACGAAAGAGTCGAGAAATTTACCGATTTGGTGTAAGTCTCGGTTTTCCGGTGAAAGTCCGGCGAGTTCAGAATTTCTCCGGCGGGTGCTAAGACTTCGATAAATTGTGCGATTTTGAGCGAAAAGGTTACCAGAGACTTGAGTGTGAATTTATAGGGAAGAAACAGGATGAATCGAGTCCGAATTTGATCTTGATTCGTGGTCAAAAGTTTTCCAGCGGTTATGACTGGGATTGCGGGATTAGACATCGGTTATAACCGATGTCGAAGTTAATACACGCGTTCAGTCAAAGGAAAACGGTCGTGATTGGCGAAATCGTCGGTATTTCCGGCGACTGCGGATTGGGCGTGCTGATCTCAGTTTTGATTTCGAGTTTTATTTTAAGTATTAATTGTTTCAATATAATAACAAAGAAGTCAAGTGGCGGAGTGGTAAGTTGTTTGCTTAACGAACCGGCTGACCCGGGTTCGAAACCCGGCAGCGGTATTTATTTTTTTATTCACTATTTCTTTATTTTTATTAATTATGTTTTAAAATTCTAACATTGTTTATTAGTTATGTATCGTTTAAAATTTATATGAACATTAAATACGCAACGAAAATTATAACTGAAATATTCGATTAATAAACGAAGCGGGTTTTGAAAACCCGTTTTTCGACGGATGTTACAAAGAACACCATGAAGCTCGTTACAAGATGAAGAGGTAGGGGGTTCCCCTTGTAACCACCCTCCAACGTGAGAGTAAGTATACATTTAAAAAGAGTAAACGAGTGTGTGTTCATTGTGTGAGAGAGTAAGAGAGCCGATCCTTATACCTGTGGTTGAAGGTTGGTATTTATAGTAGAAGAGTGTGGAAAAGGAGATGGGTCGATGGGCCTTGGGCTAGATGTCGCCAACAAGGAATATCCGGTTGGTCCCCTCTAACACGACAGATAGTGTTTGCAGAGGTTAAGGGACGTCGGCGCACGATGATTGGTGCCACATGACCTTCTGACTGTATTTGTTGTCGAGACTGTCATCAACTATGAGTGCAAATCATGGATCAGTGAATGGCGCACGTTTATTAGCTACACGTCACTGTCTTTCTGTATTATTGTTTCCTGCACGATTGATCATTGTGGGAATTGAATGGGAAGTGCTTGTGTGCACGCTGATTGGCTGCAGGCTCCTACCATTCGTACTATTTGTACTTGCACTAGCTACCATTACCGTGTTCGCGCGGATAAGGTCCGCTCAAGAGCAATGGAGTAATTAAGTGTTGTGTTGATTAAGTTTGGGTATGATCCTCTACGCGCATGGTTTGTAAGGCCTTGCGCAAGATTTGGGACCATACCTCTTCAAGTCCTTCAGTCCAGTGTTGCTCCCATACGCAGATGGCAAGTGGGTGGAGATTTAGACTAGTTGAGTGTTGCCTTTATTTGAGTGTTGGATAGCGTGAGTCTGACTTGTCCCTTGGGTATTGCTCGGCATGCGTGTGATCCTTTTTCTTTATTATCAGTTTGTTGCAGCCGGCGCAGACCACATGATACTTCACTTCCTTGGAGGGAAAGAAACTTGTCTGATCAAGTCTCGGGTTTTACTAATCTCGCGTCTTTAGCGTAGTGATCAAGTTTCGGGTCAACATTCATCTCCCAATAAGAGCACTAAGGTTGAGGTTGAATACCACTCCATATTCAATTCTCTCAACCTATAGCTCTGATACCAACTTTTAACACCCATAATTAATAAAAACAATATTTTGATACTTTGCGGAAAATAGGCCCGATTTTTTTAAACTATTCTCAATATAACATCACTTTCATATACTCTAATCCCCAGTTGATACAAACCTACACACACGACGTGCAAGGATTTTTATAAAATTTCGGCATGACCCGTTCGTTTAACGAACAACCCTTACGAAAACCAAAACATGTGATAATAATCAATGATTCATAACCAACATAGCTCTTTAAAATGTTGAGGAACTAGCAATATGCTAGAACAAAATACACTAGGGTACAAAGACTAGACTCGCTAGGTTCAATAACCAGAACATATAATTGTTGGGCAAATCACAACCCAATCCACCTCTTATTAACCTGCTCCCAAGACTTGATCACTTCCGCCTTATATCAGCTAACTTGTTAACCACATTCAATTGGAGTAACTCGTAGGTCACTCCCATCGTTCTTTTGTCATTCAGTTCCACCTTATTAACTTGGACCTCATTTCGTTTATCCCAGCTGCCCAATGTCCCATTTGTTCTTGATGTCCATTTTCCATATTCAAATCACTAAATCCATTTACTCTTCACTTGTAATTCACCTAAGATGTACAACACCATAAGTTAGTGATAACAACGTTTGGATTTGTTAATAAACATCTTTATTTAATTAATGCAATCTATAAAGCGTGACAACAAGGCTCCTTAACTCCCAAGTGAGGGATTCAAACTTCCTTATGTTTCAGCCTGCATTACAGCTTTCCCCGCATACTTGCTAAGTACGCGACTCACAGACCTGCAGCCAAATAATGATTATCTCAATCCCCTATTAATATTAAACATCCCATACTCGATACTTACCACCCCTTGGTTTAATCCATCAACCCTGTTTCCAATAATCTTGTCCTTATTGGTTCCGATTCCTTTACTTCATATACTAGACAAACTAAATATATATAAAGATCACATACCTTATACTCAATACTCACTATTAACGATCTTTTGGTATGTCTACACTGCTTTTACTTCCAATATCTGCATCTTACTTCCATCACCTTGTTTATGATTTAATCATAATAATAAACTCGAAGGATTTATATCACCAATAATAATTACCATTATCAACCGACTTCGTTCTAACATTAACTATCCTTTATGATTCTTACCACACACCGTATAAATATTTCACAAAGGTATTTATATATTTAATAAAATACTACTTGAGTGAAGCGTCATTCACCTTTTCCCGTAGAGGTGTTGTCGTCCATGCTATCCTTTTGACCCGTTGTTTCCCATCCATGTCATACCTGCTAAACAACAAGTCAACTTGCAAATCATTAGAACACATAAACACCCTTTTTAATACCTAAACATTATTCAATTCTTTATATGTGTTCTTGACGATTTTCACCATTAGTCTATTAATTAGGTCAACTTTACCCATTTGACTCGTTTTAACTCATTAGTGCAAGTGCTTGCATTGCTCTTTATGCAAGTATTTTAAACACTTCTAATATACTAAGTTAGATACACATAAACAACTAGAACTAATCATTTATGTTTAGTTCCAAAGTACTCAAACATCCTTCTTTATTTAGTTCTACAAAAACTTTATTTTAGTGCACTACTATTCTGCACAACTGTTGTATTCGGCCTATTGGACCCTTGTACAATTTTAATTGGTTCGACATATTCAAATATGATATGTAAAATACTCTATATCTTTTCAACCCAAAAATAATTACCCGAATTGGAATTTTTTTTATGATTTTATATGATTTTCGGAAGAAACATGACTGATTCATAAATCAACTAATAATTCAGCTTTAAACCAATCTGCTAAGCTGTTTTGTACTGCAGTTTTCGTATATCTATCCTTCTTATTTCCTCTCATTCTAAAAATATTTAGAAAATACACTCCAGGGGCTTTCCAACCATATGAAGAACACCCCAAACAGACACTCCACTGATTTTATATGATTTTTCGAAATTAAAAAGCTACGAAAATCATGTTTATGGTGCTTCTAACTTCGACCCAAACCATAAAATGCAGCCCTCTTTCATGGTTAAAACTTATGTTGAACTCCTAGAAAGGGTTAGGAACATCAAACACATAAATTATATATCAATGGATGGCAAAACATTACAAATTTGCAAACGATCATTCCAAAACCATCCAATTTCCAAAAGCCCCAATTTAAATCAAGAACCATAATCTTCATAGATCAAGTACGACCATAGCTAATCATCAAGGAGGTAATTACAACTTACTACCATCAACATAAAGTCACAAAATTCAGATTATAGTCATATCTTATCAATTAAACAAAAAACCCTAACATGCATCTTAATCAACAATAGAGTTTCTAAGTATCATCAACATGAAATAACTATGATAGAATCATCTATAACTTATGAAATAGATCATCTATTAGCAAAAATCTTAATTTTCATCATGATTACACTTTCAACTCAAGAACACATGAGAATCTAGGGTTTTTGTATAGATATTACTTACCAGCCTTCAACATAACAGAGGATGTTCATAAGTTCTTCAATTTCATTAATCAATCACCTAAAATCGATGTATTGAAGCTTCCCATCGATTTTCTTCTTGACCCATGGCTCCCATGGCACCCACACAAAATACGTATCTTTTTTTCTGGAATTCTCTACACCTCGGGTTAATAGAGAATATTTCACAATTTGGCGAGATTAGCCCATCCATTTTCAAACCTCTTTATCCTTACAATCCTTGTTAAGTTTTTATAACTCTACCATATTTTAAATACTAAATGAAGCTTAACACGGTAAACAAGGTTAAGTTATTTAAATTAAGTCATTAAATTCTGAAATAAAATTGCTCATTTTATAACTAATTAGTTCAACATACATAAAATGCTACATAAATCAAGATGTATCAATATATGAGCATCCCTAAATTTGGGATGTTACATGTGACGTCTGAAACTGTGTAAGGCATGTCGTCACAGTGTCAACGACAGTTTTCCGTCTTGTGTCAGGCGAGTTAGATCTACGCGTGTGAAGACGTTGTTTCAGCCTTTTGCCGCCTGATGGGTCGTTGCCCAAATGGGCGCCATAGGTTGTGGGCACGGTTACCTATCGCATTAAATGCGATGGGTATAAATAGGCGATCTAGTGTTTGAAGAAACCATTTTTGCCGATCACATCTCCCATTTTCTCTTAATCCTTTCAATTGTTCTTTATCGTCTCCAACATCAACCTCATACCTTCCAGCCAAGTTGAAGAAACACCTGAAAATGTCTACTTCGTCACGGCCAGAAAGTGTTGCACCAAAGATAGAAGTGCACTCCGATGGTGTGACCACTGAAATGGAACGAGGCTGCTTTTGATTAGATCGTTACTGGTCTCCAGTTATCGGACCTCTTGGGGCGTTGTATCTAGCGACCGGTCAGACTGCCGCTGACGCTCCTCTTGATTTCATCACTCTCTTCATTGGCACCCACCGATTTCGATTCTTTCTCACTTTTCGTTTCGTTTCACTTAGATCTGCAGCATCATGGCTGACGGATCATCTTTCAAGGTCCTCGATCAGGGATTCGACGTGTTGTGGTCGGACCTCGGGTCGACGGACAAGTAGTTGAGGATTCTTCCGGCGAAGCTAATGCTCAATATGATCCTAATCATGCGAGTATTCCTGTAACGCCGGCGGCTCCTCAGGTTGATGTTACGTCAATTTTACCACCTGGAGAGACTCCATTATCGTGGTTAATCAAATCTCAAGCGACTCTAAACGCTATGTATGCTCAGCTATGTGCCCAAACCGGAACTCCAGCTTTTCAAGCTCCGGTTATGCTCCTCAGGTCCGTGCTTCACTGGCACCTCGAGTTTTGAGTTATAATACTCAAAGTCATGCTCATTCCCCTTCGCGCATGCCTGAAGATGTAACATAAATGTATTCTAAAACCAGGAATGATCCTGTTCATTCTGGTAATAGAAGGCAAGAAGACAACGTTCAGCGTCGCGCATCTGTCCACTTTCGTTTGGGCCCGCGGTCTTCACAGAAACGGGACACCCAACACGATGAGCTTGATAGAACCTATGAGGAGGGGGATGGTGCAAGTATTTTCAATCGATTATCTGCGGATCATGCTAGTTACAGGCCAAAAGTACGTGTAGTATACAATCCAGAAGCTGAGCGTGATTACAATTTGGTGTATCGCCCAACCAAAGCAGTTGAGCAATCAAAGTTTACCAGAGAGATAGCACTGGCTCTGTTGGAGCGAGCGAAATTACCATCCAACGTTGGAAAGTTTAACGGTTTAACCGATCCTGATGATCACATGCGCCTCTTTACCGGTGCAGGGTTACTTGGGTGCTGGACATTGCCAATGTGGTGTCACCTATTTGTACAGACCCTTACCGGCACTGCGCGCCTTTGGTTTAATAATTTGCCAGCAGGTAAACTTTCCTCTTGGAATGACTTAAAAGAAAATTTTCTTACACACTTTAGCTAGCAACGGCGATACCTGCGCGACTCCTCAGATGTAATGAACATCTGGCAGAGGGACGATGAAAGCCTTGAAGATTTTATAACGCGTTACAATAAAGAGGTGTTGGAGATTGGAGATGTCCATGAAGACCTTATACGCGCGCAGTTCAAGTATGCGATAAGGTGCGACGAAATGATTAAAGTGTTATCCGGTACAACTGGCCTTCCAAAAAAGTAGGATAAACTCATGGCGGCAGCCAAGGTCTACGCTCAGACTGAGCGTAACTTAAGTTCTAACAGGCCACCTCTACCTCAGAACCGTCCGCAAGACCTGAGTAGAGGTAGTCGCAAGTATAAGAGAAATTGGAAAGAGTCAAGTCAGAATTCGTATTCTCCTTATTCACCAATTGATGCGCGAGCAACAATCAACAAGATAACAGCTCAAAAAGCGATTAAGCAAGAGAATAGGGAACGTCAGTGGACTCCCTTAACGAAGTCGCCGGCTGAGGTTCTCAGCACTGAGAATTATCAGTTTAAACAGCCGCAACCAATGAAAAACAAAAAAGGGCAAGACCCAAATTTGTTTTGTGACTATCATAGAGACACAGGCCACACAACAGATAACTGCATCAGTCTGCGCACGGAGATTGAAAAAGCATTAAAGAGTGGGAAGCTTACACATCTAGTCCAGAATGTGCGCAAAGAGATTAAACAGATTACGCGCGAGAACGAAGGGCCTAGCAACAAGAAAATGAAACAGCACGTTTCCACGATCCAAGGTGGATCATCGCGCAAGCGGAGCCTTCAACATTTTCAAAACAACACTTGGCGCGAACAGCAAGTCATTTTCCCTATCGTTCCAGGAGGTCCTCAAGAAGACCGGCCAGTAGTTATCACCGGTATCTTTGGGCACTACCAAACAGACTATATGTTTATAGATCTGGGTAGTTCCATGGATATCATGTATGAGCAGTGCTTCAAGCAACTAGATCCTGAGGATAAGGCACGCTTGGAACCAGTTGATTTTCCATTAACTAGGTTCTGCAATGAGGCTGTCTTTCCTCTAGGACAAATCCTTTTTCCTATTACTTTATCTGATAGGAGGTGTTCTCGAACGAGTAACGTCAACTTCATGGTGATGCCGGCAAATTCCCGTCATGATGTACTATTGGGCCGCGTGCAACGTGATTTTTGTATGATTACCTCCGCTCCACATGCTGCTTGTGGTTTTCCGACACCAAATGGTATAGCTATACTTTACGCGCGGAAAGAAATCATGTCAATTGAAGAACCAGTTATGAAAGCTGTCAAAGCAGTGCCAAGTAACGAACCAGAAAAGTGGGTACTCAACAATAAGTATCATGAGCAAACATTCTTATTAGGACCTGCAGTCAGTATTGAAATTCGCGCAAAGCTTAAACTACTTTTGTTTCGCAACAAGGACATTTTTGCCTGGACGCCGGCCGACATGGTGGGTGTCCCGCGCAACGTTGCGGAACATTGTCTGAATGTATTTCCATCAGCAGAACCAGTTGTGCAGAATAAGCGCAGCCTTGGGTCAGAAAAACAGAGGCGATGAACGAACAAGTCACCGAGTTATTGAATGCTGGTATTCTGCGCGAAGTCAAATACCAGACTTGGGTGGCAAACCCAGTCATGGTAAAGAAACATAATGGCGGATGGCGGATGTGCGTAGATTTTAAAGATCTAAACAAGGCGTGTCCGAAAGATTGTTATTCTCTTCCTGAGATCTTTCGCTGGAAATGTTTTCTAGATTGTTATAAAGGTTATCATCAAGTGTTGATGAAAAAAGAGGACGAAGTTCAAACCGCTTTTCGCACGAGAAGGGCATTTTTGTTATACCAAAATGCATTTTGGTCTCCGCAATGCGGGAGCTACTTATCAAAGATTGATGGATACAGTGTTCGGAGATGACTTCGGGAAAACTGTGGAAGTCTACATTGATGATTTGGTCATTATGAGTAATTCAGAAGACACTATGTTAGACAACATTCAACGAACTTTTGATTCTTTGCGAGAGGTAAATCTAAAGTTAAATCCAAACAAGTGCTCCTTTGGCATGGAGGAAGGCAAATTTTTGGGTTTCATCGTCACCAAAGACGGTTTCAAAGTTAATCCCGAGAAAGTTGAGGCAATACAAAAAATGTCTTCTCCTACTACCATGAAAGAGATGCAACGTCTGGCTGGAAGGTTAGTTGCGCTAAACCGCTTCCTCGCCAATCATGCTGCAAAGTCTTATCCATTTATTCGAACCTTGCGCAATTGTACGAAAAGCAAAGAGTTCGAATGGACTCCTGAAGCTGATCAAGCTTTCCAGCAGATGAAAGATTGTTTAGTTCAACTTCCCACACCTACTGCTCCTCGCGAAAAAAGAACCCATGGTCTTATATCTTGCTGCGTCTGAGGTAGCAGTAGGTGCTGTCTTGTTGGTAGAGCGCGAAGGAGTCCAGTCTCCAATTTATTATATCAGCAAGATGTTGAACGATCCAGAGACAAGGTATTCAATTATGGAGAAATTAGTTTTAGCATTGGTCCATGCTTCGCGCAGGCTGTGAAGATACTTTTCAGGACATGTTATTACAGTCTTAATAATTTTCACATTGTCCAAGTCCTGGCCAAACCAGATGTTTCTGACAACTTGCGAAATGGGCAATAGATTATAACATCTGTTATAAACCTAGAACAGTATCAAAGGCCAAGTTTTGGCAGATTTCATCGCTGAAATTCCCGCCAATAAACTTGAAGAATGCCAAGCAATCCAAAACCCAGTCCCAGTCATCGATAATAGAGCCTGGACATTGTTTATAGATGGCGCATCAAACAGTGATGGGCTGGGGCAGGTCTTCGATTAATGAGTCCAGAGGAAGCAGAATTCACATATGCAATTCGGTTGGATTTTAAAAGCACCAACAACGAGGCCGAATATGAAGCTTTCCTAGCAGGCTTACGCCTCGCTATCAAATTGGGTGAAACAAATTTAGAAGCCCATGATGATTCATTACTAGTTGCTGAGCAAGTAGTTGGAACGTATGATGCAAAAGGAGATATCATGGCTTTATACTTGGCGCAAGCCAAGGCTCTTATAGCACAGCTCCAACAATTTAAAATCACACACGTCAAGCGAAGTGAAAACAAACATGCTGACGCTCTAAGCAAACTCGCTGCAACTAGTTTCAAGCATTTGGCAAAAGAAGTTCGCATCGAGGTTTTAAGTAATCCATCAGTCCCTCTCAGACAAGTGACAATGGTCGAAGTAGGAGATCCATCATGGATGTCTCCAATAATGATGTATTTGTTACATGGTTCTTTACAAGTGACACGTAAGTTACGATGCAAAGCCCTCAACTACAAAATGATTGACGGTATTCTGTATCGACGCTCTTACATGGGCCCTTCGCTCCGTTGTGTTAACAAACATGATGCGCAATACCTAATCAGGGAGGTTCATGAGGAGCTATGTGGCATATATTCTGGGCCGCGCATGGTCGTAGCCAAAGTGAAAAGCGCAGGGTATTATTGGCCCGGAATGTACGTTGACGCGGTAGAGATCTTGCGCAAATGCATGTCCTGCCAAAGGCATGCCCCTAAAACGTTGTGCCCAAAGAACCCTTTGGTACCCGTCACAACAGCTTTGCCATTTCAACAATGGGCCATCGACTTAGTGGGACCATTTTCGGATGCGCCCGGCGCTGTAAAGTTTATCATTGTTGCGGTCGATTACTTCACCAAATGGGTTGAAGCCAAACCTTTAGCTTCTACTACAGCGACGGTAATTCGCAAATTCATCTGGGAATACATTATTTGCCGTTTTGGTCTGCCCATGCGCATTATTACAGACAACGGTTCAAATTTAACGGCTGAAGAATTGCAAACATGAATGACCGAAATGGGAATCCAGCATGTTTTCGCTTCCGTTGCGCACCCACAAGCAAATGGTCAAGTTGAAAGCATAAACAAACAGTTGGTCGACGGTATCAAGGCCCGCCTTGGCAAAGCACGGCGGGGGTGGGTTGATGAATTGCCTAGCATCTTGTGGGCACACCGAACTATGCCCAAGACTAGTACTGGAGAAACTCCTTTTAGCCTTGTGTACGGCATGTAAGCTGTGATTCCTGCTGAAATTGGGTTACCATCTCCAAGAATGCTAGCTTTGGAAAAACAGGATAACGAAGAACAAAGGCGCATCGACCTAGACTTATTGGAAGAACGACGAGAAAATGCAGCGATTCACGAAGCTAAATACAAGTCCCAGCTTGAAAGAGACCAAGTAGAGAGGCGCAGCTACATAATAAGCATTTTTGCATCAGTACATATCTATTGAAAGATATTTCTAGGAAGTTAAAAAGTTACATACCATTTCCATCTTCGGTATACACCGGTTTTTCCCGGCGTTCTTTCTTCCAAAAATTACTCATCCCGGCGGCGATGAGGGCCCTCTCTGGCAAAACGATATTGGGCACATCTTTAATATCTTGATACCACACCTCGTTGGCAGGTATAGGAATGGTCTCCAGCTCGATCTCATCACCGGCTCGGAATGTCATCTTCATCGGGATCATCGCCGCCTTGATAAAGAAGAACTTCTGCTTCCAGTCGTGGTTGGACTTCGGCGGCACCAACAGCAATCGTTTGGCTTGCACACGCTGTTGGAATGAATAAAAACCCAACGAGCAGTGCAGCTGGTAGAAAACTCTAAACTTCTCGACCGACGGCACGATCTGCATCGACCGGCAAACGAACTCAAAATGCCGGAGCCTCACCATTCCCATCAGGCTCAACTAAGAAATGTGAATCTTATAAAAACCAAGAATTTCCAGCAAGAAATAGGTCACCGGAAGCCGGAAGTTCCCTTCGGCAAAATAATCGTAAAATAATGTAATGTAGTCGGCCGGCGCATCAGCCGCTGTGGCACTCGCCACCGGAAAAAAATGCTTTCCAGGACGGAGCAAAGAGAAAGTTGGTGGCAAGATTATCGAAATCTTTCTTCGACCACCTTAGCGGTGGCAAACTTGACGACGCCATCTCAGCAGAACTCGCACCGGTGGCCATAACTCGAACTTTGAAGAAAACTTAGAAAACTTTGAAGGTCGCCGGAATTTTTGAGCACAAATTTCTCTCAAGTTGTAATTTGGTGAGGAAGCAAATGGATCGTCAATCCCTTTATATACTAACCACAATCAATGCACGATTTGACTGCAGCGACTTTTGCGACCGTCACGTATCCCCAGTAACCGCCCCACGCGTGCGAGGGTCGCCGAAAAGCATTAAATACGGTAAGACATGTACTGTTGACAGCCTGTCAACAGTACCACCACGTCTCAAGAACGTGTGTCGTCACCAACTACACCATCCAGATAAGTGACTCGTGTCTAACTATATTTGAAATTCAAATACTTGTTCAAGATTCACTTACGACACGTCACCAAGATGCATAAAGCAACAAAAAGCTAGTCCTTACCTAGCGCAGCACATTTATCTTAAGTCCAGTGCTCCACCTAATTTCTATTCTTACATAGGAGCAACACTGGACTGGGGGAATTGAAGGGATATGGTCCCAAAAACCTTGCGCCAATCAAGGAAACCATACTCATTAATAACTTCTAAGAAAACTGCGCGCAGACTTCATTGCCAAAATAAGATTTATTAGAACTCTGCGCAAAATATCCAAGAGAGGAAAGCGTCATTTAACTACCTTGCGCGGGCTTGCGCAAGGTTCAAAGTTAACCCTGAACACTCTCTTTGGATAAATGCTTCATTTAACTACCTTGCGCGGGCTCGCGCATGGTTCAAAGTTAACCATGAACACTCTCTTTGGATAAATGCTTCATTTAACTACCTTGCGCGGGCTCGCGCAAGGTTCAAAGTTAACCTTGAACATTCTCGTTGGATAATGCTTCATGCATAAACCTTGCGCAAATATTTATATCAAAGCAAGCATCCACCAAACGTTGCGCTAAGCAGCAAGGAGAAGAAGGAAGATCAGTTAACTAACTTGCGCTTCTCACAAACAGTAAATCCTGAGAAACTTTCCCTTAGCAAAATCCTTGACTTGGTGCAGAAGCAAAGGTAATCTTTTCTGTTGTAACAGAATGTACACGTGGCGAACAATAGATGGGTAACAGTTGTGAAACCTTCTAGAAGCCATTAACACCTAATCGTGTAAGCATCTTTTCGGTTATAACCAATTGCCACATGGCAGCATCTGGATGGCTGAGGAGGATCACGGTGATGGCATGCTCACATTTATAAGATATAGTGATCTCATGATGACACATGGCACCTCCCTAACCGCTGATGAGATCATGATCCGTGTGCACTAACGTATTGCCAACAAACGTTAATGGAATAACAATACATTCCATTAAAGTTAACAATCTCTCTTTTTGGTGCCAAACACCGGCTATAAATAAGTAACTTGGAGTTCAAGGAAAGGTATTCACTCTCAACTACTCTCTCTCTCTTACAATACTTACTTCCGACTACCTGTACTTATTCTCACGCCAGAGGGTGGTCACGGAGAGAAGCCCCCTTCTCCCAGTGGCGTGCTAACGTTGTTCTGTTTTGCAGGATCAGACGGAATATTGTTATATTCATCATCCATCGTGAAACCAAACGGAGGGTTAACCCTTTTATGCAGAGCCCATTCCATAGATCTACTTAGATTCCGGTCTAGTTGATCTAGGGTCTCTTCAGTAACTTTCGCCTACCAGTTACCCTTTTCTTTGTGGATATTCTGTCGTACTACCTCTTTCACATCTCCCAAGTAAGCCCTATGGGTATGGTGCACATAAAGCACTTCGAGTTTTGCTGTCGATCATAAGGTGTGGAGCCGACTGTGGATAGGTTTTGGGTTTTTTTACCACCTTCATTGCAACTTGAGTTTTTATCCTTCGTGCAGCATTCTGGTGCGAAGAAGATATTGTCGGTGCCCCAAAAAGTTTTGATGACTGGAAGGGGAAATTATTCTATATCAAGGTTGTGGTGATACCTGTAACCATGACTCTTAAGGGCGCATAAGAGATTGACCTAGAGAGGTTGTCGGTTCCAACAAGTGAAGGCTGGTACAGGGACCTGCGCTCGAAACCTAGTAAATTATTGAGCGAGAGGACAGTTGTTGCAGTGAGAATGAGCACCCGGTGGGATTCGGACAGTAAACATGTGCCGGTTTACCTTGAGAATAAAATTGGTAAGTATGCGTCTTCTCTTGGTTTATATATTTTTGCATTTGATATATTGATTTGTCCTTCATGCGCAGAGAAACCACTCTTTAATGTTATTCATGATCATCTGCAAGGACGGATGGGTCCAAGTGAGAGGACTTGGATGGACCAGGTTGCAGGTAACTTTATGTTACTGGGTGCGGAGGCTTTAATGGCATCCTTACCCTTAGAAAAAGGTGACTGGACCCCTAAAGTCTAGACCTTGTAGGCTTGTGGCTCATGTTGGGGAGGATGCTATGATTCTTTCCAATGAGGGGTCGGTGGCTTTTTCTAGGCATGGGCTAACTCCTCTCCATCACGTTTTAAGTGCATGTGATCTGCGCAATCTCGGCATTGGTCCTGATAATGGTAGAATCGAGAAACTTTCAAGGAATAAGTCTGTGATTGTTTTTGGTCCGTCCAAGAAGAAAATTGAACAAGTTGTTGTTGCTCCAGGTGCTGATTCAAGGAAAGGTATGCCCTGTGCTAGATAAGTTTCTTCAGATGACTATATTATTGTGCCTGACACGCTTATTAGGCTCGATGTTGTAGGTGGGAGGAAGAATAAGAAAACCGAATCTAGCGCGGGTACTGGGAGCACTTCGACTAAGACTCTCACTAGTGCAGGCCCTACCTCTGCTCCTATTGATTTAGAGCAAAATCCCAAGCAAGAGTTGAGGAGTGGTGCAAGCAAACTCCGAGTTCTCTGTTTGCTATGATCCCGATAGCAGGAGTTGGACCAATTGATGTTGATCCAGTTTGCATGGGTAAGGAGTCTCCCTGGTGAACTCCTAAGTATCTTGATGTACCGAAGTTCAGGATCCTTGCTTGCAAGGCTGTTGTGAGCTCCATTGATTCCATTGAGTTCTTCAATTACTTGAGCTCCTTGAATAGCAAGTGATTGGTCTCTTTTGCTGCCTCATTTAATCCTTCAGCGTAGCAAACAACGACAGGATGTCATCATTGGAAGCCAACATAGGTCCTGTAGCAAATTTCCCGGATCTTGAAAAAGCATTTCCTGCAGCAGTGGTAGTTTTCCTCTAGTTTCCAAGGGCAGGAGGAGGAAGAGGGTTGCTAGTTCTAGTGGTTGTAGTGGTGACAGAAGATGTGGTTAAAGTGGATTTGGGTTGAGAAGCCATTTAGAAAAATAACTTCGAAAGAAATTGATTTAACAGAAATTTCAAGATAAATTTTATGATGAAAAGAACCACTTGCCCCATTGGGGTCGTCAAATTATTTTGGTTAAAAATTGACAATAGGATTTACTTAACCAAATTAAGAAAGTGAGGTGAGGTGCTTAGTAGAATTATTTGTTTTATGTTAAGGATCCTTAATAAATGATCAGGTTCTTAAGTTATAAAAATGGTTTGTAAAGAATTCGTGAATGAATGAAAGAAAAATGCAATGAACACAACAGATTTAACATGGGGAAAAAGCCCCTGGATCTTCTTCTTGAAGATGATCTCCGGCACAAAAACCCCCCGGGAGCTGGAAACTACATAGCTCCACTAATATTAAACTTGTAAAAAAGTACAAAAGTGAGGCTTGATCGATCAACCTAGGTGTTGCATCGATTATGTGAGCGTTTGCGAGTGAAAGTATGGTGTAAGCAGTGTGCAAAAGGTGTCCCTAAACTGATCGGATCAAGTCTATTTATAGTGCAAATTGTAAATTGAATCCTAACTAAATTCCCGAGAATTATGGGATCCTGAGAGGAACAGGCCAGTGACCGTTGGCAACTCTCGGCTCTATTTCCATACGTTCTTGAGCTACTTCTATGATAATTCAGGTGCAAGCCATCTTCTAGCCATTAACATAAGAATATTCCTGTAAACTATCCCTTATAAACAAGAACAATTGATTAGTAACACTAACTTTTAGGATCCTTGAGTCTTATCAGGATCATGGTGCATGTTAACCAGGCAAGGATCCTACCACATATTTACAACACTGAGGACCCTGACTATCAAATTCTACCCCAAACTATATCCTAAAGTCAATTTCACAAAAAAAAAAAAAACAAGTCTCAAGGATCAAAAGCCCCAAATTCATGTGATCAAGAACCCTAATTTATCAAGAAATCCAATCTGAATTTGTTTTCCCCTATCACCTAAATGGATAGTAGGGTTTTGTAGAACATGAAGAGTTAAAAAAAAAGGAATCAAGAATCACATGAACAAGTTATGATCCCTAGATTCTCCTTTCCGTATATTCGTGAGATTGGAGTGATGTTAACAGGTTTTGGGATTGGGGAATTCTAAGAAAAGATCAGTGGTTTCATTTGATACTAAAATCCTAAGCCATGGTTGACGAATTAAACAAAAGTCATTTGGGTTTCTTGAAGGTCTTTAATGGTGGTTAAAGATGATGAATTCTTGAATTGATTAGGTTATTTAGGAGTGTTTGTGAGAGATTTAATGAATGGTAATTAATTCTCCATAAAAGTCAAATTAATGGGATTAATTAAAAGGCCAACCATCGAGTGGTTTGGTGAAACGAACTGAGTCGGGTGGGTCGGGTTTGCAGAGAATCGGGTAGGGTTTGGTGGAGAAGGCATGTGGGGTGTAGGGGGTGCTAGTGGGCGGGAACAATAAAGAGAGTGGGGGGCGCGTAATGCACACATGGGGGTGGAGTTAGGGTTATTTGTAACAATGGTCCCTATACTTATATAACCACATTAACCCACTTTTATAACTTTGTTAGCGTTGTTTATTTTATATTTTTAACGGGTTCTAACGAAACTAACGGATTATCATTTACAAAATTAACATTTATTTATAGAATTATTATTTAGATAAACCCTTGAGAAGATCAGATCTTAAAACACACGATTTCATGTCAAACTATCAAAACAACACCAAATTATGAACCAAATTGCACGATCTATATTCTATACTTCGTACGAGTTGACCATGCAATTCGTATGAAGTGACCATTTATAACAATTCATATCAAACTATTAATCATTCATACGAATTGAACATATCCAGTTCGTACGAAGTGAGTTTTTGCTAATCAGTTTTCAAGATTAATTTATTTTCAAGAAATTTTTTCGATACGATGGATAACACTGAATTTTTCAACGCTTTTGCAATAAATGTTGTTAACGCGACCGCAGCTGCACAAATGAATCTGGAAAATGAGATGGAGACAATAGTTAAACCCCCGAAATTGATGAATCTAGAGGAAAATTGATGAAGCTGGAAAGAAAAGTTCATTAACTAGGTTCAGGCTAATCATTTCGAATGTTGGCTTGCGATCGAAGAAAAGTATTCACCACCAATCATAGAGAACAATTTGGAGAAAACTGTATCTTAGCTCACAGTTTTAGAGAAAGCTAAGTTTGTGAATGAGAAAAAGATGATGAGTTTGTTATAACAGTCAGTAAAGGAATATATCTTGGTACTACTGTAGCATGATGATTATGCCCAGACATGGTAGTACAGAGATGAGGAAGAACAAGAAAGCATTATTGAAATAGGAGTTTGATATTTTTAGCTTGATGAAAGGAGCGAATATGAAACAACTGATTGAAAGATATTGTCATTTAGCAGTTCAAATGAGGAGTTGGTCGATAAACTGGCAGATGTTTTGCAAGTAGGTGAATGGACCATGTATCTGGCAATTCTGAAGAACGGCATAGAATACAATGGTTATAGCTTGTCAAAGTTTATTGAGAAACTAGAGGGCCATGAGATGGAGTTGCAGAAAATGGCTAAAGCAAAAGGCGCACAAGTATTGCAAGATGTAGGTTTATATTACAAAAGCAGTACAACTGGTATTCAAAGCCGCAAAATACAAACCGCATTCAGTACGAATAACTCTGCTAGTTCATCATCTAGCCAATCAAGTTTCTAGTCATTTCCAAACTTTGAACCAAATACATCTCAAACTTCACAAAAGTAAAATAGTTTCCAAAACAACCATTCAAGCCAATCTGGTTCAAATCCAAAGGTCTTACAGTGCAATATTGCTGTAAACCTTGAAAATGCTCAAGATTTTAATGAACAAATAGCCAAACAGCACATTGCATTGCTAGCCTCAGTTCGGGAGTCATAATATGAAAGTTTGATCAAGAAGAATTCGAACTGATGGACATAAAAATGGTGCATGGCTTCTGTAGTTCGAAGAGCGCAAAGGTTTATGGAAATCACATGATGAAAGAATTTGGGCATTGTGGATGGAAAGCTAGGGTTTGACAAATCGAAGGTCACACGTTTCAAATGTAGAGAGAAAGGAAATTTTAAGAGAGAGTGTACTAACCGAGAAGTTAGTGGTAATCAGAATCCTTTCGGCAATAACTCTTACAAAAAGGCTATCTATCATCAACCATCACCTCCTCAAACAAATTCAAGATCGATTCAAATTGAAGATGGTGGTTCGAATTCAAAAGAAAAGGCCTTGGTCGTTGCTCAGGAGGATGAAGGCTTTAACTGGAATAAGTACATTACTCAAATCGAAAGTCTTGCATTACTGGCAAAGATCATCAAATATCCAGAACCTGAAACGGAAGAATATTCAGAAGCAATCTTTGATGACGAAGCTATCAAGGAAGCCGTCTTGGGGGAATATCTTCAAAGTTCAGAGGAAGAAAACTTATTACACAATGCATTTAAGAATATAATTCCACCTAATATGCTCTCTTCTTTTGCAGGATATTTCGATTCAAGCTATCTGGGATTAACAATGGTAGACTCAAAGCCAGATGTTGTAGAGGTGATAAACGTTGAAAAGGAAATGAATGTTGAAAATCTGACAGAACTCGCCAACAAAGCAATGATGGCAAATTTCAAAGAGGTAGATTCCGATGATGTGAAACAAGAGTCAGAGTGTGTGAAAGAAGTGGTGATAATTCAGGTAGTCGAGGTAGAAAACCCGTGCAAAAAATGCACCGAACCTTGCAGTGAATGTGACATAAAAGATACAAAATTTAATGAGCTTCAAAAACATTCAGACAATTTGTCAAGAGATTATGATGAAGTAAAACAATCATATGACAAATTGAGTCGGACAATTAAAAAGTACGAACAAATTAATTTGAAGATGATAAAATTGTTGTGGATAAACAAATTGCCGTTAACATTCATTTAAACAAGTTTGTCGAGCTAAAAATTGAGTTAGAGAACATGAAAATTGAAACAGAAAGGGTTAATAAGTTGTTGATTAGCCATTCAACAAGTTCATATGTCATCGATCATATTTTCCCAAATCCGAGAGGGAAGACAATGATACAAAAGGTAAGAACAAAAGTGTTGGTTACGAACGAGTTCCACCACCCATGTGGGATAGTTATGCAAGAAAGAAACCAGCAGGGGTGGAAAAGGCGCTCAACTTAAATTTGAAAACTGAAATGAAAAATGAGCTGCCTGAGAATATCGATGTAAGTTACACAAAATCTGAAGAAGAATGTGAAACTAAAGTTGTAAAAACTGTTGTTGAAAATGTTCTTGGGAGTGATTCAGATAATTCAAATTTTGAAAGTGCTGAGTCAAGTTTACAGAGTTCTGATTCAAGTTCACAATATGGAAGTGAGAAGAATTTTTACAATAACTACTTTTCATCATCAGAAAGTGATTTAAGTGATGATCCTAATGTTATGGTTTACAAAATGAATGGATCTGATAAATTACATTTTGATGAATCATTTCCATCCAGAATGTGAATGTTGACCGTACTGACAAACTTTTTAAATTTGTTGAAGTGAATTTTTCTGATCTTTGAAAGAATGTAGCGTTGTTTTATTCCAAACCAAAGAAGGTCTATAACAATTATCATCAGAAAGGTGGGGATTATCCTGAGAACATGAGAGAAGGTTTGGGTTTTGAACAAAAGAAGAACAACAGAAAATTTCAGAAACAGAATTATCAAAAGAAAATTGATTTTGTGTTTGGTACAAACACTATGAGTGAGAAAGAAAGCATTGGTAAACAGAGTTGTAGAAAAATTTGCTCAGCATCTCGCAAATTTGTGATAAGAAATTACCACGCATTTCAATAACAAAGAATGTCTTATTCGGAAGCCGGAATTTAAGATACCTAAGGAGTGGATCCTTATGCGAGCTCCTAGAGAAAATGATCTTTATGCTCTTGATATGAGCATCGTATCCACGACGTCTAGATCGGCTCAATGTTTTGTATCCAAGGCTACTGAAAAATATTCAGTCCTTTGGCATCGAAAGATGGGGCACATATAATTGAGGAAGATGAATTATCTTGTTCACAACAACCTAGTGGAGGGTGTCAATTTGAGAAGTTTTCATCTGAAATGTCGATTGTCTTAGTTGCAAAAAGGGGAAGCAGCATAAGAAATCGCACCTGAAAAAGCTACTGAATTCTATCAAGCTATCACTAGAAAGACTTCATATGGATCTTTTGGGACCAGTGAACGTTCGCAGCATATCCGGAGATCTCTATAGTCTAGATGTGACGGATGATTATTCAAGGTTCTCATGGGTGTTCTTTCAGGAAAGCAAACATGAAACGTTTCAAAATCTGATGATCCTCTTCCGAAAAATGGAAAACTTATACCATTTATCGATCAAGAGAATCCGAAGTGATAATGGTACTAAGTTTAAAAACAATAGTATGCTCGAATTCTGTAACGACAAAGGCATTCTTCACGAATTCAGCGCCCCCTATACTCCGCAACAAAATGGAGTAGCTGAAGGTAAGAATCGCACTCTCATCCAAACAGCACGCACGATGCTTGGTGATTTAAAACTTCCTGTAAGTTTCTGGAGCGAAGCAGTTGCCTCTGCTTGTTATACGTTAAACAGGGTTTTAACTGTCAAAGATCACAAGAAGACATGTTTTGAGCTGCTCAATCAAAGAAAGCCGAATCTAGAGTTCTTAGAACCGTTTGAATCCCCATGTATTGTCATAGATCCGGATGGAAAATTTGGTGCTCTATCTTTGGAGGGATTCTTCGTAGGCTATGTTAGTCCTCAACGTCGAGTATATTTGCCTAGTCTAAACCGAGTCATCTTAGCTCAGCATGTTGATTGTCAAAAGTATACAATGCCAACTCAAAAGCCTAGTGATTCTTGGATGTTTAACTATGAGATTTTATGAAATTCATTCGATCTACCAGAACAACCTGATGAAGCGGAACTTGTGTTGTTATATCAACAACGTCAAGCAGCAAATCAAGAACAAGTTCCAAGACCACTGGTGGTTAATCAATCACCTGTAGGTGTTAATGATTCTGAAGCGAGTCCGAGCAACACACAACAAGAACCCATTGTTGAGCCAGTTAACCAAAATGCAACAACGCCCACTTTTGATCAATCGGAAGAATCAGATTCTGACGAAGAGCCAACATATGATAACGATGGATCAAGCCCCGATGAAGGTTCCGAAGAAATCACAAGTTTATTGAAACAATCGGAAGGTCCTAGCAATCAGAATATAGCTTCGACAAGCAATCAAGTTGTGGATCAGAACATCACAAATTTAGAAGCTGCAATGAATGTTCCCAACGAAGTTATGCCTAGGAATCTTTCCTACCATTCTTCAAACAATATTATTGAAGAACTCAGAGCAGGAGTGAAAACGAGAAATAAATCAACAAGGATTTAAGCTGCTTTTATACTAAAATTGCTCCTATTCAAGATATTTGCTTATATCGTTGTTTTATTTCGCAGATAGAGCCTAAATCGAATAAAGAAGTGCTTGCCGTTGAAAGTTGGGTAAACGCAATGCAGGAGGAGCTGCAACAATTTCAGAAACTTGGAGTCTGGGAACTTGTCGACCTACCGGCTAATCACAAAGCTATTGATACTAAATGGGTCTTCAAGTGTAAAAGAAGCGACCGAGGGGTAATTGTACACAATAAAGCTCGACTGGTTGTCAAAGGTCTTCATCAGCAAGAAGGCTTTGATTACACAGAGGTTTATGCTCCGGTCGCACAATTGGAAGCAACCCGCATTTTCTTGCCGTTTGCGTCATTGAAAGGTTTTAAAGTGTACCAGCTTGACTTCAAATCTGCTTTCCTTTACGGAAAAGTGAAAGAGCTCGTGGATGTCGGTCAACCACCGAGGTTTGTCGATCCAGTGCATAAAGACAGGGTTTACTTACTAAATAAAGCGTTATACGGGTTGCATCAGATCCCGAGAGCCTGGTATGAGACACTCTCTGAACACCTGTTAGACAACGACTCTACCAGAGGCACTGTTGATAGCACACTCTTCACGAAGGAAGTAAAAGGACACTTGCTGATTGTACAAATTTATGTGGATGACATCATCTTTGGCTCAACAAACGACGATTTGTGCAAAGAATTAGAGTCATGACAAAGAAATTTGAAATGAGTTCAATGGGTGAAATGAAATTCTTTTGGGACTATAGGTTGATCAGTTGCCAGATGGAATGTTCATTCATCAGATGAAGTATGTCCATCATATTTTGGAGAAATTCGAAATGTCAGGAACGACACCTTTATCTACCCCATTGTCACAAAATAATGGCATTTGCATAGATGAGCACGGAGTCAAGATCGATGAAACCTTGTACAGATCGATGATTGGATCACTGATGTATCTCACAACATCGAGACCTGACATCATGTATCCAGCCTGCCTATGCACCTGTTATCAATCGAGTCCTCGAGTGTCACATCTCATGATAGTGAAGCGGATCTTCAGATACCTGAAGGGGTTGCCCAAGCACCAGCTTGTGGTACCCGCGAAATGACTACTTTGACCTCGCAAGATATTCAGATTCAGATTTTGGATGCTGCAAGCTTATTGCAAAGTCTACCACGGCAGGATGCAAGTTATTTGGAACACGCCTCGTAACGTGGCAGTGCAAGAAGCAAACCACAGTCGCTCTCTCCACGTGTGAGGCCGAATATGTTCCAGCTTCCAGCTGTTGTTTATTGTTGATACAATAGCAGATGAGAGACATTGGATTGCAGTTTCTTGACACTCTAATTTATGTAGACAATTAGGCAGCAATCGACATAACTAAAAGTCCGGTTCATCACGCTAAAACAAAGCATATTGAGATTCGACATCACTTTATCCATGACTGTCACGAGAAAAAGTTGATTAGAATTGAAAAATCCACATTGATGAACAAAAGGCAGATTTTTATACCAAACCTTTTGATAAAGCCAGATTTAAATATCTTTTGAGAATTAACGGTATGAAAAATCTTTCATCAGATGAGGAAAATGATGGTGAATACGGAGCGGATGACGAGTTTTCGTGATCCACATCGGTTTGTCACTTTTATAGTTTGTAGAATTTCTTTCTTTAAAGCCAAAAATACAAAAATATGTTTTTGATTTTAGGGGAGGAAACATTGGAGAAAATACAAAAACATTAAAAATTTCAAAATGTACAAAAACATAAAAAGGACAAAAGAGTTTCTGTGTGAAAAGAGGAAATGATAGTACATCAGTGGACTATCACAGTATACTAAAGAATTGCAGTGTTAAAAGTTTAAACAAATCTTACTGAGGATGTGTCAGTAGGCTTCAGACATTCAGTAGATTGTTTCTGAGATATAAACTTAAAAAGTATAACTTCTTAATCAGCGGATTAACATCGCTCGGTTATATGGACTTGGTACTCCTGAAATTTCATTTGAGGGATTGCCTGATTCTGAGATACTAGGTCTTTATAAGTAATTAATATCTGGGGTATTATACAAGTTCTTATGATTTTGCGTCAGCAATGGACTAGAACTTGTAGAATACTTTTGCTTAAATAAACCCTAAAAACTGCGTAACAATTGAAAGTATCGAAAGCAGTTCAAAAGATTCCTAATTGAACCAACACTTTTAAGTCGAGCCTTCATCTGTTTGTATGTACGGTGGTACTAACCTGAGCTCTCAAGGCCTCGCATTACCCAGTTACAGATAGCAGTTAGTTATATTCACCTGTAAGATGAAATCTAGGGAATCTTGATACTGGAGTATATTCTAAGGTGGGAAACACGGTTAAGTAAAGTTCCTAAAATTACCTAACGTATCTCGGAATAGTTGAGAAATGTGTAGAGGTTTAAGTGGACAGATATACTGACAATCTAGGTGAACTTGTTTAAAACTTAAAGTCTTAATCAAGGTCAACAGTACTGGTGATTTGTCTCAAAAACTGATATGATCCTCTAACACGAACTCACAAAAATATGTCTGTAAAAATGTTTATACATAGTTTATCATTAATTTTCATATAAATCCAAAATCGATTTTCAGTGTATGTTAGCATAACTTTTGGAAAATTTCAAAAAGCTTTTGTTTCTATCTTAGTTTCGACTACCGATGATAGAAAGCGGATTTTCAAAATCCAGAGTTGCTGATTACTGAGAAAACCGGAAGACAACGGGTTGGGAGCTAATCTAGTGATAAAATGTTTTGAAAAGCTTAAAAGTTCATTAATTTGAAACTTTACATTGCCAAAAACATCAGTTTGTTCATAAAGTGTTCAACCAAGGTCATTAACTTAGACTTGGTAGACAAATCGGTTAACCAGGGTCATTAACTTGGACTTGGTCAACTGAGTGGATTGTTTAAACTGAAATTGAAATAAAAAATTGAAAAAGTTTTAAAAATAAATTATCCAGTTCGTAGGAACTGAATCAGATCAGACAAAGATCACAACTCGCACGGAGTATCAATTCGTACGAATTGCTCATTTGTGTGTTGTGCGATCTGAGAGAAAGATTTGGTGTGATTTGCTATTTGTGAACGATTTCGAACGAACTATTGCCGAAATCTTGATTGTGGAGGTTGGCTAGCACACCTCTAACAATGGGCAAGGTCTTAAACCATGTTTGACCGTCAATTTTGAACAAAATGGACTAACAGGCCTAAAAACTTAGATCTAGGAGAATAGGAAGGTTAAAACTTGAAATTGAGTATGGATTCTTGTTAATCGGCGTGTTTCGTACATTATTGGACCTTAAATTGCTAAAAATCACAAAGTTGTTTTATTATGACAGTGGTTGATTGAGAAGACGACTACTTCGTACGAAGTAAAGGTGCACAACTCGTACGAAGTGTAAATGAAAGAATTGTTGTTGTTGTATAACTAGTTCGTACGAAGTGCATCTGAATAAAAGATTTTTGCAAAAATCAATTCATACGAAGTGCTTCTTACGTGTTTAAATTCAAATTCGTACGAAGCATGTGTTTTAAGTGTGTTATATTGTTAAATCAATTCGTACGAATTGAGAATATACAACTCGTACGAAGTGTAATCAAATGTTAAATTTGTAAAAAATTTCTTAAGTGCTTGATCTATCTGTGGTTTGTAGGAAAAGAAGTCGAGTTTTTCGCCGGAACAACATTTGTTGTTTACTAGATAAAGAGACATAACGCTCGTTAGCTCCATTTGCTGATATATTAGATTTATGGGACGAATCCACGTAACAAAAGCACTGACCCATATTCATACACCTTACAAGTCCCACGTAGAATTTTTCTGGAATTCGGCACGATACGTTGAAAGTGAAAAGACATTATATTTTGTTGTGAAGATAGACAACAAAGACGTGGAACTTAAAATCATGGAAGCTGATATACGAAGAGTATTGGATTTCAAAGATGACGAAAGGGATCCAACGGGTTTTCATGAATATATCGTGAAAGGATGTTTCTATCGAATGGGTTAGAGAGGATACGTTAATGCTACAACATGGAAGAAAGGAAGTTTAGGTCGTCCATACAAGTTTCTTGTTCATTCACTGGTGCATGCTCTAAGTCATGGGAAAGGTGGATTTGATGATATACTCGACTATCAGATATGCATGGTTACGACGTTAGTTCTGAATCTGTCGTGTAACTTCTCTCGAGTTATCTTTGATTACATGACGAAGAACACTGGTCCTGACAAGTTCGTTCAGTATCCAAGATTTGTTCAGATGTTGCTAGACGACAAGTTCAAGAATTTGAAGAAGGAAGATAGTGATATCCTAAAGCTTAATCATATGGATAATGAAATGTTAGAAAGGCTGAATCAATATTTGAGGCAGAGTTCTAAGCCAGTACCTAAATCTATGTTCGGAGCTATAGAAATAAAGATTATGTGGCACCTGAAGAAGGTAAATGGCGTAAGGCTACCAGTGGTGGCGAAAGAGATGAGCTAGAGTGTTTGAAAGGTTTTGTTGAAAAATGTAGCAGGTGGTACGAGAAAGCTGAAGTTGAAATGAAACGAAAAAGACCTGCAAAGAAAACTGTTGTTAAAACAATATTGGTTGACGAGCCTGAAAATCAACCTGAGCAGAATGTTGAAGATCAACCAGAGGTTAATATTGAGAATGTCGAAGAGAAGAGTGATGATGAGGTTATTTCGGCTACTTCTGAGACTGAGAAACAAACTGCTGGAGATGTTAACGATGATTCTAAAGATTCTATGGATGCAAGAATCAAACAATTTCAACAAGAAAAAGAACAAGAGGTTTTAAAGAAGAAGTTGTTGATGATGATGTTTATGTTCCGTCAGAGAATGAGTCTGAGGAAAAAAGACCTGCGAAAAGGTCTCGTAGAGTCAAAAGCAAAACGATTATTGAGAAAGAGACTATTGGATCTCCGGGTGTTAAGGCAAGAAGGAAGTATTTAAGAAAGACAGCTTCAACAACAGCGAAAATCGAGTCAACACATCCAGAACATACAACACCACCCTCATCACCACTCCAAAGAACACCAACAGAACAACAACCTCCAACTTTTCCTCTAATAGAAACGGTTATACCTCCAATTCCACCACCACCAGAACATACAACACCACCACCACAACCTAAATCAGCATCACAATCTACACCACAATCTAAAGCTGAAAGAAGATTTCACGAAGCATTTGGTGAAATTCCACTTCCAAATATGCAAGATAACGAAGGATTTACTGCTGAAGGTCTTGCTGAAATGTTCAACGAAACAAAGATTGAGGAACTTGAACATCGCATCAAAGTGCTTGAAGATAAGAATAAAGTGCTTGAAGAAGAAAATGCAGAGATGGATGGTAGAATGAAATTTTTGGAAAAGCATCGCGATTTTATGAAAGCTGTGATTGAGAGCTTAGTGACTGATAAAGGGAGATCAAGAAAAGTTGTGGATAATTTGGAAAATGAAAGAGCTCAGAGTAACAAGAAGTTTGACATGTTACAGAAAGTCTTAACTAACAATCTAGGATTTGATCTTGTTACTGAATATGACCGATTAGAGGCTCAATAAGCTAGAGAGAGAATAGTTGAACGAGAAAGGAAGGCTGAGGAAGAAGCTACTCTAGCAGGAAAGGGGAAAACTGTTCTTGAAGGTACTGTGGATCCTGTGAATGTTGAATCTGTGCCAGAAGCTGAATCTGCGCCAGAATCTAGTTCTAGAGTGGTTGAGGAGCAAGATATAGATGTTAATGTTGAAAAGTCATCCAGAGTTAACTTTGTGATGGTTGGAAAGCTTGTTGATGTTGATAATGTGACGATAGATCTATTAAAGCAACAACTTTTAGAACAGCGAAAAGGAAAGTTAGACGCTGAAACTGGAAAAGAGAATGACAAAGAGGATGATGAAGAGGATGCTGATAATGATGATGACTTGTCAGAGAAAGATGATAAGAAAGACGACGATGACAAGAAAGATGATGATGATAATCAGGGAGGAAAAAGGCTAACTGTTGAAACTGCAAAGATAAATGAGTCTTTTGATTATGATGCTCTTTTGAATGACACTTCAAATCAAACTGATGACGCACAAGGAAAGGGGGAGCAATCTGAGCAAGTACACGAAGCAGAACAATCAAGAATCCTCACAGCTATGCCAATGACAGTTGTTCCTGATTGTCAAAAACCCCGGATCTGGCATTTAGAACATGGTGTTGAAGAAGGGGAGTATGTGCATAACTACACAAAAGAAGAGATTGCAAAAACATTGGGAGTTGACGATAATTCATTCGAATTTCACTTTGAAGAAGAGTTGAACAACATCAGTGCTCTTGAACCGACCGATTATGTTTACAGGCATATTCCAAAAGCTAACTATTATGGTCGTGTAATTGTTGAAGATGCTTCAGATGACGATGGTGAATCAGTGAAGTATGCTAGAGAAGACACTAATAGTTTTCCAACGTTCGATGAATTATTTAGCAAAGTGAATGAAGATTTGTTAAGAAGAAAAATTGAAAACAGTAGCAGAGGGCAGTATTCCTAAATGTCTATCATAGGAAGACATTGTTGACTCCAAAAGGTCTTGGTTTAAAGACTTCCGAAAGAGAGAAAATTCAAAAGGCCGTTAGCGTTCTTCACACGTGATAAAGATAAATCTTTGGGTGATATTCTGAGCTAGGGATGGATTCCTGAATTGAACGTTTATGCCATCAAGAGGGAGTTTGGTGTGTAGTATTTTAGATATCTGTGCGACATACAGACTTTACCATTTTGGGATATCGATGAGCTTGTGCAGACAAAGTGTATAAACTTCCAAATGAAATACAATGATCAAAGATTGTGGAAGTTAATCAAATATGCAGCATGTCATGGATACAAGAAATGGAAATCGTTCGTACCGAAGAGAAAAATAAAAATCAACAAGGTTACAAAAGAGAAAGATATCACATTGTGATCAAACAACCTCAAGTTATGAAGAACATGCAGTTAATGAAAATAGAACAAGATTTTCATGAATTCTTTAACTGGTGGGAGGTTTATCCAGCAACAGGGGAAGCTGTGATTGTGTTAAAAGCTGATGAAAGCTAGAATGTAGCTGAAGATTTGAATCCAGAAATGATTGAAAGGCAAAGAATATGGGGTTTATGGGGAACTATACGGATACTAGACCCGATGTGGCTAGTCAATTGCTCTAAGAATGATATCAAATGCTTGTTTTAACCAAGATTTGTTATGATGAAAAAAAAAAGACACAGGCGGTGCAATACCAAGGTGTGATTAACGTTTGCTATGCACATGGTATTAGTTCCGGAAAGATGTGGAATTCAGCTTGGAGAGATCTGGAAAGAGTGGAGTTTTTGAGGAACGAGAAGAAAGAAGAACGTATTGCTGAGACCGCTAAGAGATTTGCGTTGTACAAATTCAAATTTGGGAATGCGTACAAATCAAACACCGATAGCATTAGAGGAATGTCGGAAGCCGCCAAAGCATTTCTTTGGGCGTTAAACGTTTCTACAATCAAGAGAAGATTTTGAAGACTGACCATTACTCTGACACCATCCAAGGGGGAGTTTGTTGATGCACGATGTCTATGGTCTACGTCTTAGGTCTAGTCGAGTTGTAAAGGTTTCGATAAGTGTTATATGTGAAGGTTTGTTAAAACTGTATCACTTCGTACAAAGTGATCCATTCGTACGAATTGATGTCACTTGGTGCGAAGTGGTGAGTCTATCTATAGGTCTCTTGGTTCTTTCATTTGTAACTTTTCTGGTAGACTTGACAGCGAAGCTCTGTCAGATTTCTGGCTTGTAAACATTAACCAATTGAATGAAATCAATCATTTAAAAGTATATCCTGTGTAATGTCACTAATTCATAATAATTTCACGATTATGGACTAGATATCAAATTAGGTACCTTTGCTAAGGAGGAAAACGATCCTACAAGTGGTATCAACTGTTGATGCACTTTGTGTTCGTCACTGTACGAATAGGCTAGATAGAGTGTATGTTGAATATTGTATAGATTAGATACGAACACGCTACCCAAATATGATTTGGAACGGGGTTTTAGTGTCACTTCGTATGAAGAGAAGTCACCTCGTCCGAAGTGTAGCCACTTCGTACGAAGCCAATGCCTAGTTTGTACGAAGCCAATGCCTAGTTCGTACGAGTTGTTCATGTTTCCTACAAATAGGTGTCGTGTGTTCGTCATTTGTAAGTTTTATAGCTCCCAGAGGGGAAACGCTGGCAAAATTTCTCCAAAATTTCGCCAGCCTAACAAGATGTATACTCTTTCGATATGAATGTAACATATGCTTCCGTTGATTCTGTTTCTACTCCTTTCTTAATAATATTCTACCAAAATTGTCATACTATGCCCAAACTTCCGTCTAGAACCGCCAGATCAGGAACTACAATTGGTATCAGAGCTATGGTTATCACCTACGCTCATGAATTTTGGACATTTGTGGACTTAGGAGTGGTTTTAGACGTAAAACATCAAATAAGGGGACAATACGCGGACAAAAAGTAAAATTGAACTTATAGGATTGTTAGAAAATCATTTTGGACTAGATTTGTGGTGGAATTAATCTCGAAATTCGAAGAAATAAAGATTCTGGATCGAAAAACGTAATCATGCTCGCTTGTGCGAAGTGCACTTCGTACGAGGTGAGGGGCCAACTCGTACGAGGTGGGGGTCCAATTCGTACGAGGTGAGATGAGCTAAAAAAGGCATGGAAAAATTTTGTTGATCGTATTGACGAGTCGAATGTCCAGAAAAAATTTGGTGATAGAAATTTTTTCAAGATTTTTATGACCTATACGGAATGTTTCGGGACGCCGCCTAGAGCTTCAGAGTACTGATTTGATGATACGGTCGCAAAATGTTGAAGATAACGGGGTAGTCACTGATACCGATGCTGAATGATGATTATATGGTATAGTGATTATCAATGGGCCTTAACGTAAAATCCGCATTTGATGAAAACTGACTTTCCAGATTTGAGCGGGAATTTTAATGAAAATTTTGGTACGGTCAAAATTTGCAAAAAATAGGGGGAATAAAAATTTCACGTATATATGAAGATTTCGGCATTTTTTAAATTCGCGACCATGCAAAAGTATTCGGGTGGTTCCGACTGCAAATTATCTGGGGATACTGGAGATCTAGTTTCGTAAATTCGTGGTTAAGGGAAGTTCAGAATTTTAAGATCGTAATACAAATTGACGCTTAGGGGCTCGTCCTGATCTTCGTTTTGGGGCTGGATGCACATACGACTGCTCATTTTTAACTCTGCAAGGCAACTGAACAGTTTTCGGGATTAATCAAAGAAATGAGGATGTTTTGTAGTTTCAGTTGCGCCGCGTCTGCGAAGTGAGCTATATATCTGTTATTGTGACTGAAAAAGAAGAATGTGATTTTGATCGCGGACGAATGATTCTCAGATTTGATGTGTTACCAAATGATTTGATTTCGGTGAAGATTTGCTGATTGAAAAGATTACCGATTTGCTAATCAATCTTTCAGGAGTATGCTTAACCGTGATTACAGATTTTCGTAGGTATTCATTGAATTTGAAGTTTATCGGTGTGGTAATTCAAAGTTTCTATCAATTGCCAGTTGGGTTTTGAAGATCAGAGGATCGAGCACAGGAGGAGTGCGCTAAACCGAACTTGGATGGGGTTAAAGTTGAACGGAGAAGCTGCATTGATTAGTTTCAGGTTGGTGTTTATTCAAGAAAATTTGTCAATTAAGAAAATCAGAGGAGGTCGGAAACCGTGCAAACAAAAACCTGAAGAGTAATTGCTGGAGAGAATTATCTCAGGGGGGATGGTGCTTAATGTTGATAATGCAAGCCCAGATCATCAATTAAGGGGGAATTTGTTGACGCGTGCTACGACATTGACAGATACCTTGATTGAAGTTACAGAATATTCAAACACGGCTCTGAGATTTCAAGATCAAGCTTCGACAGTGACGTCAAGGGGGAAATTGTTGATACACTTTGTGTCCGTCACTGTACGAATAGGCTAGATAGAGTGTGCGTTGAATATTGTATAGATTAGATACGAACACGCTACCCAAGTACGAACGGGAACGGGGTTTTAGTGTCACTTCGGACGAAGAGAAGTCACCTCGTACGAAGTGTGGCCACTTCGTACGAAGCCAATGCCCAGTTCGTATGAGTTGTTCATGTTTCCTATAAATAGGTGTCGTCTTTTCGTCATTTGTAAGTTTTGGAGCTCCCATAGGGGAGACGCTGGCAAAATTTCTCCAGAATTTCGCCAGCCTGACAAGATGTATACTCTGGTGGCAGATGGATAGTGGTTGTTATGGCAGGTGGAGGTGCAGTGGTGGTGGTGGTAGGTACGCTGGTGGTAGGTGTAAGTGCAGGTGTGGTGAAGATGAAGAGTAGAGAGAGAGAGAAAGTGGGGGTTAGGGTGGTGAAGTGGGGGTTGAAGATGATCATAAAGGTATTTTGGTCATTTAATAAAAATTTTAACTAAGGATATCTAACAAAGTCAACTAGTTAGACTCAAATTGTTGCAATAGTTAATAAATTGGACTCAGATGGTTACAAGTTGAGAAACCACCTTTTGATTTTGGATCAAGTGGTCCACTAAAACACATGGACTCAAAAAGTAATTTACTCTTATAAGAATAAACAAACAAAATATTACTACTCAGAGTTCGAAAAAACATTATATCTGGACATAGATAAAAGTAGACGCGTCGTAATGGTATACTCATAATATTAGAACACATTGAATATTAAAACTTATAAGAAAACAAAATGCGTTCAAAGTTAGCTATAATAATAATAATAATATAATAATAATAATAATAATAATAATAATAATAATAATAATAATAATAATAATAATAATAATAATAAAAATGAGTAAATTACTGTTTTTGTCACACCCCGACTTGCAGCGGAAGAAAAAAAATACGGGATGCCACAGACACCTCTGGTACAAGCACATTGTTTATAAAGACACTACATTTTATTACTAACAAAATGTTGATTACATACTACATGTATGTTACAACTGCGTGTTCCCCTGAACCACATAAGTCTTCTAAGCTGCATGCGTCTATATCAGGATTCGACTATAAACATGTCTTGAACATACACGGATCATACCAGTCTCAAGTTACCTGAAATGCATGTTAGTTTTAAAAAGGGTCAGCTAAACTCGCCGATGAGTTCCACTAGTTTAGTTGTTGTGTAACAATATGTGTTAACAAGTTTAATTGCACTGGCCATAGATCACAGATCACTGATGGAATTACACGAGTATGCACTCATGAAACCTTGACTGTTATAAATGTGTCGTGTCACGTTCGACACCTCAGCCCATTCACTGCGTCACGTGCAGTCCAACGCCCCAGATGTAGTTATGCCTAACAACATAACCAAGTTTAGGACGCGTGCAGTTGCCTGTTGTCAGGTTACAGTCCGGTCGTAGCAACTGGGTTTGTCAGTCCAATAGTACTATCTACTACCCACGGCTTACGTTAATCACGTGCACTAGTTGGGGATTATTTGTGTGTTAGGTAATTCACATCATAAGTTGGTGCAATTAACACAGTTGGTAACATGTGTAACATCCGTCGAAAAACGGGTTTCCAAAACCCGCTTCGTTTATTAATCGAATATCCAGTTAAAAATTTTCGATGCATATTTATTGCCCAAACTAATTTTAAACAATACATAATTAATAAACATTTTAGAATTTAAAAACTATAATTAATAAATGATAAAAATAAGTGAATAAAAAATAAAATGAGGCTGCCGGGTTTCAAACCCGGGTCGCCCATAAGCACAAGCACACACTACACCACAACGCCACATGACTCCTTTGTGAAATTACTGAAACAAATTATACTTAAATTAAAACTCGAATTCAAAACCGGACCTCAGCGCGGCAGAACTCGCAATCACCGGAAAATCCGGCAATCCGCGAGTTTAGCCATTTTCCTTTTGACTAAAACGCTATAACCGACTTCGACATCGGTTATAACCGACGTCTAACAGTCAATTGCGGTCGTAACCGCCGGAGAAACTTTGACCACGAATCAAGACCAAATTCGGACTCAATACATTATGTTCTTCCCTATAAATACCCACCCAAACCTCTGGTAACCTTTTCGCTCAAAATCGCACAATCTCTCGGAGCTTTAGCACTCGCCGGAGATATTCTTCATTCGCCGGACTTTCATCGGAAAACCGAGACTTACACCAAATCGGTAAATTTCTCGACTCTTTTGTTTGCAATCCATTATTAGACAAGTATTAACATAAATCGTTCAACCAGAATCCGTCTCAGACAACGTTGCCGGGAATTCCTGCACTCGCCGGAAAGTCACTGGAAATTCCGAAATCTTACTGTCAATCGGTACAATCATCTAAAACCCCTGATATACCTTGTTTAGTAACTTAATTGCACAACTCGTTGATCAAAACTGTTAATTGATTCACTCAGACGGAAGTCACAAATCAGAGCCGACGACTCTTGCCGGAAATCTGAGAAAAACATTCTGTTCGGTACATTTTACTCCGTAACCCTCTTTATCCATTTCATTCCAATCAATTATATGTTTGATGACCGATTTAAACAAGAACAGTCGGACATCTTTGTTCTGTGTCTTTGTAAACGAAGAAGACGAAGTCGAACATGTGTATAAGTTTAATTAAAACTGAATATTTAACCGGGTTAGACACACAGTCCAGCGGTGGACTGTGTGCAACATAACACGCACGTCACGGGTTCGTATCGCACACGTTACCGATTTCAGAAATAAAACCAATCCTTTTTAAACCTATTCAGATCACCTTTCAACATGTATATAAATATAATATAATTCAGTAATTAAACAGGTTAAGCCCACAGCCCAACTGGTTGGGCTGTGCGTACTCGAACCGAACGTCCCGAGTTCGACTCCGGGTCACTGAAGTCGGTTCAGCCATCTTAAATCATTTTTGAAATAAATTAAATAAGATAAAAGTTAATCAGTATATATATATAATTAAAACTGAGAATATTTCGGGTTAGACACGTAGCTCAGTTGGTAGAGCTGCGTGCACGTATACGAGAGGTCCCGAGTTCGAACCTCACTCAGCGCATAATTAACACAATCCGACCGGTCAACGGTCAACGGTCAGAGTCAAAAAGTCAACATTTTTTTATTTATTTTTTATTTATTTAATCAGAAAATTATTTAAAAATACTTAAAAATAATATTTTTAAAGTTAGAAAATGTCTTTAAACTCACAAAAATAAATCTAGAAATCCTATTAAGATTATGAATTAAAAGTACTAATCTTAAATAAAATCCATTTATTTACCGAATCATTTCGTTATTATTTTAGGTTAGTTTTCCTCGTCGATCAAATCCTAAAATTTGTGCACATCCAACGTCATCAAAAACGCACCCAATGTGAGTGAATCTCTACAAATTCCCCGTTTTAATCACATTTTGGGGTGTATCATGTGTCGTTTAATTCCTTATTATATTTAAACACTTGTGCATCCATCATATCCGTGATCAAATGTGTATCAATTATGTATCAATTGTTGTGTGAATTATGTTTAGATTGAAGTTATCATTTTCAGTACATGCATTTCATTAGGCCCATCAGTTCCCCGTGGGATACGGGTTGAGTATCAGGTGCCTCATTCGATCGGCTCCGTTTGATTGAGCCTTGATCTCACATACATCATCATTCATGTCATTCGATTGGCTCCGTTTGATTGAGCCTTGATCTCATATACATCATCATTCATGTCATTTACTCATCCAATGTGGTTTGTGTTTTGTTATATATAAATATGTTTGCTCACATGTGATTATTGCACAAATTTTCAATATTAAATACAACAAGAAATTAATAACAATGTTTTATCAAGGTTCACTCGCCAACTTTTGTTGACCCAAAATATTCCCCGTTTTATACATGATACAGGTGATCCAGTTGAGGCAAGAAACACATAGGAAGGCCTAGAAGAATAAATCAGTTTAAGCTTTGGATTATTTTACTTAGTTTCATTTCCTTGTAATTGTATGGATTTGATTTGAATATTTAAGTTGTAATTTGAATTTAATAAATATGAAACATTTTAGTAAACATCATGAGCTTTGGTGATAACCCACTTATGCCCCGACTCTTATTCCGCTGCGGGTCGGGATGTGACAGATTGGTATCAGAGCCATGACTATAGGGATATAGGATAGGTTATTAGACCCTTAGAGCCTATACTATAGTTGATCAAAATTTTAAATTGTTTTGCGTTACATACAAAATTCATGATGTTTATATGCTTTATGTTTATTGTTACATTCAATGTTATGCAAGCATGTTCATAAGTACATATTATTATACAATCTCATCATGAATTATATTCTCATAACATATCATATCCATGAGAGCACACACCTCACAATTCCCATGATTTTTGCAACGATTTTTGTATTTTTCAAATCACATCAAAGTGAGTTCTCATGACGGGCATGTAGTAACTGGAAGGGTACAAGTACCGGTAGTCGGAACGTCCTGTCTAGGCTTGGCATTCGTATAAATCCAAAATAAAGGACTAGTTTGCCTACCTGGGGACTAACGATGAGAGTACGAAGGACCTATTAGGCCAAAGCATGCTATACCAAACGTCGTGTGAGCTAACCCCACTTTGAGTTGTCATTGTGTCTACACCTGGACACCCTCCTACCATACATCTCGCAATCATATTTCATGGTTTTCATTCGGGTGATGCGAGTGTTAAACCGCCAACACCAATGTGAATCCTACTAAGCCAATAGTCATGGGGCGCACATGACTATACAGGCGATGGTATGGGGGACATTGGAGGCCCAAACATGAGCAAACCCAAGACATCCTATGGATGTAGTTGCATTATTGATAAATATGTTATTTTTATCCTTTTAACGACACCTGACACCTAAAAACTTCTTAAACTCACAATCTTCCTATGTATGTTCCTGTAGATGTCGGCTAGGCAACTACATGAAGGTAGAAAGTCAGGAAGATCCAATGAACGCTTGGCCACTCAAATTGCTAAACAAATGGCCGCGGTACTTCCTGACATCGTGATTCAAGTTCAACAAGCTCTCACCGCAAATCCTATCAACCCTCCCAATCAAGAAGACCAGAGCGTCGCCAAGCCTCACTCCAAAAAGTGCTCCTACAAACACTTCAAATCTTGCGATCCCCCAAAGTATGAAGGGACCGAAGGTGTTACTGCCCTCCTCCACTGGTTTGAAGAAATGGAGAACACCTTCCTCAATTGCGATTGTCCCGAGGATCGCAGGGTACGTTATGCATCAGGGAGACTGTTTGGAGTAGCCCTTACCTGGTGGAACACAGAAAAGGGTAAGCGAGGAGTCGAAGATGCCATGGCCTTATCATGGGAAGAGTTAAGGGAACTCATGACAAGGCGCTTCTGTCCAAGAAGCGAAATCAAAAAGTTGGAAGATGAATTCCACTCGTTGAAACAAAAGGAAGGAGATCACACTTCCTACAACAAAAGATTTCTCGAACTGAACCAAATGATCCTTAATCTGTTCACCCCCGTGTACCGCTTGGTTGAACACTACATTCGAGGCCTCCCCTCGAAAATTCAAGACTCGGTTCTAAGCACTTCGCCTGCAACACTTGAAGCCGCAATGGAACTGGCTACCGAGCTTACCGAGAATCGCATCCGAAACGGCAAATTCAAGGATGAGAAAAAGAAAGCCCCCATTGAGGCCCAAACTTCAAACCATTCCCTCTCCTCTTCAAAGTTTGCTGGTAAGAGGAAACGAAAGAGCAGAAATTTTCCGTCACACAAACAAACCGTCCTATCACTGCAGCACCAATTACCCAAATTGCTCCCTCAGCTGCACCATTTAAAAAGCCATACACCGGCCCATACCCAAAATGCAACCGTTGTCAATACCATCACCTCCCCGAAACTCCTTGCCAACATTGCACCAGCTGTGGCCGTGCAGGTCACACCATTCAAACTTGTCGCACACTTCAACGAATGAACCGCAATCAACCCTCAACCCAAACCCACCATCAAATAGTGGGTCAAGCCCAACAACTTTTACTTCTACACCCTGCACAACATATAGCCCAATCCTACTACCAACCCAACTACCCCATGATGCAACCCATGCGAGCATGTTACAACTGTGGAGACCCAAACCACTTCAGGAACACATGTCCACGCTTGGTGAACATCATCCATGCCCAAGCTCAAGCAAATCCGGTAAACCAAGCTAACCAAGCTCCTCCACCTGCTAGAGGAAGAGCTTTCAACATCAATGCCAACCAAGCTAGAGCTGACAACAACGTGGTTAACGGTACGTTTCTCATCAATGGTAGTTATGCATCCATGTTATTCGATACTGGCGCGGATAAGAGTTTTGTGTCCTTAGAATTTGAACCTATCCTCAACCAAACTCGTGATAACCTGATGGAATCTCTAACGGTGGAAGTTGCTGACGGAAAGCCCGTTTCATTAAATTCTATTATACGAAATTGTACCCTCACTCAAAACGATCACGATTTTCCAGTTGACCTCATTCCTATGAAGTTGGGAAGTTTCGATATTATAATCGGTATGGACTGGCTCAGCCAGCATCACGAGGAAGTAGTATGCCGCGAAAAGTTCATTCGCACACGGTCAGACCCTACGTATCTTTGGAGAAACCCCTTCGAAAGGACTCAAACTAATGTCCTGCCTTCAAGCCCGAAAATATCTCCGCAAGAACTATGTCGCATTCTTAACTCACGTCGTCAAGAATGGAAACAAGGGGAAGAAACTCGAAGATATACCAGTGGTGAAAGATTTCCCACAAGTCTTTCCCGACGACATCTCAGGACTCCCTCCTGTGAGAGAAGTCGAATTCCGCATCGATCTTGTACCTGGCGCTACACCAGTCGCAAATCTCCTTATAGGCTAGCCCCATCCGAAATGCAAGAGCTGGCCAGTCAACTGCAAGAACTGACTGACAAAGGATTCATACGTCCTAGCTCCTCGCCTTGGGGTGCGCCTGTTCTTTTTGTGAAGAAGAAAGATGGAACGTTTCGCATGTGTATCGACTACAGAGAACTCAACAAGTTAACGGTTAAGAATAGCTACCCACTACCTCGCATCGATGACCTCCTAGACCAACTTCAAGGCGCCACCTGTTTTTCAAAAATCGACCTTCGTTCTGGTTATCATCAACTCAGAGTACATGAAGAAGACGTCCCAAAGACCGCCTTCCGGACTCGTTATGGTCATTACGAATTCATGGTCATGCCATTCGGTTTAACCAACGCCCCAGCTGTCTTCATGGATCTAATGAATAGGGTATGCAAACCCTATCTCGACCGCTTTGTCATAGTCTTCATCGACGACATCCTCATCTACTCCAAGTCTAAATCCGATCATGAACGACACCTTCGACTCATCCTTACACTCTTAAAGACTGAAAAGCTCTACGCTAAGTTCTCCAAATGCGAATTCTGGTTAAGAGAAGTACAATTCCTTGGACATGTCGTCAATGACAAGGGAATACATGTCGACCCTTCAAAGATCAAGGCAGTACAGGAATGGCAAGCGCCACGTACCCCTACCGAAGTAAGATCATTTCTTGGTTTGGCTGGTTACTATCACCGCTTCATTGCCAATTTCTCCCGTATTGCTGTACCGCTCACGGCTTTGACTCATAAAGGAAAAACCTTCATATGGGGACCTAAACAAGAAGAAGCCTTCCAAACTCTAAAGCAAAAACTTTGTGATGCACCTATCCTTACACTCCCTGAAGGTTGCGGTGACTTTGTAGTATATTGCGACGCATCAGGGCAAGGGCTAGGCTGTGTATTAATGCAAAGAGGAAAAGTGATAGCCTATGCTTCTAGGAAACTCAAAGTTCATGAGAAGAATTACACCACCCATGACGTGGAACTTGGAGCCGTTGTGTTCGCTCTCAAGATATGGAGACATTACCTCTACGGTACCAAGTGTGAAATATACACTGACCACAAGAGTCTCCAACATATCTTCAATCAAAAGGAGTTGAATATGAGGCAACGAAGATGGGTCGAACTTCTTAACGACTACGACTGTGAAATTCGGTATCATCCTGGCAAGGCAAATGTGGTGGCTGATGCACTCAGTCGAAAAGGTTATGTGAACTCCATTCGTCTTCTATGTTCGCAAATCATAACCGACATCAAAGATCGAATCCGAGAAGCTCAACACATTTCTGTAACCAAAAATGGCGTACGCGATGAGCTGTCATGTGGAGCAGAACTCAAAATCGAAACCAAATCCGACGGTATTCTATACTATTTAAACCGCATATGGATTCCTGATCGTGATAACCTTCGTGATTTCCTTATGAACGAGGCGCACAAAACACGGTACTCTGTACACCCAGGAGCCGACAAGATGTATCAAGACCTACGATACACCTACTGGTGGCCAGGCATGAAAAAGGATATCGTTGTTTTTGTTTCCAAGTGCCTTACCTGTTCCAAAGTAAAAGCTGAACATCAAAGACCTTCAGGACTTCTAACCCAACCTGAAATACCTGTATGGAAGTGGGAAAACATAACCATGGACTTCATTACCGGGTTACCTCGCACCTCCAGTGGGTATGACACCATATGGGTAATCATTGATCGTCTTACAAAATCAGCTCACTTCATTCCGATTCGCGAGGACTTCAAGAACGAGAAGTTAGCTCGTATCTACATCAGCGAGATCGTAAGCCGTCATGGTGTACCTTTAAGCATCATTTCAGACCGTGATGGTCGTTTCACTTCACGAACATGGCGAGCCGTACAAACCGCCTTGGGTACACGATTAGACCTCAGTACCGCTTTTCATCCTCAAACTGATGGACAATCTGAACGCACCATCCAAACTCTTGAAGACATGCTTCGAGCATGTGTCATAGACTTCAAAGGGAATTGGGACGCTCATCTACCATTAGTTGAATTTTCGTACAACAATAGCTACCATTCAAGTATCGGCATGGCTCCTTTCGAAGCTTTATATGGTCGTAAGTGCCGATCTCCAGTATGTTGGCACGAAATTGGGGAATCACAAATCACCGGTCCAGAGTTAATTCAAGAAACAACCGACAAGGTCATTCAAATTCGAAACAATCTTCTAGCGGCTCAAAGTCGTCAAAAGAGTTATGCAGACAAACGACGAAAGCCTTGGAGTTTGACATTGGGATCAAGTACTTTTAAAAGTATCACCGTGGAAGGGAGTGATCTGTTTTGGCCAGAAGGGCAAGCTAGCACCACGCTACGTAGGACCTTTCAAGATACTCGAAAGAGTAGGTCCTGTAGCATACAAGCTTGACCTACCAGAAGAGCTCAACAGAATTCATCCCACATTCCACATATCAAACTTGAAGAAGTGCCTCGTCGATGAAAACCTCCATATTCCTCTAGAAGATATTCAGATTGATGAATCTATGCACTTCATTGAAAGACCAGTAGAGATCATGGACTTCGGAGAGAAGCGTTTAAGACAGAGTCATATTCCAATTGTCAGGGTACGTTGGGAGTCGAAACGAGGACCTGAGTTTACTTGGGAACGTGAAGACTCAATGCGCGAGAAATACCCGCATCTTTTTCCTGTTACCACTACTACTTAAATTTCGGGACGAAATTTCTAAAAGTAGGGGATACTGTAACATCCGTCGAAAAAACGGGTTTCCAAAACCCGCTTCGTTTATTAATCAAATATCCAGTTAAAAATTTTTGTTGCATATTTATTGCTCAAACTAATTTTAAATAATACATAATTAATAAACATTTTAGAATTTAGAAACTATAATTAATAAATAATAAAAATAAGTGAATAAAAAATAAAATGAGGCTGCCGGGTTTCGAACCCGGGTCGCCCATAAGCACAAGCACACACTACACCACTCCGCCACATGACTCCTTTGTGAAATTACTGAAACAAATTATACTTAAATTAAAACTCGAATTCAAAACCGGACCTCAGCGCGGCAGAACTCGCAATCACCGGAAAATCCGGCAATCCGCGAGTTTAGCCATTTTCCTTTTGACTAAAACGCTATAACCGACTTCGACATCGGTTATAACCAACGTCTAACAGTCAATTGCGGTCGTAACCGCCGGAGAAACTTTGACCACAAATCAAGACCAAATTCGGACTCAATACATTCTGTTTCTTCCCTATAAATACCCACCCAAACCTCTGGTAACATTTTCGCTCAAAATCGCACAATCTCTCGAAGCTTTAGCACTCGCCGGAGATATTCTGTATTCGCCGGACTTTCACCGGAAAACCGAGACTTACACCAAATCGGTAAATTTCTCGACTCTTTTGTTTGCAATCCATTATTAGACAAGTATTAGCATAAATCGTTGAACCAGAATCCGTCTCAGACAACGTTGCCGGGAATTCCTGCACTCTCCGGAAAGTCACTGGAAATTCCGAAATCTCACTGTCAATCGGTACAATCATCTAAAACCCCTGATATACCTTGTTTAGTAACTTAATTGCACAACTCGTTGATCAAAACTGTTAATTGATTCACTCAGACGGAAGTCACAAATCAGAGCCGATGACTCTTGCCGGAAATCTGAGAAAAACATTTTGTTCGGTACATTTTACTCCGTAACCCTCTTTATCCATTTCATTCCAATCAATTATATGTTCGATGACCGATTTAAGCAAGAACAGTCGGACATCTTTGTTCTGTGTCTTTGTAAACGAAGAAAACGAGGTCGAACATGTGTATAAGTTTAATTAAAACTGAATATTTAACCGGGTTAGACACACAGTCCAGCGGTGGACTGTGTGCAACATAACACGCACATCACGGGTTCGAATCGCACACGTTACTAAATTTCAGAAATAAAACCAATCCTTTTTAAACCTATTCAGATCACCTTTCAACATGTATATAAAAAATAATATAATTCAGTAATTAAACAGGTTAAGCCCACAGCCCAACTGGTTGGGCTGTGCGTACTCGAACCGAACGTCCGAGTTCGACTCCGGGTCACTGAAGTCGGTTCGGCCATCTTAAATCATTTTTGAAATAAATTAAATAAGATAAAAGTTAATCAGTATATATATAATTAAAACTGAGAATATTTCGGGTTAGACACGTAGCTCAGTTGGTAGAGCTGCGTGCACGTATACGAGAGGTCCCGAGTTCGAACCTCACTCAGCGCATATAATTAACACAATCCGACCGGTCAACGGTCAGAGTCAAAAAGTCAACATTTTTTTATTTATTTAATCAGAAAATTATTTAAAAATACTTAAAAATAATATTTTTAAAGTTAAAAAATGTCCTTAAACTCACAAAAATAAATCTAAAAGTCCTATTAAGATTATGAATTAAAAGTATTAATCTCAAATAAAATCCATTTATTTACCGAATCATTTCGTTATTATTTTAGGTTAGTTTTCCTCGTCGATCAAATCCTAAAATTTGTGCGCATCCAACGTCATCAAAGAACGCACCCAATGTGAGTGAATCTCTACAAATTCCCCGTTTTAATCACATTTTGGGGTGTATCATGTGTCGTTTAATTCCTTATTATATTTAAACACTTGTGCATCCATCATATCCGTGATCAAATGTGTATCAATTATGTATCAATTGTTGTGTGAATTATGTTTAGATTGAAGTTATCATTTTCAGTACATGCATTTCATTAGGCCCATCAGCTCCCCGTGGGATACGGGTTGAGTATCAGGTGCCTCATTCGATCGGCTCCGTTTGATTGAGCCTTGATCTCACATACATCATCATTCATGTCATTCGATCGGCTCCGTTTGATTGAGCCTTGATCTCATATACATCATCATTCATGTCATTTACTCATCCAATGTGGTTTGTGTTTTGTTATATATATATGTTTGCTCACATGTGATTATTGCACAAATTTTCAATATTAAATACAACAAGAAATTAATAACAATGTTTTATCAAGGTTCACTCGCCAACTTTTGTTGACCCAAAATATTCCCCGTTTTACACATGATACAGGTGATCCAGTTGAGGCAAGAAACACATAGGAAGGCCTAGAAGAATAAATCAGTTTAAGCTTTGGATTGTTTTACTTAGTTTCATTTCCTTGTATTGTATGGATTTGATTTGAATATTTAAGTTGTAATTTGAATTTAATAAATATGAAACATTTTAGTAAACATCATGAGCTTTGGTGATAACCCAATTATGCCCCAACTCTTATTCCTGTCACACCCCGACCCGCAGCGGAATAAGAGTCGGGGCATAATTGGGTTATCACCAAAGCTCATGATGTTTACTAATATGTTTCATATTTATTAAATTCAAAATTACATCCTCAATATTCCAAACAAGTTCATACAATTACAAAGAAAAGTAACTAAATAAAAAATCCAAAGTCTAAACCGATTTATTCTTCTAAGCCATCCTATATGTTTCTTGCTGCAACTGGATCACCTGTATCATGTGTAAAAATGGGGGGTTTTAGGTCAACAAAAGTTGGCGAGTGAACCTTGTTAGAAAACATTTATTATTGATTTCTTGTTATAATTAATATGGAAAAATTATGCAATAATCATATGTGAGCAAACGTAAATAAACATACAATAACAATAACAATAAAAAACCACCTTGCATGAGTATATAACATGAATGATAATGTATATGTTGGCAACGTCACGTCCCGCTCATAGGTAATGGGGAACGGACGGCCTATGATGATGTATGTGCGATCAAGGCTCAATCAAACGGAGCCGATCATATGTTGGCAACGCCTCGTTCACGCTCATAGGTAATGGGGAACGGTTCACGCTCATATGTAATGGGGAACGGCGGCCTATGATGATGTATGTACTGAAAATGATAAATTTAATCTAAACATTAACCACACAAACAGTTGATACATATTGAATACACATTTGATCATGGATATGATGGATGCACAAGTGTTTAAATGTAATAAATAATAAGACACATGATACACCCCAAAAACGTGATTAAACGGGGAATTTGTAGAGATTCACTCACATTGGGTGCGTTCGTTTGATGATGTTGAATGCGCACGAGTTTAGAAGGTTGATCGACGAGGAATAACTAACCTAAATAATAACGAAAAGGTACGGTAAATAAGTGGATTTTATTAACAATTTTAATTGGATTTTTAGATATATTTTTGTGAGTTTAAGGTCATTTTCTAACTTTAAAAATATTATTTTTAAGTATTTTTAATTGATTTTTAAATTAAATAAATAAATAAAAATATAAAAAAAAAGTTGACGTTTTGGGGTTGACCGTTGACCATTGACCGTTGACTATTGACCGGTTCGGTCTTGTGTTTGTTTGCACTGAGTGAGGTTCGAACTTGTGACCTCCCGTACGCGTGCACGCAGCTCTACCAACTGAGCTACGTGTCTAACCCGAAATATTTCTGTTTTTAATTATATTTATATACTATTTAATTTATTCAAAATTCATTTATTTTAAAAAGGATTTTAATTATATAGAACCGGTGTGCATAACAGGTCTCGAACCCGGGACCTGTTGTTTAACGTTGCACACAGTCCACCGCTGGACTATGTGTCTAACCTGGTTAAAATACTTGTTTTTATTTCACTTATATACTAACTGGAAGTTTCCGTATTTGGGTTTTATAAAAAGTCTGAATATTGTGACGAATCGGAACAAGGACAGACTCGAACCCGGTATCTCTATGATTCAAATGCACACAGTCCACCGCTGTACTGTGTGTCTAACCCGAGATATATTCTGATTTATATTAAATATATACACAGCCTAAACTTCATCTTCTTCGTTAAAACAACACAGACAACGATTTATTTCTACTGTTCTTGTTTAATTCGATTTACGGACATATAAATGATTAAAGTGAAATGGATAGAGAAGGTTTTGGGAATGAATGTACCGGAAAGATGACTTTTCTCAGAACTCCGGCAAAGTCGTCGGCTCCGTTTTATGAACTCCGTCTGAGCGGACCAATTAACAGTTTTGATTAACTAATTGTGAAATTGAATGACTAAACAAGAGCTATCAGAGAGTTTAGATGCTCATACCGATTCACAGCATGATTTCGAAATTTTCAAAAATTTTCCGGCGGTTGCAGATTATCCGGTATCGTCGCCTGGAACCGATTCTGGTTGAAGGTTTTGAGTTAGTATAAGTCTAACAATAGATAGAAGATGAAAAAAATTGAGAACTTTACCGTTTCGATGAATGTCACGGTTTTCCGGTGAAAGTCCGGCAATATCAGAAAACGATTCCGACGATCAGAAATTAGAGCAAAAGTGAAATTGGAGGTTCTGTGAGTGTTTTTGAGTTGTGAGATACTGATATTACCGGTGAAAATCAGGAAGTAAATGATTTCGGTTATTAAACCCGAAAATCATATGAATCAAGTTCAATAAAGACTGAATTGATTAAGAACGTGGGTTTATCGGTTATAATCAGTAATGGCGAAACACTCAATAGTCTGGACCGTTGAAAGCCGATGAACGGTTTCAGTTTTGGCGCAAACAGATGATTTCACAGGTAGAGTTAAGTATTATTTGTTTCCTTGTTTACACAAAGACAGCAAGTGGCGGAGTGGTTAAGTGTTTGATGTTAGTGTCTTCCGGCTGACCTGGGTTCGAAACACGGCAGCCCCTTTTCATTTTTAATTTCTTTATTTTTATTTTCTAACAATTTTAATTTCCATATTCTAAAATGTTTATTAGTTATGTATTGTTTAAAATTAAAATAAGCATTAAATGAGCAACGAAAATTTGAAACTGATTATTTGATTAATAAACGAAGCGGGTTTTGAAAACCCGTTTTTCGACGGATGTTACAATTCCGTTGCGGGTCGGGGTGTGACAACATGCAAGTCACCCCAGAAAACAGTAAAACAGTTTAAAAGTGGGGGAGTGAAAACTCACTCACAAGTTAGTGTAATTAACACAGTTTGTAACATGCAAGTCCCCAGAAAACAGTAAAACAATTCAAAAGTGGGGAAGTGAAAACTCACAGGATAGTAGCATCACAGGTAGCAATTGGAGTATATGTAAGCTGGTTCGGCTTTAATAGCAATCATGCAAGTAATTACTAATATCAGTCGCTAGGTCGGTAATGCTTATAACTCGGGTCCAAGTGGGTATTTTCAGTCCATGTTGTAGATATAGTATCATGGTGTGGTGATGGATGTTAGAGCAGGATTCACGTTTGGCTCCCGGGTACCGGTTCGCGTGCCAGCCAAATTCGGCTGTTTTATGTGCTCGGATAACGGCACTAAGATTTAGACAGTGCCAATACATTTTTATTTAGAAAATATTAAGTATTCATTAAGGAAATCCGGATGTTTGGAGGCTCTAGGTCCCCCGAATTTGAGTTTCCGTTTTCGTCGTCGGGGATCTTCCCGAACGGTGGTGGAGTGTCCCGCTTACCCTGGAACCTCCCAAAATACTCCGAATGTTCCAATTATAGTTAAAATAGGTTTTGGTCCGTTCCCAGTTTCGGCAGGTTCGTTGTCCGGTAAACTGCCGAATTTAGTTGAAATAAGCGTTTTAAAAGTCGAAAAATTCCATTTAATCTACATAGTTCATAAAATCATGGAAATTTTTGTAGAACTCAGTAAAAATATATAAATTCCAATAAAATTATTTTGGAGCTATTTTAACTTCTCAAATAAATCATTTGTAAAACGGTATTTACCCGAGTAATTCACTTTGCTTATCATACGATGTCCAAACATTCCCAAAATATTCCAATAACTTCCTTACATGTCCAGAAACTCCCTGTAAAAATTTGGGATTTTTCCGATTTCGTTTCAGTGCGTTTCCGGCTACCGAAAACTCATAAAAACACGGATTTTAATCCGTATCCAAACCCAACCAATAGACTCCAAAACTTCCCAGAAACATTCCCATATGTTCCTTAGTTTTCATGTAAATTTTGGTGATTTATTGACTTTATTTGGTATTTTTTTCGAATTTCGGTTGGTGAAACAGTCAAAAATTCACCAAAAATCATAGAAAATTACAAAATTCTAAACTTTTACGTGGACCTTCCTGTCAATACCGTACATCACCACACCAAATTTCAGCCCAATCTAATATCCACGGACTAAGTTATGGTCCAAACAATATTCTGCCTATTCTAGATTCGAGTTTCGGGTGATATACCTAGCGATTCCTTCGATTCGAAGTGTTTTTCTTGAGTCCAGAAGTGGTTTTGAGCCATATACAGTACCTATATACCAAGAAAAATCCAACCATGCCATAACCCATGTCAATCAAGCCTTATTTCATAGTTTTTCGGTTAATAACTTTGTTAATCAATTTTGGTCGATTAGGGGTGAAGTTTTGTGATCTTGGCTACCATATAAATCAGGAAATCCCTGGTGTGTTTTTATTCAGCCAAGAACCATGCTTAAACCATCTAAAATCATGGATTAAAAAGAGTTTTCTTGGTCTAGATCATGTTTAATCAAGAAAACATCATCAAAACCACTTAAAACTTGTAAAAATAACTTGAATTAGTGGAGTTCTATTCATAATCAGCTGAACTTGAGAGGTTCTTGCAGAATTTTTGATGTTGAAATGAAAGAAAATAATGAAAATTAAAAGAAAAATGTTTATATAATAATGGGGGGCGACATAGGTGGGGTGCCCCTACCCCACCCGCGCTTTGTCGTGCTTCGTCTTTTCGTGTTAAAAGATAATGTTTATCTTCGGCGTTGCGTTTAGGTTCGTTTTCGGGCCCCGTACGCGTCTCCGATTTGCGAAATGGGCTCTGTTGTTCGTGTTTTTAGTGTCAAAAGACTCGGTTTTAAAAATCGAGCATAACCGTCTCGAAACCCGAGCACGGTTACGTTTTAATCATAAAAGCCTCGTTTGATGTTAGTTTAAGTGTTTTTAGGCTTGATTGACCATTCCTTGCATGTTTGGTTTGTCTTTTATTGCTCCTAACGCAAAGGCGTTTCCCTGACCGGGACTGCCTCGTTTTGCGTGCCCGAGCACCGATTTGTTTCAAATCTTATGTCAAGAGTCTATGGCACATAACTAAGATGTTTCGTGAACTCAGAATTTTAAATAGCCCTACAGTTAGCCTAATAATCATCGTCAAATGTTTAATGCGCTGTTAAACGTCGAGTTCCCGTTTAACACGTTGTTAAAGGCTAAGGACACCAACCTTGCATCGTTGGCCCATAATAGTGTCATGTTAAACAATATGTATTCCCAGAGTCGTCAATCCATTCACGACTTTGTCTTGCCATGTAGGTGACGCATAGCGCCAATGTAATGTTTTTGGTAATCACTTGGCATATACTCATATTATAGTCGGTGTAACATTTTCCAGAATTCGTATCATCACACATAATCACAACAATATCACGATATACATATCACGTCCGGTCACCTCAGACTTGTACCAATCAAAGTTTACCGGGATTTTTCACAATTGTCACAGTTTCGGCCTCTGTGGTTTAGCCATTTTAACCCTTTCAGCCCAAAAAGAGTCTTTTGACATATCAAACCTTAAGGTTGCAATTTATAACAATTTTGGCCCCTTACACTAACTTTGTTACCTTTTGCAGTTAAATGTAAGGGTAATTAGGTCATTATATACCTTAGGGGTTGTTTTTTATAGTTACAAAGTTCATTTAATATATAATAGATTATTAATGAGAATACTCAAGTTTATTTTACTATTTTGTTATTTTCATGATTATAATTAACCAAAATACATTTTAAATATACAAATAAATATGTATTTTCTTTAACCATTTTTATAAAAAAAATCGTTTTTAAAATCTTCTGTTTTTTAACCCTCTTTTTAAAACCGTCTATCGTTTTTTTTAAATTGTTCCTTTCTAACCCATTTGTTTTTTTAAATCGTTCCTTGTAAATTCTTTTGTCTTTTAAAGTTTTTTAAACAATTCATTTTATACCGTTCTTTTTAAAATGGTTTGTTTTTTTTAAAAAATTCGATTCTTTAATTCGTTCATTTTTAAAATTTTGAAAAACGTGTATAGAAAACAAAAGAAATGGAAGATTTGAAAAAAAAAATCATTCTAATAAAAAGTTTGGAAAAGATCATTCATTTTTCAAACTTCTATTAGAATGGTTTATCTTTTATCAAATGTTCCACTTTTATGGACCGTCTGTTTGTTCAAAATTTGTTATTTTTAACCTTTCGTTGATTAAATTCGTGAGTTTTTTCTTTAAATTAACACTTGTTAACTTATTTTTTGTAAAGTTTTTTTATTTTTAATTTTCTTTTTTTTGAACGGCCAACGAATCTTCCAAATGGGCTACTGGCGAAATTCATCACATCGGGATACACTCGCCTCCGAACCGGGGAAAACCCTCACCTAGGGCCGAAGCCCGTGAACACTCGCCCGAAGGCATGACAGTGCGGTGAGGTAAAACCCGCTCAGTTCAATGATCGAACTAGCGATCTCCACCTATTCGCCTAGTCTCTCATCATCACCAAGTGCCGCGGAAAATAATGTGGAGGGCAGGAATCGAACTTGGGTCCCTTAGAACACCAAGTCACTCCCTCACCACTCCACCACCACCTTATTGGCATTTTATAAAACCACTCGTTCGTTAACATCGATCGTTTTGAAATTCCTCCGATTTTTGAAATCGTTCAATTTTTAAAGTTCTTTTTTTCTAATGGCTATAAGCAAATTGAAAACAAGTTTCAAACGATTTTAAAAATGGTTCTAAAAGGAACGGTTTAAAAAGAAACACTTTTAAAAATGAACGACATAAAAAAACGAATTGTTTAAAAAAGTTAAAAAAACCGACTTTAAAAGGAACGATATTAAAAAAACAAAAGGTTTAAAAAGGAACAATTTTAAAAACGATAGACAATAAAAAAAGGTTAAACGACAAATGATTTTTAAGACGATGTTTGTAAAAAAACAAAGGTTAATGAAAATAAATATTTATTTTATATATTTAAAATGTATTTTGTTAAATAACAATCGTGAAAATAACTAAATAATAAAAAAAAACTTGAGTAATTGCATTAATAATCTTTTAAATATTAAATAAACTTTGTAATTATCAAAATAGTCCCTAAGGTATATAATAACCTAATTACCCTTACACTTAACTGTAAAAAAGTAATAAAGGTAGTTTTAGGGGTCAAAACCGTTATAAAACACAACCTTAGGGATTGATACGTCAAAAGATTTATTTTTGAGTTGAAATTTTTAAACTGGCTAAAACATATGGGTTAAAACAGTAATTTACTCTAAAAAAAACCATTGAAACGACTAGAAAAGTATTAAAAGTTGTGTTTACTTCCAATTCATTTTAACCAGATCGTTTTTTTACGGTGGATTACTAAGAGCTTTTCTCCGATGGCATAGACACTTTAGGCGGCATCTACCAACGGTAATGATGGCCACCCTCGATAATTTTCTTGAAATCTAATTTTTGTAGAATAATAAAATAAAATTTATTTTTAATGTCTAGAAAGTTAAATACAATTTATATATTCTGAAGGTTATTAAACTGTATTTATTCTGAAAGTTATTAAACTGGTTTGTTTTCTAAATTCAAATAAACTTAAAAATAATATAAAAAGTAAACCGTAAAAGAAGGGAAGGGGGTCTGAAGTTGATGTCTAGTCTCAAGGTTGTGTATGTAGGGTTTTTATCACTCGATTATCACTTGAACCATTTGTTCTTGAGTTTCCGTAAAATCTCTCGAACACATCAAACTCTTTGTGCATCTTTTCCAGATATGCTTCGAGGGTGGCGAACGACAAACGTTAAACAAGTAACTAGTATATTATTAACAACATAATATCTAAATGTGTTCTATAAAAAAATATGAACCTATGAATGCTCCTTAAATAAGTGGGCCAGACTAGGGCCGGCTACCCTAACTAAGGTTGGCCGCCCAAAAGCCTACGCACACAACACCTCATTCTCCATAAAACTGACCAATTACCGATCTATAAACGGTATCTAGATTCAGATATTGACTTTATTCAGGTTCTAGTTATTCGAGTTCAAGTTATATAGATTCGGGTCACTTGTAATGGGGTTCGGGTTTTGGGTAAAAATCTCACCCCTAGAGGTTTAACCCCCTATAACCAGTCATAAAGAAATGTAAAAGGTTTTCATGTATCTTTTTATATGTCTTATATATATATATATATATATATATTATATTATACCATTATACAATTAGCAACTTATGTTATGTTTCATTTATTTAAAAGTCGCACCCTTTAATTAATTTTGAGTAAATTACAAGTTTCGTCCTTTATGTTTGTCCTAAATTTCAGACGTTGCCCTTTATCATTAAAATTGACTAGTTTTGGACTTAATGTTTGCAAATGTTGCACGTTATGTCCTTTAAAATAAACCCAGTTATAATTTTCAGTTAAGTACATGAAGGTAGAACGGTGATTTCACCAACCCACTTGTGTTTTCCCCTTTTAATACCCTGATAAAACCCCCAATTCTCTCTCTTCTACCACCTACCACCACCACTACCATCAACTCACCACACCACCTGCCAACCACCCACTTCCACCACCGCCAACAACCACCACCCGCCAACCAACCACTTCCACCACTGCCAACAACCACCACTGCCTCCATCTCTCTCCCTCTCATCAATTCGGTGTTTTCCACCACCGCCAATTAAAGGTTTGACATCAAAATGTTTTTTTTTTGAATTAAAAGTCCAGTACTAACAACAAATTCAATAACAAATTCAACCACCACCTGCAATAGTTTATATTTGAACCAATTTCGATTTAATATCACAATCTACAACAAACAATATGAACAATAATCATACTAGATTCATCTTTGTATCTTCTTTAAATCTTCATCTTGCCATTCAAGTTCTGCAAGAAGAGAGAGAAAGTAAGTTAAAGAGAGAAAAAGAGTAAGAGAGAGAAAACTGATTGACGAAGCTGGAAGTAACCGGAACGCTGGAGAGGTGAGGCGGCCACGCCGAAAGTAACCGCCAGAGAGGTGAGGCGGCCAAATGCCGGAGAGTTTGGTTGTCCCCGTGAAATGACGCAAGTGGAGGGGATGGTGGCTGGTGGGGCGGGTGGTGGCTATGAGGGAAAAAATGGTGGAGGGTTGTTGACTTGTGAGGGCGGTGGTAACTGTGAGGGCGGTCGGGACTGTAGGGGGCGGTGGTGGATACGAGGGAAATGGTGGTGGTTGGCTAAAGTCTAGAGAGAGAGAGAGAGAGGGGTGAAAGAGGGGTAGAGAGAGAAAGAGAAGTGAGAGAAGATGTTGTGTGTGTGTGATAGTGTGTATATATATAATATTAGTTTTTAAATTTTTTTTGTTTCTTATTAAAAAATTGCAAATACGTGTGTAAAAAGACCAAATTATCCTTGGGTGACCAGATTTAACAGAAAAATTAAACTAGGTTTGCCCTAAAGGATATAACGTATAACATTTGCAAGCATTAAGTCCAAAACTAGCCAATTTTAAAGATAAATGGCAGCGCCTGAAATTTAGGACAAACATAAAGGACAAAACTTGTAATTTACTCATTAATTTTACTCACACCCTTTCATTTTACCTATAAAATTTTGTTGATTATTTTAGTATTGTATTACCATTGCGTAACGGAACATCGCCTCCACAAATCATCCAGTTTAAATTATAACCAACTGAATTAATTTTCATTATACAAAAAGCAATTTCAAACAATCCAATTAACCGCCACAAAGAATCCAATGAATGCGATACAAATTAAGTAACAAACAACATCGGTGATAGCCAATGATCTCTAGATCAAGTGGTGGAAGACTTGCATCTCTCTTGAGATATGCATGTTCTACTCTCACTTGGTGCAAAGTGAGGCACTGCTGGGCAATGATAGGAGACTTAGGGAAATCTGGATTCGATCCTTGAGCCAAACGGGTTTACCGGTAATTTCACCAACGTGTCTATAGACGGGTGGATTACCGGGTTTTCCCCGGGATTGGTGGTGGACTCGGCTTACTCTCGGAGTACTCCGTTTGATTCAACAGGTACCCAAGAATGCTCGGGATTGATTCTGTTAGTCGTTAAAAAAACATCGGTGATGCCGCATCACAATCTACCATTCTACCCAATTAAATAAGATATGTTCCCACAAATCAAATTAATTAGTCTAAAATATGCTTCGCATCTGATACCCTTTCTAATCCCTAAATCATCATTCGTAAATCAAGAACAAAATTTAGGATTGCCCTCTAAGGTAATGTTCCATATTATTTTCAATCGATTCAATTTGTTTTTTTTTTCTCTGATTTTTGTATATACTCCTTGAATCGCGATTATCACTCAATCTGTTTTGTTTTGTATTATATATAGAGTGTCAGGTTCATTGGGAAACACTAAAAAAGTGGGGAACCGACTCAAACGAATTCTGATTGGACTCATTCCAGCGGCGTTGGAACCGGCTAGTCGAACCCTAACTAGTATCTCTTAACCCTAAACCCTAAATCCTAACCCCTAAACCCTAAATATATTAGGGTTTGGATTTAAGGTCTTATATTAGGGTTTAGCCTTAGGGTTTAGCTTTAGGGTTTAGTTTTAGGGTTAATCATTAGTATTTAGGGTTTAGCTTTAGGGTTTAGGGTTGTAGGGTTTAGCTTTAGGATTTAGGGTTGTAGGGTTTAGCTTTAGGATTTAGCTTTTAGTGTTTATAGCTTAGATTTTACGATTTAGCTTAGTTTTTAGCCTTATTTTTTAGCTTTAGGGTTTATGGGTTAGGATTTAGGGTTTGGGGTTAAGAGATCCTAGTTAGGGTTCGACGAGCCGGTTCCAACGTCGCTGGAATGAGTCCAATTGGAGTTCGTTTGGGTCGGTTTCCTACTGTTCCCCACTTTTTTAGTGTTCCCCAATGAATATATATATATATATATATATATATATATATATTATATATAATGCAGAGGATCCTGTAAAAAAGGCCCAAAGTGTGATAATGGTAAGAAAAGAATCTAAACCATTAGATCTTTAATCTAATGGTTGAGATCTTGATGGCAATCTTATAAATAGTATAACAATTAAAATAACTAATTTTCTAGATTAAGGGTATAAAGTAAAATTAACATTTTTAATTTTAGAAAGTCACATGCAATCCACATGCAAGTTCCCCTTTTATTTTTTAGACGCCAATAACTTTTTACACGTAACTCGTTTTTTTTTTTAAATTACACCATAATAGCGAGTGTTTTTTAATCTTTAATATGAGTACTATATTACTATACTTATATACAGAAAAAAATTTACGTTCAATCGAATATTTCAGTTAATGGTTTTTTGTTTCAGTTCATGGTGCTATATAATTATTGAATGGTGTTATATACTTATTGAATGGTGTTATATACTTATTGAATGATGTTATATAATTATTGAATGGTGTTATATATGCGCTGAATGATTGTTGCAGTGTTATTCGTAATGTTTTTATAGAGATCTTTAAAATGGTGTTATATACTTATTGAATGGTGTTATATACTTATTGAAGGGTCTTATATAATTATTGAATGGTGTTATATACATGTTGAATGGTGTTTGCAGTGTTATTCGGTATTCTTATAAATTAGGGTGGCGGCTTATGGAAGGTTTTGAATTAATTAAATCAATGATAAAATTACTTGATTACCCTTTTCAATTAATTTAGATCTAATGGCTGAGATTTTTTCTTACTTTTCTCACACTTTTGGTCTTTTTTACAATAACCTTAACCTATATATAACCTTAACCATATATATATATAGGATTCGGTTCAAGAGAGAACCAATCCCAGTTGCGAGAACCATGAGAACTCCTATCATCCAATGGCATATTTACAACTCACTCATAACCAAATTAAATAAAAAAAGGTATTTTAGTCTTTTCATTCCCATATCACATATTTTCTCTCTAGTCTAATTAAAAGTCAACATGTCACATCTTTTCTCCATCTTCTATTTAAAACCCAACATGTCACATCATTTCTCTCTCTTATATTTAAAATTCAACATGAGACATCTATTGAGTCGTGATTTTTGGGTGAGTTCGTTTGGTAAGATCCTCAAATTTTGTAAACCCGAAATCGGAGTGTCGGGAGCGTAAAAAGATGTTTGGCGTAAAAAAAAATTTGTAAAAACGTTTTTGAAAAAAAAAATTGTAAAAAAGTTTTTTGTACAATAAAATATTTTTGTTTGGCGTAAAATATTTTTTTTTGTAAAAAAGTTTAAACCTGTAAAAAATTGATTTTTTTGTAAAAAAATTGTTTTAAAGTTTAAAACCACACGTAAAAAAAAGTTTAAACTCACGGGTAAAAAAAGTTTAAAACCAGCGCGTAAAAAAAGTTTAAAAACGGCGCGTAAAAAAGTTTTAAACAATCGCGTAAAAAAAGTTTTAAACCGCGCGTAAAAAAAGTTGAAAACCGGCGCGTAAAAAAAGTTTAAAACCGACGCGTAAAAAATGTTTAAAACCGATGTGTAAAAAAAGTTTAAAACCGCACGTAAAAAATGTTTCTAAAACGGCGCGTAAAAAAGTTTGAACCCACAAGTAAAAAAAAGTTTAAAATCGCGCGTAAAAAAAGTTTAAAACCGGCGCGCAAAGAGAATTTTAAACCGGTACGTTAAAAAAGTTTAAAACCGCGCGTAAAAAAAGTTTTAAACCGGCGCATAAAAAAAGTTTTAAACCGGCGCGTAAAAAAAGTTTAAAACCGCGCGTGTTAAAAAAAAAAGTTTAAAACAGGCGCTAAAAAAGTTTTAAAACCGCGCGTAAAAAAGTTTAAAATCTGGCGTAAAAAAAGTTTGAACCCTCGCGTAAAAAAATGTGAACCCGCGCGTAAAAATGTTTAAAACGGCGCACAAAAAAAGTTTGAACTTCTACGTAAAATAATTTTCTTACTGCATGATTTAAAAATAACATTAATTAAATAACAAACTTTAATTAAAGCACAATGATTACAACATTAATTATCAATCATTAAAGAGCTTAGTAAAAATACAAATTTACCCTTATCCCACTAAAAACAAAAACTCATTAATTAAAGCACAATGATTACAACTATTTTATTGTCTTTTAATCTCATCCATTAAAACACTTTTAATCAATAACTTATATTGGTTCCTACTTTTCTCACAACTCAAGGTGGTTCTCATTTTACCCATCCCATATATATATATATATATATATATAATTTACTCCTTGAATCGTATGTAATTGGTGGATGTGCACTAGGACATCAATTAGTGAACATGTGTTTTATTAAAGAACCTATGTGTTATATGTAATATCACGAAGGAAAATTGAATTCAAAAACCTTTTGTTGAATATAATTTGCACAGTGAATGCATTGGCTTACTTTATGCCTTTTGATTGTCACCATCATAAAAAAAATTTACTAATTTTGATATTAACTTTTCTGTTGACAAATAATTTACAAACAACAAATGTTTTCCACAGTTTAATGAAACTTCGTCAAATGTAGTCCTTTAAAAACTCCAAGAACTCTCCTAAATTTTCAAAAAACAAATAACGTATATGTCATCGAACCGAAATTACGGTTTATGCCGATACTTTCTGTTTGTTACAAAAAATTAACATAGATATCGTAACAGGGATCACATTTGTTGCTGGATGTTCCTGTTTGGTACCATAACTAACAAATATCGGAACCGGGATCATGATTGAAGATCAACATGGTATTACAGAGAACTGATATCAGTTGTTTTGAGTTTTCCTCCCTCCTTATCCATGAGTTCCAGATTATACCTTTTGATTCAATCTAGATTTTTCATTAATAATTCAAATTATTCAATATGTTCATCAAGATTTATTAAGGCCTACCTTTATTTCGGAACATAAAAGCATTGAGAACGCTTATTAAACCTTTAGACATTAAATTTATATCGAAACAGTACAAATGAAAACAATGCTTTTGAAGTTTGATTTAAAAAAAATAAACTTGTCAAAATTTTAACCAATTGTTAAATAGTACATTACAGTAAACCATACAAGATTTAAAAAACATATTTTATGTTCGCTTTTTCAACATTCTGCCGCAAGGCGCGGATGACGTCAACTCGTTTGTATATAAAATCATGTTACAACTTTACCATGTGTTCGATAGAGGCGTTCAATATTCGAGTTGGACTCGAAAAAACTAATCGAATTTAAATCAGGACTCGTTTTAGAGACAAGTCACCAAATTAAAGATATAATTACATGTTCCCATATTATATAATTATTATCGAATTCAAAGTCAGTTGTTGTTTTTGTTTTCAAATTGGAATTCGTCTACTTTTGAAATATGAATTAGAAGTGGGGTCAATTTGAATATTATTTTTAAATGTAAATTTGGAAACAAAATCAATGGCATTAAAATTGAATCTTTATAGACAATGATGTCTAAATATAAATCTCCGTGACATGTTGAAATTGATTCATTCATAGTTGCAAGCCATGATGCCTTGTGCTTCTCGAAAGTTTCCCGCTGGTTTGCGGGTGCTCGTTGTTGATGATGATCGAACATGTCTCATGGTCCTAGCGACCACGTTAGGAAAGTGCAATTATGAAGGTATTATTGTTATTATTATTGCACATACCAACTGTTTTGTTTTGTTTTCTTAAAAAGAAAAGGCTAGTTATTCATTCATTCATTCATTCATTCATTCATAAACAGAGGAGTATGATTATTATTATTAATTTGCAGTGACCAAATGCGATAGAGGAGAGGCGGCATTATCCTTACTGAGGGAAAATAAAAGTGGGTTTGATGTGGTTATTAGTGATGTTCATATGCCAGACATGGATGGATTCAAACTCCTTGTGCGCATTGGCCTTGAAATGGACCTTCCTGTTATCAGTAACTAACTCAACTGCTCGCTCTTTCCTTTCACTTTTTCATATTCATCCACTCCACTGGTGGTTAACTTCACTTCACTTCACTTCATTCATTCTCATCCAGTGATGTCAGCTGATGACAGCAAAGATGTAGTTATGAAGGGGGTTACTCACGAGGCCTGTGATTATCTAATCAAACCTCTGCGTATAGAGGCACTACGTAACATCTGGCAGCATGTGGTTAGAAGAAAAAACAAGCATCTACAACCCTCTTCCTCCGATGATGATGATGATGATGCTCAGCGACGCTCCTCTTCCGCAAATAATAGAAAGAGAAGGAACAAAGACGACCAGGAGGAGCAGGAAAAAGATGATGATCCTCATTCTTCCTCCTCTGTGAAGAAGCCTCGTGTTACTTGGACCCAACAACTTCATCAACAGTTTCTTGCAGCCGTTATTCAACTTGGATTCGACAGTATGACTTTTTCTTTCTTTGTTATTTATCACAATCTTTTATTTTTATGTCTATTCATAACATTAATATTTCTGTATATATAGAGGCTGTCCCGAAGAAAATTTTGGATCTCATGAATGTTCCTGGAATAACACGCGAAAATGTTGCAAGCCATCTTCAGGTCGGTCGCCAAAAGTGTTTTTTATTTAAATCGTCTTCTTCAAAAAAAGAACTAGACATTATTATGTTGATAGTCCAAGACTAGTCTTTTTAAAACATGTTTAACACATTAATTAATCATATATAAAATTTAAAGCAAAAAAAAAAAGTAAGTGTTAACGGGTCTACATGACCTTTTTCTGTTTTGACCTTGACATTCTTTGCTAGACGGGGTCAGAAAACGCTTATGTTCTTTGCTTCCTATATAAAATGCTAACAGCTTGAGTTGTGTGCAGAAATTTCGGCTTTATCTTAGAGAACTAAAGGCAAAGCAATTGGATGGATGAAAATGAAGCAAGATGCAGGCTATGAGTTTGATGTTGATTCTCTAGCAGCCGTTGGTCAAGTCCAAGCTGCTGCGGGGGCTCTTGGCGGATCAGGAGTTGACCAACATGGGTCATTTCTTCATGGTATGCGTTGTTCTTTCACGGGCAGCCAACCTCTGATTCCTCCTATGCATGATGCTGCCTTGAGACGACAGCCTGTTTTACCCTCATCTCTATTGGATGTTCCGGGGAGTCATAGAACCCTCCAACACATACAAGGGTTTGTTTCAGGTTACGGTCTTGTGAAACAAAACAGAACACATGCTTCTTGGGGTTTACAAGACTCGTCTCACCATGGATTGAATAACTATGCTTTGGGTAGTCAGGTAACTTTCTTGGCGGGGGAAGGTAGTGACAGTCCTATTGTCCAAGACGTAAATGATCTCTTAACCGCAATCCTTACACAGGTTTGCTATGATTGTTTTTAGTGGTGTCAAATTAGGTAATCGGTCAAAATGTGGTTTATTTTTTAGACAAGACATGGGTCAAAATTACTTTCTTCTTAATCTTCGTATTGACGTAGCATTTTTCTTATGGACTTGCCATTTTCTGGTGTTGAACAGCAGCAACAAGGCACCGGAGACGCAGAAAATGAGTATGCACACGATTCGGATAATATCCCAGAGTAAGGAAGGAAGGATGTTATGCTTCAACTTTGGACATTTCTCCTGAATTCTGGAAGATTTATAATCTTTTTATCATCATAGAACAGTTCAAATGTGTTGGCTTATCTTCAGAATATATTAAGCTTGTTTAGGCATATGCTGAAACCTTAGTAATAACCCAACTTTGTGACTTGGCTTTAAGATATATCATTCCAGTAGGCTTGTCCCCAGGAATCACTAAGAATTTGGGGACCTTTGTGTTTAAATTTTAAAACAATATTGAGTTTAAAGAAGTTTGGTTTGTTTGTTTGTTTGTTTATATGTGCCTAAACAAAATAGGATAATAATAAGTAAGTTAATGAGTTAAAAAAACATATTGGATTTTATTTTTTAAATTGAATTATATGCTTTGTCTAAGATAAGTTATACATAGAAAATATATAAGTTTTTAAAAAATTTGGGCCCGGTGAGAGAGTTAGCTCAGGGCTTTTGCCCACCTTGCGCCTCCCATGGGACGAACTTGTATTAAGAACTCATTGTGATTCAAGTGCCGTATTGCCTGAAAAAAATAATCCAAACCTGACGAGAATACCCGAAACATCATGGACATGTATTCCAGTATGGGATTAATAAGAAATATTCGCAGGTTCGGGATTGGATACATGTGTAAAGTATACATGACCCAATTACTCAAAACCATAGACCAATACCTAAAATATTATAATTATATTGTTAATTCGCTTGATCTTTATAAAAAAAAAATTAAAGTCGACACACTCATTAATTCTGTACCACCTAAATCCTCGCAGCATAATTTGAACCCTCTGATATTTTCTTGAGGGGTGTTCACCATTGTCATTTGGTCAAAGGCCTCTTGCCTTGACCCTTTGTCTAATAATGTTTTATTTTGATTGCTTTGTTACATGGAAAATGTACTTTTCCTTTTATATATGTATTTTATATTTGGGTATTCTATGAAATATTGTTATAAGTGGGAGCATAAGAGCTAGAGAGTGAATGACTGAATGCTACCTTGAGTCTAACTATTTATAGGAGGGAATTAGGGTTGATGTCATTATCACATGGTGTGAACCCTGTTGGTGAGAACAACGGTTTTGATAGTGACATCTAAATTGTATTAGTATGGATTAATATTCCTTTTGTCATGATTGTGTCTTCCTTGCCAGGGTAGACGCTTAAATTATGCATAATTCAATCCAGGTTATTCTAATGAAATGGACACTCCATTAGTCTTTACGATTTTTAGATCATACTCTTAATTTACATAACCGTTAAGTTAGATCGATGGGCTGAAACAAAATTATAATTTGGAAAACTATAGACTACATTACATTTTATAGATTATAGGCTATGGAGTGTGGGATCGTGGAGGGTCTCATGAAGACTGATGTGGCATCACCACTAATGAAATCTCCCCCCCCCCCCCCTCACACACACACTACTCATGAAGCATGAAAGATGGTGGAGATCGAGTCCCACAATAGATGTATAGTGGAGAAAAAATTAAGAAAAAAGATGGTAAGGGATTGGATAGTGGAGGGGATAGAAATGATGAAATGTATGCTAACATAGCACTGAAATGGAGGATTATAATCTAGTGTTCACTAGTGAACCGCAGTCCATTGTCTAATCTTTTACATTGATCTTATGCAAGTATTTATTTGAACGCAATGAACTATAATTTAGGTTATAAGATAGAAGATAGTGGTTTTGATGAACCTTTTTTGATATATTTCATTAAAATCCAAATAAATAAATATTATTACTTTTAGAAGGAATGAAATTAATCTACTGGATGGAAACAAAATGATAATGCAAATGAAGAAGATGAGTTAAAGGACATGAAACCAAGCTAAACTTTGAACCTTGTAGCTCTAAGAACAAGTCAAAAAAAATTCATGATGGGTTGTGTTCATATTAGTAACGTGTGCAAACTTATTACAAAGTTGGACGATGTTAGTAACAAATAAAAGCCAGTAGCTAATTCTTGAGAATACTATCCATATTAATCTTTCAAGCTTGCTTTCGAACTAATTGATCTGCTTTCCAACTCCAGAATATGATCTTTTTCATTTTCACAAATTTCACAAAAAAAAAAAGTAGCTGAGTGTTGTTGAGTCAAAAGTATGGATTCAGTTTTAAGAAGAAATTAATCAATCACACATCTAGTTATGTAAAACTACTTTTTTTTAAATTAAATGCGGATAACATAGTTCAAAAGAAGCAGAGTCAATTCATGGTGAATACTCAAGTTCGATTCCATTTGGTGCATAAAAAGAATGAGGCACTGGTGGACAATGATAGAAGACCCAGGAAAACATGGGTTCGATCCTTGAGCCAAACGGATTTACCGGTAATTTTCACCGTCGTGCCTACGGGCGGGTGGGTTACCGGGTTTTCCCGAAAGTAGTGGTGGACGACTCGGGTTGCTCTTAGAATACTCCGTTTGTTTAGTGGGTACCCCAAGAATACTCAGGATTGATTTTTTAGCCGTTCAAAAAAAATTCATTGTCAAACGGCAAATTGATGTTGTAATTGTCCACAATAGAATTTACAAATGAAAAATATGAACACTTGAATTGACGCCATCAATCACTTAACCACATAATGTTTTGTTTTCAACACTTAAAAATACTTAGATGCCCCTTATAAACTTACTGATGCTGCGGGTTGACACAATTTGCATTGCAGTACTCATCTTTTGTTAGTTTGTCAATAATCTTGTTATATTTTATAGTAGGTTTGTTAATTTTCTTATTCATAGCATCAGCATCAACGTGCTCTATCTATGGCATGAGCCTTACAGGTCTCTATTAAATCATAATGAAAATACGTATAAGAAAATATCAGATCTGCTTTTTTTATTGTGTATCTTGGCTCATTAGTTTTGAAGCTACCTACAGAGTAAAAAAAATTTATTAGTAGACTAATATATGTGTCATTGGCTCTGAAGTATTAAACATGTTATGTGAGCATCTAAAATCCGTATTTACCGAAAATAATATCTGAATAACTATTTACACTTGTCCTTTGTTTCTTCATTAGTAACCTCCTTCACGGGAATCGGGTCAACTTTTGCTCGCAAGGGTCCATGTGGGCTGCCAAATAGGCAAATACCATGGTCAACAGATTCGTCACTAAAGTAAGAGTAGGTGAGATGGCCCTCTTAAAGGAGCTTCTACACCGTTGCCCCTTGTAGAACACGATGCACATACTCATTAATGGTGGCACCTTCAACACCTGTTAATATTTAAATAAAATATATGAAAAAGATTATTAGCTTTGGAATACAGTTACAAAACCCCCATAGAGCAAAATGCCTGAAAAACATAGGTGGCAAGCTTGGAGAGTCGGGCAGGTTGGGTAATGGTTTAAAACGGATACAGGTTCAGGCAAGCGAGCAAATGTTCATGTGATATGTCTACTAAAGGTGCCCCAGTTAACAAAATTCTACCTTCAACTACATTTATATCGTCATGGTAGAGGTGGTCATTTAGAGTCATGAATGGACCACGTATATAAAATTTGTACTTATGTTACTGCGTGCAAGCTCCATAAATCATTTGACTACAACAATTTGACTACTAAAATATATTTTTGTACTCTTACTAAACCAACTATTTATTTACAAAACCTTATGAATCATTCAAATTTTAAACATTGAATCTGCTTAAAATGATTAATTCACCTTCTAGCTTCATCATGGATACAAATGATCTTTTTCTCAAGTAAAGATGTAAATGATCTATTTACCCTCTGCCAAACCCAAATTACCTCTCCTCAATTATTTTAATAAAAAGGTATATTAGTATAGACAATCATTATTTATTAATACTACTTTGTGTGTTTTATTATAGCTCAAAAATTCAACCACTGATATCTGGTGTAATATTGATAAATATAGAACCTTAATTTTCCTTGTGGCAATTTGTCAGTATCATAATTAGCTTCTAGTAGGTCAACCTTTTCAACAAGAGCGACCTAGTTAACAAGAAAAGATATTTTTTACAAGGAAATCCATATAAACTAATTAACAAAAAGTAACATTAAGTTACAACTTATACAAAATAAATACGTTGATAGAAAAAAAAATACAACCTAACACATAAACAGCAGTCCAGAGGAAGATTGTGAAATGCATAGCCACTGTTTAAGCTCCATTCTCGTTTATAGAAGAATAACTACTTGGGGGTCTGTACATAACATACCACTTAAGAAACCAAACCATAAAAGCATGAACGCTAAACGAAATAAAGAAAGCATAATATGTTATTCAAATTGTCAATCAGACCTACTATAGACCCAACATGTATATTAGTAGGAAAATGCAGAATGAGAATATATCATCTATCAGCAAGTAACAATGCAAATTACATCAGCATCTTGTGAACTTACCAAGAAAAAGATGGCAAATAACCTCATATTAGACTCTGACTATATACATTCAAATGTTTCAGCCCATTTGAGACATTTTTATTTACTTTTGCATTTCACAGTTATCATAAAAAGAACAAAAGCAATAGAAATTGCTAGAAATCAAGAGTGTGAAACAATACATTTTCCATAGATTGCTTGTCAATTTCCAACATCAACACCAAGGGCTGATTTCTCTACAGCCTTGATTGTTTAAAACCTGGTGAAATACAACAACATGCCAACATGTGATCTGCAGATTCTATTGCCACACCGCAAGCGGTAGATTCGCCATACATGTTCCTTTGAGCTAATGCCAATTTAGACGGGATCCTGTTAGAACCCACTCTCCAAGTTAGGAAATTTATTTTTAGGCGCTCATTTGGACCACGCAAACAATTTGATATCAAGAGTAAATAGATTCGAATCAACTAATCGTCAAACCAAATGCACCGAAAAACATCCTGACCCATCTTCAAACCATTTCAATCAATTTCTATTCCTATTCAAACTTACTCGGCTTATATACTCCAGACACTTGCTCAAATAAAGTAATAAATTGGTACCTCAAAGAAATCCCAGCAGAATTCTCCTTGCATGATGTTAAGGCCATTATGTAATCGCAGATAAGATGACTGACACCTTGAAGTCTCCCTGCCATATCTACACAACATACCTTCAGAAATTTAGAAAAATATCTTTATTTTTAAAGGCACCCTCACTAAATCTGTAACCCTAAAAATCTTGATACCAAAATGCTAAATCAAATATTCACATAACTATAGATATTAATAAGAACAACTATTTATTCACAAACTCATATAGCATGACTAATAGCTTAATAACAGTTTCCAATAACATTAGAAACATTCAAAGTCAAATAATTTATGCATAGTCAGATAAAACCCTAATTACGAAAAGTAATCGCACATTGATAGGAAGAAAGACCTTGTGAATACCCCGCTGATGCATCGTTCATCATATTTTATAAAGAAGTTAATGGAATAGAAAGTTTACCATATTTTAAAATAAAAAAAAAGCTGAAATTGATCATGTTGGTTACCTTAATCGCTAGGGCTTATGTTGAGAAACTCTAATAGGTTCTTTGATACAATAGTATAGCGAAACCAGTTATGATGCGTCGGAAGTGATGGTTAATGATGTCGACCCAATGATGAATCTTGAAGGGTGAAGAGGAAATGCCATGGGAGAAGCAATGGCGAATGCTTGGGTTTGTGGGAGAGGAAATAAGAGGGAATAACATAAAATTAGTGTTTAAAAGTTTAAATTATTCTTATTTTAATGGTGTTTTTTTTTTTTTTTGTAAAATGGTATACCCTGGTGATTATATTACTATAAAAAAATAAAACAAGTAGGAAGGCTGAGTGCCAATCTAGTTCAATAGTGTGACATGCCACAATAAAGTAAAACAAGCAACAAAAGCAAACCACCTATCAAAACAAAACAACACCTAAACATTAAACATCACGAAATACAAAGTAATCATCATATTTAGGTGTTGTCAACCTCAACCGAAGATGATATCCTCCATGTCTCCAACAATCTTGCAACTCGATCATTCATCTTGAACTTGAAAGAGTGAAGCTTTAGACGGACTGTCTCCTCAATCTGCTCCTCTAACTTCTCCAGCGGTCTCAACTGATTGTTAAAAAACCTCGAGTTCCTTTCCTGCCTCACGAAATAAGCCGTAGTAGTGATCACTAGTTTGCGGATGACCCAAATAAGGAGCTTTGATTTCACCTTAGGAATAATCCAAGCGACAACATCTTCCCATTTTCCATCAATTTGAACCATATCAATTTTCTTTCGGATAGAACACCAAATCTGATTAGAATAGGGGCATTCGAAGAATAAATGTTCATGATTTTCCAAGTCTCTATTACAAAGAAGACAACACATCATATTCATGTTACCCGAAGCATGATTCCACAACTGGATCCGATCTTGTGTTGCAAGCTTTCTCCTACAAATCAACCAACAAAGGAACGCATGTCTCGGAATATTGAAGAAGACCATACCATATTATACCAACTCACCATTTAGCCTGATCGTCTTAAGGAATTCCACGCCAATTTTGTCGAAAAAGGTTTCGTAACATTACCTTCTTTTTTCAACAAAATGGTATCCATCTTATGAGGCATAATCAAAATTGGAGGAAGCTGAAAAAGGATAGGAAACATATCACGCCAAGCTTCAGGCCAAACCCATGTATTCTGCTGAACCACATCAGCCACTTTAGAGTAAATCGACAACCCTTCCCGTGAAATTTGTCTAGGAGTAATGAACGAGCTTAGAGGACAGTGAACGCTCCAATTTTCAAACCATAAGAACATGTGCTCTCCGTTACCTATATTTGACACAAAGAAATTTCGAACCATCGGCCTCAATTGGAGCAATTTACTCCAGCTCCAACAAATGTTTTGCTGATTAGGAATATCCCAAAAACTCCTATCATGCAAGTGGTAAGAATACACCCATTCAACCCAAAGAGAGTTCCTTCGAGAAAGAATGTTGTAGATATGAAAAGCCATTAAAGCTTTGTTCACATCCGCCACTCGCCTAATCCCTAAACCACCTTCCTTCTTTGGTAACCAAATAATTTTCCAAGACACTTTAGCTTTACCTTTAACCATACGGCCTTGACACCATAAGAAGCTCCTTAGATTTTGCTCAATCTGTATGACAATACTAACCGGCAAAATGAAAACTGAAGCCCAATAGATATAGAAAGCAGACAAAACGGAAATAACTAATTGAAGTCTACCCGCGAAAGATAGAGATTTAGCTTTCCAATCCGTTATTCTACCTTCCATTTTTTCCACCAGCACTGTCACACCCCGACCCGCAGCGGAAAAGGTGATCGGGGCAGGATTGGGTTATCATCAAAGCTCATGACATTTATTTTAACGTTTCATATTCATTAATACAATTTAATGGAAATTTACAATCATAATTACATCAATGACCTAAACATCAATCTAAGCTTCTTTGTTTCTTCTAAGGCATTTCCTATGTTTTCCTTGCTTCATCCTGTTCACCTGTATCATGTGTAAAAAGGGTTTTTGGATCAACAAAAAGTTGGCGAGTGAATCATATGAAAAACATTTGAACAAGTTTATTTAATTGATTATGAAATAAAGTGCACAACCACACATGAGTAAAAATAGATGTAAACTTATTCATAAATCAATTTAATATTAAACAATACACACATGAACAATAATGGATCGTTTAGAGGCACGCGTTGCTCAACTCGTCTCTCACGAGGAACTGATGGGCCTAATGAATGAATTGCATAAACATGATAATATGAAAGACATAACTACAAACAATATAAACTCATTAATACACACATGAACAATAATGGATTGGTTTTGAGGCACGCGTTGCTCAACTCGTCTACTACGAGGAACTGATGGGCTTAATGAATGAATTTCATATAAGTTGACAAAGTGAAATACATAATCACAACAATATAAACAATCTAAGTTTAGATCACGATATGGTATGGCACAAGTTTAAATAAACGAGTTAATTATTTTGTGACACATGACACACCCCAAAACGTGTAATTAAAAAAGGGGAGTTGTAAGATTCACTCACAGTGGGTGCGTTCGGTTGATGATGTTGAATGTACGCGAAGTGGTTTTAACCCGAGTGAAATTAACCTAGATAAATAGCATTATGGTTCGGTAAGTAAACGGATTTTATTAATCCATTTTAGTAGGATTGTTGGGTGTATTTTTTTGAGTTTAAGGCTATTTTCTAACCTTAAAAATGTTATTTTTAAGTATTTTTAATTGATTTTTAATTAAAATAAATAAATAAAAATAATAAAAAAAAGTTGACTTTTTTTGACCGTTGACCGTTGACCGTTTGACTTTGACCGGTTCGTATGCGTATAAGTGTGCGCTGAGTGAGGCTCAAACCCGAGACCTCCCGTACGCGTGCACGCAGCTCTACCAACTGAGCTACGTGTCTAACCCGAAATATTTCTGTTTTTAATTATATTTATATATTAATTAGATTAATCCGAAAATCAATTTATTTCTAAAAAGATTTTACTGAATCGGACCGGTGCGCTCCACAGGTCTCGAACCGGGACCTGTGGGTTGAGTTAACACACAGTCCACCGCTGGACTGTGTGTTTAACTTGTTACATAAACCGATTTTTATTATACTTAAATACAAACTAAGTATTTTCATTTCTGACTTATTTAAAAAGTTAGATAATTGTCCGAATCGGTGCAGTAGACCGGACTAGAACTCGTGACGTGTGATTAAACATACACACAGTCCACCACTGGACTGTATGTCTAACTTGGTTATTATTCCGGTTATTATTAAACTTAACATATATCAGCGGTGACTCCGGTTCGGTTAAAAAAAAAGACATTTTTATTAAGGCAGCGTGCGTGGGACAAGATTCGAACTCGAGACGTTTACGTGTTTATTGTGCACACAGTCCACCGCTGGACTGTGTGTATAACCCGAGTTATAACTTGATTTTAATTATACTTAAACACTACAGAAACTTCGTCTTCTTCGTTGATTTTAACCAGAAACGATGACTGACTGGTTCGAAGTCTTTAATCATGTTCGTTAGCGTTTTTCAGTTAATTACAGGTGAGATATAAATAAAAAGAAGAGAAATTAGGCGTAAGGTATACCGACTGGACTCCTCTGTTTTTCCGGCAGAACTCCGGCGACAGCAACAGGTTCCGGCGTCGTGTGTCTTGCAGCAGCGAGTCTTCAGAAAGCTTGAAAAGGATGTGGGTGACTTCGGTATAAGCTCAGGGGGTTCAATAAAGCTCAGAAGTGAAGGGTTCGGTTTTCCGGCGAGGTACAGAAGTTTTCCGGCGAGTGAAATTACGTCGGGTAAAGGTGCGGTTTTGAGCGAAAAAGCTTGCAGAGGTTCGAGGGGGTATTTATAAGGCAAGTCGTCGATGAATTTGGTCCTATTTCCGACTTGATTCGTCGGTTAGAAATCCTCCGGCGGTTATAGCTTGTGTCGCGGACTCAGGCGTCGGTTATAACCGATGTAGGTTTAAACGTTTACGTTATAACTGAAGAAGTCGTAAAATATTGGCGAGTTAGTCGGGATTTCCGACGACTGAAATTTGGGCGCCGGTTTTTGAATTCGGAAAACATGTTATGAATTAATTGAGTCTAACAATTACCAAGAAACACTAGTGGCGCAGTGGTTGGAGAGTTGAGTGTTAAGTTGTGTTGACCGGCTGACTGACCCGGGTTCGACACCCGGCAGTGCCAAATCATTTTTATTTTCTGATTTTTAACAGTTTTTCAAAAACAAATTATATATTCCAATATAATAATTGATTATGTATCGTTTAAAATTATTTTGGGCATTAAATTCGCAACGAAATTTTTAACTGATTGTTCGGTTAATAAACGGAGCGGGTTTGGTAAAATCCGTTTTTGACAGCGCACACTTACACGCATACGAACCGGTCAAACAGTCAAGGTCAACGGTCAACGGTCAAAAAAGTCAACTTTTTTTTATTTTATTTTTATTTATTTTTTTAATTAAAAATCAATTAAAAATACTTAAAAATAACATTTTTAAGGTTAGAAAATAGCCTTAAACTCACAAAAATACACCCAACAATCCTACTAAAATGGATTAATAAAATCCGTTTACTTACCAAACCATAATGCTATTTATCTAGGTTAATTTCACTCGTGGTAAAAACCACTTCGCGTGCATTCAACATCATCAACCGAACGCACCCACTGTGAGTGAATCTTACAACTCCCCTTTTTAATTACACGTTTTGGGGTGTGTCATGTGTCACAAAATAATTAACTCGTTTATTTAAACTTGTGCCATACCATATCGTGATCTAAACTTAGATTGTTATTATTGTTGTAATTATGTATTTCATTTTGTCTACTTATACGCAATTCATTCATTAAGCCCATCAGTTCCTCGTGGTAGACGAGTTGAGCAACGCGTGCCTCAAAACAAATCCATTATTGTTCATGTGTGTAGTATTGAGTTTATATTGTTTGTAGTTATGTCTTTCATATTATCATGTTTATGCAATTCATTCATTAGGCCCATCAGTTCCTCGTGAGAGACGAGTTGAGCAACGCGTGCCTCTAAACGATCCATTATTGTTCATGTGTGTATTGTTTAATATTAAATTGATTTATGAATAAGTTTACATCTATTTTTACTCATGTGTGGTTGTGCACTTTATTTCATAATCAATTAAATAAACTTGTTCAAATGTTTTCCATCGGATTCACTCGCCAACTTTTTGTTGATCCAAAAACCCTTTTACACATGATACAGGTGAACAGAATGAAGCAAGGAAAACATAGGAAATGCCTTAGAAGAAAACAAAGAAGCTTAGACTGATGTTTAGGTCATTGATGTAATTATGATTGTAAATTTCCATTAAATTGTATTAATAAATATGAAACGTTAAAATAAATGTCATGAGCTTTGATGATAACCCAATCATGCCCCGATCACCTTTTCCGCTGCGGGTCGGGGTGTGACAAGCACCTTGCAATCAGAATGTACTAATCTAGATGCAATCAGGGGGACACCAAGATACCTTATCGGTAGCGAACCTTCTTCAAACGACATGATAGACAGAATATTACCTTTAACAAGATTCGGAACGTTGCAGAACAAGGCAGTACTCTTCGTGAGACTAGGAATCAGCCCCGACATATCTTTGATATCATTCAAAGCATTCATATTAATCTTCACAGAATTAACCTCACCTCTAGAAAAAAGAAAAAGATCATCTGCGAAACATAAATTAACAATCCTTTGCTTCTCACATCTTTTATGAAATCTGAAAGAAGATTCAATAGAAGTCGCAAGCCATAGCATGGAAGTTAAAACCTCCATAACCAATGTAAACAGATACGGAGACATGGGGTCCCCTTGTCTAAGACCCCTCTTACCTTTGAAGTAACCAAAAATATTACCATTCACACTGACTGAAAAAGAAGAGGAAGTGATGCAATTCATGATCCAATCAATCATAACTTGATGAAACTTGTACCCCTTTAAAATATCACCTAGAAAATCCCAGTCCATCGTATCATACGCCTTTTGGATATCTACCTTAAAAGCACATCTAGGAGACCCGATATCTCTATGATAATTATGCATAAGTTCTTGCACTAGAAGGATATTGTCAGAAATTCTTCTCCCCCGGCACAAAGGCTGACTGATTCAAACTCACCACCTTATCATGGCCTTCTAAGATTCTTGTTGAAAGAATTTAGTAATACATAAAGAGGGAAGAAATTCGTATTTTTTGGGTATCTTAAAATACCCCTCCATCATGCATCATAATATTTTTTGGATAACTTTATTTATTTTGAAAATTTTGTTAAAAAAGGTATTGTTTATGATGTGGATAGGTTTGTTTAATCACTTGTACATTAAAGCATTATCAACTTGTACCTTTTAATCCGTGCGTCGATACTGAACAAGACAACTACCGAAACGTCAACAAAAATGTGAAGGTCGTCATGCTAGCTTTGGATTTTTTTTAAACATCATAGTTTATAAAATACGTCAAGAAAACGTTAAAAAATGATAAGTTTGTTGTGGGGGGTGAAGTGTAACTAGTTATCTATAATATGGTTAAAACTCAAGGATTTAAGTGTAATAATTTAGGGTCTTTAAAATAAATAATATTTAAAAGACTAAAGTACCCTCATTTTAGGGGTCTATCTATAAATAAAGAAGGAGAAAAGTTCTTATTTTTTGGGTATCTTAAAATTAGGGCTGGCATATCGTGTTAGACACGACACGATAAGACAGGTTAACACGATAAGACACGATAAGACCTGTTTAGAAATGCTATAAATATTACATGTTTAGGAACAAGTTTAAGTGTTTAATGAAATAAAAATTATGAGAACGTTCACAAAGTCTTAAATAATGCATAAATACATAATCCTTAACAAACTTAAGACAAAAATCCATTAAAAATCAAATTATAACATCCATTAAAAATAATTTCAAGTTCTCAGGTCTTTCTTTTCAAATCTTCAATTCCAAACAATCAAACCTGCACATAAATAATTAAAGTCATATCAAGAATGGATAATTGGACATAAATTGATTCATATCGTTTTATCAAGCGACATTACTAGAAACATTGAAGTGGATACCTTAGGATTGTTCACTGATTTTTAGCAAGCAACGGTACTTGAAGCATTTGGAGTAGGTACCTTAGGATTGTTCACAGAGTTTGAAGCATCAGATTCACGGCTAATGTCAAGCGACATTATATCTTCTGTGAGCTCATCTACACTAACTTGGTTAGAACCTACAAAGTACAAACAAACATATAAAATTAATATAATACTATGTAAAAAAACTTATGAAAATCAAGAAAAATGGACATTGCCACAATCTCCAAATAACCAATCTTTTGTGCATATTAGAGCCTCAACGGTATCTTTACTAAGTGAACTTCGATGTTCATTAAGTACTCTTCCACTTGCACTGAATGTAGACTCCGATGCGACAGTAGATACCGGAATTGTCAAAAAGTCCCTTGCCATCCTCGCAAGTGCGGGGTATCTAAACTCGTTTGCTTTCCAAAACGCCAACACATCAAGGTCCGAGTTCCTATCAACTCTTGACTCCTCCAAATACAATTGCAATTCTGACTTTTTGTTAATTGTAAAATCTTTACTCTGAAATTGATCAAAATCCTAAAAATGAATAAAATAAAATTAGTTAGTTGATAACTAAAAGACAACATATAAAAAAAATATGGACAAACGAAAAAAATTACCTTAAGCCTTGCTCTCACTCCGTAGGCATGTGTTGAATCATCCCTTGTATCATCAAACTCTTTGCTAGCATTTGAAACTTGTGTTGAATCATCCCTTGTATCATCACTCACATTTGACATGACATATTCATTAAAAGTAGAATTTAAAAACCGATCAACATTTGTATATTTACAGCTTCCATCTCTATATACTTGTGAATAACTCCAATCAATAAAATGCAACTTGTATCTAGGATCCAACACCATAGCTATCGCTAATGTAAGACTAAAATCAGACCAATATTTCTGAAATTTTGACATCATCAACTCTGCCATCTTTTTGATATACAGGTCTTTTGAACTCATACCCTCATGCAAAGTTAGATAAGCCATAAAAATGTGTGGATAGTACAAGTTGGCAGTCGGATATTTGGTACCCGAAAAAACATTTGTCACATCATAAAATACTTCAAGAAAAGCACAAATTTTTTCAACCTTATCCCACTCTAATGCATTTGGACAATACTTATAATTGGAATCACTCAATTCTAGATGGCAAAAGGCACGTCGATAATAAAGGGCACCATTAAGCATTATAAAGGTAGAATTCCATCTTGTAACAATGTCTTGCCTTAACCCCTTTTTCTTTTTAATAGAAAGCAACTGAACACAATCTAAAAACTTTTCATTCCTTTGTTGTGAACCTTTCACATACTTGATACTCTCTCTAACTTTGTAAACACAATAATCAATTTCACTTAGCCCATCTTGCACAATCAAGTTCAAAATATGTGCACAACATCTCAAGTGAAAAAAATTACCCTTAGAAACAAGTAGTGATTTTGCATTCAGTTGTTCTCTCAAAAGCCGAATGAAAGCGTCATTAGAAGAAGCATTATCTAACGTCACATAGAATATTTTCTTTTCTATGCCCCATTCTACTAGAATAGAAAACACTTTTTCACATAAAGCAACGCCAGTATGAGGTGGTGGCATAAAAGAAAATGATAAAACTCTCTTTTGCAATACCCAGTGTTTATCCATAAAATGAACTGTAATTGCTAAATACCCATCGGTAGCAATAGAAGTCCATAAATCTGAAGTTAAGCATAACTCCCAGGTGATTCCGTAAGCATGTCCTTTATCTTTTCCTTTTCTTTCCTATACATTTTCAACAAATCAGATTTTACGGTATTCCTAGAGATGATATTCACATCGGGTTGTAAGTACTTAAACAAATCTCTAAATGCCTTATAGTCTACAAATGACAAAGGCAACTCATGCATCACAATAGTAGCTACAAGCATTTCGCGAAACGTATTTTGACTAAAAGTAGATGACTTTAACTTCATGTCGCTATTTAAAAGCATTTGACCTAAAAGTAGATGACTTTAACTTCATGTCGCTATTTAAAAGCATTTGACCAACATCTTTATAAGCACTACCAAAGCATGCTTTTATGTGTCGTGTAATATTCCCCGTACCTGTCTTACTAGCATATATGAGAACATGCTTACATTTGTTGCACTAGCATTGGGTCTTTCCACCCACCGGTGACTTTTGAAGTTTAGTGACGTATTGCCACACAGCAGATCTTTCCTTTCGTTGTCTCTTTGCCCCTTTTTTCTTATCACCAATATCACTTTTGTTAGTTTTACCATCTACATCCATGGAGTCAACCTCATCATCTTCTAATTCCATATGCATTGAGCTATCATTTTCTAGGTCAACTTTGATAGAGTCAGAATCCATCTACAACAAGAAAGAAAATAAATAAAGTTACACAACAAAAATTAATACATAAAAGTTAAAATAAACATACGTACCATTGTTTTGACCTTCTTGTCTTTCTTTCCCACCTTATTTTGTGAATCACTCATGATTTATGAACCTCAATATTGGTTTTAAAAAACTATTGAAAAACATTAAATACATAAGTTTGAAGCACAAACTAATTTAGAAGCTTATATACACCCAATAAATCAATATACGTGAGATTGTAAGTAACATCTTCAATAACCAAGAATTCCAATCGATGGTGTATATAAGATGATAAATAATCAGTTTTTCCTTACATGTGCATACCTATCTAAAAGGTTAATTAAGTAATTAACAATCTAAAACAATTAAGTGTTTCATTGACTAGGTATGCAAGTTTTTTGTTATTAATATACATATGATCGATTATATTGTTGTTATTTTGGTTTAAGCTTGATCATGCAAGTAATTTTTGATAATAGTATAAATCTGACCGTGTTAGCAACTTCATTGATGTTCTAACATTATTGTTTTACATCTATCAGATTAAAAACTAATTTTTTTTCTTCTTTAAATGCCATAACCATGAATTTTTGGTTCCATGATTTTTTAATATGTTGGTTCACCATTTATGAACATGCACATGCACATTATTAAAGTATTACACATTATTTAAAGCACAAACGAGACTATGAAATTTATTAAAATATGCAAACAAAATATGCAAACCTGTGAACAAAATAGATTATTATGTGGTGGACGCCGGACTAGGACTTGAGCGTCAGACGGGGACGGTCGACGGGAGGAGGTGGAGTCTTGGAGTTTGATAAACTATTGATCTACGTGAATGGGATATTTGAAATTTAGGGTTCCTATTTTTTAATGTCGTGCGTGTATAAACCCTACCCAAAGGGCCATGGGCGATGGCCACATTCTTATTTTTTCCACATAAATATTAATATTATAAACAGGTTTTAACGTGTCCTTAGCAGCTTAACATGTTTTTAACCTGTTTAGACACGAAAATAAACAGGTCTTATCGTGTCGACTTGTTTAAGACACGAAACATGTTAAGGGTCAAACATGAACTTGTTAAGATCGTGTCGTTTCGTATCGTATTTTCGTGTCCGTGTCTGAAATTGCCAGCCCTACTTAAAATACCCATCTCTTATCTATTATAATATAGTATAAATAAATAAGTTTACTATAACTAAGTAACTACATATTTTTATATTTAATTCCAAAAACCAACTAACTAGATATTTGCATGTATAATATGTTATACTATAACCATAACAATAGATTTCGCGTAACATAGAACATAAGGTCATAATGAACTAAAAACAAGTGTAATTAACAAATTTAGAATTCTACTATATGAATGTGTAGCTAGAGTATAAATGGTTATATACATGATGAAATTGATCATATAGATCACTTAACTACATTTTGTGTTAAAATAATTATACTTATCGTTGTTAGAATAAACCTTATTTGTTCAAGACTTCAAGCATCATATGCTTGGTTAAATGTGTAGCATACAACTAGAACTTAAATGGTAGAAGCGTGTGTTAATATGTGATTACGAGCATTCCCAATAGCACATATTTGTGCATTTTATGGGTACGAGTGGCACAACAAATATGTTTTTGGCTATTGTGTCATTTGTTTTTAGCTCATTTTTAGAGCCATGTTCTTCACGGAATATGGGTAAAAATGAAATATGTGGCGGGGGGTGGCGGTGGGGTGGGGCCGGGATGGTTGATTTAATATTTAGAAAAACAAATTTATAAAAAAAAGTAGGTTTTGATAATGATGTGGCAATGTTTTTTAGTGTTTTTAGATTTTGTAAAGGTCACCTTAACCTAGGATCTGACTCAAGAATACAATCACTAGATTTGCGGAATACACCTAACAATCACCACTGTAGAATATTGGATCAAGAACAAGAAGAATGAGAATGATCGTATTCTCAGATGAAGATGATGAATGACGTCACACACAGTAGTCGCCAGACAATGCACACGGTAATGATTAGGGTTTTTCTTGCTACACAAACTTTTCACAAAAGAAAATTGTTCTCTTGTCATTATCCACTAAAGGTTTATATACAAGACACATCCGGTCACACATGTCCGGATACAAAATAGGCCCAAAGCCCAATAAGCTAACAAACTCGGACTGAGCTACAACTAGTCAAGTCTGGATACAAATAACAACCCTAACAAACTAGGACTGGGGGAACTGTATACCCCCAAGTCCGGATTACATAAACAAACACATAAACCCGGATTAGGTGACAAACGCTAATCCGGACTAAACATAAATTCAGACATAATAATCAGAGACAAACAAATTCGGGCAAACATATACCAAGTATTACAAGTTACAATAAAGACCCCCAGGGTTAGGAAGATGTGCACTTATCACTCAAGTGCAATTACATACTTCCCCTTGATCAGTGCGGGATCTTCAATGCTGAACTTGTAATCTTTGTCTTCATCCAAGCTTGGAGTACTCACTACCTGCCACACTTGGTTTTTCACGCAGAACTACACGACCTTGATGTATTGATCTGCTAACGGACGATCTTCTTCAAGGTAATGCAGAGGCAGACGACTTAGCTTCTTTAGATGCTCCATCTTCAGATTGACGAACCAGACTGGATCCAAAATCTGAATAATCACGTCGGTCACTTTCTTTTCAGTTATGACTGCTTCACCAGTTTTCCCATCAACATACCAATAACCAATCATCTGAATCTTATCAAGATCAAACTTGCGCATGGGAATTTTACGTAGGCATCCAGCTAGCGGATACACCATCTTCAAAACCTATTTACCAGTGAACTTATCCTTAGACTTGACAGCTCGTCCAACTGTAGGTTTGAATTTCTTCCATTTACTTTCGCGGCTTTCAGCTACCAGATGAGGGATTAAGCCTCTAATACTGCCTACGTTGGTATTGTTGTTTAGATTCAACTGTGCAAGATGCAAGATGATGAAGATCGCGAGCAGGTAAGGTTTGCAGGTACTTAACCCACGACCTGAAATATTGGATCCCATCCATACATTCGATCATAACCAAACTATGAAATATTGAAATATTCATTTGGCGTTTGTTATTGTGTTGGCTTTATGAATTATCACTTTTTAATAGTTTAACTAACTTAGTAAATTTACAAGATTTGCTAAAGAAAGTTTGATAGGAATCGGCTCAAAATTAAAACGAAACGGATATAAAATAAGATAGATCAACGGCTCTTTTCGGATACAGATTCACCACCGACACAAACCGTAGGGCAATCTAAACGTGAAACGGATACATAAATCATCACCCGTTTTAAGTTAAGCTTCCAAAGAACACGACACAAATATGCCAAATTTGTGCTAGCAAAGAGAAATTAAATCACCTCAAAATCCATTGAGATAAACTAATCAAAGAGAAAATTCTCATACTTTTTCATTAATATCAACACATTATATAAGAAATTACAAATTGCTCAAGTCTAAACATTGGATAACTACCATTGACCACTAACTAAATTGAAATGCAACATAACATAAAATAAACTTAGGAAATAAAATTGCAGTTGTGACAATAGAAAACATGGATCATTTATTGTTCGGGTCACGGGCGGACGGGTCCATGATCCGATATGCAACATCCTCCTCTGTTTCGGAAAAAGTTTGTCCTCAAACTTTGAAAATTATCATTAGGTGGTGGTTCGGGTGAGTAATCAAGCAAGTAGTCTTCGAATGGTGATTTGGAGATGAAAATTGGAAACACTCGTGAATACTCACCATCCAAAGAACTGTTTCTAAATGTACCCATTTCCTCCTCAATAGGGTGAACAAGTCTTCCTAACATGTGGTCACCATCTTCAACAAACACAACTAAAGGAATAAGTGTGATAACTAATTTAAAAATTGCTTTGACATACTTCTCTCTATCTTGCTTATTTCCATCTTCCATAATGGTCGGTAAATCCGCACTGTCAGCAAGTGTTTCCTTTTGGACGGCAGTTCCACTAAGTAATTTTTTCACCAACAGATATTCTTCTTCATCGACTTCGGTTCCATCTTCATCGTACCGGGGCCCTTTGTTCACTTCGTTGTCACACAATTCGTTTTGATCAGGTGATTCACTTGTTGCTGCCCATTGTAGATTTTGTTTTGAATCCATGGATTAGTAGAAAATGAAAAGAACTAATATGGACTTTGGCTTTTGAAAACGAGGGTTGTGATAGCAAACTAAGAGATGAATCAAAGGGGTCAAAACAGATTGCTTCGGCTCTGATACCAAATGATAGGAGTAAAACCCCGAATCACCGGTTCAAATCAATGGTAAAAAAATAAAGATAGATCTATGGTTCGTTTGTGATACAGATACACCACACAAACAAACAATAGGGCAACGATATCCAACCGGAGATACAGACACACCTCTACGGTTAGAGAATCGGGTCTAAGAACACCACCCAACGTGCCACGATTGAGCTAGCATAGACACAATCAATTTAACTCAAAATCCATTAAGATAAACTAATCAAATAAAAAATTCTCATACTCAAAACTCATTGACTTTTTCATTGATATCAACACATTATATAAGAAATTACAAACTGCTCTAAAGTCTAAACATGTGATAACTACCATTGACCAGTACTAAATAACTAAATTGAAATGCAACATAACATAAAATAAACTTTGGAAATAAAATTGCAGTTGTGATAATAGAAAACGTGGATTCACTTGTGGTCCGGGTCACGGACGGACAGGTCAATGACCCGATATACAACAAAGTTCCTCTCGGGTTTTATTATGGTCAATTTCAAGATATATTCATCTAGTCTAGTCTAGTATAGTATGGTGATGGATGATGTGATGCCATTTTCTTGATATAGTAGATACTACATACATTCATCTAGTATAGTATGTGTATATAAACATTATTTAGTCATGCCATTGACATACCTGCTTTTTCGTGAGTAGATTAATGAAAACATTCACCTTACAGGTAAACCAACATGAGATGCTAACAGCAATTATATCATAATTTTCTTTTACATGCTAAAAAAAGATATTCATATTTTAGTCAGATTTCAATGCCTGAGTGATTTCCCAAATCGATACATCATCATCCTCATCTTTCACCACTGTTCCCTGTTTGCTATTAACATGCTCCAGAGAAGACGGATACATCATTTGCTCTTCCTGTTATTATACATGTCAAATGAAAAAAACAGCTAAAATGTCTTTTGAATTCGTCAATATCAATTTAATTGATTTATTTTTGCAATAATATGTTTTAATCATAGTTATTTGTTTAAAGTTGTAGAAATGAGTATGCCCAATCCTGTTCTATTCTGACCCACTACCCAACCAGGCCATTCTGTCACATGATCTTGAATGTGGTTTTTCTCAACTGATATATCACTCACTTGACATCAAATAATAATATGGAGTTGATGTGATTTGTTTCTTGTGTAATGTCATAAGCATGCATGATATAGATATGCAATACTGGCTGGCAAAGGAAGAAGATTTTCATGCCTCAGGCAAATTAAAAAATTCATCAGGAGATATTTGCAGCAGCTCAGTAGCCGTATGACCTGTGCACCATGCTGACACTTTCCCAGTATCATCTGCAATCGTCACTTTCAAATGGAAACCAGGAACAACTTCATTGTTGCAATCACAACCGCAGAAGTTGCATTCAAACCCACTATTCTGTGTAGCAGCAATATGTCCACATGATGTGTGAAAATACCTTAAACTTACATCACAGTGTTCAATCTGGTCTGGCCAAATTCGACACACCTGAAAAAAAAAAAAAAAAACATGTTAAAAAAGAAAACACTGTAAACTCCAAAAGGCTTTTCTTAATGTTTTTATACAAGCAATTAATTATATCAATTGACTCCCGACAGTCAAATATGGCTGCGTCTTGTGAAACAAGCATAAGTTACACATATCTCCTTATTACCCCACTTGTGCTACAAGGAGATACATCTAACGGGTGACTGAACGTGCTATTTAAAAGTGAATATCTGATACTGAATAATCCATTGTATAAATTAGTGTCTGTGTGTGCTTCGACTGTTAGAAGTTTTGATAATCAGACAGACATTCAAGTGTCTGGAAAACTAAAAAAATGAAATGACCATCAAACAACTTTTGTGAAAACTGGACAGGTAAAAGGTGATCAAAGGCAATGTTGAAAATTGATCAGATTATGAGTTCCAAATGTAAATCCCCATTGAGGTTTCAACTTCCAACTGTAGCTTGTTCAAAGAACATTGTTAAAATCAAGTTTACCCATAAAAAATTGTAGCAAGTATGATTTCAGGATGTCTATTTCATCTCTAGGAACTAAAATCACGTAATTACTCTCACCATGACAATGTATTTAGGATACTGAATTTGGTCCACTTTCTATAGACATGTAGAAATTTCTATTAACTTCCACCCATTTAATACAGTTGAACACTTCAACTGGTGGCCAACAGTTGCATTAAGAACAACTAAAACGCTTATTATAATAAACATCGGCAATATAAAAACTAAAATGAAACAGAATATACATGTGTGTTGGCGGACAGATCTGAAAGTGTAGACGCCTTGTGAAGGCATGAAGAATTTAGCAAGGCTGGTAAGCAACTCAGGTTAACAAACAAACATCCACCATCTTTCTCATCCCATGAAACTTCAATGCTGAATTCCATAAGCATACACAACTTTTAGTTTGATATAAATAAAATCTACTCGATACCAATCTTACCCTTTTCATTGAAACTCATGTGCTTATGCAGTTCTCAACAGCATGAATATGTATGTGTGTTTGCTTAACAATAGTACGAAAGCCACATATTCAACTTTCTCGTAAGTTATTACATAAAGATGTTTTTATACTGAAACTCTTAATATAGTTAATTATATCTATCTATTTTTTTAGAAATCAAAGGTTTTGGGGATGGAGTTGAACATAATCAGAAAGACTGGTATATATAATATCCTCCTCACCTCTGGCATTTGGTGATAGCAGCGCATGTCAAGCCAGCAATGTATACTGTGTGACCGATGCTTATTTTCCCCAATGACCTAATAATATAAGAAGACATCAAGCATATATCATTTGTTAAACTATCTGTTCATTGATAAGAAGCTTGTTAAATACCAAGATTTGACAAAATGCAGGTTGGCCCAAATTCCTCCAGTTGGATCTTCAACTCTCAAGGAGAAGGTGGATGATGGTTCTGGAATATCTGGTTTCTTAATATCTGTAACCACACCGTAGATGCTTATGTTACTCATCTTGTCTCGAAGATCAGCCACAAACAGCTGTAAATACAAGAAAAGCTATATCAACCCAACACTTTCTTTTTCCAGATGTCAATTGTAAAGGGAAAGTTTCAGTTATAAAAACAATCCAACTTTCGGAAACATAAAACTTACTCTAAAAGGGTAGTTACTGAAGTCAATGGCTCCGCGAGAATCACATGGCAAAGTGACTTGAACTTTAGGTCCTTGACTTGAGTCAGCAGCTGTTTTTGATCCTTGAGTTGATGCTACAGATACCTGTTGAACTCAGTAAGTATTAAAGGAAGTTACTTTGCTATATCAGATTGGTTACCTGTTCCTCATGGCGAATGAAAGGCACTATATACAGCTGAGTGACACTCCCGTATTCAAGACATATCTCTTCACTTTCCATACAGCTTAAAACAAACGGTCGATCTAGAGCTAGCCAACTTCCTACACGGTCGATCTTCACTTTCATACATTTATTATAAATAAATAATCAATCAATTGTTCTCCTTTTATTTCTCCGTGTAAATGTTTTTGAGATGTGAAAACTTTTTATTTGATGGGAAAGGTATATGGTGTTTTACCTGAAACAGTTGGCAAGCACGACTTGGTCACCCCATAGTAAAAATTTAATCCTGAAATTATCGTTGTCTACAAGAGTAATTTGCTTCTTCTGCAGGCTACCCTGAATCTCTAAAGATCCAATGGATTCAATCCTGCACATATATGAACTCTTCTATAAAAGAAAGAGTTAACTGCCATTTTCGTCCCTGTAGTTTGTTAACTTTTGCCATTTCAGTCCAATTTTAAAAAACACGCCATTTTCCTCCCTGACATACTGGAAACATGCCATTTCAGTCCAAAAATCATAACGCAGTTAAGTCAATGTGTTTTAATGAAGGGTATTTTTGTCCTTTCATAATTCTTTTATTTTTTTCCTTTATTTTATGTATCATTATCAATCCCAACCCCTGTAAAACCCACCATTTCCCTCCAATCAGTAACACTCCCAGTCCCAACCCTAATTCCCAATAAAATGCACCCTCATTGTAACACCCATCAACCTCCATTACACCACCTAAAACCATCACCCCCCGCCCCCCGTCATCAACATCGAATTGCAATTGCTGCAACAACCTTCGAACACCCACGAACCACCACCGTCTCCACCAACAACCACCATCGCACAACCCACTTCCAGCAACGAACAAACATATTTGTGGAGGTTGGCTAGCAGTGGTTGCAGGTCGGAGGTGAACGGTGGGGACTGGTTATATGGGTGAATGGTGGGGACTGGTTATATGTGTGATTAGGTTGTGGTCGGGTTTGTGGAAGTGGTCCAGCGGTCGTTGTATGTCGGTAGTGTGGTGATGGTGATTACGGGTTAGGGGTGGTGCTCGGAGTTTCTGCAGAGACGGTGCATTGGTTTGCAGGAGAGGGGGCGGAGGTTGTGGGCTTGGTTTAAAAAAGCGAGAGGCGCACAAAAGCGACGAGGTCTAAAATTGAGGCGCGAAGCGCAAAGCGCAAAAGCGGTGGGCTTTTTGTACCCGATGCGCAAGATGTTTATATAATTTTTTTTGTATATCCCATAGGTTTTTAGCTTCCTTTAACCAAAATATAGCTATAAATAAGGCTTTTATACCATTTTACTTGCATGTACAAATCAAAAACCCAAGGTACAACATTTTTATGCAGTAAAACGCCTCAGGTCCATGAGGCGCGCGCCTCAGGCCAAAAAGCCCCCAAAAGAGCCACCGCTTTTGCGCTTTTTGGTCGCTTCTTGTAATTACACAAGGCGCTGAGCGGAAAAGCCCCGGAGGCTGCGCCTTAGTGCGCCTCGCGCCTAGGCGCGCCTCAGGCACGCTTTTTTAAACCAAGGTTGTGGGTGGTGGTCGACGGTAGGATTTTGGTCGGAGTTAGTGACGGTGGTAGGAGTGATATCTGGTAGTAAGTGTTGCTTATAGGGAAGGGTTTGGTGTATAAGCGGTTGTGGTGGTGATGTGCAGCGGTAGTGTGTTTTCTCCGGTGGTGACTGGTGGTGGAGAGTGGTGGTTGTAGGTAGTGGGTGGAGGGTAGATTCGATTTGCGCAGAGGACGAAGGTTAATGGTGTCAGTGGTGTAATGGAGGTTGTTGCAGCAATAGTAGGGGTTTTACAGGGGTTGGGATTGTTACTGATACATAAAATAAAGGAAAATATAAAAGAATTATGAAAGGACAAAAATACCCTTCATTAAAACATACTGACTTAACTGGGTTATGATTTTTGGACTGAAATGGCACGTTTCCAGTATGTCAGGAAGGAAAATGGCGCATTTTTGAAAATTGGACTGAAATGGCAAAAGTGGACAAACCACAGGGACGAAAATGGCAGTTAACTCAAAAAAAAAAAAGAACAATGCGAGGTAATTAAGGCCTGGTTGAGTTACCACCTAGCATATAAAGAATAGGAGACTCCTTCATCAACAGAAATGGAAGCCAAAGAATCAGAGCAGAACTGTGCTGCAAGCAGCATTGCATCATTGTCTTCATCCTATAATCGTCAAAAATGAAGGAGTAAGCCCATCAGCTGTCATGTCACCTACAGTGCCTGGCCAATGTGTGAATTTAAAACTATTTGGCCAGCCTAGGATTGATTTTTGAACATCTGGGACAGGGGCAGCATATGGCAATTTGGTGATTTTCAGTTTTTGTCTCGTGAAGGGATGTTTTTTAAGTATTTGATTAACATTCAATTTGAACAAGTCAAAGTTGCATATTTTTAACCAAACATGAAACTTTACGTTGGTTTTGTCAACACCAATATTATCAACTAGCATCTCACGTTATAAACAACCATTGCTATTCCTGACTGACTCTTAGAAACAATGTTTTCATTAAATCTGTTGGTTTCTTCCACAAATCATCCATCATGTTGCAGTTGTGAAAGCACAGAGTGTATGTATAATAAATTCTCCTCACATCATATAAGATAAAACAAAAATGTCAAAATGCCTAAAAAGCCCAAGCAAAATAACATCCTCACATTAAATAAAAATGTTTATGAAAGCAGTGGGCTAATTACCTCATCTAAGATTATGAGTAAATATTCTGTTGGTAGAAGTCGTAGGTGACGAGCAGATCCACGAGTGGTTGTGCGAAGATAACATCCTGTAAGCAAAAGCTCTCTTCCTTTCTTCAGGATCCCATATTTAAGGTCAGCCAAGTCGTAGAACCTGCTGATGTAAGTAAGAGAATTACAAACAAACACACTCTTCAAAGAAGATTTGTCACCAAACAACAAGTAGTATGGCAATAGGAAATTACACATATTGTAATTTGAATTCATGTTACCTGCGATGAAGATAAAGATCAATGGTATTGGAGCTCCAAAAGTCTCCCAAGGTAAGCATGTAAAAATGTGTCCCTACAGGACAGAAACCAACATCATATTTGTTTGTTTGTTTGATTCAGTTCAATCAAATACAAGCTGGGTAAGTTATAACAAGCAGGTACCTGGAAGAAGAAAAACATCAAGTATGACAACCTGAAGAAGAGTTGTGAAAGACAAGAAATTCTTGTCATAGATTGTATCAATGGTAACTGTGTTGGGAAGCTTTACTCTCTTCTTTTGCAACTCATCTGGTCTCTTCTTCTTCTTCTGTGAATAATAATAATACCCACCACCTCTTTGATTTTCAGCCCATGCCTAAACAGACAGACAGACAGACAGACAAATATTATTATTATATATTTGAAAATGAAAAGAAATGCAATAATACAAGGAACCTGCCTGCGAGAGTTCAGAGAGGAGAATGGCAGGGGTGACTCCACTAGAATAAGCTCTACAACTCTTGATGATCCGACTCCAAACCCAGCTCCAGGGTGGTTTATTCGCATCTTCTTCTTCTTCATCTGCGGGGGATAATACAGATATCGCGTAATCTACGAATCCAACAAACGGGTCATCAACCTCCATGCCCATCGATAATACTTTTGCAATCCCAAACCCTAGTTTTGTTGGCGGGACTTTCAGATTATCCATTCTTTCCGACTAGAAATCAGTCTTGATGATGGGTAGTCTTTATTTAGAGAAATATGCCCGGATAGTCTATTGGGTTTGATTTTTTTAAAACTTTATTCTATAACTTTTTAAAATTATCTGTAGAGTCTCTACCTTTTTTGTTTCTGGATAGTCCTTGCGTCTAACTTTAATTTGTTTTCTCTATTAACTCACCCCACGTGCATATCACGTGAGGGTATTTTGGTCAAATTGATTTTGCCTAACATATAAAAAGCATGTCTGTACCCCTATACTCCCTCATTGTCAGCTGTTTTCCCTCCCTTCCAACGCCGATTCCATTTCATCTTCTTCCCCTCATTTCCTCACAATTTAAACCCTAACTTGATCGATTATCAGTATCTTTTAACAAAAATGAAGGACGACGATCCTCAACATCCAAAGAACAACCGTCAGTGGATTATACGCTCCAAGTCTGAGTATGTGAAGCCCTTTGTACCAGAGACTGTTTATGGTATGTGTGTTAACCCTAGCTTCATTTTGTGCAAGAATGGTATATGTGCAAGAACATGCAATATAGACAAATAAATTGTTAAAACCCTAACATTATCTCTAATTTTATACCCTAATGTGATTTTTATGAATCTGCAGATGGCTATGAGAACTTATTCAGCTTAAACATCTTCATGGTGGTGTGTTTACTCCGTCACCAGGAAGAAAATACGCCATTGGGGAAGCTACATATGTTGACTATGCAACATTGATGAATTTTTGGTGCATGAAATCGACTGGATGGTGAGAGATCTTGAACTAAATGTTCCTGAGGTTAAGTTGTACTACCATTTTAAGATTCCTGAATTAGATTTAGACCTTGGATTATGTCCAATAGGGAATGATGGTTAGGGGTGTTCAAAATCCTTCGAATCCGAAACCGAATCCGAATCCGAAACCGAATCCGAATTATCCGACAATTCGGATATCCGAAATTCGAATAATCCGAATTTTCCGAATTTTCGGATTCGGATAGTAATTTCAGAAATTTTCGGATATTTCGGATATCCGAAACTTTTTAAAAATAAAATAATATATATGTATATGTATATATATATATAGAATTAAACCTAATAACCCTAATTCTTATTCTTTTCTCAGCCATTCCCCACTTCTTCCAGCCGTTACCCACTTCCCCAATGACCCACCTCCCTCAACAATCAACAACATCCAAGATCTGAACAAGTGAACATTGAAGATTCAAGATCTGAACATCGAAGAATCGAGATATTAACATCAAATGTCAAAAAATATGAAAATCGAATGTTTGTTTATAACTTTTCATTAGTTTTTTTTTTGTTGGATCGAAGGTTTATATACAAACTGAAACAAATACAACCCAAACAAATATGTCTGATGAGTTTTTTTTTTTATGTAAGTTCCATTGATTTGTTCAATCTCCGTATGAAGAGATTTGTTCTCTTCACAGTTTATATGTAAGTTCCATATATTCGTTTTCCTCACAATTTATATGTAAGTTTGATACATTTTTTCATAGATTTGTTCTATTTTGTACATGAACAGATTTGTTTCAGTGTATAGGTGTTTGTTGAACATGGTTTGTTCTTTGTTGTTTATGGCTTTGTTTTGTATTGGTTACAGGTTGTTTTATTTTGAAATTTGTTTTTTTAGATTTTCGGATATCCGTTTTATTATTCGAATCCGTATCCGAAATTTCGGATATCCGAAATTTCGGATACGGATTCGGATAGTGAAATCTACTATCCGAAATGTTCAGAAACTTCGGATATCCGGTTTTGAACACCCCTAATGATGGTGATGTTAGGCTTTTGGGCAAATATGTTGCAAATAACAAAGTGATTAAGGTCTTTATAGAACATGGTGAAACTAAGGTTAGAAATTACTTTAGTCCTACACAATCGTCTAAGGTAGTTATTGAAGAATTAGAAAATGAAGGGGGTGCTGATAATGCTATTCAAAGACCAATAAGAAAGAAACTGATGGTATCCAAAATCTACAACTTCAATGGAAAGATGTAAATAATGAAGTTGAAGAGGGTAACACAGGTGGTTTAGAGGCTGTTAATGTAACCAATGAAGTTGTAGAAGGTAATGCGGGTAGTGTAGAGGCTGTTAATGTAACTAATGAAGTTGCAGAGGGTAATGAAGGTGGTGTAGAGGTTGGTAAGGTAACTAATGTAGGTGGTGTATGGTCTAATGTAGATGGTATTGAGGTTGCTGTTAAGGTTGCATCATTCACTAACAGTTTCAGCTATGATTTCGACAATCCAAATTTCTCAACCGATTTTTCAATAGATGGTCAGTGTAAGCATGTTGAGGGTGACGAGTCTGAGATTGGTAAGTCTAAGGTAGGTGAGTTTAAGCATGCTAAGGGTGGTGAGTCTGAACAAGCTGAGGATGGGGAGTCTGAACATGCTGATGGTGGTAAGGCTAAGCATGATGAGGGTGGTGTAGAGACTGATGGTGCTGAGGCTGGTGATGATGAATCATCTGAAGGTGATGATTCAGATGATAGTGACTTTAGAGAAGGGTTAGAGAGTATGGATGAGGCTGAATATGATATGATGGACTACCATGCAAATGTTGACAGGGGTGAGGAATATATAGGATCTCAATTAGAGTCTGTTGGCAAGCATGATGGGAATAGTAGTGATGAGTTATTAGATGGTGATAATCTCAGTTATGAGTCGTTTGACAGCTTGACAGATGAGTCCATGGATGATTTCGAAAGCAGGAGAAGTATGAAACTGAGAGAGTTGAAGAGGAAAAAGAAGGGTGGACAATCAACATCCCAAGTTAGCTTTTATGTTGGCCAGTTGTTTCCAATAGCCAAAGTGGCAAAAGACAAGATAAACAAACATGCCATTGAGACTAGGAGGGCATTGTCTTTTTTGAGAAATGATAAAAAAGAACTAGAGTGGTTTGTGAGGGTAGATGTCTTGTATTCACATGTGGGCCGAATCCAACTAGGCCCAGCCAAAGTGGGCCAGGTATTCTTATAGAAACTGCAAGTGGCAAAAAAAGTAAGGAATCTTCTGTAGGGTGTAGTGGGACAAAAAAGGGTCCAAAAAGGGATTGGACTCATGCAATGATAAAAGGAATGGTAGGTTAAATATTGTAGATTGTCCTTGGGTTCTGTATTTGTCTAGAATTAACGATGAAGATGAGACTTGGGTGGTAAAGACATACCAACCAGATCACAAGTGTCTGACATCCAGAAAAATACATCCCTTCAATTCTACCTTCTTGGCTAAACAAGAGTTTGTGACGAATCAAATTGCAGCTAACCCTAATATTCAGTAAGTAGGCTACAAGAAAAGCTTGGAAGGAAGTATGAGTTGTCTGTCACAAAAATGAAGGTACAAACCCTAATTTATGCTTGTTTTTGTTCTCTTGATATACAAACCCTTATCTTATTTTTAATTGATTGCAGGCTTTCAGGGCAAAGCTCAAGGCTACAAAAAAGCTTCAAGGGGACTTCAAAGATCAGTATGCCAGCCTGAGGGACTATGTCATGGAACTGTACAGGACCAACGGTTAAATTTGTTGTTGAGCCTGAGTGTAATCCACATGCACCCACTAGGATCTTCAAGAAGGTTTATGTTTGTTTGGGACCACTGAAACAAGGGTTTAAAGAGTGTAGGCGGGAACTGTTGGGGTTAGATGGGGCATTTATGAAAGGCCCCTACCCTGGTCAAATGCTAACTGCAGTTGGTTTAGATCCCAACAATGACATTAACCGTTAGCTTATGGTATTGTTGAGACTGAGAACAAAGACTCCTTGATCTGGTTCCTAGAGTGTATCAAAGATGACTTGGAAGTTCCACTTAATGCAAATTTCACCTTCATTTCTGACAGGCAAAAGGTATAGTGTTATATTCAGCAATTAACCTAAGTCTGTTTTCTAGATTAATGTTTGTTATCTGATGAAACAGGGAATAATACCAGCCATAAATCAGGTATTTCCAGCAGCTGAGCACAGATTCTGCTTAAGGCACATATGGCAGAACATGAAACTTCAATGGAGAGGAGATGCCTTCAAGGATTGTCTTCAGAATGCTGCTAATGCTTATATAGTCCCAGATTTTGAAACCAAGATGGAGGAGTTGAGGTTGTAGAACATTGAAGCATATAACTGGTTGGCAAGTATTCCACCCATTCACTAGAGCAAGTCTCATTTTACAGGTATATTGTGCAAATATGCATATCAAACCTGCTGTCTATTGTTCAAAACTGCTGTTTATTGTTGAAAAGTGATGTTTATTGTTCAAAACTGTTGTATGCATATCAAAACGGTTGTTAATTGTTCAAAACTGTTGTATGCATATCAAACCTGTTGTATGTATGTCATAATAGCTAGTTTATTGTTCTAATATTCAATTTAGATGTAGAGGTGTTGATCATTTGGTTTGGTAATTTGATATACAGGCACGACACAATCTGATGTGGTGTTGAACAATATGTGTGAAGTCTTGAATGCAAGGACGATCAATGGTAGAGACAAGCCTATAATTTCTGCTTTGGAGTTTGTCCGAGAGTATCTAATGTAGAGGATTGATAATGTTATTAGGGCGATTCAGCAGACTAATGGTCCACTTACTCTTAGAGTTGCAAAGATTTTTGATAACACGAAGACCCTAGCTGCAAATTACAATGTTAAGTGGAGTGGTGGGCCAAAGTATCAAGTCAGTGGTAAGGTCACCCAGGATGGTGCTTCTACACATAAACAATATGTTGTGGATAGGGTTTGCACTTGCAGGGAATGGGAAGTTTCGGGAATCCCTTGTAGGCATGTTGTGGCTGTCAATGGGGACATGGAAATGAATGGTCAAGAGGTTGGTCCCCCAGAATCATGGGTTAATGAATGTTACTATGTTGAAACATGGAAGAGGGTTTACAGTCATACCATTGGTCCCATTAATGGGAGAGAATTGTGGCCAAAACAACAGGTTCTTACCAAACTGACCCCACCGTTGCATCACACACCTATTGGCAGGCCTAAGAAGAAAAGAAGGAAGGATGCTGTTGGGTTGCAGGATGAAGTTGAAAGGGCTTTCCAATCAAGAAACAAGAGAAACAGGGGTGCTGAAGCTGATACGAAACAAGTTGTGGTTGGTGGCAAATTAACAAGAAAATGGAAGTCCGTGAAGTGCAAGAAGTATGGTTTAAAGGGCCACAACTAAAGAACTTGTGGACGCACCAAAAAAGTTACCTAGCCAAAGAAAGGGAAGAAAGGTAGCAAGAAGAAAGATGGTAACCAGGCTGCTGAGGGTGGTCAGGCAGGTGCAGGTGTTTAATGGTTATCGTTTTTGGGTTGTCTTAAAACAATGATGCAGTCTTTTGCTATTTATCATGTCTATTTAGCTAACTAAAACACTTATGACAATTATCATCATATTTTGGACTTGTTATCTTGATGATATTAATCTAGGTTGTTTTGTATGGTTTGATGTGTAATGGTCTGATGTTAACAGTTTCAAGTTTGGTTGTTTAGTATTTTGTGGTTTAGTTTCTTGTTTGTGCAGAGGTTTACGTTTTTTTATGTTTATTTGCTGTCATATTTGGTGTTTGATGTTTGGACATTTGCACATGTTTGGTAGTGTATAATTGGAACAGGTCATGGGTTGGTTGTAGCAAAATGTAGTACAGGGTCTTGTGTTAATGTGTTCAAATGGATTTAAACAACACATTTCACACAAGATTTGACGAATACATTTTGCACAAGAATTGACCAATTCATTGAAAGCTTCGCACAAGATTTGACGATAACAATTTGCACAAGAATTGACCATTTCATTGAATGCTTCGCACAAGATTTAACGAAAACATTTTGCACAAGAATTAACCAATTCATTTGATGCTTTCGCACAAGATTTGATTCAAACGATACATTGAATTGGCCACTACATTACCAATACATTGAATGTTATACATTGATTGAAACAACCTACTTCAAACAACCTTCTTCGCAAACCACCTAACTAATTCAAACAACCTGCTTATACATTGAATGCTATCCATATTTCACCAACCACATTTCCAACATTTAAGACATTAAATACATCACAAACATGAATCACACTTTCAAAAACATGGGGAATATCCATTGCATTTAAGACATTACAACATCCAGCACATTAAAGGCACTACCACATCCAATCCATTCAAGCCTTAACATACATCCAAAACACAAACCCTAAAACTATCAAAAGAACCATAATGATCTTGTTCTTCAGCCGATTCTTTTCCCGCATCTAGGCTAACTCAACATCAACTTGGTTTCTGTGTCTTAAAAGCCTTGGAATAATTGCCACTGCACGACTACACATTGGTGGGTCCACCCACCCAATGAATCTCCACAATTAGGATTCTACACAGAAGGAAGAAATGATGAAACTTTTATAAGCCCTAGAATATTAAAATCGGTAGTGGTGTACATTACCATGCTTGGACAAGAGGAGAATCGTCGACCAGGGTTGAGATCAGTCCATGATGTAACTATGACTGCATCTTGGCCACAATTGCAGAGAACCATGAGGAAGATGAAGATCGATTGAGAGAAAGATGAAGATCGATTGAGGGAAAGATGAAGATCGATTGAGAGAAATATTGGTGGTTAGGTTAGTGGGAGAAAAGGCGCTATTTAATAGGCAGGACCAACTACATAATCAATTTGACCAAAATACCCTCATGTGATATGCACGTGGGGTGAGTTAACAGAGAAAACAAACTAAAGTTAGACGCAGGGAGTATCCGGGAACAAAAATTGAAAAGTTGAGGACTATAGAGGTAATTTTAGAAAGTTAGTGACTAAAGGTGATAAAAGGCTAAACCACAGGGACTATCCGGGAATTTATTTATTTATTAGAGTAAACTGCCATTTTGGTCCCTGAGGTTTGGTCAGTTTTACCACTTTAGTCCAAATCTCAACCTTTTGCATATGGGTCCATGTGGTTTCAATTTTGTTGCCATTTTGGTTAAGAAGCAAAGTCAGCTCAGATTTCTCAAAAAAACTCTGGTTTTTTGTCCTTTTCTGAAGGGGCAAAATGGTCAATAAAAAACATTAAAACCCATCCTAATTCCCTCTTTCTCATGACCTGCAGTCAACAAAGGTGTGCTGACCTTTGGAAAATTTGTATGTCAATGACTTTGTGCAAGTTAGGACTCAATTCGCACTTTAGGGTAAAGGTATGAAACCTCCTCAGTCCTCAATTGCTACGATTCAGAATGAAGAAGAAGTGAGAATGGAGGTGGACTCGTCTGAACTGGTCAACCAGTCCTCGTCGTCAACCATTGTGCTGGATACACCCTCTAAATCCCCTCCATGCCATTAAATGTCCCATCCCCAACAAGAGTTCTGAATTTTGAAATGGAAGCTGGAAATTCAGAGGGAAATCAGGGGATTTATACATCTGGTAGTAGTGGAAACGTGGATAAACATGGTTTGACTGGAGGTCATAAGGGTTCAAACTTGCAACCCCTCATTTGGTTTGACTCCGTCACCGTCGCCAGTTGGGTGGCCGGGTGATGGGGGTGGTCGAGTGGCGGTGGCCGGTTGAGTGATATGGGGTGGCGACAGTTAGGTGATGTTTGTTGCAGGTCTTGAGATGGGTGGTGGTGGTGGTGGCGAAAGTTGGGTGATGGTGGCGGTAGGTGGGTGGGTGGTGGTGGTAGGGTGGTTTGAGAAAGAGAGAGCTGAGATAGAGAGATAATATGTGTTTTGTGTATAAAAACCATAATGACCAAAATGACCTTCAGAAAAGGATAAAAACCAAGGTTTTTTTAGAAATCTCTGACTTTGTTTTTGGACCAAAATGGCAACAAAATTGAAACCACAGGAACCTATATGTAAAAGGTTTGAGATTTGGACTAAAGTGCAAAACTGCCCAAACCTTAGGGACCAAAATAGCAGTTTACTCTATTTGTTACATAGTAAATTACATAGCCTATTGCAATATTTACAAAATTCAAATGTCTTATAAGTTACATATGTTATTGCAATTTCACTCACTAGACTAACTCTATCCACCTTTAGTTTAATCCTAATCACAATTACTAATACTTTATAATCTATAAGCATGTTATATATAAGAAAATATTTATTTTAAATTAATTATTATGTATAAATTTTTTTCATCATATATAAAATAACATGCTTATATATAAGTTTTATATTTTTATATTATAAAGAATTAGTAATTGTGACTAGGATTTAACTAAAGGTGGATGAAGTTAGTGTGGTGGAGTGAAATTGCAATAAAATAGAAACCTTGGTATGTAAATTGCAAGACATTTGAATTTTATAAAAATATTGCAATGGGCTATAAACCACAGGGACCAAAATTGCAATTTACTCTTTCTCATATTTACAAAAAGCGGGTCAGGCTTGGGTTAGGGGTTTTTTTGGTAGCCTCTTAATCACTAAAAGGTAAGGGTGTTTGATACACAAAAATAACACCTCTTAATTGTCCTTTTAATGGTTAAGTGATAAGATAATGTTGAATGATTAAAAGATAGATTTACTATTGCCCTAATTGTAACAACCTGATCTTTCGGATTGTTATCCGGATTCCGTTATTTAATTTCGAACTTGCTTTGTACTCTGAAATTTATTATAATGGTTTGGATTATTGTAAAACGCATACTATATCGCTTATATATCTCGTAATACTTGCAACTCTCAACGCAAACTCAAATCGCGGATAATTATGTTACATTGTGTTATTTATGTGTTATGTGTGCTTTATGATTTATGGTTATACTCGCTATCGCAATGCTCTCACTCGCATAAATCGCTTAATCACATTATCTTATTATTTCAAAACGCTTAACGCTTCAATAAAACGCTTAATATAACTATCTAATACGAACTGAATCACTGAACGAGCACCTAACGAACAAAACTTCGCCACTAGGCCAAGTTCGGCCGAAGTTGGACACCCTAACTTCACCCGAACTTGACCAGGCCTCCAAAACACCAACCTATCAGCAAGTTCGCTCGAACTTGCATAAGTTCAAGCAAACTGGCCAAGTTCGCCCGAACTTGTGCCAAGTTCGCCCGAACTTGATGTCGGCCAGCACCAAATCTCTTCACCTATAAATACCCAGCACCTTCATTTGTGCTCCCCTTGGTGCTAACTTCGCCCCAGAGCTCCCAAAACCGAAAACCCTTGATTTCCAAGTAAGAATCAACCCAATTTATGCAAACTACAACGTTTTTACAACGATTTTGCACAAGGATTACCTTCGTTTTCATTAAAACTGTTACGTTTATGAAAATCTTCATCTTTTTCTATAAAACTTCTTCTTTTCACTTATATCTACACTAAACGGGTGTAGTTGGGCTTAGCTTTGGCTTCCCAAGCTAGAAATCTTCGTGATTTCGACTCACCAAGTGATGGATCTAAGAAAAACTGTTTAAACCATTGATTTTACACAGAATACGGACTAATGACGTATGTTTCGTTCACTATGAAGTGGAACGAGGTGTTGTCAAGCAAGATCTCAGATCCGGAAGCACAAGGACGATATCGTCACCTTGCACGAACTCGACTAACCCATACAAACCATCAAGTTCGCCCGCATTAGCCCGAGTTCCTGTGAAGTGGCTAAAACTCGCTCCAAAAGACCTCTCCAGCCTATGTTTTGCTCAGTAGCTTAAGGTTGGAGGGATGGACACTCAATTTCCTCAGCAAACGATGCGAAAACGCACGGATTGGTGACCAAAACAGTCAAGTTCGCTCCAAAAAGAGCAAGTTCGCTCGAAGTTGTCATCAGAATGATGACCAACTTCACCCGAACTTGATCAATTTTCAAGAAAATCAACCAAGTTCGACCGAACTTGTGTAGTTTCCAAGGAAACCAGACAAGTTCGCCCGAACATGTATCAATTCCAAGAACACAAGGTAAGTTCGCCTGAACTTGTCCGGTTTTCCATGGAAACCAAACAAGTTCGCCCGAACTTGTGCAATCTGTAGACAAACAGCCAAGTTCGCCCGAACTTGTACCAATTCCAAGGAATTGGTACTGTAAGGATCTAAGTTTGAATTACGTGTACTTTTTGTTTCTCAGAATGAAAATGGATTGAATTAGAAAGATATGCAGCGGAATTAATGGAAAACTTTTACTACAAGTAATTGGTCGTTTGTATTCATCACCATCATGCTTTCAAGTTGATAAACTTTGATGTGATTCACAAACTCCCCCTTAGTCAATTACAATCGTTTAATGGAAATAAAGAAGATAAAGTGCGAAATGATCTTTTTTAGGAAGACAAAGTTAACTGTTACAATGTTCACCTATTTATACAAACTATCTAACCACTGAGCATATTTTGTGACGTCATGGTTGATAGTGACAGGTAACAAAGTTGTAACTAACTAAAACACTGCTAAACTAAACTATCAGTGCATAGCACTGTTACATTGAATAAAGTAAAAACTAGACTAAGCACTGATCTTTATCCTCTGATCTTGTTTCTTCTATCCGACCTTTGCCTTTTGAACGATCAGATGATAGGAGCAGTTGTTTACGGAAAGCAGTGTAAATGTTGATCAGTTGTTGTAACCACTGATAGTTGGACCAAAGCTCGGATAGTGTATTTGGCTTTGATATCATCTGTTCCTTTATTAGGGTTCGATCCCAACAATCTCCCCCTGGAACAGATGATGCCAAAACACTTGATTATTCTTGGTTTTTATTCCTCAACAGAAGTTCTCGGATTTTCCCTTTAAACTGTAATTCAAAATTCAGAGAGACTTCATCATCATCATCCTTTTCTAGTGTCAGATCCAAAAGATCTTGAAGGTCCTCTGCATTTAGCTCATATGCAGCCTCCAGGCTCATCTTGACAGCATCGCCATTAGACTTGAGCAGTGTTAATTCGTGGGAGTCTTTTTCGACTTTCCACTTTAGAATTTTTGGGTCTTCTGGATTTCTAGGATGACCTTTATTTGTTGAGATTTGAAGAGCTTTTTGTTGAACTATCTTTGTCAATTCTGCTCTGAGCTTTTCACTAGCTTCATCTGTGTGATAGTCAACCATATTTTTAATTCTCTCTTTGATGTGTTCAAACACTCTCTTGTCTTCTTCATCTATCTTTTCTTGCCTTTTTAGTTGATTGAAAGCAAGGATGGAAGGGACAGATGATGAGATAGACTTTTTGGAGTGTTGAGCTTTATGAACATCATCTGATGGAGGGTAAACTGTTTAGGAGGCATGTTTGGATCTTTCTTCCTCCTCTCTTCTAGCATCTTGTAAGTATCAATCACCCTGGCTTTTCCCCATCTTATCACTTGGTTCCTTGAATCATAGTGATTCTGTATCAATTCTTCCCTCATCCTTTTAATCTTCAAAACTCTTTCAGGCATGTCTTTCTTATGTTTTTCCCAGCCAGGAGGAGTTGGCTTCTTGAGAGGGTCTTTCAACATTTCTTGCATTCTCTTAATTTCTTATCTCAGCTCATCTATGCTCCAATCCTTGAACTGTGCCTTTGTTGCCTTATATTGCTTGTTCTTCATGATGTGTTCAATGAGTTCACTTTTAAGATACCGATCTTCCCTTTTTGACAGCTTGTTGCTCAGATCTTTGACAAAATCTTGCAATGTTCTAGCCTTGCTTAGCTGAAAAGACATGATGGTTTGTATCTCTCTATCACTTTTACTAGCTGAATCTCTCTTTGCTATATCCTCCGCTTGTTTTACTTTAAGTTCCAGGTAGTCATCAACATTTGCAGGTCTTGGATAGCCATCAAGAGATAATATAGTTCTTTTGTCAAGGTCTTCCTCAGAATAGAAGCTTAGAATTTCTTCACTGACTGCTAGTAAATCAAGAGGATATTTCTTTACTGCAGGAATAACTTTAAGGGGATCAGTGGTTGGATTTGAGGATGGTGGAAGCATTGATGTGGAGATAAGTGGTTGTGATGATAATGGAGTAGGCATAGGAAAGATCTCTTCTTCACTCACAATTTTTGTAGTTCTTCTCCTCTTAAATTTAACCTCTGGTGATGATGGATGAGTTGGTATTCTGGTTGGTGTTGGTAGAGGTTGGGTGGATGTATTAAAAATGACCATGGCAGTGGATGGGATAGCATCTGCTGCAACCTCTGCTGTATCAACAGATGTTGACATAACAGTTGCTGTAACATCTGCTGTGGTGGAAATGGGTATAGAAGTTGAAGTAAGTGTGCTTGATTTTTGAAGAGCAGAGGTTTTAATGGTTGGATTTATAGCAGGCTCAGTTTTGGAAGGTGTGGATGTTGGTTGCCTTACTTTTCTAGCAGGTCTCCTCTTTGCTGAGGTACCAACCTCTTCCTTTTCTTTTTGTTGCTTAATCTTTTGCTCAACCAATACCTTGCCATCAAGATACACTTTTCTCTTGTGCTTCTCATTTTCCCTGGCCAAGATATCATCTGTTAAATCATTTTTCTTTGAACCATCTGGCCTGGGAATATCCACTGTTGGCTTTGCCATTTGATCATCAATTTTAAGCTTCTTCTTCCCAAAGGTTTCTCCCCCTTTTGGTATCATCTTCAGTGTTTACAAAAATAGCTGTGAGTGGAGCAGTGCCAGTGGTTTGGAGAAGATGAGCTTTTATAGCTTTAATATCTGCCCTGGTATCCATGAATCTTGCTTCAACCATGTTTCTTACTTCCTGCATATTATGTTTGTGTTGTTGTTCTAAGAAGTGCTTTTTTGTTGAAACAGAGGGTCTACGGCTTGTTACAGATCAGCAGTGGTTAAGACAGAGGGTTGGCTCTTTATAGCTAACAACTGCTTCACAAGATTTTTGATCTCTTCAACAGAAGTTTCAAGTGTTGATACTCTCTCCGTAAAATTATTGTATTTTAGATCATCACCTAATTTAATAGGATCATCTGAACTCCTACCTGAGGTTGTAGTTATATCTAAGGGATCATTAGCATGTGTTTTAACACTAGCTTCACCCTTGGATGCCTTTGTTCTTGGTACTGGGGACTTCCCACAACATCAGAGGTTACCTTGGTAGCCTCAGCAGTGGTTGCCTTAAACAGAGACTTAGAAATGTAACCACTGTCCAAATGAAAACTAGGTAGTTTTTCAATTGAAGTGGCTGCTCTAGTTTAACTATCACCAAGGGTTACATGTAACCCAAGGGATGTAGCCTCATCATTTGCTGATGGGCTAGCAAAGAATAGAGAATCAGACCCAACATCATGTTGGAGGATATTCTCATTAATAGGTTGGTGAGAAGTGCTGGATAATGTATACTCTAGTTCTATTGCATTCAGCAAGGATATAAAGGTTTGTGGTAGTGATTTGATTGGTGAAGGAATAGGTGCAGAAAGAGACATTGCCCTGAGAGAGGGGCTGTGGAAGATAGAACCAAGTGGTCCTAGAGCTTCATAATTTGGTGTCCCTGTGTTTACAACCTGATCCTTTTGTGAGGATGCATGAGGAGTTTCATAGCCAGGTTGAGATCTTTCAACCATCTGCTGTGAAGAAGTAGCAGCAGTGGTTTGTGACTTTGGTGGTGTCACAGGGTTAACCTCTGGGATCTCATCTTCCAGAGGACCATTTTTTAGTTTGGTGGGTTTTCTGGATATCTTTGTTGGTTTCTTTTTGGTGATTTTAGGTGTGGGTTTCAGAGCAGTGGTTGCAATGCTCTGATCACCTAGAGCAGTGGGCTCAGTAGCAGGAGGAAGAGATGGAACATTTTGTTCTTGTAAAATTGGCTCATCCTCCTCTAATCCTGTTTTGGAAGTCTTTTCAAGATTTGTTAGTCGTGTAAAAAGTTCATGAGTTAGGCAGCCAGGTGTGGACATTGCGCCTTGTTTACTTGCTTCAGATCTGATCTGATCTAGCAAATAAACACTCAAGAATCGAGGATGTATCAAGAAAGCTTTTCTTTTTGAAATATTTTTAAAATTATTCACAAGATCATTAAACAATACCTGGGAATAGTTAAAATATGATTCAGTCAAAATTGCATATCCCAAATATTGCATGTTCAATGGAATTTCATTTAAAGCAGTAGATTTTGCAGAGAGACATGTTAAAAGAGTATGGAAAAAGAATTTCATCTCTGCTGGAAAATGGGGTTTAAAGATTATCATACCTTTGAATTGGCTAGTGTAACCCCTTTCCGCAAACTCTACTTGCATGTCTCTTAAAGAAAAGGACACAGGATGTGTCATATCATTCAGTTGAAAAACTTAAGAGATCGATTGTGGAGTTATTTGCATAGGAGTACCCCCCCAACCTTTGAGACTATAGCATAAGGAACGTCATCAGCGGATGTTTTGACCTTAGCATTGTGCCAGAAATCTCGAAGAGAATCAATGTAGATCTTGGTTTTGACTTCGAGCATGTGTTTAAACTTTGATTCTCTTAGAATCTGAATCATTGTGTGATATCGTGTGTTGACCTCGGTTTCTTCTAAGATTGCAGTGTAATTGTGTGGGGATGATCAAGACAAATGGTGGGAATTCTTGTTTCGATTTCGCCTTTGATTTTGTTTTAGGAGTCATGATTTGAGTGAAAATTGTTTTGAAATTTTTGAAATCGACACAGTTTGGTGAAACCTCTGGTCTGGATAGAACAGGGTTTTTATAGGGTTTTTGAAAAAATGATGATAACGTGGCATCTGATGCAACAACTGTCGAATAACATCTACCCACGTGTAACCTCTGTTTTGAAAATGGAAGATAGTTGTTTGGCTAACCACTGTTGGAAAATATGATCAGTGGATAAGAACAGTGGTTGCAACTATAAGAGGATACACTTTTTGACCATGGATAGATTTTTCTAAACGAACAGAGTTTTTGTGCTATCAGTGCTTTGAACAGACTTTGAGGATTTATTGAAAAATTCAATTTTAAACTATTTTTAAGGATGGATTTTGATTTTCTAAAAACATTTTATTGCTATTTACACATGGATCACAAGAAATTTTGTTTTTAATCCATGTTTAGCATTCCAAGCCTAGAAATCAAACTGCCAAAAGTGTGAGCATCAAGTGCTTTTGTCAACACATCTGCCAGTTGATCCTTAGTATGGACATGTTGTAAAGAAATCAAACCTTTTTCATAGTAATCCCTCACAAAGTGATGTCTGATGTCAATGTGTTTGGTGGTGGAATGAGAAACAGGATTTTGATGATATTTTCTACTGCTTGACTATCAATTTTGAGTAGTGTTTTCAAAGCAGTGATACCAAAATCCAGTAACTGATTTTGAAGCCACAAAAGTTGAGCAGTACAACTTGCAGCAGCTTGGTACTCTGCCTCATCAGTGGATGTGGAAACTGCAACTTGCTTTTTTACTTTGCCAAGACACTAAGCAATCACCTAGGAATTGGGCTCCTCCAGATGTTGACTTCCTTGTTGTTTTACATCCAGCAAAAGCACTATCAGAATATCCTGAAAGCTTAATGCTACCATTAGCTGGATACCATATACCAAGTGTGGGAGCACCTTTTATGTATCTGAATATCCTTTTCACAGCAATAAAATCTGATTTTCTTGGCAATGACTGTGATCTGGCACAAACGCATGTTGCAAACATGATATCTGGCCTTGATGCAGTTAGGTATAGTAAAGCCCTAATCATGCTTCTATACAAGGTTTGATCAACAAAGTCATCTTTTCCATCAAATGTGACTAGCTTGGATGTTGCCATGGGTGTGCTGCAAGGTTTACACTCATCCATATCAAATTTCTTAAGTAGTTCTTTCACATACTTATTTTGATGGATGAAAGTGCCATGTTGCAGTTGTTTGACTTGTAAACCAAGAAAACATTGCAACTCACCCATCGCACTCATCTCAAACTCTGCTGCCATGAGTTTTCTGAACTCTTCACACATGGCAGTGCATGTGGATCCAAAAATGATGTCATCCACACAAATTTGGACAAGCATCAAATCTTTTCCTTTCCATTTTAAAAATAGGGTTTTATCAATCCTACCTCTGGTGAAACCAATGGATAAGAGAAAAGTGGAAAGAGTTTCATACCAGGCTCTGGTGCTTGTTTTAGACCATATAGTGCTTTGTTTAACATGTAAACATGATCAAGATGAAATGCATCTTCAGAACCAGGAGGTTGACACACGTACACTTCTTCCTTGATCTTTCCATACAGGAATGCACTTTTGATGCCCATTTGATACACCTTGATGTTGTGGTTGGCAGCAAAAGCTAAGAACAGTCTGATTGCCTCCAATCTTGCAACTGGAAAATGTTTCATCATAGTGTATGCCTTCTTCCTGTCTATAGCCTTGAACCACGAGCCTTGCTTTGTTCTTGACAACAATGCCCCTTTCATCCGTTTTGTTCTTGAAGACCCACTTTGTGCCAATAGGACTTACATCTTTTGGCAGTGGTACAAGTTCCCATACTTGTAGGACCGATCCTGATAGCATAGGAACCTAGATTAGATATCTAATGTCCATAATAGCGGAAATATTATGACTTGATTACCAAATAACAAGAATTAATCAGTTAAACGTCAGTTTTATTGATAAACTTCAAATCTCCAGTTTGACAGAGCTTCGCTACTCAGAGCACAAAAGTTACAAATGATTGAAACAAGCTAGCTATATATAGGCATGCAAGTTCGCTGGTGAGGAAGTGAGTTCGGGCGAACTTGACACAGTCAAGTTCGGCCGAACTTGACATCACAAAACCATCTCAAGCGAACTTGACATCCAAACACATAAATACTTGATTTTGCTAGCCTATACACATCTAATCTATACAGACTCGATATAAGACTAAGACATAGACATTCTGCACCAACAGACTCCCCCTGGATATCATCTTCGTCTTTTATCAGTCTTCAAAAACTCTGTCTTCAATAAATCTTTAACGTGAACGTCCGAAGAAGTTTTTGTACGGCTTCTTTCGTCTTTCAAGCTTTGGATCTGGCGTCTGATCAGTAGGTGGCACTTTAGTCATAAATTGATACCTTCTGAGCCTTGCCGCCCTACCTCTTTCATGAATCTCTTCGAGACGCTTCTCTTCTTTCAAAAACTCTACCCGTTCAAGATCCCTCCAGCTTGATTCCCACATCCTCCTAGAGTTAACTTCACGTGCATAGCATACATTCACGACCCTCTGATATTGCATTGCTTGTTCTTTTTCACGTTCTTCGAAAACAATCTTGCTGTAGAACAAACACTTTATTTCTTCTCTCGAGCAATTTACTAGCCACATCGGGTCTAGTATCCTTATAGTTCTCCAAAGCCCTCTCATACCTTGAACTCCAAACATTTCAACTTTCTCCTTAGTAATATCCAGATGATCTTCAAATCGTAGTACAATCACCGCTTCACAAGTATTCGGATCAATCTGCCACCACTTAAACAACGGATAAAAGTCTTGTTCGACCGACATCAAAGGAATGTTTCTCATCGATCTCAGGCGTTTCATGATCAATGTGATATCTTTCTCCACAGTCTTCTTGTTTGTTTTGATACGACGTCCAGGGATGAAAGGCTTCCAATATTTAAAGCCCTTTGTAGCTTCAAATTTGATCATCTTCCAATGTAATTGATCAATGAAGTTCATGTGGTACGTGACATTGTGGCAACTCAGAAATATCTCTCTTACTCCAACGTTTTCAAACTCTTGCTTATTCAATTTTCGGGACGAAAAATCCTTCAACTTGGGGATAATGTGACATCCCGGAAAAAATTTAGGTAATCATCTTTGTATTATACGATTCAATATTTCAGAAAACTCATATCGCGAAAAATTAGTGATTTTACGATTTATACTTAACGACTTATACGCTTCAATTATAAAGCCAAGCCGAGCTCAAACCGTTTCAACCTTGCGACCCAAGTAAACCCAACCCGAAAACCCTTACACCTAGCCGCGCCCCTCCTCTTGTGTTTCTTGGGGAACAAGTTTCCTTGGGGAACAAGTTTGGGGGTTATAAATAAAAATAGTTATAAAAAATTCAAAACCCTAATCCCCCTATCCCCTTGGAGGTCGACGACAGCCAACACCCCCCTCTCATTCACGCAAGGCAGCCCCCTTCATCAATCGCAAGCCCTCCCTCTTTCTCTAGTCCTCTTTGCTTCAAGGTTAGTGTCTTGATTATGGCTTTGATTCATGATTGTCTTGATTTCGGTTGTGATTCATGATGTGATTTTGTGTAGATATTATTGTGATCATGGTAGTGTTATGGTAGGGTTTTGTTGTGCATGATTAGCTTCGGATGAATTATGCGATTTGTTGAGTTTATTGATGATATGTATGCGTAAACGATCATTGGCTGCATTTTTTTTACGAAGATCATGATATTATATCTAGGGTTATGAAACTATTAATATGTCTAGGTGATAATTGATGATTAACCTGCTGAAAGTTGTTATTAGGAGGTGTTGTGATCGTTAAATGTGTTTCGGGTATCGTTTAGATGGAAAACAGGTTGCTGATTAGTGAAAACAGCCAACTTCAGATGGCTGTAAACGGATCATTATAGATCGAAAAATTGATTTCTGAAGTCTAAAACGTACATTTTTGAAAAACGCTTCTAATGGAACTGGTATCGCATTTTTCTGAGGTTGTTTACTATTTTAAAATAATTATTTTGTACAGCAGCTGAAGCTGCGTTTTTTCTACAGAAATTATGTGTTGTTTGCTGTGTCATATCTCATAATCTGAATGGAATTTGGTCATGAAATTCTTACAGTAGTTGGAGACAGGAGTTTCTGAAAATCTCCCACTAGAATTTTGTCAATCGGATAAACGACGATTTTTAAATGAATTTTTCCGTGGACTGCAGTCAGAAAGTGACGAATCTGACTGCAACCTAGTAAATATTTTTTTTATAAATAATTGGTAATGATTTAGGACCTGAAAATTTTACACAAAGTTTTACAGGCCGTTTGACACGTTCTGCAAATTAATTGGAATTTTTGGAATATAGGAACTATTTTATAAAAATTCTCGAAAACAGTCTATTTTTGAGTGTTAATATTGAAAGGTGATAAGTTGCATATGTGTGTATCTAAAAGTTGTTTGTGCTACCTGAGAATGATCAAACCTGTTATTATCAAATTAGACATGATTTGGATTGTTGTGTGCTATGATCACATATCTATACACATATATATACACGTGGCATATGTATAAGTTGTCAACGTGATTGCCTGATACGTGTTAAGATAAGCGCATGGATTTTGTGTCTTACATGAACATACTGATAAACTGAATGGTAATCATGTTAGGACGTGATTGACCAACCTCAACTTTGTAATCACTTTAAAGTCTAACCGAGCAATTAAAGGTGAGTTCACGGCCCCTACTCTTTTAAATGTTTTAAAAACACAGGGGGATAAAGCATGCGCTACATTACGGTAAAGTAATGTCATAATGTTACGGTAAAGTAACGTCACAACTACTACGGTTATGTTATACGGTTATGGTCACAATGAAGCATTATATCACATGTCAGTCCCCTTAAAACTTACGGTGCCGTTAGTATTGGATTATAGCGAGGGAATTTTTGGTAGTACTACTTGGCCCGGCAAGCCCCACTCGAACTGGTCGCGCCAGTTAGACCGAACGTTGATGGTCACGGGTGTAGAATTTACCTAACACTTAGCCATGGTTGTGATAGACCTGGCACAACAGGGGCAGTAACGTCAGCTTCGGATCGAATACTTTGTTGACATAACCTAGGCTAGCTACCTAAACATATAACATAAACTGCAAATCAATATAACAACACGATTTGGGTTTTGAATCGGGAACAACTTATAACGACACGATTCGGGTTTTGAATCGGTAAACTTAAACATTCTGATTCGGGTTTGGATCAGGGGATACCTATCATAACATACTGGTTTGGGATTTGAACCAATGGAAACAACTTATATTACATCTGTAAACTAAAACCTGTGAACTCATTCATCATTATTGTTGACACTTGTTCTTGCATGTCTTTCTCATGTTGCTTAAGTATTACACATCAGGACTAGGGTGCATACTGGAGTCGCATTGATTTTACCAAACGTTTAGACACAACTTTAAATTACATTAGCTATTTTTGTTTTGTAATTGTTTACGCTTCCGCAACTCAATTGTATAAACAGTATTTTCTCATGAATGAGCAAACAGGAAAATTTTTAAACTTATATAGTGGTCGTTCAATATGACTAATGACTGTGATCCTGGTTCGTCACGCGCCTCGCGGTAAAACCCCGCAAGTGGATTTTTGAGGGTGTGGCAGACATTCCTTGTTTGAACAAGCTCTTCAACACCCAGTAAGGAAGTGTCTTGAAATCTGCCAGATATTTGAAGTTTGAACTCCAAATTCCCGTTTGATGGCGTAAACATTCAGCTCCTTGAACCACCCCCAACTCAGCATATCACCTAATGACACATCTTTATCTCTGGTAAAGAATGCTAGAGGTCGTCGAAACTTTCTTTCACGAGGCATCTCTTTAAACCAAGACTTTTTTGCTTGTGCGATCTCCTCCTTTGTCATAGGCTTAGGAACTTTTCCATCACGTATCGATTCTTCAATCTTTTCTTTCAGCATATCCTCATTCAGCTGTTTGTACATCTCCTCGAAAGTTGGAAAACTATCTGTATTAGGACCAACGTACTTCTTAGCTTCGTCTTTCTCGTCATCAGAGGACCAATCTTCCTCTATAACCCTGTTATATTCATCTGCCTCATATCTACGCTGATAATGATACTCGTTAGGCTCAAACGTATTCACGTTCAGTACTTGCTCTTCGAAATCAAAGTCAAGTGATTCTGCATCAACGCCGATCAACTTTGCTAGATCTTCTTTTGAATAGTTGTGCACGAATTCACCCTCTTCAACATTGTGTTCGAGCATAAGTATCAAAGGCTTTATTGGAACCGCAGCAACAGGATTTGCAGTAGTAATAGCGTTAGACATATCAACATCATCAGTTGGCCCTGTTTGCCCTGACTCCCCCTGATTTTGATCATCCATAGCATTCGCCTCATCATTTAGAAGATTAGAGAAGTCAAAACTTTCATTAACTGTTGCATCAACCACCTTTAGCCCTGTACTACTAGGATTATCATCATTTTCTCTATCATGGTCAAAATCATCTTTAGGATCATCAGTTGGTGGTTCATCATCTTTTTGTTCATTTTCAGCTTCATCATCGTCCTTTTCTTCAGTAACAGTTGCAGTATCAGAAGGCTTGACAAATTCGTCAACCTTAGAAATCTCGAACTCAGAAGCTTTCTCAACATTTTCATCAACAGGCTTTTCAGCAGCTTCAGAAGATTTTGGTGCATCACTCTCAACACCTTTGCCTTTGCCACTTTCTGCAAGCTCTTTCTCAGCTCTTTCTCTCGCTTCTTGCCTATCCAACCGATCGTATTCAGCAATAAAGTCAATTCCAAGACTGTTAGATAACACTTTTTACGTTCTTGTGAATCTTCTATCATTTAGGGCTTGTATCGTTTTCAGCTCAGCAATCTCTGTCTGTAGCTTTTCATTGGCATCTTGTAAACTTTCAATCAGTGCCTTAAAGATTCACGATCGCTTTCCAACACTTTGATCTTATCTTCCATCATTTCTTTCTCAACAGAACTTTGAGTCACTTTCTTGATTAGCTCAGCCTTTTCAGCTTCATTCTTTTTAACTTTCTCTTCTAAGATCTTCACACGCTTTTCAAGAATATCAACATCTGTTTCAGGAAAGAAATCATCTAAATCCTGAAGATCCACCGGTACATTTGGAATATCACCAGATAGATTTGACTTTGGTGTTTTTGGTGTCGATTTAGGAGTAGCAGCTTTTGGTGTAGATTTCTTTGGAGTTGAGCTTTCAGGATGAACAACTTTAGGATCTGGAGACTGAATCATCGGAACTTCAAGTAAACCAGACTCAGGAGGTTCTTATGTTGCTCCTGGCCGTTCTGTTTCAACTGTAACAATAACAGGAGGTTCTTGTGTAGGAGGTTCTTGTGTAACTCCTTTCTCCTGTGCACCAGAAGGTTCTTATGTGACTTCGCTGCTCTTTGTCTTTCCAACATATCTCCTGCTTGCTGGTTTCTGAGCTTTCTTTGTTTTCGTTCCTTTAGCCGTTGGAGACCATGTAGTCTTCTTAGATATTTCCGTTGCTTAAGACTTTGTTCGTCTTGCTTTCTTTTTAGGTCTCTCTTCGTCAGATTCTTTTTCTTGGTCAGGATGAAAGTTAGCATCAGTTTCTTTGACTTTTTCTGCTATTGAGTTTTTAGTTTCTTTCTCGAGCGTATCATCACTATCATCATCATTCTCTGATGTTGCGGATATTACGTCATCTTCCTGAGTAGTCTTTATGGTCTCTTGACTCTCAATTACAACTGTTGCACTCGATCCAGCCTCTGTTTGCATATTTTTAGGCTCATCTTCATCAATTAGCATAGTATCTGCTTTCTTAGACACACGTTTCTTTTTCTTTTCAACTTTACCCTTTAGAAACCATTCACTGCAAGCTTTAGGCTTGAACGTTTTAAACCATTCCTTTTCAGCATTCAATTCCTTCTCGTCACCACTACCATCATTTCTCCACTTGTTTTCAGTCGGCGCAACATAATTTTCATTCTTCAACGCCCCAAATAATGGTTTAGCTACTGGTGCTGAATCTTGCTTCTGAAATTTGATCAACTTCTTTACAGTAGTTTTCATCAATATGACTAAAGTATAGAATGTCATTTGGATCACGTGCAATATCTGTAGACTTTTCATCGATAAACATTTGCACGAATCTTGGATATAAACACAATCTTGTATCCTCCATATTCTTTGACATGTGAATAAACACAAGCTTTGAATAGTTGAACGGCTTTTTTAAAATCAGCGCCATAGCCATGCAAGCCATATAATCTTGGACGTCATTAAGACCTGCTTTACGATGGCTAAAAGTATGAATGGTTGCGTGCATGAGAAGCTTGGAGGGGTTTGGAACTTCCCCCTTCTTCAGTGTAGGCTTGTTTACGCTTCCTTTGTAGCCCATTCTATAAGAACAACCGCGAACCATATTCTCATCAAGAAAAATCGGATCATCTTTGTCATCGTTGAACTGTAAAATCCTTCGGATATCTTCTTCAGTGACCGTGATCTCTTTATCCTCGTCTCCGACTTGTACTGACGAGGTGATAGTCTTCTTATCTTCACTAAGACTTGCATTCATCCAGAAATGATAAGTGTGCGATCAATAGGACACAGTTCTTTCGGTAATAGCACGATGTATCAGACAATCCTTTAGAAACTTCAAAATACTATCGTATTCCTTCAGCGATGGACACAACGCCTTGTCATGAGTAATACAGGTATTGTGAAACTTAGAAAAATCCATCGTGATTACCCTTGCTGGAACTGGAACCTGAAAAACAACGCAAAACATTTAGCACACATTTTGAGAAAATTATTCAAATTTTTTCATCATTTTACATCAAGTTCGGGCGAACTTGATGTTGATATAACAAACAGACTTATGTCAAGTCTGCCCGAACATGTCACAACACATGTTCAACAAAAAAACATCATAAGTTTGGGCGAACTTATGGTTAACACATTTTAAATTTTTAAATCCGAAGCTCGAGCGAACTTCTCAAACAATTATAATTTCAGATTTAAACTAAGTTCGGTCAAACTTCATGATTGAAAAGGATTCTATTGTTTTCTGATGCAAGTTCGGCCGGACTTGATGAACAAGTTCGGGCGAACTTGTCATCTTCTCCACCAAATCATGCAACATCTGATATCATTTTAATGAATCCATCTCGAATCTATGGTCGTTTTATGATGATTGTTACAATTCTAAGTTCAATTTGACCACAAGAACCCTAGATCTATCAGTTTTTAACAGTTTCAGATCTTGGTTAAGCATTTAGGTCCAATTCATGGTTCAAAAACTCAAATTCTCACCTCTGCCATTGAGTGTGATGTGCAAATCACCACAATCAACAAAATTTTGGCAGTATAACGGTAGATTCGTTGCAATTTTATCAAATCTCACAAATCGCCAAGTTCGCTCAAAGACTTTAGTTTAGAGATTATGAAGTTCGGCCGAACTTGCTTGCTATATATACTCTGGCAAGTTCGGGCGAACTTGTAGGCCCATGTTATATAAGCCCATGATAAGTCCGAGCGAACTAACACAAGATTCAACAATTTCTAATAAGTTCGGTCGAACTTGTTTTATTGCAAAACTTCTGATCTATTTAAGCAAGTTCGACCGAACTTGCCTAAAACAAATTTCAAATTTTCAAGATTTTACAATTTTAGTCCATGAAATTTTCTCATTTTACCAGTTCTGAAAATCCACTCAGTTGACCAAGTCCAAGCTAATGACTTTGGTTAACCGATTTGTTTGCCGAGTCAAAGTTAATGACCCTGGTTTTGTGACATTTGTGGTGATCCGATCGTGTATCAATTCCGGACGAATTATCAATCAATGAAATTTTTGTGTTTTATTTATGAGATTTGTATTTTTTATCATGACAATTGCACGTATTCGATTCTTGCACGATTCCGAACTCTTAAACGACTTCTAGAAGTGAAATCGCAAACTATTACGCAAACGTAATCAGTTTAACACGACGTACACTCCGGAACATCGGCATAAGCTAACCATACCCTAAATACCCTTTACATAACTTATAAATAAGTTTTGAGGGCTTCGGTATGGCAAAAACATGCTTATTCAACTTCAGGGGCTATTTTGCAAATTCTGCGAAACTATGCCAAATCGCGTTTTTCCTACTCCGTAACATATACGCACATCCAAAAATTTTTGTAATCATTAAAATATAGTATTTTAATGATTAGAATACAAAAATATCAATCGTTACGCGTTTACGGTCATTTGCAGGTTCGTTACGATTTTCGTCGTAATTAACCGAAAACCGTAACCGTACGACCAAAGGAACCGACATCCGAAAAGTTTACGAGCATTTTTCAAGTTCCCTATGCTTTATCTTCCTTATAAAGCTTAAAAATGGGGTTAACAAGTGTTAAAAGTGCCAAAATGCGTCGAAAAACAAGTTTTAGGCTGCAGGGGCCTGTTCTGCCAATTCTGAAACTTAGGAATCCCAGGCGCCACGCGAGAGACCTCCCAAGATGTCACGCAATGCGCGGGGGATGCTCAGTGGCAGCAGCTACCTGGCAGCTTCTTTTTCATTTGACTTGACACCTATAACTCGTTTTTGCCACACTTCTCCTGGTTGTAACACCTCACTAAACACTTGTAATGATCCAACAACATCTCCTAACACTTGGCATGATCCTAAAGCTCTCCAACAACTATAAATACCCTTGATTTCAACAAATCTTGCTCATTTCCATTTTTCTTCTCTCTAAACTCTAAGTGGAGTTGCTACCTTATTAGGAGGCCTCCCATCTGAGTTTTTCTAAGTAATCTTGGCTTCCTTGAGTGCAAGTAAGTGCTCTAACCAAGCCTTGTTCATTCTTTTAGCTTATTATGAGCTAAAAGTCAAACAGTTTGACTTACTGTTTGACTTTCAGCTTTGACCATTAATTGGTCAAAGCAAAGTCCAATTGGTTGCAACGTGATCGTAATCATGATGGTTATGATCCTTAGCGATCATGCCTACTGATTACCACGTTTCCTAGTCGAAGTGACGAGTCAAAGTTTCGGTCAATAATGCGCAAATGCGCATCATACGACATAACTATTTTCGGGTATAAAACCCTTTGTTTTGATATCAAATCAGTTTTATAAACCTTGTTAGACATGTTTAACATGTTTAACTCCTCACTTTTAGTTTAGTTCTTATTTAGGGTCGTAAGTCGAGCGGTCTTGACCACCGCTTTGACTTTCGAATCCGACCCGTTTGGTCGATCTAAGGATCCGACCAAACACATATATGTGACTATGGTTGTATAGGGAATAACCTTCTGAGGTTATACCTTATGGTCACGTCTTATGTTAAGTCGTCTGTTATGCCCTATAAATGACCAAAATGCCCTTTTTGCGCATAAATCAACTTTAAGCATATGTGACCAATGTCTTGACATACAAACTGATGTTGCAACTATAATAAACTTATTTTGGCATATTAGACTTATCATAACACATATCTAACCATCCGAACACGTTTTTACGTGAATGATCCGTTAAAGTAGCATAAACTACCTTAACGAGTCATAACGGGTCAAAAGCACTTAGGAATCTTTTCAAATCAGAATGTAGACTTTGTTAAACCATTTCATATGAGTTCCAACACTCATTTGGTTTACAAGACCTCATTCTATTCGATCCGCCGATTAAAGTCCCGACATTTACATAATTACCCAATTTTAGGACATGCTTGATTTCTCGGACATTTGAGCTTGTTTAATCTTTGATTCAAGGTTATTTTGCAACCCCAAGTGAGTACATAGCTCCCCTATTTTATGATTTTCAAATATTTTGGGGTGATTCATATGTGCTAAATTGTTTTCAAGTTTTCAAATTACAAATACTATGGTTTATATAAACACGACGATTTCAATAATGTGAACGAACTTGTTCGTGCGTTATATACATGACACGAATAACATTCATTAGCTTTGGCCAAGCCGACCAGTAGTAAATTATCATACCATAGGACTGACAATCCCGTTACCAAGGTTCCCGGTGTTTGTGGGGAAGTTTGGGGAAGGACCGAAACTGTTTACTTTAACAAACCCTTTGGTGGTTTGTTATTGCAATTTAAAGATACCCTTTGGTGGTATAGACGAGTCAACACAGGTTTGAATGTATTCACCAAAACGACCAAAAGCTTTCACAATTAAAACAAGGACGATTTGTTTACACGGACGATGAACAATTGGTTTATGACACGAACAATGGATGATTGGTTTATGACACGGATAAGGAACGATTGGTTTATGGCAAGTGATTTAGATAATGAAACGTGTGTAATGTGATAAAAGCATGGTGGATACGCCGCTGGTACTTCCTATATATAAGTGCCTTTATCATATTACATTCGTACCGTTATTTGCATCACTTGGAACAAAGGTTTTCAAACAATGACACGCAACGATTTTCAATTAAAGATATAAACCATACAAAGCTTCTTCAAGGCGATTTACTACTCGAATTTACAAAACAAATGTTTTGGTCAAGATTCATGGCTACAAGCCTTTTATAAACTATAACTAACTTGTTTTAGTTAGTTAGTTATCATTGCAATACCAAATCTTTTGATAACAAGGTTTTTAAATTAACGACTATAGTAGTCTGACGAGGTATTGCAATACATATTCAAAGCCATGAATATGACACACTCACAAAACCTATGTACTCGCCGGCATATTTTTGCTGACTCGTTTTCACATATGTTTCAGGATCACGTAGGATTGGACACGGACTTAGTGCCTTAAAATATGAAAGACAATAGTTTAATTAGTTTATTTTAAACTTGAAGACAATGTAACTATGTAATTTCAATATCCAATAAAACATAACTTTAATTACCATGTGTTGTTGTAACAATCTGTTAACGTGACTCCCCGACGTTTCCGCCGCGGTTTGTTGTTTTTACGCGGTCGGGGTGTTACAGATTGGTATCAGAGCACTGGTTATAGGGAATTAGGTTATTAGTAATGCTTTGACCTAGACTTAACCTTCCTAGGACTCTAACGCGAGTTTAGTTGCGTTTAGATTCTTAATACACCACCATCATCTATCCTTAGGTGATTACCAAAAACAAGACAAAATTGAAGGCATAAAGTCAAAAATGAATCATCGGTCTCTTTTAGCCTTCAAGGTTTTCAAATCTCATCAAAGTTTGGGTTTTATTAATGTGAACACATGCAATCTGGAAGGGTGGGTGCCTGTACCCCGAGTTTTCTGTCCAAGGTTAGAGTGTTCGTACAAATCCACTTAATCGGACCAGTCACTCTTGCCTAGGAACTCTTGGGGTGAGTGTCCACTTATAGGCTAAAGCATGTCTTCGTGATACATTATAAAGACCATTTACTTTGATTAGTCACCGTGTGTCGTTTATTTGTTTTGAGAAACAAACGAATGACCACCATCCTTATTTCATCGATATTTTCAACACCTCTCTTGATTTATATCAATCTCACATATCTTCCCCATGTTTTCTTTTAGAATGCCTCCTAGACGTGATACAACTCAAAATGCCGAAATGGCAGCCATTATCGCTCAACAAATTGCTGCAGTACTCCCAAATCTTGTGACCCAACTTAATCAAGCGAACAACAACAACAATAACAATAACAAGGCACAAGTTCTGTGCAACTATAAACAAATTTGTTTGGCTAAACCACTCTCGTTTTCCGGGTTTGAGGGACCTACTGGGCTTTTGCAATGGTTTGAGAGCCTCGAAAGTACATTTCGTCATGTGCAATGCCCAAATGAGCGAAAAGTTGAGTTTGCGTCGAGCGTATTAAAAAAGAGAGCTCTTACATGGTGGAATGGTATTATGAGAGACAGAGGTGCTAATGTAGCCTTAGCACAAACTTGGGAAGAGCTTAAGGCTCTAATGATGAAGGAATTCTGTCCTCGTCATGAGCAGAGGGCGCTTGAAAACGAATTCCATGCTCTCAAACAGGATAGTGGTGAGCATCATGCTTATATTGACCGGTACGAGGAGTTGAGTTTACTCTGTCCTTCAATGGTGACGCCTTTGGATAAGGCAATCGAGAAGTATATCGATGGTTTGCCTGATCCTGTTCAGGACATTGTTACCGGAAGTAACCCAACCACTGTCCGACAGGCCATTGAGCTAGCAACGACTTTGACCGAGTCTCAGGTCAAAAAGGGTAACCTTCATCGTAAAGGCGATAAGAAATCATCCACCAAAACCACTCAAGAGAATCAAAAGGGAAACAAAGCTGAGACTTCCAAACGTTCAAAGAAGCGTAAGGCTTCTCAGAACTTTGCTGTTACTACACAACCCGCTCCAACCGCTCAACCTAATCAAGCTCCACAAAACCAACCAGCTCAACCTCCTGCGAGGAAGCCATATGCTGGTACTGCACCGTTGTGCAATCGGTGCAACGGTCACCACCAAGTTCATCAACCGTGTCGTCAATGTACTACTTGTGGAAGATTTGGTCACTTGGCCAACGTTTGTCGATCTGTTCCAAACCAAGCTGCTCAGAATCTTGTCCAACCCCAAGCAAATCCCGTTCGACCTCACTTTCCACCTGGGTCATGTTTTAACTGTGGCGAGATGGGCCATTACAAGAACAATTGCCCGAAATTAGCTAATGCCAACCAAGCTCGTGGACGAGCATTCAACATTAATGCTAACGAGGTCCGTGCTGATAATAAAGTCGTTAATGGTACGTTCCTTGTCAACAATCATCCTGCTTCTGTTCTTTTCGATTCGGGTGCCGATAGGAGTTTCGTGTCCTTAGCCTTTGAACCATTACTGTCAATGCCAAGAACTAAACTAGGAAAGCCGGCGAACCTCTTAAACTTGACTCTGTCATTCGTGATTGCCAATTGAACCTCGATAACCACCATTTTCCCATTGACCTCACGCCAATGCAACTTGGGACTTTCGACATCATCATAGGAATGGATTGGTTAACCAAGCAACATGCCGAAGTTATTTGTTTTGACAAGATAGTTCGAATACCTCTTACCTCTGGTGAAGTCTTAGAAGTTCGTGGAGAAAAACCCGCTAGTAATCTTAAACTCATGACCTGTAACCAAGCCCAAAAATACCTACGAAAGAACTATGTTGCCTTCATGGCACATATCATAGAGGAGAAAGGCAAAGGCAAAACTATTCAGGATATCCCCGTTGTTCGAGATTATCCAGAGGTGTTTCCTGAGGAACTACGTTTACCTCCTGTACGACAAGTTGAGTTCCGCATTGATCTAGTACCTGGTGCCAACCCAATTACTAAATCTCCTTACCGTCTGAGATGCAAGAATTATCGAAACAGCTTCAAGAGCTATCTGATAAAGGATTCATTTGTCCGAACTATTCACCTTGGGGCGCTCCTGTCCTATTTGTGAAAAAGAAGGATGGATCTTTCCGTATGTGTATCGATTATCTTGAGCTCGACAAACTCACGATCAAAAATCGATATCCCCTACCTTGCATTGATGATCTCTTTGATCAGCTACAAGGTGCTAGTTACTTTTCAAAGATTGATCTGCGTTATGGGTATCATCAACTTCGTGTGCTCGAAGAAGATATTCCCAAGACTGCCTTTCGCACTCGATATGGTCATTACGAGTTTACTGTCATGCCTTTCAGTTTGACAAATGCTCCAGCTATTCTCATGGACTTGATGAATCGGGTTTGTAAACCTTATTTGGAAAAGTTCATCATTGTTTTCATCAACAACATTCTTATTTATTCCAAGTCTCGAGCCGAACACAAACAACACCTTCGATTAACTATGGAACTACTAAAGAAAGAACAACTTTATGCCAAATTCTCCAAGTGCGAGTTTTGGCTAAAAGAAGTTCAATTCTTGGGACACATAGTTAACAAGCAAGGTATACATGTGGATCCTTCCAAAATCGCTGCGATTAAGGATTGGAACACACCCACTACTCCCACAGAAGTTCGCTCATTTCTTGGTCTTTCTGGATATTACCGTCGATTCATCGCAAACTTCTCAAAAATTGCGGTTCCCTTCACTGCTTTGACTCAAAAGAATAAGCCTTTTGAGTGGGGACCCAATCAAGAGGAAGCTTTCCAAACTCTGAAACAAAAGCTCCATGATGCTCCTATTCTATCTTTACCCAATGGCAACGTGGATTTCATTGTCAATTGTGACGCATCGAACCTTGGCCTTGGTTGTGTTCTTATGCAACGAGACAAAGTCATAGCCTATGCGTCAAGACAATTAAAAGTCCATGAGAAGAACTACACGACTCATGATCTTGAGTTAGGTGCTGTAGTTTTTGCCCTCAAAATTTGGAGACACTACCTTTATGGTACGAAATGCGTGGTTTTTACCGACCACAAAAGTCTCCAAATTCAATCAAAAGGAGCTGAACATGAGACAATGACGCTGGGTTGAACTTTTAAACGAATACGACTGCGAAATTCGCTACCATCCTAGTAAGGCGAATGTTGTGGCCGATGCGCTCAGTCGTAAGGAACATGTCAAGCTTCATTGTGGTCGAATTCAATCTGATTTCCAGACACGTATTTTCCAAGCTCAACGTACTTGTGTTACACAAGGTATGATGGGTAGTGAATTACCGCATCAACTTGAGCTCGAAATGAGAGACAATGGATTACTCTATTATTTGAACCGTTTGTGGGTTCCAAGTCAAGACAACCTCCGCACCTTATTGATGGACGAAGCTCATAAGTCTTGTTATCCAATCCATCCTGGTGCAGACAAAATGTACAAGGATCTTCGTACCCAGTATTGGTGACCGGGTATGAAGAAAGACATTGCCTTGTATGTATCAAAATGCCTAACTTGTCTTAAAGTCAAGGCTGAACATCAACGCCCATCTGTTTTGCTTGAACAACCAGAAATATGGAAGTGGGAGAACATTGCGATGGATCTCATCACAAAACTACCGCACACATCTAGAGGTCATGATGCCATTTGGGTAGTCATTGATCATCTAACAAAGTCAGCACACTTTTTGGCGATTCGTGAGGATTACTCTGCTGACAACTCACCACAATCTATGTCGATGAGATTGTATCTCGTCATAGTGTTCCTTTGGACATCATATCTGACAGAGATGCTCGGTTCTCATCTCATTTTTGGAAGACCATGCAATCTGCTATGGGAACCAAACTCAATTTGAGCACTGCTTATCATCCTCAAACGGATGGACAAACCGAGAGAACTATTCAAACATTGTAGGGTATGCTTAGACCGTGTGTGATCGACTTTGGTGGTAGTTGGGATTCACATCTACCATTGATCGAATTCTCCTACAACAATAGTTATCACGCTAGCATCAACATGGCGCCTTTTGAAGCTTTATACGGTCGAAAATGTCGTTCACCTGTCTGTTGGAATGAAGTTGGAGAGTCTCAGTTTACTGGACCAGAACTTATTCATGACACAACAGACAAAGTCAAGAAAATACGTGATAACCTTCTGATAGCTAGAAGCCGTAAAAAGAGTTACGTGGACAAACGACGCAAGCCCTTGGAATTCCAAGTTGGTGATCACGTCCTACTCAGGGTATCCCCTTGGAAAGGAGTGGTCAGATTTGGAAAGAATGGAAAACTTGCACCACGATACGTTGGACCATTTAAGATCGTTGAAAGAATCGGAAAGGTGGCCTACCAACTTGAGCTACCTCCTAAACTTGGAAACGTTCACCCAACATTCCACGTGTCCAATCTAAAGAAGTGTTTAGCCGACACAAATCTTCACGTCCCTCTCGACGAAATTCACGTTGATGACACTATGCACTTTGTCGAGAAACCTGTGGAGATTTTGGACCATGAAGTCAAGAACTCAAGTGAAGACGAATCCCGACAGTCAAAGTTTGCTGGGAATCCAAACGTGGCCCATAATTTACTTGGGAACGAGAGGATCAAATGAAAGTGAAATACCCACATCTGTTTTCACAAGTTTCCTCGAATTAATTTAGGGACGAAATTTCCTAAAGTAGTGGAGACTGTGACATTTGTGGTGATCCGATCGTGTATCAATTCCGGACGAGTTATGAATCAATGAATTTTTTTTGTTTTATTTATGAGATTTGTATTTTTATCATGACAATTGCATGTATTCGATTCTTGCACGATGCCGAACTCTTAAACGACTTCTAGAAGTGAAATCGCAAACTATTACGCAAACGTAATCAGTTTAACGTGACGTACACTCCGAAACATTGGCATAAGCTAAACATACCCTAAATACCCTTTACATAACTTAGAAATAAGTTTTGAGGGCTTCGGTATGGCAAAAACATGCTTATTCAACTTCAGGGGCTATTTTGCAAATTCTACGAAACTATGCCCAATCACGTTTTTCCTACTCCGTAACATATACGCACATCCAAAAATTTTTGTAACATTAAAATCTAGTATTTTAATGATTGGAATACAAAAATATCAATCTTTACGCATTTATGGTCATTTGCGCGTTCGTTACGATTTTCGTCGTAATTAACCGAAAACCATAACCGTACGACCAAAGGAACCGACATCCGAAAAGTTTCCGAGCATTTTTCAAGTTCCCTATGCTTTATCTTCCTTATAAAGCTTAAAAATGGGGTTAACAAGTGTTAAAAGTGCCAAAATGCGTCGAAAAACAAGTTTTAGGCTGCAGGGGCCTGTTCTGCCAATTCTAAAACTTAGGAATCCCAGGCGCCACGCGAGAGACCTCCCAAGATCTCACGCGACGCGCGGAGGATGCTCAGTGGCAGCAGCTACCTGGCAGCTTCTTGTTCATTGACTTGACACCTATAACTCGTTTTTGCCACACATCTCCTGGTTGTAACACCTCACTAAACACTTGTAATGATCCAACAACATCTCCTAACACTTTGCATGATCCTAAAGCTCTCCAACAACTATAAATACCCTTGATCTTCAAACAAATTCCTTGCTCATTTCCATCTTCTTCTCTCTAAACTCTAAGTGGAGTTGCTACCTCATTAGGAAGCCTCCCATCTGAGTTTTTCTAAGTAATCTTGGCTTCCTTGAGTGCAAGTAAGTGCTCTAACCAAGCCTTGTTCATTCTTTTAGCTTATTATGAGCTAAAAGTCAAACAATTTGACTTACTGTTTGACTTTCAGCTTTGACCGCTTTGACCATTAATTGGTCAAAGCAAAGTCCAATTGGACTTTGCAACGTGATCGTAATCACGATGGTTATGATCCTTGGCGATCATGCCTACTGATTACCACGTTTCCTAGTCGAAGTGACGAGTCAAAGTTTCGGTCAATAATGCGCAAATGCGCATTATACGACGTAACTATTTTCGGGTATCAAAACCCTTTGTTTTGATATCAAATCAGTTTTATAAACCTCGTTAGACATGTTTAACATGTTTAACTCGTCACGTTTAGTTAAGTGCTTATTTACGGTCGTAAGTCGAGCGGTCTTGACCACCGCTTTGACTTTCGAATCCGACCTGTTTGGTCGATATTAGGATCCGATCAAACACATATATTTGACTATGGTTGTATAGGGAATAACCTTCTGAGGTTATACCTTTTGGTCACGTCGTTTGGTTTGTGTTATGTTAAGTCGTCTGTTATGCCCTATAAATGACCAAAATGCCCTTTTTGCGCATAAATCAACTTTAAGCATATGTGACCATTGTCTTGACATACAAACTGATGTTGCAATAATAATAAACTTATTTTGGCATATTACACTTATCATAACACATATCTAACCATCCGAACATGTTTTTACATGTGAATGATCCGTTAAAGTAGCATAAACTACCTTAACGAGTCATAACGGGTCAAAAGCACTTAGGAATCTTTTCAAATCAGAATGTAGACTTTGTTAAACCATTTCATATGAGTTCCAACACTCATTTGGTTTACAAGACCTCATTCTATTCGATCCGCCGATTAAAGTCCCGACATTTACATAGTTACCCAATTTTAGGACACGCTTGATTTCTCGGACATTTGAGCTTGTTTAATCTTTGATTCAAGGTTATTTTGCAACCCCAAGTGAGTACATAGCTCCCCTCTTTTATGATTTTCAAATATTTTGGGGTGATTCATATGTGCGAAATTGTTTTCAAGTTTTCAAATTACAAATACTATGGTTTATATAAACACGACGATTTCAATAATGTGAACGAACTTGTTCGTGCGTTATATACATGACACGAATAACATTCATTAGCTTTGGCCAAGCCGACCAATAGTAAGTTATGGTACCAGAGGACTGACAATCCCGTTACCAAGGTTCCCGGTGTTTGTGGGGAAGTTTGGGGAACGACCGAAACTGTTTACTTTAACAAACCCTTTGGTGGTTTGTTATTGCAATTTAAAGATACCCTTTGGTGGTATAGACGAGTCAACACAGGTTTGAATGTATTCACCAAAACGACCAAAAGTTTTCACAATTAAAACATGGACAATTTGTTTACACGGACGATAAACAATTGGTTTATGACACGAACAATGGATGATTGATTTATGACACGGACAATGAACGATTGGTTTATGGTAAGTGATTTAGATAACGAAACGTGCGTAATGTGATAAAAGCATGATGGATACGCCACTGCTATTTACCTATATATAAGTGCCTTTATCATATTACATTCTTGCCGTTATTTGCATCACTTGGAACAAAGGTTTTCAAACAATGACACGCAACGATTTTCAATTAAAGATATAAACCATACAAAGCTTCTTCAAGGAGATTTACTACTCGAATTTACAAAACAAATGTTTTTGTCAAGATTCATGGCTACAAGTCTTTTATAAACTATAACTAACTTGTTTTAGTTGGTTAGTTATCATTGCAATACCAAATACTTTTGATAACAAGGTTTTTAAATTAACGACTCTAGTAGTTTGACGAGGTATTGCAATACATATTCAAAGCCATGAATTTGACACATTCACAAAACCTATGTACTCGCCGGCATATTTTTGCTGACTCGTTTTCACATATGTTTCAGGAAACCAAGTTTGATGTCGATGCATGCTCACGTAGGATTGGACGCGAACTTAGTGCCTTAAAATATGAAAGACAATAGTTTAATTAGTTTATTTTAAACTTCAAGACAATGTAACTATGTAATTTCAATATCCAATAAAACATAACTTTAATTACCATGTGTTGTTGTAACAATCTGTTAACGTGACTTCCTGAAGTTTCCGCCGCGGTTTGTTGTTTTTACGCGGTCGGGGTGTTACAGGTTTGACCCGATATGAACAAACTGTTGAATTTTTCAAAAATCAAAGTTTCAAATTAATGAACTTTTCATCGTTTTGGCTTATCAGTTTTTACAGATTAGCTCCCAGCCTGTTGTCAATAAGATTCCCACCAGTTTAGCACCTTACCAGACTTCAAAGATCTGTTCTCCAACATTGGTTTGCTGCAAACAATGTAGAAACAAAATCTTTTTGTATTTTTGTAAGTTTATGCTAAAACACACTGAAAATCTTTTTGGTTTTAATCTGTAAAGCATATAAACTATGTACAGAACAAAGTAAACTATGTACAAATATATTTACAGACATATTTTTGTGAATTCGTGTCTAAGGATCATATCAGTTGTATTAGACATATCACTAGTACCGTTCACCTTTAGATGACTTTAAGTTTTAAACTCGTTTACCTAGATTGCTGATATGTTTGTCCACTTAAACTTCATCACATTTCTCAATTGTTCCAAGATATGTTAAGTATGAGTTATGAAACTTGACTTAACTGTGTTTCCCACTTCTTGAATATACTCCTGAATCCAGATTCCCTAGATTTCATCCTACAGGTGAATATAGCGTAATTGATATCTGTCTGTGGGTTAATGCGAGACCTTGAGAGCTCAGGTTAGTACTACCGTACAGACAAAGAGATGAAGGCTCGTCTTTAGGTGTGTTCCATTTAAGGAATCTTTTCAGCACTACAAATGATTAGATCTTTTGATTCTTTTCAAGTTTGCATGCAGTTTAGAGGTTTATTGCAAAAGCATTATAGAAGTTCTAGGCTATTGCTTCCGCAAAATCAGAAGAACTTGTATAATACCCCAGATATCAACTATCTATAAAGACCTCGTATCTCAGAATCAGGCAACCCTTCTATCGAAATTTCGGAGTACTAAGTCCATATATCCAAGATATGTTAAACCACAAGTTTAAGCAGTTGCGAAATTTAGTTTATATCTCAGAAACAATTTACTGAACGTGTAAAGCCTATCGACACATCCACAGTAAGACTTGTTTATCACTTTTAAACTTTATATTTCTTTAACATACTGTGATAGTCCCCTGATGTACTATCATTTCCTTTTTGTGACACTGAATTCTTTTTGTCTTTTTTCAATGTTTTTGTACTTTTTGATATTTTCATATGTTTTTGTATTTTCTCAAATTTTCTCCCCCTAAAATCAAAAACCTATTTTTGTATTTTAGTTTTTAAGAAATACTAATCTAAAAGATAGACAAACCAATGTAGATCACGTGAACTCGTCGTCCGATCCGTATTCAACCTCAGCTTCCGCACCTGTCAGCAAATTTTTAAACCGTTAAGCCTCATGAGATATTTAAATCATGTTAAAGGAAATGCTTTGGTATAAAAATTAGCTTTTTGTTCATCGGTGTGGATTTTTTCTATTCGTACCAACTTCTTTTCATAGCAGTCACGAATGAAGTGATAGCAAATTTCAATGTGTTTAGTGCGTGAGTGATGAACAAGATTTTTTCATGATATCGATCGCTGCCTTATTATCTACAAATAAAGGCGTATCAAGAAACTTCAGACCATAATCACTCATCTGTTGTTGAATCCATAGGATTTGAGAACAACAGCTGGAAGCAGAAATGTATTCTGCCTCACAGGTAGAGAGAGAGACCGTGGTCTGTTTCTTGCATTGCCATGTTACCAAACGAGTTCCGAAGAACTGGCAACCTGTGGTCGTAGATTTAGAGTTCAACTTGTCCACCCCGAAGTCTGAGTCAGCGTATCCCGCAGATCAAAATTGTCGTTCTTTGGATTTAGAGTAAACAATGTACTATCCACTGTGGCTCTTGTAAAGCCATTTCCAACGAGATGTTGCGATAACGTCTCGTACCAAGCTCTCTGGGCTTGGTGTAATCCGTATAAGGCTTTGTCTAAGAGATAAGCTTTATTCTTGTTCAGTGGATCGAGGAATCCTGGTGGTTGGCCGACGTACACTGTTCGCGTAGCTTACCATAGAGAAATGCAGATTTTACATCCAACTGGTACACCTTAAAACCTTTCCAAGCTGCGAATGCAAGGAAAATGTGGATTGACTCTAATCGTGCAACCGGTGCATATACTTCTGTGTAGTCAATACCCTCTTGCTGGTGAAAACCTTTGACAACCAACCGAGCTTTGTTTCTGACAATCACTCCCGATCATCCCTTTTACACTTGAAGACCCACTTCGTATCTAGAGCTTTCTCCTTCGATGGTAAGTCTATAAGCCTCTAAACTCCCAATTTTTCTAACTGTAACAGTTCCTCTTGCATTGCTATCACCCAGTTCTCGTCACCCAGAGATTCATTCACAGTTTTTGGTTCTATTTGGGATATGAAACATGAATAGTAGCAGTAGTCTTGAGTAAGAGCAACTCGGGTGTAGAAACAACTAAGTGCTTTGTTGATTTGGCTTCGTGTCCGCACACTAGTTTGTAATTCACCAATGATATTTGTTGAAGGATGGTAAGAATATGATCTTGGCATTTCTTCGCTAGGAACATCAACTGAGCTTTGCTGATTTGAGATGTTTAGATCAACAGTCAATTCAATGTTAGGAGCGCTAGATGATGCTTCGTTCTGATTGCTCGGGCTTGCAGATTGACTCAACATGTTGGATATCTGCCCAACTTCTTCCTCCGATGAGGATTCTCCATCAGCATCAAATATTGGCGTTTCATCAAAGTCAGAATTCTGATTCTGAGGCATACTTGGCACTGTTGATGTATTTTCTGGTTCGGAAGAATCATTCGATGGTGTTATAGACGGTGTTGCTTCTGCTTCAGAAACATTTTCAACTTGAACACCGCTATTACTAGGACCTGCTCCGAAAGACGAAGTATCCAACGTGGGTTGATTAACCACAATTGGTCTAATGATCTGTTCTTGATTCACCGACTGTTGAAGATAATATAACGCTGCAACTTCTTCTTCAGACGGTTCTTCCGGCAAGTCAAATGACTTCCAAAGATCTTGATAGTTGAACAACCATGCGTCGCCTCTTCTTTGAGTAGGATCCGTATAGTTGAAGCAATCAACATGTTGTGCTTCAATTACCTTTCTCAACGAGGGAACATATACTCTTCTTAGCGGACTCGCATACCCGACAAAGAAACCTTCAAGCAATTTGGCCCCGAATTTACCATCTTGATCGATTACAGTACATGGCGCACCAAAAGGCTCTAGAAACTTCAAATTTGGTTTCCTTCGGTTTATCATTTCAAAACATGTCTTTTGATGGGTTGACTGTTAAGACCCTGTTTAGTGTGTAGCAAGTCACTGCAACTGCCTCACTCCAGAAGCTTACAGGAAGTTTTGAGTCTGCAAGCATGGTTCTTGCTGTCTCGATTAAAGTTCCGTTCTTCCTCTCAGCTACACTGTTTTTTTTGCGGAGTATGTGCACTGAATTCGTGCAGAATTTCCTTGGCGTTGCAAAATTCTTTCATCTTATTATTCTTGAATTCCGTGCCGTTGTCACCGCGGATTCGTCTGATAGGGAGATGATATAAATTCTCGAGTTTCTAGAAAAGAATCACCAAATTATCAAACGTTTCATCTTTTGATTCTTGGAAAAAAACCCATGAATAACGCGAATAGTCATCTGTGACAACTAAGTAGTTTAAGTCTCATGAAGTACTTTGAACGTTCACAGGACCAAATAAGTCCATATGGAGACGTTCAAGCGGCAGCTTAATAGAATTCAGAATCTTCTTCGGATATGACTTTTTGATCTGCTTCCCCTTTTTACATTCTAGACAGTGATCAGACATATGGAAGCTCCGAAGATTCACACCCTCAACCAGATCATTATGTACCAGAAAATTCATTTTACGTAAATGAATGTGCCCCATTTTCCAATGCCAAAGAATAGAATCTTTCTCTGTAGCTTTCTCCCAAAACATTGAGCTGATTTTTATGATGTGGTAGCGACGCCCATATCTAAGACATATAAATCGTTCTCGCGAGGGGCTTGCTGAGAATCCAATCATCAGTATTTTGAAACCCGGCTTTAAAATCATACACTCTTTGTCGTTGAAGTGAACCGTGAACTGTTTGTCACAAATCTGTGAAATGCTCAGAAGATTATTCATAAGCTCAGCAATGTAGTTCACTCGATCAAACGAAACTACACCATTGGAGAGTTTTCCTTCGGCGACAATCCTTCCACCTTGATTACCGGCAAATCCAACATATCCGCCGTTAATAGCTTTAATTTCGAACAAAAGAGCTTTCATCCCTGTTATATGTCTGGATGCTCCACTATCCAAAATCCACTTTGAAAGAACGGATCTTTGGAGCCCCTACACATATTGAAATCTAGTTAAATAGCGCGACCCAAGCCTACTTGGTCTTGGGTTTGGGATAAAAAGGTTGGTAATCATCCTCATAATCTCCATCTGAGCCTCCACTGTCAGTTACATTTTCAAAGTTCACTTTCTGTTTACCTTTTGTTGATTTGACAGTTTCGGTTTGATCTCAGATTTTAATTCTATTTTGTTATCAGTCTTAACAAGCTCAGACTTGATAACTTCATATGTTGTTGACTTTTTCTTAGCAATCCAGGCTTGTGATTTTATGTTTGCCTTTTTGATGTAAAACTTTGTTTCGTTTGCCCTGGAAGTTTCACCTTTTTTAAAAGTTGAGTTTTCAAGTTTCTTTTCAGTTTTAGGTTTAACTTCAGGTTTTGATTCATTTCTTTTCAAAATCGTTACAGGTTTTACAAACTCTGGTTGCTTTGGTTTACAACATCTGAACTTTCTTTTCTTCGAAGATAGGCTGTCTTTGATTTCGGACACTTTCGTGCAATATGACTAACTTCATTGCATTTGAAGCAAGTCCAATTATCATGTGAATGTACACTAGTGGATTTTACACCACTTGTGGCTTTGGCCTTATCTCGAAATTCTTTTGCTTTCTTAAATTCATCGTTTGATTGCCTCGCAATCAAACTTTCCTCGTGAACCGTGCTTGTCCCATAAACGAATTTCATGTTTTTATCTTTGTACTCGTGAAATGCTGACATTTTCTTTACCGGTTCTTCTTCCACATCTAAACCCAACCCAGCTCTCCGTTTTTCCGGATGATCACCACCATTTCTCCGGTAGTTATTGTAATTTATTTTGGGTTTAGAATATAATTTCTTTTCATTCTTCTCCAGGTCCTCTGATGTAACTTCAACCAGTTTGAACAGTTTATCCAATTGATCTTCTTTGACATTCCGAATTGGAAAACTGTCATTAAAGTATAGTCTATCAGATCCCTTAACCTTGTACATGACAACGTTAGGATCATCACATAGGCCATCTTCCGATGATGTATCGTCATCTTCGGAATTTGTGTCAGAACTGTTCGAACTCGAGGTGGCGCTCTCAAAGTTGCCATCATCAGAATCATTCAAAACATTTTCAACCACATTTTAACCACCGCATTATTGTCATCATCTGATGTGGTATAGATTACATCAATATTCTCCGGCAACTCATTTTTCTTTTCAAATAATAACTCAATATTGAGTGCCTTATCCATCCCATCAACAGTTTTGCGACAATATTTCTCGCATAGGGGTGGTGGAACATTGCTGTATTCTTTACCATTTTTCTTTTTAGACCTTTTATCATTTTCTTCCGACGAAATCGTGGGAAGAATATGATCGATGACATAAGTGTTAGTTGCATAACTTCTTAAGAAGTTGTTGAACACGTTCTGTTTCAATTTTCATGTCCTGGAGTTGTTGTTTGGTTTCAGCAATGGTGTTAATGTAAACATTTATTGCTTTTTGTTTATCCATTACTGTCCCTTTTAGCATCCTCACAGTGTCGTGTTGTTCAATATTATATCTATCGAGCCTGTCATAATCATCTTTCATTTTGTCATACGCTTCCTTCATTGTACGATAATCATATTTGAAAAGTTCATTATGTACATTGAGTTCAGCGATGATTTATGATTTTTCAGCGCATTTTGGACATGGCTCGGTGCATTTTGTGCATGATTTCTCAACCTCCACAACTTGCACTTTGACAACTTCCCTTTCGACTATCTTTACATCTTGACCTACCTTGGTTAAATTTGCCATCAAAGCTTTATTGGCAATGTCCGTGAGGTTTTCAACATTTACTTCTTGAGAAACATCAATAACTTCTTCATCAATCGATTTCTTCTCAATCACTTGCTCCTGAGAACTTCCATCAAAGTTACCTGCAAAACTAGAAGTTGAGTTAGTAAATAAAATTCCTTGTGTCTTCATGTGAAGATAAGTTTCCTCTTTTTCTTGCTGTTGCAGATACTGTTCAAGTAGAATATTCTCTAGAGCTGCTTCCTCAGCAGATGTATCTTCGACAATTTCAGCCATTAATGCAACTCCTGTCTTCTTACCAATATAAGAATTCCAATCAAAACCATCATCTTTGTTGGTAGCAACCATTGCCTTCTCGGTATTGTTGGATGATTTTTCTTGAATATCAACCTGAGTCTTCTTTGGAAATGGTTTATACTGTAGCGACTTCTTGTAGTATTCATTGCCACCTCCAAATGGACTTTGATTGCCCGTTGCTTCAGGATTTTTGCATTCTCTTTTGAAATGCCCTTTCTGTCGACATCTAAAACAAGTGACCTTCGTTTTGTCGAACCCCAATTTGTTGCTTGAATTCTGATATCTCGGCCTGTGAGTGCAACAAACTTTGTCACCCTTCGAATGATAGAAGCTAAAGACCATTTTATATCCATCAACTCAAGTTCTTCTTCATCCACCTGAACGTAGTCTTCGGCGGCCATTTCCGGATTGCCAATCTTTCCGGCCACCAGACTTTCATACGATTCTAGAATTGTGGCGAGAAGTGTCATGTGCTGCTTAGCAACTTGCTCAGAAACAACATTGTTTAAATTGACAGCAGTGTTACACTTGTACACATTCAGATCAGAATTGTTTGTTGATTCTGATTTGTTTGACTCTGATAAGAAGAATTTGACCCTGTGCTTGAAAACAAAGTACTTTGCGGACTTTGATCATATTGTGGATATGACTGATTTTCATTCTGTGGCGAATGATTCGAAGAATTCATATTTGCGCTGAATGCTGTTTGAATCTTTGGGCTTGAAATGTTGTCTTGAATTCCATTCTTATAATATAGACCAACATCTTGAACAATGTTAGCATTCTTCGACTTTGCGATCTTTAGAAGTTCCATCTCATGACCTTCAAGTTTGTCGATGAATGTAGCCAGCTTGACTAATTCCCAATTCGGACTTTCTTTCAATACCATAAGATAAGTAGTCCATTCTCTGTCAGGTAACGCATCAGCAAGCTTATCGATGTATTCTGGTTGTGTCTTCTCAAGACCTTGTCTCCTCATTTGAACCTTCTGATGACAAAAATGTTCAATCATCTGTTTCATTGTGTCGCCTTTCAACATGGTAAAAATATCAAATTCCTTAATGATGAGAGCTTTTTTACTCTTGATCATCTTTGCGCTTCCTTGGTATTTCTTTTGCAATGATAACCAGAGTTCTCTCGCAATCGTGTATTCAGGCAACAGTATCAAAATATCCTCTTTAGTAGACTGGTGCATGAGGCTAATCATTTTCTTCTCTGTGATATATTCTTCCTTTTGTTGCGAAGAATACTTGTACTTCTCAAGAACTTGCTGATTTTCTTCTAATGGAACGACATATCCTCTCTCAATAGCCACCCAGCTTTGGAAATGCATGGCCTGAACCCAATAACTAAACTTCTCCTTCCATCCCTCGTACTCGTCCATACTCATTAACTTCAGAGGTTTAACGGACGTGCCCATTTCGTTGTCTAGGTTAACTTGATTTATCACATTGGCATTGGATGTACCCACTCCTGTAATAAACGCTCTCTAAAGATCATCCATCGAGAATATCAACACACGTATGCTGAAAACACGTCCAAACTTTGAAAAATGTTAGAATTACTACAAGTTCGGTCAAACTTGTAGTGGATGAATGGAAAATTTCAATTTCTACACAAGTTCGGTCGAACTTATGTGTTTTGATTTGGAAAATGTCCCTGAGATACTTCAAGCGAACTTACAATTGAATTTTATAAGAAAAGCTTGCAAGTTCGGTCGAACTTGATATAGAAATCAATGAAATTGCTCAAGTTCGATCGAACTTGAAGAAATCAAAGAAAAATATCACAAGTTTGGTCGGACTTCACAACATCTTTCTCAAAATCCCTCAAGTTCGAGCGAAATTGACTCAGAAAATCACTTACTGATAGCATAGGAACCTAGATTTGATACTAATGTCCAAATAGTGGAAATATTATGACATGATTACCAAATAACTAGAATTAATCAGTTAAACGTCAATTTTATTGATAAACTTCAAATCTCCAGTTTGACAGAGCTTGCTACTCAGAGAACAAAAGTTACAAATGATTGAAACAAGCTAGCTATATATAGGCATGCAAGTTCGCTGGTGAGGAAGTGAGTTCGGGCGAACTTGACATAGTCAAGTTCGGCCGAACTTGACATCACAAAACCATCTCAATCGAACTTGACATTCAAACACATAAATACTTGATTTCGCTAGCCTATACACATCTAATCTATACAGACTCGATATAAGACTAAGACACAGACATTCTGCACCAACAATACTTGTTGTCTTTTGAACTGTAGGAGCCCCTCTTGCATGGCTTCTACCCAACTATTGTCTTTTAGTGCCTCTTGGTACTTGACAGGTTGTGTGAGTGATAGAAAACCAGCAAAAAGACAAATGTTTTGGGATTGGCTTCTGTAAGCACTCCCTCATTGATGTTGCCAATAACTTGATCCACAGGATGGCTTTTTTGAGGAAAATCAATTCACCTTGATATGGGACAATGGTATTCTGAGGTGAAGCTTGCAAATGTGTATCATCTGAACTAACCTCTGTTTATGAATTTGATGGTCCAGCCTCTGATTGGAATGGTGGTGGAGGAATTTGTGGAATAGATGTGAAAGTAGGTTGACTTTTGTCCATTTGTTGTGGACTTTTATCAACAGATGTTTGGTTTTGAGAGCTGGCAGAGGTTTGTGTATTGACCACTGTTGACCTGGCAGAGCTTTCACCATTGCTACTAACATCTGCTCCTCTGCCTGAAGGATTGATTTTAAACTTTGGAAGGATGCAATCATATCCTTGCTCTTGATTTGATGACTGTGGGGTACCTGCATGGTTAGTCTTGACAGACACATCTTCAAATGTAAATTTGGATAGGTCAAACAATTTAGCAGGATTTGCTGGGATTTTCAAAGATGAGAGTTCATTGAACTTCACATTCAGAGTTTCTTCAACACACTTAGTCCTAGAGTTAAAAACTCTGTAGGCTTTAGCAGTAGTTGAGTATCCCAGAAAAAAACCACAATCAACTTTGGCTGCAAACTTAGACTTTGTCTTTGGACCAAAATGGCAACAAAATTGAAACCACAGGAACATATATGCAAAAGGTTTGAGATTTGGACTAAAGTGTAAAACTGCCCAAACCTTAGGGACCAAAATAGCAGTTTACTCTATTTATTACATAGTAAATTAGATAGCCTATTGCAATATTTACAAAATTCAAATGACTTATAAGTTACATATTTTATTGCAATTTCACTCACTAGACTAACTCTATCCACCTTTAGTTTAATTCTAATCACAATTACTAATACTTTATAATATATAAGCATGTTATATATAAGAAAATATTTATTTTAAATTACTTATTATGCATAAATTTTTTCATCATATATACAATAACATCTTATATATAAGTTTTATATTTTTATATTATAAAGAATTAGTAATTGTGACTAGGATTTAACTAAAGGTGGATGAAGTTAGTGTGGTGGAGTGAAATTGCAATAAAATAGAAACCTTGGTATGTAAATTGCAAGACATTTGAATTTTATAAAAATATTGCAATGGGCTATAAACCACAGGGACCAAAATTGCAATTTAGTCTTTATTATATTTACAAAAAGCGGGCTGGCATTCATAATTGGGTTAGGATTTTTTTGTTAGCCTCTTAATCACTAAAAGGTAAGGGTGTTTGATACACCAAAATAACACCTCTTAATGGTCCTTTTAATGGTTAAGGGATAAGATAATGTTGAATGATTAAAAGATAGATTTACTATTGCCCTAATTGTAACAACCCGATCTTTCGGATTGTTATCCGGATTCCGTTGTTTACCGGTATTTCAATTTCGAACTCGCTTTGTACTCTGAGATTTATTATAATGGTTTGGATTATTGTAAAACGCATATTATATCGCTTATATATCGCTTAATACTCGCAACTCTCAACGCAAACTCAATCGCAGATAATTATGTTACATTATGTTTTTATTTGTTATGTGTGCTTTATGATTTATGGTTATACTCGCTATCGCAACGCTCTCACTCGCATAAATCGCTAAATCACATTATCTTATTATTTCAAAACGCTTAACGCTTCAATAAAACGCTTAATATAACTATCTAATACGAACCGAATCACCGAACGAGCACATAATGAACAAATAACAAACAAAACTTGCCACTAGGCCAAGTTCGGCCAAAGTTGGACACCCTAACTTCGCCCGAACTTGACGAGGCCTCTAAAACACCAACCTATCAGCAAGTTCGCTCGAACTTGCATAAGTTCAAGCAAACTGGCTAAGTTCGCCCGAACTTGTGCCAAGGTCGCTCGAACTTATGCCAAGTTCGGCCAAACTTGATGTCGGCCAGCACCAAATCTCTTCACCTATAAATACCCAACACCTCCATTCGTGCTCCCCTTGGTGCTAACTTCGCCCCAGAGCTCCTAAAACCGAAAACCCTTGATTTCCAAGTAAGAATAAACCCGATTTATGCAAACTACAATGTTTTTACGACGATTTTGCACAAGGATTACCTTCGTTTTCATTAAAACTCTCCGGTTTATGAAAATCTTCATCTTTTTCTACAAAACTTCTTCTTTTCGCTTAGATATACACTAAACGGGTGTATTTGGGCTTAGCTTTGGCTTCCCAAGCTAGAAATCTTGATGATAAGTGATGGATCTAAGAAAACTGTTTAAACGATTGATTTTTACACAGAACAGACTAATGACGTATGTTTCGTTCACTATGAAGTGGAACGAGGCGTTGTCAAGCAAGATCTCAGGTCTGGAAGCACAAGGACGATATCGTCACCTTGCACGAACTGGACTAACCCGTACGAACCATCAAGTTCGCCCGCATTAGCCCGAGTTCCTGTGAAGTGGCTAAAACTCGCTCCAAAAGACCTCTCCAGCCTATGTTTTGCTCAGTAGCTTAAGGTTGGAGGGATGGACACTCAATTTCCTCAGCAAACGACGCAAAAACGCACCGATTGGTGGCCAAAACAGTCAAGTTCGCTCCAAAAAGAGCAAGTTCGCTCAAAGTTGTCACCAGGCTGATGACCAACTTCGCCCGAACTTGATAAATTTTCAAGAAAATCAACCAAGTTCGACCGAACTTTTACAGTTTCCAAGGAAACCAGACAAGTTTGCCCAAACTTGTATCAATTCCAAGAACACAAGGCAAGTTCGCCCAGAACTTGTGCAATCTGTAGACAAACAGTCAAGTTTGCTCGAACTTGTACCAATTCCAAGGAATTGGTACTGTACGGATCTAAGTTTGAATTACTTGTAGTTTTTGTTTCTAAGAATGAAAATGGATTGAATTAGAAAGATATGAAACGGAATTAATGGAAACTTTTACTACAAGTAATTGGTCATTTGTTTTCATCACCATCATGCTTTCAAGTTGATAAACTTTGCATGTGATTCACAAACTCCCCCTTATTCAATTACAATCGTTTGATAGTAAGAAATGAAGAAGATAAAGTGTGAAATGATCTTTTTCAGGAAGACGAAGTTAACTGTTACAACGTTCACCTATTTATACAAACTATCTAACCATTGAGCATCTTTTGTGACGTCATGGTTGATAGTGACAGCTAACAAAGTTGTAACTAACTAAAACACAGCTAAACTAAACTATCAGTGCATAGCACTGTTACATTGAATAAAGTAAAAACTAGACTAAGCACTGATCTCTATCCTCTGATCTTGTTTCTTCTATCCGACCTTTGCCTTTTGAACGATCAGATGATAGGAGTAGTTGTTTAGGGAAAGCAGTGTAAATGTTGATCAATGGTTGTAACCACTGATAGTTGGACCAAAGCTCGGATAGTGTATTTGGATTTGATATCATCTATTCCTTTGTTAGGGTTTGATCCCAACAATCTCCCCCTAGAACAGATGATGCCAAAACACTTGATTATTCTTGGTTTTTATTCCTCAACAGAAGTTCTCTGATTTGCCCTTTAAACTGTAATTCAAAATTCAGAGAGACTTCATCATAATCATCCTTTTCGAGTGTCAGATCCAAAAGATCTTGAAGGTCCTCTGCATTTAGCTCATATGCAGCCTCCAGGCTCATCTTGACAGCATCACCATAGACTTGAGCAGTGTCAATTCGTGGGAGCCTTTTTCGACTTTCCACCTTAGAATTTTTTGGTCTTCTGGCTTTCTAGGATGACCTTTATTTGTTGAGGTTTGAAGATCTTTTTGTTGAACTATCTTTGTCAATTCTGCTCTGAACTTTTCAGTAGCTTCATCTGTGTGATAGTCAACCATATTTTTAATTCCCTCTTTGATGTGTTCAAACACTCTCTTGTCTTCTTCATCTATCTTTTCTTGTCTTTTTAGTTGATTGAAAGCAAGGACGGAAGGGACAGATGATGAGATAGACTTTTTGGAGTGTTGAGCTTTATGAACATCATCTGATGGAGGGTAAACTGGTTTAGGAGGCATGTTTGGATCTTTCTTCCTCCTCTCTTCTAGCATCTTGTAAGTATCAATCACCCTGGCTTCTCCCCATCTTATCACTTGGTTCCTTGAACCATAATGATTCTGTATCAATTCTTCCCTCATCCTTTTAATCTTGAAAACTCTTCAGGCATGTCTTTCTTATGTTTTTCCCAGTCAGGAGGAGTTGACTTCTTGAGAGAGTCTTTCAACATTTCTTGCATTCTCTTAATTTCTTCTCTCAGCTCATCTATGCTCCAATCCTTGAACTGTGCCTTTGTTGACTTATATTGCTTGTTCTTCATGATGTGTTCAATGAGTTCACTTTTAAGATACTGATCTTCCTTTTCTGATAGCTTGTTGCTCAGATCTTTGACAAAATCCTGCAATGTTCTAGTCTTGCTTAGCTGAAAAGACATGATGGTTTGTATCTCTCTATCACTTTTACTAGCTGAATCTCTCTTTGCTATATCCTCTGCTTGTTTTAATTAAAGTTCCAGGTAGTCATCAACATTTGCAGGTCTTGGATAGCCATCAAGAGATAATATAGTTCTTTTGTCAGGGTCTTCCTCAGAATAGAAGCTTAGAATTTCTTCCCTGACTGCTGGTAAATCAAGAGGATATTTCTTTGCTGCATGAATAACTTTAAGGGGATCAGTGGTTGGATTTGAGGATGGTGGAAGCATTGATGTGGAGATCAGTGGTTGTGATGATAAAGAGTAGGAGCATGAAAGATCTCTTCTTCATTTACAATTTTTGTAGTTCTTCTCCTCTTGAATTTGACCTCTGGTGATGATGGATGAGTTGGTATTCTGGTTGGTGTTGGTAGAGGTTGGGTGGATGTATTAAAAATGACCATGGCAGTGGATGGGATAGCATCTGCTGCAACCTCTGCTGTATCAACAGATGTTGACATAACAGTTGCTGTAACATCTGCTGTGGTGGAAATGGGTATAGAAGTTGAAGTAAGTGTGCTTGATTTTTGAAGAGCAGAGGTTTTAATGGTTGGATTTATAGCAGGCTCAGTTTTGGAAGGTGTGGATGTTGGTTGCCTTACTTTTCTAGCAGGTCTCCTCTTTGCTGAGGTACCAACCTCTTCCTTTTCTTTTTGTTGCTTAATCTTTTGCTCAACCAATACCTTGCCATCAAGATACACTTTTCTCTTGTGCTTCTCATTTTCCCTGGCCAAGATATCATCTGTTAAATCATTTTTCTTTGAACCATCTGGCCTGGGAATATCCACTGATGGCTTTGCCATTTGATCATCAATTTTAAGCTTCTTCTTCCCAAAGGTTTCTCCCCTTTTGGTATCATCTTCAGTGTTTACAAAAATAACTGTGGGTGGAGCAGTACCAGTGGTTTGGAGAAGATGAGCTTTTATAGCTTTAATATCTGCCCTGGTATCCATGAATCTTGCTTTAACCATGTTTCTTACTTCCTGCATTTGATGATTGTGTTGTTGTTCTGAGAAGTGTTTTAGTTGTTGAAACAGAGGGTCTAGGGCTTGTTGCAGATCAACAGTGGTTAAGACAGAGGGTTGGCTCTTTATAGCTAACAACTGCTTCACAAGATTTTTGATCTCATCAACAGAAGTTTCAAGCGTTGATACTCTCTCCGTCAAATCTTTGTATTTTAGATCATCACCTAATTTAATAGGATCATCTGAACTCCTACCTGAGGTGATAGTTATATCTAAGGAATCATTAGCATGTGTTTTAACACTAGCTTCACCCTTGGATGCCCCTTATTCTTGGTACTGGGGACCTCCCACAACATTAAAGGTTACCTTGGTAACCTCAGCAGTGGTTGCCTTCAACAGAGACTTAGAAATGTAACCACCGTCCAAAGGAAAACTAGGTAGCTTTTCAATTGTAGTGGCTGCTCTAGTTGAACTATCACCAAGGGTTACATGTAACCCAAGGGATGTAGCCTCTTCATTTGCTAATTTGCTAGCAAAGAATAGAGAATCAGACCCAGCATCATGTTGGAGGATATTCTCATTAATAGGTTGGTGAGAAATGCTCGATACTGTCTGCTCTAGTTCTATTGCATTCAGCAAGGGTATAAAGGTTTGTGGTAGTGATTTGATTGGTGAAGGAATAGGTGCAGAAAGAGACATTACCCTAGGAGAGGGGCTGTGGAAGATAGAACCAAGTGGTCCTAGAGCTTCATAATTTGGTGTCCCTGTGTTTACAACCTGATCCTTTCATGAGGATGCATGAGGAGTTTCATAGCCAGGTTGAGATCTTTCAACCATCTGTTGTGAAGAAGTAGCAGTAGTGGTTTGTGACTTTGGTGGTGTCACAGGGTTAACCTCTGGGATCTCATCTTCCAGAGGATCCTTTTGGGTTTGGTGGGTTTTCTGGATATCTTTGTTGGTTTCTTTTTGGTGATTTAGGTGTGCGTTTCAGAGCAGTGGTTGCAATGCTCTGATCACCTAGAGCAGTGGGCTCAGTAGTAGGAGGAAGAGATGGAACATTTTGTTCTTGTAAAATTGGCTTATCCTCCTCTACTTCTATTTTGGAAGTCTATTCAAGATTTGTTAGTCATGTAAAAAGTTCATGAGTTAGGCAGCCAGGTGTGGACACTGCGGCTTGTTTACTTGCTTCAGATCTGATATGATCTAGCAAATAAACACTCAAGAATCGAGGATGTATCAAGAAAGCTTTTCTTTTTGAAATATTTTTAAAATTATTCACAAGATCGTTAAACAATACATGGGAATAGTTAAAATCTGATTCAGTCAAAATTGCATATCCCATATATTGCATGTTCAATGGAATTTCATTGAAAGCAATAGATTTTGCAGAGAGACATGTTAAAAGAGTATGGAAAAAGAATTTCATCTCTTCTTGAAAATGGGGTTTAAAGATTGTCATACCTATCAATTGGCCAGTGTAACCCCTTTCCATAAACTCTGCTTGCATCTCTCTTAAAGAAAAGGACACAGGATGTGTCATATCATTCAGTTGAAAAACTTGAGAGATCGATTGTGGAGTTATTTGCATAGGAGTACCCCCTACCTTTGAGACTATAGCATAAGGAACATCATCAGCGGATGTCTTGACCTTAGCATTGTGCCAGAAATCTCGAAGAGAATCGATGTAAATCTTGGTTTTGACTTCGAGCATGTGTTTAAACTTTGATTCTCTTAGAATCTGAATCATTGTGTGGTATCGTGTGTTGACCTCGGTTTCTTCTAAGATTTCAGTGTAATTGTGTGGGGTTTTGATGATCAAGATGAATGGTGGTAATTCTTGTTTCGATTTCGATTTCGCCTTTGATTTTGTTTTAGGAGCCATGATTTGAGTGAAAATTGTTTTGAGATTTTTGAAATTGACACAGTTTGGTGAAACCTCTGGTCTGGATAGAACAAGGTTTTTATAGGGTTTTTGAAAAAATGATGATGACGTGGCATCTGATGCAACAACTATCGAATAACATCTTCCCACTTGTAACCTCTGTTTTGAAAATGGGAGACAGTTGTTTGGCTAACCACTGTTGGAAAATATGATCAGTGGATAAGAACAGTGGTTGCAACTATCAGAGGATACACTTTTTGACAATGGATAGATTTTTCTAAACGAACAGTGTTTTTGTGCTATCAGGGCTTTGAACAAACTTTGAGGATTTATTGAAAAATTCAATTTTAAAATTTTTTTAAGGATGGATTTTGATTTTCTAAAAACATTTTATTGCTATTTACATATGGATCACAAAGAAATTTTGTTTTTATTCCATGTTTAGCATTCCAAGCCTAGAAATCAAACTGTCAAAAGTGTGAGAATCAAGTGTTTTTGTCAACACATATGCCAGTTGATCCTTAGTATGGACATGTTGTAAAGAGATCAAACCTTTTTCACAGTAATCCCTCACAAAGTGATGTCTGATGTCAATGTGTTTGGTGGTGGAATGAGAAACAAGATTTTTGATGATATTTTCTACTGCTTGACTATCAATTTTGAGTGGTGTTTTCAAAGCAGTGATACCAAAATCCAGTAATTGATTTTAAGCCACAAAAGTTGAGCAGTACAACTTGCAGCAGCTATGTACTCTGCCTCAGCAGTGGATGTGGAAACTGCAACTTGCTTTTTTACTTTGCCAAGATACTAAGCAATCACCTAGGAATTGGGCTCCTCTAGATGTGGACTTCCTTGTTGTTTTACATCCAACGAAATCACTATCAGAATATCCTGAAAGCTCAATGTTACCATTAGCTGGATACCAGATACCAAATGTGGGAGCACCTTTTATGTATATGAATATCCTTTTTACAGCAATAAGATCTGATTTTCTTGGCAATGACTGTGATATGGCACAAACGCATGTTGCAAACGTGATGTCTGGCCTTGATGTAGTTAGGTATAGTAAAGACCTAATCATGCTTCTATACAAGGTTTGATCAACAAAGTCATATTTTCCATCAAATGTGACTAGCTTGGATGTTGCCATGGGTGTGCTGCAAGGTTTACACTCATCCATATCAAATTTCTTAAGTAGTTCTTTCACATACTTATTTTGATGGATGAAAGTGCCATGTTGCAGTTGTTTGACTTGTAAACCAAGAAAACATTGCAACTCACTCATTGCACCCATCTCAAACTCTGCTACCATGAGTTTTCTGAACTCTTCAAACATGGCAGTGCATGTGGATCCAAAAATGATGTCATCCACATAAATTTGATAAGCATCAAATCTTTTCCTTTCCACTTTAAAAATAGGGTTTTATCAATCCTACCTCTATTGAAACCAATTGATAAGAGAAAAGTGGAAAGAGTTTCATACCAGGCTCTAGGTGATTGTTTTAGACCATATAGTGCTTTGTTTAACCTGTAAACATGATCAGGATAAAATGCATCTTCAAAACCAGGAGGTTGACACACGTACACTTCTTCCTTGATCTTTCCATTTAGGAATGCACTTTTGATGTCCATTTGATACACCTTGATGTTGTGGTTGGCAGTAAAAGCTAAGAACTGTCTGATGGCCTCCAATCTTGCAACTGGAGCAAATGTTTCATCATAGTGTATGCCTTCTTCGTGTCTATAGCCTTGAACCACGAGCCTTGCTTTGTTCTTGACAATAATGCCCCTTTCACCTGTTTTGTTCTTGAAGACCCACTTTGTGCCAATAGGACTTACATGTTCTGGCAGTGGTACAGGTTCCCATACTTGTTGTCTTTTGAACTGTAGGAGCCCCTCTTGCATGGCTTCTACCCAACTATTGTCTTTTAGTGCCTCTTGGTACTTGACAGGTTGTGTGAGTGATAGAAAACCAGCAAAAAGACAAATGTTTTGGGATTGGCTTCTGGTAAGTACTCCCTTATTGATGTTGCCAATAACTTGATCCACGGGATGACTTTTGAGGAAAGTCAATTCACCTTGATATGGGACAATGGAATTCTGAGGTGAAGCTTGCAAATGTGTATCATCTGAACTAACCTCTGTTGATGAATTTGATGGTCCAGCCTCTGATTGGAATGGTGGTGGAGGAATCGGTGGAATAGATGTGAAGGTAGGTTGACTTTTATCCATTTGTTGTGGACTTTTATCAACAGATGTTTGGTTCTGAGAGCTAGTAGAGGTTTGAGTATTAACCACTGTTGACCTGGCAGAGCTTTCACCATTGCTACTAACATCTGCTCCTCTTCTTGAAGGATTGATTTTAAAATTTGGAAGGATGCAATCATATCCTTGCTCTTGATTTGATGACTGTGGGGTACCTGCATGGTTAGTCTTGACAAACACATCTTCAAATGTAAATTTGGATAGGTCAAACAATTCAGCAGGATTTGCTGGGATTTCAAAGAAGAGAGTTCATTGAACTTCACATTCAGAGTTTCTTCAACACACTTAGTCCTAGAGTTAAAAACTCTGTAGGCTTTGGCAGTGGTTGAGTATCCCAGAAAATAACCACAATCAACTTTGGCTGCAAACTTGGATATTGAATCCTTTAAATTTAAAATGAAGCATGGGCAGCCAAAGACTTTAAAATAAGAGATCAGAGGTTTGATTTTATAAAGCAATTCATAAGCAGTCTTTTGATGCCTGGGGTTTATCAAAACTCTGTTGTTTTGAACATAACAAGCAGTGTTTACAGCCTCTGCCTAGAAAGTCAAGGGTAAACCAGAATCTTCTAGCATGGTTCTTGCTGATTCAATCAAAGTTCTGTTTTTCCTTTCAACAACCACATTTTGTTCTGGAGTTCTAGGGATGCTATATTGCCTAAAAATCCCTTTTGACTCACAAAAGGCATCCAACTCTTTGTTCCTAAACTCTGTCCCATTGTCACTCCTAAAGATTTTTACAGGAAGATCAAATTGCTTTTCAACTTGTTTAACAAAGTTTTGCAAAATGTTTGCTGTTTCATCTTTAGAGTGTAAAAAGAAAGTCCATGTGAACCTAGAAAAATCATCAACTATCACCAGGCAATACCTTTTGTGTTTTAAGCTCATGATTTTCACAGGTCCAAACAAGTCCATATGAAGTAACTGTAGGCACTGACTTGTTTTGGACTCTTCAATTGACTTGTAAGCACTTTTATGTTGTTTACATTTAAAACAGGAAAGACAATGTTCTTCACAAGTAAATTGTTTGTGAGGCAAACCTCTGACAAGACTTTGTTTTGAGAGAGTGGAGATGGTTTTTTGATTTGTGTGACCTAGTCTTTTATGCCATAATTCTGTTTCTTTGCTTGAATCAACTGAGAACAAACATGCATTTGACACATGATTATCTTTTACCATATCTACCACATACACATTTCCTACCCTATTAGCAGTAAGTTGTGCTTTGCTCTCAGCAATTATTTGATTAATCTTTTTAACAACCTCTGGGCCTACTATCTGACAAGTTTCTTTAGTGAAGAAGGATCCATAACCTTTATCACTCATTTGTGAGACACTCTGAAGATTGAATTTTAGATTATCAATGAGATTCACATTCTCAAATTTGAGTTTTCCAGCTGAGACACATCCTGACCCCAACACCTTCCCTTTTGAATTATTTCTAAAGGATATATCACCCCCTCCATGAGCTTTAAAATCTCTGAGCAGGGCTTTACATCCTGTCATGTGCCTAGAGCCCCCACTATCTATATACCAAAGACTGTCAAGGTAAGTAGAAGCTCCTTGCACATGTTTTGAAATAATTAGTTTAAGTGAGTTTCCAACCCAGAATGGCTTTGGATGGGTATCAGATGATCCAGACTCACGTTCAGGTAAATGAGCAATGGTTAGATCAATTTTTGTAACCACTGCTGGGAACTATTTCCTATCAACTGTTGGTAACCATGAGGATGCCTATTTACCCTTGGCTTAGAAAGCTTTTTATAAGTCTCATAAACCATAGGCACCTTTTGATATTTAGGCTGGCTTTTACCTCTTGGAAACTGGTTTGATAGAGGTGCATCTGTCACTTGAATTTCTCTGTGAACAGAGGTTTGATTTAAAGCTTTTGTAACAGATGTTTCAATTGGTTCAAAGTTCTGTTTAGATTTGTTTTCAAAAGCTTGAACTTTCTCTTTCAAGAGCTTTTGCTTTAATCTCTTTTACCTTTTGATGATAGGTTCTGAGATAAGACACTCTTGGGTCATGTGATTTGTTTTGTTGCAAATGGTGCATCTAGGAGATTTGGGTATAACACAAGTTTTGTTTATATCATAGGCTTTTAAAAGAAAGCAATCTGCAGCCACATGATTTCTCTTTTCAAAAATTCACAAAACAAGTATTTAACCTTTTCTTTCCTTTTCCTATCAGACTATTTGAGAGCAGTGGATGTAACCTCTGCTGGCAAGTCTTTGATAGGGATCACCAGTGCTTTTGGTGCTTTTCTACCATCAGTGGTTGTAAAGTCCATTGGCTTGAAGTTTTCCAAAATATCACATTCATCTGACCAGGTTGGTTTAAACTGATATTTTTCAATTTCTTTATCTTTGCTGAAACCTCTAGTTTTTCAAGAATGATTTTGTTTCCATTTTTATTTGTAATTTTAATTTCTTCACCAGCCAAGTTTGTTGGGACTATTTCAACCAGCTCAGAATCAATTCTTGCAACATTTTCACAAGTCTGGTCATAATCTCTAAAACCTATTCCAAACTTTATGTTGCTCTTGATTTGAGCATCAAGCATAAGCTCATAACCTTTACCCATTTTTCACAAGTGATCTGGGTAGTTTCAAGCTCCTGTTTGCAAACCTGGTATTTTTCTACCATGGTTTGGAGCTGGTCTTTGGTTATGCTTGATTCATGCCTTAGGCTGCTCATTTCAGAATCTTTTTCACTTAACTTTGTTTTTAACTCTTTAACAAGTTTTTCAAAATTAAGTTCATCTTCTAAAATTTTGTTTCTAAGGTTTTCATCCACCTAATTTATGTTTGCAAAAATAATGATGCATTTGTCAGAACATAGATCTTAAAGGATCTGAGGTGATCTTCGAAGTAGCCATAGGAGCACAATCACACTCTTCTTCTTCACACACCTGCTCATCCCATGGGTCAGATAGAGGGTCTTTTTCAACATCAACAACATTCACTTCAACCACTGGTGTAACTTCTGGTGTAACCACTGCTTCACAACAATCAAACACATCAGACTTTAACTCCTGCTCCACAGAGTCATCACACTCAACAATGGTCTCCAAAGCCATTAAACATAGATTTTCATTTTCAAAATCATTTTTGGCTATGAGAGCAAAGTTTTCATCAGTTAAATCCTCAGGCAAACTACTCCAATCAACAAAACCTTGTGTGAAGAAGCTTTGTTGATTAATCTCTGCTGGTGTAGCAGTGGTTTGAGTAGGTTGAGTAACTTGTGGCATTTGCTGCACATGTACTTGAGGTGGTGCGTGGACATATTGAATCTGTGGTGTAGGTGTTTGAACATAATGGACAGGAACTGGAGCAACAGGATGTGCAAAATGTGTAGTGTTTTGCATTTGAGGTGCATGGGTATATTGGGAATACTGGACAGTGCTTTGAGGTCTGTTGCCAGGATGTGTTACAATTGGTCCTGTAGATTGTGATCTGCATTCTCTGGCAAAGTGACCCATCTTGTTACATTTATAGCATTTAATTTTAGACTTATCCAACCCCACTTTCAACACCCCATGCAATCCTGGAAATCTTCTACCAGTTCTTTTGTAGAATTTACTTGCTCTAACACTTAAAAGTGACATCTGATGCAAAATAACCATCTCTTCAAGGTCAGTGGAATGTTGTAAGTCATTCATTTCAAAGGACAAATTGTCAGAGGTCTGGCTTTCACAATTTGCAGCAAAAGCAAAATTGGGTGTACTGGGATCAGAGTTGAAGTTGTTTCCAGATGTTATATCAATATAATGATCATAACTCTGATCATTTCCACAGCTAGACCCCTATGACTATATAAAGCAGTGTTTCCCTAAGTATAGTCATCAGTCATTTTCCCTGACTCTTGGAACTTCTTTTTCTGGTTCAACTCTCTCTCATAAGTGAGGAGTCGTCCATGAAGCTGTGTCAAGGTTATTTCCTTGTAACCAACAGCTGTTCTAGTGACATAAGCTACAGTCTCCCATTTCTCAGGTAAGGATCTCAAGAAACAAATATTTATAGTCGAATTTGGGAGTTCCACATCTACCAATTTGAGCTCACTGATGAGACAGCTATATCGTTCGAACTATTGGGTTAATGATTCACCTTTAACGTGGCAAAATGTTTCATACCGTTGGTTTAAAACCTCTCTATTATTCTCTATCACCTCTTCAGTACCACCGAACTGCTTTTTGAGAGCATCCCATAACTCTTTAGCACTATTACAATGAAGTAATCCCGCATAAATCTCACTGGGTAAGGCCGAAGCAACAATGCCAAAGGCCTTAGCGTCCAATTTAATCTTGAGGAAATCCTGTTCAGAGTAATTTTCGAGTTTCTTAGGGACTTGAGTGTGGGGATCCTCTGTGCTTGAAACCATGGGTTTATGAGATCCAAACACAACGGATCTCCAACATCCGGTGTTCTGTTGGGCGAGAATATGACCCATCCTACGTTGCCAAATAAAATATTCATTTCGTTTCAACATAGGTGGTTTGAACATGGATCCAATATTGGATTCCGGTGTGTTTTGTGCCATTTCCCTTGTTTACAACAGATTCGTGTTTTAAAAACTTTTTTAGTAATAAAACTATGTATTCAAGTAAAACTATCAAACGAATTAGCACAAAGAGCTGATCTATTCAAATCAATTTGACTGTTAAATCAAAATCGATTGACCGAGCTCTGATACCAATTGTAAGGATCTAAGTTTGAATTAATTGTAGTTTTTGTTTCTAAGAATGAAAATGGATTAACTTAGAAAGATATGCAGCGAAATTAATGGAAAACTTTTACTACAAGTAATTGGTCATTTGTTTTCATCACCATCATGCTTTCAAGTTGATAAACTTTGCATGTGATTCACAAACTCCCCCTTCTAGTCAATTACAATCGTTTGATAGTAAGAAATGAAGAAGATAAAGTGCGAAATGATCTTTTTCAGGAAGACAAAGTTAACTGTTACAACGTTCACCTATTTATACAAACTATCTAACCACTAAGCATCTTTTGTGATGACATGGTTGATAGTGACACCTAACAAAGTTGTAACTAACTAAAACTCTGCTAAACTAAACTATCAGTGCATAGCACTGTTACATTGAATAAAGTAAAAACTAGACTAAGCACTGATCTCTATCCTCTAATCTTGTTTCTTCTATCCGACCTTTGCCTTTTGAACGATCAGATGATAGGAGCAGATGTTTAGGGAAAGCAGTGTAAATGTTGATCAGTGGTTGTAACCACTAATAGTTGGACCAAAACTTGGATAGTGTGTTTGGCTTTGATATCACCTGTTCCTTTGTTAGGGTTCGATCCCAATAGGTACAACTTCTCCCGAACTTGTCCACTGCTCCTTCACACTTCGACCGTTTCAGCACTTCAGAAGACTGATGCACTTCTGTTCGCGTTTACAGGATGAACCGAGACTCCCTTCAATCCAGAACCGCTTCGTGTTTGTTTATCAAACACTAACAGTGAGTATACTTGAACCCTTTTTTGCTTTAATTCAAATTTACTTTACGTGCGTGTTCGCTATTGTGAACACGTATCGCGCATACTCACATCTCAGACGTGTTGGTTAACTCGTGTCGTTATTGTTAGCATACTTAGATTCACTTTCTATATGTTTTTACATGATGGTTATGTGTAAACGCTTTATCGCTATTATTATGCTATTAAACCTGTATGCTCACCTTTACTATTGTATTGACTTGTATTTTAACGTCTGTAACAGGTTGAGGATTCTACTTGCAGAAAAAGGATTAGGGCTTTATCTTAGAAACGCATCATAGAAATCTAGGTTGTCGGATTGGATTTGTTTAAGAGTATGTGTGTTTTGTAATAATTGTTATGAGATATTGTTTGATTGTATGGGAAATCGGACCTTTAAATATTGTCACTAATAGTTGTTATGGAATTTCTCTTGAACAATCTGATTCGCCTAGTGCGCGCTTGATGATTCCGCCATCGGTTGGGGTGTGACACTAATAAACTTCCTTAACCCTAAAACTTCATTCACCACCCACCACCACACCAACCACCACCACTGTTAACCACCCACCACCACCCGAAACCGCCAATAACCTCATCACCACCCACCAACCACCATATACATTTCACTCAGCATAAATAGTTTAGAGGGGTAAAATAGTCATTTTACATAGTTATTCAAATACTTACTGATTCAGAGCCTCTTATCCAGTCAGACCTCTTATGCTTCAATACTTATTGGTTCAGAGGTTGTTAAACAACCCTTAATGTATGTAAAAGCATGTTAACAAACATTAAGAAAGTTTGTTCTTAATTAACATCTTAATGAACCAATATACATATGTAGGAGTCATGTATGACACCGAAAGGAGGAATGGCATATGTGCTTGATTCCATGTTATTATTTCACTTCCTCTACCATTTGACCATCAAGATTTACATCTTTGCTTTCCGCTTATCTGGCAAAGATTCTAGATATCGAGAAATGCTTAGATGTTGCTGCTACTATACAAGATAAGGACAATGATGGCATTAGCTATTATATTGTAAGATGTCCTCTGTTTGGATTCTACAAGTAATTTAGTTCTTACTAGTGGAGAACTCGCACGTTGCTGCGGAGTCGACAATACGCAATGGGAACATGATATGCATCAGGCAATGAACTGGTTGGTGAAGTGGCGATGCCATGGGAGGTTGTTGTACAACTTTGTTGGGTGCCCACATGCTACTACCCGATTTGCCAATTTAACATTTTTTTGTGGTCAACGTTATTAAGACATTACACCAGGCCTTCATTTTGAGAGAGTTCGTTTGTTTTTGTTTTTCAGTGAAATATAACTTTTAGTAAAGATAAAAAACGCAACTTTATGAAGCTTGTACTCAGAGCTCACATGAGCTTCAAAACTTGGCGTGACTCGAGTTTTTAGCAAGGCAATTTTAAGTAGCTCGTACAGCTCAACTCATTTACACCTATATTTTATATATTTAAAACTTAAATTTTTTAATTATAGCCATTTTTACCGATTTGCTCCAGGATATTTATAGAACTAACATAGTATGACACCCACATGCATTATTTACATATGGACAATCCACATATGCAACACACCTACACTGGTGGGTCTGCTGACGCTGCGCATATTCTTCTTCTTTATGCAATACAAAGTACATGATTAATTCCAAAAGCTAATACAATAGTAGAACAAGATTAATTTAAAATATTGTTAGTGCACGTTGTCGATTGTCTAAGTCTTAGATCGAGTCTGTATCGAATAGGGTTGAATATGTTATATTTGAAGTTATTTATGTATGTTGGAGGACAAGTTCGCACGAACTTGATGTATAAAGGACATGTTCGCACGAAGTCACACTTCGTATGAATTTGGCCTGGCTGCTTTGGTGCGAACTTGGAGCTCTATAAATAGCTGTCTTGGTTTCTCATTTGTAACACTTTTTGCATTAGAGACGGCGGAGCTCTGTTAGTGTGGATTCTTGATGTATATGATTGAACATTAATAAACTGACAATTAATCTGCTAAACTCGTGTATTTGTCACTATTACATGTAATTTCCGCTTGCATGGACTAGATAACAAATTTAGGTACCGTAACTAAGGAACAGATTGATCCTACAAATGGTATCAGAGCTATGGATGCCTGACTTGTTGATATCTACACAAGACATCTTCTATTTCTACCCATTTCTTCTTATTTTTCACCTTTTTCATGAATTCACGGTCAAAATGGTTGAATATGTCATGTTAAATCACCTAATGATAAACCCATGGGAGTTTCAGCCTAAAATCAACCGAATTCATGTCGAAAATTGCAAAAAACCAAGATTTGGGGAACACTTTGTCCGAACTAGGTTGAACAACTTCACACGAAGTTGTAGTCTAAGCTGCTGAATTTGGTTTTTGACTACTTCGCACGAAGTTGTAAACACCTGTTTTTTAACCACTTCGCACGAAGTTCTAAACGAAAGTGTTAAAATCTGTTTTTTAACCACTTAGCACGAAGTAGTTATCAAAATTTTGAATTTGTTTTGTGATACTTCGCACGAAGTTGGACCTTCCAAGTTCGTACGAAGTTGGTCTTTAAGCCAATCAAATTTTCAAGTTTTTCGAGTGTGTTTCAGGTATGTAGTTTCCGCCATCGGTTGGGGTGTGACAGATTGGTATCAGAGCCATAACTGTAGGGAATTAGAAAAATTGCTATGCTCTTGACCTAGTCTATAGTTTAAGTGTCCAACTTTTGACCATTCTTTATTCATGCTTAAAATGTTAATTCTTCCTACTTTGCTTCTATCTCTTCTTTTGTCTAAATATGACAATGTGTCTTTCCAAAGACATCTTACACAAATTACACTCTTGAAGACACTCTTATTGCATCAACGAGACGATTTGCACCAAGATAGGCCCAATGGCCCTCAATTCTTGGTGAAATCCCTCACTCCGCCATTATGATTTTACACGAAGTTATGCCATCAAGCTAGGAGTGATATCCACATCTTGATGGAAACTTCCCTTTCAAAATCTAGTGGACCCTTACCAACGAGTCGGAATTTGCTCCTCGTTTGGTAAGTACCAACCACATTTAGGGTACGATGTTATCAAGTTAGGGGTGAAACCCGCACCTTGTTAACTAGTCCCATTCCTCGATTTCAATCTCGCCAAAGTATTGAATTTTCGATCGACTAGGGACATGTAGTAACTGGAAGGGTGAATACCGTTAGTCGCTTCTCGATGAGAGTATTCCACTTATTAGGCCAAAGCATGTTTCCCTAAATCAAAAGGATTTTCGATCCACTTTGGAATAGTCGAAGTTTCTCTACCCGAAACATTACAATGTTTTATTGAGCCTATCTTTTATGTTTAATCAATTTGTGTTTTATACTTGAACGTTGGTAACATCGATTCATTTACACAATTTACACTTTCCTTGCAATCTCAAACAATAATAATTCTTCGTGAACAAACTAAATTTACACTCTTTTATGTCAATTTTATGATTATACAATATGAACTCTTATTTTGCCAATGTAAACTACTTGAAACTATGTGCTACATGTTACATGCTAAATTATACAATTGACTTTTCTCAAAAACATTATGATCAAGTTTCATCTCTTATCATCGACCTTGTAGATGTCTTCCAACCGTTTCTCGAACTCCAAGTCGAGCTCTAACAAGAAGAAATTACTTGCGTTCATGGCTAAACAAATGGCTCAAGTCATTCCCGACATTGTGAGCAAGGTTACTGCTAATGCCGCCAACTCGTCTGTCAACTCCAAAGCTGACCAACCTAAGCCTACCTCTTTCAACTACAAGCACTTCTTCACTTGCAACCCTAGGCCATTCACTGGCAACGAGGGTGTCACTGTTAGGCTCAAATGGTTTGAGAGCATCAAAGTGACATTCATCAATAGTGATTATCCTGAGCACCTTAAAACCCGAAGCGCAACGGGCATCTTCCAGGCTCGAGCTCTCGAGTGGTGGACGAACGAGCGTAACATTCGCTCCAACGAAGAAGCCTATGCCCTCCCTTGGATCGAGGTAAGGGAAATGATGATGTTGGAGTTTTGTCCTCCACATGAACAAGAAAAGCTTGAGGATGAATTGTGGTACCTCAGGCAAGTGGGTGACAATAACCTTGGTTACACCACCCGCTTTAAACAATTAAGCATCATCGTTCCCTACCTCGTGAACACGCCTACACGTGCCATTAGGAAATACCTCAACGGCCTTCCTCCTGCCATACGTGACGCCATTCAAGCCTCGAGACCTGACAACATCGGGTTATGTTATCGCCTAGCTGCCGAAATCAACGATAACCGTGTGCGCAATAAGAAACCCAACTCCACCAAATCTGCCAACCAAGCCACCACCGAACCTAGTGAACCCAAATCCCAATCGCGAAATGACAATGGCTAGAAACGAAAGTTTCAAAACCAAAGTTGCAACGCGAACACACCAGCTGCAAACCCAAATCTCCCTCAAGAACCCGTAAGAAAACCATTCGTTGGTAATCATCCCAAGTGTACCATATGACATCACCATCACCCAGCCAACATCGCATGCCACCATTGCACAAATTGCAATCGGTTTGGGCATGTAACTGCCGCTTGCCGAAGTGGTCCTGCACTACAAGGCAACCAAAACCAACAACCTCCCCAAAACCAAAACCGTCAAAACCCTGCCAACAACGTCCGAGCCTGCTACAAATGCGGTGATCTAAATTACCTTTGCCCCCAATGTCTTCAAAACAATAAGGAGCAGCAGCAACAGGCCCCTCGTGGTCGCGCTTTTAACATGAACGCAAACCAAGTGCAACACAACAATGAAGTCGTGAACAGTACCTTCCTTGCCAATGGCTTATATGCTTCTTTACTATTTGATACTGGTGCGGATAAAAGGTTAGATTTCCCATCTGCTTTGACTTTTCCCGATGACTTCCCAGTCTCCTCCTTCCTGTTAAGGCTACTTTTGCGAGCAACATCATCCGCTAATGATTTCGCTAGAGTAGTAGCTTCCAGATAGGTAGTGGGTTTCGCTGATGTAACCATACTGCGAATTTGTGGCGACAATCCCCAAATATACCTCTCTATCTTAACGTATTCAGGAGTGACCATTCATGGAACCAATCTAGCCAAATCATTAAACCGAGACATATAAGCTCTGACATTCAGGCCTTCCATGGTCAAATTCCAGAAGTCAGTCTCAATCTTCTGCATCTCACTACGCGGACATTCCTTAAGAAGCATCTCTTTTAGTTCGTTCCAGGTAAGACCGTAAGCAGCGTCTTCGCCCGAAACTTGAACTTGAGTGTTCCACCAGGATAAAGATTCATCAAGAAATGAACACGAAGCATACCTAACCCTCTGATCAGCAGCACAACCGCTGATGGCCATTACAGACTCCAACTTCTCGATCCATCTAATGATTTCGAGAGGCCCTTCAGCACCGGTAAATGATCGTGGGTTACAGCCCTGAAATGTTTTACACGTACATCCATGCACTGTTCACAAGGTTACTGAAAAATCAAGATTACGCTCTGATTATGTCATAACACAGGAACTACTAAAACTTTTCCAATCATTATATTACCTTGCGGGATTCCAATCTGTATACCACCATCACCATGCCCAAGAGCACCACGTCCACGTCCTTGCCCAATATTTTGGTTGGCTTTGCGCTTTTCCAAGGCAGTATTAACGTGTTGGGCTATGAGTTGTGCCAACTCTTCTGGGGTGGTAGGTAATCCAGTACCCTATCTCGCTTTTGGTAGCATCTTGTCGTTTCTATTATTGCAATAATAATATCAACATAAGACGTTATTTAAATATTTCAATCATTAAATAATAGTGGACTATACAATACACATGTATCCACATAATAATGAGAATAATTTAACCAAAAGAAAACCCATGTCATTGATATTTATCATGGAAATTACAAAGCTTGTTCATAGTACAATGACCAATCAAAATTTGGTGTGACATAATCAACCACCAATAACAAGTTTAGTTGAAATTTCCTCCTAAATATCCAAAAATTTGGCATCCAAGCCAATATAAGGGTTTATCAAAAGAGACATACAAAACAAACAACACAAACAACAGACTCAATCACTTCTTCAAACCAACAAACTCTAGAAGCTTCCTCACAAGCTCCTCCAATTCTACTATCCTACAGTGCATCTGACCCATAGCACTGTCATCCAAATCCTTTAGCTCGTCAAACCAATCCATCTGACCCTCTAAGTCCTTCACCTTTTCCTTGGTCGCCTCTAGGTCTCCGCGTATAGCCCCCAACTAACGGTCGCAATGTGAGCATCGATCAACCCATAGAAGCAGACACCATGGCAGCTCTGGAGGTTGAGGCGCTGTCTCCGACAGGTCGAGTCCTCTTCCTACGGCGGTAATAGACCAAAAGCGGCGCAGTAGGATGGCGTGACGCAATCGACGGTAAAGGTGACACAGTAACAACGGGAGGAGGGATCTCAGCAGTGGGCTCGACAACAACAGTAGGTGGGACGACCAATGGCTCTAATGGTTGAGCCGTAACAGTGGTAGCGTCTACTACTGGGGTGATACCAAAGGATCCTCCGATCAGTGGGACACCTCTATCCACCTCATCAATAATAGGCACAGTACCTGATGATTGTCCGATCTCGAAAACCGAGGATGGAACATCATCATCATCGAACCAACCGTTGCTCGTGAAAGCATACGGGGGTCAACCTGGCTGGCGAACGCAGCAGGGTTGGCATGGAAGGACGAAGCAAACCCGACCATATCAACAATCTGTGGAATCGTGAGGGGTACCTCTGGTAATACGGATCTGGGTGAAGTCTCGAACGCTGGCTCGCTATTTGAGTCATGAATCTCGATGACCTCATGCTCGTGTGACATCTGTGACATAACCGTACAAAGTAAGTGTGTTTTCTAATGAAAATAACACATAAGGCCCAAATAAACAGATTAACACGTATGCACAATAACACGTAATGGTTCTCATACATGATAAAAATCCATGTTTATTTAAAAATGTTGGCTTCGCAAATTTGGACTTAAATCTCAAAATTCTTTTGTTGAAGTCTAGAGTTTTCCCCTGAAAACATCTAGTTCGCTACAACCATTGGCTCTCATACCAACTTCTGTAACACCCCAAAAACGTCACAGCGGTAATACAAACGTAATGGTGACGGAAGTTGGTGCCCATAAATATCTTAGTGGATGATGCATCGTTAATTTTGGACATATTACTTAATTAAAATATTGTTTACAAGTTTAAACATAAACCACAACCATAGAGTAGTTAAGTTGTCTCGATCCTTATGGATCTTAATACTGTCGGTCCCAAATAAGTTTTAAAAGTTGTCCAAGGTTTATTATTAAACAAAACATGCATCACAACCATAAGACACGCCAAAGATTCCTGAAGCCATGCTCAAGTACATGAAGAACACGTTAAAATCAAGTGTCAACACAAAGGATGGTGGGCTCACATATTCAAATTTAAAACAAGGAAAACTTTCTAATTATGTGTTTATTATCAAAACATCCAAATAATATTTTTGAAAGTTAATTTATTTCCTTAATAAAATCCATGAGTCAGCTGTCGCAAGCGTTTCCCCGAAACCTTCGATCTAAAGTATCTTCCCAAGTTTTACATATTAAATTTATAGCATCAAATGTTCAGACTCGTATGTTTGCAAGACATTACGAACTATATATTAACTATAAGGGTATAATTAAGACTAGACTATAATAGAATATCAATTCGTCGTTTGACTTGATCGGAGGGACCGATCACGACGGGGTAGTCAACCTGATCGATCTACCAACAATTCCACGTGTTCAATACTTAAATGATTAAACAACAATACTTGCGCATGCGCCCATAAGGGCCATCTATATCACTTCCCTCATGAACAATATACATCTCCTACTAATATTGATAAATTTAATATAACATTTGTACAAATTACCCGTAAATCCCCACCGAAATGTAAGCCAATACGGCTACTTCCACCTCTTGAGATCACAAAATTTTTTCGCTATTTAGATTTAGGCATTTTTAAATCTACACGGTCGTTTTATCCCCAAAACAGCGTAATAATCCCCGTTTCATCCACAAAACGCATATATCATTATTCCAAAATTCGTTTCATCCTGAAACATATTTATATCAAAACCATGTTTTTCTCTAAAAACATATCACATAATTTCCAAATCATATTCTCCACGAAAATATATTCTTAGTTTAATCAAAGGCATATTTTATACAAAAGTGTATACTTATCCTTTTAAGGCGTGTTCTTCCCCCAAAACATATACAAAACAGTAAAAAGAGGGTTTAGTGACACTCACCTTTGGGTGTGTAATTAAATTAGCGTGATCCCACCATTTAATTCTACACGTCCTAATATACGTGGGAACGATTTATCAAACAATATATTACAATATTCCTAAGTTTCTCCAATACTTAGAATTTTCACATAACTTTGAGATTTTCTCGAAAAGTCATTATTTTTTATTATGTTGGCATATATATATATATACACACACACACACACATATATATATATATATATATATATATATATATATATAATAATATATATATATATTTAATATTTCGCTACTTGAACTATTTTATTGGTGACCTTAATGTTATATCCGTTAACACTCACGTTTATAAGTACTATATATCTACGATTTGCGCGTTGTAATATATATACATAAACGTGCACATATACACAATATCATAACATGCGAAATCTCGTTAACTCATACACTTTATCATTTTTAAAGCATGCATACATGAAATAACTTATTAAGTTAACCCATGTATCAATTTTCATGCTCGACAAATAAGTTACACATTTAACGCGATTTTACCGATTCTACCGTTTTAAACATACAAGCGTACGTGCATAGACTTAATTTCCGCTATCATGTCAACACTTAACATATTATCATATACACATATTTAAATCACATAACACATTTAAACACATAAGGTTCACTCATGAACAACCCATTCTAGTGTATAATGAAAAATGCGTATTTTAGTGATTCGGTAACGTTTTCGGGCATCGGAAGTCACGTATGACTAGCCAAACACCAAATAAACTGAATATAAGTTAAAATACTTATATTTATGTCAAAAATATCAGTTTAGTTACTGATTTAAAACAGTTTCGTAAAAACCTCTTATAAAGGCGATTTTTAACCGTTTTTATCGCGTAGTTTTGCATCAAACGTTACCATAACCATCCGAACTCGAACGACTTCATATTTTAACACAATACATGTTATTTACTAATTAAAATGATGGTTAAACTCAGATTAATGCTTTTTTTTTTGTGTAGGTCACATAAATCATGCGTTTTTCACACATTTTACAACACTTTAAGAACTAAGTACAACATGCAAAGCTAGTAAACTTCATAACAAGTTTCATACCACTTTTATACATGAAATAACCTTATTTTTAAGGTTTATAATCTGATCTAAAATCATTTTTATCATAACATGATTTAATCATCATTTTATGTAAATACATTCACATGCATGACTAGGTACAAGCACTTAATGCACTTATATCATGTCTTCATCATTTTGTATGAACTTAATGCATCAAGACAAGTTTTTAACACATGTTCATATATTCAAGAACATTCTCATCTTCATATGATAATCATCATCAAATCATTTGTCATAAATACAAGACATATGCATGTATTCCTACACATTAAATTTAATAGCCAAAATTTCACATGTATGTATATGTACATACACATATATACACGACTACATATACATACATATGTAACTCCAAAATTTCACTTTTCATAACATCCTTTTCACATCACATAACTTCCATATGACAACTTTTCTACAAAAGCAGGCATTCACCTTTTTAAAATCAAATCAAACAAGATAACATCAAACATCAAAACTCAACTCTCATATATGTATACATACACACATACGACCACACACACACACACACACACACACACACACATATATATATATATATATATATATATATATATATATTTTATATGTATATATACACCTCCATTTTCATTTTATTCAAAAACCTATTTGTTTTAGTTTCCAAGTTTATGTTTAAATCCAAGAACAAGAGAAACTTTCACTATCATCTTTATCACCATGAATCATGAACAATGTTTGAAAGTTAAAATGTTATACCTTCAAGATTCTTAATGGGTTTAACAAAAGTGATGATATGAAGCCTTGTTCTTGCTTGAAACTCCTTGAAATCACCTCCAAACCTTCAAATGGACTTGAAAACACCTTGGAAGGGCTTTAATATTCAAGAACAAGGTTTGAAATTCAAAAATGGTAGTGTATAGAGGGTGTTCGGTGGAGCTTATGTCTAGAGAGACAGTGGTGAAGATTTTGAATGATTTTTCTTGGATTTGTGAAGATATGAAGAAGATTTGGAAAGGTTTAATCATTGATTTATGTTTCCCATATCAACACATGCAGGATAGAGGGAAAAGAAGCCCTAAATGGCTGCCACCAATCTCCCCCACACACACACCACACACATATATACATATATATTTCATATATGTGCTTAAAACTGGCATTTAACTGGATACCGGGTGTTTTATCTAGCGTTTTAATCACGTTTGACACGTTTTAAATTATTTTCAATGCTCTATAAAAATAAACTCACTAAAATATTACTGATCAATATTTTATTTGCCTGGTCCGGCTATGTTGTCGGTATTTGGCAGTATGCGCTTAAATTCGCAAAATAAGGATTTTAAGCGTTTTAATTTTTATCATTCTATAAAAATAAATTGTCAAATTATTACTATGATAATTATTAGTTGCCCTGGACTGGCTGTGTTGACAGTATTTTGTCAGATACGCGCAATACGCTCTTAAACTCGAAAAATAGAGTTTCTTAGCGTTTTAAATTATTTTCCTCACGAACATGATTAAATATATTATTTCAATCACAACGGACTATTTTTCGATTTTAACATTAATCGGGCGGTCACCGACGTTCGTTTCGCATTTTAACCGTTACGCGATAAGCGTTTACTAATATTGCCGACATAACTTTTATCAAACTTTGGATTTACCAACACATCAAATACCATATATAAACATCATAAATAATCAAATACGGCCTTTTATTCATTCATGACACATGTTACGTTTGTACGGTACAACCTAAATAGCCGGGTGTCATATGTAAGTTATACTTGGATTGCTTTGTGATCGTGTTCATAGACGATATCCTCATATATTCCAAGACTCATGATGAACACGAACGGCATTTGCGTCTTATCCTTGAACTTCTTCAACGTGAAAAACTATATGCCAAATTCTCCAAGTGTGAATTTTGGCTAAACGAAGTACAATTACTCGGTCATGTTGTGAACGAGAAGGGCATTCACGTTGATCCCGCAAAGATCAAAGCCGTAAAAAATTAGATCGCTCCTAAATCTCCATCCGAAATTCGCTCTCTCCTTGGTCTAGCTGGTTATTACCGTCGCTTCATTTCAAACTTCTCAAAAGTCGCCGTCCCTCTCACGTCTTTGACCCAAAAAGATAAACCTTTTGTTTGGGGTCTTCACCGGCCATAAGAGCCTTCAGCACATCTTCAATAAAAAAGAACTCAACATGCGTCAATGTCAGTGGGTGGAGTTACTCAACGACTACGAGTAAGAAACTCGCTATCACCCCGGTAAAGCGAATGTTGTAGCCGATGCTCTAAGTCGTCAACCTTATGCGAAGAGTATAAACTGTTTCCAGATTCTAAGCAACCTCCAGGACCGAATTCGTAAGGCACAACACTCATCCATCAATGAGAACAACTTATATAATGAGATGAGGTGTGGTGCTGAAGAACAACTCACGTCCAAAGCCGATGGTATGTTATACTATCTCAATCGAGTTTGGATCCCGAATCGTGACAACCTTCGTGACTTCTTGATGAACAAAGCTCACAAATCTCGATATTCCATTCATCCCGGTGCCGAAAAGATGTACCAAGACTTACGTACATCTTATTGGTGGCCTGGCATGAAGAAAGATATCGCTCTTTACGTCTCGAAATGTCTCACGTGTTCCAAGGTCAAAGCTGAACATCAACGCCCATCTGGATTACTTGAACAACCAGAGATTCCTGTCTGGAAATGGAAGAGTATTGCTATGGACTTCATTACTAAACTCCCTCGTACGTCCTCTGGTCACGACAGTATCTGGGTCATCATTGACTGCTTGACCAAATCCGCGCACTTTCTTCCCATTCCTGAAGATTATAAAGTCGAGAAATTGTCTCGTATCTACACGGATGAAATCATTTGTCATCATGGTATTCCCATTGACATCATTTTGGACCGTGATGGTCGTTTCACTTCGCGTCTTTGGCAAACCTTCCAAAAGGCTCTCGGTACTCACCTCAATCTTAGTACCGCTTTTCATCCTCAATCTGATGGTCAAACCGAGCGTACTATTCAAACTCTGGAAGATATGCTTCATTCTTGTGTAATCGATTTTTGTAGCAATTGGGATTCACATTTACCGTTGGTAGAATTCTTATACAACAACAGTTTTCACGCCAGTATTCAAATGGCTCCATTTGAAGCATTAAATGGTCGAAAATGTCGATCGCCTATCTGTTGGCACGAGATTGGTGAAGCTCAACTCACTGGTCCCGAACTCATACAAGAATCAATATACAAGATCTTGCAAATACGTGATAACCTACTCAAAGCTCGAAGCCGTCAAAAGAGTTACGCTGACAAAAGACGCAAACCTTTGGAGTTCAACGTTGGTGATCAAGTACTTCTCAAGGTATCCCCTTGGAAGGGTGTAGTTCATTTTGGTAAGAAAGGTAAACTCGCACCTCGCTACGTAGGTCCTTTCAAAATTCTCGAAAGGATTGGTAAGGTTGCGTATCGACTGGACCTGCCTGAAGAACTCAACAACATTCACCCTGTCTTTCATGTTTCGAATCTCAAAAAGTGTCTAGCTGAAGAAGGACTTCAAGTTCCACTCGAAGATCTTCAAATCAACGATACCTTGCACTTCATGGAAAAACCGGTTGAAATCATGGACCGAGGAGTCAAACAACCGAGGCGCAGTCGAATTCCTATCGTCAAGGTTAGATGGGAAGGAAAACGTGGCGCCGAATTTACTTGGGAACTCAAAAGTGATATGAAGACCAAGTATCCGCATCTCTTTGTTACACCTTCCTAAATTTCGAGACGAAATTTCCTAAAGGAGAGGAGACTGTAACGGCCAGCGGTTTCATACTTTCTATATTTAGAAAGCCCTTGTCGTATTCTATTTTTGGAAACCTTTGTAATCGTTGTATTTATCATTCTATTGTAATCACTTTTCGAGACTTCATTCGTAATGGAAACATATTCTATTTTTACCATGTTAAACTCAATTTTATTCTACTTATATGATATTTGATCCTCTATACGCGGAAACGTTTGATAAACTTGCGACGTATGACTTACACGACTTGCATACAAATTATACATGACATTAATACCCGATTTTATTCCAAATATACTTGTGAAACTTATGTGATATGATAAATGTGCGTTAGAACCCTTATTTGTTCATAATCTAACAATACTTAACATATACATGTGTTACTATTTCATAAAAATAAAAAATAAAAATATATGTTACTGCCGCCAAGCCTTGAGGACCGCATGGCCTGACCTATACGGTCCGCATGGGGTCTGGCGGGCAGCAGGTTTGAAAAGCTCGCGGACTTGCACGAATCCACACTCATTTCCCACCTCCAATCACCTTAAACCTTCATTAAACCTCCACCAAACTTAACCTAACTCTTCCCTATAAATACCAACTCATTTCCACACCTTTTTACACTTTGCAATCATCCAAATCACTCTCTAATTCTCCATAATCAGCTGCTAATTGCAAGTTCGAGTAGAAAGTTCATCTTTCACAAAAGTGAGCATAACTCACTCAATTCTTAACGAAATCATTCCATTCTTTTTCCCACTTGCTTGGATTAACCTTGTGCATATTTCCATTGGTTTTCCATGGAAAACCAGGCTTTGGAATGTCCAGAAAAAGGCTCCAAAGTAGAATGTTTATTTCTGATTTTATCTAAACGTGTTTAAACATGTTCAAACATGAGTTTTCTCATCTCAAACCTATGTCCTAATGCTTATAACCTCGCTCATGGTTAGTTAGGCTTAAAAGAAGGTTGAGACATGTCAAATTATAGGATAAAACGTCACAAATATTTTGTTTTTGACTAGGGTTTACACGCACAAGTAATGTTCAAGTTTAATCTTGATGAATGTGTGATGTAGGGACTAGCTTGGGCTATCCTAAATGAGAATCCACACACTACTTGATGAATTCTAATCACTAGTCCAATGTGGTTTGCTAGATAAAAGTAACACAACCCCGTCTAGCCTTCGACTTGTGTCGACGTCGGCTCACCGGGTTGTAGCTTACTTGGCCATTTGGAATGGTGATAACCATGTATTTCGTTTCTTATTATTAGGAATCTTGTAACAAGTTCGTGACCCTCCTTGTGTTTATAACATAGTGTAGTGGTCAACATCCGAGGTGCCTAAACAGAAGCTTGTTCTTCCTACCTCATGTATGAAATCCATGACACAAAGAGGTACCTAAATGGAGACTTTGATCTCCTACCTCCTACTTGAACGACATGTTATGTATTTTATATAATCTAAGTATGTATATGACTACGTAACAAAGACTTAATGATAACTTAATAGTTAATTGTTAAGAAACTAGTTGCATCATCTAAGGACCAAACACTTGTTACGATTCTAATGGGTCTTCGAATCCATGAAAACACACCAAACCCTTGAGGTTTCTATAGTGTCAAAAACATGAGTTATGAGTATAGGATGGTTATTTTCATAATACTATTTTCACATTATTTTAACTCTGAATCTATAATCTTCTGTAAACTCTCAATACTCATACGCCTTTGTTACTTCTTGTAGAAGGACAAGGTGCTCCAAGATAATCAACCAATCACACTCTCGGGATTCAAGTCGGGTTTAGCTTGCGAAACCGTGAGTATACTCGATCCCGTTTTTATTTTAACATTTTGGGTGCAACATGTACAAAACATAATCAACACTTGTTTACAAATTTACTCTATCCATTATAACATGTAATTGTTTATATATTCGAATAATGCATGCTATGTAGACTTGTGTTATATGCTCATTAACTTTGCTAGCCAACCTTAACAAATATAGCGCTATAGGAGTAACGCCCGCCCGCATGCTTGTGGTATTGTTAAGTAAACTATTAAACACACATTTTATGACGATGTTGGGTAAACACCATTGTGTTAAACTATGGATTGACATATAAGAACACATGTTTAGTATGCTATAACAATTATATACAATGTTGCCATGTTGGATATGAGTCCAAATTTATTCATTATTATGCTATGTATCAAACTTGTATGCTCGCCAACTTTTTGTTGATATATATTAATTTAATACATGTTGCAGGAAACTAAGTTGATGCCGATGAAGAAACATATTAGGGTGGATTAGATACACACCTAGTTTTAATTTCATGTATTTCTTTCTATGTTGTATAGTCGATTGAAACATGTCGTATTTCCTTTTCGAACCATTGTGAGTATTAATGAAATTTTGCTTTATTAAATATTGTCGCAAAGTAGTGTTATGACGTTTTGAGCAATTTGTTCGTCTCATCCCGATGTTTCCGCCATCGGTTGGGGTGTGACAACAGATTTAATGGACTTTATTACTAAGTTACCCAGGACTTCGAGAGGTCACAACATGATTTCTGTTATCGTTGATCGACTTACGAAGTATGCACACTTCTTGCCTATTCATGAGAAGGATAGCACTGAAAAGCTAACTGAGCTATATCTTAAGGAGATAGTGGCACGACATGGAGTACCTATCTCTATTATATCAGACCCAGACGGTCGATTCATGTCAAGGATTTGGCAATCATTCCAAAAGGCTTTTGGTTCACGGTTAGATCTTAGTAAGGCCTTTCACCCTCAGAGGGATGGCTAAAGTGAGCGAACAATACAAACTTTGGAGGACATGTTACGTGCTTGTGTGATGGACTTGGGCGGAAATTGGGATACCCGCTTGCCCTTAGTGGAGTTCTCATATAATAATAGTTATCACACTAGCATTCAGGCCGACCCGTTTGAAGCTTTATGTGGACGGAAATGTTGGTCACCGCTATGTTGGGCGGAGACCGGTGACAAGCAACTCATTGGTCCGGATTAGTCCAGGAGACTACAGACAAGATCTTTCAGATACAAGACCGTATCAAGGTGGCTCTTGATCGACAAAAGAGCTATGCCGACAAACGACGAAAACCGCTATCTTTTGAAGTCGGAGACAAAGTATTATTGAAAGTCTCACCTTGGAAAGGCGTGGCAAGATTTTGTAAACGTGGAAAGCTGAACCCACGCTATATTGGGCTTTTCGAGATATTGGAAAAGATTGGAACCGTAGCTTACAAGTTGAAGCTACCAGACGAGCTCAGTGGTGTACATGACACGTTTAATTTTTCGAATTTAAAGAACTCATGAAACTGTTATTATTCCAGCGGATGAGATACACAATAACGACAAACTCCAATTCACCAAAGAACCTGTTGAGGTTATGGACTGGAAGGTCCACAAGACACGGAGAAGTCATATTAAGCTCGTTAAACTTTGTTGGAACTCGCGTCACGGTCCCGAGTATACGTGGGAACGTGAAGGTCAGATCAAGTCCAAGTATCCACATTTGTTCTAAGGCTCCCCTGCAAACAGTAACACAGCTTGAATTTGAAATTCTTTTAACGGCGGAGAATGTGACAACTGGCAAAATAATGGGAATTCTGTACAACTTAACAACTTAATTATCTATTTAATTACGTTCGTTAATTTAATGCATGATTAGGCCGCGTAAAGTCTAGCAATCGTAGGACATGGTTAATTATGCTAAACAATATGGATACATTTGCCATGCCATGAGAAAACTACAAACTATGTCCTAATATGTTGGCGAAGTGCTCAAAACACTATTCACCTGAACACACTATTCATGTCAGCAAGTTCAGAAAACTGTCCGAACAAACAACGAATGGCACGAAAGTAATTTATGCATGAAATACAAATAAAAATCCCTAATTAGGGACACTAAATACAAAAAAAAACTTTAACTTTCCGGAAAATACGTGTCATGATGATTTACGGAGGTTTTTGAATCATCCGAACTGCGCTAAAATGTAATAAAATAAATTGTCCGCAACATTAAAAATTCGGCGAATTCAAAAACCTCCATAAATCAAGCACTTCAAGCTAGTTCATGATGATGCAAGGGTGTTACAAGTAAGGAGAAACACTAAGGTTTCATTTGGAGCTTAATCTCTTCTTAATCTTCATCATAATCTTGCAAAGTTGTAAGACTTTATTTCTCTCATTTTTTGCATGATTTATTATGTAGATTATATATATAAATGTTCATCTTGAACCCTACAACAAAACCAAGCTTTAAAACACTAAAAAGACCTTAAAAGTATACTAAATGTAATATATATTATGTTAATTATGTTCTTATGTGATAGATGACATTTATTTTTATGATAGATTATGTTAAAGTAGGAAGCTATATGGATGATCTTGGGCGATTTATATTAGTAATGATGATCTAATCACTTTTATGTTTAGATCATAGCAAGATCATCAATCACATAATCCTTGAACTTCATATCAACTTGAAAGTGTTTTAGGACAAAGATGATTTTTTATAAAAATTAAGCCTCGTGATTTACACTAAAATAGTGCGAAAAAGTGTATTTGTCAAAGTGGCATGACTAAAAGATTAAGACTTTTAAATGTGAAAATGTGATGGTTTTAATAATCTTGTTTGAAGGTTTAAAAAGTGTGATCTCGAAGTTGTTAAAACATAGTTAAAACTTTATATAAAGTGCAAGGATTATGTGTGGACTTAGTATAAAAATTACATGCAAAGTTGGTAGAATGAAACGTGATTTGAATGTGATTGATTTAAGGATTTTAAAACATTCTCAAAATACGTTTTATAAAGGTGGAAAACGCCATAGTTTAGGGGAAACTATGGCGAAATTTTATAAAATATTAATCGCGATTAAGATGGAATTAACGGGGTGATTAGCATGGTTAATTGTGATTAGTAACCTTAATTGTGCTTAACGACCCTAATGGTGATTAGACAAACTTTCATGACAATGGTTAAGTGGTAACCATCCAAGAAGTTCATAAATACTTAAAAAGTGGGTAAAAAGTATAAACATGACATTACATATAATTTTTGATAAAATTATATGAATATATATTAAACACCACATTTAATAAATATTACTTGCATGTTATGTATATACTAGTGCTAGGAAGTATACACACCAAAAATAAAAATACGGCACACTCGGAAAATACAAGCTAACATATATTCCGAACCGACACAAAATATATAAAAAGAGTCCTATCGAACAAAGGGCGTCGACATCGGTAATGACCATTCTAGCGGATCGACTCGAAAAGTGTATACATCACGGACGACACATGATCACTTGAGGCACGAAAATATACTTATTAGACTCTACGTCAAAACTCCAAAAATAATATATATTATTTTTAGACAAGAGGAGAATAAATACAAGTTAACACTTATAAACTTCCGGAAAGCGCAAGGTAAATAATTGTAAGCGTATGGATACACACAAGTATACAAGAAGATTAATACGTATAAATACGCTCAAAATACACAAGTGAAATGCAAGAATACTTGGATTGTAATGGGCTAGTAAAAGGCCATTTAAATAATAAGATGGGTTAGACCCACTAACATATCAATTGGGCTAGGCCCATCATCCAGTAACACTTTGGGCTAGGCTAACCTATATAACTTAAATGGGTTGGGCCCATTCATACTTAACTTCTTTGGGCTAGGTGCAATTATATAAAAATACCCAATAGTAAGGTATACAAATATGGTATAAATACGGTATACAAACGATATACCTACACATGCATATACGGTATAAATATGGTAAACCTACGCGTATAAATACGGCATAAATACGATGTAAATACATTATAAATACGGTATAAATACAAAATAAATACGGTATAAATACGACATAAATACGGTACAAATATCAAGTAATAAAGTACACAAATATGTATAAAAAACGTAATTATATAATGACGTACTCATATACACTTGTTAAAGTATACTTTCGCAAAGAATATTGTACAAATACATCAATAACTATATGAAGTTAAAAATAAATATTTTTAATATTTATAATTATCGAAAGTACACAAATTAAAGAACAAGTACTCATACTCAAACCGAACACGATATTACAAGTGAATGAGGTTCACTAGACTCGAGATATATTTTGGAGAATATATATAACAAACGTAAGCCGTGCGTGGCACAGAGACTCTCACGGGCTAGGCCCACTCATACCGTGTGTATCACGGAGACTCAAATGGGCCAGGCCCATTCACACTTGTGCGAGACACAAATACTCTTATGGGCTAGGCCCACATATACTCGTACGAGGCACGAACACTCACAAAGGGCGAGGCCCGTTCGTACAATGGATGAATACGAAATATATATAAAAAGAATATATATGTATATTAAAACGAAAACATGAAACAAAATCCAACATATTTAAAATACTTAAGGGATCCGAATACTATAATGTTCAAGATGAAAAACATACACACTCTTAACATAATCCCCAAGTGTCTAATGAGTTAGAGCACTTGTAGGTTATTACGCATCGTCGGATACCCCTTTTCGCTAGCACATTTGCACGGACGCAAAACAGTGAGTTCATGTCCCCCTTTTCTCTTAAATGTTTTCGGTTTTTAACTCTCGGGGGAAATACATGTTTCTATGGTATGGTTTAGCTATGGAATGAAATATTAGATCATGTGCGAATAGGGTGTTCTTAAGTGCCATTAATCTTTTTAAGACCGTGAAACAAGAGTGGTAGATCTATCGGGTGTAGACGAGTCCCACTCATGGGTCCTTGTGTAGCCACATGTAGTGCTTTTTTTGCCCCAACCGGGTGGACCAGATGAAATCGTCTATGGTTGAGTACTTCCTATGTCGTCACACATATTAATGTCCTTGCAAACATTAATGGTCAACAAGTTCATTGACGCTTCACATACCACATATTCTTACTTACGAACTATTAAATGTTTTTAAGATTCATTTGGCGCCCATACAAAACACATGAACTCGCCAACTTTTGTTGATGTATTCAAACCTACATGTATTTCAGGAAATTGAAGTGGATCTTGGTGCCGTTAGTCAAGTGGTTTCAAGCATAACAAGTAGTCGATGCCATCCATGTTTTGAAGGGTTTGGTCCGTATATCTCATCTTCAATGAGACATAGGATGCAAAGCCTTTGCTTTTAAAAAACTAAGTTAAACTTGTCTTTTGTAACACCTATAACTTATGATGTCATTTATTTGTATAACTTACGATGTGTATTTCTTACTTATATTAATGGATGAACATCGTATTTATTTTAATCATATAGTTGTTTACCTATATTGTATTCAATGAAAACTAATCAAGTTCACACCACGCGCTTCCGCTATCGACCGGGTGTGACAAAATTCATGTTGACGTGACATGTTTCAATTGGCATGCGTATTAGCCGTTTGACAACAACGGTTATTTTTTTATATTTAAAAAACTTAACTATTTAAAAAAAACGAATTTTACCCTATATAAACCGCCGTCTTCTTCCATTTTTCACAAACTCTCACATTTCATCCAAATTTTTATAACCTCTCTCCCATTTCTACTTCACAAAACCGAAAATCTCAACCATCCCTTGAACCCAAGAAGAGGATATCGCATTGTGCGAGTCATGGTTCGAAGCCTTGAGTGACTACATGCCGCGTAACCGCTCGAGAGAGCCGTTTTGGGCGAGAATTTTACAACACTTTTGCATCCATAGAAGTGAAACCACCCGAACGGTGGACTCGCTTTCTTCTCATTTTAAGGTTATCTGTTTGGATTACGAAAGATTCAAGACGGTGCACACCATGGTGATAAACGCGGGTGGTGACCTTGGGGAGGACGACATCATACAAATCGCTCTCATCAACTTTAGGCACGAACCGTCATGTTTCGGCTTGGCAGATTAAAAGATTTTTTTATGTAGTATTTTATATTTTTTGGGTTTTATTTTAATTTTAAACCGTTTTTTATTTTTAAATATGTAATGCTTAATTAATAACGTTATTTGTATAATTACTATTATTGTATTTTTATAAATTAAATAGATGTTATAGAATTTTTAAATATAATTTAACAATAAAAAAAGTGTTTCACGTGTCGAATAACGCCACTCTTCCACGCCCCTTCCCACACCCTCTGTTTTTGCTCCACACCACATTTCTGACGCAAGCTGACGTATCCTCCACATGTCTGATAACACCCATTTTCTAGGCTCCTCCACACCGTATGGTCTAATAGTGAGTTACTTAAACAAATTAAAGGAGTCATATTTATATTAATTATACAAGGCTTATTTTATAATCTAATAGTGAGTTCCTTGTCATTAATTTAACAAATTATATCTTGTTAATTGTGTTAACAATCAATTAATAACTTGTTATCATAAATTCATTTTTTAGATAAATAATTAATAATATTTTTGTCCAAGTTTTATTTTAATTTATTGATTAATGTTTTCACAAACCAAAACCCTCGTATTCCAAATTAGTCGTAGAACTCCCCAATTTCCTATAGCTTTAGACATCAATCTAGGTTCGTTACCAACTAGGTTAATGCTTTGGGATTTCTCCCAACACCTGCAATTACCTATCACTTTATGTGAGCTCTTTGCTACCTAAGGCGTGTACATATTTTCCCTTTTTATTACAGTTTTTGGATGGAACATGCATGCAACCTTGAATTATATGAAACCTATTCAACTTGTACAACCTATACAATCTAGACAATTCACTTCATGTCCTTGCCTTATCTTTATGCTTTATGATTTGGACTTACATGGCAATTGTCCTTCGTTGTTTATATGTATTTGTTCTCACATATTAGCTCTAGATATGCTTTGACATGTGAATTGTACAAAAATCATTATATTTTTATATTATGCAAACCTATATGTGCGCTCACCAACTATTTATAGTTGACACTTTCGTTTTACACATGCTTCAAGTTATAATGTTGATTGAAGTTCAAGCTTGATGTCACACAGGGCCTGAACATAGTTTAATTTAAACTATTGTTATATGTTGTCTTTATTTGAACAATGTGATTTGTTTCTACAAACTTAATTTTGATGGAATAAATATTTCAACATTAATTTAGAATCACGTGCTATTGAACAAGCTAGCATACGTGATGCCCCGACGTTTCCACCATCGGTTGGAGTGTTTACATTATGATGCATGCGTACATTTTGTCGCTAATATTTTCTAAGCTCCAGATCTTACAGGACCATGAATAATTTCCCACCTAGCTTGAAGAAAAATAAAAGGCTCTCTCGACATCCTTCCTTGCAGACTCTTGGGGGAAAAAAAGGGTAATAAATGCACGGTACCCCTGACCGCGGGAGGGTTCTCCCTCCCTAAGCTAGCTTAGCCCCATAGCTGCCTGGCGGTTACTACCCAGCAGGATTATTCGGGCCGAGCTGGACTCGAACCCGCGTCCTCCCGTTTGGAATGGGTGAGGCTGGCCACTGGGCTGACACCCTGTGGTTTTCCTTGCAGACTCTTGACGTTTGGTGAGAAACTTAAATTTATTGGTATGTGGATATGAAAAAGTCTTGAAAACTGACGACCATTCTGGATAAATTCCGTTCGCGAGATAATAACCATGTGTGTATTGCATCCCATTCATTATATAGTTGCACGGTGGCGGGTTTCCCTCTAAAACTTCGTTGAACAGTGGCGATTGATTAATCACATTAATGTCGTTGTTTGAACCCGCCAGTCCAAAATATGCATGCCAATCCATAGGTCATGAGAAGCAACCACGTCCAGCATAATGGCCTGTCAACTATGGTCACCACGCGTATACATACCTTTCCATGAAGTTAGACAATTTCTCCAAGTCCAATGCATACAATCAATGCTTCCAGGCATTCCTGGGAAGCCATGCACATTTAAATGCTTCACAAGTAACCGTTGGACATGAGTTTTATTTGGTCTCCTAAGGTATTCTTCACCAAATATTTTGATAATAGAATTGCAAAACTTTTAACAGAGGATAATGGTAGACTAAGAATGCGTACATATCCATCGACTTCGTCAACTGCTACGCCATATGCCAATTGAAGAATTACTACAGTGCATTTTTGTTGAGCTGAAAGAACCTTTCTACCTATTGCGTCAAATCTTTGTGAAAACTAGTTATAATAATTTGTGTGGAGCTCCAAAAACTGTTGAGCAATTATTTCAATATCATCCGACATTAATTCTTCAAGTTTTTTATTTGCAAGATCCATAAACGGATTTGGTGCACTCATTTTGTTTGTATAGATTTGAAAAAAAGAAATGAGGGTGAAATGGGTTAATAACATATGTAAAGTATGAAAGAAATGAGAGTGATAGAGGTTGTATTTAAAAAGGACTTTTTTTCAAACAGTTGGTTTCATATTCTTTGTGGGGTGAAAGATAGTGATGAAATTTGGTTCACAACTAGACAACAAAAGAATGAAGTATCTGATGTTTGAATGGTTTGTATAACCAATAGATGATTTGTTTTATAAAATGAAGTTTAAAAGTTAGATGAATTTTTTGTTTGTAGATGAAATGAATGCATTAGAAGAAGAAAGTAAATGAATTTACTCTTCTATCAAGAAAAGTGCCGTTAGAAAAATGAATTTCATCAATGATAATAAAGAAAGTTGATGTAGCAAATATATGCATAAATAGGAGTTGGTGGATAAAATTTTAAAGCTTCTTGCAGAAGGATTTGATTTTATTGTTTGGAAGGATTTGTTATATCGACTACATTTAATTTATTGTACAATAAAAGTTGGTGAATAAGTTAATGTTGAAAAAGAATACTAAATTACATATAATGCAAAATAACCCATGCAAACATTATCCCTTGCAGAAGGATTTTTAGTTTGGATATCCTCAATAACCTCCAATGCATATGAAATGTTGGACAAAATCCACCTATCACAGGCTATTACAAATCTACCATTGGAGTTAGTTTAAGATTTGTATTTTTGTATGTGTTCATCTTACACATTAAATTTATAAAGCTTTAAATGATTATTCTTGCAACCTAGTTTTCCCCCAAGTTTTGACAATCTAAGCCACATCACATTTCATGTTGTATTAGGCACAAGACGAAATTGCAAAAATCAACCTTTATGTTATACCTAAACTGCACTTCGTACCTTTCACTATGAAATCGGTGAAACCCAACCTTTATGTTTATATTTTGATACAGGGTTCAACCTTTAACACAAACTCAGTTTAATTTTTTGGTTAAGTCACCTCATATGAAAATCATGTGAGGTTATTTTAGTCTTTTTAAAACCTTATTTAATATATATTATTTTACATAAAACCACAATCTCTACCCACTCATCCTCTCATCTTCAACCCTTTCCTCTTCTCACATTCGCCGTTATCATCACCATGTGTACCACTATACTACCACCACGAAACTACCACTGCAATCTTTCCCTTTTTGCCGCTTGAAGTTGACAACTAAGATCGGTCCTAACTGGGTTCCATGATGGAGATATTTTATGTTTTATAATTTAAATTTAGTTGCTTTTTATTGTATTTAATTCCTATATTGACAGCTATGGGCTGTAAACATATGGACGCATCAATACGATTTATGTTGCAATTTAATTGAGAATTCAAGATTTGAATTAGAGTTTTAAGTTTGAACGAAAATTATAAACAACATGAGATCCGAAAAAAATGGAATAATTCCTTCGGAATTTAGGTTTGAATTTAGATTATTTGAATTTCATTAGATTATTTGAATTTATCACCCCACATTCTGTTCATCTTCAACAAATCCCTGAGAAAACTAAACCTCCTTCCATGGCTTCCTACCAAGTACCAACAGTTCTCAAACGTCTTTGTTTCAATAGCCACACACGTCTCTGTTTCTTTTCAATTTCTTTTAATCACTGGCTATTGCAAAACACTAAGAAGGGGCCTCTCAAATCGCTACTAGCATCGGCCAATCCGGTTAAGCTTATATATAGGCATGTCAAATCCATCGCCATTTAGATCAGCGATTCACCTTTTTTGCAGCAATTTCTCCATTTATTTCTTAAAATTTTTTTGGAGAATTCATTAGATACATAATGCAATACATTAGATTACCTTTTGAAGATATTGTGTATTCACAACCAACACCATTGTCAAACCTACAAATAACTACTCTACTGATACAATCGGACGACCGCTGGCGATCGATTCCGATTCCAGTTCACCGGTGTCACAACCCGACCACGTAAAACAACAAACCGTGTCGGAAATGTCGGGGAGTGTTGTAACAGAATTATTGTTTCAATAACCATGGCACATAAGTTAAGTTTCATTAGTTAATATTGTTTACATTGTCTTTGATGAAAATGGAAATACAACAAAAGTTAAGCTAATATTCTGATTTTATAGTCACTAAGGCCCAGTCCGCCCTAAGTGTAGCTAGCTTAACATCAAACATTTCCACCTGAAATATATGTGAAAATAAAGTCAGCAAAGAAATGCCGGCGAGTACATAAGTTTTGCGTTGTTGCTTCATGGCTTTGATTATTTTAAGAAAAGTTTAAAGTAATACAAAAGTCACCATGAACCATAAAAAGTTTCTTTTATAAAAACCATATGAGAAATCAATATGATATAAAAGAAATATATATGGTTAAATAGATAACCAAAAGTAAGTTTTGTCTTGTGTAAAATGTCATGTCTTGTATTTTGTTTAAAAATGATTTAGATAACGCCACGATATGGGAGATAATAAAAGCACTTATATATAGGAAATACCATCGGTGTATCCACCATTCTTTTATCATATTACATACGTCACGTTATTTAAATCACTCACCATAAATCAATAATCAAATGTCGAGTAAATAAATGCCATGTAAACAATGTCGAGTAAACAATGTCATGTAAATAAGTGTCATGTAAACATTGTCGAGTAAACAATGTCATGTAAAAAAATGTCATGTAAACAATGTCGGTAAACTAATGTCGAGTAAACAATGTCGAGTAAACCATGTCGAGTAAACCAATGTCGAGTAAACCAATGTCGAGTTTTATAATCCATTTGCCTTTATTGTTAAAACATATATTATGGATTGTTGGTGAACACATTCAAGCCAGTTAACTGTCGGATAAACCCCTATCCGGTCAAGGGTTTATCAATGTTCATCGGATTATGTCGTTCTCTAAGGTCGCTTCCAAACATACCTAGGAATGTGGGAACGGGATTGTCAATCCTATGGTACCATTACATACTACTGGTCGGCGTGAACAATGTTAATGAATGTATCATTGTCGAGTTCAACGCACCAAAATGTCAATAATAATGTAAGCATGTCTTGAAAATGTCTTGAAAATGTCTTGTAAATGTTTTGAAAACCATGTACTAGTATGCTCGGTCAACATATATAGCAAAAATGTCTTTGAAAACCAATGTGCTAAATATGCTAGGTCAACATATGAAGCAAAATGCAATGAAAATCATATAGTATATGTACTATGTAATCAAAGCATGTATAATGTCATGAAAAACATGAAAGTAACAATAGGCACAATATGTTTCACCCCAAAATATTTAAAAACGTAAAAGAGGGGACTATGTACTCACTTGTGGTTGCCAAAGTATCCTTGTTCAAGAAGATAAACCAAGATCAAGAGTCCGTGAAATCAAGCGTGTCCTAAAAACGGTTAACTATGTAAATATCGGAACTTGAAATCGGAGGATTCGGATAGAATGAGACCTTCTAAACCAAGTGAGTGTTGGAACTCATATGTTACGGTTTAATAAGTTTACATTCTGAGTTGGAATGATTCTTAAGTACTTTTGACCCGTTATGACCCGTTAAGGTAGTTTAAGCTACTTTAACGCGTCATTTGCGTAACTACGCATTCGGATGGTTAGATATGTGTTATGATAAGTTTTGAATGCTTAAACATGGTTAAAATGTTATTTGATCAGATTATATGTCAAAATTTATGTTACCTATGTGTTTAATTAGTTTTCTTGCGAAAATGACATTTTGGTCATTTTTAAAGGATATTACCGTTGATTAACATAACACTATCCGAAAGACATGACCATTAGGTATAACCTTAGAGGGTTATTCCCTATATATTTGTGGTCATAAATATATATATTTGGTCGGGTCTAAAGATTGACAAAAACGGGTCAGATTCGAAAGTCAAAGCGGTGGTCAAACCACTAGATTTTTTACTCTAAACAAACACTATAACAAGAGTGACGAATTTGACATATCTTGACATGTCTTAATAAGTTTATAAAAGTATTTTAGCATCAAAACAACCTGTTTTGATACCCAAAAACAGATCCGTTGCAAAATGCGCAAAAATCACATTTTGGCCGAAACTTTGATATGCCAAAATAACAAGAAATGGTGGGAATAAGTAGACATCATTTTTAGAGATCATAACCACCTTGATTACCATCTTATTGCAAGATTCAATTGAGCTTTATCTTGTCAATTCATGATCAAAACTAAAAGTCAAACAGAAGTCAAACTTTTGATTTTTTTAATCAAGTTAAGCTAGCAAGAGTGGAATGCTTACAAACACCAAGGAATGATTCAAGAACCAGAGAATAACTCCAAGGATGTTGCAAATTCGGATTTGTGGCAGGTTATAGCAAGAACAATGGTTGCAAGAGTTCAAATGTAAAGAACACTATGGTATTTATAGTTTTCTTGATGTTGTAGGTGATTAACAAGTGTCCCATGACTCACCCACAAGTTAGATTAGTGTCCCATAGGTGTCAAGTGCAGAATTAAGGGCGGCAAGGTCGAATTGTGAGTCAAAAATGAAGTTATTCAGCTGTTACCATGTTTCTGGTGAGGTGGGGGTCCCTTACAGACCGTAAGGACTTTGGGCTTACGGTCTGTAAGCCCTTAAGCTGGCAGAAAGTTTCAAAAATTGGCAAAACAGGCCCCTGAACTTGTTTTTGACGCGTTTTGGCACTTTTAATACCCGTTAACCTGATTTTCAAGCTTAATAAGGATGAAATAATATAGGGAGCTTGAAATATGTCGAAAAATGTTCCAGAGGTTGGTTCGTTTGGTCATACGGTCGCGGTTTTCTGTTAATTACGACGAAAATCGTAACGAACGCGTGTATGACCATAAGTTCGTAACGAACGACATTTTTGCATTCCAATCACTAAAATATGATATTTTAATGTTTAGAAAATTTTTTGGATATTCGTACATGTTCCGGACGGCGAATTACGCGAAAAAGGCATAGTTTCGCAAAATTTGCAAAATGGCCCCTGAAGTTACAAAAGTGTGTTTTTTTGCCATACCGAAGCCCTCGAAACGTATCTCTAAGTTATATATTAAGGGTATTTAAGGTACGTTAAGCTTGAGTCATTTTACTGGACTGTGTGTTGCTACGAGAATCAGCAGACTTTCGTAGTTTGACGTAAATAGTCCCTATGATCGAATAAACTTGTTTTTGACATGCCAAACCCTTCAAAACTTAATTCTAAGTTATGTAAAGGTTATTTAAGGTATGTTAAGCTTATGTCACTATTCTGAACTATAAGTTGCATTAAACTGACTAAATTTACGTAACAGTTTGCGATTTCACATCCAGAAAATGTTTAAAGGATCGGATTTGAACAAGGATTAAAAATACACAAATGTCATAAGTAAATATACAAAACTCATAAAATGTAACACAAAATTTTAATGATATAACATTGTCGGATAAAATAAAAGATCGGAAAGCACAGATGTCACAGTCTCCCCTACTTTAGGAAATTTCGTCTCGAAATTTAATTTGAAGAAACTGGTGAGAAAAGATGCGGATATTTCGCCTTCATTTGATCCTCTCGCTCCCAAGTAAACTCTGGACACCTTTGGATTCCCAGTGAACTTTAACTATCGGTATAACGTCTGCGCTTTAGCTTCTTGACTTCACACTCCAATATTTCCACTGGTTTCTCAACAAAATGCATCGTGTTATATACATGAATTTCATCAAGAGGGATGTGGAGGTTTTCATCAGCCAAACATCTCTTTAAATTGGATACGTGGAATGTTGGATGAACGTTACCAAGCTGTGGAGGCAGCTCAAGTTTGTAGGCCACTTTTCTGATTCTCTCAACGATCTTAAATGGTCCAACATAGCGTGGTGCAAGTTTTCCTTTCTTCCCAAATCTGATCACTCCCTTCCAAGGGGATACCTTGAGTAGGACGAGATCACCGACTTGGAATTCCAAAGGCTTGCGTCGTTTATCTGCGTAACTCTTTTGACGACTCCTGGCTGTCAAAAGGTTTTCACGAACTTTCTTGACTTAGTCTGTTGTATCATGAATAAGTTCAGGTCCAGTGAATCGAGATTCACCAATCTCATTCCAACAGTCAAGTGAACGACATTTTCGACCATAAAGAGCTTCAAAAGGTGCCATATCAATGCTGGAGTGATAACTGTTGTTGTAACAGAACTCGATCAAAGGTAGATGCGAATCCCAACTACCACCAAAGTCAATCACACAGGCTCTTAGCTTATCCTCTAGTGTCTGGATTGTTCTTTCAGATTGTCCATCCGTTTGTGGATGATAAGCCGTACTCAAATTAAGCTTGGATCCCATTACACACTGCATGGTTCTGTCACACCCTCAATTTCCACTTGCGGAGTTTTACCGCGAGGCGTGTGAACAAACCAGAATCTGAAACACTAGTACGTCGAACGACTCTATATGATTTGTTAATACGTTTTCCAAAAATCATTTGATTAACCAGTCATCGTAGATTTTAGATTGTCTTAGTTAGTTACCAAAGTTTAGCGGAAGCATTAGTTTAAGTGGTTGAGCGGAAGCATAAATTAAGTAGAGAAACGGGCGCCAACACAAACGCCAAAACAAATGAAAAACCCAAAACAACGTTTGTAAATGAGACTCGATAAAAGATGTCTTGTTCAATGCATGTGAGTGCACTTAGAGCTCCTAGCGTCCTGAGAAACATGTAAAGAAACAAGTGTCAACATTAAAGATGAGTGAGTTCACAGGTTTTCATAAATTCGTTTGTTCGGTTATGAATTTGTTTCCCCCGTTATCCCTAACCCGGGATAACGAATTAGTTCCATTATTCCCAACCCGGAATAATAATGATGTTGATTCCATTATTCCAAACCCGGAATAATAAGTTGTTGTTTCCATTATCCTCAACCCGGGATAATATAGTTGTTGTTTCCATTATCCTCAACCCGGGATAATATAGTTGATTCGTAATTAAGTTCAATGTTAACATATATAGGTAGCTAGCCTAAAGTTATGTCACGTAAGAGTTCGCGATCGAAGCTGACTGTTGTGCCTCCGTGTTGCCAGGCCTATCACTGACCATGGCGAGGTTAGGCCAAATTATTCACCCGTTGACCATACCCGGTCGGCTAGCGCGACTAGCTCGGATGGGGCTTGTCGGGCCCAGTAGTACTACTTATAATTCCCCCGCTATTAAAACCCAATACTAACGATCCGAGAGATTGACGAGGACTTAAGTGATATAGCTGCTTAGTGACCATAACATTACATTAACATCAACTTAGTTACCGAATAGTTATGTGACGTTAACTTCGTATAACGTAAAGAGATTGAGTTTGAAGAGTGTATACATGTTTCTCCCCCTGTTGTTTAAAAACCGGATAAAGTTAGGGGCCGTGAACTCACCTTTAGTTGCTCGGTTAGTGTAGCAAAGAAGTTGTAAGGGATGGGACCGCTAATTGCGTCCTAACAAACCAATTGATTTCAAGTCAGTGTGTGAACACACCAATACAAATTCTACACTTAATTTACGCACAAAGTGATACACACAAACAACATATCTAACACTCAAACATGCATGCAAGCATCCTCATGTGATCATAGTAATCAAAACAATTTATCATGAACATAATCCAATCCATGCAACACTTTGGTGCACACAATCACAAGTTATCAAATTTCAGCTTAATACTCATAATTCAGCTGTTTTCTAGGATTTTTATAAAATAGTTCCAACATTCCAAAAATTCCAATTATTTTACAGCAGGTGACATTTATACTGTAGAAGTTTATATAAATTTTCCAAGTCCTAAATCATTACCAATTAACCATAAATATTAATATACTAGGCTGCAGTCAGATTCGTCGCTTTCTGACTGCAGTCCACGGAAGAATTTATTTAAAAATCACTGATCGTCCAATTAACAAAATTCCAGTTGGAGTTGTCCGGAAATTTTCATACCTAGTTGCTGTACAAATTTCATGATTCGACTCCCTACTGATTATGAAATCCAACTCGATAAACAACTAACAAAATTTCAGGATTTTCACAGCTTTAGTTACTGAACTTATTTGGCCGCTTAAAAATATCAAACGACTTCAGAAAAATATGAATCCAGCGCCATTAGATTCGTTATTCAAATCTCTACGTCCTAGACATCAGAAAATCCGTTTTTTCGACAACTAATGGCCGAGTTACAGCCAGTTGAAGTCGGCTGTAACTATCACTCAGCAATCTGTTTAGCATATTGTTACCATAATTTCGCATAAACCGTCCATATACTTAACCTAGGCAATCAAGAACCGGTTTTTCTAACCATAAATCAATACATATATTACATCCATGCAAACCCTAATCCATACCTCTAGTTTTTTTTTTATAAACAAAACATACTTGCAAACTTATAAGTTCCGAAAACAATCATACATGTAAACAATGATCAATCAGCCGATTACATTCAAACACATATAATCCGAATACGATCTTGCAAACGATTATAATTCCTAACCTTTAATAATGGTGAATAACGAGTCGAGACTTGGATGAGAATGGATTCGGCTGTTCGAGCAAGATCACGACCGAAAGAATGAGATGAGCAATTCAATTGTCGCGACCGAGAGATGATGATGAAGTAGGCTGTTTGTGATCGAGGACGTGAACAAATGGGCTGATCTCGCGACCGAATGGAGGTGAACAAGGGGCTGCCGTCGGCTTCTTTCTCACTAGGGTTTTATGTTTTGAAGGGGCATGCATGTGTTAGTATATATAGGCGCAAAGAGATGAGGGAATGGGTTGCGGTTTGGATTTGATCCTTGTTCTCGGCCGAGAGTGGTTTGGGTTGGTTCGGTTTGGGTTGCACGCGGCCGAAGGGACTTGGGTTGGTTTGGTTTGGGTTGCACGCGGCCGAGTAGTTTGAGTTTAAGGTTTAAAACTTGGTTAACTCCTAGAGTCACAAGGAAATCGAGGTTGGTTCGTGTCGCGGTTCGGTTCGGTTCGTCTACATATTTACTATAATTATTTTATAACTAACACAACCACATAATCGTACATCACGTATTCACTAACTCGTACACGTTTAATACATAGCATATAATTTATTCGAAAAGTACTACGTTTAAGTTATCCGAAAAACCCGGGATGTCACATTATCCCCATGTTGAAAGAATTTTCGTCCCGAAAATTGAGTAAACGCGGTTTAGCATGCAGCGTACATGTTTAGAGTGCCACGCACAAAGAGTTAGTTCGTTTATGATGGTACGCGAAGTTACAAGAAGTTCCCAAGTGCCATGCACAAAGATTCCCAAGTGCCATGCACAAGGACTTAGTTAACAATGGTACGCGAAAGTATGAGAAATTTCCAGGTTGTCACAGGTTCTCCAAAAATGAGATGTGAATCGAGCATCACGATCAGATAGGATATCCAAAGGGACACCATGACGAGATACTATTTCATCCACATAAATCTTGGCGAGTTTGTCAGCAGAAAAATCCTCTTGAATGGCTATAAAATGTGCTGACTTTGTTAGTCGATCAACGACTACCCAAATGGCATCATGTCCTCTAGGTGTACGCGGTTATTGGTAATGAGATCCATGGCGATGTTCTCCCATTTCCAAACCGGAATCTCTGGTTGTTCAAGCAAACCAGAAGGACATTGATGTTCCGCATTAACTTTGAGACAAGTAAGGCATTTGGAGACGTACAAAGTTATGTCTTTCTTCATACCCGGCCACCAATACTGGTACGAAGATCCTTGTACATTTTGTCTGCACCTGGATGAATTGAATAACGAGACTTATGAGCTTCATCCATTCAAGGTGCGGATATTATTTAGACTTGGAACCCACAAAAGGTTCAAATAATAAGATAACCCATTGTATTTTGTTTCAAGATGAAGCTCGAGATGATGTGGCAATTCATCACCTAGTTTGACTTGCGCGACACAAGTGCGTTGAGCCTCAAGAATACGTGTCTGGATATCAGATCGAACCTGTACATAATGCAGCTTGACACGTTCTTTACGACTTAGCGCATCGGCTACGACATTCGTCTTACCAGGATGGTAGCGAATTTCGCAGTCGTAGTCGTTCAGAAGTTCAACCCATTGTCGTTGCCTCATGTTTAGTTCTTTCTGGTTGAAGATGTGTTGAAGACTTTTGTGGTCCATGAAAACCACGCATTTTGTATCATAAAGATAATGTCTCCAATTCTGAGGGCGAAAACAACAGCACCCAACTCAAGATCATGAGTGGTATAATTCGTTTCGTGAACTTTCAGTTGTCTCGATGCATAGGCTATAACCTTGTCTCTCTGCATGAGAACACAACTGAGGCCTAAGTTAGACGCATCAGAATATACAACGAAGTCATTGTTACCCTCGGGTAGAGATAGTATAGGAGCATCACAAAGCTTCTGCTTTAGAGTCTGAAAAGCTTCTTCCTGTTTGGGTCCCCACTCAAAAGGTTTATTCTTTTGAGTTAAAGCAGCGAGGGAACCGCAATCTTGGAGAAGTTAGCAATGAAACGACGATAATAACCTGCGAGACCCAAAGATGAACGAACTTCAGTAGGGGTTGTAGGCGTACTCCAATCCCTGATTGCACTGATCTTCGCGGGATCTACATGTATACCTTGTTCATTGATAATGTCACCTAAAAACTGAACTTCCTTAAGCCAAAATTCACACTTGGAGAATTTGGCGTAAAGTTGCTCCTTCTTTAGGAGTTCCATTGTTAGACGAAGATGTTGTTCATGATCGGCTCGTGTCTTGGAATAAATCAAAATGTCATCAATAAAAACAATGATGAACTTGTCCAAATAAGGCTTACAAACCCTATTCATCAAGTCCATGAAGATTGCAGGAGCATTCGTTAAACCGAAGGGCATAACAGTGAACTCATAATGACCGTATCGAGTACGGAAAGCTGTCTTGGGGATATCTTCCTCGAGTACACGAAGCTGATGATACCCAGATCGTAGATCAATCTTCGAAAAACAAGTAGCACCCTGTAGTTGGTAAAAAAGATCATCAATGCGAGGTAGGGGATATCGACTCTTGATTGTGAGTTTGTTAAGCTCACGGTAATCGATACACATGCGAAAAGACCCATCTTTTTTTCACAAATAACACAGGAGCACCCCAAGGTGAAAAAGTCGGTCTAATGAATCCTTTGTCAGATAACTCCTGAAGCTGTTTTGACAATTCTTGCATCTCAGATGGTGCAAGACGATATGGAGATTTCGCAATGGGGTTGGCACCAGGTACAAGATCAATATAGAACTCAACTTGACGAGCAGGAGGTAAACCAGGTAGCTCATCTGGAAACACCTCAGGATAATCCTGAACAACGGGGATATCTTGAATGGTTTTGCCCTTGCCTTTCTCCTCTACAATATGTGCTAAGAAAGCCACATAATTCTTTCGCAGGTATTTCTGAGCTTGGGTATATGTCATGAGTTTGAGGCTACTAACCGGTTTTTCTCCACGAACCTCCAAAATTTCACCAGACGGAAGAGGTATACAAACAATCTTATCGAAACAAACCACCTCAGCATGATGTTTGGTTAACCAATACATTCCCACTATAATGTCAAAGCTCCCAAGTTGCATAGGTGTGAGGTTAATAGGAAAAAAGATGGTTATTAAGGTTCAATAGGCAACCAGGAATGACAGAATCGAGTACAAGAGGTTCACCACTTGCTATTTCCACTGTCAAGGGCTTTCCTAGTTTGGTTCTTGGTTTCGCAAGTAAAGGCTCAAATGTTAATGACACAAAACTTCTATAAGCACCCGAATCAAATAGTATAGAAGCAGGATGGTTGTTAACTAAGAACGTACCGTTCACCACCTCGTTATCTGCCCGTGCCTCATTTGCATTAATATTGAAAGCTCGTCCACGATCCTGGTTCGCGTTTGCCAATCTCGGGCAATTGTTACGGTAGTGGGTGTCACACCCTCAATTTCCACTTGCGGAGTTTTACCGCGAGGCGTGTGATCAAACCAGAATCTCAGACACTAGTAATATCGAACGACTCTATATGATTTATTTAAACGTTTTCCAAAAACATTTGTTTAACCATTCATAGTCATTTTCAAAATATCTTAGTTTCAAAGTTTAGCGGAAGCATTAGTTTCAAAGTTTAGCGGAAGAATTAGAGTAAAGTAAAGTAACGGGCGCCAACATAAACGCCAAAACCAAAAATCCCAAACATTATTCGTAAATAAGACTCGATAAAAATGTCTTGATCAAATGCAAGTGAGTGCACCTAGCGCTCCTAGCTCCTGAGAAACATGTAAAGAAACAAGTGTCAACATTAAAGAAGAGTGAGTTCACAGGTTTTTATAAGTTCACAAGTTCGGTTTAAAAGTTTGTTTTCCCCGTTATCCCTAACCCGGGATAACGATATAGTTCCATTATTCCTAACCCAGAATAATAATGTTGGTTCGTAATTAATTTCAATGTTAACATGTAGGTAGCGAGCCTAAAGTTACGTCACATAAGAGTTCGCGATCGAAGCTGACTGTTGTTGCCTCAGTGTTGCCAGAATAATAATGTTGGTTCGTAATTAAGTTCAAGGATTTTTTATAAAATAGTTCCAACGTTCCAAAAATTCAAATTTTTTACAGGAGGTGTCAACTAAACTGTAGAATTTTATAAAATTTTCAAGTCCTAACACTTTACCAATTATTTATAAACATTTATATACTAGGCTGCAGTCAGATTCGTCGCTTTCTGACTGCAGTGAGACGGGAAAAATTATTTAAAAATCAAAGTTCATCCAATTAACAAAATTCCAGTGGGAGATTTCCAGAAATTCCCGTCTCCAGCTACTGTACAAATTTCGTGACCCAACCCCCTACAGACTATGAGATCCGACTCGATAAACAACCAGCAAGTTTTGCAGAATTTACGCAGCTTCAGTTGCTGCACTAAATGACCACTTAAAAATAGCAAACGACCTCAGAAAAATATGAATCCAGCGGTATTAGAAGCGTTTTTCAAAAATACATGTTTTAGGCTTCAGAAAACCCACTTTTCGATAGATAATGATCAGGTTACAGCCAATTGAAGTTGGCTGTAAATGTCATTCAGCAAACTGTTTTCGACTTTTATCGCATTAGAACATGCTTAAACGATCATGACGCTTAGTAATAATGATTAACAACAGGTTTATTTGTCAAATATCATCATGTATATCAATATTCATGCAAACCCTAATTATACAACATGATCTTTATCGCTAAAACGCAGCCTATGATTTTAGTATTTAACATAACATAACAATCGCAAAGATTCGCACAATCATCCGAACTAATCATAAATCACAACACTTTTCATACTAATAATCCTACCATTACACATAATCATGATCAAGATTACACAAACCCTAATGTGAATCGCAAAACAATTAAACCCTAACCTTGAAACGATGATGATTAGCGAACCGGGACAAGATTGGAATCAATCCGGAAGATGTGGGGTTTTGCGATCGTGAGAGGGGGGGGGGGCTGCCGTCGGCCTTCTCTTAGAGACTAGGGTTTTGTTGTTTTTTTTAACATCTCATGCATACATACATTTATATATAACAAGGGAAAGGGGAGGGGGAGGGCGGTTTGGGTTAAGTGGCTTGGGCCTCAAGTTTATGTTATTTCCTTAGGCCGCAAGGAGGTGAGGTCGACCGTTTTGCGGCGCGGTTCGGTTCGGCTATTTATTTATTATTTTTTTATAACTAATAATTGCGAAATCAAGGCGTGATACAATAATCTACAAAATCTACAACCGTCTAATAACACATAGCACGTAATTCACCCAATAGATTCACAAAGTTAGCGTAGTTATTGCGAGCGTGTAATTTAATTCTCCGAATTAAATCAGCGTAGGAATCAATAACCGTAAAGTAGCGCGTTTAAGATACCTGAAAAGCCGGGATGTCACATTATACCCATGTTGATAGAATTTTCGTCCCGAAAATTGAGTAAACGCGGTTTAGAATGCAACGCACAAAGATTCAGTTTGTTAGTAATGGTACAAGTAATTCCTAGGCTGTCACTTCATCCCCATGTTAAATGAATTTCGTCCCGAAATTTAGTTGGTGGTAACGTCAGATTGCTGCTTAGCTGCAAAAAGGTGTGGGTATTTGCTTTTCATTTGGTCCTCTTTCCCACGTGAACTCCGGTCCACGCTTAGAGTCCCACGAACCTTGACAATTGGTATCTTGCTGTGCCTTTGAGTCTTAATCTCACGATCCATGATCTCGATAGGTTATTCCACAAAATGCAGTTGATCATCCACTTGAATCTCATCCAATGGAATGACTAGGGTCTCATCTGATAGGCACTTCTTCATATTGGACACGTGGAAAACGTTGTGAACTCCACTGAGTTCGGTAGGAAGGTCTAACTGATAAGCTACGGGCCCGATACGCTTCGAAATCACAAATGGGCCTACGTATCGTGGATTTAGTTTGCCTCGTTTCCCAAAACGAATTACACCCTTCCAGGGTGACACCTTCAGTAGGACGCGGTCGCCTACTTGAAATTCAAGCGGGTTGCGTTTTTGATCAGCGTAACTTTTCTGTCGATCTCGTGCCGCTGCCATGCGGTTTCTGATTTGCACAATCTTTTCAGTAGCCTCAAGTATCAACTCAGGACCTGTGAGTTGACTGTCACACCGACTTCTGCCCAACAGACCGGTGATCTACATTTGCGACCGTACAATGCTTCAAACGGTGCTGCCTGAATGCTCTATGGTAACTGTTGTTATACGAGAATTCCACCAAAAGCAGATGGATTTCCCAACTGTTCCCGAAGTCTACCACGCATGCCCTAAGCATGTCCTCCAAGGTCTGAATGGTCCTTTCACTTTGCCAACCGTCTGAGGGTGATAAGCTGTGCTCATATCTAAGCGTGTACCCAACGCTTTCTGAAGTGACCACCAAAAGTTAGACGTGAAACGAGCATCTCTATCTGAAATGATGGACGTTGGCACCCCGTGCCGAGAAACTACTTCCTTTATGTAGATGCGAGTCAACTTATCCATCTTATCTGTTTCTTTGGTCGCTAGGAAGTGTGCAGACTTAGTTAGACGATCCACGATCACCCAGATGGTATCGCAACCACCCGCAGTTCACGGAAGTTTAGTGATAAAGTCCATCGAGATCTGATCCCATTTCCACACTGGGATCTCAGGTTGTTGAAGTAGCCCTGATGGCTTCTGGTATTCCACCTTGACTTTCGTACAAGTCAAACACTTGCTCACGTAGGTGGCTATATCCGCTTTCATGTTGGGCCACCAGTACGCGGCTTTAAGGTCTTGATACATCTTATCCGAACCAGGATGGACAGAGTATCGGGATTTGTGAGCTTCATCCATAACTAGTTTCCTGAGGTTTCCATAGAGAGGTACCCATATACGATTCATGAAATACCGGGTACCATTGGGTTTCACTTCCCAATCGCGTTCCATCTTTCCCACAGATTCGGCCTTGATGTTCTCTTCCTTAACTGCTTCTAGCTGCGCGTCGCGTATCTGTTCGGGTAACCCAGAATGAATTGTGAACTGTAGTGCTTGTACCCGACGAGGTTTCAAGTGCTTCTTCCGACTGAGGGCATCAGCTACCACGTTAGCTTTACCCGGGTGATACCGAATGGCGCATTCATAATCGTTCAGGAGTTCGAACCAGCGACGCTGTCGCATGTTCAACTCCTTCTGGTAAAAAATATGTTGGAGGCTCTTGTGATCCGTGTAAATTATGCACCTTGTTCCATATAGATAGTGTCTTCAAATCTTAAGTGCAAACACAATTGCTCCCAATTCCAGGTCATGTGTCGTGTAGTTCTTCTCGTGGACCTTCAACTGTCGGGATGCATACGTGATGACCTTATCACGTTGCATGAGTACACATCCCAATCCCTGAATAGAAGCGTCACAATATACCACAATATACCACGTTGCATGAGTACACATCCCAAAACTGCAAAGCTTCTGTTTCAGCAATTGAAATGCTGCTTCCTGTTTGTCACCCCAAGCATACTTGGTGCCCTTCTGAGTGAGAGTGGTAAGCGGTTGTGCGATCTTTGAGAATCCCTCGATGAAATGTCTGTAGTAACCAGCCAAACCCAAAAATTGGTGAATCTCTGTCGGTGTCCTGGGTGCTTCCCAGTTCTTGATAACATCGATCTTGGCGGGATCAACGTGTATACCCTTTTCATTCACGATATGCCCGAGGAACTGAACTTCCCGAATCCAGAAATCACACTTCGAAAACTTGGCATATAGTTTCTCCTGTTGAAGTAGTTCCAGCAATAATCGCAGATGCTTAGCATGTTCTTCTTCACCCTTAGAGTAGATGAGTATATCATCGATGAACACGATGACAAACTTGTTGAGATACGGCTTACACACGCGGTTCATGAGGTCCATGAACACCGCGGGTGCGTTGGTGAGACCGAAGGGCATGACCAAGAACTCATAATGGCCATACCGAGTGCGAAATGCCGTCTTGGAGATATCCTCCTCTCTGACGCGTAGCTGGTGATAATCGGACCGTAGATCAATCTTGGAGTAGTAGCTTGACCCTTGAAGCTGGTTGAAAAGATCGTCGATGCAAGGTAATGGGTATCGGTTCTTGATGGTAACCTTATTGAGTTCCCTGTAGTCGATGCACATGCGGAAGGTCCCGTCCTTCTTCTTGACAAAAAGGACCGGAGCTCCCCATGGCGAAGTACTGGGTCGGATAAATCCTTTTTCCAACAATTCCTGAAGTTGGGTAGACAGCTCTTGCAGCTCTGCTGGAGCTAAGTGGTACGGGGCCTTGGCGATAGGAGTCACATGGTTCGCCAATTCGATTTCAAACTCCACTTGTCGATGTGGTGGAAGACCAGGTAACTCCTCTGGAAACACATCGGGAAAGTCACGGACGACAGGGATATCTTCAATCCGCTTCTCGTCCTTAGGCTGCTCGGTGACCAGTGCGAGCAAAGAAAAAGAGTTCTTTCTCCGAAGATACTTCTGAGCTTGCATGTAAGAGATGATGTTTGTGACGGCGCCTGCCTTCTCGCCTTGCACCATCAAGACTTCGTCGTTAGAGAGCGGAATACGGATAGCTTTCTCAAAACAGAGAACTTCAGCTCGGACGTTGGATAGCCAGCCTATTCCGGCTACCACATCAAAACTACCTAGGGTAGTTGTCATCAAATCAATGGTAAAGGTGTGACCCACGAGTTTAAGTTGACAGCCGGTTACTAAATGAGTCACATCTACAGATTTACCATCGGCTAGTTCTATGACGTAAGGGGTCTTTAGGGGTTTAGGTGTGAGATTTAGGTTCTTCCTAAAAGACTCAGATATAAAACTCTTATCCGCACCCGTATCAAAAAGTACAGTAGCAAAATGATCGTTAAGGGGAAACTTACCGGTGACCACGTTCGATTCGTTTCTGGCCTCTCCACGGCCCAGCGTGAATGCACGACCTTTGGCACCTCCCGTGCCACCATTTCCATTGTTGCCATTGTTGTTGTTGTTGTTGTTGTTGTTGTTGTTGTGGTTGTTGTTGTTGTTCCCATCATTGTTGTTGTTGCGAAGCTGCGGGCAGTCTCGCTTGAAATGGGCAGTGCTACCGCACTGATAGCATCCCCGGTTATTACCTTGCTGCTGACCCTGGTGTTAGTTCTGATTTTGTCGTGTCAAGATCTCCCCGCGACAATCCTTTGCCACGTGTCCTGCTTTGCCACATCGTTGGCAGCGATTTCCAGCGCAAAGGCCGTGATGATGGAGGTTACAACGATTACATTGCAGCTTTCGACCCGCATAGCCGCTCAAGTTCTGGGTGTTGTTGGCAGACTGATTGTTGTGACCCCGATTGTTGTTGAAATTGTTGGACCGCTTCTGGTTTCCTTGTTGTGGCTGGGCTGACGAAGACTGTCGAGCAGGTGAGTCTTCAGATTTTCTTTTGTTGTCGGGGACGATTTCAGTTGCACCCCTAGGTGGCAACTTCCTTTGCTCCACCGCCTTATCGGTGAGTTTATGCGCCAGCCTAATCGCTTGATGCTCCGTCGTAGGGTTGCTAGACATTACCATGCCCTGGATCTCAGGGACCAGACCCCCAAGATAAAACTCAAGTCGTTTTTCGATGGTGTTAGCCAGATCGGGACATAGGAACACCAGATCATGATGTTTTGCCGTGTACGCTTCAATTTCAGACCCTACCATCTTGTGGTTCCATAACGCCTGTTCTAACTGTTGAACTCTGTCCCGCGAACAGTATTCCTCCTTGATTAGGGCCTTAAATTCGGTCCAAGCCATTGCGTTTTCCGCAAGAAGTCCACGCGTTTGAACTTGTGCGTTCCACCAGGTTAATGCCCCATCTTCCAACGTTGAGGCAACATACTTGACCTTATTGGTTTCAAGGCAATTGAACATCTCGAAAACTGATTCAGACTTTTCAATCCAACGGAACAGTCCTATGGGTCCTTCAACACCCGTGAACTTGCTCGGTTTTGCATCAAGGAACATCTTGTAGGGGTTAAGACCCCCTCCTGAGGATAGAGGATAGGTAGTCAGCGAGAAAGTCTACTAGCCAAACTGTTAGATTTTCCCATGAAAATTTAATAATGGTTACCTGCTGGTGGGTTTTGAACACCCGCCAGAGTAGCATTCACGTGTTCTTGGATTAAAGCGGCCAATTCTTCAGTTGACATGTTGAGATTTCCGCGACGACCAGTTGCCATTTCAGATCTTCGCAAGACAACACAAATACACACCGATAAGTATATATGTCCAATATAGTTATCATATTCCACACTTCAATAATCACCCAAATTATGTCAACCCAACAAATTAAACAATCAAAAGGAACATTCGATTAAATAAATTGCAATGTCTTACAAAATACCAACCAAACATCTCAGTTTAATTATAAAATTTCAAGTTCAAACATAAGTAGAAACAAACAAACTAAAGGAAACAAAACGGGGATTGGCAAGACGAGTTAGTCTTCTACGTCTCCATCTCCCAAGTCGATATCATTGCCGTCACCCTCTGCGGCGTTTTCAGCTTCAACAGCCGGGTCCTGTTCCGGCTCTTCTTCCTCCGGGTCTTCCTCTGGATCCTCCTCTGGGTCTTCCTCTGGATCCTCCTCTTCTTCCTCTACTGGCGCTGGGGGGGCCGGTACTGGTGCGGGTACTGGGACATGTGCTTGATTCTGCTCCAGTTCTTGAATCCTCCTACTGGACTCAAGAACTCTGTCTTCGAGCCAGTCAGCCCTCAGCTGCTCAGCACGAAGGTCCTTAGCTAAAATGTTTCGAACTCTCTTATTCTCATATTGCTCTTCCTCGAGCTTTCTAGTTTTACCAGTTAGTTGACGTATCATCCATCCTTGTGCTTCGATAGTCTCCTGCATTCTCTCTAGCTGTTCCTGTTTTTTCCTTAACATATCCCTAAGTAGATCGTCCCCTACTCCTAACGAGTTGACCGGTTCGACCAGTATAGCGGTGGTCGGACGGGAGGACGACTCCCCTCCTAGAGCGAGTCTTTTCCTAGCAGCTGAGCGTGTCTCCACGCCACGAGGTGGTGAGGGTTCGACCATGGGTGCCTTCCCCGGCGCCCTTGATTGTCGAGATTTGTCAGATGATGATGATGACATAGCCTGCTGGGTTGGTGTAGTTAGTTACGTGTTGCGTATGTACCAAAATACATATATATATATATCACATAAACAATTGTAGCATAACACATAACAAGATATCACAGTTCGGTGCCAAGTCTAGTGTCGTGAGCTATAGTTTAGGTCTACTTTTAATGCAAACTGGTTCTCTATAGCTAGAGGCTCTGATACCAAATCTGTCACACACTCAATTTCCACTTGCGGAGTTTTACCGCGAGGCGTTTGATCAAACCAGAATCTCAGACACTAGTAATATCGAACGACTCTATATGATTTATTTAAACGTTTTCCAAAAACATTTGTTTAACCATTCATAGTCATTTTCAAAATATCTTAGTTTCAAAGTTTAGCGGAAGCATTAGTTTCAAAGTTTAGCGGAAGAATTAGAGTAAAGTAAAGTAACGGGCGCCAACATAAACGCCAAAACCAAAAATCCCAAACATTATTCGTAAATAAGACTCGATAAAAATGTCTTGATCAAATGCAAGTGAGTGCACCTAGCGCTCCTAGCGTCCTGAGAAACATGTAAAGAAACAAGTGTCAACATTAAAGAAGAGTGAGTTCACAGGTTTTATAAGTTCACAAGTTTGGTTTAAAAGTTTGTTTTCCCCGTTATCCCTAACCCGGGATAACGATATAGTTCCATTATTCCTAACCCGGAATAATAATGTTGGTTCGTAATTAAGTTCAATGTTAACATGTAGGTAGCGAGCCTAAAGTTACGTCACATAAGAGTTCGCGATCGAAGTTGACTGTTGTTGCCTCAGTGTTGCCAGGTCTATCACTGACCATGGCGAAAGTTAGGCCAAATTAATCACCCGTTGACCATACCCGGTCGGCTAGCGCGACTAGCTCGGGTGGGGCTTGTCGGGCCCAGTAGTACTACTTATAATTTCCCCGCTATCTAACCCAATACTAACGATCCGAGAGTTGGTTGAGGACTTCCGTGATATAGCTACTTAGTGACCATAACGTACATTAACATTAACTTAGTTACCGAATAGTTTAACGACGTTAATTTCGCATAACGTAAAAGATAAAGTTTTAGAGCGTATACATGTTTCTCCCCCTGTTGTTCAAAACCGGATAAAATAGGGGCCGTGAACTCACCTTAAATTGCTTGGTTAGAATAACACAAAGAAGCAAATGATGGAACTGCTAATCGCGTCCTAACATGACAACCGATTTAAAGTTAGTGTGTGAACACACTGACACAAAATCCTAAGCATAACTAACACACAGTACGGCAGACGCAACAACCAATTCGAAACCAAAATCATGCATTCAAAAATATCACCATACAAAATAATGATCAAACCAACTTGTCATAAACACAGGTTAACTCATACAACACTTAGGTACACACAAACGCAAGTTATCATGTTTCAGCTTGTACGCTCATAACTGGGCTGTTTTCAAGGATTTTTATAAAATAGTTCCAACGTTCCAAAAATTCCAATTTTTTTACAGGAGGTGTCAACTAAACAGTAGAATTTTATGTAAAATTTTCAAGTCCTAACGCTTTACCAATTATTTGTGAACATTTATATACTAGGCTGCAGTCAGATTCATCGCTTTCTGACTGCAGTCCACGGGAAAAATTATTTAAAAATCATCGTTCATCCAATTAACAAAATTCCAGTGGGAGATTTCCGGAAATTCCCGTCTCCAGCTACTGTACAAATTTCGTGACCCAACCCCCTACAGACTATGAGATCCGACTCGATAAACAACCAGCAAATTCTGCAGAATTTACGCAGCTTCAGTTGCTGCACTAAATGACCACTTAAAAATAACAAACGACCTCAGAAAAATATGAATCTAGCGCCATTAGAAGCGTTTTTCAAAAATACATGTTTTAGGCTTCAGAAAACCCACTTTTCGATAGATAATGATCAGGTTACAGCCAATTGAAGTTGGCTGTAAATGTCATTCAGCAAACTGTTTTCGACTTTTATCGCATTAGAACATGCTTAAACGATCATGACGCTTAGTAATAATGATTAACAACAGGTTTATTTGTCAAATATCATCATGTATATCAATATTCATGCAAACACTAATTATATAACATGATCTTTATCGCTAAAACGCAGCCTATGATTTTAGTATTTAACATAACATCACAATCGCAAAGATTCGCACAATCATCCGAACTAATCATAAATCAGAACAATTTTCATACTAATAATCCTACCATTACACATAATCATGATCAAGATTACAAAAACCATAATGTGAATCGCAAAACAATTGAACCCTAACATTCAAACGATGATGATTAGCGAACCGGGACAAGATTGGAATCAATCCGGAAGATGCGGGGTTTTGCGATCGTGAGGGGGGGGGGGGCTGCCGTCGGCCTTCTCTTAGAGACTAGGGTTTTGTTGTTGTTTTTTTTAACAACATCTCATGCATACATACATTTATATATAACAAGGGAAAGGGGAGGGGGAGGGCGGTTTGGGTTAAGTGGCTTGAGCCTCAAGTTTAGGTTATTTCCTTGGGCCGCAAGGAGGCGAGGTCGACATGTTTCACGGCTCGGTTCGGTTCGGCTATTCATTTATTATTTTTTTAATAACTAATAATTGCGAAATCAAGGCGTGATATAATAATCTACAAATCTACAACCGTCTAATAACACATAGCACGTAATTCACCCAATAGATTCACAAAGTTAGCGTAGTTATTGCGAGCGTGTAATTTAATTCTCCGAATGCGCGTTTAAGATACTTGAAAAGCCGGGATGTCACAGTGGGTGAGATCCCCACAGTTGTAGCAAGATCCGGGTAGGTAATGAGGTCGTGCAGGATTGGCTGGCTGATGAACAGGGTTATGAGCCACATTATTCGGGTTAGGAGGCGAGCGACAAACATTTGCCAAATGACCAGATCTACCACAGTTTGTACAAATACGGCATGGAAGATAAGGCTGGTGATGACTGTTGCACCTGTTGCACATAGGTGTAGTGTCGTTATACTGTTTCTTGGCAGGAGGCTGAGCAGGCTGGTTGGGAGCAGCTTGATTAGGCTGAGTAGTGACTGCAAAATTCTTGGAAGCCTTGTGCTTCCTAGACTTCTTTGAACCTTTGGATTTCTTACCCTTTTGTTTCTCAGACTTGTCAGACGATTTCTTGTCACCCTTCTTTATCTATTATTCAGTCAGTGTCGCAGATAGCTCAATGGCTTTCCTGACAGTAGTGGGGTTGCTGCTGGTGATAATATCCTGAACCGGGTCAGGGAGACCATCTATGTATTTCTCGATTGCCTTATCCAAAGGCGTCACCATCTCAGGGCATAACAAGCTCAACTCCTCATACCTGTTAGTATACGCACGATGCTCACCACTGTCTTGCTTCAGATCATGAAACTCATTTTCGAGTGCCCCCTTTTCATGACGGGGGCAGAATTCTTTCATCATCAAAGCCCGAGTTCATCCCAAGTCTGATCCATAGCAACGTCAACACCCCTATCTCTCATCACTCCGTTCCACCACGTGAGCGCTCTCTTTTCAAACACGCTAGAAGCAAACTCAACTTTGCGCTCATTTGGACACTGAACATGGCGAAATGTATTCTCAAGACTCTTAAACCACTGTAGGAGCCCAGTTGCTCCCTCAGAACCACTAAACTTGAGCGGTTTAGCCGAATTGAACTGTTTAAAGTTGCACGCAACAGGTGCATTATTGTTATTGTTAGCTTGGTTTATCTAAGTTATGAGATTTGGAAGCACTGCAGCAAATTGCTGAGCGATTAGAGCCGCCATGTCGGTGTCCGTATACGTTTCATCGAGGAGGCATTCTATAAGAGAGAAAAACACGAGAGAAACGAGTGAGATGAATGTTGAATAATCAAAATGAGATAAATAAATATCGACAAATGTAAGGATGGCGGTCATTCGTTCGTTTACTCAAAACAAACAAACGACACACAGTGACTAATCAAAGTAAATGGATCTTTATAATGTATCGCGAAGACATGCTTTAGCCTATAAGTGGACACTCACCCAAGAGTTCCCAGGTAAGAGTGATTGGTCCGATTAAGTGGATTTGTACGAACACTCTATCCTTAGACAGAAAACTCAGGGTACAGGCACCCACCCTTCCAGATTGCACGTGTTCAAATTAATAAGACCCAAACTTTGACGAGATTTTGAAAACATCAAAGGCATAAAGCCAAGAACAAATCATCCAAGAAAAAAAATCATTTTGGAAATTGTGGTTATACTTTGGTGTTCACCTAAGGATAGGTGAAGGTATTGTTTTAAGAATCTGAACACAAGACAACTCGCGTTAAGGTCCTAGAAAGGTTATAATCTAGGTCAAAGCTTCACTAATAACCTATTCCCTATAACCATTGGCTCTGATACCAATCTTTCTGTCACACCCCGACCACGTAAAACAACAAACCGTGGCGGAAATGTCGGGGAGTGTTGTAACAGAATTATTGTTTCAATAACCATGGCACATAAGTTAAGTTTTATTAGTTAATATTGTTTACATTGTCTTGGATGAAAACGGAAATTCAAAAAAAATTAAGCTAATATTCTGATTTTATAGTCACTACGGCCCAGTCCGCCCTAAGTGTAGCTAGCTTGATATCAAACATTTGCACCTGAAACATATGTGAAAATAAAGTCAGCAAAGAAATGCCGGCGAGTACATAGGTTTTGCGTTGTTGCTTCATGGCTTTGATTATTTTAAGAAAAGTTTAAAGTAATACTAAAGTCACCATGAACCATAAAAAGTTTCTTTTATAAAAACCATATGAGAAATCAATATGATATAAAAGAAATATATATGGTTAAATAAATAACCAAAAGTAAGTTTTGTCTTGTGTAAAATGTCATGTCTTGTATTTTGTTTAAAAATAATTTAGATAACGTCATGATATATAAGATAATAAAAGCACTTATATATAGGAAGTACCATCGGCGTATCCACCATGCTTTTATCATATTACATATGTCACGTTATTTAAATCACTCACCATAAATCAATAATCAAATGTCGAGTAAATAAATGTCATGTAAACAATGTCGAGTAAACAATGTTGTACACCCCAAAAACAGGTTTGGAAATCAAACCGTGTTATCATTGATGAACGGGTAAGATACCATTGGTGGTAAAATTTAACACGGTAAACATTAGGATTTAAATAAATAAACCTAATATTAATTAATAGGAAAATAAATGCTTTGAGAAAACAAAGTTTATAAGAGGCCCGAGTTAACGAGACTTAAAATAGAACGGGTTATAACTCCCGGGTCCAACTAAGTTAACTAGGAATATAAACCTTGTTAACAATACATGGTTAAGTAATAAAACAAGGAATGGTGGCCTTGTTTAACAAAAACCATACATGAGGACTAAAATGGACAATTTGAAAACTAGTTTTATAAAAAAAATCAATTAAACACAAACACACACATGTAGGTGTGTGTGTGTGTGCGTACAGAGAAAGAGATGGAGAGGGGTGAACCCTAGTTCATCAAAATCTTCAAATTGAAAGGCCAATCGAAGACCAAATTCGGAATTGAATGTATGTTAACGATCACCTAGTCGTGGGGATCATAAGGTATGTCACAAAACCTAGATTGGTTAAAGTTGAAATTTGAGACAAGTGGGTTACTGGCAAATAGATTGTTGGATTATGATCCGAAGTTGAAATTGAATGTTTATGTATGCTTAATTTTGTTAGTTTTGATGAAATTATGAAGTACTTGATGAATGGTTACTTGTAAGTGATTAACAATTAACTATGAAGTGGGTTTTTACTATATAATGAAGATGATGATATGCATGTGCTTAAAATCATCATAATTGGTAGTTGAAGCGAGATACTTGAATAATTTATAGGTTCGAGTGAATGCTCATACATGACTTGGAATGGGTTTGTATGTTATGATGAAATTGGTAATTATGTTCATGTATATGGATGTTTGAAATCATGATATCTACTAGTTGATAGGTAGAACTTGATTACATTAGGTGTTCGGATGAATGTCTAATGATAGAATGAAAGGGGTTTCACTTATAGATGAAAACCCTTAGTTCTTGCGAAATGAATGAATAAATTAGCTTAGATAATCGCTTAAACTAGTTAAAGTGTTGGAAATGTAATGAACTTGGTCAGAATTATAGTTAAAACGGTGGCCTAAAAGTAACGCCTACCGGGTAATTAATGGAATGCCTAATCAAGTTGTTGAACTTGATTGTGCATTTCATGTGCTAATGGGCAGTTGACTTTTAAAAAAAGTCAAACTGACCAATGATAAGATCGAATGATAATTTCGACATAAAATCCGTAAGATGGAATAGTCGTAATTAATGATGACTAACCTAACCGTCTTACGAATTATGATGATAGTTTGACGCTTGACAAGCTAGGTGGAGGCCTGGAAAGGAAGCGGGTCAAACGAACCAAGTATGAAGGAAAAGCGTATTTAGGATGAAAGGTAAGTGAAGCTTACACCCTTTTATAAGATACCTACTTGCGTGTATTGGATATTGAATAGGGTATATTTGGTAACAGAAATATGATGTTCTGAAGTGAAATAATATGAGTTGGAACAAGTGAAAATGGTGGAAACCATAATTTATGGTAAAAAGGGTAAAATGGTAAATTAGTCATGTGATGAAGAACAAACAAGGAATTTTGAAACATTACGTTGTGGTATAAACCGTGACGGGTAAAAGTGGTAAAATATTAATCCGGACATAAGTTGACGGATAGATAAAAAGATTTGAAAAGACACCACATGGCGTAAGTCATAACGGGTCAAACAAAATAAGAAATGACTTTTGAGAAATACGAACTCACGGAGTAAACCGGAATAGGTAAAAGAGGTGAGATGGTAATTAAATAATCTCAAAAGATAAATGGTTATTTCAACTAAACGGGTCAAATGGTAATAACACCATTTGACAATAATAATTGATGATCGCTTGTTGAGTTTTGTGATCACAGGGATATAAGATATGGTTCGTGTTGCTATTATCTAGTAATTAATAGTGAAAGGTATTTGAACGGGTCGATGCTATGACCCGAGCCAGGTACGCATAAATAAGACTATAGCTAAACGAGCAATTTTGGTTGATTATCTAGTAAACTTCCTTTGTCGTAAAATAAGGGGCTAAAGTTGACTAAAACACCCTTGACGGGTAAATCGGACACACGACCCTTATGGGTTGTTTAGAAATTAGTTATTTGATCAAGTAAACACCTGGGACAAGTATAAAAGTGAAAGGTATGATTCTTGTGAGTCAAATGCCTTAAAATGCGTTTTGTCGTAAATTAGTATTCCGAGAGATAAAACTCGAAACAAATAGTCACCACATTAAAATCCACTACAATTATAGTTGTGACGGAAGATTATTTGTTTAAGTATTGTGGTAATATAATGATAGAGGCGAATGTAAGTGAATTATGCGGAAAAGTGCTTAAACACCCCTTAACGGGTCAAAATAAGCATCTAAGTAAAAATGGGTGTAAGAATGTATATAACTCGTGAATTGAATCTAGTATGATAAATAATATTGAAATTATGAGGTTCACGCGAAATTGGGATCAAACAAACATGTTTGTTTGATAAATACATGAACGGGTCAAAATTTAGTAAATATATATAAGCCGAAGGCTTCAAAAATCTCAAATTTTGTTAATTCGGATGTTGGGTTTTGACTCCATATGATGGAGAATCAAATTACGATCACTTAGGAAGAAACGGATCGTAAAACGGATAAGAATTGAGTGAGTTATGAAGTTTTAGGCGAAAGATAGGATTGCTGAAAATATGCAGCAACCAGCTCGAAACTTTCTGTTAAAAAGGGGGTGGCGTATGGCGACGCCCCTAAAACGTGCAAAATAAAAAAAAAATTCGTTTCTTGTTCGTGTTGATATACAGACTTGATTTAAACATGTTATAAGTTTATATGACTAATCATTTCATGGTTTATAAAATGTAGGAATATCTCGAGATGCCGAATGACGATCAAGCTCAACGAAGAACCGACACAATCAAGATACAAGCTTCCGCGCTACGTTTCGTCGTCATTTTTAAATGACGAAGTTATTTACATAATATCGTGTTGTTTCAATATAAAAATGCTTTTAATGAACCCGTATTTTCAAATGTATGTGTAAACGTAATTACACCATTATAGTCGAAATCCATATAAAAAAACCTTTAAATAGAAGTAAGGGTCTTACAAGTTGGTATCAGAGCCTTGGTTTAAGAGATTCAAGCATGGTGGGGGACTATGCTTGGACTTAAACCTTATGCTCTCGGTAAGGGTTGATGTTCGGTTCGGGACTTGATCGCAAATCCGGTAAGTATATTTATGTTAACGGTTTAGCATGATTAAAATGTTGTGAACAATACATAGGGTTATCGTGTAATACACGTTACCTCAATTAAAGGAAAGATATAGTTAACGAAATTACGTGTGTTGACACGTATAGTGGAGAGCCTTGTATTATAGTACAAGCGTTTATTGATGTCGACATTACAAATCTTTGTAAATGTTTTAGTAGAAGGACACTCGCATCTGAAGATGGTGAGAGTTTAACAAATTGCGGATATGACGGAGGAACTGTCCGAAGGATGACAAGTAGAGGATGCTCACCAAGGACCTAAATCACGTAACGATCGCGAATGAGGTTAATAGCAAGGAAAGCCCATTAGGGCAAGCATTTACCAGGTTCACGTTTTAAATTTATTGCACAAATAGTATTATGCAATGGGTACGTAGAGATTGACTGTTGCATATGTAGGATAAAAACTTGAAAAACATGAATAGGATAACTATTCAGGGTGATGTTTCCAAGAGAAATCAAGTAGAAATATATGTTGTTCACTATTGTGAATAGCAAAGAAAATGACAGAATTAGTTTACATAGAAACTTGGACGGAAGTTATCATCCAAGTAAATAATTCTAAATATAATACTATTAAGAAAAGTAACGATCACATTAACGAATGTGATAGTATAATTGTTGATAAAAGGAAAACATTTTATATGTTTAAGAGCAAAACGAGTAAAACTAATGATTGTTGTTTAGCAATTAATTTAAAGTTTTACCGATTGAAACCATGAATATGGAAATTATTAGAGGAGTTACTTACATGGGGCGTGATGCGAAGATTATAAAAAGGTCATGTGTGACATGTGTTAATCGCTTACTCTGGCCAAGTAAATAGTGAACACATGATACCATGAACTTCTTATGATGGACACATTTACGTCCGATGTGGTAAGGATGGGGCGAATGGGACAAATTTAAAAGGTACGCAAAACGGATCAAATAAGTAAAATATTTGATAATAAATGTAAACACAAGCCGGGTAACGGAAGCGTAATACATTAGAATAACGAGCCCGAGAGAAGGGACAAGAATCAAAGTAAATGAAAATACAAACCAACTAATGAGAATGCTAAGGCATATGGGATAAAGTTTGTTTGACTGTCATAAGTGATGAAATCACACGGATAAGTCAAACGGATTAAATAAAGAATAAAGTACTTGGTCGAATAAAAGTGATGAAATTCGCTAAAACAACCAAATAAATTAAAAACAAAGTCTAAAGGCATACCAGAATGGTTGCTTTGATGATTACTTCGGTAAAAATACCCGATAGATGGGTAGGATTTTGAGAATATGCGTAAACCAAGAGATGGAAACGCGGATTAGAAAGTCAAAAGACTCGGATTATGAGTTATGACTAAAAGATGATAAAATTTCGCAATTTTTTTTTGATAAAGATGTTCAACTATTTCTAAGTTGAACGAGCTAATTAAAGAATAAAGTTTGCATGTCATAAGTGATGACATTTCACACGAACAAGTCGAACGGGTCAAATAAAGTATAACGCTTGATAGTGTAACTAAGCGCAAAACGAATAAAGAAGCGCGAAATATTAATGAACCTATGTGATAGGTCGTAAAAGAATATAGAAAGGAAAATGCAACCCAGTGAAACTGGGGTGTTAAAAAAACATTAAGATAAAGAATCGGGGTAACGGGTTGAAAAGAAATAGAGGCATAAACCGAATAATGGTAAGCAGAGAACGAACCAACGAGTAAATGACGTAACAAGTCACAGAGTCGGAAGATTAGTCCAAAAGAAAATGAATGTAGCCCTAGACTACGGTCAAGGTCAATAGAAATTTTTAAAAAAATGATGATGAATGAATGAAAAATATTGATTTTAAAACTTAAAAAGGGTGCTTTGACACCAAGAATAAACATTTTAAGAACGAAATGACACGAGTAAAAAGATGATCTACGGGATCACCATAACCTCCGGGTTATAAACAATGAAAAGGTATATGAGACCAAAATGACCTACGGGTCGCAAAAAAAAAAAAAGAAAAAAAGAGAGAAATGAACTATAAGGGCCTCGCATTGATAAGGTAAAAGCCTAATGAAATAGCCCACCCGGCTAAGTGAAAGAACCTATGGGATATTTAGATGAAGCGAGGAAAATATTTGAGAATTCCCGCATAAAACAAGGACTGTAAAGAAATATTTTCAATAATGAAAGGATGATATAAACTTAAACATGACGTGACATGATCACGGTCAAGAAAGGTAATTTGAAATATAATCACATTGTAGCTCGAGTGATGGGTATAAAGTAACTGGACTAATAAGTCTAGTTAGTGAAACTGGTTAAGGAGAAAATTTAAATTAAGAATTTGTTTAATACGCTATTTTGTTATGAAATTAGCGTGGAATAAACATAAACAAAGACTTATATAACCAAGTGGCCAAAATGGCGACTCAGTCAAATAAAACAATAAAGGTAAATGGGTACAAAACAAGAGTGACGGCCCATGAGGCCTTACTAACGAAGAACATTGACCACTTATACTAAGTGATCATAAGGCAATACAAGCAATGTGTCGGGAAGTCAAATCGAGCAAAAGCACGATTGAAGGATAAAGCTAAAAGGTATGTGGTTATATGCTTTGTAGAATTTCGTTAATAGTACATATTGATAGTATTATAAAAAATAAGATAAAAATCAGGAAATTCGGCTTGTTCTTAAGCGGTGGATTGCGTATGAATGAACCGCATGAATAAATTCGTAAATAAAAAAAAGGCTTGTTGGAAAAAGTGAAGGATTTCACTAAAACATCTAAACGGGCATAAATGACGAAGAGATTTCACAATTATTTAAATTGTGTTATTTCACAAAAAGGCGAATACATTACCGAAATGACAACGGAAAGGAATAAATCCTTGGACGTAAATTCGTTGATATGAGAGATTGACATGAATTAAAGAGAAAACGTCAAACTAAAATTCAGTTTAGTGAGAAATAACGTTTTAACAAATATATATATTATGAGACGAATTGGAAAAAAAAGGAAAACACTAAAGATTGGGTGCAAGACGATACATTCGAAAAGAAGATTCTCGATAATGAAAGGTTTATATAAACTTAACCATGAAGTGATGCGATGCGATCATGGTCTAGAAAAGTAATATAGAATATAACCACGTTATAACGTGAGTTACGGGATGGGAGATCATAATATACCCGAATGATGGGGTATAAAGTGACGGTGACTAATCAGTCTAGCCGGTGGAAACCATTTAAAGTCAAAATAGTGTTATGACTTATACAAAGTGCCTGTCAATATAGGATTAGCGTGAAGAAAACATGTCGACAGACTCATACGACCGAGTGGTCAAGTGACAACTCGGTCAAATAAGTGACACAGATAAGAAATACAAGATAAAAGTTATGGTCCGTGAGGACTTACACATGAAAGGCGCGCTCGCCAATGCAAATGATAAGTTTTGACCAAAAGAATGAATGTCTTGAAAACGAAACTAAGTTCGCATGGTCTAAACCAAAGAACTACGTAAAAAGGTTTCGGGGACAAAACCTCTTTAAGGGGGTAGACTTGTAACACCCCAAAAACAGGTTTGGAAATCAAACCATGTTATCATTGATGAACGGCTAAGATACCATTGGTGGTAAAAGTTAACCCGGTAAACATTAGGATTTAAATAAATAAACCTAATATTAATTAATAGGAAAATAAATGCTTTGAGAAAACAAAGTTTATAAGAGGCCCGAGTTAAGGAGACTTAAAATAGAACGGGTTATAACTCTCGGGACCGACTAAGTTAACTAGGAATATAAACCTAGTTAACAATACATGGTTAGGTAATAAAACAAGGAATGGTGGCCTTGTTTAACAAAAACCATACATGAGGACTAAAATGGACAATTTGAAAACTAGTTTTATAAAAAAAATTAATTAAACACAAACACACACATGTAGGTGTGTGTGTGTGCGTACAGAGAAAGAGATGGAGAGGGGTGAACCCTAGTTCATCAAAATCTTCAAATTGAAGGGCCAATCGAAGACCAATTCGGATTTGAATGTATGTTAACGATCACCTAGTCGTGGGGATCATAAGGTATGTCACAAAACCTAGATTGGTTAAAGTTGAAATTTGAGACAAGTGGGTTACTGGCAAATAGATTGTTGGATTATGATCCGAAGTTGAATTGAATGTTTATGTATGCTTAATTTCGGTAGTTTTAATGAAATTATGAAGTACTTGATGAAAGGTTACTTGTAAGTGATTAACAAGTAAACTATGAAGTGGGTTTTTACTATATAATGAAGATGATGATATGCATGTGCTTAAAATCATTATAATTGATAGTTGAAGCGAGATACTTGAACAATTTATAGGTTCGAGTGAATGCTCATACATGACTTGGAATAAAAAATTTTCGTTTCTTGTTCGTGTTGATATACGGACTTGATTTAAACATGTTATAAGTTTATATGACTAATCATTTTATGGTTTATGAAATGTAGTAATACCTCGAGATGCCGAATGACGATCAAGCTCAACGAAGAACCGAACACAATCAAGATACAAGCTTCCGCGCTACGTTTCGTCGTCATTTTTAAAAACGAATTTATTTACATAATATCATGTTGTTTCAATATAAAAATGCTTTTAATGAACCCGTATTTTCAAATGTATGTGTAAACGTAATTACACCATTATGGTCGAAATCAATATAAAAAAAACCGTTAAATAGAAGTAAGGGTCTTACAAATGTCATGTAAATAAGTGTCATGTAAACAATGTCGAGTAAACAATGTCATATAAAAAAATGTCATGTAAACAATGTCGAGTAAACTAATGTCGAGTATACAATGTCGAGTAAACCATGTCGAGTAAACCAATGTCGAGTAAACCAATGTTGAGTGAAAAATGTTGAGTTTTATAATCCATTTGCCTTTATTGTTAAAACATATATTATGGATTGTTGGCGAACACATTCAAGCCTTGTTGACTATCGGATAAACCCCTATCCCGTCAAGGGTTTATTAATGTTCATCGGATTCTGTCGTTCCCTAAGGTCGCTTACAAACATGCCTAGGAAGTGGGAACGGGATTGTCAATCCTATGGTACCATTACATACTACCGGTCAGCGTGATCAATGTTAATGAATGTATCATTGTCGAGTTCAACGCACCAAAATGTCAATAACAATGTAAGCATGTCTTGAAACTATCTTGAACATGTCTTGTAAATGTTTTGAAAACCATGTACTAGTATGCTCGGTCAACATACATAGCAAAAATGTCTTTGAAAACGAATGTGCTAAATATGCTAGGTCAACATATGAAGCAAAATGCAATGAAAATCATGTAGTATATGTACTATGTAATCAAAGCATGTATAATGTCATGAAAAACATGAAAGTAAAAATAGGCACAATATGTTTCACCCCAAAACATTTGAAAACATAAAAGAGGGGACTATGTACTCACTTGTGGTTGCAAAAGTATCCTTGTTCAAGAAGATAAACCAAGATCAAGAGTCCGTGAAATCAAACGTGTCTTAAAAACGGTTAACTATGTAAATATCGGAACTTGAAATCGGAGGATTCGGATAGAATGAGACCTTATAAACCATAGGTGTTGGAACTCATATGTTATGGTTTAATAAGTTTACATTCTGAGTTGGAATGATTCTTAAGTGCTTTTGACCCGTTATGACCCGTTAAGGTAGTTTAAGCTACTTTAACGCGTCATTTGCGTAACTACGCATTCGGATGGTTAGATATGTGTTATGATTAGTTTTGAATGCTTAAACATGGTTAAAATGTTATTTGATCAGATTGTATGTCAAAATTTATGTTACCTAGGTGTTTAATTAGTTTCCTTGCGAAAAGGGCATTTTGGTCATTTTTAAGGGATATTACCATTGATTAACATAACACTATCCGAAAGACATGACCATTAGGTATAACCTCAGAGGGTTATTCCCTATATATTTGTGGTCATAAATATATATTTGGTCGGGTCTAAAGATTGACAAAAACGGGTCAGATTCGAAAGTCAAAGCGGTGGTCAAACCGCTAGACTTTTGACTCTAAACAAGCACTATAACAAGAGTGACGAATTTGACATATCTTGACATGTCTTAATAAGTTTATAAAAGTATTTTAGCATCAAAACAACCTGTATTGATACCCAAAAACAGATCCGTTGCAAAATGCGCAAAAATCGCATTTTGACCGAAACTTTGACTTGCCAAATAACAAGAAATGGTGGGAATCAGTAGTCATGATTTTTAGAGATCATAACCGCCTTGATTACCATCTTATTGCAAGATTCAATTGAGCTTTATCTTGATCAATTCATGATCAAAACTAAAAGTCAAACAGAAGTCAAACTGTTTGATTTTTTAATCAAGTTAAGCTATAATAATTGAACATAGCAAGAGTGGAATGCTTACAAACACCAAGGAATGATTCAAGAACCAGAGAATAACTCCAAGGATGTTGTAAATTCGGATTTGTGGCAGGTTATAGCAAGAACAATGGTTGCAAGAGTTCAAATGTAAAGAATACTATGGTATTTATAGTTTTCTTGATGTTGTAGGTGATTAACAAGTGTCCCATGACTCACCCACAAGTTAGATTAGTGTCCCATAGGTGTCAAGTGCAGAATTAAGGGTGGCAAGGTCGAATGGTGAGTCAAGAATGAAGTTATTCAGCTGCTTTCATGTTTCTAGTGAGCTGGGGGTCCCTTATGGACTGTAAGGACTATGGGCTTACGGTCCGTAAGCCTTTTAGCTGGCAGAAACTTTCAAAAATTGGCAAAACAGGCCCCTGAACTTGTTTTTGACGCGTTTTGGCACTTTTAACACCCGTTAACCTGATTTTCAAGCTTCATAAGGATGAAATAACATAAGGAACTAGAAATATGTCCAAAAATGTTCCATAGGTCGGTTTGTTTGGTCGTACGGTCGCGGTTTTCGGTTAATTACGACGAAAATCGTAACGAACGCGTGTATGACCGTAAATGCGTAACGAACGACATTTTTGCATTCCAATCACTAAATATGATATCTTAATGTTTAGAAAAGTTTTTGGATGTTCGTACATGTTCCAGACAGAGAATTCGCGAAAAAGGGATAGTTTCGCAAAATTTGCAAAATAGCCCCTGAAGTTACAAAAGTGTGTTTTTCCCATACCGAAGCCCTCGAAACTTATATCTAAGTTATATAAAGGGTATTTAAGGTACGTTAATCTTGAGTCATTGTTCTGGACTGTGCATTGCTACGAGAATCGGCAGACTTTTGTAGTTTGACGTAAATAGTCCCTGTGATCGAATAAGCTTGTTTTTGACATACCAAACCCTTCAAAACTTAATTCTAAGTTATGTAAAGGTTAATTAAGGTATGTTAAGCTTATGTCACTTCCGGACTATATGTTGCATTAAACTGATTAAATTTACGTAACGGTTTGCGATTTCACATCCAGAAAACGTTTAAAGGATTGGATTTGAACAAGGATTAAAAATACACAAATGTCATAAGTAAATATACAAAACTCATTAAATGTAACACAAAATTTTATTTTGCGGGATAAAATACAAGATCAGAAAGCACAGATGTCACAACCGGAGTCCACAATTGATTCCAGATTCGGTTAAAAATCACTGGCGAGTGTCGTTGACAAGTGGTAACAGGTTTTGCGGTGGTGGGTGTGGTGGCCACGGTGGTTGCACGGTGACCGAATGTGGTTGGCTGGGCAAAAATACAAATTCAATAAATAGATATATAAAGCATTAAGAAACATGATGAAATGACATTTCCCGACGTAAATTCACTCGCCGGAGGATTTCTACAACTCGCCGGAAAACCGAGTGCCTTACTGAACACCCAGAGCTCATACCGAAGCCACCCACACTCATCTCAAGCTCCCTGAAGACCCTCTGCCGCAGGACACACGTCGCCGGAATAATCTGCTGTCACCGGAGTTTCGCCGGTGAAACAGAGGAGCCACTGTTCGGTATATCTAACACTTAATCTCTCATTCTTTTTATTTATCTCACACGTAATTACTCACAACACACTAAAGAACATGATTAAGTCGTCGAACCAGTCAGACTCCGTTTCTGGTTGAGTCCAACGAAGAAGATGAAGTTTCAGTATTGTATATGTTTAATTAAAATCAAGATATATCTCGGGTTAGACACACAGTCCAGCGGTGGACTGTGTGCAAATAAACACGCTTACGTCCCGAGTTCGATTCTTGTCCCACGCACACTCGCCTTAATAAAAATGTTCTTTTTTTTAACCGAACCGGATTCACTACAATAGATGTTAAGTTTAATAAAAATCGGAATAATAACCAAGATAGACACACAGTCCAGTGGTGGACTGTGTGAACGTTTAAACCACATGTCACGAGTTCGAGTCCAGACTACCGCACCGGTCCGGACAATTATCAAACTTTTTATATAAAGCAGAAAGGAAATTATTTAGTTTGTATATAAGTATAATAAAAATCGGATTATTTAACAAGTTAGACACACAGTCCAGCGGAGGACTGTGTGTTAACCTAACCCACAGGTCCCGGGTTCGAGACCTGTGGAGAACACCGAGCGTGATAATTAAAATCGTTTTTAAATACATGATTTTCGGATTAATTCAATTAGTATATAAATATAATTAAAAACAGAAATATTTCGGGTTAGACACGTAGCTCAGTTGGTAGAGCTGCGTGCACGCGAACGGGAGGTCTCGGGTTCGAGCCTCACCCGGCGCACACAATTACACAATAAAATTCGGTCAACAGGTCAACAGGTCAACGGTCAACAAAGTCAACAGTCAAAAAACCAACATTTTTTTATTATTTTTATTTATTTAATTACACTAAAAATACTTAACATTTTTAAGGTTAGAAAATAGCCTTAAACTCACAAAATATATCCAATAATCCTACTAAAGTTGATAATAAAATCCACTTATTTACCGAACCATTATTTTATTATCTAGGTTAGTTTCACTCGTGGTTAAAACCAACTTCGTGCGCATTCAACATCATCAACCGAACGCACCCAATGTGAGTGAATCTTACAACTCCCCTTTTTAATTACACGTTTTGGGGTGTGTCATGTGTCACTAAAATTAACTCGTTTATTTAAACTTGTGCCATACCATATTGTGATCTAAACTTAGATTGTATATATTATTTGTAGTTTTGTATTTCATATTGTCAAGTTATATGCAATTCATTCATTAGGCCCATCAGTTCCTCGCGGGAGACGAGTTGAGCAACGCGTGCCTCAAAACAAATCCATTATTGTTCGTGTGTGCATTATTTAATATTAAATGATTGGTGAATAAGTTTACATCTATTTTTACTCATGTGTGGTTGTGCACTTTATTTTATAATCAATTCAATAAACTTGTTCAAATGTTTTTCATAGGATTCACTCGCCAAGTTTTTGTTGATCCAAAAACCATTTTTACACATGATACAGGTGAACAGGATGAAGCAAGGAAAACATAGGAAATGCCTTAGAAGAAAACAATGAAGCCTAGAATGATGTTTAGGACATGATGTAATTATGATTGTATATTTCCCTTTAAATTGTATTAATGAATATGAAACGTTATAAGAAATGTCATGAGCTTTGATGATAACCCAATCATGCCCCGATCACCTTTTCCGCTGCGGGTCGGGGTGTGACAGATTGGTATCAGAGCCAGGTTTATAGGGATATAGGATAGGTTATTAGACCCTTAGAGCCTATACTATAGTTGCCTAAATTTTAATTGTTTAGGTGGTTACATACAAACTTATGATGTTTATTTGTTTCATATTTGTTTATACTTACAGTCAAACATACATACTTACGTACACATTCATCATACATATTTCAATGTTCATATATTCAAATCATCTTCATACTTTCGTTATTCAAAGATTTTGTCGCAATTTTCAAATCCCATCAAAGTGAGTTCTGCGACGGGCATGTAGTAACTGGAAGGGTACAAGTACCGGTAGTCGGAACGTCCTGTCTAGGTTGGCATTCGTATAAATCCAATATAACGGACCAGTTTGCCTACCTGGGGACTAACGATGAGAGTACGAAGGACCTATTAGGCCAAAGCATGCCACACCAAACGTCGTTCGAACTAACCCCACTTTGAGGTGTCACCGTGTCTATACCTGGACACATTCCGAATATCATACGTTACATATTTCTCGATTTTCTCCGGGTTTTAGTGTACGTAACCAGGCTAACACATGCGAACCATATGAAAACCCGGTATTCATGGGGGCCCACATGATTACGAAGGTGAAGTATGGCGGCATGCAAGGCCCAATGACGAGCAAAGCCCAAGACATCCTATGGATGTAGTAGATTTATTTTTCTATATTTATTTTATGAATGTTCATTCCTAAATACGACCCATGATCCCAAAAACATCCAACTCGTACTCTTGATATGTATTCCTTGTAGATGTCATCTAGCCTCGCCCGTAGGAAGATGAGAGCAGGAAAAGCCCGCGAGCGCATAGCTGCCCTAATCGCTCAACAAATGGCTACCGTAATACCCAACATTGTAATCCAAGTCCAACAAGCACTTACCGCTAATCCTGTCAACCAAGAAGATCAAAACGTTATCAACCCTCCCCCAAATACCACTAAATGCACCTACAAGCATTTCAAATCATGCGACCCTCCAAAATACGAAGGGACGGGTGTCACCGCTCTCCTCCATTGGTTTGAAGAAATGGAGAACACTTTTCTAAATTGCGATTGCCCCGATGATCGCAAAGTGCGATATGCTACTGGTCGTTTATATGGAATAGCACTTACTTGGTGGAATACAGAGAAGGCCAAACGAGGTGTTGAAGACGCTATGACTTTGACTTGGGAAGAGTTGAAGGAAATCATGACAAGACGGTTTTGCCCAAGGAGCGAAATCAAGAAATTAGAAGATGAGTTCTATTCGTTGAAGCAAAAGGAAGGCGACCACACCACCTACAACAAAAGATTCCTCGAGTTAAATAAAATGGTTCCAACTTGTTCACTCCCCTCTACCGTTTGATCGAGCACTACATTCAAGGTCTTCCGTCAAAGATTCAGGACTCTGTAATAAGTACCACGCCTGCAACTTTGGAAGCAGCAATGGAGTTAGCTACAGAGCTCACCGAAAACCGAATCCGGAACAAAGACTTCAAGGAGGAGAAGAAGAAGGATAAGGCATCGACTGAAACTTCAAACTCCACCCAAACCGAATCCCCTTCTCAACCCATTTTTAAGAGAAAACGAGACGGGCAACTTTTCGCTACTACCCAACATAGTCAACTAATTTCACAAGCCATACCAATCCAAGCTATCCCAGTCACGCAAATAGCACCCAACTCAACTTACCCAAATAAGAAACCATACCTTGGACCTCACCCTCGATGTAACACCTGTTTTTATCACCATCCCCTTACCTTACCTTGTCGACTATGTGCAAATTGTGGACGCTATGGTCATTTGAGCAAGGTTTGCCGCACCCCTCAAAACCAAATCTCTTCCCCTATTCAAAACATGATCCAAACCTATCAACAACCCCAATACCCCATGTTCCCATATGTTCGAGCTTGTTTCAATTGTGGCGACCCTACCCACTTTAGAAACACGTGCCCTCGATTGGTTAACATCATAAATGCTCAAGCTCAATCAAACCCAGTTAACCAAGTAAATCAAGAAAACCCAATCACTAGGCCACCAGCAAGAGGAAGAGTTTCCAACATCAACGCCAATCCTGTCGAAGATAATGACGGCCCAAACGAAACCACCCAACTAGTCCCCTTCACCGAAAATCAAGATTCAACTCCAATCGTTTAGTTTTATGTTTTTTATGTTATCTCAAGCTTTGGTTGATTGTGTTTGTTTATGTTTTAGAATCACATAGAACTAATCATAACTTAAGGATAAAGCCAATGAAAATTTGATAAGAATATGGTGGATACGCCGCTGGTACTTTCTATATATAAGTATTCTTGTCAAAGGATCAGAGGCATTATCTGGCGGTTATGAGAAGTTCCGTGTAGAATTTGGTATTGTTTTGATTGAAGTTTGTTCTGTACTTACTGATTTAGCATTTATGGCATCTTATCAATTAAAGAAATTGGATTGTATTTCATTTCTACATAGACTAACCTCTCCATCACAACAAACGAGAGAGGTATTGTCATCATTCCAACATGTATACTATCAGAATTTAGACTCAAGTTTTGGTTGTTGTGTTTGTTTTAGAGTCACATAGAACTAATCATAACTTGCGGATAAAGTCAATGAAAATTTGACAAGAATATGGTGGATACGCCGCTGGTACTTCCTATATATAAGTATTCTTGTCAAAGGATCGGAGGCATTATCAGGCGGTTATGAGAGGTTCCATGTAGGATTTAGTATGTTTTGGTCAAAGTTTGTTCATCATACATTTCAGCGTATTTCAATTTCATCATTTAAAGAAGTTGAGCTATGTCTCACTTCCACAATGACTAACCTCTCCATCACAACAAACGAGAGAGGTATTGTCATCATTCAAACATGGATACTATCAGAATTAAGACTCAAGTTTTGGTTGTTGTGTTTGTTGTAGAGTCACATAGAACTAATCATAACTTGTGGATAAAGTCAATGAAAATTTGACAAGAATATGGTGGATACGCCACTGGAAACTTCCTATATATAAGTATTCTTATCAAAGGATCGGAGGCATTATCAGGCGGTTATGAGAGGTTCCATGTAGGATTTAGGATGTTTTGGTTGAAGTTTGTTCATCATACATTTCAGCGTATTTCAATTTCATCATTTAAAGAAGTTGAGCTATGTCTCACTTCCACAATGACTAACCTCTCCATCACAACAAACGAGAGAGGTATTGTCATCATTCAAACATGGATACCATCAGAATTAAGACTCAAGTTTTGGTTGTTGTGTTTGTTGTAGAGTCACATAGAACTAATCATAAGTTGCGGATAAAACCAATGAAAATTTGACGAGAATATGGTGGATACGCCGCTGGTACTTCCTATATATAAGTATTCTCGCCAAAGGATCAGAGGCATTATCAGGCGATTATGAGAAGTTCCATGTAGGATTTAGTATTGTCTTGGTTGAAATTTGTGTTACATTCATATCATCTCGCCATTTAAAGAAATTGGATTGTGTTCTATTTCTACATAAACTAACCTCTCCATCATAACAAACGAGAGAGGAACTGTCACCATTCAAACATGTATGCTATCAGAATTTGGACTCAGATATTGGTTATTGTGTTTATTTATGTTCTAGAGTTACATCATAGAACCAATCATAACTTACTCATAAAACCAATGAAAATTTGACAAGAACATGGTGGATACGCCGCTGGTACTTCCTATATATAAGTATTCTTGTCAAAGGATCAGAGGCATTGTCAGGAGGTTATGAGAAGTTCTATGTAGGATTTAGTAATTTCTTGGTACATTGGTTGTGGCATTTATTTATGTTCTAGAGTCACATCATAGAACCAATCATAACTTACTGATAAAACCAATGAAAATTTGACAAGAATATGGTGGATACGCCGCTGGTACTTCCTATATATAAGTATTCTTGTCAAAGGATCAGAGGCATTGTTAGACGGTTATGAGAAGTTCCATGTAGGTTGTAGTATTAGAAGTTTTGCTTTAGGATATAACCATATCTTCCCAACATATCAAAACTCTTATGCATGAAATCATACTTAGTGAATCAACACTGCTTATCAATATTTTTACCGTAGGCAACAAAAAGCGATTCCTGTAGCAGGGTACTCAACCCTTACAAGGGACGTTACCGCCTCAAACAAAAATTTAAACCCTTACTTTTTCTAAGTATGTAACTGTCAAACTAAACACCATCATTTTAGTCAAATATATCACTACGTAAATTTTGGGACGAAATTTCTAAAAAGCAGGGGATACTGTAACATCCGTAAAAAACCGGATTTACCAAACCCGCTCTGTTTATTAACCGAACAATCAGTTAAAAATTCCGTTGCGTATTTAATGCCCAAATTAATTTTAAACGATACATAATTAATAAGTATATTGGAATATATAAGTTGTATTTGAAAAAGTATTTAAAATAATGAAATAAAAATAAAAGGGCGTAGCCGGGTTTCGAACCCGGGTCAACCGGATTCAGCAAAGACTTAACTTCCAACCATCCAACCACTGCGCCACTTGTGTTTCTTGTTCATTATTAGATACAATTAATACATAACATGAATCTCAAATTCAAAACCGACGCGCCTAATCGCAGTCGTCGGAAATCCCGACGATCTCGCCAAGATTGGACGGTTTCTTCTATTTTAACCGAAACCTTAACTACTACATCGGTTATAACCGACGTCTGAACCTGCGACGCAAGTCATAACCGCCGGAAAACTTATTGACCGACGAATCAAGACGGAAAACAGACTAAATTCGTCGATGTCATGCCCTATAAATACCCCCTCTAACCTCTGTAGCTTTTTCGCTCACAATCACACTCTTTCCCGACGTAAATTCACTCGCCGGAAAACCGAGTCTTCACCTCTGAGCCTTACTGAACACCCAGAGCTCATACCGAAGCCACCCACACTCATCTCAAGCCCCCTAAAGACCCTCTGCTGTAGGACACACGTCGCCGAAATAATCTGCTGTCACCGGAGTTTCGCCGGTGAAACAGAGGAGCCACTGTTCGGTATATCTAACACTTAATCTCTCTTTCTTTTTATTTATCTCACACGTAATTACTCACAACACACTAAAGAACATGATTAAGTCGTCGAACCAGTCAGACTCCTTTTTTGGTTGAGTCCAACGAAGAAGATGAAGTTTCAGTATTGTATATGTTTAATTAAAATCAAGATATATCTCGGGTTAGACACACAGTCCAGCGGTGGACTGTGTGCAAATAAACACGCTTACGTCCCGAGTTCGATTCTTGTCCCACGCACACTCGCCTTAATAAAAATGTTCTTTTTTTTAACCGAACCGGATTCACTACAATAGATGTTAAGTATAATAAAAACCGGAATAATAACCAAGATAGACACACAGTCCAGTGGTGGACTGTGTGAACGTTTAAACCACATGTCACGAGTTCGAGTCCAGACTACCGCACCGGTCCGGACAATTATCAAACTTTTTATATAAAGCAGAAAGGAAATTATTTAGTTTGTATATAAGTATAATAAAAATCGGATTATTTAACAAGTTAGACACACAGTCCAGCGGTGGACTGTGTGTTAACCTAACCCACAGGTCCCGGGTTCGAGACCTGTGGAGAACACCGAGCGTGATAATTAAAATCGTTTTTAAATAAATGATTTTCGGATTAATTCAATTAGTATATAAATATAATTAAAAACAGAAATATTTCGGGTTAGACACGTAGCTCAGTTGGTAGAGCTGCGTGCACGCGAACGGGAGGTCTCGGGTTCGAGCCTCACCCGGCGCACACAATTACACAATAAAATTCGGTCAACAGGTCAACAGGTCAACGGTCAACAAAGTCAACAGTCAAAAAACCAACATTTTTTTATTATTTTTATTTATTTAATTACACTAAAAATACTTAACATTTTTAAGGTTAGAAAATAGCCTTAAACTCACAAAATATATCCAATAATCCTACTAAAGTTGATAATAAAATCCACTTATTTACCGAACCATTATTTTATTATCTAGGTTAGTTTCACTCGTGGTTAAAACCAACTTCGTGCGCATTCAACATCATCAACCGAACGCACCCAATGTGAGTGAATCTTACAACTCCCCTTTTTAATTACACGTTTTGGGGTGTGTCATGTGTCACTAAAATTAACTCGTTTATTTAAACTTGTGCCATACCATATTGTGATCTAAACTTAGATTGTATATATTGTTTGTAGTTTTGTATTTCATATTGTCAAGTTATATGCAATTCATTCATTAGGCCCATCAGTTCCTCGCGGGAGACGAGTTGAGCAACGCGTGCCTCAAAACAAATCCATTATTGTTCGTGTGTGCATTATTTAATATTAAATGATTGGTGAATAAGTTTACATCTATTTTTACTCATGTGTGGTTGTGCACTTTATTTTATAATCAATTCAATAAACTTGTTCAAATGTTTTTCATAGGATTCACTCGCCAAGTTTTTGTTGATCCAAAAACCATTTTTACACATGATACAGGTGAACAGGATGAAGCAAGGAAAACATAGGAAATGCCTTAGAAGAAAACAATGAAGCCTAGAATGATGTTAGGACATGATGTAATTATGATTGTATATTTCCCATTAAATTGTATTAATGAATATGAAACGTTATAATAAATGTCATGAGCTTTGATGATAACCCAATCATGCCCCGATCACCTTTTCCGCTGCGGGTCGGGGTGTGACAAATACCCTCAGATGCTTTGCATGTGAAGGCAGTTAACCAAGAAAATAAATGGGGTTAGTGATAAAGGTTAACTATGTATCAAAATATGAACATAAAGGTTGGGTTTCGTCGATTTTATAGTGAAAGGTACGAAGTGCAGTTTAGGTATAACATAAAGATTGATTTTTGCAATTTTTTCTAGGCACAATGTAACTATAATGAGTTAGAGGTGATATTATGTAAACACATTTAGATGGGTATTGTGTAAATGTGTTTAGTGTGACATTTGTGGCATTCGATCATGTTACAATTCCAAACAATTTCTCGTTCAATGAAAATTTTATTTTATTTCCAAGATTTGTATAATTATCATGATAATTGCATATATTCTATCCTTGCACGATTTCAAACTCTCAAACCACTTCTGGAAGTGAAATCACAAACTGTTACACAAACATAATAAGTTTAACATGAAGTACACTCCAGAACAAATATATAAGCTAAAAATACCCTAAATACCCTTTTCATAACTTAGAAATAAGTTTTGAAGGATTCAGTATGGCAAAAACATGCTTATGTAACTCTAGGGACTATTTGCGACAAACTGTGAAAGTCTGCCAATTCTCATATATTTGAATACGGACCTTGTGTAGACATCCAAAAATCCTTGCAATCAACAAAATCTTGTATTTTATTGATAAGAATGAAAAATTTCGCAACGATTCGAACTTTCAGTCGTTTTCGTGTTCGTTAAAGCGTTCGTCGTAATTAAGCGAAAAACGCAACCGTACCACCGAACAAAAAGACATCCATGATATTTTTGGACATAATTCAAGTCACATCTACTTTAACATCCTCATAGAGCCTAAAAATTAGGTTAAAAGTGACAAAACGCGATGAAACAAGTCTAGGGGCCAAATCTGTCAATTTTCAAAGTTTCCGCCTCTGCCAGGGCCTTACGGACCGTAAGAGGTGCCCCCATACGGTCTGCAAGGGGTGCCCAGTTGCAGAATTTTTGCTTGGCCTCGAAGTTCTGCCATGTATTGCCACCTCCTAACACCTAGCTCGAATTGCCACACTCCTTCTGCTTCTAACACCTCACTAAACACTTGTTATGATCCTAGAACAATCCATAACACTTGGCATGATCTCATTTCACTCCTTCAAGTATAAATAGCCTCCTCATTCAACTCTCCAACTTGCGCATTTCATTCTTCCTTCTCTAATCTGCTCTTAGAGCTTGTTTCCAATATATAGAAGCCTCCTACTAAGTTCTAAGCGTTCCTAGAAGACAAGTAAGTGTTCTTCCTAGTCTATTTCTTTATTTTGGCTATTTATGAGCCAAAAGTCAAACACTTTGACTTTCTGTTTGACTTTCGGTTCTGTCCATATTTGGACAAGTCAAAGTTCAATTGAACTTTGCAACGTGATTGTAATAACGAAGGTTATAATCCCTAGCGATCGCACCTTCTGATTACCACATTTACTAGTCGAAGTGACGAGTCAAAGTTTCGGTCAAAGATGCACATTATGTGAATTTTACGACAGAACTATTTTCGGGTATCAAAACACCAAGTTTTGATATCAAATCAGTTTTGCTTCTTAGTTAGACATGTTTTGACATGCCTAACTTGTCACTTCAAGTTTAGTGTTGTATTAGGGTTGTAAGTCGAGTGGTCATGACCACCGCTTTGACTTTCGAATCCGACCCGTTTGGTCGATCTTAGGGTCCAATCAAACAATATATTTGACCATAGTTGTCTAGGGAATAACCCTCAGAGGTTATACCTTATGGTCACGTTGTTTGGTTAGTGTTATGATAAGTCGTTTTTATGCACTTTAAAAATGACCAAAGATCCTTTTTGCACATAAATCAATTTTAAGCATATGTAATCAAAGTTTTGATATATCAACTGATGTTATAATATTATCAAACATGTTTTGGCATATAAGACTTATCATAATACATATTTAACCATCCGAACATGTATTTACGCAAATGACCCGTTAAAGTAGCGTAAACTACCTTAACAAGTCATAACGGGTCAAAAACACTTAGGATTCATTCTAAATTAGAAGGTTGAGTTTGTTAAACCATTTCATATGAGTTCCAACACTCATTTGGTTTACAAGACCTCATTCTATCTGATTCTCCCGATTATGTACCGTTTAACTAACCTAGCTTTCGACACATTAGGCACGTTTGAAGCTTTGATTTTTCACTTGATTCAAGGATACTTTGCAACCCCATGTGAGTACAGAGTTCCCCTCTTTTACGTTTTGCAAATGTTTTGGGGGTGATTCATATGTGCTAAACCGTTTTTCAAGTTTTCGAAACAAAAGCTATGGTTTATATAAAACACGAAGATTTCAATGATGTGAACGAACTTGTTGGTGCGTTATCCATGACACGAATGACATTCATTAGCTTTGGCCAAGTCGACAAGTAGTTTGTTATGGTATCATAGGACTGCAATCCCATTACCAAAATTCCCGGTGTTTGTGTGGAAGTTTGGGGAACGACAGAAACTGTATTTTTAACAAACCCTTTGGTGGTTGGTTAGTCGATTTAAAGCGACCCTTTGGTGGTCTAGACGAGTCAACACAGGTTTGAATGTATTCAACAAAGAACAACCACAGTTTTCACAATTAAAACACGTACGGTTTATTTATGACATGGACGATTGGTTTATAACATGGACGATTGGTTTATGACACGAACGAATGGTTTATAACACAGACGAATGGTTTATAACACGGACAATTGGACGATTGGTTTACGGTAAGTGATTTAGATAACGAGACGTGTGTAATGTGATAAAAGCATGGTGGATACGCCACTGGTACTTCCTATATATAAGTGCTTTTATCATATTACATATCATGACGTTACTCAAATCACTTGGACAAATGGTTTTGAACAATGTCACGCAACGATTTACACTTAAAGATATAAACCATACGAAGTTTTCTTTTAAATCGATTTACTACTCGGTTTTACAAAAGAAATGTTTTGGTCAAGATTCATGGCTACAAGATTTTCACAAACTCTAACTAACTTGTTTTAGTTGGTTTATTATATTGCAATATCAAACACTTTTGATACAAGGTTTTCACTTAACGACTCTAGTAGTCTGACGAGGTATTGCAATATGTATACAAAGCCATGAATTTGACACACTCACAAATCCTATGTACTCACTGGCTTTTTATGCTGACTCTCTTTTCATATATGTTTCAGGAGCTAATATTTGATGTTACGATGCTTGCTACACATAGGACGGACTCGGGCCTTAGTTACTTTAAAACTAGAAAGACAATTGTTGTGTTTATTTCATTTTAACTCCAAGACAGTGTTATCATGTTATTAACTCAACAATACAAAACTTCAAATACCATGTGTTGTGAAACAATTTGTAACGTGACTCCCTGATGTTTCCACCGAGGTTTGTTGTTTTTGGCAGTCAGGGTGTTACAGATTGGTATAAGAGCTAGGGAATTCGGTTATAATAATGCTTTGACCCTAAAAAAATGTTATCTTGTGTTTAGAATTTAATACAATACCATCACCCATCCTTAGGTGATTACCAAAAATAATACAAAAGTCACAAACTCTTTTCGAAAACTTTTTACAAGAAAACATCTATCCTTAGATGAGTCATTTTTGGCTTCATGCCTTCAAATTTTTTCAAAATCTCGTCAGAGTTTCGGCTTTAATAATGTGAACACACGCAATATGGAAGGGTGGATGCCCATACCCCGAGTTTTCTGTCTAAGGCTAGAGTGTTCGTACAAATCCACTTAATTGGACCAGTCACTCTTACCTAGGAACTCTTGGGGTGAGTATCCACTTACAGGCTAAAGCATGTCTTCGTGATACATTATAAAGACCCGTTTACTTTGATCAGTCACTGTGTGTCATTTGTTTGTTTTGAGAAACGAACGGATGACCACAATCCTTGTGTTTCGTCGATATTTCTAATATCTTTTCTGTTTATCCAATGTCAATCTCACACATTTTCTCTCATGTTTCCTCTCTTTTAGAATGCGTCCTCGTCGCAACACTGCCCAAGACGCCGAAATGGCGTCTTTAATTGCTCAACACATGGCCGCTATACTTCCGAAACTTGTGACCCAACTTAATAAAGCTTATAATAACAACAACAACAACAATGCACCAGTTCCGTGCAACTATAAACAATTCTGTTAAGCTGAACCACTCAAGTTTTCTGGGTCTGAGGGGCTACTGGGCTCCTACAATGGTTCGAGAGTATCGAGAGCACTTTTTGTTATGTGCGCTGTCCTAATGAACGCAAGGTAGGGTTTTCTTCGAGTGTCTTTCAAATGAGAGCACTCACGTGGTGGAACGGAGTGATGAGAGACAGGGGTGCCGATGTGGCGATGGCACAAACATGGGAAGAGCTTAGGGCTCTTATGATGAAGGACTTTTTCCCTCGTCACGAACAAAGGGCACTCGAAAATGAATTCCACGATCTCAAGCAAGATAGTGGCGAGAATCGTGCCTATATAGACCGGTACGAAGAGTTGAGCTTGTTGTGTCCTATGATGGTGACGCCTTTGGATAAGGCGATTGAGAAATACATCGATGGCCTTCCTGACCAGTTCAGGATATCGTCACTGGTAGTAACCCTACTACCGTTCGACAAGCCTTTGAGCTAGCTGCAAGCTTGACTGACTCACAAGCCAAGAAAGGTAAACTCCACCGCAAAGGTGACAAGAAACAGGCTGCTAAGACCACTCAGGAGAAACAAAAGGAAAACAAAGCCGGACCTTCCAAGAGATCGAGGAAGTGTAAAGCTTCATAAAACTTTGTTATGACTACTCAACCCAATCAAGCTGCTCCCAATCAACCAGCTCAACCTCCTATGAGGAAACCGTATGCTGGTACTACACTGTTGTGGACGATTCGGTCATATGGCCAATACTTGTCGATCCGTCCTAAATCAAGCTAACCCAAACCCTGTTCAACCCTAAACAAATATTACTCGACCTCACTTTCCACCCGTGTCTTGTTACAACTGTGGCGAGATGGGTCACTACCAGAACAACTGCCCGAAACTAGTCAATGCTAATCCAGCCCGAGGACGTGCATTTAACATCAACACTAAAGAGGCTCGTGCTGATAACGAAGTCGTTAATGGTACGTTCCTTGTTAACAATTATCCTGCTTCTGTTCTTTTCGATTCGGGTGCTGATAGAAGCTTTGTATCCCTTGCTTTCGAACCTTTGCTTTCAATTCCTAGAACTAAACTACGAAAGCCCTTGACAGTCAAAATAGCTAGTGTCGAACCCATTGAACTTGATTCTGTCATTCATAGTTGTCAATTGAACCTCAATAACCACCTTTTTCTCATTGACGTCACGCCAATGCAACTCGAGAGTTTTGACTATAGGAATGGATTGGTTAACCAAAAATCATGCCGAAGTTATCTGTTTTGACAAAATAGTTCGATACCTCTTCCATTTGGCAAAATCCTAGAAATTCATGGAGAGAAACCCTCTAGTAGCTTAAAACTCATGACCTGTACCCAAGCCCAAAAATACCTACGAAAGAATTATGTAGCCTTCTTGGCACATATTGTAGAGGAGAAAGGCAAGGGCAAAACTGTTCAGGACATCCCCGTTGTTCGGGATTATCCTGAGGTCTTTCCTGAGGAGCTACATGGTTTACCCCCAACACGTCAATTTGAGTTTCGTATAGATCTCATACCTGGTGCCAACCCTATAGCCAAATCCACTTACCACCTTGCACTGTCTGAGATGCAAGAGTTATCGAAACAACTTCAAGTGTTATCAGACAAAGGATCTATTTGTCTGAGTTTTTCCCCTTGGGGCGCTCTAGTCTTATTTATGAAAAAGAAGGATGGATCCTTCTGTATGTGCATCGATTATCGTGAGCTCAACAAACTCACAATAAAAAATCGATATCCCCTACCTCGCATTGATGATCTCTTTGATCAGCTACAAGGTGCTACCTGCTTCTCAAAGATCGATCTGCTTCTGGGTATCATCAGCTTCGTGTACTCGAAGAAGATATTCCTAAGATTGCTTTCCGCACACGATATGGCCAATACGAGTTCACTGTCATGCCTTTCTGTTTGACAAATGCTCCTGCTGTCTTCACGGACTTAATGAATCGGGTTTGTAAACCTTATTTAGATAAGTTCATCATTGTTTTAATTTATGACATTTTGATCTATTCAAAGTCTCGAGCCGATCACGAGTAACATCTCTGTCTGTCGATGGAACTCCTAAAGAAAGAACAACTATATGCCAAATTCCCCAAATGTGAGTTTTGGCTAAAAGAAGTTCAATTCTTGGGACACATAGTCAATGAGCAAGGTATACATGTGGATCCTTCCAAAATCACTGCGATTAAGGAATGGAATACACCCACTACTCGCACAGAAGTTCGCTCATTTCTTGGTCTTGTTGGATATTATCGACGATTTATCGCGAACTTCTCAAAGATCACGGTTTCCCTCACTGCTTTGACTCAGAAGAATAAGCCTTTTGAGTGGGACCCAAACAAGAGGAAGCCTTTCAAACACTGAAACAAAAACTCTGTAATGCTCCTATTTTATCTTTACCCGATGGCAACGACGATTTTGTTGTCTATTGTGACGCATCGAATCTAGGCCTTGGTTGTGTTCTCATGCAACGAGATAAAGTCATAGCCTATGGGTCAAGACAATTGAAAATCCATGAGAATAATTACACAACTCATGATCTTGTGTTAGGTGCTGTAGTTTTTGCTCTCAAGATTTGGAGACACTGCCTTTATGGTACGAAGTGTGTGGTTTTCACGGACCAGAAAAGTCTCCAACACATATTCAATCAAAATGAGCTAAACATGAGACAATGACGCTGGGTGGAACTCTTGAACGACTACGAATGTGAGATTCACTACCATCCTGGTAAGGTGAATGTCGTGGCTGATGCAATTAGTCATAAGGAATGTGTCAAGCTTCATAGTGTCCGAATTCAATCTGATATCCAGACACGTTTCCTTCAAGAACAACATACATGTGTAACCCAAAGCATGATGAAAAATGAGCTGCCACAAAATCTCGAACTTCAACTCGAAACGAGAGACAATGGATTACTCTACTACATGAACCATTTGAGGGTTCCTACTCAAGACAATCTCCGCACCTTATTGATGGACGAAGCTCATAAGTCTCGTTATTCAATCCATCCCGGTGGAGACAAAATGTACAAGGATCTTCGTGCCATGTATTGTTGGCCGGGTATGAAAACGGATATTGCCTTGTATGTATCTAAATGCCTAACTTGTCTTAAAGTCAAGCCTGAACATCAACACCCATCTGGTTTGCTTGAACAATCAGAAATACCGGTATGGAAGTGGGAGAACATTGCGATGGATCTCATCACTAAACTACCACGCACATCTAGAGGTCATGATTCTATTTAGGTAATCATTGATCGTCTAACAAAGTCAACACACTTTTTGCCAATTCGTGACAATCTATCGGCTGACAAGCTCGGCAAAATATATGTTAATGAGATTGTATCTCGTCATGGTGTTCCTTTGAACATCATATCTGACTGAGATGCTCGATTCTCATGTCACTTTTGGAAGACTATGCAATCTACCATGGGAACCAAACTCAATCTAAGCACTGCTTATCATCCTCAAATGGATGGACAATCTGAAAGAACGATTCAAGCACTGGAGGATATGCTTAGAGAATGTGTGATCTACTTTGGTGGTAGTTGGGATTTGCATCTACCGTTGATCGAATTTTCCTACCACAATAGTTATCACACTAGCATCAACATGGCGCCTTTCGAAGCTTTATACGGTCGAAAATGTCGTTCACCTGTCTGCTTGAGTGAGGTCGGTGAAGCTCAGCTCACTGGACCTAAAATCATTCAAGATACAATAGGCAAAGTCAAGAAAATTCGTGATAACCTTTTGACAGTTAGAAGCCATCAAAAGAGTTATGCGGACAAGCGACGCAAGCCCTTGGAATTCCATGTTGGTGATCACGTCCTACTCAAGGTTTCCCCTTGGAAATGTGTGGTTAGATTGGAAAGAAAGGAAAACTTGCACCACGATATGTTGGACCATTCAAGATCGTTGAGAGAGTCGGAAAGGTGGCTTACCGACTTGAGCTACCTCCTGAACTTGGGAATATTCACCCAACATTCCACGTGTCCAATTAAAAAAGTGTTTAGCCGATACAAATCTCCACATCCCCCTTGACGAAATTCACGTTGATGACACTATGCACTTTGTCGAGAAACCCGTGGAGATATTGGATCGTGAAGTCAAGAAACTCAAGCATAGACGAATACCGTTAGTTAAAGTTCGCTGGGAATCCAAACGTGGCCTAGAATTTACTTGGGAATGAGAGGATCAAATGAAAGCGAAAATACCCACATCTGTTTCCACAAGTTTCCTCTAATTAAATTTCGGGACGAAATTTCCTAAAATAGAGGAGACTTTGACATTTGTGGCGATTCAAACATGTTACAATTACGAACAATTGATCGATCAATGAAAATTTTATTTTATTTATGAGATTCGTATAATTATCTTGATAATTGCACATATTCAATCCTTTCACGATTTTAAACTCTCAAACCACTTATGGAAGTGAAATTGCAAACTGTTATGCAAACGTAATCTGTATAACGCCACGTACACTCCGGAACAAAGATATAAGCTAAACATACCCTAAATACCCTTTTCATAACTTAGAAATAAGTTTTGAAGAATTCGGTATGGCAAAAACAAGCTTATGTAACTCCAGGGACTATTTGCAACAAACTGTGAAAGCCTGCCAATTCTCGTATTTTTTAATACAGACCTTGTGTAGACATCCAACAATCCTTGTAATCAATAAAATCTTGTATTTTATTGACAAGAATGAAAAATTTCGCAACGATTCGAAATTTTGGTCGTTTTCGTGTTCGTTAAAGCGTTCTTCGTAATTAAGCAAAAAACGCAACCGTACTACCGAACGAACCGACATCCATGATATTTTTGGACATACTTCAAGTCACATATACTTTAACATCCTCATAGAGCCTAAAAATTAGTTAAAAGGGGTTAAAAGTGACAAAACGCGATGAAACAAGTCCATGGGTCAAATCTGTCAATTTTCAAAGTTTCCTCCCCTGCCAGGGCCTTACCGACTGTAAGAGGTGCCCCAATACGGTCCATAAGGGTTGCCTAGTTGCAGAACTTTTTCTTGGCCTCCAATTTCTGCCATGTATTGCCGCCTCTTGACACCTAGCTGAAATTGCCACACTCCTTCTGCTTCTAACACCTCACTAAACACTTGTTATGATCCTAGAACAATCCATAACACTTGGCATGATCTCATTTCACTCCTTCAAGTATAAATAGCCTCCTCATTGAACTCTCCAACTTGCTCATTTCATTCTTCCTTCTCTAATCTGCTCTTGGAGCTTGTTTCCAATATATGGAAGCCTCCTACTGAGTTCTAAGCATTCCTAGAACACAAGTAAATATTCTTCCTTAGTCTATTTCATTATTTTGGCTATTTATGAGCCAAAAGTCAAACAGTTTGACTTTCTATTTGACTTTTGATTCTGACCATATTTGGTCAAGTAAAAGTTCAATTGAACTTTGCAATGTGATCGTAATCATGAAGGTTATAATCCCTAGCGATTGCATCTTTTGATTACCACGTTTACTAGTTGAAGTGACGAGTCACAGTTTTGATCAAAGATGTGCACTATGTGCATGTTACGACGGAACTATTTTCGGGTATCAAAACACCAAGTTTTGATACCAAATCAGTTTTGCAACTTAGTTTCACATGTTTTGACATGCCTAACTCGTCACTTCAAGTTTAGTGCTTTATTAGGGTCGTAAGTCGAGCGGTCTTGACCGCTGCTTTGACTTTCGAATCCGACCCGTTTGGTCGATCTTAGGATCCGATCAAACACATATTTGTGACCATAGTTGTATAGGGAATAACCCTCTGAGGTTATATCGTATGGTCACCTCGTTTGGTTAGTGTTATGATAAGTCGTTTTTATGCACTTTAAAAATGACCAAAAACGTCCTTTTTGCGCCTAAATCAATTTTAAGCATATGTAATCAAAGTTTTGACATATAAACTGATGTTATAACATTATAAAATATGTTTTGGTATGTAAGGCTTATCATAATACATATTTAACCATCCGAACATGTATTTACGCAAATGACCCATTAAAGTAGCGTAAAACTACATTACGAGTCATAACGGGTCAAAAGCACTTAGGATTCATTCTAAATTAGTATGTTTAGTTTGTTAAACCATTCATATGAGTTCCAACACTCAGTTGGTATACAAGACCTCATTCTATCTGATTCTCCCGATTATGTACCGTTACATTAACCTAGCTTTCGACACATTAGGAAACGTTTGAAGCTTCTATTTTTCACTTGATTCAAGGATACTTTGCAATCCCATGTGAGTACATAGTTCCTATCTTTTACGTTTTGCAAATGTTTTGGGGTGATTCATATGTGCTAAACTGTTTTTCAAGTTTTCGAAGCAAAAGCTATGGTTTATATAAAACACGACGATTTCAATAATGTGAACGAACTTGTTGGTGCGTTATCATGACATGAATGGCATTCATTGGCTTTGGCCAAGCTGACCAGTAGTATGATATGGTACTATAGGACTGGCAATCCCGTTGCCATAATTCCCGATGTTTGTGTGGAAGTTTGGGGAACGACATATGCTGTATTTTTAACAAACCCTTTGGTGGTTTGTTAGTCGATTTAAAGAGTTTGTGGTTTAGACGAGTCAACACAGGTTTGAATGTATTCAACAAAGAACGACCACAGTTTTCACAATTAAAACACGGATGATTTATTTATAACACGGACGATTGGTTTATAACATGGACGCATGGTTTATAACCCGGACGTTTGGTTTATAACACGGTCGAATGGTTTATAACACGGACGTATGGTTTATAACACGGACAATTGGACGATTGGTTTATGGTAAGTGATTTAGATAACGAGACTTGTGTAATGTGATAAAATCATGGTGGATACGCCGCTGGTACTTCCTATATATAAGTGCTTTTATCATATTACATATCGTGGCGTTATTCAAATCACTTGGACAAATGGTTTTGAACAATGTCACACAACGATTTACTCTTAAAGATATAAACCATATTAAGTTTTCTTTTAAATCGTTTTACTACTTGGTTTTAAGTCGATTTTGGAGAAAATTGTAGCACGATGAAGTTAATCTAAGAGCTCGTCTATGGTCGGAATTGTGAATCGGTCATGTTGACTGCATCTTGAGCTCTATAGTCCACATATAAACGCCAAGATCCATCCTTTTTTAACAAATAATACTGGTGAAGAAAATGGGCTTTGGCTTGGGCGGATAATCCCATTTTGGAGCATTTTGGTAATAAGTTGTGATATAACTTGTTTTCGGTAGTGAGGATACCAGTAGGGTTTGACATTATCGAGTTGGGATTCATTTATGAGGGGAATGCGATGATCATGGGATCGATCGGTGGTAGAGTGTGAGACTCCTTTAATAAGTTTTGAAGTTGTTGTAACAAGTTAGTGATAGTATGGTTTGCATGGGAAAGTACAGTTGTTTTAATCATGGATTGAGGGGGTATTAGGCTCATAAGTTAAAGTTTGGAGGGTATTAGGCTCATAAGTTAAAGTTTGGCGGGAGGCCATAGGGTTGCTGCATAGTTGGGTAGACAGCAAGCTCGGAGAACAAACGCGAAGGACTCGCCATAAATAGTATAGGTATTGCCATCATTGGTAAATGATATCTCTGGATGGAGAAATCGGCTGAGAGATGGCCAAATGAGGCTAACTAGGTGATACCAAACACCACGTCAGTACCTTCACCCGGTAAAACGTAAAACAATTTCTTAAAACTTCCTTTTGGACATGAAGATTAATCTTTGGACATAAGCCATTACATTAATTCTTCGATGGCGACAATGAAATCGAACTCGGGAATGGAGTTGATTGGAAGCTGAAGAAATGAAGCGATGCACAGTTCAATAATATTGTGTGTGCTTCCACAATCTATAAGGTTTGTCACCGGTTAACCATTGATGTAGCTTGTCGCTCGTATGGTTTAAGGTGATGGAAAACCAAAATAGACCGAATCGGACAAGGAGAGCAACTGAGTTAGGCTTTGATGGAAGGTGTTGCGCGGTCTGAGTCTAAGGTTTCGTCTAAGGTCTCCTCACGATCGTCATGTTCTACAATAAGAAGGAATTGTGGTGGAGAACACTTATGACCTCAAAAAAATTTCTCAGGTCATCGAAAACACGGGTCATCATTATTCCTTTATTATAAGGCTACAGTAGATAATCGTGTAAAGGGTAGAGAATTGGTTGGCTTGGGTGGAGTGGGTAAAAGTGGTTGAGTGAAAATAAGGATAGTTGTTGATGTGGTTGTGTTCGATGATGAAGAGGGTTGGGATGAGGGGAAGTGTTTCGAGATCAGTAAGTGACTTTAAGTTTAGTTGGGTGACCTAGTTTGTCTTCCATGACTTTAGCTAAACCGATGGCTTCATAAAGGATTGTTGGACGAAGGACGGATAACTCATTCCGGTTTAAGCCTAGAAATAAAACAACTATGTAACACTTGTTGATTTAATCTGGTGACTCAATTATTGATTCTTTCAAATTCACTAAGATAAGCGGTGACATTGGTTGTTTGGGTGAGATTAAATAGCGTTGCGTCATGGTCTCGATGGCCAACAGGCCAAAACGTCACTCAACCTCTCGTTTGAATGGGTTCAACGATGGTAAGAGCTCGTTGTTCGCTAGGTTTTGATACCATGTGAGGGCATTTCTGAAGAAATAACACTTTCATTGTGTGGGATCTTATAATATGTGAAGAAGTTTTCCGCTTGAAAGATCCATCCTAATAGAGTGAAACCGTAAAAACGGAAGAGTAATATTAGGGTTTGCGAGTGATGAGTAGACGAGGATGGATGTATTTCGAAATGTTTCTCGAGGTTTTTGAATTTTTGATCGAAAGGTGAATTGTTGGTTTCTTTTTCAGAGAGGGTGGTGAGTACATTGGCTTGGAGATCAAATTTTCTGTGGAGGGTGCAAATTTCTTCGATGAGGGTTTGAAAGTGGGATGCTAGTTAGGCAGTGGCGGTTGCAGTTGAATTGATGAGTTGTTGCAGCAGGCCGTTAGTGGTGAGTGGTAAGTTGTCGGCGTTGTCATGACGGGGTGACATAGTGGAGGAGGATTTTGCTAATGAAAGCACCAAATGATGGGCAATCCGTAAAGTGGATCAAGCTCCAAAAAAAGTCAAGAGTAAGAGAGCAAGTTGGGGAAATTTTCTGTATATTTCTTCATGCAAAATCCTAGTTTAAATATGCAGGAGACTATGTACCTTATTTCATGCCAGTACTCTACCATGCGTCCACTACAATATCATTTAACATGGGAATATGCTAAGAAAAATTCAACAATGTTGGGATTGAACTTGTACAAAGGAACAGATGATATAAAGCCAAAATACTCTATCCGCGGATTGGTCCTTCTACCAGAGTTTAGATCCTCTGATCTCTAAACTATGTCTTCCTAAAGTCTGTACTTATACATCATCTGCTACACCAAAGGTCTGACAGAAGAAAAGGAGCAGAGCTTAGTCAACAGAGTTTAGTTTTATTAGTTTTATAATCAATGTAACAATACTTTTGCACTAACAATGTTTAGGGGTCATTGTTTAGAGTTAGTTATATTACTGTTAGATGTCACTATCAACCCTAACGTCATCAAAGATGCTTAGAGGTTAGATAGTTAGTATAAATAGTAGTGTCGATGTAACAGTACAATTCGTCTTCTTAAAAAGATCTTTACACCAATCATCTTCTTCCATTTTCTATACTATCAAGCTTTATTTTCTGTACTTGAAAGCATGATGATGATGAAAACAAACAACCTTTACTTGTAGTAAAAGTTTTCCATTCTATTATGCTGCATTTACTTTAAACTTCAATCATATTTCCAATCTTTGAAACAAAAACTGCAAGTAAATCAAACTCATATCCTAACAATTGGTATCAAAGCTTGGTCAATCAAAATTTGATTAATATCAATTTGATTTGAAAGATTAGCTCTCCCTTCTAATTAGTTTGATAGTTCTACTTGAATATAGAGTTTTATTACGTTCAAAGTTTTTAAAACATAAATCTGTTGTAAACAAGCAGAAATGGCTCAAAACACACAGGATTCCAACGATGTTTCCATGTTTAAACCACAATGTTGAAACGAAATGAATATTTTATATGGCAACGTCGGATGGGTCACATCCTGGCTCAGCAAAACACCGGCTGTTGGCGATCTGGCTCAGCATCGTTGCTTCCGCGCTACCAAACAAAATCTATGTTGGATTGCTCCACTGAAACAATGCAAAATAGTTATGGGATGCACTAAAGAACAGTTCGGTGGGACTGATGAGGTGATAGAGAATAACAGAGAAGTTTTAAATCAACAGTATGAGACGTTTTGTCATGTAAAAGATGAGTCGTTAACATAACAGTTCGAATGTTTTAGCTATCACATTAGTGAATTGAAACTGGTTAACGTGGAATTTCCTAATTCGACTGTTAATAGTCGTTTCTTAAGATCACTACCAGAAAAATGGGAGACTGTAGCTTACGTTACTCGAACATCTGTTGGTTTTAAAGACATGACCCTCACTCAATTTCATGGTCGACTTCTCACTTATGAGAGAGAGTTGAATCAGAAAAGAAGTTACAAGAGTAGGAAGACAAATGACGACTATACCTTGGGTAACACTGCTCTTTATAGTCATGAAGAGAGTTCTGGTAGTGGGAAGGATCAAGGTTATTATCATTATATTGATATAACATCTGGAAACAATTTTACCTCTGATCCTTTCACACCCAATTTTGCTTTTGCTGCAAATGGGGAAAGCCAAAACTCTGACAATATGTCCTTTGAAATGAATGACTTACAACATTTTGAACCCACTGATTTGGAAGAAATGGACATTTTACATCAGCTGGCACTGTTGAGTGTTAGAGCAAGCAAATTCTACAAAAGGACTGGTAGGAAATTTCAAGGATTGCATGGGGGGTTGAAAGTGGGGTTGGATAAATCCAAAATCAAATGTTATAAGTGTAATAGGTTAGGAAACTTTGGCAGTGAATGCAGATCTCAAACTGCAGGTCCAATTGTGACTCACCCTGGCCCTAGACCTCAAAACACTGCTCATTATTCCCATTATACCCCTGCACCACAAATGCTACATACTGCACATTTTGCACATCCTGCTACTAATGTCCCTGTCCATTATATCCAAACTCCTGCTCCATAGATTCAGTATGTTCAAGCACCACCTCAAGTGCATGTGCAACAAGCACCACAAACCACTCAAACTACTCAAACCACTGCTCAGACAGAGGTTAATCAGCAAAGCTTCTTTACACAAGGCTTTGTTGATTGGAGTAGTTTGCCTGAGGATTTATCTGATGAAAACTTTGCTCTAATGGCTAAAAATGATTTTGAAAATGAAATTTTTTGTTTAATGGCCTAAGAGACCAATTGTTGAAAGTGATGAGTCTGTAGAACAAGGGTCAAAGTCTGATGAAGTTCAAAGTTGTGACGAAGCAGTGGTTACACCAGTGGTTGATCAAAACACTGTTGATGAAGAAAAGATGTCACACCCCGACTTGCAGCGGAAGAAAAATGCAACAGACACCTCTAGTACAAGCACATTGTTTATAAAGACACTATATTTTATTACCTACAAAATGTTGATTACATACTACATGTATGTTACAATTGCGTGTTCCCATGAACCACATAAGTCTTTTATGCCACATGCGTCTATATCAGGGTTCGCCTACAAACATGTCTTGAACAACATACTCGGATCACGCCAGTCTCAAGTTACCTGAAATACATGTTAGTTTTAAAAAAGGGTTAGCTAAACGTTGCGTGAGTTCCACTGGTTTAGTTGTTGTGTAACAATATGGGTCCACAAGTTCAATTGCACTGGTTGCAGTCACAGATGGAATTACACGAGGAAGCAAGTGAAACTTGGACTTTTGTGCCGTGTCTCCTTCGACACTTTAGCACCTCGTGCCGTATCTCACTCGATACGTCAGCACATCGGGCTGTATCTCATTCGACACGTCAGCCCCTCGGCTGCGTCACGTGCAGCCCAACGCCTCGAATGTAGTTATGCCTAACAACATAACCAAGTTTAGGACGCGTGTAGTTGCCTTGTTACCGGCCTCACGGGTCCGAAGCAACTGGGTTTGTCAGACCAATAGTACTATCCACTGCGCAGTTACAAATACATGCTGCCTAACTCATGAAACTTTTACTAGAATAACAAATCAGGATAAAGTTTCCAAAACAAAAGTAGAGGAGGCTGAGCAAGCTTTACAAGAACAAAATGTTCAATTTCAACCTCTTGCTACTGAGCCCACTGCTCCTGGATCAGGGCTTTGCAACCACTGCCCTGAAACCCACACCAGCAATCTCCAAAAAGAAACCAAAGAAAATTTCTAGAAAACCCACCAAACCCAAAAAGGGCCTTCTAGAAAATGAGATCCCAGAGGTTAACCCAGTGATAGCACAAAAATCACATGAAAACACTGTTGCTACTTCTTCACAGCAGATGTTAGAATCTCAACCTGGCTTTGAAACTCCTCATTCTTCCTCACATAAGGAAAAGGTTTTAAACACAGAAACTCCAAATTATGAAGCTCTGGATCCACTTGGTTCCATCTTCCACAACCCCTCTCCCAGGGTAATGTCTCTTTCTACACCACAATCATCACCAACAAAATCACTCCCACCAACAATATTGCCTTTGCTGAATGCAATTGACCTAGAACAGACATTAACCAGTTCTTCTCAACAACCTATCAATAAGAATATACTCCAACAAGTGACTGGGTCTGATTCTATGCTCATTGCTAGCCCAACAGCAACGAAGAGGATACATCCCTTGGGTTACATGTAACCCTTGGTGATAGTTCAACAAGAGCAGCCACTACAATTGCTAAACTACCAACTTTTCAATTGGACAGTGGTTACATATATAAGAGTCTTTTAAAGGCAACCACTGTTGAGGCTACCAAGGTAACCTCTGTTCCAGTGGGAAGTCCCCAGTTCCAAGATCAAGGGGCATCTATGTTTGAAACAGGGGTTGAGACTCTTGTTCATGATGACATAGATAAAACTACCTTTTCTAGTAGGAGTTCAGATGATCCTATTCAATTAGGTGATGATCTAAAATATCAGGATTTGACGGAGAGAGTTACCAAAATAGAAAGCTCTGTTGATGAAATCAAGGATTTGCTGAAACAGTTGATAGCTAGCTACCAAGAGCCAACCCTCTGTTCTATCCACGGATGACCTCAAAGAAGCCGTAGACCCTCTGTTTCAACAGCAAAATAGTTTTGTTGATCTTCAACACAAGCATCAGATGCAAGAACTTAGAGACATGGTTGATGCCAGATATATGGACACAGCTGCAGATATCAAGGCAATCAAGGCTCATCTCCTACAAACCACTGGTGCTTCTCCTCCTACAGTAATCTTGGTAAACACTTATGATGCCAAAAAAGGGAGATACCTTTAAAGAAAGAAGTGCTAAAGGTCAATGACAAAGGTGCACATCCAACAGTGGTTATCCCTAGACCAGATGGTTCTAAAAAGATTGATGAAACAGCTAACATCTTTGCAAGGGAAAATGAGAATACAAAGAAAAGGATAATGGTTGAGAGCAGAGCATTGATGGAGAAAAAGATAGCCCTGCAAAAAAAAAATGTTGGGTCCTCAACAAAGAAGATGCCTGTTAGAAAAACAAGGCAATCAACATCAACATCCATTCCTTCTAAGACATCTGCTATCCCAACCATATCCTCTGTTCCCTCAAAAACACTTACACCTTCTTCTACAAAAGCAGTCGATACAACAACCACAACAGATGTTACAACACCTTTTGTGTTAACATCTATTGACACAATAGAGGTTATAACAAATGTAATCCAACCACTTCTATGATCATATTTCCAACTTCCACCATATCTCTACCCACACCCACAAGAATACCACAACCACAATCACCTGATCTCCAGTACAAGAGGAGAAAAACTGCATATGTTATACTTGATGACAAGATCATCCCTTCTCCTATACATGTGTCATCAAAACCAGTGTCCACTGCAGCAATTACTCAATTTCCTTCTTCTCAAGTTACTAAAGTGCCCATTTCCACTCAATTCCCTCTGGAATTACAAGCTATCAAATCATAAATCAAATCTTTCTTTTCAGAAGAAGATCCAGATAAAAGGGAATTCCCATCTCTGAAAGGTTATCCCAAACCAAGAAACTTGGAAGAATACAAGAAGCTTAAAGTCAAACAAGCTTAAGATATCACCAAGAGGGATACTCAGGGAAAGTCTGACAGAGTAATATAAAATTACTGGCAATTTCAGTTGAGCAAAGTCAGAAGTATAGAAGACTATGCAAGAGACTTATCCAAAAATCTATCAGAGAGAGAAGAAAAAAGCCTTAAAGAATATTACATCAATCACATCATGGAAACCAAGTTATATAAGGCTAGAAGGGCACAATTCAAAGACTAGTCTGTGAGAGAGTTAGAAGAAGAAGTGCAAAGAATGCAAGAAATGCTGAAAGATCCTCTCAAAAAGCCAACTCCTCCAGATTGGAATAAACAAGAAGGTGCCTAACAAGAACTTGAAGTTAAGAAGAATGAAGGAAGAGTTGATTGCTGCAAACTATGGGTCGAAGAAACAAATCATGAGGTGGACAGAGGTTAAAGTGGTTGAAGCATACAAATGGCTTGAGAAAAGAAGAAAAACTGATCCATCATTGCCAAAGAAGCCAGAGTATCCAGTAGAGGATACAGCTCAGCAGACCCAACACTCTTCAAAACCATCTGAAACATCTGCTATATCAGTCCTGGCCTTGAATCAAAGAAAAAGGCAAAGGGATATGGTAGAAGAAGATAAAAGAGTGTTTGAGCACATAAAGGAAGGTATCCAAATATGATTGACTTCCACACTGATGAGACAAGTCAAAAGTTTGCTGAAGATCTGTCTCAAATGGCACAGCAAACAATTCTACCTACCTCAACAATTACTTTCCATCCTAGAAAGCCATCAGACCCAAAAATTCTAAAGTGGAAAGTTGACAAAAACTCCCATGAATTAACATTGCTCAAGTATAATGGCAAAGCTACCAAGATGAGAATGGAGGATGCATATGGGCTGTGTGTAGAAGACCTCCAAGAACTTATGGATCTGGTGCTTGAAAAGGATAATGATGATGAGGAATCTCTGTGTATTGAATTATAGTTTAAAGGCCAAATCAGAGATCTCCCTGTTGAGGAATAAAAACCAAGAATAAAAGGTATTTTTGGCATCATCTGTTCCTGGGGAGATTGGTGGGATTGAACCTGTACAAAGGAACATATGATATAAAGCCAAAATACTCTATCCGCGGATTGGTCCTTCTATCAGAGTTTAGATCCTCTGATCATTAAACTCTGTCTTCCTAAAGTTTGATACTTATACATCATCTGCTAAACCAAAGGTCTGACAGAAGAAAGGAGCAGAGCTTAGTCATCAGAGTTTAGTTTTATTAGTTTTATAATCAATATAACAGTGCTTTTACACTAACAGTGTTTAAGGGTCAGTGTTTAGAGTTAGTTATATTATTGTTAGATGTCACTATCAACCCTGACGTCATCAAAGATGCTCAGAGGTTAGATAGTTAGTATAAATAGTAGTGTCGATGTAACAGTACAATTCGTCTTCTTAAAAAGATCTTTACACCAATCATCTTCTTCCATTTTCTGTACTATCAAGCTTTATTATAATAGGCTGAGGGGGGGGGGGGTTGTGAATCACATGCAAAGTTTACATACTTCAAAGCATGATGATGATGAAAACAAACAACCTTTACTTGTAGTAAAAGTTTTCCATTCTATTTCGCTGCATTTACTTTAAACATCAATCATATTTCCATTCTTTGAAACAAAAACTACAAGTAAATCAAACTCAGATCCTAACAAACAATGCACACAATAAGCAAATAAAATAAACGTGTAGAATTCTAGAACCGGGCCGACCTCTGATGTGTCTCCCCTCTTGATGCGCCTTGATGTGCACGAAATGCATCATAAAATTACATCAAACGAGGCATAAAACTAACGCTTTTTATTACTAATGTTGGAAAAAACATGTTTCTTTGTTCCTTTTTAATTTACAGGACTAAAAGAGCTTAAAAGAACAAAAGGAGCAATTTCGCAGCTAAAACCAACATAAAATACAAGAAGAAGGAATAACGAAACATGCCTGGCCCCTCTCAAGCATGCCAAGATCAAAAACAAGAAAAATAGAAGATCACCACAGGGTCGTGTCCACCCAGACATGGGCCATGGTCAATTACAGCTTCTACAGAAAGGACAAAAAGCAAAATCTAAGCCAACACTGGGCCGTGTTCAGCAGGCATGGGCGTGGTCAACACTTATATTCACAGAATCTTCATAGTACAGCAGTACTTTGACCACAGGGTCGTGCCCAAAAGATACAGGGTCGTGTGGGGCCCCCTGCTGACAGCTGCATTTAATGAAGGAAGAGAATGAAGTGGCCACGGGTCATACCCAGCAGGCACGCGGTCGTGGCAAGGGCTCTGATCTGACTATAAATAGAAGTGCTTGGTTCTCTTCAATGGCATCCCTTGGCAAATCACTTCTCTCTGACTTTGCCACCATTCCACCACTACCACAACACCAACACCCACCACCATCATCCATCTTTCATCTCTAGAGTGTGTAGTAGTCTCGGGATCCAAGATTGATCGTAAGATTTCTTGTCAAACAAAGGCCATGCTTGGCTAATCTCTTACATCACTTGGTGAAGACAAATCTTTTATGTATTACTTTTGATTTTTAATCTTTTGGCTACTTTTTAATTGGGTATGTATTAATGACTTTAATAACTAGTTTCTATGTTGAAAGTGAATTTTCTTAACCATTTCTTCATGATGTCATTAATATGCTCATTCGGGTCTTTACGGTCTATATAAAGCACGTTAACTAGTTCGAAGGGGGTTAGAATGGTTGTTTGGTAAAGTTCTTGTCTTGTTCAGTGTATAGATCCTGTAAGGACTTGGTTCAAGCTTACTAGGACCTCCTTCAATGCCCCATGGTATTGGATGGCGGGGTTGCGAATAGCTTGAACCCCTCATATGTAAGCTACTATTAAAACATTAAACCGGCCTCTTGGGATTGTATCCCTGCTGACTCAAACCACTTGGCCGAGGGTAACGTCACCTTCAAAAGAGGGGCCTACTACTTTTCGCATTAATAACTTACATAATTATCTTTCAATATTCCGATCTTTTGGGATTGGATCCCTGATGACTAAAACTACTAAGTTGAAGGTAACGTCAAGTTCAAAAGAGGGGGCCTACTACTATAACTAAGGTAATCTCTTAAAAAGTCCGAAAGTGCTAAAATCATCAAAGGATACGTAAAAGGGGAGTTAGATCCAAGTGATTCTATCTTGTCTATTTGTTTTTATTTATCTGTTTATGTTTATTTATCTTTCAAAACTTTTATCAAAATTTTATATCGATTAGACGTTGACGCTAAACCAATATTAAAAGCTCTTGTGTCCTTGGACGAGCTCGGTATCTTACCAATACTATGCTACGCTCGCCATGGGTGCGCTTGCCCTAGTGTGTGTTTAGTATTAGTATAATATGGTGTTTTATAAATTTAAAACTTGACTATAGCGTAAAACAGACTTACAATATAATAAAATCAGAACACGCTCGACATGCACCAAGTTATTACCCGCCGTTGCCGGGGACACAAGGATTTTAAGAAAGTTGAAAATCGACAGTCTAATCATTTTTACAAAACCTTTTCAAAACTGTGCTCTCGTTTTTATATTTTAGGACTTTTTATAATTACATCAAGCTGAACACGGAGCCGTGCCTTCTGGACACGCCCCCGTGCTGCAAGCGCCCAACGACAGAATTAATTTGCCAAGATACTGACTTGACCACGGGGTCGTGTCTGCTCAGCATGGGGCCGTGGTGAATGACTGTTTTAGTATTGAATTTTGTTTTCTGATCCCGAGGCTCTGTAACTAGGTATCTTCCAATGGATTATTACCCAGAATATCACATTCGCTACTACATAGAGGATGATTACAAGGAAGAATATTGTACCATTTGCAGTGAATCTCACTCGGTACAAAATTGTTACCTTTTCCAACCATCCACCTCATACACTTGCTATGAGGAACCATGGTTTGAACTTCTAAATCAAGTTTTGATTGGGACACTTATCCCTCTAAACTTTCACGAAACACCACCAACTATCGTTCCCGAAGCCGAAAGCCTTATACAAAGTCTCAAAAATCTTGAACGCTTAATAAGAAATTCCCATGAGAGGGAAGAAGCTGTTTGTACTAAGGAGGTAATAATTGAAGAAGTAAAAATGGAGGAAATACTAAATGAAAACCCAACGCATGAACCAAACGACAAGAGAGGTACGTCCGAAAAAGATAATTTTGAAAAAGAGTCAAATTTTCAAGAAATTAACATTTTGCCACCTTCTTTCGAAAATCATTGTTTGGTACCTACACATGTAATTTTTTAATAGAGTTAAACACTAACACTAAAATTGACGAATTAGCGTTAGATTAACAAACGATCAAACTACGCTAATAAAAGATGAGCAATTTGAAATAAACATAAAACCGATTCCATGTTTCTTTCAAAACACTTTTGTTAGTAACATTACAATTGATAAAGATCTTTGTGTTAATATAATGGCAAACTACATTTTTGAAAAGTTAAATATTAGTGATTTTTCTACAATTCAAATCCCCATTTTTCTTTCTAATAAAAAAATAATAAAAACAACGGGAGTGATTGAGGACTTGTTAGTGCAAACGAATCAAACAGTAGTCCCAACCGACTTCATCATTCTCGATGATGCTCCACTTGTGTTGGGATGCCCTTTTGTGAAAACCAAGCAAAACAACCTACCAATTCGATTGGGGGCCGACAAAAGGTATGTTGATCTTGACCAATCCATGAAATATCCAATCGGTAATGACGACCCCTTGATTGAAGATGAAGTTGAACCACCGATACGGAAGAAGAAATCGACCAACTCATCGAAGACGAGACGCCATTGAACAAACCTTTCTGGTTCTCGACCAAAATAAAGAGCAAGAAAATAAGGAGTCTCTCAAAGACCCACCACTCGAGCTCAAAGAACTTCCAAAAGGATTGGAATATGCATTCCTAGACGAGCATGGCAAGTCACCCGTAATTATTTCTTCGAAATTAACTAGCATAGAAAAAGAAAAATTAATTAAACTTTTGAAAAAACATAAAAATGCGATTGCATGGAAACTTGTGGACATAAAGGGCATAAGTCCATCCATGTGCATACACAAAATTTTAATGGAAGACGACTATAAAGCGGTAATCCAACCACAACGTAGAGTAAATCCAAATGTGCAAGAAGTGGTTAAAAATGAAGTCATCAAACAGCTTTGCCAGACTTATCTACCCGATTTCTGATAGCCCTTGGGTAAGTCCCGTCCAAGTAGTTCCCAAGAAATGAGGTATGACGGGGGTCACTAATGAAAAAAATGAATTAATACCAACGAGATCTATCACCGGATGGAGAGTTTGTATAGACTATCAAAGATTAAATGAAGCAACAAGGAAAGACCACTTTCATTTACCTTTTATTGATCAAATGCTAGAAAGATTACCCGGTCATAAATTTTATTGTTTTCTAGATGGTTTTTCAAGATACTCTCAAATACCAATAGCCTCGGAAGACTAAGAAAAAACAACTTTCACATGTCCCTATTGAACTTTTGCTTATCGACGCATGCCTTTCGGTCTATGTAATGCCCTCGCAACATTTCAACGTTGCATGGTGGCCATTTTCCATGATATGATAGAAAAAAATATGGATGTGTGCATGGATGATTTTTCTATCTTTTGACATACGACCAATTCCTTATAACCTTGAATGAATGCTATCCAGATGTGAGGAGACTAACCTCGCCCTTAATGGGGTAAAACGCCATTTCATGGTAACGGAGGGAATAGTACTCGGTCACAAAATTTCAAGCGAAGGAATGGAGGTTGATCGGGACAAAATAAACACCATTTCCCGATTACCACCTCCATCCTCCGTTAGAGCCATCAGAAGTTTCCTAGCGCATGCCAGATTTTATGGACGATTTATCAAATACTTTTCTAAAATTTCAATACCTTTAACAAAATTACTTGAAAAAAGATGCACCATTTATCTTTGATGAGAATTGCAACCAAGCACTCTTAGCACTAAAAGAAATACTAGTCAATGCACCAATCATGATAGTGCCAGATTGGAAATTACCTTTCGAAATGATGTGTGATGCAAGTGACTTTGCGGTTGGAGCTGTCTTGGGACAATGAAAAGATAAGCATTTTCACCCAATATACTATGTAAGTAAAACTCTTAATGATGCACAAGAAAATTACACTACAACTGAAAAAGAGTTACTAGCTGTAGTATATGTTTTGATAAATTTCGTTCTTATCTTGTTCTTTCTAAAACAATAGTTTATACAAACCATGCAGCCATTCTTTATCTCTTTAAAAAACAGGATGCCAAGCCACGTTTAATTAGGTGGATTCTACTCCTTCAAGAATTCGACGTAGAAATAAAAGACAAAAGAGGAGCTGAGAACACCGCTGCCAATCATCTATCTCGCTTGGAAGATCCAGCTTTGGAGTCAACTAGGGGTGAACTCATCAATGAAAAATTCCCAACGGAATCTTTAGAAATGGTGGAATATCAGGAAGAACCATGGTACGCCGACTACGCCAACTACCTAGCTAGCGGGATGGTAGTCAAAGAATGGTTACATCATCAAAGAAAAAAATTCTTTGCTGATGTGAAACATTATTTTTGGGAAGATCCTTATCTTTTCAAAATATGTGTCGACTAACTCATCCGACGATGCGTCCATGGTAACGAAGCAAGGAAGATTCCTCGCCATTGTCACGAAGGACCGTACGGAGGATGTCATGGAGCAACTAGCAACGCTCAAACGATATCTGACTCAGGATTCTATTGGCCAACCATTTATAAAGAGTCACAAAATCTTGTAAAAACATGTGATGCATGCCAACGAGCATGTAATATTTCTTCCAAAAATAAAATGCCACAAAACGACATTCTTGTTTGTGAAATCTTTGATGTATGGGGAATAGACTTTATGGGACCTTTCCCACCATCAAAGGGAAACAAATATATACTTGTGGCCGTGGATTACTTATCAAAATGGACCGAAGCCGAAGCTCTTTCAACCAATGATGGAAGAGTCGTGGTAAGATTCTTGAAATGATTATTCTCTCGTTTCGGTACTTTAAAAGCATTACTATGTGCTAGAGGTACCCATTTTTGTAATCATCGACTTGAAATTTTTTAACAAGTTATGGGGTCTATCACCGACTGTCAACCGCATATCATCCCCAAACCAACGGTTAAGCCAAAGTGACCAATCGAGGTTTAAAGCGAATACTCAAAAAAACATAGGTTTAAATAGAAAAGAATGGGCCGATAAATTAGACGATGCTTTATGGGCTTTTCGAACCGCTTATAAAACAACAATAGGTACCACCCCAAATAAGCTCGTCTACGGAGAAAGTTGTCACTTACCAGTAGAAATTGCACACAAAGCCTACTAGGCATTAAAAAATGTAAACTTAGACTGTGAGACCACCCGTAAAAATCGATTTTGTCAATTAAACGAACTAGATGAACTGAGAAACCAAGCATAATCTAACTCCAAAATTTATAAGGAACGGATAAAAAACTTACATGATAAACACATTAAGCCTAATGAATTCCGAGAGGGTGATCAGTGCTATTGTTTAATTCACGACTTCGATTATTTCCCGGAAAACTAAAGTCTAGGTGGTCGAGACCTTTTTCCATCACCCATATCTTCCCACATGGTGCAATCGAGATTAAATCTCAAAATGGCATACATATCAAGGTCAACGGGCAAAGGCTTAAGCTCTACCAAGGATTCATTGAGGATGATGAGGAAGAGATCTCGTTATAAGTGGTAGAGGCATGATTAAACAAAAAATATTTGCATATATATGTAAATTATCTTTGAACTTTGTAGGTATTGACGAAAAACGAACATCGAAGAAACTACGAGACTGTAACTTAAGGAACCTTTTCGGGAAAAACGGTCACACACACGTACACTAAAAAAAGTTTTTTTTTTAAACTAGCCTGCCCACGGGGCCGTGCCCACTGGCCATGGGGGCGTGGCCGGCTTGCAGACGGGTTTAAAACCCCTTTCTTCCCAGTTCTTCATTACACCACGACCCGTTTCCCTGAAAAACCTCTGGTTCCTCTGCACTTTTTTCTGGTTTTTCACGATTTCCTTCCCTCAAACATCTGCAAGGTATGATTCTAACAACTTCTTTCGTTAGTTTAACGATTTGCATGTAGATTAACATAAAAAAATTGGGGAAAATCTAGGGTTCTTGAACTAGACTTGTGCCAAACCCAAAACTTTTTGCTTAGATCTAGTACTAGTAGTTTATATACGTGTTTTGGAAAGAAAATCAACCAATATTGTTGGGAAAATCGGTCGCTTTTCAAGTAAAAACCATAAACCCTTGTTTTCAAATCGAAAAGGTGAAAATTGAAGGGTAAACGATTTGTTTTCGGAAAAAACGACACTTGGGGTTTCATTTTTGGAAAAAAGCCCTCACTCAACCAAAAATTTTCAACTTTTCAAAACCGGCTCGAAATTTGAAGTTTTGCAGTAATAGTAGCCTGACCACGGGCCATGGTCAGTGACCACGGGGCCGTGTCCATCCGAAAATCGTATCGAAACGCACTGATTGTCTTTGTGGTTCTTTTATATATAACTTAAAAATATCGTTATACTTCACAGGTTCGAATTTATAAGCTATATATAGGAATTTACATCGAGATAGTGGTAAACGGGCAACAAGCTGCGCTACTACCCCTTTTTAATAGCAAAACTAAGCCTTTGAAAAACTATGTCCATAGATCTCGGGGTCATAACATTACTATGCATGACCCTTTGAACTCGACTAAGAAGGTCCGCAGCCTCTGGCACCAGGAAACCAAAAGTATCAAAAGCAAATGGGATAAACACGTGGTGGTTGTCAAGGCACGCTGTCTCATGTTTGGTCACTTTACCCGAAGCAGCCTTTAAAGCAGCCGGACCTACCGTAAAAGCACTACCCCTAAGCCCACAAGTGGGGAAACCCCTGTTAGATCCACACATGCATGTTTTCCTCCTACCCATCCAAAGACCAGAATGTCGGCTGGTCGAAGTGTAGATCTCCCTTCCAACGGGTCAGTTAAGAAATTAACGGGTGCCTCTTTCTTAGCAGAAATACCAACGCACTTTGAATATGTCAAAAAGTGTAACATCCGTAAAAAACGGATTTACCAAACCCGCTCCGTTTATCAACCGAACAGTCAGTCAAAAATTTCGTTGCGAATTAAATGCCCAAAATATTTTTAAACGATACGTAATCAATTATTATACGGGAATATATATTTAGTTTTTGAAAAACTGTCAAAAATCGCAAAATAAAAATGATTTGCTTCTGCCGGGTTTCGAACCCGGGTCTGTACCGAATCAGCAAACAAACTTAACTCACACACACAAACCACTGCGCCACGGATTTTGTTTGTTATATATTGAAATCATTTAATTGATATAATGACGTTACGAATTCAAAAACCGGCGCTCATTAGTTCAGTCGTCGGAACCCCGGAAATCTCGCGAGTTTTTTAACACCACTTCAGTTATAACGTAAACCATTAACAATACATCGGTTATAACCGATGTTTGAAGTCCGCGACCAAACCATAACCGCCGGAGTTTTTATGAATTACGAATACAGTCGGAAATCAGACCAGATTCTTCAACAATTTGCTCTATAAATTCACCCACAACCCACTGCAAACCTTTTCGCTCAAAATCACATCTTTTCACGGCGTAATTCCACTCGCCGGAATTTCTCTGCTCGTCGCCGGAAAACCGTTTTCCCCATTGCCGAGCCTTACTGAGCCCCTGAGTTTATACCGGAGATACCCACGCCTTTTCTAAGCTTCCTGGAGACTCGCTGCTACGAGAAACTCATCGCCGGAGGTGATTTCTGTCGCCGGAGTTCTGCCGGAAAACAGAGGAAAGCGAGTCGGTATACCTCACACTTATTTTCCTTTCTTTTTACTTCTATCTTACCAGTAATTAACCTAAAACGCTAAAGAAACCCGAATAATAAATCGAACCAGTCAGACATTATATCTGGTTAACTCTTGACGGAGAAGAAGATGATTGCTGTAAAGTATAAGTATAATATAAATCAAGAAATTACTCGGGTTAGACACACAGCGGTGGACTGTGTGCACATTAAACATACAAACGTCTCGAGTTCGAATCCGGTTTCACACACGTCGCCTTAATAAAAACGTTTCTTTTTGTTAACCGAACCGGAAGTCATACATTTATATGTTAAGTATATTAATAATCGGAATAATAACCAAGTTAGACACACAGTCCAGCGGTGGACTGTGTGTTTGTTTATATCGCAGGTCACGAGTTCGAGTCCGGTCCTCTGCACCGACTCGAACAATATTCTATTCTTTTTAATAAGGTTGAAAAGGTAATAACTAAATTGTATTTAAGTATAATAAAAGTGGAAATATATAACATGTTAAACACACAGTCCAGCGGTGGACTGTGTGTTAGATTAAACCACAGGTTCCGGGTTCGAGACCTGTGGAGTGCATGTCCGAGTCGCTTAAACTGTTTTTAAAATAAAAATGATTTTCGGTTTAAACTAATTAATATATATATATATAATTAAAATCAGATTTATAACGGGTTAGACACGTAGCTCAGTTGGTAGAGCTGCGTGCACGCGTACGGGAGGTCTCGGGTTCGAGCCTCACTCAGCGCACTTGTATTCCGAATTAAACCGGTCAACGGTCAGGTCAACGGTCAGTCAAACGGTCAGAAAAAAAATCAATTTTTTTTATTATTTTTATTTAATTATTTTAATTAAAAATCAATTAAAAATACTTAAAAATAACATTTTTAAGGTTAGAAAATAGCCTCAAACTCACAAAAATACACCCAACAATCCTACTAAAATAGATTAATAAAATCCGTTTACTTACCCAACCATAATGCGATTATTCTAGGTTAAACTCACTCGTGGTTAAAACCACTTCGCGTACATTCAACATCAACAACCGAACGCACCCACTGTGAGTGAATCTTACAACTTCCCCTTTTAAATTACACGTTTTGGGGTGTGTCATGTGTTATGAAAATAATTAATTTATTTATTTAAACTTGTGCCATACCACATCATGACCTAAACTTAGATTGTTTATATTGTTGTGTTTTACTTATTTCCTTATGCCAAATCATATGAAACTCATTCATTAAGCCCATCAGTTCCTCGTAGGAGACGAGTTGAACAACGCGTGCTTCAAATCAAATTCATTATTGTTCATGTGTGTATCATTGAGCTTATATTGGTTGTAGTTGTGTCATTCATATTATCATGTTATGCAATTCATTCATTAGGCCTCTTAGTTCCTCGTGAGAGACGAGTTGAGCATCGCGTGCCTCTAAATGTTTCATTATTATTCATGAGTGTTTTATTCAATATCTTATGATTGTTGATTAAGTTACATCTATTTTTACTCATGTTTGGTTGTGCACATATTTCATAATCAATTTAAATAAATTTGTTCAAATGTTTTCCATAGGATTCACTCGCCAACATTATGTTGATCCAAAAACCCTTTTACACATGATACAGGTGAACAGGTTGAAGCAAGGAAAACATAGGATATGCCTTAGAAGAGAACAAAGAAGTTTAGATTGTTAATTAGATCATGTTGTAACATTTATTGTAAATTTCCATTTAATTTGTATTAATAAATATGAAACGCTTAATAAATGTCATGAGCTTTGATGATAACCAATCATGCCCCGATCACCTTTTCCGCTGCGGGTCGGGGTGTGACAGATTGGTATCAGAGCCATGACTATAGGGATATAGGATAGGTTATTAGACCCTTAGAGCCTATACTATAGTCTGCCTACATTTAATTGATTAGGTGGTTACATACAAACTTGTGATATTTATTTGTTTCATATATGTTTACATTTCAGTCAAACATACATGCTTATATACATATTCATCATACATATATACATATTCATTATACATATATCGATGTTCATGTATTCAATTTATTTTCATATTCTCATTATCCAAAGATTTTGTGCAATTTTCAAATCTCATCAAAGTAAGTTCTGCGACGGGCATGTAGTAACTGGAAGGGTACGAGTACCGGTAGTCGGAACGTCCTGTCTAGGCTGGCATTCGTATAAATCCAATATAACGGACCAGTTTGCCTACCTGGGGACCAACGATGAGAGTACGAAGGACCTATTAGGCCAAAGCATGCCACACCAAACGTCGTTCGAACTAACCCTACTTTGAGTTGTCACCGTGTCTACACCTGGACACATTCCGAATATCACACGTTGTATACATATTTCTCGATTTTCTCTGGGTTTTTGTGTACGCAACCTGGCAGAAACCGTGCGAACCATATGAAAAACCGGTATTCATGGGGGCCCACATGATTACACAGGTAAAGTATGGCGGCATGAAGGGCCTAACAGCGAGCAAAACCCAAGACATCCAATGGATGTAGTAATTTATTTATCTATAATTATTTTATGAATGTTCATTCCTAATGCGACCCATGAACCCAAAAGCATCCAACTTATACTCTTGTCATGTATTCATTGTAGATGTCTTCTAACCTCGCCCGTAGGAAGACGAGAGCAAGAAAAGCCCGCGTTCGCATGGCTGCCTTAATCGCTCAACAAATGGCTGCCGTAATACCCAACATTGTAATCCAAGTTCAACAAGCACTCACCAATAATCCTGTCAATCAAGCAAACCAAAACATTTTCAACTCTCCCCCAAATACCACTAAATGCACCTACAAGCATTTCAAATCATGCGACCCTCCGAAATACAAAGGGACTGAAGGCGTCACCGCTCTCCTCCATTGGTTTGAAGAAATGGAGAACACATTTCTAAATTGCGATTGCCCTGACGATCGCAAAGTGCGATATGCTACCGGTCGACTATATGGGATAGCACTTACTTGGTGGAACACAGAGAAGGCAAAACGAGGTGTGGAAGATGCTATGTCCTTAACTTGGAACGAATTGAAGGAAATCATGACCAGACGATTTTGCCCAAGGAGCGAAATCAAGAAGTTAGAAGATGAATTTTACTCATTGAAGCAAGTGGAAGGAGACCACATCACCTACAACAAAAGATTCCTCGAGTTACATCAAATGGTTCCCAACATGTTCACTCCCCTCTACCGTTTGATCGAGCACTACATTCGTGGTCTTCCGTCAAAGATTCAAGACCCTGTAATAAGTACCAAGCCTGCAACTTTGGAAGCAGCAATGGAGCTAGCAACAGAGCTCACTGAGAACCGAATCCGAAACAAAGACTTCAAGGAGGAGAAGAAGAAGGATAAAGAATCGACTGAAACCTCCGACTCCACTCAAACCGAATCCCCTTCTCAACCTAATCCCAAGAGAAGAAGAGTCGGGCGACTTTTCGCTGCTACCCAACGAAATCAACCAGTTTTACACGCTATACCTATCCGAGCTATCCCAATCACCCAAGTGGCACCCAACTCAGCTTACCCAAATAAGAAACCATATCTTGGACCTCACCCTCGATGCAACAACTGTTTTTATCATCATCCCCTTACCTTACCTTGTCAACTATGTACAACTTGTGGACGCTATGGCCATTTGAGCAATGTTTGTCGCACCTTTCAAAACCAAACCTTTTCCCCTACTCAAAACATGGCCCAAACTTATCACCAACCCCAAAACCCCATGCTCCCATATGCTCGAGCTTGCTTCAATTGTGGCGACCCTACCCACTTTAGAAACACATGCCCTCAATTGGTTAACGTTATCAACACTCAAGCCCAATCAAACCCAGTTAACCAAGTAAACCAAGAAAACCCAACCACTATGCCACCAGCAAGAGGAAGAGTCTTCAATATCAACGCCAATCCTGTCGAAGATATTAACGGTCCAAACGAAGATACTCAGCTAGTCCTCTTCGCCGAAGATCCAGATTCAACTCCTATCGTTTAGTTTTATGTGTTTCTTTATCACTTGTGTAGACTGTTAGAGTAATTATGGTATATTATATATTATATATATTGTTTTCAGTATATGCTTTTGCTGAGGCCGCAGCTCCCCATCCATCGAGGTTGAGTTTGATCCCCATTTTATTATGCGGTTGATCAGGGTGTGCCCGCACGATCGGCTCCGTTTGTTTGAGCCTTGATCGGTTATTTCATTTTACATTTCAATACATGCAATACGTTCGGCTCCCTTTGATTGAGCCTTGAGCGCACATTTCAATTTACATTTCCAGTTCATGCAATACGTTCGGCTCCGTTTGATTGAGCCTTGAGCGCACAGACAATTTCATTATCAGTATCTTGTGGTTGTGGTGTTTGTAGTAGAGTCGCATCGAACTAACCATAACTTGCGGATAAAGTCAATGAAAATTTGACAAGGATATGGTGGATACGCCGATGGTACTTCCTATATATAAGTATTCTTGTCAAATGATGGAGGCATTATCAGGCGGTTATGAGAGGTTCCATGCATAGGCTGATTGTGTGATGGTTGTTTAGATTAATTTGTTCAATTTCAGTACATTCAATACGTTCGGCTCCGTTTGATTGAGCCTTGAGCGCACATACAATTTCATTCAATACGTTCGGCTCCGTTTGATTGAGCCTTGAGCGCACAGACAATTTCATTATCAGTATCTTGTGGTTGTGGTGTTTATAGTAGAGTCGCATTGAACTAACCATAACTTGCGGATAAAGTCAATGAAAATTTGACAAGGATATGGTGGATACGCCGCTGGTACTTCCTATATATAAGTATTCTTGTCAAATGATCGGAGGCATTATCAGGCGGTTATGAGAGGTTCCATGCATAGGCTGTTTGTGTGGTTAAGTTATTCATTTTCAGTACATGCAATACGCTCGGCTCCGTTTGATTGAGCCTTGAGCACAAAATTTCAATTTTAGTACATTCAATACGTTCGGCTCCGTTTGATTGAGCCTTGAGCGCACATCCATTTCATTTTCAGTACATGCAATACGATCGGCTCCGTTCGATTGAGCCTTGATCGCACAGATATATTCCATTTCAATATTTTATGTTTGTTGTAATGGTTGTAGAGTTATAGGACTAATCATAATTCACCGATAAAACCAATGAAAATTTGACAAGAATATGGTGGATACGCCGCTGGTACTTCCTATATATAAGTATTCTTGTCAAAGGATCAGAGGCATTATCGGACGGTTATGAGAAGTTCTATGTAGGATTTATTAGTTTCTCGGTAACCAATCATAACTTGTGGATAAAACTAATGAAAATTTGGCAAGAATATGGTGGATACGCCGCTGGTACTTCCTATATATAAGTATTCTTGCCAAAGGATCAGAGGCATTATCAGGCGGTTATGAGAAGTTCCATGTAGGATTTAGTATTGCCTTGGTTGGAATTTGTGTTACATTTATATCATCATGTTATTTAAAGAGATTGGATTGTGATCCATTCCTACATAAACTAACCTCTCCGTCATAACAAACGAGAGAGGAACTTCCATCATTCAAACATATATGCTATCAGAATGTGGATTCAAATATTTGCTATTGTGTTTATTCATGTTCAAATATTTGCTGATGTGTTTATCCATGTTCAAATATTTGCTGATGTGTTTATTCATGTTCGAATATTAGCTGTTGTGTTTACTTATGTTCAAATACCAGTTGTTGTGTTCCATATAGGTTGTAGTGTTAGAAGATTTGCCTTAGGATATAACCATACTTTCCCAAACGTATCTAAACTCATATGCATGATATCATTTTTAGCAAATCATTTCTGCTTATCAACACTTATACAGTAGGCAACAAAAAGCGATTCCTGAATAGGGTACTTAACCCTTACAAGGAACGTTACCGCCTCGAACAAAAACTTAAACCCTCATTTTTCTGAGCATACAACTGTCAAACAAAACATCACCATCCTTTTAGTCAAAATATATCATTATTTAAATTTCGGGATGAAATTTCTAAAAAGCAGGGGATACTGTAACATCCGTAAAAAACGGATTTACCAAACCCGCTCCGTTTATCAACCGAACAGTCAGTCAAAAATTTCGTTGCGAATTAAATGCCCAAAATATTTTTAAACGATACGTAATCAATTATTATACGGGAATATATATTTAGTTTTTGAAAAATTTCAAAAATCGCAAAATAAAAATGATTTGCTTCTGCCGGGTTTCGAACCCGGGTCTGTACCGAATCAGCAAACAAACTTAACTCACACACACAAACCACTGCGCCACGGATTTTGTTTGTTATATATTGAAATCATTTAATTGATATAATGACGTTACGAATTCAAAAACCGGCGCTAATTAGTTCAGTCGTCGGAACCCCGGAAATCTCGCGAGTTTTTTAACACCACTTTCAGTTATAACGTAAACCATTAACAATACATCGGTTATAACCGATGTTTGAAGTCCGCGACCAAACCATAACCGCCGGAGTTTTTATGAATTACGAATACAGTCGGAAATCAGACCAGATTCTTCAACAATTTGCTCTATAAATTCACCCACAACCCACTGCAAACCTTTTCGCTCAAAATCACATCTTTTCACGGCGTAATTCCACTCGCCGGAATTTCTCTGCTCGTCGCCGGAAAACCGTTTTCCCCATTGCCGAGCCTTACTGAGCCCCTGAGTTTATACCGGAGATACCCACGCCTTTTCTAAGCTTCCTGGAGACTCGCTGCTACGAGAAACTCATCGCCGGAGGTAATTTCTGTCGCCGGAGTTCTGCCGGAAAACAGAGGAAAGCGAGTCGGTATACCTCACGCTTATTTTCCTTTCTACTTCTATCTTACCAGTAATTAACCTAAAACGCTAAAGAAACCCAAATAATAACTCGAACCAGTCAGACATTATATCTGGTTAACTCTTGACGGAGAAGACGATGATTGCTGTAAAGTATAAGTATAATATAAATCAAGAAATTACTCGGGTTAGACACACAGTCCAGCGGTGGACTGTGTGCACATTAAACATACAAACGTCTCGAGTTCGAATCCGGTTTCACACACGTCGCCTTAATAAAAACGTTTCTTTTTGTTAACCGAACCGGAAGTCATACAGTTATATGTTAAGTATATTAATAATCGGAATAATAACCAAGTTAGACACACAGTCCAGCGGTGGACTGTGTGTTTGTTTATATCGCAGGTCACGAGTTCGAGTCCGGTCCTCTGCACCGACTCGAACAATATTCTATTCTTTTTAATAAGGCAGAAAAGGTAATAACTAAATTGTATTTAAGTATAATAAAAGTGGAAATATATAACATGTTAAACACACAGTCCAGCGGTTGACTGTGTGTTAGATTAAACCACAGGTTCCGGGTTCGAGACCTGTGGAGTGCATGTCCGAGTCGCTTAAACTGTTTTTAAAATAAAAATGATTTTCGGTTTAAACTAATTAATATATATATATAATTAAAATCAGATTTATAACGGGTTAGACACGTAGCTCAGTTGGTAGAGCTGCGTGCACGCGTACGGGAGGTCTCGGGTTCGAGCCTCACTCAGCGCACTTGTATTCCGAATTAAACCGGTCAACGGTCAGGTCAACGGTCAGTCAAACGGTCAGAAAAAAAATCAATTTTTTTTATTATTTTTATTTAATTATTTTAATTAAAAATCAATTAAAAATACTTAAAAATAACATTTTTAAGGTTAGAAAATAGCCTCAAACTCACAAAAATACACCCAACAATCCTACTAAAATAGATTAATAAAATCCGTTTACTTACCCAACCATAATGCGATTATTCTAGGTTAAACTCACTCGTGGTTAAAACCACTTCGCGTACATTCAACATCAACAACCGAACGCACCCACTGTGAGTGAATCTTACAACTTCCCCTTTTAAATTACACGTTTTGGGGTGTGTCATGTGTTATGAAAATAATTAATTTATTTATTTAAACTTGTGCCATACCACATCATGACCTAAACTTAGATTGTTTATATTGTTGTGTTTTACTTATTTCCTTATGCCAAATCATATGAAACTCATTCATTAAGCCCATCAGTTCCTCGTAGGAGACGAGTTGAACAACGCGTGCTTCAAATCAAATTCATTATTGTTCATGTGTGTATCATTGAGCTTTATTGGTTGTAGTTGTGTCATTCATATTATCATGTTATGCAATTCATTCATTAGGCCTCTCAGTTCCTCGTGAGAGACGAGTTGAGCATCGCGTGCCTCTAAATGTTTCATTATTATTCATGAGTGTTTTATTCAATATCTTATGATTGTTGATTAAGTTACATCTATTTTTACTCATGTTTGGTTGTGCACATATTTCATAATCAATTTAAATAAATTTGTTCAAATGTTTTCCATAGGATTCACTCGCCAACATTATGTTGATCCAAAAACCCTTTTACACATGATACAGGTGAACAGGTTGAAGCAAGGAAAACATAGGATATGCCTTAGAAGAGAACAAAGAAGTTTAGATTGTTAATTAGATCATGTTGTAACATTTATTGTAAATTTCCATTTAATTTGTATTAATAAATATGAAACGCTTAATAAATATCATGAGCTTTGATGATAACCAATCATGCCCCGATCACCTTTTCCGCTGCGGGTCGGGTGTGGACAAAAAGGACATCCCTAACCAAATCATGCCGATATTTGAACCCCGGGAGCTCTCTACAATGAACTGCATGCTCCCCAAAGGAATTCAAGCATGCCTTATGACAAATAGGGCATACCTCATCAACAGGAAATAAAGGAATCATGAGGTGATACTTAAGGATAGCACGTTACTCCACCGGTGACATATGCTGGCCTAACCCATCTATAGGTATAGAAAGAAGAAAATCTTGTGCATGTGGTGCTCGTAGACACTCAAAAACTGCTTTTTGTCTAGCGGTCAAGTCAAACTGTACTTCGATGTCATGGATAATTTTACTAAAAAGAGCACTCGCCAATGCATGTTGGGCATTGGGGGCGGTGTCCTTATTAGTGAAACCGCTGAAGTCAAAGCTTGGAATCGTATCCCGAAGACAAGCCAAAGCACAAACATAATCAGAATCCATACCACATATGCCACTTTCTCTTAAGATGTGGTCCTGTAGCACCCATGATTGGGCCCTCGAGGCCACAAAAGCATAGGATGAAGCCTCTACAGCAGAATACAACCCTAAACCCCTAAACCTAATAGGTAAGGAAGCAAGTCGCCACTGTAAGTCTCCAAAGAAAGGACCTCCATAAACCACCAATTCCTCAAGCAAATTTCTGAGGTTCAAGACATCCGAACTACACTGCCAGAACCGTTTCGAAATACTCTAAACAAGACATGAGTAACCCCCAACACAAACATGATACGATACTCTTGAAGTCGTAGGACAAAAGGACTATTATGAGACATTGGTCACAGGGCCGCTAAGAGCCGTTCTTAATGCCAAGCTCCATTCCGTTCATGAATACAATATGGAGTTCCATATCACTTACAATCTCAAGAACAAAGCGGAGCCGTTCGATCCAGAAGGGGTTGATTTTAGGTGTGGTGGGACACCATTCTCCATTTCCATCGCCCAGTTTAGCGTTAATGTGGGCTTATACACCAAGGAAGAAACTGTTGAAGAAGAGTTCACGGTGGGCTTCGCGAACTTCGCTTCAACATGCGCCAAACCGCATGGGCACAAATCGGATATGGCTCATACAACCCAAGCGTGTCCAAAAGCTCACATATACGGGACCCCCTATACCGCTACATCCATCGGGTACTAATCAGTTATCTTTGCCAATGGCACGAGAGTACAGGGGTGGTGAACCTCCGGGAGATAACTTGCCTTTATTGCATCTGAAATCAACTACCCCTTGATGTCACCTACCTTCTGCTCAAGAACATGAACCTCAACCAAATTGCCTCCCGCCCCACACCGATTATCTTCAAGACATATGTCAATCGCGTTCCGTGGGGATTTCATAAGGGGGTACTATCGAGAAAGGTAGACATCACCCAATTCCAGAGCATGAACCTCATCTAAGACATGGATGATGGGACCATCCGCTTCCGTAACACACAAGGAAGCATATGGGCTCCCCGAGGAAGTCCTTGCAGTCAAAGACGATCCAAACCGCCCTCCACCTTAACACCAAAGCTACCACACGGGATCCTCCTCTCAAGGAGGAAGTTTTCCTAATTGTTGGTGCATAATGTCTATGTCTTAGTCTTATATCGAGTCTGTATAGAATAGAGCTGGATAGGCTAGTAGTATGTAGTATTTATGTAAAGGTTAGCCAAGTTCGCCCATAAGCTTAGTGTTGAGACAAGTTCGGGCGAACTTACATCATTCATGAGCGGACTTGTGCCACTATAAATACCTAGCTTGCCTCATTCATTTGTAACTTTGGTATTTTGGAGGCGAGGCTCTGTCAGTTTGTACTCTTGACGTTTGATCAATAAAACTGATGATTAACTGATTAATTCTTGTCTATTGGTAAACACGACGTAATATTTCCGCTATTATGGACGTTAGATATCAAATTTAGGTTCCTTAGCATCAAGGATCGGTCCTACAACTGGTATCAGAGCTAGAAAGCCTGATTTGATAGTATCAAGACAAGAACACTTCTATTTCATCTCCATTCTTCTATTTTTCTTAACTTTTTTTTTATCAAAAATGAAGAATTCACGGTCAAAATATTTTCAATTTTAATATCATGTATAATACAACAAAGATAAACCCTTGAAAGATTGGAGATCAAAATCAATCGAATTGATGTCAAAATTTTGAAAAAACCATGTTTTCTAAAACATTGTTCATCGAACTTGTTAGCCAAGTTCGGCCGAACTTGTGTTAAAAACTAACTTTTTCAGTGATTTTTTTACCAAGTTCGCTCGAACTTGAGGTGTTTTCAAGAAAATTTTTGACAAGTTCACTCGAACTTGAGTGAATTTTGAGGAATTATGGTTAAGGTCGCTCGAAGTTGCTAGAATTTTAGTGACTTTTTATCAAGTTGGACCGAACTTGATAAATTTCAAAGATTGTTAGTTTAAGTTCGCCCGGACTTGCTAGTTTCTCAACAAAGTCATTTGCTAAGTACGCTCGAACTCACAAAATCTTTAGAAAATCATCAAAAAGTTCGACCGAGGTTGTTAAAAGGAAAATTTTTTAAAACAAAAATCACAAGTTCGACCGAACTTGTGATCAAAACTGAGAATTCTTCATTTCTACTACAAGTTCGACCGAACTTGTAGTAGAACTAATATTTTCAAAAGTTTTTGAGTATTTTCAGTGTACATGTCTTTTTATTCACAATGGATGATATTCAAAGAGCTTTCATGTCCGGAGCTAGTTCGTCAAATGCCAACGTGATCCATCAAGTCAATCTTGATAACGAAATGGGCACGGCTGTTAAACCGACCAAGCTAATGAGCATGGACGAGTATGAAGCATGGAAGGAGAAGTTTACATATTGGGTTCAAGCCATGCACTTTGCATGCTGGGTGTCGATTGAAAGAGGTTACACTGTTCCGGTGGATGAACACCAGCAAGTGTTGGAAAAGTACAATTACATGACTGTACAGAAAGATGAATATATTGCTGAAAAGAAGATGACCAGTCTTATCCAACAATCTGTTAAAGAAGATATTCTCTTTCTGCTATCGGAATACACAACTGCAAGAGATCTCTGGCTCTCACTTCAAAAGAAGTATCAAGGAAGCGTGGAGATGATAAAGAGCAAGAAAGCTCTCATTATGAAAGAGTTCGATATCTTCAACATGCTGAAGGGTGAGACCACGAAGCAGATGATTGAACGCTTCTGTCATCTTAAAGTCCAAATGCGAAGACACGGTCTCGAGAAGACGGAACTAGAGTACATCGACAAGCTTGCAGATGCTCTACCAGATGGAGAGTGGACTACTTATCTTATGGTTCTGAAGGAAAGTGATAAATGGGAATTCTTTAAGCTGTCAACATTTATCGATAAACTCGAAGGTCACAAAATGGAACTCTTGAAGATTGCAAAGTCAAAGAACGCTAATGTTGTTCAAGACGTTGGTTTGTACTACAAGAGCGGAATGCAAGATAACATTTCAAGTCTAAAGATTCAGACAACATTTAATGAGAGTTTGAATTCTTCGAACAATTCGCAGCAGAATCAGAATCAGTCATATCCTCAATATGATCAAAGTCCACAGTCTTCATCCTCAGGTACTGGTTCAAATTAATCTTATCAAAGTCAAACAAATCAAATCAACATACAAATTCTGATTCGAATGTATACAAGTGCAATATAGCAGTGAATTTGAACAATGTTGTTTCGGAACAAGTCGCTAAACAACATATGTCTCTTCTTGCCACTGTTCTGGAGTCATACGAAAGTCTTGTAGCTGGTAAAATTGGAAATCCCAAAATGACGGCAGAAGATTATGACCAAGTGGATGTAGAAGAACTCGAGTTGATGGATATCAAGTGGTGTTTAGCATCTATCATTCGAAGGGTCACAAAGTCTGTTGCTCTCGTTGGCCGAGATATCGGAAACTCAAGCAACAAACTAGGTTTTGACAAGACGAAAGTTACGTGCTTCAGATGTCGCCAAAAGGGACATTTTAAGAGAGAATGTAAAAATCCTGAAGCAATGTGAAATCAAAGTCCATTCGGAGGAGGCAACGAGTATTACAAGAAGTCACTTCAGTACAAGCCTTTCCTGAAGAAGACTCAGGTTGAAATTCCAGAGAAACCGAATAGCAGTAACACTGACAAAGCTATGGTTGCATCAAACGAAGATGACGGTTTTGACTGGAATTCCTACATCGGTAAGAAGACCGGAGTTGCATTAATGGCTGAAATTGTTGAAGATACTTCTGCAGAAGAAGCAGCGGCTTTGGAGAATATTCTGCTGGAACAATATCTGCAACAACAATGTGAAGAAGAGGAGTATATCCACATGCAGAAGCAAGGAATTTTATCTCCTAATTCTTGTGATAATTTTGCAGGTCATTTTGATGGAAGTTCTCAGGAACAAGTTCCCGAGAAGAAATCAACTGATGAAGTAATCATTGATGTTACTCAAGAAGTGAATGCCGAAAACCTCAAGGATATTGCTGATAAAGCCTTGATGGCAAATCTAATTAAGGTAGGTCCACAGGTAAATGAAGTTGTCAAAGTACAAGTTGTAGAGGTTGAGAAACCTTGTACAAAACGTACCGAACCATGTTCTGAATGTGTTGAAAAATCAAAGATCATCGCTGAAAACAATGTGCATAATGAACTTTTGAAATACGATTATCGTACAATTCAGGAAGCGTATGACAAAATGAAAAATGATTATAGTAGGCTCGCTGGAAATAATATCGAACAACATGATACCATAAGGATGCTAAAAGGAACAGTAATGGATAAGCAAAAAGCGATTAATATCTATATTAATACCATTGCTGAAACTAAGCAACAACTTCAGAACATGAAAATTGAAACAGAGCGTGTTCAACAACTTTTGAGAAGTTACACTTGTAATGCATATGTCATTGATCACATCCTTCCGACAATTCCATCAGAAGAGAAACCTAAAAAGAAAATTGGTAAAGAATACAGCAATGTTCCTCCACCCCTATGCGAGAAATATTATCGCAAATCCGCTGATGGGATGGATAAGGCACTCAATATTGAGTTGTTATCTGAAAAGAAAACTGAGTGGTAAGAGAACATTGATGTAATCTATACTAAAACAGATGATGACAATGTTGTGGTTAAAAAGGTTGTTGAAAATGTTTTGAACGATTCTGATGAAGGCAGCTTTAAAAGGGCCGACTCGAGTTCAAAGAATTCTGATTCACAGGCCGAAGATGACTATACATCATCGGAGAATGATCTATGTGATGATCCTAATATTGTAATGTACATGATTAAGGAATCTGAAAGATTATACTTTGATGACACTTTTCCGATTCAGAATGTGAAGGAAGAATTGTTAGACAAATTCTTTAAACTCGTGGAAGTCACATCAGATGAACTGGAGATTAATGAAAAGAAATTCTATTCCAAACCTAAAAGAAATAACTACCGAAGGAATGGTGGTGATCATCCGGAAAACCGGAGAGCTGGGTTGGGATCAGAGGAATCAGATGAACCTAAAAAGAAAGAGTCACCATTTCATGAATACAAGAATAAAAGTATGAATTTTGTATATGGGACAAACACGGTTCATGAGGAAAGTTTGATCGAGAAACAATCAAACGATGAGTTCAAGAAACATAAAGAACTTCGAGATAAAGCCAAAATTGCAAGTGGTGCCAAAACAAGTGGTGTAAAACCCACAAAAGAACATCCACATGATTCTCGGACTCGTTTTAAGTGCAACGAAATTGGTCATATTGCACGTTACTGTCCGAAATCAAAGCCGGCTTATCTTCAAAGGAAAGAAAGTTCAAATGTTGTGAAACCGAAGCAACCAGTGTTTGTAAAACCTGTAAAGATTTTGAAACGAAATGAATCAAAAGCTGAAGTCAAACCTAAGTTTGAAAATTCAATTTTTGAAAAAGGTGAAACTTCAAAGGCTAATGAAAACAATTTTTACATCAAGAAGGCTAACATAAAATCTCAAGCCTGGATTGCAAAGAAACGGTCAACAACATCTTAGATCACTAAGTCTGAGCTTGTTAAGACTAGTGATAGCATGAAAGAATCAAAATCTGAAATCATAATTGGAACCACATCTGAAAATGTCAAAACTACAAGTGGTAACAATTCAAAAGATAAAAAGACAGTAAAGTTTTCAAACATAAACATCATTGAAAATCAAGATGATGAATATGAATTTGATTATGCAGATGAGAAAATCCAGATGATGAATATGAATTTGATTATGCAGATGAGTGTGGATTCGATTATGCTGATGAGTGTGAGTTTGATTTTGACGATGGTTATCCAATTCAACCCAAGACCAAAAAGGCTTGGGTCTCGCTTTTTAAATAGATTGCTGAAATGTGCAGGGGCTTTAGAGATCCGTACTTTCTAAGTGGATTTTGGATAGTGGAGCGTTCAGGCATATGACGGGAATGAAAGCGTTGCTTTTCGACATAAAAGCTATCAATGGTGGATATGTTGGATTTGCGGGTAACCAGGGTGGAAGGATAGTCGCTGAGGGAAAACTCTCCAATGGCGTCGTTTCATTCGATCGCGTGAATTATATTGCAGAATTGGAAAATAATCTTCTTAGCATATCGCAGATTTGTGACAAGAAGTTCACGGTGCATTTCAAAGACAAAGAGTGTATTATCTTGAAGTCGGGATTCAAAATACCAGATGAGTGGATTCTGATGCGAGCACCTCGAGAAAACGATCTATATGTTCTTGATATGGGCGTCGCTACCACTTCATCAAAGTCAACACAATGTTTTGCGACAAAGGCTACTGAAAAGGATTCTATTCTTTGGCATCGTAAGATGTGGCATATTCATTTGCGAAAAATGAATTACTTGGTTCATAATGATCTTGTAGACGGTGTAAATCTTTGGAGCTTTCATATGTCTGATCACTGCTTAGAATGTAAAAAGGGAAAGCAGATCAAGAAATCTCATCCGAAGAAAGTTCTAAACTCAATCAAGTTGCCATTAGAACGTCTCCACATGGATTTATTTTGTCTTGTAAATGTTTGAAGCATCTCAGGAGACTTATATTGCTTGGTCATGACAGATGACTATTCGAGATATTCTTGGGTATTCTTTCAGGAATCAAAAGACGAAACGTTCGAGAACTTGGTTATTCTATTCAAGAAACTCGAGAACCTTTATCATCTGCCGGTCAGACGCATTAGAAGTGACAACGGCACAAAGTTTAAGAATAACAAAATGAAGGAATTTTGCAATGCAAAAGGGATTCTGCACGAGTTTAGTGCTCCCTATACTCCACAGCAAAACGGAGTAGCTGAACGGAAAAACAGAACTTTGATTGAAACTGCGAGAACCATGCTTGCGGATTCTAAACTTCCAATCAGCTTCTGGAGTGAAGCGGTTGCTGCGGCTTGCTACACGCTAAACAGAGTTCTCACTGTCAAACTAACAAAGAAAACATGTTTCGAGATGATAAACCAACGGAAGCCAAAGTTGAAATTCTTAGAACCATTTGGTGCGTCATGCACTATAATCGATCAAGATGGCAAATTCGGAGCTAAATCTCTTAATGGTTTCTTTGTCGAATATGCGAGTCCGTTAAGAAGAGTATATGTTCCTTCGTTGAGAAAGGTTATTGAAGCACAACATGTGGATTGTGTCAACTATACGGATCCTATTCAAAGGAGAGGTGACGCGTGGCTGTTTAACTATCAAGACCTTTGGAAGTCATTCGACTTGCCGGAAGAACCGTCTGACGAAGAAGTTGCAGCGTTATACTATCTTCACCAGTCAGCGAATCAAGAACAAATCATTAGACCAATTGTGGTTAATCAACCCACATTGGATTCTTCATCTTCCGGAGCAGGTCAAAGAAATAGCAGTAGTGTTCAAGTTGAAAATACTTCTGAAACAGAAGTAACACCTGCTACACCTCTAGTGAATGCTTCCAATGAACCAGAAAACACAACAGTGCCCAGTACGCCTTAGAATCAGAATTCTGATTCAGATGAAGCATCGAAATTTGATGCTGATGATGAAACTTCATCGGATGAAGAAGTTGAGCAGATTTCTAACCTGTTGAATCAATCTGCTAGTCCGAGAAATCAGAATGAAGCTTCAACAAGTACTCCTAATGTTGATGTGAATAGTGATCTGATTGTTTCAAATCAACAAAGCTAAGTTGATGTTCCAACAGAAGAAATGTCGCGATCATATTCGTACCATCCTTCAACGAATGTTATAGGAGAACTACAAACTGGTGTGCGTACTCGAAACCAAATCAACAAAGAACTTAGTTGTTTCTACACCCGAGTTGCACCAACTCATAATTATTGTTACTACTCATGTTTCATTTCTCAAATAGAGCTAAAGACAGTTAATGAGGCTCTAGCAGACGAGAATTGGGTGATAGCAATGCAAGAGGAACTTTTACAGTTCGAGAAGTTGGGTGTTTGGAAACTTGTAGACTTGTCACCGAAGCAGAAAGCTATTGATACAAAGTGGGTCTTCAAGTGTAAAAGAGACGATCGGGGGGTTATAGTAAGAAACAAAGCTCGGCTGGTTTTCAAGGGATTCCACCAGCAGGAAGGTATAGATTATATGGAGGTATACGCACCGATTGCGCCATTAGAATCTATCCGCATTTTCCTAGCGTTCACATCTTGGAAAGGATTTAAGGTGTACCAGTTGGATGTAAAATCTGCATTTCTCTACGGTAAACTTCGTGAACAAGTGTATGTCGGCCAACCACCGGGTTTGTCGATCCACTGAACAAGAACAAAGCATATCTCCTGGATAAAGCCTTGTACGGTTTACACCAAGCCCACGAGAGCTTGGTACGAGACGTTATCGCAACATCTCGTAGGAAATGGTTTTACACGAGGCACAGTGGACAGCACTTTGTTTACCAGAGAAGTTGGATCGCATCTGATAATAGTACAAATCTATGTGGACGACATCATTTTCGGTTCTACGGATGAAAGTCTGTGCAAAGAGTTTGAACAAATCATGAAGAAGAAATTTGAAATGTCCTCGATGGGCGAAATGAAGTTCTTCTTAGGTCTTCAAGTGGATCAGCTTCCAGACGGGATATTCATTCATCAGACTAAGTATGTTCACGACATTCTCAAAAAGTTTGAAATGGATTCTTCGAAGCCGCTTTCGACACCGCTGGCACTGAACCATGGTATTTGCGTAGACGAGACAGGAATGAAAGTTGATGAAACACTGTATCGATCGATGATAGGTTCATTGATATATCTAACAGCATCACGCCCGGACATCATGTATCCTACATGCTTATGTGCGAGATATCAGTCAAGTCCTCGAATGTCACACTTGCAGATAGTCAAGCGAATCTTCCGTTACTTGAAAGGTTGCCTAAGCACCGGCCTGTGGTACCCCAAGAACGACAATTTTAATCTCACTGGATACGCTGACTTAGACTTTGGAGTGGACAAACTGAACTCGAAATCTACAACTGCAGGATGCCAGTTCTTTGGCACACGTTTGGTAACGTGGCAGTGTAAGAAACGGACCACGGTCTCTCTCTCAACCTGTGAAGCAGGATACATTTCTGCTTCCAGCTGTTGCTCTCAAATCCTCTGGATTCAGCAATAGATGAGGGATTATGGTCTGCAGTTTCTTGACACGCCTTTATTTGTAGATAACAAAGCAGCCATCAATATTACTAAAAATTTGGTTCATCACTCACGTACAAAACACATTGAAATTCGATACCATTTCATTGGTGACTGTTACGAAAAGAAATTGGTTCGAATAGAAAAATCCACACCGACGAACAAAGGGCTAATTTTTATACCAAAGCATTTCCATTAACAAGATTTAAATATCTAATGCGGCTTAACGGTATTAAAAATTTGCTTACAGGTACGGAAGCCGAGGTTGAATATGGATCGGATGACGAATTCACGTAATCCGCATTGGTTTGTATGGTTTGTAAATATCTTTCTACTTTAGTATTTCTTAAAAAAATAAAATCTAAAAAAATGTTTTTGATTTTAGGGGGAGAAATATTTGGGAAAATACAAAAACATATGAAAATTTTCAAAAATGTACAAAAACATTGAAAACGACAAAAAGAATTCGATGTCACAAAAAAAAGGAAATGATAGTACATCAGTGGACTATCACAGTACGCTAAAGAAATGAAAGTTTAAAAGTGATAAACGAGTCTTACTGTGGATGTGTCGATAGACTTAATACGTTCAGTAAACTGTTTTCGAGATATAAACTAAATTTAGCAACTGCTTAACCGTGTGGATTAATACATCTTGGATATATGGACTTAGTACTGCGAAATTTCGTTTGAGAGATTGCCTGATTCTGAGATACGAGGTCTTTATAGATAGTTGATATCTGGGGTATTATACAAGTTCTTCTGATTTTGCGGAAGCAATAGCCTAGAACTTCTTTAATATTTTGCTATAAACCCCAAACTGCATGCAAAACTTGAAAAATATCGAAAGATATAATCATTTGCAGTGCTAAAAAGATTCCTTAAGTGGAACACACCTTAAAGACGAGCCTTCATCTCTTTGTCTGTACGGTAGTACTAAACTGAGCTCTCAAGGTCTCGCACTTACCCAGATACAGGTATCAATTACGCTATATTCACCTGTAAGATGAAATCTAGGGAATTTTGATATGGGAGTATATTCAAGAAGTGGGAACCATAGATAAGTCAAGTTTCATAATTCATACCTTAAACATATCTTGAAACAGTTGAGAAATGTGGTAAAGTTTAAGTGGACAAACATATCGACAATCTAGGTAAACGAGTTTAAAGCTTAAAGTCATCTAAAGGTCAACGGTACTGGTGATATGTCTCAATTAACTGATATGATCATTTAGACATGAATTTACAAAAAACTATGTCTATAAATATGTTTGTACATAGTTTACATTGTCCTGTACATAGTTTATCAGCTTTACAGATTAAAACCAAAAAGAGTTTCATTGTGTTTTAGCATAATCTTACAAAATACAAAAAAGATTTTGTTTCTACATTGCTTTCAGCAAACCAATGTTGGAGAACGGGTCTTCGAAGTCTGGTAAGATGCTAGAACTGGTGGGAATCTCTTTGACAACGGGCTGGGAGCTAATCTGTTAAATCTGAAAAGTCAAAACGATAAAAAGTTCATTAATTTGAAACTTTGATTTTGAAAATATCAACAGTTTGTTCCTAAAGGGTCAAACCAAGGTCATTAACTTGGACTCGGCAGACAAATCGGTTAACCAAGGTCATTAGCTTGGACTTGGTCAACTGAGTGGATTTTCATAACCGGTAAAAGTTGGAAAGTTCAGGGTTAAAATGAAAAATTTTAAAAAAGTTTGAATTTGTAGTTTGGCAAGTTCGGCCAAACTTGCTAAACAGAATCATGACAAAACAGCAAGTTCGACCGAACTTGCAGATGGCTGATGGTTATTCAATAAGTTCGCCTGAACTTCAATGGGCTTTTGTTGTGGGCTTGCAAGTTCGCCCGGACTTGCCTAGGTATAAATACCTAAGTAAGTTCGGCCGAACTCATTCACCTGCAACCACATCCTCTGAGCGAACTTATCTGCATTTGAGCGAAAGTGTGATTTTGTCATTTTAGTACCGTTACTCTGCCCAATTGTTGATTGTTCTTGGTGATTTGCACACCATTGACAATGTCTGAGGTAGTTATTGAACTTTGAACCGATATTTGAACCTATATCGAACAAATCAAATCTAAGTCTTTAAAATCTGATAGATCTAGGGGTCTCATGATAATATTGAACTTAAATTCTTGTTATTCATTGAAAATCGACCATGGAATCTTCTTAGATTTGAATAAAACAATTACTGTCATATTGATCAAGTTTTGGTATAAAGATGATGACAAGTTCGGCCGAACTTGTTATCAAGTTCGACCGAACTTGTTAACTAAACATGAACAAAGAAAAATAAAAGCATGTTCAACCAAACTTCTAAAATAGATTTTGAAAGAGCCTATGTGGAAGTTCGCCCGAACTTGATTTTGTGAAATCTGATAAGTGTTGAGTATAAGTTCGCCCGAACTTATGGTGATTAATGTTGAACATTTTTATGTGCCTGTTCGGGCGAACCTGAATAAAGCAGAATATTATAACACTCATCAAGTTCGACCGAACTTGATGAATGTGTTAGAAAAATTTGTGATTTTTTCTCGTATTGCATGGTAATTGTTTTGCGTCGTTTTTCAGACTCAAGTACCAGCGCGTGCAATCTCAATAGAGTTTTCAAAGACGCACAACACTTGTATTACGCTTAACAAAAATGATATGTCCATCTTTAAAGGAATACAACAGTATCTTAAAGTTTTTGGAAGAAAGTCCTATTCATCGGGCTATTACGGAACGCACAGTGTCATACAGATCTCATACTTTCCATTTCTGGACGAATGCTAGTCTTAGTGATGATCAGAAGACGATTAATTCATCAGTACAAGTTGGAAATGAGGTTAAGAAGATTTCTGTAACTGAAGATGATATTCGACGGATTCTGCAATTCAACGACAACGAAGATGATCCAATATTCCTCGACGAGAAAATGGCTAGAGGTTGTTTCTTTCGTATGGGCTATAAGGGAAGCGTAAACAAGCCGATGTTGAAGAAAGGGGAAGTGCCTAACCCCTACAAGCTTCTCATGCATGCGATCATTCATACTTTTAGTCCCGAAAGGCGGGCCTTGACGATGTTCAAGATTATTTGGCCTGTATGGCAACGGCACTAATTCTGAAAAAGCCGTTCAACTATTCGAAGCTGGTATTTACACACATGTGAACACAGAGGATTCGAGGTTATGTTTATATCCAAGATTCGTGCAAATGCTGATAGATGAGAAGTACCCAAATATTGCACGAGATCCGAACGATGTGTTATACCTAATTCATCTTGATGAGACAACTGTGAAGAAGCTAATCAAGTTTCAGAAGCAAGCATCAGCTCCTGTTGCAAAGCCAGTTTTCAGGGCTATTAAAGATCCAAATTATGTTGCGCCGTCTGACAACAAGTGGAGGAAAGATGGAAGTGATGATGAGAAAGAGCTTAATGCTGAAAAAGAATGGTTCAAAGACTTTAAGCCGAAAGCGAGAAGTGAATGGTTCATAAAGGTAGAAGCTGATAAGCCTAAGAAGAAACGAGCTGCAAAGAAAATTGAAACTATGCTCGTTGATGAAGATGAACCTGAGAATGTTCAAGGCGAAGCAGGTTCTAGTGCAGTTGTAGTTGTTGAAAGTCAAGAGACTGAGAAAACAACGCAAGATGATGAACACGATGATGAATCTGACGAAGAACCTATGAAAGAACCTGAAAAGATAGCAACAGAAAAGAAAAAGAAATAGATGCTGATTTTGATCCAAATCAAGAAAAAGAGTCTGATGAGGAAAGACCAAAGAAGAAAGCTAAACGTGTAAAGTCTGCAACTATTTCTTCAACAAAGACTACAGGGTCTCCTCAGACAAAAGGCAAGAGGAAATCAAAGAAAGCTCAAAGGAAGTTAGCAAAAGATACAAAGGAACGTTTAGAAGCGCAGAAGTTACACAAGAACCTTCTGGCGCACAGGAGAAGGATTACACAAGGACCTCCTACACAAGAACCTCCTACACAAGAACCTCCTGTTGTTGATACAAGTGAAGCTAAACGTCCAGGAGTCACACAAGAACCTCCTGTGATAGTTTCATCGGAAGCTGAAAGGCCAGGAGCTACACAAGAACCTATTGTGTCTAGTTTTGTGGAAGTACCTGTTATTCAATCACTGGTTGCTCCAACGACTTCAAATCTTGAAAGTTCTACGCCAAAGAAGTCAACACCAAAGGCCGCTACTCCAAAATCTTCAGGGCCTAATATATTTGGTGATATGCATAGTGATCCGATTAGTCTGCAAGATCTTAACAATTTCTTTCCAGAGACTAATTTTGAACTTCTGGAAAAACGTGTGAAGGTGTTAGAAGAGAAAGTTGCTAAGAATGAGGAGGAGAAAGCTGAGTTGATTAATAAAATGAATCAAAGCGCAGTTGAAAAGGAAATACTGGATGACAAAGTGAAAGTTTTAGAGAATGAACGTGAATATTTTAAAGCGTTGATCGAAAGTCTGCAAGATACGAATGAGAAGATGGAGACAGAAATTACAGAGTTAAAGTCAATCCAATCTCTAAACGATTTAAGGTTCACCAGATTGCAGAAAGTTTTATCCAACTCATTGGGAATAGATTTCATCAAAGAATATGATTGTCTGGATCAAAAAGAAGCTAAAGAAAGGTCTGAGAAAGAACTAGCAGAGAGTGGTAAAGGAAAGAATGTTGAGGGTGAAGCCCCTAAATCTTCTGAAGCTGCTGAGAAATCTGTTGAAGATGTTTCTAAAGCTTCTGAGTCCGATATTCAAAAGGTTGACGAATCTGTCAAGCCTTCTGATCCTATAGTTGCTTCTGAAAAGGATGATGAAGAAGCTGAAAAGGAGGATAAAGATGATGAAGAAAAAGATGATTCGGAATATGAGGATTGGAATGTAGCTGACGACGATGACGATGATGATGATCAGGGTGGTGTTGGTAATAGAATCACTGAAGCCAAAGTCTCAAGTGAATTTGATTTCTCTTCGCTTATGGATGATGAATCTAACAGAATGGATGATAAAAGTGAGGGGGAGTCAGGGCAGAAAGGGCCAACTGATGAGATTGATCTGTTGAATGTTGATATATTTGCTAAGCCAGTTGCTGCTATACCCACAAAGCCTTTATTGTTAATGCTTGAACATAACGTGAAGGAAGGCGTTTATACACAACTATACAAAGGAAGATCTGGCAAAGTTACTTGAAGTTGATGCTCAGATCTAGAGTTTGATTTCGAAGAAGATGTGTTGAATGTTAACATTTTCGAGCCGAATGATTATCAGTATGTTAGAAGATTTGAGGCTGACGAGTATACTAGAGTGATTATGGAAGATTGGTCTTCTGATGATGAAACAGACCAAACTGTGAAGTACGTCGGTCTTAATTCTAAAAGTTTTCCTAATTTCGAGGAAATGTACAAGCAGCTAGATGAAGACATGCTGAAAGAAAAGATTGAAGAATCTTTGCGTGAAGGAAAAGTACCAAAGCCAATGACTAAAGAAGAAATTGCTCAAGCGAAAAAGTTCTGGTTTAAAGAGATGCCTCGCGAACGCAAGTTTCGACGTCCTCTAGCATTCTTTACCAGAGATAAAGACGATTCATTGGGAAATATCTTGAGTTGGGGTTGGTTCAAGGAGTTGAACGTTTATGCAATCAAGAGAGAATTTGGAGTGCAATACTTCAAATACCTTGCTGATTTCAAGACATTACCGTATTGGGATGTGGAAGAGCTGCTTCAGACTGTGAATGTTACACACCACATGAAAGTGATGGATCAGTTGCAGTGGAAATTGATCAAGTTTGAAGCGGTTAAAGGATTCAGATACTGGAAGCCATTTATTCCTGGTCGTAGAATCAAAACAAACAAAAAGATGGGTGAAAAAGACATCACGTTGATAATGAAACGACTGAGGGCAATGAGAAACATGCCACTGATGCCGATTGAGCAAAACTTCCATCCATTATTCAAGTGGTGGCAGATAGATTCATCGACTTGTGAAGTAGTTATTGTTTTAAAGTTTGAAGAACACTTGGATATTTCAAAGGAAATAGTTGAAGTATTGGGATATCAGGGTATGAGGGGGTTATGGAGGACAATCAGGATTCTTGATCCTATGTGGTTGGTAAACTGCTCCAGAGAAGACATCAAAACCATGTTCTACAACAAGATTGTTTTTGAAGAACGTGAGAAGGTACAAGCGATGCAGTTTCAAAAAGTTGTTAATGTTTGCTATGCACACGAAGTTAATTCAGGGAAGATGTGGCAAACAAAGTGGTGAGATCTAGAAAGAGTAGAGTTTCTGAAAGAGGAAAAGCGTCTTGAAGCTATTCATGAGAGAACTAGGAAGGCAAGTATTAAAAGGTTTCAGCACATGAACAAAGTGCCTCCTACAGACCAGACACCGGATCCTAAGCAAGAGCGACGAAAGAAGCCGCTTAACAACTTCTTCGGTCGTGTGCGTTAACGTTTATATGAAGACAGAGTTTTGGAGACTGATACAAGACGAAGACTATATCCAAGGGGGAGTCTGTTGGTGCATAATGTCTATGTCTTAGTCTTATATCGAGTCTGTATAGAATAAAGCTGGATAGGCTAGTGGTATGTAGTATTTATGTAAAGGTTAGCCAAGTTCACCCATAAGCTTAGTGTTGAGACAAGTTCGGCCGAACTTGCTAAGGCAAGTTCGGGCGAACTTACATCATTCATGAGCGGACTGGTGCAACTATAAATACCTAGCTTGCCTCATTCATTTGTAACTTTGGCATTTTGGAGGCGAAGCTCTGTCAGTTTGTACTCTTGACGTTTGATCAATAAAACTGATGATTATTGGTAAACACGACGTAATATTTCTGCTATTATGGACGTTAGATATCAAATTTAGGTTCCTTAGCATCGAGGATCGGTCCTACACTAATTTTCAAGGTTTGCATGTTTTTTTTGCAGGAAAACTTACTTCACACCCGGAACACCTATCATGTGGCTAGCAGCGCGAACACTCGGATTGGAGTGGTGGAGCAGAACATTGCCACCATACAAGACGATATCACATATATCCGGGGACACATGGTGTACCGCGACGAGGAGGACGAGGCCAAGGACTCCCCATGGGCGATGGCGGTGGTGTGGTAGGTGACAAAACCAACTCTCAGGTTAACCCTCCGTGACTTTTGAACAATATTTGTTGGCCTGCGTGCCATGGTTGAACTATTTCCTTTCCAAACACTTTTATTTTCTGCATTTTCTTTTACTTTTATGTTTCTGGTAATGGTGAACATAAAACGATGGTAATGTAGGAACTTGGGTATTACGTTTTCTTTTGTGTTGTGTGTGAATGATAGCAAACAGGTACCAGGTAGGCTTGAATGCACTAAGCATTGGTGCCCTCTAAGACTGAAAACCTAAAATTCCACAGTTGCAGACTGCAACCACGGGGCCGTGTCCACTAACCACGCCCCCGTGCCTAACCATCTAACCTGTTGTTCATGCTGTAGTTCACTGACCACGGGTCGTGGCCACTAGGCACGCCCCGTGGCCAACATTCTGTAAGTTCTATTACTGGCACTCTGACCACGGGGTCGTACCCAATCAACACGACCCTGTGGCCAATTGCCTAGTAACATAAAAACTTGTTTTTAACCCACTGTTACACGTTCAAATCAACCAAAAAACTTATTTTTGGACACATTGAGGACAATGTGTAATTTAGGTGTGGGGAGGAAGCTAAAGCCTTGAATTTTGTAAGTCCTAAAAACAAGCCTTACACAAAACTCACCTTGGAACCCCTAATCACCCCAAATCTTTTCAAAAATTTTCATATTTTTACTTGTCTAGTTTTAAATTGGGAATAACAAGTTCTAAAAAAATTATGTTATTACAAATTTACCCCGATAGTGTCGTGATAACAAGAACCAATTAAGAAAATTATAATAAGGCATGACAAATCCTTTTAAAATTTGATTGGATATGCAGTTTCACACTATAAATCCATTTCCCACAATAAGTGAGTTTTGAGTCATTATCGAGCATACATATATACATTTTTAGTTAAATGCTCATTTTTTGGTTTCTTATGTGAATAGCGCGCTTGGTTCTTATGATTCTAGAATTTGCCAAGAGGATACATTCCCGGTTCTTACCAACTTAAACCCAAGTAAGTAAATGATGGAGGCATTAGGACTAACCCATTTCTCTATTCAAATCGATTATTTTTCTTTTTTTATCCCCTCACCAAACCCCCCTAGTCAACCCCTTTGAGCCTAAATCTTTTCATTTCTAAACCCATAAAACGCAAAATCACCCATTACCCACCAAAGACCTTTTTCATTTAAAACCATTTGTTTTAGTAAAATGCTCGGTTGTCTTTAGAATTGTGACAAAAAAATAACATAGTTCTTGAAATAACCAAACAAGTTCTTCAAAAATCTTGTTTGAAAGTAGGGGAATTGGATTGTATCACCCCCAACTAATCAATTTTGGCCATTGGCTATGTTTATAGTGTATATTTTGGTCAGTTTTAGGTAGTTGTGTCTAGTTTAGGTTAGATTTTCGATACTGCTGACGTTAAGCTGTGATTTCAGGTCCTGTTGCTTAAAGTGAGGATAAACGAGTAAAAACGAGCAGTTCGGAAGAAAAACGGGAGTCGAACGCGTATCGGAGAGTTAAATGATAGAAGAAAAAGTAAAAACAGCAGGAGGGGGCGCCGCCGTACGCGACCCCCTGGTACTTGACCTGTCGCATAGCGTGACGGGGGTAATCTCGCAGCCAGGTTGTTTGTGGTTCGGGTTTTTGTTGAGTTTTCGGCGTATAAATAGAGGAAGTTGCCTCCGGTGTTAGGGTTACGAATTTTGAGAGTTATAGGGCTTATTTTGGAGGCGAACTAGCTGCGGTTGAAGGTTTAGAAGCACAGGAATCATTCGGTTAGCAAAGATTGAAGATTTGAAGACATAGCTCGGGTTTTATAATCCTTGTTTGTTTGATTTCTCTTTCAGAACTTGTAACGATGAATTTCTGTTTGATTAACCTTGTTTTGCTTATGTTAAAAACCATGCTTGGCTAAACGCTTAAACTGCCTAGACTATGATGAATGGATTCAATAAAGTTTGAACCTTTTTAGTTAATTGCATGTATAAGTGTGATGTAATAGTAAACAATATGACAGAAACCTTTAATGGATTTATCATTAATGCAAGGTCAAAACACATAATACATATGGGGAGGATATAAGGATTCAAGTCATGAGTAGGTTAGTCACAAAAATAACAGAAATGGCTGCCAGAGATGTTATCCTATGCCCTAATATCCAAGAAAAGCTTAATTTTTCAAAAAGGCTTCTTATAGATGTGAGGTGTATCCCTCATCACATCATTTTTTCAAGTTAGGGATTTTGATGATGTCTTTGTGGATTTGGATAAAAGAACCTACACATGTAGGAAATGGGATTTAGGGGGATATCCTTGTAAACATGTATGTGCTGTTGCTGGTTTTTTACATAAGAGTGCAAAAGATTTTGTTGATGTGTGTTACCACAAAGATACATACATGAAGGCTTATGATTTCTCAATACCTCCATTGCCTAGTGAAAGGTATTGGACCAAGGTTCATCATCCTATGGATCCACCACCAATCAAATCTACACCTGGTAGGCCCAAGAAAAAAAGGAAAAAGGATCCTCATGAGGTTCCAAAAAGACCAGGAAAACTCACAAAGCATGGGGTTATAATGACATGTAGTATCTGCGGGGCTAGAGGACACAACAAAAGAAAGTGCACAGAAAAGGGGAAAACAACTGCAGGTATTTTCTTATGAGTTTAATGTTACTGGTCTGTATAATGTGTGGCTTACACTTTGAATTAATAGGTGGTGCTGAAGAGACAGAAGAAGGATAGCCAAACGAGGAAGCATCAGACAACTCCACAAGTTTCACAAGCAACATCTCAACAGGCTACTCAAGAGGCTACCCAATAGTTAACTCAAAAGGGAACCAAGAAAGCAAGTCAAAAAGGAAAGGGAAGGACCAAAGGGATGAGCAGCAAGGAAACTTAAGGTTATTTAGCAAATGTGTGACCTTTTGTGGCTTGTGGGACAAGTTAATGTTGTGTTAAAATCTATTTACTCTAATATTTTTCCTAAAACACCTTCTAGTACTGTGGACAAGTTAATTAGTCAATGTTTGACTTTTTGTGTTGGTTGACTTCTATGTGTTGTTTGGCTTTTTGTGCAAATTGGATATAGGTCCTTGTAGTTGCAGATGCCTAGTGGTCCTTGTAGTTCCTGATGCATAGAGGTCCTTGTATTTACAGTTGCACATTTGTCATTGCAGTCAAAAGCATGTTAGGTAAATCTGTGGTCAAGTGCAGGTTTCAAGTTGCTGATCCATAGTAGTCCTTGTTTTTACAGTTTCATATTGGTCATTGAGGTTAAAAAGAATGTTTGGTCACTGTGTGGTCAAGTGCATGTATATTGGTCATTGCACTCAAATGCATGTTAGGTCATTCTGTGGTCAAGTGCAGGTTTCAAGTTGGTCAAGTGCATGTTTCAAGTTGTTGATCCACAGTAGTCCTTGTTTTTACAGTTGCATATTGGTCATCATTTTACAGTAGCATATTCTAAGTCAAACATTGGTGTATAGTATCACCTTTGCTCACTATGTACACATTAAGTAGTTGACTCAAACATTAGATGTCTAGTTTCATTAAAGTGTATGTAGTCTTAGTTTTGGCCACATTTTCAGGTTTGGTCATTTTGTACACATAAACTGGTTGAGTCAAACATTGGTTCAAGTCTTGTGCTTGAAAAATCCATTTAAAACAAGTCGGTAAAATGGACACAAATACAACTAGCAATCACTAAATACTACTTCGACATATACAACCATATTGCAATAGCAATTAACAAGGTTAGCACATATGGTTTCTTCGGCGTCGTCTTCGTATCAAATTCTTTGCTTTCAACTTCTTGTTCTCTTCTAATAATAACATATAGTGTAATTCAAGGTTCTTTATCTTCAGCTCTTCAAATGTGATTGGAGTTGAGGTGCCATTTGAACGTTCATTGAACATGTTATAAACATCTTCTTTCCACAAGAAGAATTTGCAATCAGCTAATTGTATAACACAAGAACTATAAACAATTTGCAATTGCCTCTCTACATTACACAACAGCTTTAAAATACAAGGGAACTTACAGGCCAGTGAGATCATCTATAAAATTCTTCACCATGTCTTTCACTTTTAAGTCTAGCTACTCGACGAACTGCAACAATGTTGTGATGGCAGTAGACATTTCCATCCAAATCGACCATGAATAGTTTAGGTTTTCATATTATACCAGAGATAGAAGATGAGCTCATATTGAATCAAAGTGATAGAGGTAGAAGATGGCAGTGTAAATGACGGCTTGCAAAGGAATTAGGGCAAGAACGGCTTGCAGGGGTTTAGGGAATTCGTTTGATTTAGATCTGCAGCGGAGGATGTTTGATTTGTGTTGAAACCTTATGGTTTAGGGTTTATAAGAATAGTACATTACAGGGGATAAGAAAGGGTGAGTCCACGTAGACGGGCTAGGTCATCATACATTGCCATGTTGGATTAAAAAACAAACTGAGTTAGTTCTTATTTAACGACACGGTGCCACAACAACCTAAATGTCCAGTTGGGGATGGTGGGAGCCAAAATGAAAGTTGAGAGTGCCAACGGCCAAAATTGGTTGGTTGGGGGTGATACAACCAATTCCCCTTGAAAGTATTTAGTTCAAAAAAATGTCACAAAAATAAAAATTTTGCGACAATGAAGGTTTTTACGCTTTTTGCCATTTTACTAACTTCTAACTCAAAAACACCTACCCTTAGCCCAAGCCTAACTTTTTTAAGTCCTCTTGATATCTACAAAGGTTAATAGTTAAAAAGGAGGAGGTTTGATCTCTTGTCAAGCATATGGTAGGAGTAAGTTCAATACCGGGATCGAGTGTTATCACAAAAATACATCTTCGACGAGTGTTGAGTGATCTCTTGTAAGGTGTGTGAATTTGCATATAACTAAATAGAATTTAAAAAGGGCATGCTATGCCTAAATAAATAACTTTTCTTAATAATTGTTCCAAATAAATGACGAATAGGATTGTAAATAAAATAAAAACAAAATAAAATAAAGATCTTGGATTCCCGACACTCTAGACAAGCCACCAAAACTTCTTCTCTACCTATTGCATTTGGGTGTGTAAGCCACATTTAAGAGTTTTGCTTGAGGACAATCAAAGATTTAAGTGTGGGAGTATTTGATGTGCACTGCAACATATAAATTACATCAAACGAGGCATAAAACCAACCCTTTTTAGTACTAATGTTGGAAATAGCAAGTTTCTTTGTTCCTTTTTAATTTACAGGACTAAAAGAGCTTAAAAGAACAAAAGGAGCAATTTAGCAGCTAAAACCAACATAGAATACAAGAAGAAGGAAAAATGAAACATGCCTGACCCTCGGAAGTATCCTGGTGCATGTCGAGCATGATATGATTTTATTAATATTTTAAATCCGTTTTACGCATTAGTCAAGTTTTAAATTTATAAAACACAATATTGTACTAACACTAAACACACACTAGGGAAAGTGCACCCATCGCGAGCGTAGTATAGTGTTGGTAAGATACCGAGGTCATCCAAGGACACAAGAGCTTTTAATACTAGTTTAGCGTCAACGTCTAATCGATCAAAATTTTTGATAAAAGTTTTGAGATATGAAAATAAACATAAAAATGGAAAGATAAATAAAATGAAATACAAATACACAAGAGAGAATCACTTGTACCGACTTCTCTGTAATGTACCCTTTCATGATTTTCGCACTTTTGGACTTTTTAAGAGATTATCTTAGTTATCGTAGTAGGCCCCTCTTTTGAAGGTGATGTTACCCTCGACCTAGTGGTTTGAGTCAACATGGATACAATCCTAGAAGATTGGAATATTGGAAGATATATTAAGTAAGTTATTAATGCGAAAAGTGGTAGACCCCTCTTTTGAAACTAACGTTACCCTTGGCCAAGTGGTTTGAGTCAGCAAGGATACAATCCCAAGAGGTCGGTTTAATTTTTTAATAGTAGTTAACATATGAGGGGTTCAAGTTATTCGCACCCCCGCCATCCAATACCATAAGGTATTGAAGGAGGTCCTAGTAAGCTTGAACCAAGTCCACGCAGAATCTATACACGGAACGAGACAAGAACTTTACCAAACCACCCTTCTAACCCCTTTACAAGTAGTTAACGCGCTTTATATAGAACGCAAAGACACGAATGAGAAAATCAACGACATCATGAAGAAATGGTTAGGAAAATTCACTTTCAACATAAGAAACTAGTTATTAAAGTCATTAATACATACCCAATTAAAAGTGCCGAAAGATTAAAAATCAAAAGTAATACATTAAAGACTTGTCTTCACCAAGTGATGTAAGAGATTAGTCAAGCATGGCCTTTGTTTGACAAGAACTCTTACGATCAATCTTGGATCCCGTGACTACTACACACTCTAAAGATGAAAGATGGATGATGGTGGTGGGTGTTGGTGTTGTAGTGGTGGTGGAGTGGTGGCAAAGTGAGAGAGAAGTGGTTTGCCAAGGGATGCCTTTGAAGTGAACCAAACACCCCTATTTATAGTCAGAACAGTGCCCCGGCCACGGCCCCGTGTCCATTGGGCACGATCCGTGGCCGACTTCTTCTCTTCCTTCATTAGTTATAGTTGTCAGCAGAGGGCCCCACACGCCCACTGGACACGACCCCGTGGTCAACTCTTCACTGTACTATCAAGATTCTACAAATCTGATAGTTGACCATGCCCCAGGGTCATGTGGGCATGGCCCCGTAGTGGGCGTAGAAGCTTCTTCATGTCTTGTCTTTTTGTTTGAGGTCTGACCACTGCCCATGCCTGGCTGGGCACGGCCCCGTGGTCAGCTTCCGTTTTCTTGTTTTTATCTTTTTGGGGTGCTGTTGAAGGGTCGGGCACATCACGTTATTCATTCTTCTTGTATTTATGTTGGTTTTGGTTGCTTATTTGCTTCTTTTGTTCTTTTAAGCGCATTTGGTCCTGTAAATTCAAAAAGAACAAAGAAACGTGTTTTTCCAACATAGTACTAAAAAGGGTTGGTTTTACGCCTCATTTAATGTTTTTTATATGTTGCATTTCGTACACATCAATCCCAAGAGCAAAAGCAAGAGAAACACAAGATCGTTGTAACGCCTCGCTTTTTCGCATCCTTTTAAAAAAAATAGATATTTGTATCATAATTCGAGGCGTTAAAACATAATAAAAATATATGTGTATATATATATATATATTATTAATCGTCATTCGTGTAATGCCCCGTATCTTCGTATTTCTATTTTAAAAATGTTCGCATTGGTATTCTAATTTTAGAAACCTTACATCCGTATTTTAATTTCAATCTCACAATTCGAGGCGTTAATCATAATAAAATTCATATTATATATATATATATTTTATTCACACAACCGATCATTTAAATACGTATTTATACGCAAACCGACACAATTATATGTATAAATACTTACACGCACATACTCAATACTTGAATTATACTTTTATACTTTTTATATACTCAACTACATAATATATACTCAAGAAATACCAATAAATATACCAATCATCTTTCCACCTCATCAATCCTCTTCCATCTTTTTTAACCAATCATATTTCATCCTTTTCCACCTTTTTTCTTCACCAATCATCTTTTCAATCATCTTCCACCTTTTTTAACCAATCATATTTCACTCTTTTTCACCTCCTTTCTTCATCAATCATCTTTTCAATCCCCTTCCACCTTTTTTAACCAATCATTTTTTACTCCTTTCCACCTTCTCTACCTATAAATACCAACCTCATTCTCCCATTTTCTTCACACTATTCTTCTCTCCATCTCTCAAATTCTCTCAATCTCTCTAAATCAAGAATTCTAATAATTCTAAAAGGACACTAAGTGTTTCAACCATTCTTCTCTCAACCTCTCCACTTCTCTCAAATCTTCCAAGCAAGGAAGAGAACTCTAAGAGTTCTAAAAGAAAACACTAAGTGTTTTAAAATAAGCTTTGAGGCTCCAACCTTCAACTCTTCACGGAATCAGCAAAGGAAACTTTGCAAAATTGTGAGCATACTCGACCCTTTTTACGCTTTAACGCATTTTTGGGTGCAACATGTATACAAAATCCACTTTACGCAATCGATTATAATTAAATACTCAAGCCACCGAATACGTTCATTGTTATGCTTAGGTTGTTTACGCTTGTTAGTTTCAACTTGTAATCTCATGATATTGTTATGCATGCTAGTTAAGGATTTTAATTATATACTATTTGCTATGCGTAAGTTGTTTATGTATGCTCGTTCATCTTGAATATAAAATGCCATGTGGATTTCAGACAAACTTTTATAGGTATACTTATATTCAAACTTGTATGCTCGCCAGTGCTTTTGTACTGATCCATGCTTTTATTACATGTTGCAGGATTGTGACAGATGAAACTAGTAGGATTGCCTAGAAATGCATTTAAATTTTAATGTTCGTTGTATTGTAATTTATTTTCAATCCTGTTGTATCTCGATTCCAGTTCTTGTACAAAAATCATTTTAATGAAATGAAATTATTTATTTGAATACTTATTATACATTCTTTATTTTAAACTTGTGGTGTTCCTAGTTCAAGCAAAGTAAAAAGCAATTATTAAATACTTGTCACAATTAGTGTTATGAAGTCTCCTGCAATCTCGTTTTCGTCTCATTCCGATGTTTCCGCCATCGGTTGGGGTGTGACAGATTGGTATCAGAGCCATGACTATAGGGAATTAGGTAGAATTGCCATGTTCGACCTAGTCTATAATTTAAGTACCAAACATTGACCGCTCTTGATTCTTGCTAAAATATTAATTCTTCCTATTTTACTTCTATCTCTTCTTTTGTCTCAATTATACAAAGTGTTTTCCTAAAACGTTATATGCAATACTTATTGAAGATCCTCTTTTTCCACAATCGAAATAACTTATCAAAATATGGGTGATTCCCGCCTTTGGTGACGAATTTCAATCCACCTTACATGATATTTTGCGCGAAATTCAAAATCAAGTCAGGAGTGATATCCATATCTTGATGAGAGTTTCCATTTCATAATCTAGTGGATCCATATTGACGATTCGAAATCATATCTTGTTTCGTTCAATAAACCACAATTTAGGAGACAAAATTATCAAGCTAGGATTGATATCCACACCTTGATGACTGGTCCCACTCTACGATTTTCAGTCTCGCCAAAGTTTCGTATCTTCGATTAGATTAGGGACATGTACTAACTGGAAGGGTAAAATAACGTTAATCGCCTGGCGACGAGAGTATTATACCTATTAGGCCAAAGCATGTCTCCCTAATTTGAATGGACTTGCGATTCACTTTGGAATAGTCGAAGTTTCTAAACCCGAAGCACTCCAATACTTATCAAGCCTCTCTTTTATATTAATTCAACTTTTACGCGATTTAATACTTGTTTCCTCGTTATTTCAAAATCATCGTTGTACACAATAAATTAATGCACGCATACTCATACGTTAACTTGATTCGGGATTACTGGATAGCCTTATGTGATAAACTGGTCATTAACTTCCGATGAAGTCACACCTTGACATATGTAGTGCTTGTGAAGCACTATAGGAGTAGCGCACCGCCACATGGATTTGTGGTAATGTCAAGACATTCATACATACTAGTGGACACGTTGGGTTGACAATGTGTCATTAACTTCGTAAGAAGCCACACCTTAACATGTATAGTGCTTGTGTAGCACTATAGGAGTAGCGCACCGCCACATGGATTTGTGGTCATGTTAAGTCATACATACATACACGATCTCGTATTAGCGGAAGCGATGGGTTGACAACTTGTCATTAACTTCGTAAGGAACCACACCTTAACACTCCGGAACAATGGCATAAGCTAAACATACCCTAAACACCCTTTACATAACTTAGAAATAAGTTTTGAGGGCTTCGGTATGGCAAAAACATGCTAATGCAACTTCAGGGGCTATTTTTGCAAATTCTGCAAAACTATGTCGTTACGTGTATTTCCTAATCCGGAACATATACGCACATCCAAAAATTTTTGTAATCTTAAAATATAGCATTTTAATGATTGGAATGCAAAAATATCATTCGTTACGCGTTTACGGTCATTTGCGTGTTTGTTACGATTTTCGTCGTAATTAACCGAAACCCACAATCATACGAGCAAACGAGCCGACATCCGTGGCATTTCCAAGCATATGTCAAGTTCCTTATGCTTTAACGGCCTTGTAAAGCCTAAATTTTAGGTTAACTTGGGTCAAACGCGTCTAAAACACCTTAAACGTGTTGTAGGGATCTGTTCTGCCAATTCTGAAACTTTGGAATCCCAGGCGCCACGCGAGAGAGTCACCCAGATCTCCCGCGACGTGTGAGGGATGCCCAGTTGCAGCAAATACCTGGCAGCTTCTTTTTCATTTGACTTGACACCTATAACTTGTTTTTGCCACACTTCTCCTAGTTGCAACACCTCACTAAACACTTGTAATGATCCTACAACATCTCCTAACACTTGGAATGATCTTGTGGCTTCAAGAAATCTATAAATACCCCCATTGTTGCACCAATTTCCTTGCTCATTCACTCTTTCTTTCTCTCTTGCTCTACTTGGAAGCTACCACATAGTTGGAGGCTTCCTAACTGAGCATTCTTAATTCTTGGGGCTCTTCAAGTGTTCTCTAACACAAGTAAGTGCCCTCTCCTAGTCTTGTTCCATTTCTTTTTAGCTTGTTTAAGCTAAAAGTCAAACAGTTTGACTTTCTGTTTGACTTTCAGTTTTGACCATTAATTGGTCAAGTCAAAGTCCAATTGGACTTTGCAATGTGACCGTAATCACGATGGTTATGATCCTTAGCGATCATGCCTACTGATTACCACGTTTACTAGTCGAAGTGACGAGTCAAAGTTTCAGTCAAAAGTGCGCATTATGTGCATTTTACGATGGAAAAATATTTAGGTATCAAAACAATCTGTTTTGATATCAAATCAGTTTTCTAACTTAGTTAAACATGTTTTAACATGTTTAACTCGTCACTTTTAGTTTAGTGCTTATTTAGGGTCGTAAGTCGAGCGGTCTTGACCACCGCTTTAACTTTCGAATCCGACCCGTTTGGCCGTTTGGTCGATCATAGGATCCGGCCAAACACATATTTTGTGACCATAGTTATATAGGGAATAACCCTCTAAGGTTGTACCTTATGGTCATGTCGTTTCATTAGTATTATGATCGGTCGTTATTATGCCCTTTATAAATGACCAAAATGCCCTTTTTGCGCATAAATTCATTTTAAGCATATGTAGCTAAAGTTTTGACATATAAACTGATATTACAACATTATTTAACATGTTTGGGCATTTAAGACACATCATAGGACATATTTAACCATCCGATCATGCGTTTACACAAATGACACGTTAAAGTAACGTAAACTACCTTAACGGGTCATTACGGGTCAGAAGCACTTAGGATCACTTCCAAATCAGAATGTTGAGTTTATTAAATCATACCATATGAGTTCCAACACTCATTTGATTTATAAGACATCATTCTATCCAATCCGCTGTTTAAAGTCCCGACTTATTAACATAGTTATCCAATCTTAGGAACCATTTAATTACTCATACTCTTGGGCTTTATTATTCTTCTTGAACAAGGATACTTTTGCAATCCCAAAGTGAGTACATAGTCCCCTCTTTTACATTTTCAAATGATTTAGGGTGATACACATGTGCCTACTCGATACTTTCATGTTTTCACGTTTCATGACATATACTTGCTATGTTCATCTAGTACATATATAGTACATGATTTCAATTATGTTTTGCTATGTATGTTGATGGAGCATGCTAGCACATTGATTTCAAAGACATCTTTTGTGGCATATGTTGACTTAGCATATGAGCACATTGATTTACATTACATTTTGCTATGTATGTTGACTGAGCATGCTAGCACATTGATTTTATGGACATTTCTACTTCGTATGTTGACTTACCATACTTAGTACATGGTTTAAAGACATTTTTCATGACATTGCTTACACTGACTATGACATTTGGTTTGTTTTAACGGGACATAATACATTCATTAACATTGATCACGCCACCCGGTAGTATGTAATGGTACCATAGGACTTGACAAATCCCGTTCCCCTCTTCCTAGGTTTGCTTCGAAGTAGGGAATGACAAAGTCCAAATACAATTTTTAATAAACCTTTGACTTGATAAGGGTTTATCTGACAGTCTCAAGGATTGACTGTATGCGATAAACATAACTACATAAATGTTCATATCAAATAAAGCATTAATTTTGCAAAACATGAATTTGATTTAAACTTTGGTTTATTCAAGACATTTTTTTGTACATGACATTTTTTTATACAAGACATTTGTTATACAAGTTATGGTTTATACCTGACATTCTGACACATTACATTGTTTACATATGACATTTGACATTTGTTAGACAAGATATTTTTGGTGGTTATTTGATAAGTGATTTAAGATGTGTGTAATATGATAAAAGCATGGTGGGTACGCCGCTGGTACTTCCTATATATAAGTGCTTTAATGATATTACATATCGTAGCGTTATTTAAACCACTTCGACAAAGACAAAGACATGACACATTTGGTACAAATAACATATATTTTTCACAAGACATTGTTTTACAAATGGCATATTTTATACAATTCATTTTCATCCGGTTAATTATTTAACCATACATCCTTCTTTTATATCATTTGATTTTCACATTGATTTTCATATGATTTTATAAAAGAAAACATTTTATAAGGTTCATGACTACTTTTCATTAAACTATTATTTTAACTTCAAGTCATGAATTCTCATTAACAAAACTTATGTATCTCACATGCATTTTTATGCTGACGTACCTATTTTCACATGTGTTTCAGGAGCTAACATCTGAGGTTGATCATGCTACACTTAGGCGGACTTGGGCTTTAGTGACTTAAAAATTAGCAAGACAAATAAATTTATGTTATGTTTTCTTTAAATTTCCAGACAATGTAAACAATTTGAATCAATAATACAAAACTTTAATTACCATGGTTGTTGAAACAATACTTCTGTTACTCCACTCCCCGACGTTTCCGTCGCAGTTTGTTGTTTTACGCAGTCGGGGTGTGACAGAAAGATTGGTATCAGAGCCAATGGTTATAGGGAATTAGTTTATTAGTAATGCTTTGACCCAGACTATAACCTTTCTAGGACCCTAACACAAGTTATCTTGTGTTTAGATCTTAAAACAATACCATCACCTATCCTTAGGTGATTACCATAAACAAAGTATAATTCATTTTAAAGGCCAAAACAAATCATCGGCGCTCATTGACTTCAAAGTTTTTTAAATCTGGTCAAAGTTTGGGTTTTAATAATGTGAACACATGTAATATGGAAGGGTGGGTGCCTGTACCCTGAATTTTTATGTCTAAGGTTAGAGTGTTCGTACAAATCCACTTAATCGGACCAGTCACTCTTACCTGGGAACTCTTGGGGTGAGTGTCCACCTATAGGCTAAAGCATGTCTTTGTGATACATTATAAAAACCCAATTACTTTGATTAGTCACTGTGTGTCGTTTGTTTGTTGAAAGTAAACGAACGAATGACCACCATCCTTTTATCTCGTCGATTTTTATGACACCTCATATTGATACCCGAACATTCATCTCACTCGTTTTCTCTCATATTTCCTCTTTTAGAATGCCTCCTCGACGAAATGTACCACCACCTAACACCGAACCGGCAACTATCATAGCACAACAGATAGCTGATATGCTACCAAATCTCATTACTCAAATTAACCAAGCCAACAACAATAACAATGACCTGCTACGTGCAACTTTAAACAGTTTAACTTGGCTAAACCACTCAAGTTTAGTGGTTCTGAAGGCGCAACTGGGCTCCTACAGTGGTTTGAAAGTCTTGAGAGTACTTTTCGCCATGTTCAGTGTCCTGATAATCGTAAAGTCAAGTTTACTTCAAGTGTATTTCATAAGAGGGCACTCACGTGGTGGAACAGAATGGTGAGAGATAGGGGTGCTGATGTTGCGATGTGTCAGACATGGGAGGAACTTAGAGCTCTAATGATGAAAGAGTTCTGCCCCCGTCATGAAAAGAGGGCGCTTGAGAATGAGTTCCACGACCTAAAGCAGGACAGTGGTGAGCAACGTGCGTATACCGATCGGTATGAGGAGTTGAACCTATTATGTCCTGAGATGGTGACGCCTTTGGATAAGGCGATTGAAAAGTACATAGATGGTCTGCCAGATCCTGTCCAGGACATCGTCACTGGCAGTAACCCTACATCTGTCTGTCAAGCCATTGAGCTAGCTGCAACCCTTATTGAATCACAAGTCAAAAAGGGTAAGCTTCACCGAAAGGGTGACAAGAAACCATATGTTAAACCTGAGAAGCAAAAGGGTAACAAAGCTGAAACCTCCAAGAAGTCGAGGAAGCGCAAGGCTTCCAAGAACTTTACTCTCACTACATAACCTAACCAAACTACTCCCAATTAGCTTTCTCAACCACCGGCCAAGATACAGTATGTTGGCAATGCGCCTTTGTGCAACAAATGTAACAGTCACCATCAACCACATTTACAGTGCCGCATTTGCACTAATTGTGGGAAATCTGGTCATCTTGCCAACACTAGCCGTTTTGCTCCCACCCAGAATAAAATAGCCCAAAACCCTGCTTAGCAGCCTGCACGACTTCACTATCCACCTGGGTCTTGCTACAATTGTGGAGATCTTACCCACTACCGAAATAACTGCCTTAAGTTGGCAAATGCAAATCCGGCTCATGGACGAGCATTTAACATCAATGCTAACGAGGCTCGGGCTGACAATGAAGTAGTCAACGGTACGTTCTTTGTTAACAACCATCCTACTTCAATTCTTTTTTATTCGGGTGTCGATAAGAGTTTTGTATCCCTAGCTTTTGAACCTTTCCTTTCTATGCCTAGAACCAAACTAGAAAAGCCCTTGATAGTCGAAATAGCTAGTGGTGAACCCCTTGTTCTTGATTCTGTCATCTGTGATTGCCAATTGAACCTTAATAACCATCTTTTTGCCATTGACCTCACACAAATGCAACTCGGGAGCTTTGATATCATAGTAGGGATGGACTGGTTATCTAAACACCATGCTGAGGTGATTTGCTTTGATAAGATCGTTCGTATACCCCTTCCGTCTGGTGAAACTGTAGATTTCGTGGAGAAAAACTCGTCAGTAGCCTTAAACTCATGATATGCACCCAAGCCCATAAATACCTACGAAAGAATTATGTTGCTTTCTTGGCACATATCGTAGAGGAGAAAGGCAAGGGCAAATCTATTCAGGACATCCCTGTTGTTCAGGATTATCCTAAGGTGTTTCCTGAAGAACTACCTGGTTTACCCCAGCATGATAAGTCGAGTTTCGTATAGATCTTGTACCTGGTGCCAACCCATAGCCAAATCCCCATACCGTCTTGCACCGTCTGAGATGCAAGAGTTATCTAAACAGCTTCAGGAGCTGTCTTACAAAGGATTCATTCGTCCAAGATTTTCACCATGGGGCGCTCCAGTCTTATTTGTGAAAAAGAAAGATGGATCATTCTGTATGTGTATCGATTACTGTGAGCTCAACAAACTCACAATAAAAAATTGATATCCCCTACCTCGCATTGATGATCTTTTTGATCAGCTACAAGGTGCTACTTGTTTCTCAAAGATTGACCTACGTTCTGGGTATCACCAGCTTCGTGTTCTCGAAGAAGATATTCCCAAAACTGCTTTCCGCACTCGATACGGCCATTATGAGTTCACTGTTATGCCTTTTGGTCTGACAAATGCTCCTGCTGTTTTCATGGACTTGATGAATAGGGTTTGTAAGCCTTATTTGGACAAGTTCATCATTGTTTTCATTGATGACATTTTGATTTATTCAAAGTCTCGAGCCGATCACGAGCAACATCTCCGTCTAACGATGGAACTCCTAAAGAAAGAACAGCTCTATGCCAAGTTCTCCAAATGTGAATTTTGGCTTAAGGAAGTTAAGTTCTTGGGTCATATTGTCAACGAACAAGGTATTCATGTAGATCCCACCAAAATCAGTGTGATTAAGGAATGGGATACGCCTACTACTCCTACCAAAGTTCGTTCATTTCTTGGTCTCGCGGGTTATTACCGTCGATTTATTGCAAACTTCTCAAAAATTGTGGTTCCCCTCACTACTTTGACTCAAAAGAACAAACCTTTTGAGTGGGGACCCAAACAAGAATAAGCTTTTCAGACCTTGAAACAGAAACTTTGTAATGCTCCTATTTTATCCTTACCTGAAGGTAACGACGACTTTGCCGTATATTGTGATGCCTCGAACTTAGGCCTTGGCTGTGTTCTCATGCAAAGGAACAAAGTTATAGCTTCAAGATAATTGAAGGTTCACGAAAAGAACTACACCACTCATGATCTTGAGTTGGGTGCTGTTGTTTTCGCTCTCAAAATTTGGAGAGACTATTTATACGGTACAAAATGTGTGGTTTTCACGGACCACAAAAGTCTCCAGCACATTTTCAATCAGAAAGAACTAAACATGAGACAGCGACGATGGGTCGAACTTCTGAATGACTACGACTGTGAGATTCGCTACCATCCTGGTAAGGCGAATGTCGTAGCCGATGCTCTTAGTCGTAAAGAACGAGTCAAGCTACATTGTGTTCAAGTTCGATCTGATATTCAAAACTGTATCTCCCAAGCTCAACGAACTTGTGTTACACAAGGCATAAAGGTGATGATTACCACATCATCTTGAGCTTCAACTTGAAACGAAAGACAATGGGTTATTTTATTATCTGAACCGTATGTGGGTTCCAAGTCAAGACAATCTCCGTACCTTGATAATGGAAAAAGCTCATAAGTCTCGTTATTCTATTCATCCTGATATTTCAAGATTTTTTTATTGAATAAAGAATTACATTGTCTTGGAATAACGAAAACGAAAAACAATCAAATTGTCTTTCAAATTTTAAAGTCACTAAGGCCCGAGCCCATCCTATGTGTAGCACGCAGCAACAATCATCACATAGATAAACCTGAAACATATGTGAAAATAGTTACGTCAACATAAAAATGCCTGTGAGTAACATAGGTTTTGTTGTTTAGATTCATGGCTTTGAGTATTTAAAGAAATGTTTAAATGGTTTCAAAATAGCCATGAATCCTATAAAATGTTTTTCTTCTATAAATCATATTAAAATCAATGATATAAAAGAAGTAATGTAGGGTTATCTTAATAACCAAAAAGTGTCATGAATAAGCCATTGTTTTTGTGTAAACCAAATCGTCAAGTATAAATCAAATGTCAAGTAACTCAATGTCGAGTAAACCAAAGTCATATATGAACAATTCTTGTGTAACCAAAAGACAAGTATAAACCAAATGTCTTGAAATAAAATACGTCTTTGAAATAATCAAAAGATATATTTTATAAACCATTGCTTTTATTGTTAAACATGTATTCAGATTGTTGGCAAACACATTAAAGCCTTGTAACAGTCAAATAGAACCCTATCAGTCAAAGGTCTATCCATTTCATCGGATTCTGTCATTCCCTAAACAAACTTCCAAACAAACCTAGGAAGCGGGAACGGGATTTGTCAAGTCCTGTGGTACCATAACTTACTACCGCTTGGCGTGATCAATGTTAATGAATGTATTAAGTCAATCTCCAACGCACCAAAATGTCATCAACAATGTAGCAAAAATGTCTTTGAAAACCAATGTACTAGTATGCTCAGTCAACATACATAGCAAGTAAATGCCTTTGAAAACCAATGTAGTAGTATGCTCAGTCAACATACATAGCAAGTTAATGTCTTTGAAAACCAATGTACTAGTATGCTCAGTCAACATACATAATAAGTAATGTCTTTGAAAACCAATGTACTAGTATGCTCAGTCAACATACATAGCAAGTAAACATAATGTAAATCAATGTGCTCATATGCTAAGTCAACATATGCCGCAAAAGTTTCTTTGAAATCAATGTGATAAATATGTAAAATCAATATATAAATCAAATGCAATGAAAGTCATGTAGTATATGTACTATGCAATTAAAGCATGTATAAAGTCATGAAAAACACGAGAGTAATCTTAGGCATAATATGTTTCACCCAAAACATTTGAAAACATAAAATAGGCGACTATGTACTCACCTTTGGGTGCGTTTTTGGTGGGTTTTTTTTTGACAAAGTATTATGATTTGAGGTTTGGTTTCAAATCACCTTAGGATCTTCAAAAGTGCTTGGAAACACCTTGGAAGGGACTTGAATCTTGAAGATAAGGTTTAAAAACGAAAATGGAAGGGAGGAGGGGGTGTTCGGCCGAGAGTTTCAAGAGAGCGAGAGAAGTGATCTTCTCTTGGAATGAGAAGATTATGTTGGTTTTATAAGATATGGAAGATCACAAAAGATTGCATCAAGATATGCAAGATCTACAACAGATTGCATCAAGATATGGAAGATCTACAAAATATTGCATCAAGATATGCAAGATCTACAAAAGATTTCATCGTGATATGGAAGATCACAAAAGATAGCATCAAGATATGCAAGATCTACAAAATATTGCATCAATATATACAAGATCTACAAACGATTGCATCGTGATATGGAACACAAAAGATTGCATCAAGATATGAAGGATCTACAAAAGATTGCATCAAGATATGGAAGATCTACAAAAGTTTGCATCGTGATTTGGAAGATCACAAAAGATTGCATCAAGATATGGAAGATCTACAAAAGATTGCATCAAGATATGGAAGATCTACAAAAGATTGAATCGTGATATGGAAGATCATAAAAGATGGCATCAAGATATGGAAGATCTACAAAAGATTGCATCGTGATTTGGAAGATCACAAAAGATTGCATCAAGATATGGAAGATCTACAAAAGATTGCATCAAGATATGGAAGATCTACAAAAGATTGCATCAAGATATGGAAGATCTACAAAAGATTGCATCGTTACATAATGATTACAAAATTATTTGGGATGTGCGTTCATGTTTCGGATTAAGAAATACGCGAATTTGCATGGTTTCGCAGAATTTGCAAAATAGCCCCTAAAGTTTTCAAAAGCTTGATTTTGCCATACCGAGGCCCTCAAAACTTATTTCTAAGTCATGTAAAGGGTATTTGAGGTAAGTTTAACTTATATTATTGTTCCGGGTTGTGCGTCACCATGAAAATCAGCAGACTTTCGTAGTTGTGTAAAGGATATTTAGGGTATGTTTAGCTTATGCCACTATTCCGGACTATACGTTACGTTTTAACTGATTACGTTTTGCAATTTCACTTCCAAAAGTTGTTCGAGAATTTGTTATCGTGTAATAATCGAATATGTGCAATTGTTATGGATAAGTTCCATAATTCAATGAATAAAACACAAGGTTTTATTGCTTATGAAATTGTTCTAGATATGATAATGACAACTGGAGGCACAGTTGTCACAGTCTCCCCTACTTTAGGAAATTTCGTCCCGAAATTTATTCGTAGGAAACTGTTTGCATAAGTTGAATCAAGCCATCGTTTTGCGCAGAAACTAGGGTTTCATCTACTCACATAGAATAACCCATCAAGGATCTCCACGTAAAGCATAACTTTATCATTCCCTAGTGGATACTTCCTCAGATAATGTAGGAGGTAGGTATGGCCTGTTACACCTGTGATGCTCATCTCCTAATAGATACTTACTTGATTAATTCAGAAACTGGAGATGAGGGATTTGATATATGGTAGAACTAAATCGACCAAAAGTACTGTGGGTATCCTTTAAGAATCCGACTATTGAGATAGAAGGTTCTATAAGGATTTAGCTTGTGTCTCATTTCTCCGTGGATACTTCTTCGAAAGCGAAAATGAATGGATAATTCATTTTCCAATGGATTCTTCATCAGAAGTGGAAATGAAGGATTACGAATAGATAATTCATTTCCTGATGGATATTTCTTAAGAAGCAAAAATGAATGGAGAATTCATTTTCCTATGGATATGAAATAAATGAATTGTTGAATAGATTATTCATTTCCTCGATGGGTATTTCTTCAGAAGCGAAAATGAATGGATAATTCATTTTCCAATGGATACTTCGTCAGAAGTGGAAATGAAGGATTGTTGAATAGATTATTCATTTCCCCGATGGGTATTTCTTCAGAAGCGAAAATGAATGGATAATTCATTTTCCAATGGATACTTCGTCAGAAGTGGAAATGAAGGATTATTGAATAGATTTTTCATTTCCCCAATGGATATTTCTTTAGAAGCGAAAATGAATGGATAATTCATTTTCCAATGGATACTTCGTCAGAAGTGGAAATGAAGGATTGTTGAATAGATTATTCATTTCCCCGATGGATATTTCTTCAGAAGCGAAAATAAATGGATAATTCGTTTTCCAATGGATACTTCGTCAAAAGTGGAAATGAATGTGGATTGTTGAATAGATTATTCATTTCCCCGATGGATATTTCTTCAGAAGCGAAAATGAATGCATAATTCATTTTCCAATGGATACTTCGTCAGAAGTGGAAATGAATGTGGATTGTTGAATAGATTATTCATTTTCCCGATGGATATTTCTTCAGAAGTTAAAATGAATGGATAATTCATTTTCTAATGGATACTTCGTCAGAAGTGGAAATGAATGTTGATTGTTGAATAGATTATTCATTCTGGAAAAGCGAAAAATGAGTAGCTAGTTCATTTTCCTTAATGGATACTTCACCAGAAATGGAAATGAATATATATGGCTTTTGATTCTTGTTTAAGTTAACACATATGGGTCTGGGATAACATAAAATCCTCGAGTGATTTTGGTAACGCTACGACAGATAATACAATAAGAACACTTATATACAGGAAGTATCAGCGGCGTATCCACCATGTTCTTATGATACTACAATCACCCCGTTATATAATCACTCAAGATTTTATATCACCACATTTAACAGGACCCACTATGGTTTCCATGCATCGATCTCATAATTATGTGTGCACCCATAATTACTTAATTCATTGTCAAGTGATAAATTATGGTCAAAGAAAGATACTTTGTCTCGATAATTGAAATAATGCGTGCAATCTCACATGTTTCACGCCAGCCAATAAAACTGTACGTTTCCACTGATAGACGAGTTCATAGGTTTGGTAAAGAATGTGCGAGTACGAAGAGGTGCATTACGCAAGTCGTTCAAATTCGTAAAGAATGAAAATTTCCGGCAATGGATATAACAACACAAATTACACAACTAGGCATATAATTAAAACATCATTACATAAATAACTGGAAAAAGTACATGAGTCTTGGATAACAAAAGAAATTGAAATGTAAAACCCTATACAACTGCATTATTGTTGGCACGAGGCTCGTTAACTCCAGCGTTAGGAGCACGTCCCTGAGCAGGGTTGTTAACAACTTGGTTTTGTGTAGCAGCAACTCGGCAAACATTAGCTGTATGACCAATAAGCCCACAATTTAAACATTTGCGGCATTGAACATTGGCATAATGATGAAGGTTACATTGGTTGCACAAAGGTGCAGTTCCATTGTATGGTCTTCTAGCAGGGGGTTGCATTGGTTGGTTGGGAACAGCTTGGTTGGGTCGAGTAACCACAACAAGGTTTTGTGAAGCCTTACGCTTCCTAGATTTCTTGGAAGGTTCAGCTTTGGTTTCTTTGGGTTTCTCTTGCGTGGTTTTAGCAGCTTGATCCTTATCGCCTTTGCGTAACAATTTCCCTTTTCTAATTTGAGACTCAGTCGGGGTAGCAGAGAGTTCGATAGCCTATCGAACGGTGGTAGGGTTGCTACCAGTAACAATATCCTGAACAGGGCATCAATATACTTTTCAATTGCCTTGTCCAAAGGTGTAACCATCGTAGGGTATAACAAACTTAGCTCCTCATATCGGTCGGTGTAGGCACGATGTTCTCCACTATCTTGTTTAAGATCATGGAAGTCATTCTCAAGTGCCCTTTGCTCATGACATGGGCAAAACTCTTTCATCATGAGAGCTCGAAGCTCTTCCCACGTTTGAGCCATCCTCGGCACCCTGGTCACTTTTCACACCATTCCACCATGTAAGTGCTCTCTTTTGAAAGACACTCGAAGCAAACTCTACCTTGCGTTCATTTAGGCACTTCACATAACGAAAACTGCTTTCGATACTTTCGAACCATTGTAGGAGCATAGTAGCTCCCTCAGACCTAGAAAACTTGAGTGGTTTAGCTGCACAAAATTGTTTATAGTTGCAATGAGCAGGTGCATTGTTGTTATTGTTATTGCAAGCTTGATTTAATTGGATCACAAGGTTTGGAAGTACAACGGCCATTTGTTGCGCAATTAAAGCCGCCATTTCGGCGTCTTAAGCAGTGTTGCGACGAGGAGGCATTCTAAAAGAAAGAAAACATGAGAGAAATGTGTGAGATTCATATTGAATAAACGAAAGAGTTATCAAAATATCGATGACATATAAGGATTGCGATCATTTGTTTGTTACTCAAAACCAACAAATGACACATCGACTAATCAAAGTAAATGGGTCTTTATAATGTATCGCGAAGACATGCTTTAGCCTATAAGTGGACACTCACCCCAAGAGTCCCCAAGTAAGAGTGTCTGGTCCGATAATGCGGATTTGTACGAACACTCTAGGCCTTAGACAGAAAACTCAAGTTATAGGCACCCACCCTTCCAGAATGCACGTGTTCACATTAATAAAACCCAAACTTTGACGAGATTTGAAAACCTTGAAGGCATTAAGCCCAAAAACAAACCATCTAAGGATAGATGATTTCTTGTGAGGTTTTGGAAGAATTTGACTTTTAAAAAGGTGTTGTCTTCTGTTTTGGGTAATCACCTAAGAATAGGTAATGGTATAGTTTTAGAATCTAAACGCAAGAAAACTCGCGTTAGGGTCCTAGGAAGGTTATAGACTAGGTCAAAGCATTAATAATAACCTAATTCCCTATAACCGGTGCTCTGATACCAATCTGTAACACCCCAAATCGTGTATAACAGCAACACACAGCGGAAACACTAGGGGAGTCATGTTACAAATTGTTTCACAACACCTGATATTTCAAGATTTGTTTTATTGAATAACGAATTACATTGTCTTGGAATAACGAAAACGAAATACAATCAAATTGTCTTTCAAATTTTAAAGTCACTAAGGCCCGAGTCCATCCTATGTGTAGCACGCGGCAACAATCATCACATAGATAAACCTGAAACATATGTGAAAATAGGTACGTCAGCATAAAAATGCTTGTGAGTAACATAGGTTTTGTTGTTTAGATTCATGGCTTTGAGTATTTAAAGAAATGTTTAAATGGTTTCAAAATAGCCATGAATCCATATAAAACATTTTTCTTTTATAAATCATATGAAAATCAATGATATAAAAGAAGTAATGTAAGGTTATCTTAATAACCAAAAATTGTCATGAATCAGCCATTGTTTTTTGTGTAAACCAAATCATCAAGTATAAATCAAATGTCAAGTAACTCAATGTCAAGTAAACCAAAGTCATATATGAACAAGTCTTGTGTAACTAAAAGTCAAGTATAAACCAAATGTCTTGAAATAAAATACGGCTTTGAAATAATCAAAAGCTATATTTTATAAAACATTGCTTTTAATGTTAAACATGTATTCAGATTATTGGCAAACACATTCAAGCCTTGTAACAGTCAAATAGACCGCTATCAGTCAAAGGTCTATCCATTTAATCGGATTCTGTCATTACTTAAACAAACTTCCAAACAAACCTAGGAAGCAGGAATGGATTTGTCAAGTCCTATGGTACCATAACTTACTACCGGTCGGCATGATCAATGTTAATGAATGTATTAAGTCAATCTCCAACGCACCAAAATGTCATGAACAATGTAGCAAAAATGTCTTTGAAAACCAATGTACTAGTATGCTCAATCAACATACATAGCAAGTAAATGTCTTTGAAAACCAATGTACTAGTATGCTCAGTCAACATAAATAGCAAGTAATGTCTTTGAAAACCAATGTACTAGTATGCCCAGTCAACATACATAGCAGGTAAATGTAATGTAAATCAATGTGCTCATATGCTAAGTCAACATATGCCGCAAAAGTTTCTTTGAAATCAAAGTGATAAATATGCAAAATCAATATATAAATCAAATGCAATGAAAGTCATGTAGTGTATGTACTATGTAATTAAAGCATGTATAAAGTCATGAAAAACACGAGAGTAATCATAGGCACAATATGTTTCACCCTAAAACATTTGAAAACATAAAATAGGGGAGTATGTACTCACCTTTGGGTGCGTTTTATGTGCTAACAAAATCCCTCAAATTGTTTATTCGTCCTTCAAGATCTTAGTAGGTTTTTTTTTACAAAGTATGATGATTTGAGGTTTGGTTTCAAATCACCTTAGGATCTTCAAAAGTGCTTGGAAACACCTTGGAAGAGACTTGAATCTTGAAGATAAGGTTGAAAAACGAAAATGGAAGGGAGGAGGGGGTGTTCGGCCGAGAGTTTCAAGAAAGAGAGAGACAAGTGATCTTCTCTTGGAATGAGAAGATTCTGTTGGATTTATAAGATATGGAAGATCACAAAAGATTGCATCAAGATATGCAAGATCTACAAAAGATTGCATCGTGATATGGAAGATAACAAAAGATTTCATCAAGATATGGAAGATCTACAAAAGATTGCATCGTGATTTGAAGATCACAAAAGATTGCATCCAGATATGGAAGATCTACAAAAGTTTGCATCAAGATATGGAAGATCTACAAAAGATTGCATCGTTATATGGAAGATCACAAAAGATTGCATCAAGATATGCAAGATCTACAAAAGATTGCATCATGATATGGAAGATCACAAAAGATTGCATCAAGATATAGAAGATCTACAAAAGATTGCATCGTGATTTGGAAGATCACAAAAGATTGTATCAAGATATGGAAGATCTACAAAAGATTGCATCAAGATATGGAAGATCTACAAAAGATTGCATCGTGATATGGAAGATCACAAAAGATTGCATCAAGATATGGAAGATCTACAAAAAATTGCATCGTGATTTGGAAGATCACAAAAGATTGCATCAAGATATGGAAGATCTACAAAAGATTGCATCAAGATATGGAAGATCTACAAAAGATTGCATCGTTACATAATGATTACAAAAATATTTGGGATGTGCATACATGTTTCGGATTAAGAAATACGCGAATTGGTATAGTTTCAGAGAATTTGCAAAATAGCCCCTAAAGTTTGCAAAAGCATGATTTTGCCATACCGAGGCCCTCAAAACTTATTTCCAAGTCATGTAAAGGGTATTTGAGGTAAGTTTAACTCATATTATTGTTCCGGAGTGTGCGTCGCTATGAAAATCAGCAGACTTTCGTAGTTTGTCGTAAACAGTCCTTGTGATCGAATAAGCTTGTTTTTGACATACTAAACCCTTCAACACTTATTTCTAAGTTATGTAAAGGATATTTAGGGTATGTTTAGTTTATGTCACTATTCCGGACTATACGTTACATTTTAACTGATTACGTTTTGCGATTTCACTTCCAGAAGTTGTTCGAGAGTTTGTTATCATGTAATAATCGAATATGTGCAATTGTTATGGATAAGTTCCATAATTCAATGAATAAAACACAAGGTTTTATTGCTTATGAAATTGTTCGAGATATGATAATGACAACTGGAGGCACAGTTTCACACTTCTCCTGGTTGCAACACCTCACTAAACACTTGTAATGATCCTACAACATCTCCTAATACTTGGAATGATCTTGTGGCTTCAAGAAATCTATAAATACCCAATTTTTCCAACCAATTTCCTTGCTTATTCACTCTTTCTTTCTCTCTTGCTCTACTTGGAGGCTACCACATAGTTGGAGGCTTCCTAACTGAGCATTCTTAATTCTTGGGGCTCTTCAAGTGTTCTCTAACACAAGTAAGTGCCCTCTCCTAGTCTTGTTCCATTTCTTTTAGCTTGTTTAAGCTAAAAGTCAAACAGTTTGACTTTCAGTTTTGACCATTAATTGGTCAAGTCAAAGTCCAATTGGACTTTGCAACGTGACCGTAATCACGATGGTTATGATCCTTAGCGATCATGCCTGCTGATTACCACGTTTACTAGTCAAAGTGACAAGTCGAAGTTTCAGTCAAAATGCGCATTATGTACATTTTACGACGGAAACATATTTAGGTATCAAAACACTCTATTTTGATATCAAATCAGTTTTCTAACTTAGTTAAACATGTTTTAACATGTTTAACTCGTCACTTTTAGTTTAGTGCTTATTTAGGGTCGTAAGTCGAGCGGTCTTGACCACCGCTTTGACTTTCGAATCCGACCCGTTTGGTCGATCTTAGGATCCGGCCAAACATATATTTGTGACCATAGTAATATAGGGAATAACCCTCTGAGGTTGTACCTTATGGTCACGTCGTTTGGTTAGTATTGTGATAGGTTGTTATTATGCCCTTTATAAATGACCAAAATGGCCTTTTTGCGCATAAATTCATTTTAAGCATATGTGGCTAAAGTTTTGACATAAAAACTGATATTACAACATTATTTAACATGTTTGGGCATTTAAGACTCATCATAGGACATGTTTAACCATCTGATCATGTGTTTACGCAAATGACACATTAAAGTAGCGTAAACTACCTTAGCGGGTCAATACGGGTCAAAAATATGACATCCCGGCTTTTCAGGTATCTTAAACGCGCTACTTCACGGTTATTCATTCCTACGCTAATTTAATTCGGAGAATTAAATTACACGCTCGCAATAACTACGCTAACTTTGTGAATTCATTGGGTGAATTACGTGCTATGTGTTATTAGACATTTGTAGATTTGGTGAATTATTATATCACGTTTTGATTTCGCGATTATTAGTTATATAAAAAAATAAAAATAATAAGTAAATAGCCAAACCGAACCGAGCCGCGAAACGTGTCGACCTCACCTCCTTGCGGCCCAAGGAACTAACCTAAACTTGAGACCCAAGCTACTTACCCAACACGCCCCCCCCCCCCCTTTGCGGTCGCACGAGCCCCCCACCCCATTTCTCCTTCTTTTCCCTTGTTTTATATAAATGTGGGCATGCATGAGTTATGTTTCAAAAAAAAATAAAAACAAACACAAAACCCTAGTCCCTAAGAGAAGCCGACGACAGCCCCCCCCCTTCTCACGGTCGCAACTCTCCAACCCCGGATTGATTCCAATCTTGTCCCAGTTCGCTAATCATCATCGTTTCAAGGTTAGGGTTTAATTGTTTTGCGATTTCACATTAGGGTTTGTGTAATTTTGATCATGATTATGTGTAATGGTAGGATCATTGGTATGAAAAGTGTTGTGATTTATGATTAGTTCGGATAATTGTGCGAGTTTTTGCGATTGTGATGTTATGATGAATACTAAAATCATAGGCTGCGTTTTAGCGATAAAGATCATGTTATATGATTAGGGTTTGCATGAATATTGATATATATGATGATATTTGACAAATAAACCTGTTCTTGATCATTATTATTAAGCATCTTGATCGTTTAAGCATGTTCTAATGCGATAAAAGTCGAAAACAGGTTGCTGAATGGCATTTACAGCCAACTTCAGTTGGCTGTAACCTGATCATTATTTATCGAAAAGTGGATTTCTGAAGCCTAAACCGTATATTTTTGAAAAACGCTTCTAATGGCGTCAGATTCATATTTTTCTGAGGTCGTTTGCTATTTTTAAGTGGTCATTTAGTGCAGCAGCTGAAGCTGCATAAATTCTGCAAAATTTGCTAGTTGTTTATCGAGTCGGATCTCATAGTCTGTAGAGGGTTGGGTCACGAAATTTGTACAATAACTGGAGACGGGAATTTTCGGAAAACTCCCACTGGAATTTTGTTAATTGGACGAACGATGATTTTTAAATAATTTCTCCCGTGGACTGCAGTCAGAAAGCGACGAATCTGACCGCAGTCTAGTATATAAATGTTTATAAATAATTGGTAAAGGTTAGGACTTGAAAAGTTTATATAAAATTCTACAGTTTAGTTGACACCTCCTGTAAAAAAATTGGAAATTTTGGAACGTTGGAACTATTTTATAAAAATCCTCGAAAACAGCCCAGTTATGAGCGTACAAGCTGAAACATGATAACTTGTGTTTGTGTGTACCAAAGTGTTGTATGAGTTAATCTGTGTTTATGACAAGTTGTTTTGATCATTATTTTGGTATGATGATACTTTGCATGCATGATTGTGTTTTCGAATTGGTTATTACGTGTGCCGCACTGTGTGTTAGTTATGCGTAGGGTTTTGTATCAGTGTGTTCACACACTAACTCTAAATCGGTTGACATGTTAGGACGCGATTAGCGGTCCCATCATTTGCTACTTTTGTGTTACTCTAACCGAGCAATTAAAGGTGAGTTCACGGCCCCTATTTTATCCGGTTTTAAACAACAGGGGGAGAAACATGTATACAATCTATAACTCTATCTTTTACGTTATGCGAAATTAACGTCGTTAAACTACTCGGTAACTAAGTTAATGTTAATGTACGTTATGGTCACTAAGTAGCTATATCACGGAAGTCCTCAACAAACTCTCGGATCGTTAGTATTGGGTTAGATAGCGGGGAAATTATAAGTAGTACTACTGGGCCCGACAAGCCCCACCCGAGCTAGTCGCGCTAGCCGACCGGGTATGGTCAACGGGTGATTAATTTGGCCTAACTTTCGCCATGGTCAGTGATAGGCCTGGCAACACTGAGGCACAACAGTCAGCATCGATCGCGAACTCTTATGTGACGAAACTTTAGGCTCGCTACCTACATGTTAACATTGAACTTAATTACGAACCAACATTATTATTCCGGGTTAGGAATAATGGAACCAACATTATTATTCCGGGTTAGGAATAATGGAACTATATCGTTATCCCGGGTTAGGGATAACGGGGGAAACAAAACTTTTAACCGAACTTGTGAACTTATAAAAACCTGTGAGCTCACTCTTCTTTAATGTTGACACTTGTTTCTTTACATGTTTCTCAGGACGCTAGGAGCGCTAGGTGCACTCACTTGCATTGATCAAGACATTTTTTTATCGAGTCTCATTTACGAATATTGTTTGGGATTTTTGGTTTTGGCGTTTATGTTGGCGCCCGTTACTTTACTTTACTTTAATGCTTCTGCTCAACTTTGAAACTAATGCTTCCGCTAAACTTTGAAACTAAGATAATTTGAAAATAACTATGAATGGTTAAACAAATGTTTTTGGAAAACATTTAAATAAATCATATAGAGTCGTTCGATATTACTAGTGTCTCAGATTCTGTTTTGATCACACGCCTCGCGGTAAAACTCCGCAAGTGGAAATTGAGGGTGTGACAGATTGGTATCAGAGCCTCTAGCTATAGAGAACCAGGTTTGCATTAAAAGTAGACCTAAACTATAGCTGTTACACGACACTAGACTTAGTTGGCACAGTACTGTGATATCTTGTTGTATGTTATACTACAACTGTTTTATGTAAGATATATATGTATATTGTGATGCACGCAACTCGTAACTAACTACACAACCCAACAGGCTATGTCATCATCATCATCCGACAAATCTCGACAATCAAGGGCGCCGGGGAAGGCACCCATGGTCAAACCCTCACCACCTCATGGCGTGGAGACACGCTCAGCTGCTAGGAAAAGACTAGCTCTAGGAGGGGAGTTGTCCTCCCGTCCGACCACCGCTATACCGGTCGAACCGGTCAACTCGTTAGAAGTAGGGACGACCTACTTAGGGATATGTTAAGAAAACAACAGGAACAACTAGAGAGAATGCAGGAGACTATCGAAGCACAGGGATGGATGATACGTCAACTAACTGGTAAAACTGGAAGGCTCAAGGAAGAGCAACATGAGAATAGGAAAGTTCGAAACATTTTAGCTAAGGATCTTCGTGCTGAGCAGCTGAGGGCTGACTGGCTCGAAGACAGAGTTCTTGAGTCCAGTTGGAGGACTCAAGAGCTGGAGCAGAATCAAGCACCTGTCCCAGTACCCGCACCAGCACCGGCCCCTCCAGCGCCGGTAGAGGAAGAAGAGGAGGATCTAGAGGAAGACCCAGAGGAGGATCCAGAGGAAGACCCGGAGGAGGATCCGGAGGAAGAGGAGCCGGAACAGGACCCGGCTGTTGAAGCTGAAAACGCCGCAGAGGATGACGGCAACGATAGCGACTTGGGAGATGGAGACGTAAAAGACTGACTCGTCTTGCCAATCCCCGCTTTGTTTTCTTTAGTTTGTTCGTTTTCCACTTATGTTTGAACTTGAAATTTTATAATTAAACTAAGATGTTTGGTTGGTATTTTGTGAGACGTTGCAATTTATTTAATCGAATGTTCCTTTTGATTGTTTAATTTGTTGGGTTGACATAACTTGTGTGATGATTGAAGTGTGGAATATGATAACTATATTGGATATATATACTTATCGGTGTGTGTTTGTGTTGTCTTGCGAAGATCTGAAATGGCAACTGGACGTCGCGGAAACCTCAACATGTCACCTGAAGAATTAGCCGCAATGATCCAAGAACACGTGAATGCTGCTCTGGCAGGTGTTCAAAACCCACCAGCAGGTAACCATTATTAAATTTTCATGGGAAAATGGAATAGTTGGGTTAGTAGACTTCGCTGATTACCTATCCTCTGTCTTCAGGAAGGGGTCTTAACCCCTACAAGATGTTCCTCGATGTGAAACCGAGCAAGTTCACGGGTGTTGAAGGACCCATAGGACTGGTCCGTTGGATTGAAAGTCTGAATCGGTGTTCGAGATGTGCAATTGCCTTGAAGCCAATAAGGTCAAGTATGCTGCCTCAACGTTGGAAGATGGGGCATTAACCTGGTGGAACGCACAAGTCCAAACGCGTGGACTTGTTGCGGCGAACGCAATGGCCTGGACCGAGTTTAAGGCCCTAATCAAGGAGGAATACTGTCCACGGGACAGAGTTCAGCAGTTGGAGCAAGCGTTATGGAACCACAAGATGGTAGGGTCTGAAATTGAAGCGTACACGGCCAAACATCATGATCTGGTGTTCCTATGTCCCGATCTGGCTAACACTATCGAAAAACGACTTGAATTTTATCTTGGGGGTCTGGTCCCTGAGATCCAGGGCATGGTAATGTCTAGCAACCCTACAATGGAGCATCAAGCGATTAGGCTGGCGCATAAACTCACCGATAAGGCGGTGGAGCAAAGGAAGTTGCCACCTCGGGGTGCAACCGAAGTCGTCCCTGATAACAAAAGAAAATTTGAAGACTCACCTGCTCGACATTCTTCGTCAGCCCAGCCACAACAACGAAACCAGAAGCGGTCCAACAATTTCAACAACAATCGGGTCACAATAATCAGTCTGCCAACAACACCCAGAACTCAAGCGGCTATGCGGGTCGAAAGCCGCAATGTAATCGTTGTAACCTCCATCATCACGGGGCCCTTGCGCCGGAAATCGCTGCCAACGATGTGGCAAAGCGGGACACGCGGCAAAGGATTGTCGTGGGGAAATCATGTCTCGACAAAATCAAAATCACCACCAGGTTCAACAGCAAGGTATTAACCGGGGGTACTATCAGTGCGGTAGCACTACCCATTTCAAGCGAGACTTCCCGCAGCTTCGCAACAACAACAACAATGGTGGGAACAACAACCACAACAATAATAACAATAATGGTAACAATGGAAACGGTGGCACAGGAGGTGCCAAAGGTCGTGCATTCACGCTGGGCTGCGGAGAGGCCAGAAACGTCTCAAACGTGGTCACTGGTAAGTTTCCCCTTAACGATCATTTTGCTACGGTACTTTTTGATACGGGTGCGGATAAGAGTTTTATATCTGAGTCTTTTAGGAAGAACCTAAATCTCACGCCTAAACCCCTAGAGACCCCTTACGTCATAGAACTAGCCGATGGTAAATCTGTAGATGTGACCCATTTAGTAACCGGCTGTCAACTTAAACTCGCGGGTCACACCTTTACCATTGATCTGATGACAACTACCCTGGGTAGTTTTGACGTGGTAGCCGGAATGGACTGGCTATCCGACGTCCGAGCTGAAGTTCTCTGTTTCGAGAAAGTTATCCGTATTCCGCTCTCTAACGACGAAGTCTTGATGGTGAAAGGCGAGAAGGCAGGCACCGTCACAAACATCATCTCTTACATGCAAGCTCAGAAGTATCTTCGGAGAAAGAACTCCTTCGCTTTGCTCGCACTGGTCACCGAGCAGCCTAAGGACGAGAAGCGGATTGAAGATATCCCCGTCGTCCGTGACTTTTCCGATGTGTTCCCAGAGGAGTTACCTGGTCTTCCACCACATCGACAAGTGGAGTTTGAAATCGAATTGGCGAACCATGCGACTCCTATCGCCAAGGCCCCATACCGCCTAGCTCCAGCAGAGCTGCAAGAGCTGTCTACCCAACTTCAGGAATTGTTGGAAAAAGGATTTATCCGACCCAGTACTTCGCCATGGGGAGCTCCGGTCCTCTTTGTCAAGAAAAAGGACGGGACCTTCCGCATGTGCATCGACTACAGGGAACTCAATAAGGTTACTGTCAAGAACCGATACCCATTACCTCGCATCGACGATCTCTTCGACCAACTTCTAGGGTCAAGCTACTACTCCAAGATTGATCTATGGTTCGGTTATCACCAGTTACGCGTCAGGGAGGAGGATATCTCCAAGACGGCATTCCGTACTCGGTATGGCCATTATGAGTTCTTGGTCATGCCCTTCGGCCTCACCAAGGCACCCGCGGTGTTCATGGACCTCATGAACCGCGTGTGTAAGCCGTATCTCGACAAGTTTGTCATCGTGTTCATCGATGATATACTCGTCTACTCTAAGGGTGAAGAAGAACATGCTGAGCATCTACGATTATTGCTGGAACTACTTCAACAGGAGAAACTATATGCCAAGCTTTCGAAGTGTGATTTCTGGATTCTGGAAGTTCAGTTCCTCGGGCATATCGTGAATGAAAAGGGTATACACGTTGATCCCGCCAAGATCGATGCTATCAAGAACTAGGAAGCACCCAGGACACCGACAGAGATCCGCCAATTTTTGGGTTTGGCTGGTTACTACAGACGTTTCATCGAGGGATTTTCAAAGATCGCACAACCGCTTACCACTCTCACCCATAAGGGCACTAAGTATGCTTGGGGTGACAAGCAGGAAGCAGCGTTTCAATTGCTGAAGCAAAAAACTTTGCAGTGCACCCATTTTGTCCTTGCCAGAAGGGACAGATGATTTTGTGGTATATTGTGACGCCTCCATTCAGGGATTGGGATGCGTACTTATCCAACGCGATAAGGTCATCGCGTATGCATCCCGACAGTTGAAGGTTCATGAGAAGAACTACACAATACATAACCTGGAATTGGGAGCAGTTGTGTTTGCACTTAAGATTTAGAGACACTATCAATATGGAACAAAGTGCACAATCTACACGGATCACAAGAGCCTCCAGCGTATCTTTTACCAGAAGGAGTTGAACATGCGACAGCGTCGCTGGGTCGAACTCCTGAACGATTATGAATGTGCCATTCGGTATCACCCGGGTAAGGCTAACGTGGTAGTTGATGCCCTCAGTAGGAAGGAGCACTTGAAACCTCGTCGGGTACGAGCACTACAGTTCACCATTCATGCGGGGTTACTCGAACAGATACGCGACGCGCAGCTAGAAGCAGTTAAGGAAGAAAACATCAAGGCTGAATCTGTGGGAAAGATGGAACGCTATTGGGAAGTGAAACCCAATGGTGCCCGGGATTTCATGAATTGTATATGGGTACCTCTCTACGGAGACCTCAGGAAGCTAGTTATGGACGAAGCTCACAAATCCCGATACTCTGTCCATCCTGGTTCAGATAAGATGTATCAAGACCTTAAAGCCGCGTACTGGTGGCCCAACATGAAAGCGGATATAGCCACCTACGTGAGCAAGTGTTTGACTTGTGCGAAAGTCAAGGTGGAATACCAGAAGCCATCAGGGCTACTTCAACAACCTGAGATCCCAGTGTGGAAATGGGATCAGATCTCGATGGACTTTATCACTAAACTCCCGTGAACTCCGGGTGGTTGCGATACTATCTGGGTAATCGTGGATCGTCTAACTAAGTCTGCACACTTCCTAGCGATCAAAGAAACAGATAAGATGGATAAGTTGACTCGCATCTACGTTAAGGAAGTAGTTTCTCGGCACGGGGTGCCAACGTCCATCATCTCAGACACAGATGCTCGTTTCACGTCCAACTTTTGGCAGTCACTTCAGAAAGCGTTGGGTACACGCTTAGATATGAGCACAGCTTATCACCCTCAGACGGATGGTCAAAGTGAAAGGACCATTCAGACCTTGGAAGACATGCTTAGGGCATGTGTGGTAGACTTCGGGAATAGTTGGGAAATCCATCTGCCTTTAGTGGAATTCTCGTATAACAACAGTTACCATACGAGTATTCAGGCAGCACCATTTGAAGCATTATACGGTCGCAAATGTAGATCACCGGTCTGTTGGGCAGAAGTCGGTGACAGTCAACTCACAGGTCCTGAGTTGATACTTGAGGCTACTGAAAAGATTGTGCAAATCAAAAACCGCATGGCAGTGGCACGAGATCGACCGAAAAGCTACGCTGATCAACGACGCAAACTGCTCGAATTTCAAGTAGGCGACCGCGTCCTACTGAAGGTGTCACCCTGGAAGGGTGTAATCCGTTTTGGGAAACGAGGCAAACTAAACCCACGGTACGTACGCCCATTTGTGATCTCGAAGCGTATCGGGCCCGTAGCTTATCAATTAGACCTTCCTACCGAACTCAGTGGAGTTCACTACGTTTTTCACGTGTCCAATCTGAAGAAGTGTCTATCAGATAAGACCCTAGTTGTTCCATTGGATGAGATTCAAGTGGATGAGCAACTGCATTTTGTGGAACAACCTATCGATCATGGATCGTGAGATTAAGACTCGAAGGCACAGCAAGATACCGGGCTGTCAAGGTTTGTTGGGACTCTAAGCGTGGACCGGAGTTCACGTGGGAAAGAGAGGACCAAATGAAAAGCAAATACCCACACCTTTTTGCAGCTGAGCAGCAATCTAACGTTACCACCAACTAAATTTCGGGACGAAATTCTTTCAACATGGGGATGATGTGACAGCCTGGGAATTTCTTGTACCATTGCTAACAAACTGAATCTTTGTGCGTTGCATTCTAAACCGCGTTTACTCAATTTTCGGGACGAAAATTCTTTCAACATGGGGATAATGTGACATCCCGGCTTTTCAGGTATCTTAAACGCGCTACTTCACGGTTATTCATTCCTACGCTAATTTAATTCGGAGAATTAAATTACACGCTCGCAATAACTACGCTAACTTTGTGAATTCATTGGGTGAATTACGTGCTATGTGTTATTAGACATTTGTAGATTTGGTGAATTATTATATCACGTTTTGATTTCGCGATTATTAGTTATATAAAAAATAAAAATAATAAGTAAATAGCCGAACCGAACCGAGCCGCGAAACGTGTCGACCTCACCTCCTTGCGGCCCAAGGAACTAACATAAACTTGAGGCCCAAGCTACTTACCCAAACCGCCCCCCCCCCCCCTTGCGGTCGCGCGAGCCCCCACACCCATTTCTCCTTCTTTTCCCTTGTTTTATATAAATGTGGGCATGCATGAGTTGTGTTTCAAAAAAAAAACAAACACAAAACCCTAGTCCCTAAGAGAAGCCGACGGCAGCCCCCCCCCCCCTCTCTCACGGTCGCAACTCTCCAAACCCAGATTGATTCCAATCTTGTCCCGGTTCGCTAATCATCATCGTTTCAAGGTTAGGGTTTAATTGTTTTGCGATTACACATTAGGGTTTGTGTAATTTTGATCATGATTATGTGTAATGGTAGGATCATTGGTATAAAAAGTGTTGTGATTTATGATTAGTTCGGATAATTGTGCGAGTTTTTGCGATTGTGATGTTATGATGAATACTAAAATCATAGGCTGCGTTTTAGCGATAAAGATCATGTTATATGATTAGGGTTTGCATGAATATTGATATACATGATGATATTTGACAAATAAACCTGTTCTTGATCATTATTATTAAGCGTCTTGATCGTTTAAGCATGTTCTAATGCGATAAAAGTCGAAAACAGGTTGCTGAATGGCATTTACAGCCAACTTCAGTTGACTGTAACCTGATCATTATTTATCGAAAAGTGGATTTCTGAAGCCTAAACCGTATATTTTTGAAAAACGCTTCTAATGGCGCCAGATTCATATTTTTCTGAGGTCGTTTGCTATTTTTAAGTGGTCATTTAGTGCAGCAGCTGAAGCTGCATAAATTCTGCAAAATTTGCTAGTTGTTTATCGAGTCGGATCTCATAGTCTGTAGAGGGTTGGGTCACGAAATTTGTACAATAACTGGAGACGGGAATTTTCGGAAAACTCCCACTGGAATTTTGTTAATTGGACGAACGATGATTTTTAAATAATTTCTCCCGTGGACTGCAGTCAGAAAGCGACGAATCTGACCGCAGTCTAGTATATAAATGTTTATAAATAATTGGTAAAGCGTTAGGACTTGAAAAGTTTATATAAAATTCTACAGTTTAGTTGACACCTCCTGTAAAAAATTTGGAAATTTTGGAACGTTGGAACTATTTTATAAAAATCCTCGAAAACAGCCCAGTTATGAGCGTACAAGCTGAAACATGATAACTTGTGTTTGTGTGTACCAAAGTGTTGTATGAGTTAATCTGTGTTTATGACAAGTTGTTTTGATCATTATTTTGGTATGATGATACTTTGCATGCATGATTGTGTTTTCGAATTGGTTATTACGTGTGCCGCACTGTGTGTTAGTTATGCGTAGGGTTTTGTATCAGTGTGTTCACACACTAACTCTAAATCGGTTGACATGTTAGGACGCGATTAGCGGTCCCATCATTTGCTACTTTTGTGTTACTCTAACCGAGCAATTAAAGGTGAGTTCACGGCCCCTATTTTATCCGGTTTTAAACAACAGGGGGAGAAACATGTATACAATCTATAACTCTATCTTTTACGTTATGCGAAATTAACGTCGTTAAACTACTCGGTAACTAAGTTAATGTTAATGTATGTTATGGTCACTAAGTAGCTATATCACGGAAGTCCTCAACAAACTCTCGGATCGTTAGTATTGGGTTAGATAGCGGGGAAATTATAAGTAGTACTACTGGGCCCGACAAGCCCCACCCGAGCTAGTCGCGCTAGCCGACCGGGTATGGTCAACGGGTGATTAATTTGGCCTAACTTTCGCCATGGTCAGTGATAGGCCTGGCAACACTGAGGCACAACAGTCAGCTTCGATCGCGAACTCTTATGTGACGAAACTTTAGGCTCGCTACCTACATGTTAACATTGAACTTAATTACGAACCAACATTATTATTCCGGGTTAGGAATAATGGAACCAACATTATTATTCCGGGTTAGGAATAATGGAACTATATCGTTATCCCGGGTTAGGGATAACGGGGGAAACAAAACTTTTAACCGAACTTGTGAACTTATAAAAACCTGTGAGCTCACTCTTCTTTAATGTTGACACTTGTTTCTTTACATGTTTCTCAGGACGCTAGGAGCGCTAGGTGCACTCACTTGCATTGATCAAGACATTTTTTTATCGAGTCTCATTTACGAATATTGTTTGGGATTTTTGGTTTTGGCGTTTATGTTGGCGCCCGTTACTTTACTTTACTTTAATGCTTCTGCTCAACTTTGAAACTAATGCTTCCGCTAAACTTTGAAACTAAGATAATTTGAAAATAACTATGAATGGTTAAACAAATGTTTTTGGAAAACATTTAAATAAATCATATAGAGTCGTTCGATATTACTAGTGTCTCAGATTCTGGTTTGATCACACGCCTCGCGGTAAAACTCCGCAAGTGGAAATTGAGGGTGTGACAAAAAGCACTTAGGATCACTTACAAATCAGAATGTTGAGTTTATTAAATCATACCATATGAGTTCCAACACTCATTTGATTTATAAGACATCATTCTATCCAATCCGCTGATTAAAGTCCCGACTTATTAACATAGTTATCCGATCTTAGGAACCATTTGATTCCTCATACTCTTGAGCTTTATTATTCTTCTTGAACAAGGATACTTTTGCAATCCCAAAGTGAGTACATAGTCCCCTCTTTTACGTTTTCAAATGATTTGGGGTGATACACATGTGCCTACTCGATACTTTCATGTTTTCACGCTTTCATGACATATACTTGCTATGTTCATCTAGTACATATATAGTACATGATTTCAATTATGTTTTGCTATGTATGTTGATTGAGCTTGCTAGCACATTGATTTCAAAGACATCTTTTGCGGCATATGTTGACTTAGTATATGAGCACATTGATTTACATTACATTTTGCTATGTATGTTAACTGAGCATGCTAGCACATTGATTTATGGACATTTCTACTTCGTATGTTGACTTAGCATACTTAGTACATGGTTTAAAGACATTTTTCATGACATTGCTTACATTGACTATGACATTTGGTTTGTTTAAACGGGACATAATACATTCATTAACATTGATCATGTCGCCCGGTAAAATGTAATGGTACCATAGGACTTGACAAATCTGTTCCCCGCTTCCTGGGTTTGTTTGGAAGTAGGGAATGACAGAATCCAAATACAATTTTTGATAAACCTTTGACTTGATAAGGGTTTATCCGACAGTCCGAGGCTTGAATGTATGCGATAAACATAACTACATAAATGTTCATATCAAATAAAGCATTAGTTTTGCAAAACATGACTTTGATTTAAACTTTGGTTTATTCAAGACATTGTCTTGTACGTGACATGTTGTTATACAAGATATTTGTTATACAAGTTATGTTTTATACCTAACATTGTGACACATTACATTGTTTACATATGACATTTGACATTTGTTAGACACGACATTTTTGGTGGTTATTTGATAAGTGATTTAAATAACGAGATGTGTGTAATATGATAAAAGCATGGTGGGTACGCCGCTGGTACTTCCTATATATAAGTGCTTTCATGATATTACATATCGTAGCATTATTTAAACCACTTCGACAAAGACAAAGACATGATACATTTGGTACAAATAACATATATTTTTCACAAGACATTGTTTTACAAATGACATATTTTATACAATTCATTTTCATCCGGTTATTATTTAACCATACATCCTTCTTTTATATCATTTGATTTTCACATTGATTTTCATATGATTTTATAAAAGAAAACATTTTATAAGGTTCATGACTACTTTTCGTTAAACTATTATTTTAACTTCAAGTCATGAATTCTCATCAACAAAACCTATGTATCTCACAGGCATTTTTATGCTAGCGTACCTATTTTCACATGTGTTTCAGGAGCTAATATCTGAGATTGATCATGCTACACTTAGGCGGACTTGGGCTTTAGTGACTTAAAAATTAACAAGACAAATAAATTTATGTTATGTTTCCGTTAAATTTCCAGACAATGTAAACAATTTGAATCAATAATACAAAACTTTAATTACCATGGTTGTTGAAACAATACTTCTGTTACTCCACTCCCCGACGTTTCCGCCGCGGTTTGTTGTTTTACGCGGTCTGGTGTGACACGCACCGCCACATGGATTTGTGGTCATGTTATGCCATACATACATACTTGCAGACACAATGGTTTGACCAGTGATATCACATGCCAATAATGCGTTAATCTAGTTAAGTAAATACCTCATTTTAATCATACTCATACTTATAACCTCTCTCATACTTAAATACAATCAGACTTACATACTTAAATTCCTATACGTTATCATCATCCCTTGTAATATGTTAATAAACCCTGTTGGTGACACGGAACGTAACCTGGCATCGATTAGCGAAACGAACGTGATATAAGATATGAACATGGTGGATACACCGCTGGTACTTCCTATATATAAGTGTTCCTATCATATTACCAAACTTCGTGAAAACATGCCATGAGAAATCCGGTGATTCCCTGTTATCGAATACAAACTTCGATCACTCGCGAGCTATTCTCGGTTATACTCAAACATACTTCGAAATGCTAACTCTTTTTAAAGTCTTCCTCTTGAATAAATTTCGGGACGAAATTTCCTAAAGTATGGGAGACTGTAACGCCTCACTTTTTCGCATCCTTATTTTAGAAAATAAATATTTGTATCATAATTCGAGGCGTTAAAACATAATAAAAATATATGTATACATATATATTATTAATCATTATTCGTGTAACGCCCCGTATCTTCTTATTTCTATTTTAAAAAATGGTCGTATTCGTATTCTAATTTTAGAAACCTTACATCCGTATTTTAATTTCAATCTCACAATTCGAGGCGTTAATCATGATAAAATTCATATTTTATATATATTTTTTTATTCACACAACCGATCATTTAAATACGTATTTATACGCAAACCGACACAATTATACGTATAAATACTTTTACACAAATCCTCAATACTTGAATTATACTTTTATATTTTTTATGTACTCAATTACATAATATATACTCAAGAAATACCAATTAATATACCAATCATCTTTCCACCTCATCAATCCTCTTCCATCTTTTTTAACAAATCATATTTCACCCTTTTCCACCTTCTTTCTTCACCAATCATCTTTTCAATACTCTTCCACCTTTTTTAACCAATCATATTTCACCCTTTTCCACCTCCTTTCTTCATCAATCATCTTTTCAATCCTCTTCCATCTTTTTTAACCAATCATATTTCACTCTTTTCTACCTTCTCTACCTATAAATACCAACCTCCTTCTACCATTTTCTTCACACCATTCTTCTCTCCATCTATCTAGTTCTCTCGATCTCTCTAAATCAAGAATTCTAAGAATTCTAAAAGGACACTAAGTGTTCCAACCATTCTTCTCTCAACCTCTCAACTTCTCTCAATTATTCCAAGCAAGGAAGAGAACTCTAAGAGTTCTAAAAGAAAACACTAAGTGTTTTAAAGGAAGCTTTGAAGCTCCAACCTCCGACTCTTCACGGAATCACCAAAGGAAACTTTGCAAAACTGTGAGCATACTCGACCCTTATTACGCTTTAACGCATTTTTGGGTACAACATGTATACAAAATCCACTTTACGTAGTCGATTTTAATTAATTACTCAAACCTACCAAATACGTTGATTGTTATGCTTAGGTTGTTTATGCTTGTTAGTTTCAACTTGTAATCTCATGATATTGTTATGCTTAGATTGTTATGCATGCTAGTTAAGGATTTTAATTATATACTATTTGCTATGCGTAAGTTGTTTATGTATGCTCGTTCATCTTGAATATAAAATGCCATGTGGATTTAAGACTAACTTTTATACGTATACTTATATTCAAAACTTGTATGCTCTCCAGTGCTTTTGTATTGATCCATGCTTTTATTACATGTTGCAGGATTGTGACAGATGAAACTAGTAGGATTGCCTAGAAACGCATTTAAATTTCAATGTTCGTTGTATAGTAATTTATTTTCAATCCTGTTGTATCTCGATTCCAGTTCTTGTACAAAAATCATTTTAATGAAATGAAATTATTTATTTGAATACTTATTATACATTCTTCATTTTAAACTTGTGGTGTTCCTAGTTCAAGCAACGTAAAAAGCAATTATTAAATACTTGTCACAATTAGTGTTATGAAGTCTCTTGCAATCTCGTTTTCGTCTCATTCCGATGTTTCCGCCATCGGTTGGGGTGTGACAGTCGCCATGGGGCCGTGTCCACCCAGACAAGGGCCATGGTCAACTACAACTTCTGCAGAAAGGATAAATGGCAAAATCCAAGCCAACACAGGGTTGTGTTCAGCAGGCATGGGTGTGGTCAACGCTTAGATTCGCAGAATCTTCATAGTACAACAGTAGTCTGACCACGGGGCCGTGCCCAGAAGACACAGGGTCGTGTGGGCCCCCATGCTGACAGCTGCATTTAATGAAGGAAGAGAATGAAGTGGCCATGGTCAACTACAGCTTCTGCAGAAAGGATAAATGGCAAAATCCAAGCCAACACGGGGTTGTCTTTAGCAGGCATGGGTGTGGTCAACGCTTCGATTCGCAGAATCTTCATAGTACAGCAGTAGTCTGACCACAGGGCCGTGCCTAGAAGACACAGGGTCGTGTGGGCCGCCATGCTGACAGCTGCATTTATGAAGGATAGAAGCTTATGGGATATTCAGTGTCGCGGGAGTATAAGTTGGGGATGGAGAAAGATGTTATCTATTCGAAGCGTTGTTCGTCCTTATATATGGAAATCCATCCGGAGTGGTATTCAAACAAATGAATGGAGTGATAACTAGTGCTATCTCAGTCCGCTCCGTTCGTTTATAACACCAAGGAGGATTGCCAATGCGGGGTTTACTCCTACATCTTCTTTAGCGGACCTTATTGATGATGACGGTCAGTGGAAATGGACCCAAGCATGGTATGATATCTACCAAGTTTTAATTGAATTAAATGTGCCTCACTTAGTTCATCAGATGGAGGATCGAACAATCTGGAAAGATTTGGAGGCCAATATTAAAGAGTTTGGTTCCATGGAAGTTTGGAACAACATTTGACATCGAGAAAACCAAGTCAATTGGGTTAATGTGGTGTGGTTTAGTCAATGCATTCCAAGGCACTCATTTCATCTTTGGCTGGTAATCAAGAATAAACTTAAGACACATGACCGGTTATTAGTTGGGAGGCGGGAAGTGCCACGAATTTAAACCTTATGTGTTGTCCCTTATGCAGATATAATCGGGATTCTAGAGACCATCTTTTCTTTAAATGTTTGTTTGCGTCGCAGGTTTGGAAAAATGTTAAGATGATGGTAAACATGGGAAGTGTTGATGACTCTTGGCGTTCTACTATGGTTTAGATGGAAAAAAACTCTAATTCCAAGAAGACAGAACACATTGTGTGTAAGCTGGTCATTGCTGCTGCTACATATTTTATATGGCAAGAGAGAAATAATTGTTTGTTCTCCAATATCAATTCTATCGTCTCTACGGTCACTGAGAGAATCAAGAATACGGTTCGGCTTCGATTGATGGGATTCAAGTTTCGAGGGGAGTCCAACAATGAAAGGCTGCTAAAGAAGTGGAGGATTCTTACTAATAACGAAGAGACTGAACCGGGCTAGATGTATTTTTGAGTCTTTAGATCACGTTTAGCTTTGGTCGTTTTCTGTTTTTGGCTATGTTTTTGTTTTGGGGCTGTGTGTTGGACTGTGGTTCTTGTTTTCCTAGGATTGGTTTGACAATTCTAATTGGTGTGTCCATTCTGGCATACCTTTGTAATTATTGGTTTATTTATAAAATTTACCTGGGTAACCCTTTACCCAAAAATATATCTTAAAAAGTCTGAAAGTGCGAAAATCATCAAAAGATACGTAAGAGAGGGGTTAGATCCAAGTGATTCTATCTTGTCTATTTGTATTTCTTATTATTTATCGCTTTATGTTTATTTTTATCTTTCAAAACTTTTATCAAAAATTTGTACCATTTGATGTTGACGCTAAACTGGTATTAAAATCTCTTGTGTCCTTAGACGACCTCGGTATCTTACTAACACTATGCTACGCTCGCGATGGGTGCACTTGCCCTAGTGTGTGTTTAGTCTTAATATAATATCGTGTTTTATAAATTTAAAACTTGACTATTGCGTAAAACGGACTTAAAATATAATAAAATCATAACACGCTCGACACGCATCAGGCCTGGCCCGTATCAATTTTTTGTCTCTAAGGTTGTCTAGTAGCTAAAGAGTGCTTGTTTTTATGAATCAGTAATTATTTTCCTGGCATTCACAAGAACAATGGTTTTATTAGCAATAACATATTATGTATTATTCTGTATTATTTGTATTCCCATAATTGAGGAATGTTAGTTAGGAAAGGCCCCTATATATGTAATCGTATATTGTATTATGATCAGAAAAATTATCAATACCGTAATCACTTTTAGGTTTGGATACATGTATATAAAAATCAATAAAAATTGCAACCCATTGCTTTAATACCAATGTCACACGAGACTCACAACGCATATTTGTTTGTTTGTTTTTCTTTACACCGAGTACTTTTTGTGAGTCATGTTACAATTGCTCGGGATGTCTTTGCCGCAAGTAAATTTTCTTGAAGAATTGTATTTGATATTCAACATTAAGGGATTATTGGTACCCAATTCATTTTTCAAAGTTCCCTTTCATTATGAGTTTTACACCTTTATCTTTGCTTTGGGTCAAAATAGGCTCAACTGATGAAGTCAAAACTGTATGTGCAGGTCAAACTGGCTGGGTCCATCGGCATTTTCTTTGTCCACTCGAAAATAATTGTATTATTAAAAAAAAGGATACAACATGTTTGGCATAGTTGACATGCAAATGTCCGTATTTCAAATACGTTGAGACTTTGATGCCTCTAATTAAGCGAACTAGACTTCCATGAAAAAGAATGGCTTGTTAGTTTCTCATTATTTTTAAGCTTTTTTTCTTAGAGAAAATTAAATGTACATCTTATTGGCTATAATTATAACGTAGTTTTGATGTTAGACAAGCTACCTCTTTCATGAAATGCCTTGAAGAATCATCCTAAATGTCTTTTAAGAATGATTGAAGTTTTTGCAACTTCTTACCGGTGGCAGACCCAAAATAATATATTTTTAAAGAGTGTGAATGAGGGGTTTAACTAAAATTTCAAGCTGTGTAATCATGATTTTAGCGTATAAAATATATTAAAAGGGGGTGCGCCCATCCAACCAAGGGCTCACTTGGGTGCGCCCCTGCTTCTTACCGAATGTGATGTTAACACAAGCGTTGGTATGGTATAAGTTGTTGATACCCACCGAACCGGCAAATTGGCTCGTTCGACCAATTTGCTATCTATATGGTTCGATTCACAATCTAAAAACCGGGTTCAAGTGTTAACTGAACCTGTCGTTTCTCATTATCATTTATTTACTTTTTTTTTCCATTATCTATTATCTGGAATAGGCATTTATTATATTTAGGAATAATTTTTTTTTTCAATTTGTACACATGATACGGTTTTAAAGTGGGTCCTATAATGGTCCCATAGACTTTTGGAAGGTTCCAAGTCAATGTTTGATAAAAAAAATGTTGCCTTTGAATCAGTCAGCTACTCATGATAATATTCTTTTTTGTTTTCGTTGGAAAAGAGTAGTCTAATACAACAAATCCAGTCAAAAAAGCATCATAACATTCTATCTCTACGGTTGACTTTGTAGTTATTTTGTTCGTATTGTATACAACAATGATAAACTTCATTATCGTGTACGGCTACAAACAAGAAAATCACACAAGTTTATTCCTCTGTAGCTATAAACTTAAAATAAAACCAAACCTCATGGCATAGAAATTCCCTCTACTAACAAACTACGGTTTTGAAAAACAATAAATCAAATCAACTAAGTCGATTGGATTGGCCAGAACTACCAAAACAATTTGGACTTATCTGTTTTCAACAAAATTTATATTGGAGTATCGAAAAAACTACACATAACTACTTAATTAATTTCTCTAAAAAAACTAAGGGAACACAAATTGTATGAGAAAATTTAAATTAGCAAAAATTTAAATGGGTTAAAACATATATTATATGTAGCTTGAGAGTGAGATAAAATTGTAAAAAAAATAATAATATTTCCACTATTTTCAAGGTTCCTAAGCGTATGTCATACTAGTTAAAAAAGAATATCTTAGATGAGCGGTTCAGGGGACACACCATAAAATGGAGTTGCGTGATCTTAAGCTCATCTAGCTTAAAAGAATTATTATCTTATTTATATATTTATATGTTTATTTTCTCTATATAAATATAATTATAATCTATATCGGTACTATATGTTGATGTAGAATGTCTATTGTATACGTCCTAGGTCTAGTCGAGTAATGTTATAGGATGTTTAAATGTTAGATATGATTTTGTGTTTGTAATTAGCACACTTCGTACAAACTGTTGATCACCTCGTACGAAGTGAACGTGCGAAGTGTGTTGGCCTATATATAGGTGTTAGCTCATTTCATTGTTAGAACTTTTGCGAGATTGACGGCGAAGCTCTGTCGGATTTCCGGATCATTGTAACTTTTAAAGATATGAATGAAATCAGTTAATTGATGATACATACGTGTTAATTGCACAAGAAGACTTCTATTTCTACGTCATTCTTCTTCTTTTTCACTTATAAAACGAATATACAGTTAAAATGGACTGATTTTTAAGTATAATGTGTAAAATCATCATTAGATAAACCCTTGAGAAGATCAGATCCTAAAACACACGAATTCATGTCGAAAATGTCAAAAAACAGCTAATTGTGAACATCAACTCGCACGAGTTGTACCAACACCTCGTACGAAGTGACTCTTTCAAAGTATTTTCTTACACCTCGTATGAACTGCTTCTCTGCTCGTACGAATTGATCACACCTCATATGAAGTGATCCAAATCCACCTCGTACGAAGTGTACTACTAATCAAAATTTCAAGTTTTTGTGTGACAGATTGCGTACTTTCACGTTCTAGGAACTATGGAGAACAAATTCTTTAATGCCTTTGCTACGAGTGTTGTAAACACATCGGCTAAAGCAGCACAGAATATGAAGCTGGAGAACGAGATGGGAACAATGGTGAAACTGCCAAAATTGATGAGCCTAGATGAATACGATATTTGGAGTGAAGATTCACCAACTGGGTGCAGGTGAATCATTTCTCTTGTTGGTGTGCTATTGAAGAGAACTGTACTCCACCAACTGGGGAGAATGCATTGGAGAAAACAGTGTCTCAGCTCTCATTACCTGGAAAAGATAAATTCATCAACGAGAAGAAAATGATGAGTATTCTTCAACACTCAATTAAAGAAGACCTTTTGGTGCTTCTACAGCATGATGATGATTCACAGTCATTGTGGAATGCTTTGAGGTTAAATTTTCAAGGTAGTTCAGAAATGAGAAAGAGTAAAAAGGTGTTGCTTCGAAAAGAGTTTGATATTTTCAGTCCACTAAAAGGAGAAAGTATGAAACAATTAATCGAGCGCTACTGTCACTTGGTAGTCCAAATGAAAAGATTGGGAATTCTGAAAACGAATGAAGAATTGGTCGATAAACTTGCTGATACCTTACCTGAAAGTGAATGGTCCATGTACCTAGCAATTCTGAAGTATGGTACTGAATACAGTGGCTTTACTTTATCGAATTAGATGGTTAAGGCTAAAGGTGCGCAAATGCAGCAGGATGTTGGAGTGTACTTCAAAAGCAGTTAAGCTGGAATTCAAAGCCCAAAAGTACAAACGGCATTCAGTGCTGACATGTCTGCAAGTTCTTCATCTAAACCAACTGGATTCCAATCATTTCCAAGTTTTGATCTGAACTCACCACAGACACCAAATTCTTCACAAAGCTCAAATACTTTCCAAAACACCCAATCAGGTCAAGCTAATCCAACTCAGAGGATATTACAATGTAATATTGAGGTGAATCTTGAAAATACTCAAGACTTCAACGAGCATACCACAAAACAGCACATGGCACTTCTAGCCTCGGTTCTTGAGTCGTATGAGAGTCTGGTCGTGGGGAAAATCGGAAATCCCAACATGACGAAAGAAGATTATGACCAAATAGACCCCGAAGAGCTTGAATTGATAGATATCAAGTGGCATATGGCCTCTATTGTTCGACGTGCACAAAGATTCATGGAAATCAACGGATGAAATAGCCTTGGAGGTTTAGATGGAAGGCTCGGATTTGATAAGTCAAAGGTTACATGCTTCCGATGTAAAGAGAAAGGCCATTTCTAGCGAGAACGCACAAACATAGAGGTTAACTCCAATGAAAATCCTTTTGGCGAGGCTTATTACAAGAAAATTTATCACCGTCCGTCACTACCGCAAACAAACTCTAGGATGATCGATTGAGGATCGGCCATCAAAGACGAAAGACAAAGCATTAGTGGTTGTGCATGAAGATGAAGGTTTTGACTGGAGTAAATATATCTCGAAAAATGAAAGCTTGGGATTGCTTGTAGAAATCATTGAAGATCCTGAACCAGAAACTGAAGATTATTCAGAAGCAGTGTTTGATGAAGCCCTCGAAGAAGCTGCTCTTGCACAATATTATGAATATGGTGCTGAAGAGGAAAATATACTACACATTGCTTTTTGGAATTTGATTCCTACTGATATGTTTCCTCCTTTTGCAGGTTATTTTGACTCGAGCTATCAAGCTAAACCTGAAGAAGAAACTAAACCAGAAGTTGTTGAGTTGAATTATGTGAAGAAAGAGATGAATGCTGAAAAACTAACAGAGATTGCTAACAAGGCTATGATGGCAAACCTTAAAGAGGTAGTCTTCGAGGATGTTCAGAAATATGACGAGTCTGTGAATGATCGAGTCAGGGAAGTGGTGAAGGAAGTTATTGTTGAGGTTGAAAAACCTTGCAAGAAGTGTGTTGAATCTTGCAAGGAATGTGTTGAAAAAGATTTAAAATATGATGAACTTAAATAATCTTCAGATAAGTTGTCGTTTGATTATAATGAAACTAAAGAAGCATATGACACATTATCTAGAACAATTAAACAATTTGAACAACTTAGCAGAGAGGATGCTTCCACACTTTCGATGCTCAAGGCAACTATGATGGATAAACAAATGGCCATTAATATTCATTTGAACACAATTGCCGAGCTAAAAAGTGAGTTGGAAAATATTAGAATCGAAACTGAAAGAGTTAATAAATTACTAATCAGCTATTCGACAAGTTCAAATGTCATATTCTTCCTAAGATTGAAAAGGAAGAAATGATCAGAAAGGTAAAACAAAAAGTGCAAGTTACAATCGTGTTCCTCCACCCATGTGGGATAGTTATGTTAGGAGAAAACCATCAGGGGTGGAGAAGGCGCTCAACCTAAAATTGAAAACTGAAAAAACTAATGAGCTGCCTGAGAATATCGATGTAACTTTCTCTAAATCAGAAGATGACTGTGAATCTGAGGTGGTTAAATTGCAAGTGATAGCACTGAGTTTGAAAGTGCCGAGTCAAATGAGTCAAATTTGAAGTCAACTAGTTCAAATTCTGAAAATGAGGAGAGTTTTCACAAGAACTTTCTTGAGAAATCGGAATCTAGTTCGGATGACGATTAATCATTGGTTGCATATACAATGAAAGGATCGGACAAACTATATTCTGATCAGGAATTTCCGATTCAGAATGTGAACTTTGAAAAGATTGAACAAGTTTTTAAGCTAACAGAAATGAGTGTTTCCGAAATTGAAAGTTTAAGTGATTCATACTACCCTAACCCCAAACGGTCATTTAATAACGGTTACAAGGGTAAAACTTATCCTGAAAATAAACGTAAGGGGTTGGGGTCTGTTAAGAAGAAGATGATCGATACCAAAAACCAAATTTTCAAAAGAAAGTAAACTTTGTTTTTGGATTGAATATAGTGATTGAAAAAGAGAAGTTAGCAAAAGAACAATCGAATGATGAGTTCTATGCTGAGAAGAAGCATCGAGAACATGTTAAAAATCCTCTGTCACCGACAGCAGGACATGCTTCAAATGCAACAAAGTAGGACACATTGCTCGCAATTGTCCGAGGCGTAAACCTGTTTCAGAGGATGAGAAAAAGAAAGCTAACAAGTTTGTACCGATTCAAATTTTGAAAAAAAAAACACAGAATCTTTAACCAACTATTTTTAAAGATTCTAAAACTAAAGTTGGTGAAACATCAAAGATAAATGATCAAAAGGATTCGAAATTTTATACAAAGAAAGCGGTTTTAAAAACACAAACTTGGGTAGCAAAAGCAAAACCATCGTCAGAGACTGAGAAAACAACTGTTGTAATCAAACCTAAGGTTGAACAAGTTGTTGGGAAGAAAGAAAAGATTGTTAAGTTTCCACAAGTTGATATCCCGAATCCGCCCAAGACCAATATTGCTTGGGTTTCCCTTTTTATATAAATTCTTAAACATTGGTGCAGGGGCTCCAGGGGTCGATTATATCTAAGTGGATTATGGACAGTGGAGCTTCCAGGCACATGACGGGAATCCTGCCCTTACTCTATGATGTTAAATCTATTAGTGGAGGCTATGTGGGATTTATTGGAAATCAAGGTGGAAGGATTGTCGGTGAAGGAAAGTTGTCTAATGACGTGGTCTCTTTTAACAAAGTCAACTATATTACCGAATTAGAGAACAATATATTAAGCATCTCTCAGTTTTTTGATAAGAAGTTTACAACGCACTTCAACGACAAAGAATACTTGATTCTGAAACCAGGATTCAAAATTCCTAAGGAGTGGATCCTCATGCGTGCTCCGCGAGAAAATGACCTTTATGTCAATTAGACATGAGTGTCGCATCCACTACTTCAAAATCGGCATAATGTTTTGTTTCTAAAGCAACTGAAAAAGAATGGATATTTTGGCATCGAAAGATGGGGCACATACATTTGAGGAAAATGAACTACTTGGTTCACAACAACCTAGTTGAGGGTGTTAATCTCAAAAGCTTTTGAAGGTCCGTGATCAGGCGGTTCTAGACAGAAGTTAATGCATAAACGTATATAGCAGTTTCGGTAAAATGTTATTAAGAATAGAGTAGAAGTAGAATGCAGCGGAAGTCTCCATTCATACCGAAAGAGTATACATCCTTATAAGTCCAGCTGCCGGAGTTTCTGGAGAGAATCCGGGAGCACCTCCCCGTAGGGATGGCAAAAACTCAAGTAACAAATGAACACACCTTTCTTTCCTAGCCTACTCAAAAACTATTTAGGAAGGGCTACCGTTATATACGCAATTAAGAAAGGATGCATGTTTATAGGGAGACAAGTTTGCCCGGATGTGCCATAGTCAAGTTCAGGCGAATTTGACTAAAGACACATCAAGTTCGAGCGAACTTAACCAATACAGGTCAAGTTCGGGCGAACTTGTTCTCTTTAACACTATAATCTCCGTATTTCGGTTGTGTGTTCGATTCTAACTTGTACAATATTCAACACACGCTCAATCTAGTCTATTCGACAAGTGACAAACACAATAGTGCATCAACAGATTCCCCCTTGTTCGTTATTGTCGAAGCTTTATCTTGAACTTCAAAACTTTGAGCCGTGTTTGGATATTCTGCAACTTCAATCAAGGTGCCTGTCGATGTCGTCGAGACGCGTCAACAAATTCCCCCTTAATTGATGACCCGAGTTTGTATTATCAACTTTGAATTCCACTGAAATCTCCAGTTCAGATCTTTGGTTGCACGGTTTCCGACCTCCTCTGATTTGCTTGACCGACAAATTTTCTTGAATAACCACCAACTTGAAGCTAATCAATGCAGCAGCTTCTCCATTTCGATGATAACAGCATCCGAGTTCAGTTTTTGAATAAGCGTTGACAATCGAGAGTTTATTCCGCCCACTCCTAAAGTATCAAAAACTAAACCGGCAATTGATAGAAACTTCGAATCACCGCATCGGAAAACTTCAAATCAACGAATACCCTCGAAAATCCAAAATCCCGATTTCCGTAATCGCAGTTAAGCACCCTTTAGAAAGATTTGATCAGCAAATCGGTAATTTGCTCAATCAGCAAATCTTCATCGAAAACAGATAATCTGGTAATGCATCGAATCTGAAAAACATACGTCCGTGGCCAAAATCACATTCTTCCTCTTCATTCACAATGCCAGATATATAGCTATCTCCGGTAGACCAGCGCTACTTAATCACCAAACATCATCATCCAACGGCGGTTAGTCCAAAGAGAAGAATGATTCATCTGCTTGAAGACTAAAATAATGGCCACCAAAGGTTATCATCAGATTTCCTTGGTAATTTTGAAACCATCCGTCTGTGGAGCTAGTCATTAATTCCTAAGATCATCACCGAACATTTTGAACATCCTCAGTTCCTCACTAGTACTAACGACTGCTAATCCAGCTCACTGTTCCACCGGAGATCAGAACTCTAACCTTTAAGCATCACTCTGTATCATTATCTGAAAAATCTGAACTTCCTGTGATCACCCGATGAATCTCGATCCTATGCATTTCCAGATAATCTGCAATCGGTAACCACCCGGATACTGTTGCAGCAGTCACGAATTTCAAAAATGCCGGAATCTTCAAATATTGAAAATTTTTTGTTCCCCCTCATTTTTGCAAATTCTGACCATACTGAAATTTTCACTGAAATTTCCCCTGAAATCCGGAACTTTTAGTTTTTAACAAATGCGGATTTAACGTTTAGGCCCATTACTAGTCACGACACCCAAATGATCAACATTCTGCATCAGTATCAATGACCCTCCCGTTATCTTCAAAATTTTGTGACCGTATCACCAAATCTGTACACCGAACATCCCGGTTCGGTCTTCGAAAACCCGAAAAAATTTCCATCACCAAATTTTTTCTGGACACTCATCCCATCAATACGATCAACAAAATTTTTCCATCGCCAATTTTTTTAGGCTCCCTGGCAAGTTCGGGTGAACTTCTGTGACAAGTTCGGGCGAACTTAGTCAGTTGTGACAAGTTCTGGCGAACTTGGTTGGCCACCACCAAGTTCGGGCGAACTTGCATGAAATAGACAAGTTCAGGCGAACTTGTGCTTAATTTCAAAGAAAAAACGTTAAGTTCGGGTGAACTTGATGAGAAATCTTGAAAATCCTTGTCAAGTTCGAGCGAACTTGACCTCCACAGGTCAAGTTCGGGTGAACTTGGTCCCCCAAATCAGCCTTTTTTCACATTTTTTGATCCAGAATCCTTATTTCTTCGAATTTCGAGATGAATCCACCATAGGTCTGGTTGAAAATCACTTTCTAATAATCCTATCCGTTCAATTTTACTTTTCATCCGTGGATTGTATGTTTATTTCAAGTTTTACGTCCAAAACCCCTCCTAATGTCCATAAATGTCCAAATTCATGAGCGTAGTACCAATTGAAGGTCTAATTCACGGTTCAAAACATGATTTCTCACCTCAACCATTGAGAATGGTGTGCAATCAATTGAAATTTCGGCAGCACAACGACACTAATTTGACAATTTTAACAAATCGCTCTTAATCGTCAAGTTCGCTCAGAGATTTATGAAACTGATACTGGAGTTCGGCCGAACTTGCTTTGTATTTATACACTGGCAAGTTCGAGCGAACTTGTAAGCCCAAGTTACAAAGGCCCAAGGTAAGTTCGGGCGAACTTACATCAAAACTCAACAGATCCAGAAACAAGTTCGGTCGAATTTGATTTAATCACAAAACTTTTAAACTTTAAGCAAGTTTGGCCGAACTTGCCTTTACTCAATTTCAAATTTTCATGATTTTGCAATTTAGCCTTGAACTTTTCACATAATATCAGTTCTGAAAATCCACTCAGTTGACCAAGTCCAAGCTAATGACCTTGGTTAACCGATTTGTCTGCCGAGTCCAAGTTAATGATCCCGGTTTGAACCTTTATGAACAAACTGTTGAATTTTTCAAATTTTTCAAAAATAAAAGTTTCAAATTAATGAAATTTTTCATCCCTTTTGCTTATCAGTTTTTATAGATTAGCTCCCAACCTGTTGTCAATTATTTTCCCACCAGTTTAGCACCTTACCAGACTTCGAAGACCCGTTCTCCAACATTGGTTAGCTGAAAACAATGTAGAAACAAAATATTTTTGTATTTTTGTAAGTTTATGCTAAAACACACTGAAAATATTTTTAGTTTTAATCCGTAAAGCATATAAACTATGTACAGAACAATGTAAACTATGTACAAACATATTTACAGACATATTTTTGTGAATTCATGTCTAAGGATCATATCAGTTTGTTGAGACATATCACCAGTACCGTTGACCTTTTAGATGACATTAAGTTTTACTCGTTTACCTAGATTGTCGATATGTATGTCCACTTAAACTTTGACACATTTCTCAATTGTTCCAAGATATGTTAAGGTATGACTTATGAAACTTGACTTATCTATGGTTCTCACTTCTTGAATATACTCCCGTATCAAGATTCCCTAGATTTCATCTTACAGGTGAATATAGCGTAATTGATATCTATATCTGGGTTAATGCGAGGCCTTGAGAGCTCAGGTTAGTACTACCGTACAGACAAAGAGATGAAGGCTCGTCTTTAGGTGTGTTCCATTTAAGGAATCTTTTTAGCACTGCAAATGATTAGATCTTTCGATACTTTTCAAGATTGCATGCAGCATAGGGGTTTATAGCGAAAGTATTATAGAAGTTCTAGGCTATTGCTTCTGCAAAATTAGAAGAACTTGTATAATACCCCAGATATCAACTATCTATAAAGACCTTGTATCTCAGAATCAGGCAACCCTTCAATCGAAATTTCGGAGTACTAAGTCCATATATCCAAGATGTGTTAATCCACAAGATTAAGCAGTTGTAAAATTTAGTTTATATCCCAGAAACAATCTACTGAACGTGTTAAGTCTAGCGACACATCCACAATAAGACTTGTTTATCACTTTTAAACTTTACATTTCTTTAGCATACTGTGATAGTCCACGGATGTACTATCATTTCCTTTTTGTGACACCGCGATTCTTTTTTCTTTTTCAATGTTTTTGTACTTTTTGTTTATTTTTTCATATGTTTTTGAATTTTCTCAAAATTTTCTCCCCCTAAAATCAAAAACATATTTTTGATTTTAGATTTCAAAGAAATACTAACCTGAAAGATAGACAAACCAATGTGGATCAAGTGAACTCGTCGTCCGATCCGTATTCACTCTCAGCTTCCGCACCTGTCAGCAAATTTTTATTACCGTTAAGCCTCATTAGATATTTAAATCTTCTTAAAGGAAATGCTTTGGTATAAAAATCAGCCTTTTGTTCATCGGTGTGGATTTTTTCTATTCATACCAACTTCTTTTCGTAGCAATCACGAATGAAGTGATAACGAATTTCAAAGTGTTTAGTGCATGAGTGATGAACATGATTTTTGGTTATATCGATAGCAGCCTTGTTATCTACGAATAAAGGCGTATCAAGAAATTGCAGACCATAATCCCTCATCTGTTATTGAATCCAGAGGATTCGAGTACAACAGCTGGAAGCAGATATGTATTCTGCTTCACAGGTAGAGAGAGAGACCGTGGTCTGTTTCTTGCATTGCCACGTTACCAAACGTGTTCCGAAGAACTGGCATCCTGCCGTTGAAGATTTCGAGTTCAGCTTGTCCACCCTGAAGTCTGAGTCAGCGTATCCCGTAAGATCAAACTTGTCGTTCTTTGGATACCACAAGCTGGTGCTTGGACATCCCTTCATGTATCGGAAAATTCGCTTGACTATCTGCATATGTGAAACTCGAGGACTAGACTGATATCTCACGCATAGGCAGGTAGGATACATGATGTCTGGGCATGATGCCGTCAGATACATTAGAGATCCTATCATCGATCGATAGAGTGTGTCATCAACTTGGCTTCCAGTCTCGTCAATGCATATCCCATGATTCAGTGCCAGCGGAGTCGAAAGCGGCTTCGAGCTATCCATTTCAAACTTCTTGAGAATATCGTGAACATACTTTTTCTGATGAATGAGTATGCCGTCTGTTAACTGATCGACCTGTAATCCAAGGAAGAATTTCATTTCACCCATGGAGGACATCTCGAATTTCTTCTTCATGATCTTTTCGAACTCTTTGCAAAGACTATCATCCGTTGAACCGATCATCCACATAGATTTGTGCAAAGATTAGATGAGATCCGACTTCTCTGGTAAATAATAATGTCTCATACCAAGCCGTTTCCAATGAGATGTTGCGATAACATCTCGTACCAAGCTCTTGGGGCTTAGTGTAATCCATATAGGGCTTTGCCTAGGAGATAAGCTTTGTTCTTGTTCAGCGGATCGACAAACCCCGGTGGTTGGCCGACGTACACTTGCTCACGAAGTTTACCGTAGAGAAATGCGGATTTTACATCCAACTGGTACACCTTAAATCCTTTCCAAGCTGCGAACGCAACGAAAATGCGGATAGACTCTAATCATGCAACCGTACGTATACTTCTGTGTAATCAATACCCTCTTGCTGGTGGAAACCTTTGACAACCAACCGAGCTTTGTTTCTGACTATTACACCCCGATCGTCTCTTTTACACTTGAAGACCCACTTCGTATCTAGAGCTTTCTGCTTCGGTGGTAAGTCTGCAAGCCTCCAAACACCTAATTCTCGAACTGTAACAGTTCCTCTTGCATTGCTATCACCCAGTTCTCGTCACCCAGAGCTTCATTTACAGTTTTTTGCTCTATTTGGGATATGAAACATGAATAGTAGCAGTAGTCTTGAGTTGGAGCAACTCGGGTGTAGAAACAACTAAGTGCTTTATTGATTTGGCTTCGTGTACGCACACCAGTTTCTAGTTCACCAATGATATTCGTTGAAGGATGGTAAGAATATGATTGTGGCATTTCTTCGCTAGGAACATCAACTGAGCTTTGCTGGTTTGAGATGTTTAGATCACTGTTCAATTCAACATTAGGAGCGCTAGATGATGCTTCGTTCTGATTGCTCGGGTTTGCAGATTGATTCAACATATTGGATATCTGCTCTACTTCTTCATCCGATGAGGATTCTCCATCAGCATCAAATGTTGGCGCTTCATCAGAGTCAGAATTCTGATTCTGAGGCATACTTGGCATTATTGTAGCATTTCATGGTTCGAAAGAAACATTCAACGGAGTTATAGACGGTGTTGCTACTGCTTCAGAAATATTTTCAACTTGAACAACGCTATTACTAGGACCCACTCCGGAAGACGAGGAATCCAACGTGGGTTGATTAACCACAATTGATCTAATGATTTGTTCCTGATTCGTAGACTGTTGAAGATAATATAACGCTGCGATTTCTTCTTCAGACGGTTCTTCCGGCTAGTCGAATGACTTCCAAAGATCTTGATAGTTGAACAGCCATGCGTCACCTCTTCTTTGAATAGGATCCGTATAATTGAAGCAATCAACATGCTGTGCCTCAATTTCTTTTCTCAACGAAGGAATATACACTCTTCTTAGCGGACTCGCATACCCGACAAAGAAACCTTTAAGCGATTTGGCCCCGAATTGGCCATCTTGATCTATTATAGTACATGGCACACCAAATGGCTCTAGAAACTTCAAATTTGGCTTCCGTCGGTTGATCATTTCAAAACATGTCTTTTTTGATGGTTTGACAGTTAAGACTCTGTTTAGTGTGTAGCAAGCCGCTGCAACCGCCTCACTCCAAAAGCTTACTGGAAGTTTCGAATCTGCAAGCATGGTTCTTGCCGTTTCGATTAATGTTATGTTCTTCCTTTCAGCTACACTATTTTGCTGCGGAGTATAGGGTGCACTGAATTCGTGCAAAATACCCTTGGCGTTACAAAATTCTTTCATCTTACTATTTTTGAATTATGTGCCGTTGTCACTGTGGATTCGTCGGACAGGGAGATGACAAAGGTTTTCTAACTTCTTGAAAAGAATTACCAAGTTTTCAAATGTTCCGTCTTTTGATTCTTGGAAGAAAACCCACGAATAACGTGAATAGTCATCTTTCACAACTAAGCAGTATAAGTCTCCTGAAATACTTCGAACGTTTAGAGGACCAAATAAATCCATGTGGAGACGTTCAAGTGGCAGCTTAATAGAATTCAAAATCTTCTTCGGATATGACTTTTTGATCTGCTTCCCCTTTTTACATTCTAGATAGTGATCCAACATATGGAAGCTCCGAAGATTAACACCCTCGACCAGATCATTATGTACCAGAAAATTCATTTTACGTAAATGAATGTGCCCCATTTTTCAATGCCAAAGAATAGAATCTTTCTTAGTAGCCTTTGTCACAAAACATTACGCTGATTTTGATGATGTGGTAGCGACGCCCATATCTAAGACATATAAATCGTTCTCGCGTGGGGCTCGCATCAGAATCCAATCATCGGGTATTTTGAATCCCGGCTTCAGAATAATACACTCTTTGTCATTGAAATGTACCGTGAAATGTTTGTCACAAATCTGCGATATGCTCAGAAGATTGTTCTCAAGCTCTGCAATGTAGTTCACACGATCAAACGATACTACGCCATTGGAGAGTTTTCACTCGGTGACTATCCTTCCACCTTGATTACCGGCAAATCCAACATATCCGCCGTTAATAGCTTTTATATCGACGAGAGAGCTTTCATCCCTGTCATATGTCTGGATACTCCACTATCCAAATCCACTTTGAAAGAATAGATCTTTGGAGCCCCTGCACATATTAAAATCTAGTTAAGCAGTGCGACCCAAGCCTTCTTGGTGTTGGGTTTGGGATAAAAAGCTTAGTAATCAGCCTCATAATCTCCATCTGAGCCTCCACTATCATTTACATTTTCAAAGTTCACTTTCTTCTTACTTTTTGTTGATTTGACAGTTTCGGTTTGACCTCAGATTTTGATTCTTGCTTGTTATCAGTCTTTACAAGCCAGACTTGATAACCTCAGATGTTGTTAACTTTTTCTTAACAATCCAGGCTTGTGATTTAATGTTTGCCTTTTTGATGTAAAACTTTGTTTCATTTGCCCTGGAAGTTTCACCTTTTTAGAAAGTTGAGTTTTCAAATTTCTTTTCAGTTTTAGGTTTAACTTCAGGTTTTGATTCATTTCTTTTCAAAATCATGACAGGTTTTACAAACTCTGGTTGCTTTGGTTTTACAACATCTGAACTTTCTTTCCTTCGAAGATAGGTTGGCTTAGATTTCGGACACTTGCGTGCAATATGACAACTTCATTGCACTTGAAACAAGTCCGATTATCACGTGAGTGTCCACTAGTGGATTTTACACCACTTGTGGCTTTCGCCTTATCTTGAAATTCTTGCTGTTTCTTAAACTCGTCGTTTGATTGTTTTCCGATCAAACTTTCCTCATGAACCGTATTCGTCCCATAAACGAATTTCATGTTTTTATCTTTGTACTCGTTAAAAGGTGACATTTTCTTTACCGGTTCTTCATCCACATTTAAACCCAGCCCAGCTCTCTGGTTTTCGGATGATCCCCACCATTTCACCGGTAGTTATTGTAATTTCTTTTGGGTTTAGAATAGAATTTCTTTTCATTCTCCAGGTCCTCTGATGAGACTTCAACTAGTTTGAACAGTTTATCCAATTGATCTTCTTTGACATTCCGAATCGGAAAACTGTCATCAAAGTATAATCTATCAGATTCCTTAACCTTGTACACGACAACGTTAGGATCATCACATAGATCATCTTCAGATGATGTATCGTCATCTTCGGATTTTGTGTCAGAACTGTTCAAACTCGAGGTGGCGCTCTCAAAGCTGCCATCATCAGAATCATTCAAAACGTTTTCAACCACATTTTTAACCACCGCATTATTTTCATCATCTGATTTAGTATAGATAACATCAATGTTCTCTGGAAACTCATTTTTCTTTCGGATAACAACTCAATGTTGAGTGCTTTATCCATCCCATCAACAGTTTTACGACAATATTTCTCGCATAGGGGTGGAGGAACATTGTTGTATTCTCTACCATTTTTCTTTTTAGACCTTTTATCATGTTCTTCCGACGAAATCGTGGGAAGAATGTGATCGATGACATAAGTGTTAGTTGTGTAACTTCTTAAAAGTTGTTGAACATGTTTTGTTTCAATTTTCATGTCCTGGAGTTGTTGTGTAGTTTCGGCAATGGTGTTAATGTAAATATTTATTGCTTTTTTTTATCCATCACCGTTCCTTTTAACATCCTCACAGTGTCGTGTTGTTCGACATTGTTTCTATCGAGCCTGCCATAATCATCTTTCATTTTGTCATACGCTTCCTTCATTGTACGATAATCATATTTGAAATGTTCATTATGTACATTGAGTTCAGCGACGATTTGTGAATTTTCGGCGCATTTTGTGTGACACCCAGCTATTTAGGCTGTCCCGTACAAATGTAACACGTGTCATGAATAAATAAAAGGCCGTATTTGATTATTTATGATGTTTATATATGGTATTTGATGGGTTGGTAAATCCAAAGTTTGATAAAAATTACGTTGGCAATATTAAGATAAACGCTTATCGCGTAACGGATAAAATGCGAAACGAACGTCGGTGACCGTCGAATAATGTTAAATCCTAAAAATAGTCCGTTATGAGTTAAATATTATCTTTAATCATAATCGTGAGGAAAAATAGTTTAAAACGCTAAGAAACTCTATTGTTCTAGTTTAAACGCGTATTGTGCGATACTACGCGTATCTGACAAAATACTGTCAACACAGCCAGTTCAGGGCAACTAATAATTATTATAGTAATAATTTGACAAGTTTATTTTTATAGAATGATAAAAATAAATTAAAACACTTAAAATCCTTATTCTGCGAATTTAAGCGCGTACTGCGCAACACAGCTCACATACTGCCAATTACCGACAACGTAACTGGTCCTGGCAAATAAAATATTGATTAGTAATATTTTGGTGTGTTTATTTTAATAGAGCACTAAAAATAATTTAAAACGCGTTAAAACGCAGTTAAAACGCTAGATAAAATGCCCGGTATCCAGTTAATTACCTATATAATCTATATATATGCGTATGTAAACAATATTTATGAGAGATGGGGTATATATGGCGCCTAAATGGCTGCCCACTCTTTTCATTTTGCTTCCAAATCAGCCATGTGTGGCTTTGGAACTCTAAACATAATCATTCCCACCTCCAACACACTCCAATAAACCCTTACAAGAGCAAATCAAATCTTCACACACACTCTCTCTCTCTAAAGCTTGCGGCCGAATACCCTCACACACACATCCATTTTTATTTTCAAACTTCATTCTTGAAGATTCATAATCCAAACAAGATTCAAGTCCATTTGAAGGTTTGGAGGTGATTTCCAAGTGTTTCAAGCAAAATCCAAGCTTTATATCATCAAATCTTGTTCAAAACTCAAAAGAATCTTGAAGGTGTAACATTCATCTTTAAAAACTTGTTCTTGATTCTTGATGAATGTTGATGATGATAGAAGTTTCTCATGTTCTTGAGTTTAAACACTAACTTGAAAGCAACAACAAATGGGTTTTTAAAAGAAATAAAAATGGACATGTATATATATGTGGGTGGCCGTGAGTATGTATATATTTATATAAGAGAATGAGTTTTGGTTCTTGAATGATTCTTGATTAACATGATGTTTGTAAAGTTTAAAGTTCATGCATGCATCAAAAGTTGTCATAAGAGAATGTTCTAAAAGGTTTTTAGTGATTTAAAAAGATGAACATGAAAAGTGGGTTTTTGGAAGCATGTATGCATATATGTGTGAGCCGTATATATATATATATATATATATATATATATATATATATATATATATATATATATATTATTATATATATATATACGGTCACACATATATGCATACTATATATATATATATATATATGTATATGCATGCACACAAAATTTGTAGTTAGTCCATAAATGTGAAGGAATGTGTCTTGCATTTATGTTGAATGATGAGATGATAATGATATGAAGATTTGAATGTTATGGATTATGAGAGCATGAAATAAATACACATCTAGATGCATGTTAGTTCACACAATATGATGAAGATATGATGTTAGTGCATTAAGTGCTTGTACCTAGTCATGCATGTGCATGTATGTACATAAAATGAGGATTTAATCATGTTATAATAAAATGGTTTTAGATCAGTAAATAGACCTTAAAAATAAGGTTATCTCATGTATAAAAGTGGTATGGAACTTTGATATAAAGTATACTAGCTTTGCATGTAGTACTATGTGCTTAAAAAGTTGTAAAATGTGTAAAATCGCATGAGTTGTGTGCCTTACACAAAAACTGCACTAATCTGATTATAACCATAATTTTATTTGGTATATAACATGTATTGTGTTAAAATTTGAAGTCGTTTCGAGTTCGGATGGTTAGGGTAACGTTTGACGCAAAACTATGCGGTAAAAATGGTAAAAATCGCCATTTTAAGAGGGTTTTTATGAAACTGTTTTAAATCAGTAAGTAAACTGATATTTTTAGTATAAATATAAGTATATTAACTTATATTTTGTTTATTTGGTGTTTGGTTAGTCATATGTGACTTTCGGCACCCGAAAACGTTACCAAATCACTAAAATACGCATTTTTCAACATACACTAGAAAGGGTTGTTCATGTGTGAACCTTATGTGTTTAAGTGTGTTATGTGATTTAAATATGTGAATATGATAATATGTAAAGTGTTGACAGGATAGCGGGAAATAAGACTATGCATGTACGCTTGTATGTTTAAAACGGTAGAATCGGTGAAATCGCGTCAAAATGTGTAACTTATTTGTCGAGCATGAAAATTGATACATAGGTTAACTGTGTGAGTTATTTCATGTATACATGCTTTAAAAATGATAAAGTGAATACGTTAATGAGTTTTCGCGTGTTATGATATTGTGAATATTGCACGTTTATGTATATATATTACGACGCGCAAATCGTAGATATATAGTACTTATAAACGGGGGTGTAATGAATAAACATTAAAGTCATCAATAAAATCGTTCAAGTCGCAAAACTCTTAAAAATATATATATATGAACTCATATATATATTAATATGCCAACATAATAAAAAATAATAACTTTTCGAGAAAATCTCAAAGTTATGTGGAAATTCTAAGTATTGGAGAAACTTAGGAATTTTGTAATATATTGATTATTAAATCGTGCCTACGTATGTTAGGACGTGTAGAATCAAATTGTGGGATTGCGCTAATTTAATTACGCACTCAAAGGTCAGTGTCAATAAACCCCTCTTTTACTGTTTTAGTATATGTTTTGGGGGAAGAACACGCCTTAAAAGGATAAGTATACGTTTTCGTATAATATATTCCTTTGATTAAATTATAAATACATTTTCGTGGAAAATATGATTTGGAAATTATGTGATATGTTTTTGGAGAAAAACATGGTTTTGGATATAAATATGTTTCGGGATGAAACGGATTTTGGAATAAAGATATACACGTTTCGGGGATGAAACGGGGATTTTACAGCGTTATGGGATAGAACGACCGTGTGGATCTAAAGTTGTGACGAATTGGCCCGGTCTCAAGAGAGTAAGTATCGGGATTAGGCTTATGTTTCGGTGCGGACATCGGGGATTCGTACAACGTGTTATATTAAATTTTATCATTTTAGTAGGATATATATATTGTTCATAAGGTTGGCACCTTGGGTAACCCATTGCGGGCACTTTGCGCGAACTTAGCCATTTAATCATTAATATGGATTGCGTGGAATTGTTGATAGATCTATCGGGTTAACAACCTCGTCGCGACCGGTAGCTCCGTGTCATGTCAAGCGACGAATTTATATTCCGTATTGTCTAGCGTTGATTATACCCTTATTATTAATATATAGTTCGTATTGTCTTGCAAACATACGAGTCTGAACATTTTAATGCAACAATTAATATGTGAAACTTGGGAAGATGCTTAGTTCGAAGGTTTCGGGGAAACGCTTGCGACGACTGACTCATGGATTTTATAAAGGAAATAAAAATTGACTTTCGAAATTATTATTTGGATGTTTTGATAATAAACACATAATTAGAAAGTTTTCCTTGTTTTAAATTTGAATATGTGAGCTCACCCTCCTTTGTGTTGACACTTGATTTTAACGTGTTCTTCAGGTACTTGAGCATGGCTTCGGGAATCTTTGACGTATCTTGTGGTTGTGATGCATGTTTTGGTTTAATAATAAACTTTGGACACTTTTAAAACTTATTTGGGACCGACTGTATTAAGATCCATAAGGATCAAGACAACTTAACTATGTTATGGTTGTGGTTTGTGTTTATTTTGGAAACAATGTTTTAATTAAATAATATGTCCAAAGATTAACCACGATGCATCGTCCACTAAGATATTTATGGGCACCAACTTCGGTCACCATTACGTTTGTATTTCCGCTGCGACGTTTTTGGGGTGTTACAGAAGTTGGTATCAGAGCCAATGGTTGTTAGCGAACTAGATGTTTTCAGGTGAAAACTCTAGACTTCAACCAAAGAATTTTGAGATATAAGTCCAAAATTCGCGAAGCCAAAATTTTTAAATAAACATGGATTTTTATCATGTATGAGAACCATTGCGTGTTATTGTTCATACGTGTTAAGCTGTTTATTTTGGCCTTATGTGTTAATTTTCATTTGAACACACACTTACTTTGTAGGGTTATATATATGTCACAGATATCGCACGAGCATGAGGTCATCGAGATTACTGAGTCGGAGAGCGAGCCAGAATCCGAGACTTCACCCAGATCCGTTTTGCCAGAGATACCCTTCACTACACCTCAGATCGTTAGTATGGCCGAGTTTGCCTCGTCATTCTACGATGGCCCGGCTGCATTCGCCAGCCAGGTCGACCCACGTTACGCGCATACGAGTAACGGTTGGATTGACGATGACGATACTGTTCCACCCTCGATTTATGAGATCGAACAGTCATCCGGCACCGTGCCTACTACTAATGAGCTGAGTAGATATGCACCTTTCATTGGAGGATCGTTCGGGGTTGCACCAGTGGTGGATGCCACTACTGTTACGGTTCTACCTTTAGAGCCCATAGTAGCTCCACCCACTGTCACTGTTGAGCCCGTACCTGAGATCCCTCTACCTATTTCGTCTGAGTCGTCTGTTCAGCTACCCAAGTCGCGAGTTTCCATTACACCTACACTAGTTTATTTCCGACGTAGGAAGAGGATGCGACCTGTCGGAGACATCGCTTCCGGATCTGAGACTGCACCTGCTTTGAAGAAGCAGAAGGGAGTGTGGTTTGACTGATGCTCCCCCTGCGACCGTCAGTTGGGGGCCATGCGTGAAGATCTGAAGGCGACTAAGGAAAAAGTGAAGGATCTAGAGGGGCAAATGGATTAGTTTGATGAATTGAAGGACTTGGATGACAGTGCGATGGATTAAATGCACTGGAGGATAGCTTACTTGGAGGAGCTTGTGAGGAGGCTTCTTGAGTTTACAGGAATGAAGAAGTGATTGTTGGTTGTTTATTTTGTTTGTTTTGTATGTCTCTTTGATAAACCCTTATATTGGCTCGCGTGCCAAAATTTTTTATATTTAGGAGGAAATTCATCTAGACTTGTTATTGGTGGTCGATTTTGTCACACTAAATTTTGGTTAGTCGTTGTACTATGAACAAGCTTTGTAATTTCCATGATAAATATCAATGTTATGGGTTTCTTTTGGTTAAATTATTCTCATTATTTTGTGGATGCATGTGTATTGTTTAGTCCACTATTATTTAATGATTGAAATATTTAAACAATGTCTTATGTTGATATTATTATTGCAATAATAGAAACGACAAGATGCCGCCAAAAGCGAGACAGGGTACTGAACTCCCTACCACCCCAGAAGAGTTGGCACAACTCATAGCCCAACACGTTAATACTGCCTTGGATCAGCGTGAAGCTAACCAGAATATCGGGAAGGACATGGTCGTGGTGCTCCTGGGCATGGTGAAGGTGGTGTGCAGATTGGAAACCTGCAAGGTAATATAATGATCGGAAAAGTTTTAGTAGTTCCTGTGTTATGATATAATCAGTGAGTAATCTTTTTTTTTCATTAACCTTGTGAACAGTGCATAGATGTACGTATAAAACATTTCAGGGCTGTAACCCACGATCATTTACCGGTGCTGAAGGGCCTCTTGAAATCACTAGATGGATTGAGAAGATGGAATCTGTGATAGCCATCAGCGGTTGTGCTGCAGATCAGAGGGTTAGGTATGCTTCGTGTTCGTTTCTCGATGAAGCTTTATCCTGGTGGAACACTCAAGTTCAGATTTTGGGCGAAGATGCGGCTTACGGTTTTACTTGGAATGAACTAAAAGAGATGCTTCTTAAGGAATACTGCCCGCGTAGTGAGATAAATTGAGACTGACTTCTGGAATTTGACCATGGAAGGCCTGAACTTCAGAGCTTATACGTCTCGGTTCAATGATTTGGCTAGATTGGTTCCACGAATGGTCACTCCTGAGTACGTTAAGGTAGAAAGGTATATATGGGGATTGTCGCTGCAAATTCGTAGTATGGTTACGTCAGCGAAGCCCACTACCTATCTGGAAGCTACTACTCTAGCGAAATTGTTAGCAGATGATGCTGCTCACAAAAGTAACCTTAACAGGAAAGAGGAGACTGGGAAGTCGTCAGGAAAAGTCAAGGCAGATGGGAAATTTTACCAATCAGAGCGTTCTGAACAAAGATCTGGGGATTCGCGGAAGCGAAAGTCTGAGAGCTCGAGAAAAGATTCTGATGTGAAGCGTGAGAGGAAACGCGAATCGGGGAAAGCATATGTGGCTAATTCGAATGGTTCGAGGAAGGATAATCCCAGGGATGGCGGAAGTGGTTTAGCGAAAAAGACTCACGGTGATGAGTAAGGAAAGTGTGCCAGATGTGGTCGAACTGGTCATATTACTCGCGAGTGCTATGCTAAGAGTACGTCAGAGGGAGTTAAGCTCGAGGGATGCTTTGAATGCGGAGAGCAGGGACACTACAAGAGGAACTGTCCGAATGTGAAGGGTAAGAATGCCAGGGGCAGAGCTTTTGAGCTGAACGCTGGGAAGGCACGTGATGATCTTGCAGTAGTTACCGGTACGTTCTTAATCAATGACCATTCTGCATTCGTACTATTTGATACTGGTGCTGACTTGAGTTTTGTTTCGAAAAAGTTTGAACCATTTCTGTGTTCACAAACAAGTAAGCTAAGTAAAAAGTATTCGATAGAATTAAAAAATGGTAAATTGATAGAGACTAGCGAAGTTATTCATGGTTGTAGAATTCGGTTATGTGATCATAGTTTTAGTGTCGATTTAGTACCAGTGGAGCTGGGTAGTTTCGATGTAGTCGTTGGGATGGATTGGCTATCCAAGAACGGAGCTGAGATCATTTGTTCGGAGAAACAAGTGCGGATACCTCGTCCTGGTGGTGGTGAAGCTATAGTTGTTCACGGTGACCAATCGAGTCGAGTATCAAAAGTGGTTAGTGTTATGAAGATGCACAAGATGTTGCGTAAGGGCTATCCTGCGTTCTTGGTTAATGTAGTGGATACAAATGCCAAAAGTGGGAAGATTGAAGAAATTCCTGTAGTTCGCGATTATCCGGAAGTTTTCCCTGAAGACTTGCCTGGATTACCCCCTGCGAGACAGATCGAGTTTAAGATTGATCTTGTACCCGGTGCTGCACCGATTGCAAAATCTCCTTATAGATTAGCACCGTCAGAAATGAAAGAGTTGTCAAATCAGCTTCAAGAGCTATTAGACAAAGGTTTCATACTGTAACACCCCAAAAACGTCGCAGCGGAAATACAATCGTAATGGTGACGGAAGTTGGTGCCCATAAATATCTTGATGGACGATGCATCGTTAATCTTTGGACATATTATTTAATTAAAACATTGTTTCCAAATTAAACACAAACCACAACCATAACATAGTTAAGTTGTCTTGATCCTTATGGATCTTAATACAGTCGGTCCTAATTATGTTTTAAAAGTGTCCAAAGTTCATTATTAAGCCAAAACATGCATCACAACCACAAGATACGCCAAAGATTCCCGAAGCCATGCTCAAGTACCTGAAGAACACGTTAAAATCAAGGTCAACACAAAGGAGGGTGAGCTCACATATTCAAATTTAAAACAAGGAAAACTTTCTAATTATGTCTTTATTATCAAAACATCCAAATAATATTTTCGAATGTCAATTTTTATTTCCTTTATAAAATCCATGAGTCAGCCGTCGCAAGCGTTTCCCCGAAACCTTCGAACTAAGCATCTTCCCAAGTTTCACATATGAAACTTGTTGCATCAAATGTTCAGACTCGTATGTTTGCAAGACAATACGGACTATATATTAACAATAAGGGTATAATCAACGCTAGACAATAACAGAATATAGATTCGTCGCTTGATATAAACGGAGCTACCGGTCGTGACGGGTTGTCAACCCAGTAGATCTATCAACAATTCCACGCAATCCATATTAATGATTAAATGGCTAAGTTCGCGCAAAATGCCCGCAATGGGTCACCCAAGGTGCCAACCTTATGAACAATATATATCCTACTAAAATGATAAAATTTAATATAACACGTTGTACGAATCCGCGACGTCCCCACCGAAACATAAGCCTAATCCCGATACTTACTCTCTTGAGACCGGGCCAATTCGTCACAATTTAGATTTAAACATTTTAAATCCACACGATCGTTCTACCCCATAACACCGTAAAATCCCCGTTTCATCCCCGAAACGTATATATCTTTATTCCAAAATCCGTTTCATCCTGAAACATATTTATATCCAAAGCCATGTTTTTCTCCAAAAACATATCACATAATTTCCAAATCATATTTTCCACCAAAATGCATTTATAATTTAATCAAAGGCATATTTTATACGAAAATGTATACTTATCCTTTTAAGGCGTGTTCTTCCCCAAAAACATATACTAAAACAGTAAAAGAGGGGTTTATTGACACTCACCTTTGGGTGCGTAATTAAATTAGCGCAATCCCACAATTTGATTCTACACGTCCTAACATACGTAGGCAAGATTTAATAATCAATATATTACAAAATTCCTAAGTTTCTCTAATGCTTAGAATTTTCACATAACTTTGAGATTTTCTCGAAAAGTTATTATTTTTTATTATGTTGGCATATTAATATATATAATATATATATATATATATATGAGTTTTGCGACTTGAACGATTTTATTGGGGACCTTAATGTATTATCCACTACACTCCCGTTTATAAGTACTATATATCTACGATTTGCGCGTCGTAATATATATACATAAACGTGCACATATTCACAATATCATAACACGCGAAAACTCATTAACTTATTCACTTTATTATTTTTAAAGCATGTATACATGAAATAACTCACTAAGTTAACCTATATATCATTTTTCATGCTCGACAAATAAGTTACACATTTTGACGAGATTTCACCGATTCTAACGTTTTAAACATACAAGCGTACATGCATAGTCTTAATTCCCGCTCTCCTGTCAACACTTAACATATTATAATATTCACATATTTAAATCACGTAACACATTTAAACACATAAGGTTCACCCATGAACAACCCATTCTAGTGTATATTGAAAAATGCATATTTTAGTGATTCGGTAACGTTTTCGGGTGCCGAAAGTCACGTATGACTAACCAAACACCAAATAAACTAAATATAAGTTAATATACTTATATTTGTACTAAAAATATCAGTTTATTTACTGATTTAAAACAGTTTCATAAAAACCCTCTTAAAAAGCGATTTTTACCGTTTTTACCGCATAGTTTTGCGTCAAACGTTACCCTAACCATCCGAACTCGAAACGACTTCAAATTTTAACACAATACATGTTATATACTGAATAAAATTATGGTTATAATCATATTAGTGCAGTTTTTGTGTAAGGCACATAACTCATACGATTTCACACATTTTACAACTTTTTAAGCACATAGTACTACATGCAAAGCTAGTATACTTTATATCAAAGTTCCATACCACTTTTATACATGAGATAACCTTATTTTTAAGGTTTATTTACTGATCTAAAACCATTTTATTATAACATGATTAAATCCTCATTTTATGTGCATACATGCACAGGCATGACAAGGTACAAGCACTTAATGCACTAACATCATATCTTCATCATATTGTGTGAACTAACATGCATCTAGATGTGTATTTATTTCGTGCTCACATAATCCATAACATTCAAATCTTCATATCATTATCATCTCATCATTCAACATAAATGCAAGATACATTCCTTCACATTTATGGACTAACTACAAATTTTGTGTGCATGCATATACATACATATATATATATACACGGGTCACACATATATACATACATGCTTCCAAAAACCCACTTTTCATGTTCATCTTTTCAAATCACTAAAAACCTTTTAAAACATTCTTTTATGACAACTTTTGATGCATGCATGAATTTTAAACTTTACAAACATCATGTTAATCAAGAATCATTCAAGAACCAAAACTCATTCTCTTATATACATATATACATACTCACGGCCACCCACATATATATACATGTCCATTTTTATTTCTTTTAAAAACCCATTTGTGGTTGTTTCAAGTTAGTGTTTAAACTCAAGAACAAGAGAAACTTCTATCATCATCAACATTCATCAAGAATCAAGAACAAGTTTTTAAAGATGAATGTTATACCTTCAAGATTCTTGTGAGTTTTGAACAAGAGTTGATGATATGAAGCTTGGATTTTGCTTGAAACACTTGGAAATCACCTCCAAACCTTCAAATGGACTTGAATCTTGTTTGAATGATTATGAATCTTCAAGAATGAAGTTTGAAAATGAAAATGGATGTGTGTGTGAGGGTGTTCGGCTGCAAGCTTTAGAGAGAGAGTGTGAAGATTTGATTTGATCTAGTAAGGGTTTATTGGAGTGTGTTGGAGGTGGGAATGATTATGTTTAGAGTTCCAAAGCCACACATGGCTGATTTGGAAGCAAAATGAAAAGAGTGGGCAGCCATTTAGGCGCCACATATACCCCCATCTCTCATAAATATTGTTTACATACACATATATATAGATTATACAGGTATTTAACTGGATACCGGGTATTTTATCTAGCGTTTTAACTGTGTTTTAACGCGTTTTAAATTATTTTCAGTGCTCTATAAAAATAAACACATCAAAATATTACTAATAAATATTTTATTTGCAGGACCAGTTACGTTGTCGGTAATTGGCAGTATGCACGCTGTCTTGCGCAGTACGCGCTTAAATTTGCAGAATAAGGATTTTAAGCGTTTTAATTTATTTTTATCATTCTATAAAAATAAACTTGTCAAATTATTACACTAATAATTATTGGTTGCCTAGAACTGGCTATGTTGACAGTATTTTGTCAGATACACGCAGTATCGCGCAGTACGCGTTTAAACTCGAAAAATAGAGTTTCTTAGCGTTTTAAATTATTTTTCCTCACGATTATGATTAAATATATTATTTAACTCATAACGTACTATTTTTAGGATTTTAACATTATTCGGAGGTCACCGACGTTCGTTTCGTTTCTCATCAGGGGGTATAATTAGTGTCTCATCCGACAAACACTTTCTCAGGTTGGAAACATGAAACACGTCATGAACTCCATTCAAATCCTGTGGCAGCTTAAGCCTATACGCGACTGATCCAACTCGAGATGCGATTTCGAAAGGACCTATATACCGTGGGTGACCTCCGAATAATGTTAAAATCCTAAAAATAGTACGTTATGAGTTAAATAATATATTTAATCATAATCGTGAGGAAAAATAATTTAAAACGCTAAGAAACTCTATTTTTCGAGTTTAAACGCGTACTGCGCGATACTGCATGTATCTGACAAAATACTGTCAACATAGCCAGTTCTAGGCAACCAATAATTATTTAGTGTAATAATTTGACAAGTTTATTTTTATAGAATGATAAAAATAAATTAAAACGCTTAAAATCCTTATTCTGCGAATTTAAGCGCGTACTGCGCAAGACAGCGTGCATACTGCCAATTACCGACAACGTAACTGGTCCTGGCAAATAAAATATTTATTAGTAATATTTTGGTGTGTTTATTTTTATAGAGCACTGAAAATAATTTAAAACGCGTTAAAACACAGTTAAAACGCTAGATAAAATACCCGGTATCCAGTTAAATACCTGTATAATCTATATATGTGTATGTAAACAATATTTATGAGAGATGGGGGTATATGTGGCGCCTAAATGGCTGCCCACTCTTTTCATTTTGCTTCCAAATCAGCCATGTGTGGCTTTGGAACTCTAAACATAATCATTCCCACCTCCAACACACTCCAATAAACCCTTACTAGATCAAATCAAATCTTCACACTCTCTCTCTAAAGCTTGCAGCCGAACACCCTCACACACACATCCATTTTCATTTTCAAACTTCATTCTTGAAGATTCATAATCATTCAAACAAGATTCAAGTCCATTTGAAGGTTTGGAGGTGATTTCCAAGTGTTTCAAGCAAAATCCAAGCTTCATATCATCAACTCTTGTTCAAAACTCACAAGAATCTTGAAGGTATAACATTCATCTTTAAAAACTTGTTCTTGATTCTTGATGAATGTTGATGATGATAGAAGTTTCTCTTGTTCTTGAGTTTAAACACTAACTTGAAACAACCACAAATGGGTTTTTAAAGGAAATAAAAATGGACATGTATATATATGTGGGTGGCCGTGAGTATGTATATATGTATATAAGAGAATGAGTTTTGGTTCTTGAATGATTCTTGATTAACATGATGTTTGTAAAGTTTAAAATTCATGCATGCTTCAAAAGTTGTCATAAAAGAATGTTTTAAAAGGTTTTTAGTGATTTGAAAAGATGAACATGAAAAGTGCGTTTTTGGAAGCATGTATGTATATATGTGTGACCCGTGTATATATATATGTATGTATATGCATGCACACAAAATTTGTAGTTAGTCCATAAATGTGAAGGAATGTATCTTGCATTTATGTTGAATGATGAGATAATAATGATATGAAGATTTGAATGTTATGGATTATGTGAGCATGAAATAAATACACATCTAGATGCATGTTAGTTCACACAATATGATGAAGATATGATGTTAGTGCATTAAGTGCTTGTACCTAGTCATGCCTGTGCATGTATGCACATAAAATGAGGATTTAATCATGTTATAATAAAATGGTTTTAGATCAGTAAATAAACCTTAAAAATAAGGTTATCTCATGTATAAAAGTGGTATGGAACTTTGATATAAAGTATACTAGCTTTGCATGTAGTACTATGTGCTTAAAAAGTTGTAAAATGTGTGAAATCGTATGAGTTATGTGCCTTACACAAAAACTGCACTAATCTGATTATAACCATAATTTTATTCAGTATATAACATGTATTGTGTTAAAATTTGAAGTCGTTTCGAGTTCGGATGGTTAGGGTAACGTTTGACATAAAACTATGCGGTAAAAACGGTAAAAATCGCCTTTTTAAGAGGGTTTTTATGAAACTGTTTTAAATCAGTAAATAAACTGATATTTTTAGTACAAATATAAGTATATTAACTTATATTTAGTTTATTTGGTGTTTGGTTAGTCTTACGTGACTTTCGGCACCCGAAAACGTTACCGAATCACTAAAATATGCATTTTTCAATATACACTAGAATGGGTTGTTCATGGGTGAACCTTATGTGTTTAAATGTGTTACGTGATTTAAATATGTGAATTTTATAATATGTTAAGTGTTTACAGGAGAGCGGGAATTAAGACTATGCATGTACGCTTATATGTTTAAAACGGTAGATCGGTGAAATCGCGTCAAAATGTGTAACTTATTTGTCGAGCATGAAAATTGATACATAGGTTAACTTAGTGATTATTTCATGTATACATGCTTTAAAAATGATAAAGTGAATAAGTTAATGAGTTTTCGCGTGTTATGATATTGTGAATATGTGCACGTTTATGTATATATATTACGACGCGCAAAATCGTAGATATATAGTACTTAATAAACGGGAGTGTAGTGGATAAAACATTAAGGTCCCCAAAAAATCGTTCAAGTCGCAAAACTCTTAAAAATATATATATTATATATATATGAACTCATATATATATATATTAATATGCCAACATAATAAAAAATAATAACTTTTCGATAAAATCTCAAAGTTATGTGAAAATTCTAAGTATTGGAGAAACTTAGGAATTTTGTAATATATTGATTATTAAATCGTGCCTACGTATGTTAGGATGTGTAGAATCAAATTGTGGGATTGCGCTAATTTAATTACGCACCCAAAGGTGAGTGTCACTAAACCCATCTTTTTACTGTTTTAGTATATGTTTTGGGGAAGAACACGCCTTAAAATGATAAGTATACGTTTTCGTATAAAATATGCCTTTGATTAAATTATAAATATATTTTCATGGAAAATATGATTTGGAAATTATGTGATATGTTTTTGGAGAAAATCATGGTTTTGGATATAAATATGTTTCAGGATGAAACGGATTTTGGAATAAAGATATATACGTTCCGGGGATGAAACGGGGATTTTACGGCGTTATGGGATAGAACGACCGTGTGGATTTAAAATGTTTAAATCTAAAGTTGTGACGAATTGGCCCGGTCTCAAGAGAGTAAGTATCAGGATTAGGCTTACGCTTCGGTGGGGACGTCGGGGATTCGTACAACGTGTTATATTAAATTTTATAATTTTAGTAGGATATATATATTGTTCATAAGGTTGCCACCTTGGGTGACCCATTGCGGGTACTTTGCGTGAACTTAGCCATTTAATCATTAATATGGATTGCGTGGAATTGTTGATAGATCTATCGGGTTGACAACCCCGTCGCGACCGGTAGCTCCGTGTCATGTCAAGCGACGAATTTATATTCTGTTATTGTCTAGCGTTGATTATACCCTTATTGTTAATATATAGTTCGTATTGTCTTGCAAACATACGAGTCTGAACATTTGATGCAACAAGTTTAATATGTGAAACTTGGGAAGATGCTTAGTTCGAAGGTTTCGGGGAAACGCTTGCGATGGCTGACTCATGGATTTTATAAAGGAAATAAAAATTGACTTTTGAAAATATTATTTGGATGTTTTGATAAAAAAAAATAATTAGAAAGTTTTCCTTGTTTTAAATTTGAATATGTGAGCTCTGACACTTGATTTTAACGTGTTCTTCAGGTACTTGAGCATGGCTTTGGGAATCTTTGGCATATCTTGTGGTTGTGATGTATGTTTTGGTTTAATAATAAACTTTGGACACTTTTAAAACTTATTTGGGACCGACTATATTATGATCCATAAGGATCAAGACAACTTAACTATGTTATGGTTGTGGTTTGTGTTTAATTTGGAAACAATGTTTTAATTAAATAATATGTCCAAAGATTAACGATGCATCATCCACTAAGATATTTATGGGCACCAACTTCCGTCACCATTACGTTTGTATTTCCGCTGCGATGTTTTTGGGGTGTTACATTTTGCACATGACTCGGTACATTTTGGCAAGGTTTCTCAACCTCCACAGTTTGCACTTTGACAACTTCCTTTTCGAAAATCTTTACCTCTGGACCTACCTTAGTTAGATTCACCATCATTGCTTTATTGGCAATGTCCATGAGGTTTTCAGCATTCACTTCTTGAGCAACATCCATAACTTCTTTATCAATCGATTTCTCCTCGACCACTTGCTCCTAAGAACTTCCGTCAAAGTTACCTGCAAAACTAGAAGTTGAGTTAGGAGATAAAATGCCTTGTGTCTTCATGTGAAGATAAGTCTCCTCTTCTTCTTGTTGTTGCAGATAATGTTCTAGTAGGATATTCTCCAGAGATGCATCTTCAGCAGATGTATCTTTGACAATCTCGGCCATCAATGCAACTCCTGTCTTCTTTCCAATATAAGAATTCCAATCGAAACCATCATCTTCATTGGTAGCAACCATTGCCTTCTCGGTATTGTTGGATGGTTTTTCTTGAATATCAACTTGAGTCTTTTTCGGAAATGGTTTATACTGTAGTGACTTCTTGTAGTTTTCGTTTCCACCTCCAAATGGACTGTGATTGCCCGTTGCTTCAGGATTTTCGCGTTCTCTCTTGAAATGCCCTTTTTGTCGGCATCTGAAACAATTGGCCTTTGATTTGTCGAACCCTAGCTTGTTGCTTGAATTTCCGATATCTCGGCCAGTGAGTGCAACAAACTTGTCACCCTTTGAATGATAGAAGCTAAAGACCATTTTATATCCATCAGCTCAAGCTCTTCTTCGTCCACCTGATTGTAATCTTCTGCGGTCATTTTAGGATGCCAATTTTCCCTGCCACCAGACTTTCATACAATTCTAGAACTGTAGCGAAAAGAGTCATGTGTTGCTTAGCAATTTGCTCAGAAACAACATTGTTTAAGTTGACAGCAATGTTACACTTGTGCACATTCGGATCAGAATTCTTTTGTTGATTCTGATTTGTTTGACTCTGATATGCTGAATTTGAACCAGTGCTCGAAAACAAAGAACTCTGTGAACTTTGATCATATTGTGGATATGATTGATTTTGATTTGTTTGCACTGAATGCGGTTTGAATCTTTGGGCTTGAAATGCTGTCTTGCATTCCGTTCTTGTAATATAGACCAACATCTTCAACAATGTTAGCATTCTTCGACTTTGAAATCTTTAGAAGTTCCATCCCATGACCTTCAAGTTTGTCGATGAATGTAGCCAGCTTAAAGAATTCCCAATTCGGACTTTCTTTCAAAACCATAAGGTAAGTTGTCCACTCTCTGTCCGGTAACGCATCTGCAAGCTTATTAATGTACTCTGGTTCTGTCTTCTCGAGACCGTGCCTCCTCATTTGAACTTTTAGATGACAAAAACGCTCAATCATCCGTCTCATTGTCTCGCCCTTCAACATGGTAAAAATATCAAATTCCTTCATGATAAGAGCTTTTTTGCTCTTGATCATCTCTGCGCTTCCTTGATATTTCTTTTGCAGTGATAACCATAGTTCTCTCGTAGTCGTATATTCGGACAATAAGACCAAAATATCTTCTTTAACAGATTGTATGATGAGGCTAATCATCTTTTTCTCAGCAATGTACTCATCTTTTTGTATTGTGGAGTACTTGTACTTCTCCAGAACTTGCTGATTTTCGTCTAACAGAACGACATAACCTCTCTCAATAGCCACCCAGTTTTGGAAAAGCATGGCTTGAACCCAATAACTGAACTTCTCCTTCCATCCCTCGTACTCGTCCATACTCATTAACTTCGGGGGTTTGACGGACGTGCCCATTTTGTTGTCAAGATTGACTTGTTGTATCACATAGGAATGGACGTACCCACTCCAGACATAAACGCTCTCTGAAGATCATCCATCACGAATATCAACACACGTACACTGAAAACACGTTCAAACATTGAAAATGATTAGAACAACTACAAGTTCTGTAGTGGATGTTTGAAGAATTTCAGTTTTACACACAAGTTCGGTCGAACTTATGTGTTTAAATTTGGAAATGATCCCTGAGACAACCTCGAGCGAACTTACAATTGAATTATAAGAAAACCTTTGCAAGTTCGGGCGAACTTAAGATAAAGTTTCCTGATTTTTATCAAGTTCGAGCGAACTTGATAAAATATCAATGAAAATTTAGTAAGTTCGAGCGAACTAAACATAATTCCTTTCAAAAACTCTCAAGTTCGAGCGAACTTGATAGAAAATCACTCAGAAAGTGAGTTTCTAAGTCAAGTTCGGCCAAACTTGGCTTATAAGTTCGATCTTGATGAGTTTTGAAAACATGGTTTTTGCAACAATTTGACACCAATTCGTTTGATTTTAGTCTCCAAACTCTCAGGGGTTTATCTATGATGTATTTAACATGACATATTCGAATTTGGACAGAATTTGCCTGTAAATTCTTCATTTTAGTGTAAAAGTTAAGAAAATAAGAAGAATGGAGTAGAATTAGATATGTTCTTGTCTTGATATCAAATCAGGCTATTATAGCTCTGATACCACTTGTAGGACCGATCCTGATAGCATAGGAACCTAGATTTGATATCTAATGTCCATAATAGCGGAAATATTAGGACACGATTACCAGATAACAAGAATTAATCAGTTAAACGTCAATTTTATTGATAAACGTCAAGTCTCCAGTTTGACAGAGCTTCGCTACCTCAGAGCACAAAGTTACAAATGACACAATCAACCTAGCTATTTATAGAGATGTAAGTTCGCTGGTGGAGGCATGAGTTCGGGCTATATAAGACTAAGACATAGACATTCTGCACCAACAGACTCCCCCTTGGATATCATCTTCATCTTTTATCAGTCTCCAAAACTCTGTCTTCAATAAAAATTTAACGCGTATGACCAAAGAAGTTCTTGAACGGCTTCTTTCGTCTTTCTTGCTTTGCATCTGGCGTCTGATCAGTAGGTGGCACTTTAGTCATAAATTGGTACCTTCTGAGCCTTGCCGCCCTACCTCTTTCATGTATCTCTTCGAGAGCCTTTTCTTCCTTAAGAAATTCTACACTTTTAAGATCCCTCCAGCTTGATTTCCACATCCTTCCAGAGTTTACTTCATGTGCATAACATACATTCACGACCCTCTGATATTGCATTGCTTGTTCTTTTTCACGTTCTTCGAACACAATCTTGCTATAGAACAAACACTTTATATCTTCTCTTGAGCAATTTACTAGCCACATCGGGTCTAGTATCCTTATCGTTCTCCAAAGCCCTCTCATACCTTGCACCCCAAACATTTCAACTTTCTCCTTAGTTATATCCAGATGATCTTCAAATTGTAACACGATCACAGCTTCACAAGTATTTGGATCAATCTGCCACCATTTGAACAATGGATAAAAGTCTTGTTCGATCGGCATCAAAGGCATGTTTCTCATTGCTCTTGGCCGTTTCATGATCAACGTTATATCTTTCTCCCCAGTCTTTTTGTTTGTTTTGATACAACGCTTTGGTATAAAAGGCTTCCAGTGTTCAAAACCCTTTGTTGCTTCATACTTGATCATTTTCCACAGTAATTGATCAATAAACTTCATGTTGTACGTTACATTCCTTGTTTGAACAAGCTCCTCAACATCCCAGAAAGGTAGTGTCTTGAAATCTTCCAGATATTTGAAGTATTGAACTCCAAATTCCTGTTTGATGGCATACACATTCAGCTACTTAAACCACCCCCAGCTTAGGATATCACCTAATGACACATCTTTATCTCTGGTAAAGAATGCTAGTGGTCGTCGAAACTTTCTTTCACGAGGCATCTCTTTAAACCAAGATTTCTTAGCTTGAGCGATTTCTTCCTTTGTCATAGGCTTCAGAACTTTTCCTTCACGCATCGATTCTTTGATCTTTTCCTTTAACATATCCTCGTTCAACTGCATACATCTCCTCGAAAGTAGGAAAACTGTCTGTGTTTTGACCAACATACTTCACAGCTTCGTCTTTCTCGTCATCAGAAGACCAATCTTCCACTATAACTCTGTTATAATCATCTGCCTCATATCTTCGCCGATAATGATACTCATTAGGCCCAAATGTATTCGCATTCAAAACTTGCTCTTCGAAATCAAAATCATGTGATTCTGCATCAACATCAATCAACTTTGCTAAATCCTCTTTGGACTAGTTGTGCATGAAATCACCTTCTTCAACGTTATGTTCAAGCATAAGTATCAACGGCTTTGTCAGGACTGCAGCAACAGGCTGTGCAGTAGTAATAGCGTTAGACATATCAATTTCATCTAACGGCCCTGCTTGCCCTGACTCCCCTGATTTTGATCATCCATAATATTCGGTTCATCGTTTAGAAGACTAGAGAACTCAAAACCTTCATTAACTGTTGCATCAACCACCTTTATCCCTGTACCACTCGGATCATCATCATTACCTCTGTCATGATCAGAATCATCTTTCGGATCATCAGTTTGTGGTTCATCATCTTTTTCTTCATTTTATGCTTCTTCATCGTCCTTTTCTTCAGTAACAGTCACAGTATCAGAAGGCTTGACAAATTCGCCACCCTTAGAAATCTCGGACTCTGAAGCTTTCGCAGACTCAATCTCTTTAACGGGTTCAGTGATCTCCGGCATACTTTCGATCACATGCTTCCCCTTACCCTGTTCAGCTAGCTCTCTTTCAGCTTTTTCTTTTGCTTCTTGAAGATCTAATCGAGCATATTCTTCTTTGAAATCAATCCCCAGAGTGTTAGATAATACCTTCTGAAGTCTGTCAAATCTTTTATCATTCATATCTTTTTCAGAGTGAAGCTCAGCAATCCCTTTGACCAATCTTTCATTCGCTTCCTGCAGACTTTCAACTAGCGCTTTCAGATAACCTCTGTCTCCTTCAAGAAATTTCACCTTGTCAGATAACATTTATTTCTCCACTTCACTCTGTTTCACCAGCTTCTCCAACTCTGCTTTCTCTAATTCACTCTTGGCCACTCTGTCTTCCAAAATTTTTGCACGCTTTTCTAGAACATCAGCATCAGTTTCTGGAAAGAAATCATCTAAATCCTGAAGATCCACCGGCTCATTCGGAATATCACCAAATATTTTTGACTTTGGAGTTTTTGGTGTTGATTTAGGAGTAGCAGCCTTTGGAGTAGTCTTCTTTGGAGTTGAGCTTTCAGGATGAACAGCTTTAGGATCTGGAGACTGAATCACAGGAACTTCTAACAATACAGTCTCAGGAGGTTCTTGTGTAACTCCTGGACGTTCAGCTTCAGAAGAAATAACAACATGAGGTTCTTGTGTAGGAGGTTCTTGTGTAACTCCTTTCTCCTGTGCACCAGAAGGTTCTTGTGTTACTTTTGTGCTTTTAGGCTTTCCCATGTATCACTTGCTGGTTTCTGAGCTTTCTTTGTCTTTTTGCCTTTTGCCTGTGGAGACCCTGTAGTTTTTGTCGTTGAAATTACTACAGACTTCACACGTTTTGCTCTTTTCTTAGGTCTCTCTTCGTCAGACTCTTTTTCTAATTCAGGATTAAAGTCAGTATCAGTTTCTTTGACCTTTTCTGCTTCTGTTTCTGCTATTGACTTCTTAGTAGCTTTCTCGATCGAATCATCACTATCATCATCATTTTCAGAAGTTGCAGAAATCACATCATCCTCTTGAGTAGTCTTTTCAACATCCTAACTCTCTGTCACAATTGCTGCACTAGATCCAGCCTCTGTTTGCACGTTTACAGGCTCATCTTCATCTATAAGCATGGTATCAACTTTTTTAGCTACACACTTCTTTTTCTTCTCGACCTTAGTTTTTAGAAACCATTCGCTACGAGCTTTCGGCTTGAACCTTTTAAACCATTCCTTTTCAGCATTTAATTCTTGTTCATCACCACTACCGTCGTTTCTCCACCTGTTTTCAGCTGGCGCAACATAATTCTCATTCTTTAAGGCTCCAAATATTGGTTTTGCCACTGGTGCTGAATCCTGTTTCTGAAACTTTAATAACATCTTCACAGTGATTTCATCGAGATGACTGAAGTATAGAATATCATTCGGATCACGTGCAATATCCGTAAACTTCTCGTCAATGAGCATCTGTACAAATCTTGGATATAAACACAATCTTGTATCCTCTATATTCTTCGACATATGAGTAAATACAAGCTTCGAATAGTTATACGGCTTCTTCCAAATCAACGCCGTAGCCATACAAGCCATATAATCCTGAACGTCATCGAGACCTGCTTTACGATGGCTAAAAGTATGAATGATTGCGTGCATGAGAAGCTTGTAGGGGTTTGGAACTACCCCTTTCTTTAATGTCGGCTTGTTTACACTTCCTTTATAACCCATTCTATAGAAACATCCTCGAACCATCTTTTAGTCCAGAAAAATAGGATCATCTTTGTCATCGTTGAATTGTAAGATCCTGCGAATATCATCCTCAGTGACTGTGATCTCTTTGTTCTCATTTCCGACTTGAACTGATGACATATAGTCTTTTTATCTTCGCTTAGACTTGCATTCATCCAAAAGTGATAAGTATGCGATCGATATGACATTGTACGCTCAGTAATAGCTCGATGAATCGGACAATCCTTTAAAAACTTCAAAATACTTTCGTATTTCTTCAACGATGGACACAACGCCTTGTCTAGAGTAATACAGGTGTTGTGGAACTTAGAATAGTCCATCGTGATTACCCTTGCTGGTTCTTGAACCTGAAAATCAACGCAAAACATTTAGCACGCATTTCGAGAAAATGTTACAAAATTTTCAACACATTACATGAAGTTCGGGTGAACTTGATGTGGAATTTGCAAACAGGTTTTGTCAAGTTTGCCCGAACATGTTATTAACATGTTCATCAATCCTTCATAAGTTCGGGCGAACTTACATTTAGCACAATTCCAATTTATTACACAAGTTCGAGCAAACTTATATTAGTTTTTAAATATTCAGTTTATTCATAAGTTCGGTCGGACTTGAGTTCTAATCAGTTTTATTCAATGTTACATTAGCAAGTTCGGGCGAACTTGATAACAAGTTCGACCGAACATGTTATCTCCTACACCAAAAACCTGCAAATCCATTTTTTAACAATCCGATCAAATTTAATACAATTTCCCGGTCGATTTATGTTGTCAATCACACTTTTAAGTTCAATTTGTCCTCAAGAACCCTAGATATATCATATTCACATTTTCAGATCTGAGTTAATCAATTAAGGCTATTCTAGCTCTGATACCAATTGAAGGTCCGTGATCAGGCGGTTCTAGACGGAAGTTAATGCATAAACGTATATAGCAGCTTCGGTAGAATGTTATTAAGAATGGAGTAGAAGTAGAATGCAGCGGAAGTCTTCATGCATACCGAAAAAGTATACATCTTTATAAGTCCAGCTGCCGGAATTCCTGGAGAGAATCCGATAGCACCTCCCTGTAGGGATGGCAAAAACTCAAGTAACAAATGAACACACACATGTATATAGGGAGACAAGTTCACCTGGATGTGCCATAGTCAAGTTCGGGCGAACTTGTCCTTCACTGGACAAGTTCGGGCGAACTTGACTAAAGACACATCAAGTTCGAGCGAACTTGAGCAAATACAGGTCAAGTTCGGGCGAACTTGTTCTCTTTAACACTATAATCTCCGTATTTCGGTCATGTGTTCGATTCTAACCTATACAATATTCAACACACGCTCAATCTAGCCTATTCGACAAGTGACGAACACAATAATGCATCAACAGCTTTCATCTAAAAGAAGATTGTCTTAGCAGCAAAAAGGGGAAGAAACACAAGAAATCGCACCCGAAGAAGCTATTAAATTCTATCAAATTACCACGAGAGGCTGCATATGGATATTTTCGGGCCAGTAGATGTGAAAAGTATATCCGGAGATCTTTACTGCCTAGTTATGACTGACGACTATTCACACTTCTCATGGGTATTCTTTCAGGAGAGTAAGGATGAAACATTCGACAATCTGATGATTCTCTTCAGAATTCTTGAAAATCTATATCATTTACCCATCAGGAGAATTAGGAGTGATAACAGAACTGATTTCAAGAATAATCGAATGCTCGAATCTGTAACGACAAAGGTATCTGTAACACCCGACCGCGTAAAAACAACAAACTGACTTTAAAGTTTTGGTATTATTGCATTAATATTGTTTACATTGTCTGGGGAAATAAACGGAAACAAAACTTAAACATTAATATATTGTCTTTCTTGTTTTAAAATTGCTAAGGCCCATCCATTCCTATGTGATCCAAGCATTGTAATTCATCGCACCTATGCTGCTAAAAAATATGTGAAAACGAGTCAGCACAAAAGTGCCGGCGAGTACTAGGTTTTGTGAGTGTGTCAAATTCATGGCTCTGTATGTGTATTGCAATACCTCGTCGAACCACTAGAGTCGTTAATTGAAAACCTTGTATCAAAGTGTTTGGTATTGAAATATTGTTAATCAACTAAAACAAGTTGGTTAAAGTCTATAAAAATCTTGTAGCCACGAATCTTGACCAAAACATTTCTTTTGTAAAACCGATCGATTTTAAAGATTTCGTATGGTTTATATCTTTAATTGAAATTCGTTGCGTGTCGTCGTTCAAAATCATTTGTCAAGTGATTAAGATAAGGCCACGATGTGCAATACAATAAAAGCACTTATATATAGGAAGTACCAACGGTGTATCGACCATACTTTTATATATTACACCCGTCGCGTTATCTAAATCACTTATTGTAAACCAATCATTCAGTCGTCCTTGTTTTTTATTGTCAAAACTTTTGGTCGTTTCATGAATGCATTCAAACCTTTGTTGACTCGTCCAAGACCACCAAAAGGTCTCTCATCATATAAGAAACCACCAAAGGGTTTGTTACAAATATAGTTTCGGTCGTTTCCCAAACTTCCCCACAAACACAGGGAACCTTGGTAACAGGATTGTCAGTCCTATGGCACCATAACTTACTACTGGTCAGCTTGGCCAAAGTTAATGTACGTCATTCTTGTTGTGGATACAATGAACAAACAAGTTCGGTCTCATTATTGAAATCGTATTGTCATATAAACCATAGTCTTTGTTTTTGGAAAAACTTGAAAAGGATTTAGCACATATGAATCTCCCCAAAATATTTGCAAAACGTAAAAAGAGGGGAGCTATGTACTCACTTGGGATTGCATAGAAATCTTGGATCAAATGATATATCAAAGCTTTAAACGATCAAAGATTCAAGCCTGTCCTAGAATCGGATAATTATGTAAATGTCGGGACTTTAACCAGCGGATCGGATAGAATGAGGTCTTGTAAACCAAATGAGTGTTGGAACTCATATGAAATGGTTTAACAAAGTCTACATTCTGATTAGAAAATGATCCTAAGTGCTTTTGACCTGTTATGACTCGTTAAGATAGTTTACGCTACTTTAACGTGTCATTTACGTAAATGCGAGTTCGGATGGTTATGATAAGTCTTTTATGCCAAAATAAGTTTAATATAGTTGCAACATCGGTTTATATGTAAAAAAGTTGGTTACATATGCTTAAAATGAATTTATGCGCAAAAAGGGCATTTTGGTCATTATTAAAGGTAGCGACTTATCATAAAACAAAACCAAACGACGTGACCATAAGGTATAACCTCATAGGGTTATTCCCTATACAATGGTCACAAATATGTGTTTGGTCAGATCCTAAGATCGACCAAACGGGTCGGATTCGAAAGTCAAAGCGGTGGTCAAGACCGCTCGACTTACGATCCTAAATAAGCACTAAACTAAAAGTGACGAGTTAGACATGTCAAAACATGTCTAACTAAGTTATAAAACTGATTTGGTATCAAAACTTAGTGTTTTGATACTCAAAAATAGTTTCATCGCAAAATGCACATAATGCGCATTTTGACCGAAACTTTGACTGGTCACTTTGACTAGTAAACGTGGTAATCAGTAGGCGTGATCGCTATGGATCATAACCCTTGTGATTACGATTATGTTGCAAAGTTCAATTGAACTTTGACCTGACCAAAAATGGTCAGAACCGAAAGTCAAACAGAAAGTCAAACTGTTTGACTTTTGGTTCAAAATAGCCAAAATAAAAGAACGAATAGGTAGAACACTTGTGTTCAAGGATGAAGAATGCTTAGATGGGAGGCCTCCACAAGGTGGTAGCACTCCAACTTAGAGCAAGGAGAAGAAGATGAGGAAATGAGCAAGGAAAAATGGCCAAAATGACCACCTATTTATAGTAATCTTGAAGCCATAAGATTATCACACATGTCCAATGGGTTGGAATTATCCTAGGGAGGTCCAAACACATGTCCCTTGTAGAAGGAATGGTGGCAAATTCGAGTTCTTGGTGTCCAAGCAATGAAACAAGAAGCTGCAAGATAACCTGCTGATCTGGGTACAGCTTACGGACCATAAGGTCTTTTAGATACGGTCCGTAAGGACCCCTGCTGGCACCAAGTTTGAAAAAAGGCAGAACAGGCCCCTGCATTCGATTTGTCGCGTTTTGGCATTTCTAACACCCGTTAACCTGATTTTTAAGCTTTATAAGGATGATAAAGCTTAGGGAACTTGAAATATGCCTGGAAATGTCACGGATGTTGGTTCGTTCGGTTGTACAGTTGTGTTTTTTGCTTATTTACCCAATGTCATAGGTTCAAATCCTACAGAGCGTGATTCGGATCTTCATCGATCGAATTCGACTGAAACACTAACTGGAACAACGAACGCTTTAATTAACGCGTAAACGACTGTAATAGCATAACAAATGATATTTTTGTATTCCAATCATTAAAATACAATACTTTAATGATTACAAAAAAATTTGGATGCACGTACGTGTTTCGTATTAAGAAATACGCGAATCGACATACTTTCGCAGAATTTGCAAAATAGTCCCTGGACTTGCATAAGCATGTTTTTGCCATACCGAACCTTCAATATGTAAAGGTTATTTAGGGTGTGTTTATGTCCTTGTTCCGGAGTGTACGTTACGTTAAACTGATTACGTTTGCGTAATAGTTTGCGATTTCACTTCCAGCAGTTGTTTGAAAGTTTGGAATCGTGCAAGAATTGCATATGTGCAATTGCCATGATAAATAAACAAATCTCAAAAATAAAACACAATAATTCATTTATTGATAACTTTTTTTGGAATCGTTACATGATCGAATCACCACAAATGTCACAGTATTCTTCACGAATTTAGCGCCCCCTAAACTCCGCAGCAAAATGGAGTGGCTGAATGTAAAAATCATACTCTCATAGAGACAGCATGCACAATGCTCACTGAATCCATGTTGCTTGTAAGTTTTTGGAGCAAAGTGGTTGCCTCTGCATGCTACACGTTGAATAGGGTATTAACCATCAAACATAATAAGAAGACATGCTTTGAGTTGTTGAATCAACGAAAGCCGAATCTAGAGTTCTTAGAACCTTTTGGATCTCTGTGTACAGTCATCGACAGGAATGGTAAATTTGGTGCTAGATCTTTGGAAGGATTCTTCATCTGTTAAGAAGAGTATTTCTGCTAAGTCCGAACCAAGTTATTCTTGCACAACATGTTGATTGTTAGAAGTACACTATTCCAACTCAAAATCCTGGTGAGCTCTGGATGTTCAATTACGAGAGTCCATGGAATTCATTCAATCTCCCAGAAGAACCTAGTGAAGAGGAACTTGTGTTGTTATATCAACAACAACAAGCGTCTAGGAAAGAACAAGTTCAAGAACCAGTCGTCGAACTAGTAGTGAACAATACATAGCCCGCTACGGAACAACAAGAAGATTCTGATTCAGATGCCGAGCCGACGTATGATGATGGAGGATCTAGTTCCAATGAAGGATCTGAGCAGATCAAAAGTTTACTAAATCAATCTGCGGTTCCTAGTAATCAAAATGAAGGTTCAACAAGTACGCAGGTTGCTGAACATAACATTATGAATTTGGAGAGCGAAGTAAACATTCCCAATGAAGTAATGCTGAGGATGATGTCTTACCACTCGTCAAATATAATCATTGGAGAGTTGCAAACAGGAGTGAAAACAAGAAATCAGATCAATAAGGATCTAAGCTGTTTTTATACCAAAATTGCACATATTCGAGATATATGCTAACATCGTTGTTTTATCTCGCAGATTGAACCGAAATCGCCAAAAGAAGCGCTTGCCGATGAAAGCTGGGTAAGCGCAACGCAGGAGGAGCTGCAACAATTTGAAAAGCTTGGATTCTAGAAGCTTGTAGACCTACCAGCCAATCAGAAAGCTATCGCGACTAAATGGGTCTTCAAGTGTAAATGAGATGATTGAGGGGTGATTATGCGCAACAAAGCTCAGCTCGTTGTCAAAGGTTTTCATCAGCAAGAAGGTATTGATTATACCGAAGTATATGCTCCGATCACACGCTTAGAGGCTACCCGCATCTTCCTAGCTTTTGTTCATGGAAGGGATTTAAAGTGTACCAGCTCGATGTGAAGTCTGCTTTTCTATACGGCACAGTGAAGGAGTTAGTGTAAGTCGGTCAACCACCGGGGTTTGTCGATCCAGTGCATAAAAACAAAGTATACTTACTCGATAAGGCATTATACGGGTTGCATCAGGCCCGAGAGCCTAGTATGAGACACTCTCTCAACACTTGTTAACTAATGGCTTTATCAGAGGCACTGTCGATAGCACGCTCTTCACTAAGGAAGTATATGGACACTTGCTGATAGTACAGATCTATGTGGATGACATCATATTTGGGTCAACGAATGATGCACTTTGCAAAGAGTTCGAGAAATCATGAAAAAGAAGTTTGAAATGAGTTCGATGGGGGGTGAAGTTCTTTTTGGGACTTCAAGTTGATCAGTTGCCTGATGGTATCTTCATTCATCAGACGAAGTATGTCCACGATATCTTGGAGAAATTCGAAATGTCGGGAACATCACCTTTATCCCCCGTTGGCACTTAATCATGGCATCTGCCCAGATGAAACCTAAGTGAAGGTTGACGAGACCTGTTACAGATCAATCATTGGATCGCTTATGTATCTCATAGCATCAAGGTCGGATATCATGTATCCGACATGCCTTTGTGCCCGTTATCATCCATTCCAAGAGTGTCACACATGATGATCATAAAACGGATTTTCAGATACATGAAAGGTTACCCAAGCACTGACTTTTGGTATCTGCGAAATGACAAATTCGATCTCACTGGATATTCTGACTCAAATTACGGTTGCGCAAACTTAACGCCAAATCTACGACGGCCGGTTGCCAATTCTTCGGAACACGCATAGGAACGTGACAATGCAAGAAGCAAACCACGGTCCCTCTCTACTTGTGAAGCTGAATACGTTTCAGCATCCGGTTGTTGTTCCCAGATTCTGTGGATACAACAACAGATGAGAGACTTTGGATTGCAATTTTGTTGAAACGTCCATATATGTAGATAATAAGGCTGCCATAGATATAATTAAGAATTCAGTTCAACACTCAAAAACTAAACATATTGAGATTCGACATCAGTTTATCCGTGATTGCCACGAGAAAAAGCTTATTCAAATAGAAAAGATCTACACTGATGAACAAAAGGCATATTTTTTATACCAAAGCTTTTGATCAAACAAGATTTAAATATCTTTTAAGAATTAACGATATGAAAAATCTAACATCAAAATACAGATTGGATGACGAGTTTTCGTGATCCACATCGGTTTTTCACTTTTATAGTGTTTAGAATTTTTTTCTTTAAAAACAAAAATCCAAAAATATGTTTTTGATTTTCGGGAGAGAAATATCATGGAAAATACCAAAAAACATTATAAAATAAAAAATGTACAGAAACATGAAAAAGACAAAAAGAGTTTTCATGCAAAAAGAGGAAATGATAGTACAACAGTGGACTATCACAGTATGCTAAAGATTTGTATTGTTAAAAAGTTTAAACAAATCTCACTGATGATGTCCAGTAGGTTTCGCACATTCGGTAAGTAGTTTCCGAGATATAAACATAAAGAAAAAAACTTCTTAATTAGCAGGTTAACATCTCTCAGGTATACGGACTTGGTACTTCGAAATTTCGTTTTAGAGATTGCCTGATTCTTAGATACAACGTCTTTATAATTAAGTGATATTTGGGTATTATACAAGTTCTTATGATTTTGCGTCAGCAATGGACTAGAACTTGTAGAATACTTTTGCTTTTAAACCCGAAAACTGCTCTAAATATTGAAAGTATCTAAAGATATTACATAAGCAGTCAAAAGATTCCAAATTGGAACACACCTTAAGTCGAGCCTTTATCTCTCGGTCGGTACGATGGTACTTGTTGATGCATTTTGTGTTCGTCACTTATCGAATAGGCTAGATTGAGCATGTGTTGAATATTGTATACGTTAGAATCGAACATACGACCAAAATACGGAGCATATAGTGAAATTGGGAACAAGTTCGCCCGAACTTGTTATGGAATGGACAAGTTTGCCCGAACTTGTCATGGGATTGACAAGTTCGCCCGAACTTGTCATGTGATGGAAAAGTTCGCCCGAACTTGACCATCCACATTCCGGGCTAACTTGTGTGCCTTGTTTAAGTTTTTGCAATCCCTAGGGGGAGGTGTTTTAAACGTTTTGCATTGTTTTTCGATATGAATCTAACGCTATATAATGATCTGATACCAATTGAAGGTCCGTTGTACGGATCGCTCGGGTCCTAATTTGGCAAACCTAAGGTAAACGTGGGGAATCCGTTTTCATAGGCGACATTGGATACAAGTTTTTTACTGATTAATCAATGTTTCATTGATTAGTAGACGTTACAGATCTTGGAAACACTTGGACAGAGCTTCGCCGTCCAATACATAAAATCTCTGATTCTTACAAATGAGAAATCAAGACTCCTATTTATAGGAGAACAAGTTCGCTCCAAATGTGGTTAGGTCAAGTTCGGGCGAACTTGTCATAGCCATGACAAGTTCGGCGAACTTTTCATAGCCATGACAAGTTCGGGCGAACTTGTCCTTCACCACTACAAGCTCGGGCGAATTGACTCACAACATTCATAATCTTAACGTTTCGCTCTTAAACACAGACTCGACGTTATACAATGACGTATGCAACAGACATATGCATCAACAGACTCCCCCTTGGATGTTGTCATAGTCATCATTCTTCAATTAAGTTCCGGAGTCTTTAATATTTTCTTGATTTCATTTCTTGAATAATTTTAACTTCCTTTTTATATATATATATATATCCATCGGGGAACACTAAAAAGTGGGGAACCGGGGAATAGTGCATTTAACAAGTTAAATTTATCTTAAAAGTTCAACTTAACATGTTAAAAATCAAATTTTTTAAAAATTCTTCATAGCATCTACAATCCTTTTTCTCTTTTCTTGATCTTGTCTTGATAAAACTTTAATCACCATGCTCCCCCTTACTTTGAGCTTTCTGTGATCTTTAAATAACGTGTTTTATCCAGCTCCCCCTTAAAATCAACTTCCTGTTTCAAAGTTCCTCAAACTTTCAAATAAAACATTTCAGATTTAAACTTTGAAATCTCTAAATACAACCATTTCAAATTTTAATATTCTCATCAGGTTTAAACCCTCTCAGTTATTCAAGTCCAAATTAATGACCTTGAATATCTGATTCATGTATCAAGCTCAACTTAATGATCTTGATTAAACATTTTGACACTAAACTGACGCATTTATTAAAATGTAAGTTTCAACTTAATGAACTTTTAAACTTTTCAGATAAATTTTCAAAAGTTTTAGATTTTGTTCAGCAGCTCTAGACTTTGAAAAGCAGCTTTTCATCATCAGTGGTCAAAACTAAAAGATAATATAATCTTTTTGTTTTTATTTAATGAATATCATACACTAACTATGTAGAAACATATTTACAGACATATTTTTGTTGAGCTTGTGTTAAAGGATCATATCAGTTTTTGAGACATATCATCAGTACCATTGACCTCTTCATGACACTAAGTTTTAAACAAATTTACCTAGATTGTCGATATATTGTCCTCTTAAACTTCAACACATTTCTCAATTGTTCCAAGATACGTTATGTAGAATTAAGAAACTTGACTTAACTATGGTTCCCATCTCAGAATATACTCCTGCATCAAGATTCCCTAGATTTCATCTTACAAGAGTATAGCGTAACTGATATTGTGAGTCCCAAATCAACTACGGATCACAGTGGTTTAATTGTTCACATACAAACACCTATAGATTAGGTGTTTGATTGTATAAAGTTAAGAAAAATCAAAGAAGAAGATGAAGATTCTTGTTTAAGATGAAGATACAAGTGTTGTATATTGAATCCCAAACGGTAATAACGATTTAAGCACCTGGATATACGGATAACCACAAGAACAATCACAAGAATCATAACACAAGAAATCACCAAAATCACTAGTCCAAGAACCTTGGAGCTAGGGTTTCATTCAAATAACATATATACAGTATCTGGCCATCCAGCGTAATTAATAATTACGCTGGATCATTAATTACGCCGGCCAGTACAAAAGTTCTAACAATTACATATTTAGTCCTTGAACTATACAAAAGACATTAAACTATAACAGAACTTATCCAAAACCTAGTTAATCAAGTATCAACGATCTCAAATGGTCTAACAATATCCCCCGTAGATCGTTGCGTTCTTGAATGTTCTTTACTTGTCAGCTTTCGATTTAGGATTAGTTGCAGCTTGTTCAGAGGACTGTTCAGGTGGAATTTCGACTGTTGGTGGTTGATTTAAAACAACTTCACTTGATTCTGGCTGGGCCTCCACATTGACTTCATATGTGGATGAAGTCGGAGGTGGTGGAACAATGACTTGAGGATCAGATTGTGGTGGAAGGTCTTGAGGAAGAGATGATGATGGTTGTGTCTCTGCAGCTTTCTCAGCATTCTTTTCTTGACTTGATTTTTCGATTCGGCTTAGAATTTCCATCATTTCAAACTTTCTTTCTCTGGCACGCTCAACTGCTCTTTGAAACATCATTCCCTCCTCCAAGAATACATTCCCTGCCCCAACGTGAATTTTGTTACCATAGAGAACGTTCAAGTCAGATAGACAGAACATGAACACTTCCATGGGATCCAGTATTCTTATGTCTTCCTTTGAGTTAGATCAAATCATGGCCTCACCCATTTGGCCATCATAAAACCATTTCTTGAAGTCTTTGAGCATGACGGGTTGTTCTGGAGGAAGTTTAACCATGGTGACCACATCTGCTGGATTTATAACCCAAGTAATCCTACCTTTTCCGGTGAGAGGGTCTTTGGTGGTCTTTGATATTCTTCGGCGTGGGCATTGAGGCTTGAAAATGGTGAATCCACGAGCGCACTCTTGCAGTAATAATCTTTCAAAATCTCCACCGATGATGCTGTTGGTGGGATTGATCATGTCGTGCTTGCTCAGTTCTCTGATATCCCATGTGGGTAAGCTTTGCATAGCATTTTCGTTGTGGAAATACTGGATCACCCCTCCTCGACGCTTGACAATAAAACACCCTGTTAGATTGTCGTACTTCCAGCTGATGATTCGGTCTGTTACCTCGGTTTTCTCTATGGTGATAACTTGGTAAAAGTCTGGTAACTTGGCTCTTTCTTTCTTGAACCATTCAGGATGTTGAGGTGCAAACTCATCCCCTCCATCAGACTCATAGACAACTTCATCCTCCAGCCCTCATTCTAAAAACTCTTCAGGCATCTCAAGCCTGTCAACCTCTTGTTCATCACTATCTTCTCCGGGAGTCACTTCCACTGCAGAACCAAGACGCTTCTTTTTCTTTTTGGCAAGCTCTGTCTTGCGTTTTTCCTCTTTTCTCTGAAGCTATCAAAATCGAAAATTTCATCACTTGAATATTTTGGTTTTCGATTGGCCGATTTGTATAAATATTGAACTAGTTCGTGCAGCTTTTCTGATCCCTCTTGTTGAAATCTGATAAAGTCGGTTTGCTTTGAAACATACAGGCTTAGTTCCTTGTTCTTTTTATGTTGCTCCTTTAGCTTTTCACGAAGCAGATTTTTGTCGTTCACTTGATTCTTTAGTAAGCAAATTTCTTTAGCGTGAAACTTTCCGATGTCTTTTGAGAGACGATCCAAAAGATCCTGGAAAGGACGTGGCCTTGACGGAACTCGTGGTGGAGTAGCAGAAGTTGGTTTGCTGGGTTTTGGTGGTACATCTTTTGAAGATCCTTCATCAGCCTTTCGTTTCTTTTGCACAGGTGACTTGCTTGGACCGGTCTCAGCTGGATCACTAATTAAACTCTCAACAAAACGATCTAAATTTTCTTGTTCTTCAGTCACCTCTACCGGAGTTTCAGATTAAGTCATTTCTCTTCTCTTTAATCGTCGTTCACGATTTTCTGCTTCCCTTACTACATGAATTGCTTGCATCTGTTCTATCTCTTCTTGAGACATTCCAACTCGAATACTATCTTTCATCAAACGCTCACTACCCGAAGTGTCTTTCTTACTCTTCTTTTTGGAGGGTTCTTCTTCAGCTTTCTTCTTTCCTTTCTCTTTCCTTTTTCGGACCAATGGAGCTTCTTCTTCAATTTCAACTTCTTCATCAGCAGCTTGTTTTTCTTGTCGTTCTCTTGCTAGCCTCACTTCCTCTCTATATTTGTTGTAGGCGGCCTGCACCACAGGGAGTCTTTCGGCTCTATACATGTGATTATGAAGCATCACCCATTGCTCAGTCTTCAGTTCTGTAAATTGCCTTCCTTTTGGAAATGAAAACATGTATCGGTACCCGTCATGTGGTAGATCTTTGTGATTGTCATTTATCAGCAGTTGTACGCACCAGGGATACATTACCCATGGTCCTATGTTGACGTTGTCAACCATACAACAAAAGATCAGACCTGAGATATTGAACGGTTGGTTTGTACATAGATTGAGCATTGCTGCTGACCATTCACGATTTAAACCATCGTAGCCTCCCTTTCGATGAGCAATACTTACTGCAAACGTGTGCAGGATGTGTGACATTTGTGGTGATCCGACCGTGTAACGATTCCGAACAAATTATCAATCAAATGAAATTTTTGTGTTTTATTTCCGAGATTTGTATTTTTATCATGACAATTGCACGTATTCGATTCTTGCACGATTCCGAACTCTTAAACAACTTCTGGAAGTGAAATCGCAAACTATTACGCAAACATAATCAGTTTATTACGATGTACACTCCGGAATGATGAAATAACTAAACATACCCTAAATACCCTTTACATAACTTAGAAAAAAGTTTCGAGGGCTTCGGTATGGCAAAAACATACTTTTGCAACTTCAGGGGCTATTTTGCAAATTCTGCGAAACTATGCTGATTTGCGTATATCGTTATCCGGAACATGTACGCACATCGAAAAATTTTTGTAATCATTAAAATCTTTCATTTTGGTGATTGGAACGCAAAAATATCATTCGTTGCGCATTTACGGTGATTTGCGCGTTCGTTACGACTTTCGTCGTAATTAACCGAAAACCGCAACCGTATGACCAAACGAAACGACATTCAAAATGTTTCCGAGCATTTTTCAAGTTCCCTATGCTTTACCTTCCTTATAAAGCTTCAAAATGGGGTTAACGGGTGTTAAAAGTGCCAAAACGCGTCGAAAAACAAGGTTTTAGGCTGCAGGGACCTGTTCTGCCAATTCTGAAACTTTGGAATCCCAGGCGCCATGCGAGAGACTCACCCAGATCTCCCGCGACGCGTGGGGGATGCTCCGTTCCAGCAAAAAATGGCAGACAGCTGTTTTACACACTTGAATCCCAAGAATTCATGTTCTCCAAGTTCTAGCACGATTTTGACACGTTTATGGACATGTGTAATCATCCTAAACTGATCCATGACACTTGTGATCATCAAATTCATCTCCAACACCTATAAATAGCAAGCCATTTCATCCATTTCATTTGCTCATCCCTTCTTTCTTCTCTGTAACTCTAAATGGAGTTGCTACCTATTTAGGAGGCATCCCATCTGAGTTTTCTAAGTCTTTTCTTCATCCTTGGCTGCCTTGAGCACAAGTAACTGCTCTAACTTAGCCCAGTCCTTTCATTTTAGCTATTTCAAGCTAAAAAGTCCAACAGTGTTTTAACTTTCAGCTTTGACCATTAATTGGTCAACACAAAGTCCAATTGGACTTTGCAACGTGATCGTAATCACGATGGTTATGATCCTTAGCGATCATACCTATTGATTTACCACGTTACTAGTCAAAGTGAGGAGTCAAAGTTTCGGTCAAAAGTGCGCATTATGTGCATTTAACGATGAAAACATTTTTTAGGTATCAAGACGATTTCTTTTGATTTGCACGATTAATTTGAACGTTTTCAATTTTAGGGTTTTGGCCTCTTGGACTCTTTTTAGATAAGATATCATAATCGTGTCTAGGTCTGCATATTTCTTGATGCAACAGAAGAGCGATCATGATATCCCCGAACAACAAATGATATAAAGACCCGAAATCTCAGACTTTGGCAATCTATCAACGCAAGATTTAAGACCATTAAGCCATATGTCGCAATGTGTTACCCGCAGGAAGCACAACATTGTGGGTATCTAGAATTCTTGTTTAATCTTTATCATTTGACGCCTAATCGCAGTTTACTCGAGAGTTTTGTTGAATCTACTGACACGTCGTTGCTTGGTACCCCGATCTTGTTTGCATAGCGACTTGATTTTGCTTTTTCTGTTTCAAAGACCAGTAAACGTGTTAGCAGTTTTCCATCATTTCTCAAAGCATTGCTTTTTCTGTTTCAAAGACCAGTAAACGTGTTAGCAGTTTTCCATCATTTCTCAAAGCAGGTGTCAAACATGTGATCAAACACAGTTATTTAATTTTCATTTGATTTTCTGGAAAATCTTCCCCCCTTAAAATTTTATTTTCGGGCACCCATTGCTTGAAAAAGAAATTTTAATATGCAGATAATCTTTTTGTTGGGCACAATTTTACGATACTCATTTATTTGAAAGAGCGTTTTTTTAAATATATATACAATTTGTCATGCTGATAAAGTTCATTTCCACTCAAGAAAATTAACCATTTCCAACCAGGTTACCCACTGGTTGAAATGGCTTTTATCAAAGGCTTTCGTGAAGATGTCGGCTTTCTGTTGCGTAGTATCCACTGGCACCACTTGAATGTATCCCTTTTCGTATGCATCTCGAATCGTGTGAATACGAATTCCGATGTGTTTCGTTCTCGAGTGATGGATTGGATTCTTCACAATTCCCAGACACGCTTCGTTGTCGATGAATATATGAGTCTTCATAAGGTTGATTCCATAATCCAGCAACTGATTTTGTATCCAAAGGACTTGTGAGCAGCAACTAAAAGCAGCCGTGTATTCAGCTTGAGCAGTAGAGGTGGACACTGTTGTCTGCTTCTTGCTTTGCCACGATATCAGACGATTTCCTAAGTATTGGCAAACTCCTGAGATGGATTTCCGATCAACCTTGCATCTTGCATGATCACTATTAGAATAAGCAATTAAATCAAAATTACTATCTTTAGGATACCAAAGCCCAATCTTCAGTGTTCCTTTCAGATAGCGGAAGAATCTTTTTACAGCTATCTCATGAGATTCTTTGGTATTCGTCTGAAAGCGTGCACAGATGCACACTGCCCACATAATGTCAGGCCTACTTGCTGTTAAGTACATCAAAGAGCCTATCATTGAGCGGTAGAAGGACTTGTTCACTGGTTTTCCTTAAGGACCTAGAGTTAGTTCAGTTTGAGCGGCGAACGGAGTACTTGCCGTTTCGCTGTCATTCATGTTGTACTTTGCAAGTATATCTCTGATATATTTAGCTTGATGAATTAGAATCCCATCTTCTCTCTGTTTTATTTCCAACCCTAAGAAAAAGGTGAGTTCACCCATCATACTCATTTCGAACTTTGCTTTCATAACCTTCTCGAACTCCTTGCACAACTCTTCATCAGTTGACCCAAAAATAATATCGTCTACATAGATTTGAACCAGCATCACATTGTCTCCAATCCTTTTTGTGAAGAGGGTCATGTCAATTTTGCCTCTAGTATAACCACATTGTCTCCAATCCTTTTTGTGAAGTGGAGCTTGGTGAAGACCATAGAGAGCTTTGTCTAGCTTGTAGTACCGTTTGGGAAAGTGTGGATCTTCGGAGCCAGGTGGCAGACAGACATAGACTTGTTCCTTGATATCTCCGTACAGAAAGGCACTCTTCATGTCCATTTGAAATACTTTGAAGTTTTTGTATGATGCATATGCCAAGAATATTCTGATAGCTTCTAAACGTGCAACAGGTGCAAAAACCTCTTCATAATCAATCCCGTCCTCTTGTCGAAAACCCTGAACGACCAATCTGGCCTTATTTTTAGTAACCACCCCACGATCATCCATCTTATTGCGTAAAACCCATTTTGTTCCTATTGGAAACTTCCCTTCAGGTAAATCAACAAGCTCCTATACTTTAAGCTTCCGGAATTGAGATAGTTCTTCCTGCATTGCCTGTACCCAGCTGTAGTCTTGAATGGCTTCTTCAATGTTGTGTGGCACATATTGTGATAGAAAAGCAGCATACAATCCTTTGTTGATGACCGAAGATTGACCACGAGTTCGCACACCATCTTCTATGGTACCGATAACATTTTCAAGTGGATGATTTCGATTCGTCTTGTAACCTGCATTGATGTGGGTTTCAATTTGTTGAGGCAGATTGGTGAAGTGCTCATCGACGTAGATGATATGGAGTTCATCTTCCTGTGTTGGTTCATTCACATTCGACTGCGAAGTAGAAGCATCATTTGCAGATGTATTCTCAGCTAAAATGTCACCACTTGTTTCTTCCACAGGAACAATTGGATCTGCAGAGAGTGGAGTGAGGCGAGTGGTGAAAGGAGTGAAACCAAAGTCTGACGAATCAAATAATGGTTCCACTAGTGAAGTTTATGTCGGATCAGAAACAGGTTCAGGAATGTCAAAGGTATTGAAAAAAATGTCTGCATCGTAGAACCAGTCTGGAGAACTTCTGGTGTTTGTGTAGTTTCCTTCTTGAAAATCTACGTAATACGATTCGACCACCATTTTGGTTCGTTTGTTGTAGACTCGATATGCTTTTTGAGTTGACGAATAACATGAAATAGCACACGTCACCGACTGCTTCGAACTTGATAAGATTGTCTTCTGTGTTGAGGAGAGTACACGAACATCTGAACGGTCTAAAGAAATCTATCAGTGGCTTTCTCTTGAAAAGAAGTTCATAAGCAGTTTTATTGTGAGGTTTGACTATGAGAACTCGATTCAAGACATAGCATGCTGTGTTGACTGCCTCTGCCCAGAAGATGATTGGAAGCTTCGAGTCTACCAGCATGGTTCTGGCTGCTTCAATGAGTGTTCTATTCTTGCGTTCAGCTACACCGTTTTGCTGAGGAGTTCTAGCTGCACTATACTGAAGCCTAATCCCTTTTGCTCACAGAATGAGATAACAGAATGATTCTTGAATTCCGATCCTTTATCGCTTCTAATTGATTTGACCTTCAGTTTGATGACGTTCTTGATCATAGGGATAAAGGTCTGATTAATTGATGTCGTTTCACTTTTAGCTTAAAGAAAGTAAACCCATGAGAAACGAGAAAAGTCATCTGTGATCACCAAACAATAAGATCGTTTAGATAAGCTTTTAACACTGATAGGTACAAAAAGATCCATGTGCAGCAATTGTAATGGTGATGTGATAGTATTCACTGCTTTGGATTTATGTGGCCTTTTGTGTTGTTTGCCTTGGGCGCATGCAATACATTTTTCAGAAAAAGGAAATTCTTTTACGGGAAATCCTCTTACGAGATTTAATCTTGAAAGTTTGTTCATATTTTTAAAATTTACATGCCTTAGGCGCCTGTGCCAAAGTAGTGATTCCGATTCTGAGGCCTTAGAAATTAAGCAAGTCATTTTCTCATTTGTTTTGGCATTCTTCATATTGAGCACGTACGTGTTGTTTTGACGAGGAGCAGTTAGCATGATCATTTTGGCGGGAACTGTGTATTCTAGCTTGAGGAAGAGACATTCGACGTCATTGAAAAGAACCGAAATTCCTTTGTCACAGACTTGTGATACACTCATAAGATTGTAACACAGCTCTGGAACATAGTTCACATTTTCCAAAGTAAGAGCCTCTTACACAACATCCCCAATTCCGACAATTTTTCCACCCTTTTCATCTCCTGCAAATGACACGAAGTCACCATCGGTGAATCGGAAATTCTTTAACAGCTCCTTCAATCCCGTCATATGCCTTGAGCATCCGCTGTCCACGTGCCAAATGTACTCCATGAGCATTCGGAGCCATTTTTGCAATTTATTCTATAATACAACAACAAACAAAACAAAAACAAAATGTACAAGTTAGTTAGATTTCGGAATCCAAACTTGCTTAAATATTAATCTATCATGTTTTTAATATTTAGATCTTCTTTTCTTTTCCAAAAAACAAGATGAGTTAACTAAATTCTTTACTGATTTTGTAAACTATCAAATTGCTCTGTGAAGTTTTTGACAAAATTTGTTTATGGTTCAGGAAAATTTTTGTTTTTGCAATGCTTCGCTGTATGTCCTAAATGACCACAACGAAAACATTTCATGAAATGACTTTTCTTTCGTTTCGAGGATGAGGCGTTTGAAGATGATGTATGTGATAAGTTTCTTGAGTTGCAAGGATCTTTGCTTGTTTTGTATGTGCTTGATTTAATCATTTTCTTCATTTTCTTGTCGATCCAACTTTCATCTTCTGTGAATGAATCTTCTGACTCGTATTCTGATGAGGATGATTCTTGATTTAAACTCGAGTCATCTGATCTTTGATCATTACTTGAGTCTTCTTCCCTGTAGGTTGAGGCAGATAAGGTTGAACTTTCACTGTTGCATTCTTGACTTGAGTCTTGACGGTCTTCCGATACACCTGCACATGATGGAACAAACTCGGGAATTTCCTTAGTAAGGAACTTTCCGAATCTGTTATTCTTCAATTCTGGAACAAACATAGGTGATTCACAGGTAACATTTTCATCACAAAAGACAGAGTTCAAGTCCATGCATTCAACCACTACATTCTCGTGGCTTTGGGTCAAAGGTTTAGGCACATGCCTATTACATTCATCCCGAATATTTAAATTAGGTTTAATACAGTCATCCATCCTAGTTAAATTATTACATTCATCCCGAATAGAGTTTCCACAATTCCAGGCAAACCAATTAACTGTAGTATAACTGTCGCCTGAATATCCTATGCCTATTTTTGTGCCTTCACCCTCCTCATCGCACACATCTTCTTCACGCTCATTTGTATCTGCATTACTCATAGAAACATTAGTATTTTTATCACTCAAGTAATCGACACTTTGAGCAATTAAGTCAGTTTTATCAATTAAATCATTTTCAGGATGAGGAGTTGGCATTGGTACATAGTTTTTGCTATGGGGAGGAGGAAATATTTTTCTTTCATTTCCAAGCTTATATTTGTACCCAATGCCATCTTTCACGTATGTTGGTCGTTGGCTATTTTTTATATCAACCAGTGCCTTTTTGTTAACATTCCATTTATCAATGGTGAGTTGCAATTTAGTGTTCTTGATTTCAAAATTTTCTAAACGTTTAGCTTGATCATTAATAATGAAATCCTTTTTAAAAAGCAACTCCTTTAAAGACTAAATTTCGGTTAAAGTTGAGTTCAACTTTCTCTGATATGCAACTTCGTTTAGTTTCATTTCTTTATTTACTCGTAAAACTTTTTCTTTTTCTCTAATAAGGTCACGGTTGATTGACTTGTAGTGAGCCATCACGTTCATACACGGCTTCGAACACAGTTTTGCTTTGAACACGTATGGGATGCTATTTACCAGTTCCTTATCCTCCTTCTCTTTTCCGACTCAGCCTTCATTGCAGCTGCAGACGCCTCACCATCTTGCTTCTTTTCTCCTTTGCCATCCTCTAGAGTTTCCTTTTTAGCTTCATCATTTGAGGAATTTGCAATGCTCTTCAGACCCTTGTCAATAGAGTTTTCTTTTGGTATACCGGTAATTTTGTTTTGAGCATATTTCAGAGGTGCAGCTGTTGATTCTATTGTTATCTTGGTTGAACTGATGCTTTTGGTTCTTTTGAGATTTTAGCCATCAAATCTTTGTTGACTTCTTCTTTTGTCTCAGCTATCTCGTGTGCCCAATCGTAATCTTCCACCACTAGAGCCTTTGGAGTATTATCAGTAGCATTTGAGTTTCCTTCTATGGCAATTGGCCTTCGGACAGGAGAAATTTCAGCGTTTTCCTTCTTCAGCAGAGGACATCTCTCTTGAAGTGACCAAGATCCTTGCAGTTGTAACAATGTAACTTTGACTTGTCAAAACCAGCTTTACCGAGAGACAATCTTTCCTTGTTTTATCCTGGAACTTTTTCAAGCGAAGAGTGATCATAACCATTTACCATTTCAAGTCCATCTCTTCCATGTCATCTGGATCCACCTTATACATATCTTCAGCAGTGAGGTAATCTCGTTTCATTTCTCCGGACATAAGAGCTTCATAACTGCTTATGAAGGTGTTGAACAAAGCAACATGTTCAGTTGATATTTTGAGTGCTTGAGCATCCGCTACCACAGAGGATTTCATATTAGACTGTGAAGATGTAGCAGAGTTTGCGGAAGCATTGTTGTAGGATACATGAGCACTTTGTGAACTTGAACCACCTGAGCTTGTTGGTGCAAGAAAGGCCATGTTCTTGGGCATGATGACAGCAGTGGACTGTGCAAATTTTTGTCCAGTTTGATTCATTTCTCTTTTAATGACATCCATTTCAAAAGCTTTTAGAGTGTTAATTAGATCTGACAGAGTGACAAGTGTGGTGCTACATAGAAAGCTTCTCTTGATCATCATGCATTGCGGACCCCATTCTTTTGGAAGCGAGTCCAAAAGTTTCTTTATTGAGGCATAGTTGGCAACCGGATTTCCAACTTTCTTCATCTTGGTTAATACATTTAGATAGCGACTGATGTGGTTAGACAGACTTTCTCCTTGGACACTTCCAAACATATCATATTCCTTTTGCACCATATCTCTTTTGTGGTCCATCAATTCTTGGTTTCCTTCGTAGTGTTCAATGCAGAGTTCATGAGCTGAGGTGTATTCTTCGAACAAATTGTTGTCATCCTTGTTCAGCGGCATGGTTAGAGCAGCATGGGCACGACGGTCACGCTGAATCAAAGCTCTATCTTCTTCTGTGAAAGTAGTTGGATCTCCATTTACAACACGAACGTCATCTTATATGATTACTGGAACATGTGGTCCAACGGTACGACGTCCATTGAGGGTGTAGTCAGTGTACTAAAAGAATGCCTTGATGCAGGTTTTCTAACTACTAAAATCTTCGGATCCTTTCAACTTATGAGGTCTAGTTGCAGTTCCAGTTTCCAGTTCGGCTTGAGCAACTGTGTTCAATTGACTTAGTGACATTTTAAGACTTGATCAAATGCTAAATACACTGGTGCAGATGCTAAATACGCTGACAAGGATGCTAAATGCGCTAACGAGTTTGCTGAACAATTACGCTGATGATTCTGAAAACTGATCCAGCGAAGATGCTAAATACGCTGTCAAACACAACACAAACAATAACTTTGTTAAGTTTGCTGATCACCGTAATAAGGTCGCTGAGGATCCTTATTACGGTCTTCGAAGTCCAATTAAAAACGCTGACACTATATCGCTGAAAATCAACAATTTCGTTGATGTATATCCAGCGTAATTATCAATTACGCGATTATCAAATCAATTACGCAGCCTTCAACTGGATTTACGCCAAATTTAAAATTATCAACGCTATGTTCAAAAATATCTACGCTGGCTTCAATATAAATACGCCCAGCAGGGTTTAAGCACGAACAAAAGCCCTCTAATCACTCAAAATCGACTTAAAATCCACGTTTCTTTGTATCAAAATGACCCAAATGTTTACCAAAACACTGATTAAAAACGGCCTAACAATTAATCACACCAAATCAACTCATTTTAAGCCCAAAAATTTGAAAGACCATGAAACTTTAAAAACCTTTGAAAAATCTTCAAAACTTGAAAATTCTCAACAAAAATCGAACAATCAAGAGCACAATGGCTCTAATACCAAATTGTTAGTCCTAAATCAACTACGGATCACAGTGGTTTGATTGTTCACATACAAACACCTATCGATTAGGTGTTTGAATGTATAAAGTTAAGAAAAATCAAAGAAGAAGATGAAGATTCTTGTTTTGGATGAAGATACAACTGTTGTATATTGAACCCCAAACGGCAATAACGATTTAAGCACCTGGATATACGGATTAAGCACAAGAACCATCACAAGAATCACAACACAAGAAATCACCAAATCACTAGTCCAAGAACCTTGGTGCTATGGTTTCATTCAAATAACATATACATAGTATCCGGCCATCCAGTGTAATTAATAATTACGCTGGATCATTAATTACGCCGACCTGTACAAAAGTTCTAACAATTATATATTTGGTCCTTGAACTAAGCAAAAGACAATAAACTATAACAGAACTTATCCAAAACCTAGTTAATCAAGTATCAACGATCTAAAATGGTCTAACAAATATCTGTATTTGGGTTGTGTGAGGCCTTGAGAGCTCAGGTTAGTACTACCGTACAGACAAAGAGATGAAGGCTCGACTTTAAAGTGTAGTTCCAATTATGGAATCTTTTTTACTACAACTGTAGTATCTTTCGATATTTTCAATTGAATGCAGTTTTTAGGGGATTTAAGCATTATAGAAGTTCTAGGCCATTGCTTCCGCAAAATCAGAAGAATTTGTATAATACCCCAGATATCAATCATCTATAAAGACCTCGTATCTCATAATCAGGCAATCTCTTAAACGAAATTTCGGAGTACTAAGTTCATATATCCGAGAGATGTTAAGCCACAAGATTAAGCAGTTGTAAAATTTAATTTATATCCCGGAAACAATTTACTGAACGTGTAAAGCCTGTCGACACATCCACAGTAAGACTTGTTTATCACTATTTAAACTTTACAATTCTTTAGCGTACTGTAATAGTCCTTTGATGTACTATCATTTCCTTTATACACACAAAACTCTTTTTGCTTTTTTCAATGTTTTTGTACATTTTGCATTTAATATGTTTTTGGATTTTCTGAAAAAAAAAATCTTCCCTAAAATTCAAAAACATATTTTTGGAATTTTTTATTTATAGAAAAACATTGGCCAACCGATAAGAATCACTTCAATTCGCCATCCATTACTGCTTCACAAATTTTCTTTTAAGCACTCTCCCCCTCATGATGACAAAAACCTTGACACTTTTATGTTTATAAAATATTTATATCCATGAATTTTATCTTTTCAACAGTGAGGGTTCTGTGAATTTTTTCAAAAATTTCTTCAAAAATCTGTAAAATTTTCAAGTAAACGTTATTAGAATGTGTTTTCGAAAATATTTTCTCCAAAATTTTTCAAAATTTTAAAGTAAACATTGTTAGAACATGTTTTGTAAAAATGGCCTTTATATATAACATGATAACCCGGCCCATTTTCAATATGTGCCCTAGAACTCCATTCTTAGTAATTTGCATTCATCTTAGAAGTTCCTGCACAAAAATTCAAACAATTAGTTGAATAGTGACACCCAAGCCTTTTCAGTCTTAGGTGTTATTTCTTCAACCTTAAATTTCATTTTCTTTTCACAGTCAGGTTTATTTTGGACTTTCTCAAGTTTTGGAAAGTCCTCTACACTTCCAATTTTCACTGACTGTGTAAACACTTTTTCTTTCACCAACCATGTTTGATTTTTCATTAAAGCTTTCTTGAAATACAATGTAGAAACTTTTTGTTCATTACTATTCGAGGAATCACCAGTTTCAAAATTTGAAAACTTAGTAATAACTGGTTTCACCTTGTTTGTAGTTTCTGTACATTGTTTCCAAACCTGAGTTGGTACTTTCAAATCTTCAAAATTTTTCTTATCAATATGAACAGGTTTAGGATTAATTTGAAAATATTTTCTAGCAATGTGTCCAGTTACTCCACATTTATGACACTTCATGTTCTCATACTGATCCTTTTTAGCAAACCATACACTCAAATCATAACATTGATTTGATGTGTGGTAACTATCTTTCCTGTTTCTTCTAAACGCATGATTTGACGTTGAAGCACTGTGGTCCGACCTACACCACTTATTTTGAAATTTTTGTGAATTTTTATAATGATTGGATGATCGTACCGATGAGCTTTTATTTTTCTTTTGAAAATTTTTAGAATTTTTAAAACTTTGTTTTTCTTTTTGTTTTCATTCTCCATTCTGCTTAGAAGGTTTATACGTTGAACATTCATCTTTCTCAGTAGATTGTAGAACAGTTTCTTGAAATTTTTCTTTTAGTTTTAAAAATATTTCATGTTTATCATTTTATCAGTTTCATCATCCGTATCATCATCACAATCCTCAATTATGACATTGTCATAATTTGTGACTTTATCACTTATTGGAATTTCATTTTTATTCTTATTGATAGGTTTTGAACAAATATGATCTAACATCAATGACGAGGTCACAAAACCTTTTAATTTCTTTTCTAAATCATCAATTTTATTTTTAGCAATCTCAGCATCTTGTTCAAGTTTCCTGATTTTTTCAAGATACGAGTTTATTATACTTTGTTTTTCAAAATCCTTTTTATTTAAAACAAAATTTTCATTTTCTAAAATTTTTATTTTATTTTCAAAAAACTTTTCATTTTCTTATAACTTTTTATTTTCTAATGTCAAGATTTCCATATCTTTCAAAAGTTTGACATTATTAGATCTGGATTCTTCACAATTTGAGCACAAAGATTCAGAACTTGAAGCTTCATTTGTTGATACACTTGATTCTTCATTCTTTGGAGTTGAATCTATCTTGAATGTGCCTGTAGAAAATTGATCAATTTCAGAATTATTATCCTTCTTTAGTTTTAAATTTTTCATATTCTCAATTACAGGAACATGATCCCAAATCCCAGATATCTCTCATTTTCGATGGAAAAATGTAGTTTTCAGTAGTTTTATGCAAAAACCGACGTTTTAATCGCCAATCGGTTCGCTAAAAACGTTTAATTTTTTTTTCGAAAACTGTTTTTACCCGATTATATCTTTAAACTCGTCTCGTCGATATGAATCTAACGCTATATAATGTTCGAGACATTTTTCGGGATTTTCATGCCTTTTTTTAGAAACCCTTTGTACAAGTTCGGCCGAACTTGTAACAGCTACTTAACAAGTTCGGGCGAACTTGTTAGAAGAATTAAGAATGTTTTTTTAACAAGTTCGGGCAAACTTGTAATAACTTTCAAGAAAACCTCAGCAAATAACCATGTTCGGGTTGTGTTAATTTTTAGCAAAATTTGGACAAGTTCGGGCGAACTTGTTCAAAAATCACTGAAAAATACAACAACTTCTAGCAAACTTGTATAAAATCAACAAAAATTTGTGATACAATTTTAATCAATTTTTAATCAAGTCTTAATTTTAAATATGCAGTACGCTAAAGAATTGTAAAGGTTTACCTTAGGTTTGCTAAATTTGTGGTACAGATTCACAATTTTTAATCAAGTACGCCCGAACTTGATTGATTTTCATTTTTTTACATAAGTCCGCTCGAACTTGCTAGATAATTCTACAAATTTAATCAAGTTTGCCAGAACTTGATCAAAGTTTGTTGGAATTCATTCACAAGTTCGCCCGAACTTGATAATCCACTTGAAAATCTTCACAAGTTCGCTCGAACTTCTAAGTGTGAAAATTTTCCAAAATCTTCAACAAGTTCGCCCAAACTTGTGTGAAACAAATTCTGATTTTAACATCTGCACAAGTTCGCCCGAACTTATCAGTGGGCTAATCAATTTTCGAAGTTTGTGAACGTGTTTTTCAGCTATTCTCGTCAGTTTTTCCACGATGGAAGATATTCATAGTGCATTTATGACGGCTTCAGCATCGAATGCTCAAATGGTGAATCAAGTTAACATTGATAACGAGATGGGTACGTCTGTGAAGCCACCGAAACTCATGTGTATCGATGAATACGAGGGGTGGAAAGAAAATTTTACAAACTGGGTTCAGTCTACGTTCTTCCACAGCTGGGTTGCAGTTGAGACTGGCTACACATGGCCAAGAGATGAAAACGATAATGTTATCGATATAAGCAAGTTTTCTACTGCACAGAAAGATCCGTACGTAGCCGAAAAGAAGATGATTAGTCTGATCCAATAGTCTGTGAAGGAAGATATCTTAGTGTTATTGCCAGAATACAAAACTACACAAGATCTTTGGAAGTCTCTAAAGGCAAAATATCAGGGAAGTGCATAAATGGTCAAGAGTAAAAAAGCGTTAATCATGAAGGAATTCGACATATTCACCATGATAAAAGGCGAATCGATGAAACAAATGATTGAACGTTTCTGTCATTTGAAAGTGATTATGAGGAGACATGGTCTTGAGAAGACGGAAGAAGAATACATTGACAAATTGGCTGACGCTTTGCCTGAAGGTGAATGGACGGCATATCTCATGGTGCTCAAAGAAAGTCCAAGCGGGGAGTTCTTCAAATTGTCCACGTTTATCGATAAGTTGGAGGGCACGAGATAGAGTTGTTAAAGATAGCCAAGTCAAAGAATTCAAACGTTGCTCAAGATGTAGGGCTCTGGGTTTGCATTATCAACTTTAAAAACCGCTGAAAACTCCAGTTCAGATCTTTGGTTGCACGGTTTCCGACCTCTGATTTGCTTGACCGATAAATTTTCTTGAATAATCATCAACTCAAAGCTAATCAATGCAGCAGCTTCTCCATTTTGATGATAACCGCATCTGAGTTCAGTTTTTGAATAAGCGTTGAGCATCGAGAGTTTATTCCGCTTACTCCTAAAATATCAAAAACTCAACCGGCAATTGATAGAAACTTTGAATCACCACACCGGAAAACTTCAAATCAACGAATACCCTCGAAAATCTGAAATCCCGATTTCGTAATCGCAGTTAACCACCCTTCAGAAAGATTTAATCAGCAGATCGGTAATCTAATCAATCAGCAAATCCTCATTGGAAACAAAAAATCTGGTAACGCATCGAATCTGAGAAACACATGTTCGTGACCAAAATCACATTCTTCCTCTTAAGTCACAATGCCAGATATATAGCTATCTCCGGTAGACCAGCGCCACTAAGTCAACAAACATCGTCATCCAACGGCGGTTAGTCCAAAGAGAAGAATGATCCATCTGCTTAAAGACTAAAAATAATGGCCACCAAAGGCTATCATCAGTTATATCTTGGATAACTTCAGATCTCCTTGGTAATTTTGAAACTATCTGTCTTCGAGCTAGTCATTAATTCTTATGATCATCACCGAATGTTTTGAACGTCCTCAGTTCCTCACTGGTACTAGTGACTGCTAATCCAGCTAAGTGTTCCTTCACCGGAGAACAGTACTCTAACCCTTAAGCATCACTCTGTATCATGATCTGAAAAGCAGAACTTCCTGTGATCACGGAATCCCAAATATATAGCCTTTTTTATCAGCAACTAATAGACAACTTTGTCTGAAAAACCCATTATATCATCTTCCTTAATCATGGTACCGCGTACAACCCGGGGCAACTGAAACTACAGAGCATCCTTACCTCCTGGCGGTTAGTCCAGTCAATAATTCATGTGCAACGCAGAATTAAAGATAGGCAGTCGTGTGTGCTTCCAAACCATGCGCGCGATTCAGGTGTCAATCCACAACCATAACCACAGAATCTAATAAACAACTCTTCTAAACTCAATTATGTAACCACCCGCTTTCAAACTAGACATCAATTTGAAATACCCAATGAATCTCAATTCTCTGCATTTCCCGATAATCTGCAATCGGTAACCACCCGGATACTGTTGCAGCAGTCACGAATTTCAAAAATGCCGAAATCTTCATATATCGTAAAATTTTTATTCCCCCTCATTTTTGCAAATTCTGACCATACTGAAATTTTTACTGAAATTCCCCCTGAAATCCGGAATTTTCAGTTTTAACAAATGCGGATCTAACGTTTAGGCCCATTACGAGTCACGACACCCAAATGATCAACATTCTGCACCGTATCAATGACTCTCCTGTTAACTTCAAAATTTTGTGACCGTATCACCAAATCTATACTCTGAAGCTCTAGACGGTGTCTCCGAACATGCTGAATAAGACGTTAAAATCTCGAAAAAATTTTCTATCACCAAATTTTTTCTGGACACTCACCTCGTCAAAACAATCAACAAAATTTTTCCATGACTTTTTTTAGGCTCCTGGACAAGTTTGGGCGAACTTGTCCACAATGTCACCAGGTGCCAAATTCGGGCGAACTTGGTTAAGATGATACAAGTTCGGGCGAACTTGATCAATGTGTTACAAGTTCGACCGAACTTGATCAAAATGTTACAAGTTCGGGCGAACTTGATCAAAATTATACAACTTCGGGCGAACTTGATCTTTAACAATCAGCCCTATTTCACATTTTTCGAATAAGAGTCCTTTTTTCTTCGAATTTCGAGATGATTCCACCATAGTTCTGGTCGAAAATGGTTTTCTAACAATCCTATCTGTTCAATTTTACTTTTTTTCCGTGGATTGTATGTTTATTTGATGATTTACGTCTAAAAACCCTCCTAATGTCCATAAATGTCCAAATTCATGAGCGTAGGTGATAACCGTAGCTCTGATACCAATTGAAGGTCCTTTGTACAGATCGTTCGGGTCCTGATTTGGCAAACCTAAGGTAAACGTGCGGAATCCGTTTGGATAGGTGACATTGGATACAAGTTTGTTACTATTAATCACTGTTTCATTGATTAGTAGACGTTACAGATCCTGGAAACACTTGGATAGAGCTTCGCCGTCCAATACACAAAATATCTGATTCTTACAAATGAGAAATCAAGACTCCTATTTATAGGAGAACAAGTTCGCTCCAAATGTGGTTAGGTCAAGTTCAGGCGAACTTGTCATAGCCATGACAAGTTCGGGTGAACTTGTCCTTCCTACTACAAGTTTGGGCGAACTTGACTCACAACATGCATAATCTTAACGTTTCGCTCTTAAACACAGACTCGACGTTATACGATGACGTAGGCAACAAACATATGCATAAAGAACTCCCCCTTGGATGTTGCCATAGTCATCTTTCTTCAATTAAGTTCCAGAGTCTTTAATATTTTCTTGATCTTCATTTCTTGAATAACTTTAACTTCCTTGATCTTCATAGCATCTACAATCATTTTTCTATTTTCTTGAGCTTGTCTTGATAAAACTTTAATCACCATGCTTCCCCTTTACTTTGAGCTTTCTGTGATCTTTAAACAACGTGTTTTATCCAGCTCCCCCTTAAAATCAACTTCCTGTTTCAAAGTTCCTCAAACTTTCAAATAAAACATTTCAGATTCAAACTTTGAAATCTCTAAATACAACCATTTCAAATTTTAATCTTCTCATCAGTTTTAAACCCTCTTAGTTATTCAAGTCCAAATTAATGACCTTGAATATCTGATTCATGTATCAAGCTCAACTTAATGATCTTGATTAAACATTTTGACACTAAACTGACACATTTATTCAAATGTAACTTTCAACTTAATGAACTTTTAAACTTTTCAGATCAATTTTCAAAAGTTTTAGATTTTGTTCAGCAACTCTAGACTTTGAAAATCAGCTTTTCATCATCAGTGGTCAAAACTAAAAGATAATATAATCTTTTTGTTTTTATGTAATGAATATCATACTCTAACTTTGTAGAAACATATTTACAGACATATTTTTTTGAGCTTATGTTAAAGGATCATATCAGTTTTTGAGACATATCATCAGTACCATTGACCTCTTCATGACAGTAAGTTTTAAACAAATTTACCTAGATTGTCGATACATTTGTCCTCTTAAACTTCAACACATTTCTCAATTGTTCCAAGATACATTATGTAGAATTAAGAAACTTGACTTAACTGTGGTTCCCATCTCAGAATATACTCCCGCATCAAGATTAAGTAAAGTTCCTAAAATTACTTAAATTACTTAACTTATCAGTTAGTTATATTCACCTATAAGATGAAATCTAGAGAATCTTGATACGGGAGTATATTCTGAGGTGGGGAACACAATTAAGTAAAGTTCCTAAAATTACTTAACGTATCTTGGAATAATTGAGAAATGTGTTGAAGTTTAAATGGACCAATATACTGACAATCTAAGTGAATCTATTTAAAACTTAAAGTCAAAATAAAGGTCAACAGTACTCGTGATTTGTCTCAAAAGCTGATATGATCCTCTAACACAAACTCACAAAAATATGTCTGTAAATATGTTTGTACATAGTTCATTACGTTTCATTTCAGAAAACCCAAAAAGATTTGAAGTGAGTTTTAGAATAAACTTTGGAAAATCCAAAAGATTTTATTTCTATTTTAGTTTCGACTATCGATGATTGAAAGCGGGTCTTCAAAATCCAAAGATATTGTATGCTGATGAAAATTTTGAGACAACGGTTTGGGAGCTAATTTGAAGTGATAACATGATTAGAAAAGTCTAAAAGTTCATTAATTTGAAACTTTACACTGCCAAAAAACATCAGTTTGTTCACAAAGTGTTGAACAAAGATCATTAACTTAGACTTGGTAGACAAATCAGTTAACCAAGGTCATTAACTTTGACTTGGTCAACTGGGTGGGTTGTTAAAACTGAAAATTTGATAAAAAATGAAGAGTTTGAAAAATGTTGGCACACCTCGTACGAAGAGAATTTAACTCGTACGAAGAGGTGTACACTTGGTACAAAGTGACACCCAACTCGTACGAAGTGTCACTGACTATATATAGAGGACAACTCGTACAAGTTGCTCATTTGTTGTTTTCGCAAACTGAATTCTCTTTGTGCGATTTGAAAATTTTGCAATCTAAGTGACGAAGTGCTACCTAAATCTACATTGGGGAGGTTGATAAGCACACCTCTTACAATGGTTAAGGTATTAGAACAAGAATTATTGAACGATTTGGATGCTAAACCGGTATTAAAAGCTATTGTGTCCTTGGACGACCTCAGTATCTTACCAACACTATGCTACGCTCGCGATGGGTGCACTTGTCCTAGTGTGTGTTAGTGTTAGTATAATATCGTGTTTTATAAATTTAAAACTTGACTATTACGTAAAACGGACTTAAAATATAAAAATCGTAACACGCTCGACACGCACCAGGCCTGGCCTGTATCAATTTTTGTCTCTGAGGTTGTCTAGTAGCTACAGAGTGCTTGTTTTTATGAATCAGTAATTATTTTCCTGCCATTCACAAGAACAATGGTTTTATTAGCAATAACATATTATGTATTATTCTCTATTATTTTTATTCCCATAATTGAGGAATGTTAGTTAGGAAAGGCCCCTATATAAGTTTGAAAAATGTTGGTGTCACACCCTGACTTGCAGCGAAAGAAAAAAAATACGGGATGCAACAGACACCTCTGGTACAAGCACATTGTTTATAAAGACACTACATTTTATTACTTACAAAATGTTGAATACATACTACATGTATGTTACAACTGCGTGTTCCCATGAACCACATAAGTCTTCTACGCCACATGCGTCTATATCAGGGTTCGCTTATAATCATGTCTTGAACAACATACACGGATCACACCAGTCTCAAGTTACCTGAAATGCATGTTAGTTTTAAAAAAAGGGTCAGCTAAACGCTGCTGGTGAGTTCCACTAGTTTAGTTGTAGTGAAACAATATGTGTTAACAAGTTTAATTGCACTGGTCATAGTCACAGATGGAATTACAGAGAACACAAGTGAAACCTTGACTATTTTGCCTCGGGCCGTGTCATCCCAGACACTGCTGCACACCGGACCGTGTCACGCAGACACTCTCGGCCCACCAATTGCATCACGTGCAGCTCAACGCCCCAATGTAGTTATGTCTAACAACATAACCGAGTTTAGGACAAGTGCCGTTGTTAGTTGGCCGGGATCGCACCATCCGGCGTCAACTGGGTTGGTGAGACCAATAGTACTATGCACTGTCCACGGCTTATGCTAATCACTTGTAGTGGGGAGGGTGTTCGTGTGTTAGATAATTCACATCATCAATTAGTGCAATTAACACAGTTTTCCAACATGCAAGTTACTCCAGAAAACAGTAACACAGTTTGAAAGTGGTGGGTGAAACTCACTCCCAACTTGGTGTAATCAGCACAGTTTTTAACATGAAAGTCCCCAGAAAACAGTAAAACAATTTAAAAGTGGGAAGTGAAAACTCACAGTGTAAATAGTAGTCTCGATCAAACAGTGATCAATCAACGAAATCAGCTTTAATTGTACACATGCAAGTAGGGACTCAAATCAGTATCTAAGTCGGTAATGGTCATAACTTGGATGTGGTCGGGAGTTTTCACCCGGATTGAGTCTATAGGACACTGGTATGGTGATGGATGTCAGGGTAATATTAGTTTTCAGTTTGGCTTCCGGGCACCGTTTCACGTGCCAGCCAAGGTCGGTTGTTTAACATGTTCGGATAATGGTATGGGAATGCCAATAGTGCCCACACATTATTATTTAAGAAAGATTAACTTTTCATTAAGGGAGTTCGGGGTTTGGGGAGTCTAGGTTGCCCAAAATTGAGTTTCCATTCCCGCCGTTGGGGATTCTCCCGAACTGGCCTAGGACACACTCCTAGTGTCCAATCCACCCTGGAATCACTCGGAATACTCCCGGTGTTCCAATTATAGTACTAGTCGGGTTTGGTTAATTCCCGGTTCCGACAGGTTCGTTATACGGTAAACTGCCGAATTTATTTTAAAATGACATGTTTTTACTTCCATAAATTCCCGTTTAATGCATACTTTGAATAAAAATCTGTAAATTTTTATACAAATCAGTAAAAAACTGTAGATTATGGGAAAAACAATTTGGGAATTTATTTAGTAATTTTAACTATTTAAATAAATTCTTTGTAAAACAGTATTTAACCGAATAAGTATCATTAATTATCATTCGTCGTCTAAAAACTCCCAAACAATTCTAGAACATCCCTTACATGTCTAGGAACGACTCAGATAAATTTGAGATTTTTCTAATTTAGTTTCTGTGTGTTTCCGGCTACCGAAAACTCCCAAAAATGCGTATTTTTAACCCCAATCAAAACTCAACCAATGGACTCTGAAACTTCCCAGAACTTTTCATTTATGTTCCTTAGTGTTCATGAAATATTTGGTGAGTTATTGACCCTGTTTAGTATTTTTTCTGGATTGGTTTTGGTAAAACAGTCAAAATTTCACCAAAAATTCGTAGAAAATTCCAAAAATTATAAATTTTACGTGGACCTTTCTGACAATACCCTAATCACCACGCCAAATTTCAGCTCAATCCAAGTACCACGAACCAAGTTATAGTCAAAACAATAATATGCCAACTCTAGATTCGGTTTCGGGCGATATACCTAGCGCAAGCTCCGTTTACACAGGTTTTTCTTGAGTCCAGAAGGGTGTAGGAGCTATATTCAGTACCTACACATCAAGTACAATCCAAATCTGCTAGAACTTAGATCAATCAAGCTTTGTTTCATAGTTTTCGGTTAATCAAATAGTTATGCGATTTTTGTCGAATAAGTGTTGATTAGAGTATCAAAACCCAAAGATTTGTGATCATGGCTGCCATATAACACCAGGGAATTCCCAAGGTGTTCTTATTCAGCCCATAAACTTGTTTAAACTTCCAAATTTCATGGATTAAAACGAGTTTTTTCGGTTATAAATCGCGTTTAATCGAGAAATATCAATCAAAATCACTTGAAACTTGTGAAGTCACCTTGATTTAGTGATGGATGGGAGGATGATCAGCTGATTCTAAGCTTCTTATGGCAGAATTTTGGGTGAAGGTGAAAGGAATTAAACGAAAAGAAAAAATAATCAAAATATATATATAAAAAATGCGCGCTAAAAGATGATGTTTATCTTCCGTTTGCATTTAGGTTCATTTTCGGGTCCTGACGCGTTCTTGATTTGCGAAACGGGCTCCGTTTTTTGCGTTATTAGTGTCAAAAGACTCGGTTTTAAAAATCGTGCATAACCATCTCGAAATCCGAACCCAGTTATGTTGTAATCATAAAAGTCTCGTATTAGGGTAGTTTAAGTGTTTTTAAGCTTGATCGATCGTTCCTTACACATTTGGTTGCCTTATGTTATGCCCGAAATGAAGGCGTTTCCCTAACCGGGAAGCTGCTTCGTTTTGCGTGCCCGGGCTTGATTAGCTTCAAACCTTATGTCACAGTCTATGGCACAAAACTAAGTCTTTTCTGGAACTCAGAATCTTAAATGATGCTACCGATAACCTAATAATCAATGTCAAAGGTTTGATGTGCTGTTAAACGTCAAGTCTCTGTTTAACACGTTTCTCAAGGCTAAGGAAACCAACCTCACATCGTTGGTCCTTAATAGTGTTATGTTAACCATGACGTGCTCTCAGATTCCTCCGAGACATAATAGCGATTGCTCAGTATAGCACCCAAGTCATACAAGTTCGCAAAGTTTACGTGAAATTATTGTTTTAATTATGCTTTAAGTTTAGGACCAATTAAGGTGTACCTGGTTTCGTTATGGGTATCACATATCCCATAGCACACCAGTCATGCATGTTTACTAATACGTATTCCTAGAGTCGTCAATCCATTCACGACTTTGTCTTACCATGAGATGACGCATAGCGTCAATGTAATGTTTTTGTAATTCCTTGGCATATACTCCGATTATGGTCAGTGTAACATGCTCCAGAATTCGTATCATAACACATAATCACAACAATATCATGACCCACATATCACGTCCGATTGCCACGGACTTGTACCAAACAAAGTTTACCGGGATTTTTCACAGTTGTCACAATCTCCCCCGGTTAAAAGAATTTCGTCCTCGAAATTTCGTTTAGTAGTCCATTGGAAAGCTTATTATTTATATTCATGGAAGTCATCTGACAGCCAAGTCTGTTTTCGCTTTTTGTTTAGTATCATCATTGTACGGAGATGATAACTGTGCTACATAGTAGCTATGTAATTTGTCCATCCACAATTCCTACGTATTGCTAACTTAACGTTTCTCATTACTTCCAATCTAAAAGTGAGAGTGTTGTTGGACTCACAGTAGAATAGGAGTCTCGTATTCAGTTTGCGGAGAACTGCAATTATTATGTTTTCTTCGCATTCATTATCTTCACCATTCATACACCATAAGTTTTATTTACGATTTCGGTTACTAGTTATTGAACACCCCCTATAGAGGAGGAGTATGGATACCCTCCCAGGGTTCGTTGCGAACGTCGCAATGGTGCGCATCGTGCTCCGTATGTTTGTGTTAAGGGAATAAATTTGGTCTCACCAAGTGGTGCGCGACAATCTTCCCTTGTTGTCGTGTACGTGAATATCTTCGGCTAATACTAATCGATCACGAGAGTCCCTGCTCTATGGTCGAGAATAAAAAAGAGAAAGGCTTTTAAGGGCCTAAGGTTGCCATAAGGCGAGCATGTACACGAGTAATAACGAATCTGCATACTTACATCAGTGGTATGCTCGCCACCAGTAGTCGGATTACGTCATAAGGATATGAAATTTCTATAATAATACTTCCAGTTTGCGTTAAGTTTCGGGAGCTTGGCTTTAGCTGTTGTACAACTGTTTATGTTTTCTCCAGAAGGAAACAACTTAGTAGCTTCGATAACATCGATGTGATTCTCCGGGAGATAATCTATAAAAATTCCCATATACCAGGAATGGTAGAGTGTGTACCCAATGCGGTTTTCATTCAAGTAACACCACCTCTAGAACGCTACTCTTACATAGACATATTTGAGGTGTCTACGAGTGTCTAGTGACCACAAGTATCACCATGATGCCCTACACGTGGGACCAGATTTAATCGTAGACGTACAGGTAATTTTGTAAAAGATGACTAAGTAACGAGTCATCGAGTCAAGATTCCCCATCAACGGAGTACCCCTCGCAGGGTAGGAAAATAGCCATGCTGGACAAACGTTTAATAAGGATGTCGTAGACAACGAGAAGTAATCATTTCCCATCATGCTCTCGAAAGATTACCTAATGCATAGGCGAATATAGCCCATACTAGTCACAAGGTGGTTAATCACCACTTGACCGTCTCGGTCTTGTGGTTTTTCGAGTCAACTTTGGACTTGGTATGATGTGAACTGTATATGAGTATAAAAAGATAGGCCTTCCCATCTTGGCACCTCCACCATTTGAATCACCGATTAAACGTAAGGGTTTCGTCGAGTTTGTTCATGCCAAACCATCTTGGTTTAGATTGAGAAATTCGTGTGATTTTATAAAACCATGGGCTAAAGCCCGAATTCATAGTCACCCTAGTCCGACAGGGACAGTTGACCACTGAATCTGATTTCTCCCGTTAGTCTCATATTTGTAATAATGTAAACAAGATATGAAGACCCGGCCCCCGAGTTGGTCGAGACTAGGGTCGTTGAGTTTCTCGACCCCTTGGTCGTAGGATTAGTCAGTTCTGTTTCCCAATAGGGCATGGAAGGAATACGTGCGGCTGGGAAATGTAGTAACATAGATCCACAATCGCTCGGCAACCTCTTGAAATAACAAAAGTAACTTTAAGAAAGGCTGAATGAAAGTCGTAATCAATCGAGGTAAGTCTAGCACTCTGACATTTAGGGTACGAATAGAAGTTATGAATGCCATCTCGCAGCCAGTCAGTGCATCCATCCAAGCACTGATTTACACTTTGGTTGTTGGGTTTGACTTAGTATCACACCTCAAGGTATTACAATTCGTATCATATGTTAAATAACTCTCCCCAAGTTTGAGGAGAATTAGTTGTAGCGCCGAATTCTTATTCTTATTTTAAGTATATAATGCGTGCTTATCAAAGGAATTCCCCCTCTGGATGGACATGATATCCGAGGGATGTATTCGGAAGATTCCCTAGTCCCTTCATCTAGAATGATCGGGACTACTAGATTTCTGGTTTAGCTTTCCCCATGTGGGTTCAACGCACAAAAGACACCAATTACGATATTCAGACAACTCGTGATTATTCCTATTTCAAAGAGAGTTTGGATTTGACCGTGTTCCTTCATGCAGGGTAGTTCTTGCTTTTCATAGGATGGCGTATATACGTCACTCCTGTGACATGTTTTGACCGCACATTTAAGCGCTGGCCCTTTTTGGTTTAAGTGTAAGTGCAATTTTAACAGTGGTATGATGACGGATATTATTACATACATGATAATGATGTTGGTTATACAGGTTGTGGACTCATTCGTGCGACGAAATTGTGTGATATGGGATAATTGAATATGTGACATTGATACATGTATATAAGTATTGTTTATAATAGAATGGCCCCGAAACGCTCATCACAAATGTCTGAGGCGGAAATCACGCAAATGATAGCGCAACAGCATCCGACAATCATCCCCATGATCATGAATTTCACTCACGGTACGAATACCCAGGTATATATGTATATATACAGTATTATACTTAAGATTTCTCTCCTTCTTGTTTCCTTAAGTAACAAAATTATTTTCGTCACTCGAAAATAATGAAGAATCGAGTTTCTTGGTAGCATCGTATTTTACGAATATCATTTAAATCGGTCGAACTGAAATCAATTGAAGGTACCAACCATTCAAAGGAAGACGAGGGGTGGTTCAACAATACTCCCCTGGTCTAAATGATTTATTTCTCGTATACTCACAAGGACAAGCAACACCGTTTAACGCATATTCTTGGTTACTCACAAGCGTAGGGTATCGTGACGTGAAAAGCCTATCGAAAGGAATCAAAGAACCATGTATCCCCTTTTGCGATTTCTAGCATGAATGCACCGCCCTCATACGGGTGATATTGATTCAAGACTTAGTATCTCAGGGTTACCAAAGAATTTAGGTTAGGACCCCGTGTAGTCTAGAGTTTAAAGATGTCAATAAGAGTTGTCACATAGGTTAATCATCGTATTACAGTACTCGAATACTACTCTAGGGCGATCTCGTCTTTCATTAGAACATATTTCACTAAGTTATGCGAGGCTGAAAACAAAGGATCGTTTGATATATAAAAATTTATACAATTCTTTTAAATATCGTCCTTCGAATTAGATATATATATATATAATATATATAAACTAATCTTTCAACAAAAAATTCGCTTTGTGTCATTTGTTTATTAAATATTCATTAAGAGGTAGCTTCGTTACGGTCCTTCGTACCGTTCAATCACTACTTCTTCGAGTTACTAGGGATTTATCTTATATTAGTTTGAACTAAATCAATAGGGCGTATCAAATTAGTAATTTATATGTACCAGACCTTAACACTTTCAGTAGTGTTAGTAAGGAGAATTGAATTGATTTGAAGCAGTGAGTCGGATTACTTCATGATTATAGTTTTCTTACTTCGCACCGGGGTTACGTCACCATCAACCGAAATTTACCAAATTGACACTTGGATTGGACCGCGGTTAATGTTGTATATTTATAAATAAATGTATGCATATGCGTGTCCTGTGAATACGAAGTATTAACGGTTACGAGGAATATAGGCAAAATTGTTCTCGCCTCCACAAGTCTTATCACCATCAGATCCGCATCCACATAACTCCTTGCCAAACTTTGATTACATCAAATAATTTCTCCATTTATGTGTTACCCCTAAATCCCCTTGGGTTATCAACACCGATGCTAATTGCACGTCCTTATTAAGAATTAGAGATTGTATCATTAGCGAACGACAGCTAGTAAAGGAAATATATGTTTCAACTGAATAGTTTCATAGACGACGGTTGGTGACATAAGTATAATTGGTTTGTCGTAACGTAGTGACTTCGAATATATGACTGTACGTTCAGCAAATCCCGCCAACGAAATAAATTATGCTGAATTGTCTTACCAAAGGTAGAAGGATTGCTACCTATCATGAATCAATCATTGGGTAAATCGATGTGGGTAGCTATTACTATATATACCCCATGGCTCAATAAAGAGTACTACCAGGGTGTAGTACCCCTAGAAAGTCGTACTACATATTCTAAGAAGGACCTTCCCAGGATTAACCCCAAAGGTCCTTATATGTTGACCCAAACTACCTTTCATTCATCTATGGCATCAAACAGGATCGAAGTCTCAACACCGTGTTGCCCAAACATAACCAAACAAACCGTAACATGAAGCCCGTCTGCCCTGAGTAACGGTACCTTGATCATGTAGCCGGGTGTTTATATATAGGAAGTACCGCAGCGTATCCACCACACCCATATACCTGATCAACGTTCCGTTCACCAAGATATTCGGCCTAATATTGCTTTTCGCGACTAGCCAACTGAAATTCTGTCACACCCCGATTTCCACATGTAACCCGGTGGGTCCGGATGGAGAGTATCGTGAGATATGTTGATATCATTATTACCAACCAATACGAGTAATACAGAATAGCACAGCAAAAGTCTTTAAAATATTATTACAAGCCGAAAGGTTAAAGATCAAATACATTGGCTCGTAATAAAGATCCACAAGCGGATCGAAAATATACACAAAAGATGTTCAACAGACTTTGGGCACATCTAAGGACTTGCAAGATCCTCTTATGTTGTGTGATATCCCGGGTTTTTCGGATAACTTACACGTGACATTTGTCGAATAATATATATGCTAAGTATTCAACGTGCATGAATTAAATACGTGTTGTGTGTTGTGTGGATTTTTAGTTATATATGTATGTATAATAAATATGCACACGAACCGAACCGCGACACAAACACAAACCGAACTCTTTGTGAAACTAGGAAACCTGAAACCCAAGTCTTCGGCCGCGAGATGTAGATCTCAAACCTTAAGCCATTCTCGGCCATATGCAACCCAAACCACAAACCTAAACCAAGAACAAGCCCAAACATGTTTCGGCCGTGAAGATCGAACGCAAACCGAAACCACCCTAGTACTTGGCCGCGAGATCACATCCAAACCAAACTAACTCACCCAAGTCCCTCGGCCATAAACCCAAACCAAACCGTAAACCCTATCATCCTTGCGCCTATAAATATAAACCCATGCATGTGCCATTGACAAAACACAAACCCTAACAAGCAAACAGCCGTCGGCAGCTTTGTCCCACTCTTGTGATCGCAAACGCTGATCAGCCTTGTTCCCTGCATTCCTCTCGGTCGCAGCAACAGCAGCAGCCATCGCTATCCTTATCTCCTGACCGCAAACAGCCCTTGCACCCCTTGTCGATCACGAGCAGCTTTCCTTTTCAGTTCCTTCAGTCGCGGTTTGCTGGAACAGCCGGACAAATCCTGTCCAAACCTCGGCTTGTTTGTCTAGTTATTCAAGGTTAGGATCATAATTGATTATGAGATCATATTCGGATTATATGTATGCTTGAATGTTTAGTTGTCTCGGATTATATGTATGCTTGAATGTTTAGTTGTTTCGAATATATGTGTGTTGATTGTTGCTGTTCTCAGACTGCATGATGGTATAGTTTTGGATTATAAGTGTTGTTAAGTAATCGGCTGATTTGATTATTGTTCATATGCAGAATTGTTTTCGGAAATCACAAGTTACAAGTATGTTTTGTTTGTAAAAGCTAGAAGTAAGAACTAGGGTTTGCATGGATGAAATATTAGTATTAATCTAGGATTAGAAATCGGTTTTAGATCGCCTAGATTAATCGTATGAACGGGATTACACAAGTTTATGATAAAGGTATGCTGAATCAGTTGCTGAGTAATAGTTACAGCCGACTTCATCAGGCTGTAACTCGGTCGTTAGTTGTCGAAAAACGGATTTTCTGATGTCTAGAACGTAGAGATTTGAATAAGGAATCTAATGGCGCTGGATTCATAGTTTTCTGAAATCGTTTGATATTTTTAAAGGGCCAAACAAGTTCAGTAGCTAAAACTGTGAAAATTCTGGAATTTTGCTAGTTGTTTGTCAAGCTAGATTTTAAAATTAGTAGGGAGTTGAGTCATGATTTTTGTACAGAAACTAGGTATAGAAATTTCCAGGCAACTCCAACTGGAATTTTGTTAATCGGACGATCAGTGATTTTTAAATAAAGTCTTCCGTGGACTGCAGTCAGAAAGCGGTAAATCTGACTGCAGCTTAATGAATTAATATTTATGGTTAATTGGTAAAGATTTAGGACTTGGAAAAATTATATAAATTTCTATGGTATAAATATCACCTACTGTAAAAATATGGGAATTTTTGGAATGTTAGAACTATTTTATAAAAATCCTAGAAAACAGCTGAATAATTGAGTGTTAAGCAGAAAGTTGATAACTTGTGATTTTATGCATTAAAGTGTTGCATGGATTTGGAATATGTTCATGATAAGTTGTTTGATTACTATGATCACATGAGAATACTTGCATGCATGTTTGAGTGTTAGAGATGTTGTTTGTGTGTATCAATTTGTGAGTAAGTTACGTGTAGAATTTGTATTGGTGTGTTCACACACTGACGTGGAATTAATTGGTTTGTTAGGACGCAACTAGCGGTCCCATCTCTTATAACATCTTTGCTACACTAACCGAGCAAATAAAGGTGAGTTCACGGCCCCTAACTTTATCCGGTTTTTAAACAACAGGGGGAGAAACATGTATACACTCTCAAACTCAATCTCTTTACGTTATACGAATTTAACGTCACGCAACTATACGGTAACTAAGTTAATGTTAATGTAATGTTATGGGCACTAAGCAGCTTTATCACTTAAGTCCTCGACAATCTCCTCGGATCGTTAGTATTTGGGTTAAATAGCGGGGGAATTATAAGTAGTACTACTGGGTCTGACAAGCCCCATCCGAGCTAGTCGCGCTAGCCGACCTGGTATGGTCAACGGGTGAATAATTGGCCTAACACCGCCATGGTCATGTGATAGGCCTGGCAAAACGGAGGTACAACAGTCAGCTTCGATCGCGAACACTTAGTGACATGACTTTAGGCTAGCTACCTATATATATTAACATTGAACTTAATTACGGGACAACTTAATATTCCGGGTTTGGGATATTGGAAACATCAACTTATTATCCCGGATTGGGGATAATGGAAACGACAACTTAATATTCCGGGTTTGGAATATTGGAAACAACTTAATATTCCGGGATGGGAATATTGGAAGCAGCAACTTATTATTCCGGGATTGGAATAATGGAACTGATATGTTATCCCAGGTTGGGGATAACGGAGTAACAAACTATAACCGAACAAACGAATTTATGAAAACCTGTGAACTCACTCATCTTTAATGTTGACACTTGTTTCTTTACATGTTTCTCAGGACGCTAGGAGCTCTAGGTGCACGCACATGCATTGAACAAGACATCATTATCGAGTCATATTTATTAATATTGTTTTGGGATTTTTCATTTGTTTTGGCGTTTGTGTTGGCGCCCGCATCATCTACTTATTTATGCTTCCGCTCAAACTTAAAACTAATGCTCTGCTAAATATTGGTAATTGATATAAAATCTAAAATGAACGATTTTGGAAAACGTATTATCAAGTCATGTAGAGTCGTTCGACGTACTAGTGTTTCAGATTCTGGTTTGTTCACACGCCTCGCGGTAAAACTCCGCAAGTGGAAATTGAGGGTGTGACATGTTGCTACTGAGCAGCTTCCAGCCTATTTACGTATTTGTACCTGTAACTTAATTATTTTCAAAATACGTCAGTTTACACTGGTAAATACAATCAACTGACACATTTTGAAAACATTTCGAAAACATTTAGTGTACACATTGGTATCTTTGTTTGATATTTAACTTGGGACAAACTATATCTCATGTTATCGATTTACATAACTCAACAATACATATCGAGACCGGAATCGATGCCGGTTCATGATTAACTTACACACCACCTATTCCCTTATTGGGAAAATCCATATTGGGTTATAAAATTTGTAATTTATTCCCTTATTGGGAACACCCTTATTGGGCAACCCTTATTGAGTTATAAAATCATTTGTTTAAACTGTATCGCATCTGTCAGGTGTATGCCTACACCTGATGCTTAGGTCGTGGTCACTTACAATTAAATGAGTCAAGGATATCCAGGACACGGCCGTATTAACCCCAAATGTTTAAGTCAAGCAATACAAATTAAAATGGGTTATTTGAATTTCCCGACACATAGGTCTTCGAATCCCATACCCGACCATGCGGTAATAATTTACCGTATCCCAAGCCCGTATAGGGAAAATAGGTTAAGAGTATTTACCTGGCTTGCAAAATCTTTAATAAATAAGAAAATAAGCAAAGCACAGCCGTAATCCAATTAAGTAAGCGTTGGTACAATTTACCGGAAGGCTCTAGTCTGGAATGATGGTATAAATAACCAATTAGAATGCTAGCGGATCCTATTTAAGTCGTAGACTTAGACCGGCTAGCTTAAAGTATCAAAACGGTACGACACTTTTGATTAAGCGATGACCGGAAACTAGCCTTGATCAAAACGGTATGACACGCTTGAATGTAGTTTAAACCCAACAAGTATAATGACTTGTATAATATGGGTAAACATATAACATTCTGGATTTTGAAATAACAATGAGAAGGTTAAACCCGTTTCGGTTAAATTACGTAAACTAGCCTCGTAGGCCTAACCGTACGCATATAAGCGATACCGGGTAACCGGATGAGTCATGAACGAGTTCCATATGCCAATATACTTTAAACAAGTTATAATATCAGTAGGATATCAACTTGTACACCCGTTATGGTTTTAAAATCAAACTATGCCCTATAAGGGCGTTTTGGTCATTTAGCGACGTATAAAAGGAACTTGCGTATAATTTGATATTATGACCATAAACATTTTTTGAAAATACTTTATTTATGATATAATATCAGTAGGATATCGAATATATGTGTGTTTTATAGTTTAAATCCAATCTATGCTCCGAACGGGCATTTTGGTAATTTCACACATAGTTTCGAAAGTATATTTGGGTTCTGAGTTTATAGCATGTACCCACTATAAAAATATTTTAAATGAGTTATAATATCAGTGGGTAACAAGTCTTGGTTGGTAATTATGGTTTAAATCCATTTTATGTGCCACGATGGCGTTATCGTCATTTAAGAGCGTTAAACAAGAACTTGTGCTTAAACTCAGTTTGTAAACTGAAATAATATCCCAAAATATCCTAATCATGATATTATATCAGTAGGCAACAAGTTTGGTATGAGAAATTATATTTAAAATCGTTCTATGCGCTGAAAGGGTCGTTCGGTCGCTTTAAAGCCTTATTTACGATATATTACAAAATTCGGTTTATGATCAGATTTGTAACCTCAAATCATGTTAAACATGATATCATATCAGTAACTAATTTATTTGCAACTTCATTGGTGTTTAAAAATGGGCAATATAGTCAAAGTTTGGCATTTTTACGGAAAATCGCATAAAGGTCGGATAACTATTATTATCATGTAATACAACCTCAGCGGGTTATGCTACATCATAATATTATCATAACGGGACCTTAAATCAGAAGCATACTAATCTAATTTGGTTCATAATCGAAAGTCAACGCAGAAGTCAAACTTCGCGACTTTCGGTTGCCAACCGACCCAAAAACTACAATTGACGAGCCGTACATGTTTACACATGTTCTAATAATTATTACCAAGTTGTTTAAGTGTTAAAACATATTTTAGAATATGTATAAACTCAGATTATGAATATTTCAAAATCTGACCATTGACTTTTTAAAACATTAATATGTTGATCCGTCAAGTGACTAAGAAAACATGGTAATCAGGAGGCGCCCTCTTGAGGTATTAACACCTACCTAATTACGATCACATAGCCATGCTCGGACCGAGCATTGGCTTGACCATAATGGTCTAAACCGAAAGGCTAAGCGTTTATCGAACACGCTTGACTTTTAGCTTTAAAAGCTAAATAAAAGAACTAGACATGGAAGGAACACTTACTTGTGATCCTAAGGACTTAAGAAAACTCAAAGAAGCTCCCAATTGCTCAGGAACCTCCAGAGGAGAGTTTATAGAAAGTAAGAAGGATAGGTGCAAGTTGGAACATTAAGTTCATCACCTATATATAATGATTAAGGATCAAGGAGATCATGCCATTTGTTTAGGGGCTTCTTAAGATGATTACAAGTGTTTAGGAGGTGTCAAGACCAGGTGAATTGGTGGCAAAACGAGCTAGGTGGCGAGTGGAGAGAGCTATGCTTGATGAACAAGAAATGCTGAGCTACAGATGGGCTTACGGACCACAAGGGTCCACCCATACGGTCCGTATGGACCCAACTCAGCATCCTCAACTTTCGCTTTTTGACATGTTTGGCCCTAGACTTTGTTTCGACGCGTTTTGTCACCCGTAACCCCTTTTAACCTGATTTCAAGGTTCTATAAGGGTGTTATGGTATATGTGACTTGGATTATATCCAAAAATATTCTGGGTGTCGGTTCGTTCGGTTGTACGGTTGTGCGTTTAGCTTAAAATGCGTAAAACGCTTAAACGGACACAAAAACGATCAGAATTTCGCAACGATGGACATCCTTGCAACCTTATCAATAAAACAAATATTTTATTGTATACAATATATTTGGACCATATATTGGGTTTGTATATCAAAATACGAGAATCAGCAAGTTTTAGCAGTTTGTCAGGAATAGCCCATAGACTTCCAAACTTGCGTGAAACGTTATAATTAGTGCGTAAAGCCTTCATTGGCATATAATAGGCACACATAAGATTATAAATAATGGTATAGGACTTTTGGTTCGTTAAAAGGTCACTCAGAGGCTTAGTTTTAGCATGTTGACACTTTTAGTCCCTTAACTATTAAATTATCGTTCAGAGGTTATAAAATAACATAACGACGCATTTGGTCCCTCTTTTTTTAGCACGTGGAATACGATGATCAGTGGGACACGTGTCGGAATTTTATCGGACGGGTTTTTACGAGGTGTTACAAATACGAAACAATCAATAATCGTAATAAAACACAATGTAACTGATGGTCACACGAAATGATGTTCCACATCGCAATGCATTTCAAAGGAATCTGTACCATCACAACTTTATATCCCAAGGAATCAAATGACAAGAGGAAGGGTAACTTATTCACACACTCCATGCCATCTCCATGACCCGGAGATCGTCATATTCAGATATAACATATACCGAAACATGTGCTAAGGAATACCACTAAGTATCATAGTATCACATGACGTGAAAGCTAAAGCCAATATTGTAAGCAGAAGAGGAATCCATCGGACAATCAAATGAATCGTGGATTTAAGATGAAAGGTTTCGTAAAATGTTTGAATTCTGCAATTGTATAACAATCAAATATGAAGCAACGAAAAGTTGAATAAGGATCCGTACACATCCTTCCAGTCTAACAGAACGATAGGTCGTTCTTTGGGTATCTATGTTCTTATTGAAGTCTCAGTCTGGTACATAATCGTCGTTATAGTAGCTATAAGAATAGAGTTGGTGAGATCGTATCGCACTAAAGGCTTGGGTTCTCACATCATAAAGTATAAGTATCAACTGTGGACGTGATATGAATCCAACTCTAGTGTATATTAAACATGTGGTCAGTAGGAATGTGGAATGGACTGTAATACCAGTTTTCTGCCTATCCCGTAGGCATATGTAGTAACGCATTATCCACCAATCCTAATTCATGTATCAATTCACGCATAAACATTCACACACTATCACATTTGTACACGTATGTATCATTCAACGTATTTAGGTGTGTTTATTACCGCGGCTTTCCCAACACTACCTCGTATGAGCAAGTCTGTTATTACATTCCGGACCATAATAACACACTTGCCCCACAAGGCCATCCTGGTACTTGCAAATAAGATACTTTACAGTGTTCGCTAACCACTTTTAGTAGAGGTTAATTTTTCCAATGATGTCTACTAAGGTCCGAGCCTGTAGTTATAGTCTAGGTTTCCTTAAAGGCACCTAATTCTCTATAACCAATGGCTCTGATACCATCTTCTGTCACACCCTGACTTGCAGCGGAAGAAAAAAATACGGGATGCAACAGACACTTCTGGTACAAGCACATTGTTTATAAAGACACTACATTTTATTACTTACAAAATGTTGATTACATACTACATGTATGTTACAACTGCGTGTTCCCATGAACCACATTAGTTTTCTAAGCCACATGCATCTATATCAGGGTTCGCTTATAATCATGTCTTGAACAACATACACGGATCACACCAGTCTCAAGTTACCTGAAATACATGTTAGTTTTAAAAAAAGGGTCAGCTAAACGCTGCTGGTGAGTTCCACTGGTTTAGTTGTGGAACAATATGTGTTAACAAGTTTAATTGCACTGGTCATAGTCACAGATGGAATTACACGATAACACAAGTGAAACCTTGACTGTTTTGCCTCGGGCCGTGTCATCCCAGACATTGCCGCCCACCAGACCGTGTCACGCAGACACTCCCGGCCCACCAACTGCGTCACGTGCAGCTCAAAGCCCCAATGTAGTTATGTCTAACAACATAACCGAGTTTAGGACAAATGCAGTTGTAAGTTGGCTGGCATCACACCATCCGGCGTCAACTGGGTTGTTCAGACCAATAGTACTATTCACTGTCCACGGCTTACGCTAATCACTTGTAGTGGGGAGGGTGTTCATGTGTTAGATAATTCACATCATCACAAGTTGATGCAATTAACATAGTTTTGCAACATGCAAGTTACTCCAGAAAACAGTAACACAGTTTGAAAGTGGTGGGGTGAAACTCACTCCCAACTTGGTGTAATCAACATAGTTTTTAACATGCAAGACCCCCAAAAAACAGTAAAACAATTTAAACATGGGGAAGTGAAAACTCACAATGTAAATAGTAGTCTCGATCAAAGAGTGATCAATCAACGAAATCAGCTTTAATAGTACACATGCAAGTAGGGACTCAAATCAGTATCTAAGTCGCTAATGGTCATAACTTGTATCTGGTCAGGAGTTTTCACCCCGGATTGAGTCTATAGGACACTGGTATGGTGATGGATGTCAAGGTAATATGAGTTTTCAGTTTGGCTTACGGGCACCGTTTCACGTGACAGCCAAAGTCGGTTGTTTAACATGTTCGGATAATGGTATGGGAATACCAATAGTGCCCACACATTATTATTTAAGAAAGATTAACTTTTCATTAAGGGAGTTTGGGGGTTTCAGGAGTTTAGGTTGCCCAAAATTGAGTTTCCATTCCCGCCGTCGGGGATTCTCCCGAACTGGCCTAGGACACACCCCTAGTGTCCAATCCGCCCTGGAATCACCCGGAATACTCCCGATGTTCGAATTATAGTACTAGTCATGTTTGGTTAGTTCCCGGTTCCGGCAGGTTCGTTATACGGTAAACTGCCGAATTTATTTTAAAATGACCCATTTTCACTTCCATAAATTCTCGTTTAATGCATACTTTGAATAAAAATCTGTAAATTTTTATACAAATCTGTAAAAACCTGTAGATTATGGGAAAAACAATTTGGGAATTTATTTAGTAATTTTAACTATTTAAATAAATTCTTTGTAAAACAATATTTAACCGAATAAGTATCATTAATTATCATCCGTGGTCTAAAAATACCCAAAAAATTCCAGAACATCTCTTACATGTCCAGGAACTTCTCAGAAAAATTTGAGATTTTTCTGATTTTGTTTCTGTGCGTTTCCGGCTACCGAAAACTCCCAAAAACGCGGATTTTTAACCTGAATCAAAACTCAACCAATGGACTCCTAAACTTCCCAGAACTTTTCTTATCTGCTTCTTAGTGTTCATGAAACATTTGGTAATTTATTGACCATGTTTAGTATTTTTCTAGATTTGTTTTGGTAAAACAGTCCAAAATTCACCAAATATTATAGAAATTCCAAAAATTCTAAACTTTTACGTGGACCTTCCTGACAATACCCTGCATCACCATGCTAAATTTCAGCTCAATCCAAGTATCATGGACCATGTTATAGTCAAAACAATAATCTGCCTACTCTAGATTCGGTTTTCGGGTGATATACCAAGCGCAAGCTCCGTTTCCACAGGTTTTTCTTGAGTCCAGAAGGGTGTAGGAGCTATATTCAGTACCTACACATCAAGTACAATCTAAATATTCTAGAACTTAGATCAATCAAGCTTTGTTTCATAGTTTTTCGGTTAATCGAATAGTTATCCAATTTTTGTCGAGTAAGTGTTGATTAGAGTATCAAAACCCAAAGATTTGTGATCATGGCTTCCATATAACAACAGGGAATTCCCAAGGTGTTCTTATTCAGCCCACAAACTTGTTTAAAATTCCAAATTTCATGGATTAAAATGAGTTTTTTGGTTATAAATCATGTTTAATCGAGAAATATCAATCAAAATCACTTGAAACTTGTGAAATCACCTTGATTTAGTAATGGATGGGAGGATGATCAGCTGATTCTAAGCTTCTTATGGCAGAATTTTGGGTGAACTGAAAGGAATTAAAAGAAAAGAAAAAAAAAATCAAAATATATATATAAAAGGGGGTGGCGGTTTGGGGTGGGCCCCATGTGGGCCACCTTGTGCTTCGTATTTGCGTTTAGTTCGTTTTTGGGTCCCGGACGCGTTCTCGATTTGCAAAACGGGCTCCGTTTTTCGCGTTCTTAGTGTAAAAAGACTCGGTTTTAAAAATCGTGCATAACCGTCTTGAAATCCGAAACCAGTTACGTTTTAATCATAAAAGTCTCATATTAGGGTAGTTTAAGTGTTTTTAAGCTTGATCAATCGTTCCTTGCATATTTTGTTGCCTTATGTTATGCCTGAACGAAGGCGTTTCCCTAACCGGAAAGTTGCTTCGTTTTGCGTGCCCGGGCTTCGATTAGCTTTATACCTTATGTCACAGTCTATGGCACAAAACTAAGTTGTTTCTGGAACTCGGAATCTTAAATGATGCTACCGATAACCTAATAATCAATGTCAAAGGTTTGATGCAGTATTAAACGTCAGGTCTCCGTTTAACATGTTGTTCAAGGCTAAGGACACCAACCTCGTATCGTTGGTCCTTAATAGTGTCATGTTAACCATGACGTGCTCTCGGATTCCTCCAAGACATAATAGCGATTGCTCAGTATAGCACCCAAGTCATACAAGTTCGCAAAGTTTACACGCAATTATTGTTTTAATTATGCTTAAAGTTTAGGACCAATTAAGGTGTACCTGTTTTAATTTGCTCAGTATAGCACCCAAGTCATATAAGTTGGTGGAAATGACGATGATGTTTAAATGCCATCAGGAGATGAATCTGAAGCTGAAAGGCCATTAAAGAAAACACGTCGAGCTAAAAGTAAGCCGGTGGTGCAAAAGAAAAAGACCGGGTCTCCTACATTAAATTCAAGACGAAAGTATACTAAGAAAAAGACGCCAGAGATTGAACCACCACGACCAACATCACCAATCCATATATCGACTGTTCCATCCCCCACACCACAAAAACCACCTATCTCACCATAGCCAACACCACAAACTCACACAACACCAAAACAGCAAACACCTCAAACACGTGAACGATCTACACCACGATCTGGCCCAAAAGGATCTTTACATGAGAAATTCCTAGAGGTTGAAGATATTCCCTACAATGAAGGTTTTACTGGTGATCTCTTCAATGATAAAAGATTGAAGATTTGGAGAATAAGAGTAAAGCATTGAAAGAGAATTAAGAGATCTTGGAAAGGAGGTTGAAGTTTTTAAAAAATGATCGACGGTATATGAAGGCCGTGATTGAAAGCGTAGTTCCTGACAATGAAAGGCTGAGCAAGGTGGTGAATGATTTAGAAAATGAACGAGCAGGAAGCAACAAGATATGCTTCAGAAAGTATTGATGAACACCTTGGGAATTGATTTTGCTGCTAAATATGAAAGATTAGAAGTTCAAGAGGCACGACAACGAGTAGAGGAACGACAAAGGAAAGCTGAAACTGAATCTGCTGCGTTGGGTAGAGGAAAGAGTGTTATTGAATCTGTGATCATTGAGCCATAAGCTGAATTTGTGCCAGGATCGAGTTCAAGTGCTGTTGTAGAGCCCTCCTTTAATTATTTTCTTATCGGTGGTCCTGTTGATTTTTCTGATACTTCTATGAAGACAAAGATTGATGAAGGGAAGAAAGAGTTAGAGAAAAAGCGATCAATAGTTGAGATTGAAGCTGAAGATGATGCTGAGAATGATAAAGATGATGATGATACGTCAAAGAAAAACAACAAGAAAGAAGATAACGACGATAAGGGTAATGATGATTATAATACCCAGGGGGTACAGGTATTCGTGTTGAAACTGCGAAGATACTTGAAGACTTTGATTATGATGCTTTCTTGAACGATTCGGAAAATCAGGAAGATGAAGCTCAAAGTAAGGGGGAGCAGAAAGAACCAAACAGACTTAAGAACTGTCGGGAATCTTCACAGCTACTCCATTTACGACTCTTCCTGATAGTTACAAGCCCCAGATTTGTTATTTGGAGCATCACGTGGATGAAGGTGAATATGTACACAATTATACCAAAGAGGAGATAGCAGTGATGCTAGTAGTTGATGAAAGTTCATTTGACTTTGATTTTGAAGAGGAGTTGAATAACATCAGTGCATTCGGGTGGAACAATTATGTCGACAAGCATATTCCAAAAGCTAATGCATATGATCATGTGATATTCGAAGATGCTTCTGATGATGATGACGAAGTTGCAAAGTATTCAAGCAATGACACTGATAGTTTTCCAACATTTGAGGAGTTATTCAGCGAGACAAATGATGATATATTGAAGAAAAAGATAGAAGAGACAGTTACAGGAGGAAATGTGCCTAAACGCCTATCTAAAGAAGAAATTGCTGAAGCAAAGAAGACATGGTTTCGGGAATTGCCTAAAGAAAGGAAGTTCAGACGACCGCTGGTATTCTTTACATGTGACAAAGATAAATCCTTTGGAGATATTCTAAGCTGGGGTTGGCTTCCAGAGCTGAATGTTTATGTTGTTAAAAGAGAATTTGGAGTTTAGTATTTCTGTTATCTGAATAATTTGAAGAGTTTACCGTATTGGGATGTTGAGGAGCTTGTCCAGACAAAGATGATTAATTTCCAGATGAAGTTTCATGATCAACGTCTCTGGGAGTTAATTAAATATGAAGCAGCTCACGAATTTAACAAGTGGAAACCATTCATTCTGAAGAATCAAATCAAAGTTGATAAAGCTACTAAGGAGAAAGATGTTATGCTTGTGATGAAACGCCCACGGACAATGAAGAATAGACGTTGATGAAAATAGAAAAAGATTTCCATGAGTTCTTTCAGTGGTGGCAGATTGATCCTGAAACGAGCGAAGCAGTGATAGTTTTGAAAGCTGATAAAAATCGACGATCAATGAAGAAGTCACACCTGAAATGATTAAATGGAGAAGGATATATGGATTGTGGTGGACTATAAGGATACTATCCTGATGTGGCTAGTGAACTGTTCAAAAGAAGATGCGAAATGTTTATTCTTTAACAAGATTTGTTACGAAGTTAGAGAGAAGACGCAAGCATTGCAATGCCAAGGAGTGGTTAATGTTTGTTATGCGCACGGTATTAACTCAAGCAGAATGTGGGAATCAACTTGGAGAGAACTAGAATGAGAAGAATTCTTAAATGAAGAAAGGCGCTTGGAAAGAATTGTAGGTGAAGGAAAAGAAGCTCGTCTTAGAAGATTTCAATTCATGAAATGGGTACCAGCGACAGATCAAACACCGATATCTTCTGAAGAGCGAAGAAAGCCAAAAAAGAATTTCTTCGAGCGTTGATTGTTATATGTTAATGTTATGCAGAGTTTTTGAAGACTGACCAAGAGTATGACAACATCCAAAGAGGAGTTTGTTGATGCAAAATGTCTATTGTCTACGTCTTAGGTCTAGTAGAGTCATGTAATAGGACGTATAAATGTTAGATATGATTTTGTGTTTGTAATTAGCGCATTTCGTACAAAGTGTTGATCACCTCGTATGAAGTGAACACTTCGTACAAGGTGTTATGTGCCTTTGTGCGAAGTGTGTTGGCCTATATATAGGTGTTAGCTCATTTCATTGTTAGAACTTTTGCGAGATCGACGGCGAAGCTCTGTCGGATTTCCGAATCATTGTAATTGTTAAACATATGAATGAAATCAGTTAATTGATGATATAAACGTGTTAATTGTAATTAATTCATAATAATTCTGCGATTATGGATTAGATATAAAATCAGGTACCTTTGCTAAGAAGGAAATCAATCGCACACTATACTAGGTTATTCCCTGTGAAATTTATGGGGTTAGACCATTTAATTTATGTATATAACAAATGTAAAATAAAAAGACTACATGAACTTCCCGGACAACAAATTTTAATTTATATTAATTTAATTATGTCGTTAAATAAATAAAATAAATGTTTTCAAACGTTCTATTGTTTTATAATTGTTTTGAATAATAGTTGTAGTTCAGATAAATTTTCAAGAAATTCTCAAACGAACCCGATCGCTCAACTGAAAGCAATTTTCACCCGAAGTGGTAGACTAGGAGATGTAGTTAGGTCACCGGTTCAAGAAGAAGAAGAGGAACCAGTTGACGAAGAGATAGTGTGTGAGCCTCTAGTAGAAAAACCCGTATGTAGGAAGCCGATTGAGAGTAGACCGTCCCCATTGATAGATAATTCTCGTGTTCCATATCCTGCTCGCCTCAAAATATGCGAAGGAATATGGACACTTCTTAGATATGTTTATACAACTTAAGATCAATCTACATTTATCGAGGCCATCCAACATTTGCCCAGATATGCTAAGTTTCTGAAATGAAAAGATAAGTTGGGGGGAGCTCTCGAATGTTTCGTTAGACGGAGAATGTTCTGTGGTGGTGATGAATAAGCTATCAGAGAAACATTCAGATCCAGGAGTTTTCACAATCCCGTGCCTTTTTTGTAGTGATGTTCTGAGCCACACATTCGCTGATCTAGGTGCTAGCATAAACTTGATGCCCTACTCAATTTACGAGAAGCTAGGATTAGGTGAGTTGAGCCCAATGCGTATGACACTCTCTCTTGTAGGCCGTTTGGTTACACACCCACGGGGAATAGTGGAAAACTTGCTCGTCAAAGTCGACAAATTCGTTTCTCCATGGATTTCATGTCTCAGATATGGAGGCGGACGACAATGTGCCTATCATTCTAGGACATCCATTCTTGCATACCACGAAGGAGATTATCAATGTATTTAAAGGGAAATTTACTCTTCACGTAGAAGACGAGAGCGTCACCTTTAATGTTGCTAAATCTGTTAGGAACTCAAGTGGTCCGGGTGAGTTGGTTTTCTCCATTAGTGGTTGTGAAGTTGAAAAGGATAAGGTAGAAATTGAGGTTCACAAGAGTTTGTCTTAGGAAGATGAATTTAGAGGAGAGTTAGAAGGTTTACCTATTTATGAGGAAGCAGGAGAGTTTGATCATGAAGGTGATATAACATATTTAGATTCCTTGCTAGAAGGTAGACCAATAAAGGTGATTAAACCTACACCACACGAAGAAACTCAGTGTGGGGATTCTTCTGTGCTTGTTTTAGAGAAGAAGATAGGTTTGTTAGATTTTAGGTTGACAGCACTGGGTGAAACTTAATGTGGGGATTGTTTTGCGGTAGGTAATTCAGGTTTTAGATATCCCACGAGTGAGTTTAGGTTTTGGGAGAAAGATAGAGAAGTTTGGAGAGAGAAAGTTTTAGATGTGAGTGTTTGTGCTAGAGGCCCGAACGTTAGTCTCGGGGGTGAGCTGGATCTTCATGACCCCTGTAAGTATGGTTGAGAGATAGAGGTTTTGGGTTAGTACCTAAGTGTAGAGTTTGTATAGGTTTGAGTCGTAGTCGTAGATTCTAGTTTTACGGTCATTCTGGGTAGTTTTTATAGTGTTTTCGGTTTGTGTTTATAGTTTTTGAGTCTTTTTGTAGGGATTCATAATCATTATGGAGTGGAGAACACAAGAAAATAAGTTTACAAGTGAAGCCCCATGGAAAATTTGGCTTAATATAGCTTTTGGACGAAGTTGGAAGTGAATCAAGAAAAGTTTCAAAGGCATGAGAATAAAAATAAATAAATAAGAAACTTTTTGATTCACGCAACGCCAGTCAAATGTCCTCCTCACACTACTCGAGGGAAAGAGAGGGAAGCCGTCATGCAACGCGACGGGGTGTCTGGTGAGCCCAAGTTGACTTTTGACCAACTTGTTCATTTTATTACACTTGACACATATACGGTACACATTTCCTTGTATTTTGAGTCTTTATTTTGTGTACCATGAGTCTAAGTTAGTAGTTTTGAGTCGGTTTTTCGTTTAGAGTCGATATTGCTCGGGTTTTGCTTTGTTTTGTTTGTGCAGGTTTGGGTTTATTATCGTTCGTACTCAATCTACATTTAGACGGGAGTGTTCGATCCAATATCTTGATGCAGTCCGGTTTACAGGTTCACGATCACGAATGAAATGAGATCGTTCGCAACTGGTACTGATGTTCATCCTAACTAGCTAAGTGTTTTCCAACTTACTCCCTGTATATTGTGTTTAGTTTTTATTTATACTGTAGGAACATCCACGATTAGCATGGGAACCTAAATTTGTTATCTATTGTCCGATTAGGCGGAAACTAATGACTAGTTAACCAAATAACAAGAATTACTCATTTAAATGTTGTTTTCATTGATCTAAAGTTCCATACATTCGAGAACCGGATCTAACAGAGCTTCACCGTCTCTATGCCAAAATCTCTCCACCTTACAAATGAAATAACCAAGGCACCTATTTATAGTTGCACAAGTTCGCTGGTAAGAGGGAAGTTCGGGGGAACTTGACTTAGTCAAGTTCGGACGAACTTGACATCATCACACTCATCTCGAGCGAACTTGGCCTAGATCACACATAAATACGCCTAGATTCTAACAAATTAAGCCCTATTCGCTCAGACTCGATATATAATGACGTAGGCAACAGACATATGCACCAACATACTCCCCATTGGATGTTGCCGCGGTCATTGACTTTTAAAATCTTCTGAGTCTTTTGATCTTTAGTTCTTGAATAAACTTTATCATCTTGATTTTTGTATCCACTTCCTTTTTCTTGAGCTTTGTCTTGATAAAACTTTTAATCAACGTGCTCCCACTAGCTTTAAGCTTTAGTCTTCAGACCCCCCTTTGCTTTGATCTTTAGACTTCAAACTCCCCCTAGCTTTGAGCTATCTTGAAATCTTTGGACAGTGTTTTATCCAGCTCCCCCTAAAACTTTACTTTCTGTTTCAAAGTTCTAAGACATTCAAATAAACATTTCAGATTCAATAGCCTGTTATAAAATCTCAAAATTTGAATCTTCTTATTAATCTTTTCAACTCTTTTAGATATTCAAGTTCAAATTAACGACCTTGAACACTTTTAACATTTAAGCCTTTGTTTACCTAATAAAATTTCCAATTATGAAATCCACTTGATTGATCAAGTTCAAGTTAATGACCTTGGTTAATCAATTTCATTTACCAAGTCCAAATTAATGACCTTGGTTTGAAACCGTTATGAACAATCTGATTTTAAAGATTCAAATTAATGAACTTTTAAACAATCATCAGATTTCCTTACCAGACTTCGAAGATCCGTTCTCCATCATTGGCTCGTTTAAAACTAATGTAGAAACAAAATCTTTTTGTATTTTAGAAAGTTTATGCTAAAACACACTGAAAATCTTTTTGATTTTTATCTTGAAAAACAAATAAAGTATTTACAGAATTTTTAACAAGTAAAATAAACTATATACAAACATATTTACAAACATATTTTTGTGAATTTGTGTCTAAGGATCATATCAGTTGATTGAGACATATCACCAGTACCGTGGACCTTTTTAAAGACTTTAAGTTTTAAACTCGTTTACCTAGATTGTCGATATATTTGTCCACTTAAACTTCGACATATTTGTCAATTGTTCCAAGATATGTTAGGATATGATTTAAGAAACTTGACTTAACTGTGTTTCCCACTTCTTGAATATACTCCCGAATTCGGATTCCCTAGATTTCATCTTACATGTGAATATGGCGTAATTGATATCTGTCTTTGGGTTAAATGCGAGACCTTGAGAGCTCAGGTTAGTACTACTGTACAGACAAAGAGATGAAGGCTCGTCTCAGGTGTGTTCACTTAAGGAATCTTTTAAGCATCGCAAATGATTAGATATTTCGATTCTTTTCAAATTTTGCATGCTAATTTGGGTTTTTAGCAAAAGCATTATAGAAGTTCTAGGCTATTGCTTCCACAAAACCAGAAGAACTTGTATAATACCCCAGATATCAACTATCTGTAAAGACCTCGTATCTTAGAATCAGGCAACCCTTCAGTCGAAATTTTGGAGTACTAAGTCCATACATCCAAGATATGTTAATCCACAAGTTTAAGCAGTTGTAAAATTTAGTTTATATCCCAGAAACAATTTACTGAACATGTAAAGTCTATCGACACATCCACAGTAAGACTTGTTTATCACTTTTAAACTTTATATTTCTTTAGCATACTGTGATAGCCCACTGATGTACTATCATTTCCTTTTTGACAAACAAATTCTTTTTGTCTTTTTCAATGTTTTTATACTTTTTGAATTTCAATGTTTTTGAATTTTCAACTTTTTCATATGTTTTTTTATTTTTCTAAAAATTTTCTTACTCTCCCTAAAATCAAAAAACATATTTTTTGGATTTTAGATTTAAAGAAATTCTTCAAAAAATGTAACAAACCAATGTGGATCACAAGAACTCGTCCTCCAATCCTTTTTCAACTTCTGCATCTTCACTGTCAGTAGAACAAACCATTAAACTTTGATAACATCAACTTGAAGAAACCTCTTTTAAGAACTACTTGTAGGAAATCAATTTTGTTAAATGATTTTTCAATATAACAATTAGTGTTCTGTTTAACGGGGTGGATTTTCTCAAATTTTTAAACATTCTTTTCAATTTTTCTTTTCCAACCACTTGTAATTTCAAAAACGTCAACGATTATAACTTTCTAGATAAGTTAAATACTCATGGAGCTCCGCTATTCTGTATCAACTTTGATAGAGTGGATCTTGGAACTCCTGCACACAAAGCAACTATATTGTAAAAATGAAACCCAAACCTTTTTGGTTTTGGGTTTGTAAGAATAACTATCTTCATAATCACTTTCCAAACCATCATCATAATCAAAATCATCATCAAACATTTCGTCCGATGTCGATTCTGAAAATGTTTTGTCCTTCTCTTTCTTTGCCTGTTTAATTACTGACTCGTTTGTTTTGACATTTTCAATTTTATCAGCAACAGACTTTGGTTTTTCAAGATGCTGAAAATTTTTTCTTAGTAACCCAGGATTGTAGCTTGCTTCTCACTTTCTTGATATAGAATCTAGAATCTTTGTTTTCATTAAATCTTGAAACTTCACCTTTTTCAAATGTTGAGTTTTCAAACTTTGAACTCATTTTAGGTTTCACTTCATCTTTAGATTCATAGTTTCTATTTGATTATGTGACAGTTTTTACAACCTCTGGTTGTTTTTGCTTTTCATCTTTTGACCCGGTTTTTCTTCGTGGAAACACAGGCTTTAGATTCAGACACTTACGAGCAATATGTCCAACAGTATTGCATTTAAAGCAAGTCCAATTATCAGAAACATTTCCACTAGTGGGTCTCACTCCACTTGTGGACTTTGTTTTAGCCTTGTCCCGAAGTTCTTTTTCTTAATTGAATTCATCATTTGATTTCTTACCGATCATACCTTCTTCTTTAACCGTATTCGTCCCATACACAAACTTCATGTGTTTACCTTTGTATTCATGAAATGGCAACTTCTAGTTCTTTCTCGGTTCTTCTTCACTTTCCTCCAAACCCAATCCTGCTCTCCTTTTTCTCAGGAAAATCACCACCAAACTTTCGATAATTGTTAGCATTACTTTTGCGTTTCGAGTAAAATCTTTTCTCGTTTTTCTCAAGATCATCTGATGAAACTTCTACAAGTTTGAAAATTTTATCAAGTTGATCCTCTTTCACGTTCCGAATCGGAAAACTATCATCAAAGTACAATCTATCAGATTCCTTTATCTTGTACATAACAACATTAAGATCATCACTTAGATCATGTTCTGATGATGTATCGTCATCTTCAGATTGTGATTCCGAGTTTTTCAAACTTGATTTGGTGCTTTCAGAGATGCCGTCATCAGAATCATTTCCCAACACATTTTTAACCACATTTTTTACCACCACTTCATTGTCATCATTTGTTTTCGTAAAGTCTACGTCAATGTTCCCAGGCAATTTATTTTTCATTCTGACAAAATGAGTAAATTAAATGACTTTTCAATCTCATCATCTTTTTGCAGGAATAACTTGCAAAAGTGGTGTAGGAACACTTCCGTATTCTTTACGCTTTGATTTATCACCATTTTCTTCCGATTTAATCGTAGGTAAAATCTGATCAATGACATACGCGTTTGTGGTGTAGCTCTTTAGAAGCTGTCTTACCCGTTCCGTTTCTATCTTTATGTCGTGAAGCTCATGCTTTGTCTCAGTAATAATGTTAATGTACATGTTAATTGCCTTTTGTTATTCAATTACAGTTGCATTTTAACATTTTAACATTAGCATTTAGCTCACGATTAGCATTTTCAACATATTTATATTTTCTTGATATTTTGTCATAAGCTTCTTTTATGGTTCTGTAATCATAACGAAAGTTTTCGTTGTGTACAGTCAATTCTCTTATAACTTTGACTTTATCAAGACATGGTTCACAAGGACTTGTGCACTTTGTGCAAGGTTTTTCAACCTCCACAACTTTCACAACCTCCTTTTCAGACACACTTACCTTAGCTTTTACCTTTTCTGCCTCTGATTTTAATGCTTCTTGTTTTCGCATCTCAAGGTAAACTAATTCTTCTTCAGCTCTCTGCCTATAACCTTCTAGAATGGCATTTTCCAAAGCAGCATCATCATACGATGTATCAGATTCATCCACTAACTCTGCTATCATGGCAACACCAGTTTTCTTTCCGATGCATCTGTTCCAGTCGAAACCATCTTCTTCATGATTAGCAACAAGAGCTTTTTCGGCTTTCTTTGCAGGTTCATCTTCAACTTCGACTTGTGTTCTCTTTGGATATGGTTTATATTGAAGAGCTTTCTTGTAATACTCATTGTTACTGCCGAAAGGATTTTGATTTCCACTTGCTTCTTGATTGTTGTATTCTCGTTTGAAGTGCCCTTTCTGTCGACACTTGAAGCATGTGACTTTAGTCTTGTCAAATCCAAGCTTGTTGCTTGAATTACCAATATCCCTTTCAGTGAGTGCCACAAACTTAGAAACTCTTCTGATGATGCAAGACTCCATTTGATATCCATCAGTTCTAACTCTTCTTCGTCCACCTGATCGTAATCCTCAACAGTCATTTCCGGATTATCGATCTTTCCAGCAACAAGACTTTCATACGATTCAAGAACAGTAGCAAGAAGTGCTATGTGTTGTTTTGCCACTTTTTCAGGAAACACATTCTTCAGATCGACTGCTATGTTGCACTGGAAAACATTTGAATCAGAACTAGTTTGACTTGTCTGATTTTAGAATGACGAACTTGAGCTAGCACTAGTATAACCAGCATATGGAGAACTTCGATTTGGAGAAGAATTTGTATTTGCACTAAATGTTGTTTGAATTTTCGGGCTTTGAATAGGAGTATCTGGAACACCTCCTTTGTAATAGACACTGACATCTTGAACAACATTAGCATTCTTAGATTTTGCAATCATCATCAACTCCATTTCATGACCTTCCAATTTTTCGATGAAAGATGACAACTTGAAATGTCTCCAAGATGGACTATTCTTCATAATCATAAGATATGTTGTCCATTCTCCTTCTGGAAGTGCATCGGCCAACTTCTCGATTTGCTCTTCATTGGATCTTTTGATATCATGTCTCCGCATTTGGACCATGAGGTGACAGTATCTATCGATCATCTGCTTCATTGTTTCACCTTTAATCATCGTGAAGATTTCGAATTCTTCTTGATTAAGGCCTTTTTGCTTTTGATCATTTCATCACTTCCTTTGAATTTGTCGCAAAGAGAATGCCATAATTCTTGCGAAGTTTCATATTCTGGCAATAATATCAAGATATCTTCCTTCATTGATTGTTGTATCAGACTTATCATTTTCTTCTCCGCGACATAGTTATCTTTGTTGATCGTTGAGAACTTGTTCAACGGAAGATCTTGATCACGTTCATCCTTTGGCCATTTGTAACCACTCAATTGCAAGGCAGCTGCTGAATTGATTCGCTTGTATCAAATTCACAAACTTTTCCTTCCACCCTTCAAATTCGTCCATGCTCATTAGCTTTGGCGGTTTCGACGTAATACCCATTTCGTTGTCAATATTCATCGGGTTTGCCGTAAGAACATTAGCGTTTGATGAAGAAGCCATTTGAGAGACGAACACGTTGTGGAAATCTTCCATTTTGACAATCTGAAGACTTATCTGATAATACGATAAAAAACACTCGATATTTGATTAGAAACAGACAAGTTCGGTCGAACTTGTGTGAAAATCAGCTTTTGATTTCAAGTTTTCACAAGTTCGGTCGAACTTATATGACAAGTTTCAAATTTTATCACACGAGCCTCAAGTTCGGTCGAACTTGAAGTGAGATTTGAGAAAAATTTTCTTTACCAGTGAACTTGTGAAAAATTTCAAGAAATAGATAAGTTCGGTCGAACTTATGTGAACTTGCAAGAGGTTTATCAAGTTCGGGCGAACTTATGTGAGAAATTCAAGAAAACTTACTCAAGTTCGGTCGAACTTGTGTAAAATTGTTGAATTATGCTTCAAGTTCGGTCGAACTTATCAATGATTTCTCCCAAAAATCCTCAAGTTCGGTCGAACTTGATAGAAAATCACTTAAAAAGTGAATTTCTACGTCAAGTTCGGTCGAACTTGGCTTCTAAGTTCGATGGAAATGAGTTTTGAAAATATGGTTTTTCCAACTTTTTGATATCAATCCGATTGAATTTGATGTCCAAACTCTCAGGGGTTTATCACAACTGTATTTACATGACATATTCAATTTTTAGCTGATTTTGTCCATGAAATCATCAAATATGTGAAAATGTTAAGAAAAATGATAGAATGGAGATGAAATAAAGAGATTCTTATCTTGATTCCAGCAAATTTAGGCATCCTGGCTCTGATACCACTTGTAGGAACGTCCACGATTAACACGGGAACCTAAATTTGCTATCTATTGTCCGATTAGGCGGAAACTAATGACAAGTTAACCAAATAACAAGAATTACTCATTTAAATGTTGTTTTCATTGATCTAAAGTACAATACATTCGAGAACCGTATCCAATAGAACTTTGCCGTCTCTGTGCCAAAATCTCTCCATGTTACAAATGAATCACCAAGGCACCTATTTAAAGTTGCACAAGTTGGCTGGTAAGAGGGTAAGTTCGGGCGAACTTGACTTAGTCAAGTTCGGCCGAACTTGACATCATCACACTTATCTCGAGCGAACTTGGCCTACATCACACATAAATACCCCTCGTTTCTAACAGATTAAGCCCTATTCACTCAGACTCGATACATAATGGCGTAGGCAACAGACATATGCACCAACGTATACTTTGTTTTTAGTTGGTTTCCATCCACATTGAGGACAATGTGTGATTTAAGTATGGGAATAGGAACTGTGTTCCTCTTATTAGATTATAGTCTGACTTGAAAAATTTTCAAAAATTCAAAATAAAAATAAAAGAAATCAAAAAAATAGAAAGTGTCACTGATTTTGAATTTTTTACAAATAAATGGAAAATGATAGAAAAATTGGGATTGATTGGTTTTCAAAATATTATACATATGAGATAAAGTAGACAAAAGACTTATTTTCTAGAATGCATTTATAGTCCCAGCCGACTTAAAAGGTTCCCTAGATTGTTTTAAGAGTACCTTAACTTTAAATCATGAAGTCTTGTGGGTTCTCATCAGGGGATATAGAAAAACGAAAAAGATTGAGGGTATAAAGGAGCCATTATAAGTAAATAACTTATAAGTATTTTAAATTAAATTGGCTCACCTTATCCTTTTTATGAGAATAAATTCGGATTTTAGTGGCGCCTAAAAATTCCATCATTCATTTATTTGAGCTATTTTTAGAATAAACTGATGGGGTCGTTTGATTCATGGATTTAACTGGAATTGGAAAACATTTCATCAAAATCATGTTTGGTTGGTTTTTGATAAAAATAGAATTGGAAAATATTCCACTAGATTCCATTAATCAGAGAAATTTAACAATCCTTCCCATTTGAGAAGGAATTCTAAACTTTTCATTGAAATGTTTTTTCAATTATCAAACTATCCACGTATTTCCATTATTAACTACTTTAAATAAAAATAAAAGAATATGACAAATTTGTTTTTTTTGTTTTACCATTTACCAATTTATGAATTAAACACAATACAAAATTCTATTGGAATTAATTCCGTTTCCATTAAATTCCAATTCCTTTATGAATTCCAATCCCTTTACGAATTCCAATTCCAATAAAAGAGTTATGTGAACCAAACGAACCCTAAAGCATATGGTATTAACCACTGGGATGGTGACAAAGGTGGGCTATTTCAGCTAGATGGAAGTAAAGAAAAATGTGAGGCTCATGGCGTTTCGCATCGGGATAGCAACTTGGTGATAATGCCCTCTGATTTGATCATGAAGGAAAAAAAACTACTAAAGCTCATTATCAATATTCATTCATTCCATTATGAAATTTAATTTTAAAATACAAAAGGGTTATTTATATAAGATGGTAGATTTTAATCTTTTTCTTATAAGCTCGAGATGTGATTAGATGGATTTGTGGACCTTGAGTGTGAGACCCTTAAATGAATTGTTAACTTGAACTTAATGATAGCATGAAAGGGGCTTGATGAGTCAGTGGTTGGGTTTAAGTGGATAACTATACCAGTAATTGTGGTTAAAATTTCTTTAGTCTTTTAATTGAAATCTAATGTTTTTGAAACCAGTGATCCTAGTTCTGATTTTCCATAGCATAACACTTTTTCAAGGACGAAAAAGGTAAGTGTGGGATAGTTGATGTATTGCAAAATACATCTATTTTGTTGTATAGTTTGTACAATGTCGAAGAGTTTTCGAGTCGTCTTAGAGGTTTTGAGTTTATATTTGATTAGAGGTGTGAATTTCTAACACGACCTGAAAACACGACACGAACCTAACATGAAATTTACGGGTTTAGGTTTAGTCTAAATGGGTTCGGGTAAGTTTCAGGTTGAACTCGCGAACTGTTTAGATAAAAGGGTCAGGTTCAGGTGAACCCGCTCGGGTTGACGGGTTGACCCGTTTAACCCATTTATATTATGTTTTATTTTTTATAGTATGTTTATGTCATAAACTAAATTGAGTGTGTATTTTATGCATGATTATAACTTAAAAAGAGATATTCACATAAAGTTTTATAATTAAAATGCAATTGTATATATACATTGTGTTTTATTGTAGTAAATTTTAATATTAACATATTAATTTATGAAAAAAAAGTTCAAAAATTTCAAAATTCGGGTTGTACGGGCCAGGTTTGGGTCAACCCACTAATATTCGGGTCATGCTCGGTTTCATATGTATGACAAGATTTTCAAGTTCGGGTTCGTCTAAATTTTCAGGTTCGGGTCGGGTTGAACCTGCCAACCTGCAAACCTGACCCGTTTAGCACCGCTATTAATATGATCAGTTTGTGGAATTGCTGGTTCCTAGAGAAAAAGGAGCTAGAAATGAGCTTAATCAGTGAAGAAAAGGAAAACGGGGGCCATGGGAGAAGTCTGAGGAATAAAAGTGAAAAATCAAGAAAACAAGCTCTGTTGTGCGGCGCGACAAGGAAACCTGCGCCTGTCGTGTCACGTGACGGGCTTAAATTTCGCTGAAACGTGTATTGGTCTTTGGGTTGTTATGTTATAACCTAATAACAAATTCAAAAACATATAACGAACTGATCCCAGATGAACTAGGTCATACCAAGGGCAATTTCAAGGATCAAGAAACATAGGATTCGAAGTTTCAAGCTACGGGATCAAGACTCTCGAGTGTTAATCATTCGGTTTCACGTTTCGTTTGTTTATCTTTGTTTCTGTGATGTCTTGTGAACTAGTTATGACTTTTGCTTTCGGTTTAAAGATGATACTTGGGTAAATTCTTAGTAGCTGCCTAGGTTAATGATGAATACCATGTTTGACTAGTTGTTTGTCAGTTTTTTGGAACTTATATTGTGGTTGAATTTTGAAGAAAAGAAATTTGGTTTTTCTTGAACTTATGTACACACGTATTTAGATTTATTCTTTGCATAATTATTATCTCCAAATGTACTTTGTTGAATGTCCTTTAGTTATAGGTGCATGCTAAATCGTTTACTGTGTGTTTTAGATTGTTGAGTGGTTTGCTAGACGGGTAACCCATAGGAGTGATAATTGTGAATTGAGTAGGTCTAGGTATTTAACAAATCTTAATAGCCATAATGAAGGGGTACGGTCCCAAAAACCCTACGCAGGCGCAGGAGACCATACCACCAGAGCAATACAAATCAAGAACCAAGACCTTGTGCTTGCCACGCAGCGGTATGGTAATCATAAGAATGCAGTTCTTATCAATCACGCGTGTCAAAAAGAACAAGAAACAACGTAACTTCATTTAACATCCTTGCACCACACCGCGCAAGGTAACAATTAAGCTTGAGTTAAAGATTGAGAATTCTCAAGTTTGGTTCACAGATATCTTCGCGCAATAATAAGAACAAGATCTGAAAGGAATCTTTTCTGTTATAACAAACTATACATGTGGCAAATGATCAAGGATCCACAGCTGTAGATCTTCTAGTAGCATTAAATGCCCATCCTGCAGGACTCTATTCGGTTACAACCGAATGTGACGTGGCAGCATCTGGGACGTCAATCTCTAAGCAAGATTTCAGCACCATTCTCATGAAGATCTAGAATAAGTCACTTTCCACGTGGCGTCTCCCCATCCGTCAATCAAATCACGATCCGTGTGCATGGATGAGGATGTAACTGCAGACGGTAAAAAAGATTCCGTTAAACTCTCCTTAATATTTTGGTGCCCAAGCTGTCAACTATAAATAGAAGACTTGAGGACAAGCTAAACATTCACTCTCACTTCACTTTACTTGCGCTTATACTTCTTCTTCTTCGATCATTGTACTTATTCTCACGCCGGAGGGTGATCCCGGAGAGAACCCCCATTCTCCCCGTGGCGAGGCTGACGAGTTGTTTCTTTTGCAGTGATTTTTCGGTGAAGCCCAGCTAATCGGCAATCAAACAGGAGATTAACCATTTTTTACTGGAACCATGTCCACAAATCTATATTGATTCCGATCAATCTCGGTTTGGTGTTTCTTCATTGGCGTTCACCGATTCTTTCTTTATCATCTCTTGTTTTGCTTTCTGTCATCATCAGTTACTATGGATGATGGTCCATCAAATTACCCACAAGGTCCTCGATCTGAAGTCAGGAACGTTGTTCATGGTTTTCGGATTGATAGACAATTGGAAGAGGATTTCTCCGGTGAAGCTGATGGTCATCATGAACCTTGTCGTGTGAACATTCTAGTAACTCCGGGGATTCCAAATGAAGTTCCGTCTGTTCAAATCGCTTCAGTGTTACCACCCTATGAAACTCCAATGTCCTGGTTTGTTAAGTCTCAAAGTGATTTGAATGCAATTTGTGCACAGCTGTTGGTGCATAATGTCTATGTCTTAGTCTTATATCAGTCTGTATTGTATAGAGCTGAATAGGCTAGGTTATGAAGTATTTATGAAGTGTCTTAGCCAAGTTCGCCCATGTGTTATCATGTTTAAGCATGTTCGGCCGAACTTGCTTATGCAAGTTCGGGCGAAGTTGCACCTCCTTGGGCCGAACTTGTTGATCTATAAATACCTAGCTTAAGTGTCTCATTGTAACTTTGGCATCTCAAGGGCAAAGCTCTGTCAGTCTGTAAGCAGAACGTTTGATCTATAAAACTGACGTTTACCTGATTAATTCTTGTCTATTGGTAACACGCCGTAATATTTCTGCTATTATGGATGTTAGATATCAAATTTAGGTTCCTAAGCATCGAGGATCGGTCCTACAAGTGGTATCAGAGCTAGAACAGCCTGATTTGATAGTATCAAGACAAGAACACTTCTATTTCTACTCCATTCTTCTTTTTCTTAACTTTTGAACATAAAATGAAGAATTCATGGTCAAAATCTTTTGAACTTTGAATATATCATGTAAAATACAACAAAGATAAACCCTTGAAAGATTGGAGACCAAATTCAACCGAATTCATGTCGAAATTTTGAAAAAACCATGTTTTGAAAACCCTCAGGAAAGAACTTATTGGCCATGTTCGGCCGAACTTGCCCTAAAACCTCACTTTTCAAGTGATTTTTTAGTAAGTTCGCCCGAACTTAGGTGGTTTTTGAAGAAATTCTAAGTTAAGTTCGCTCGAAGATACTGAATTTTCATTAATTTTACATCAAGTTCGACCGAACTTGTGTAAAATCAAGAAGGTTTTAAGTAAGTTCGCCCGAACTTGCTTGTATTTCATCGAAATTGTGTTGACAAGTTCGCTCGAAGATCTGTTTGATTGGTGTTATAAGTTCGACCAAAGATAAACGAAATTTTCAAAGTAGATCTAACAAGTTCGACCGGACTTGTTAGAAAATCAGAGAATTCTTCATTTGTCACTACAAGTTCGACCGAACTTGTAGTAGGACTAATTGTTTTCAAAGTTTTTGAAAGTTTTTTCAGCGTACACGTTTCGTTATTCATGATGGTGGATCAACTAAGAGCTTTTATGTCCGGAGCTAGTTCGTCAAACGCCAACGTGGTTAATCAAGTCAATCTTGATAACGAAATGGGAACGACCGTCAAACCGCCCAAGCTGATGAGCATGGACGAATACGAAGCATGGAAAGAGAAATTTACCTACTGGGTTCAAGCCATGCACTTCGCTGGCTGGGTGTCAATTGAAAGAGGCTATACTGTTTTCGGTAGATGAACATCAACAAGTCCTTGAAAAATACAACTATTCGACAGTATAGAGAGACGAATACATTGCTGAGAAAAAGATGATCAGTCTCATCCAACAGTCTGTCAAAGAAGATATCCTGATTTTGCTACCAGAGTATACTACTGCAGCAGAACTTTGGTTGTCGTTACAGAAGAAATACCAAGGAAGTGCTGAAATGATCAAAGGCAAGAAGGCTCTCATTCTGAAAGAGTTCGATATCTTGAGCATGCTAAAGAATGAGACCATTAAGCAAATGATTGAGCGTTTCTGTCATCTCAAAGTGCAAATGCGAAGACATGGTCTTGAGAAGACGGAACAAGAATACATCGACAAACTTGCTGACGCACTACCAGAGGGTGAATGGTCAACTTATTTGATGGTTCTGAAGAATAGTGATAAGTGGGAATTCTTCAAGTTGTCGACGTTTATCGATAAACTCGAAGGCCACGAAATGGAGCTTCTGAAGATAGTGAAGTCAAAGAACGCTAATGTTGTTCAAGACATCGGTTTGTACTACAAAACTGGAATGCAAGATAACATTTCGAGTCCAAAAATTGGAACTGCTTTTAGTGCAAACATGAATGCTTCTCCACAGAATCAGAACCATTCACAGCCTCAATATGAACAAAGTCCACAAAGTTCTTACTCGAGCACTGGTTCAAATTCAACATTTCACAGTCAAGCAAATCAGAACCAACATCAAAGTTCTGATCCGGATGTTTACAAATGCAACATCGCACTGAATTTGAACAATGTTGTTTCAGAAGAAGTTGCAAAACAACTATGTCACTACTTGCTACCGTCTTAGAGTCTTATGAATGTCTTGTTGTCGGTAAAATCGGAAATCCCGAGATGACCACAGAAGATTATGACCAGGTAGACGAGGAAGAACTCGAACTAATGGATATCAAATGGTCCTTAGCTTCGATCATCAGGAGAGTGACAAAGTTTGTTGTACTCACAGGCCGTGACATAGGAAACTCCAGCAACAAATTGGGTTTTGATAAATCCAAAGTCACATGCTTTAATTGCCGACATAAGGGACATTTTAAAAGAGAGTGTAAGAACACCGAAGCAACCGGAAATCAAAGTCCGTTCGGAGGAGGGAATGAATATTACAAGAGGGCACTTCAATATAAACCATTTCCAAAGAAAACCAGATTGAAATCCAAGAAAAATAGACAATATCACCACTGAGAAAGCTATGGTTGCATCTACAGAAGATGACGGTTTTGATTGGAACTCTTACGTTGGGAAAAAGACCGGAGTTGCTCTGATGGTGGAAATAGTTGAAGATAATTCTGCAGAGGAAGCAGCGGCAGCAGCAGAAGCAGCAGCTTTTGAACAAGCTATTCTGGAACAATACTTGCATCAACAGCAGGAAGAAAAGGAATATATCCATATGCAGAGACAAGGAATTTTATCTTCTAATTCTTGTGACAGTTTTGAAGGTCATTTTGATGGAAGCTCGAAAGAACAAGTGGTTGAGGAGAAAAAGATTTATGAAGTGATCATTGATGTCACTCAAGAAGTGAAAGTCGAAAACCTCAAGGACATGGCAGATAAAGCTTTGATGGGGAATCTAACCAAGGTAGGTCCAGAGGTAAAGGTTGTCGAGAAAGAAGTTGTCAAAGTACAAGTTGTAGAGGTTGAGAAACCTTGTACAAAATGTACTGAACCTTGTGTCGGATGTGCCGAAAAATCAAAGATCATCGCTGAAAACAATGTGCATAACGATTTGTTAAAATATGATTATCGCACAATGAAAGAAGCGTATGACAAAATGAAAAATGATTATGGCAGACTCGACAGAAATAACATCAAACAACATGATGATATAAGAATGTTGAGTGGTACAGTAATGGATAAACAAAGAGCAATTAACACTTATATCAACACCAATGCTGAAATCAAACAACAAGTTCAAGACATGACAATCGAAACTGAAAGAGTTCGACAATTGTTAAGAAGTTATACCACCAATGCGTATGTTATCGATCACATTCTTCCAACAATCTCAACAGAAGAAAAACCTAAAAAGAAAGCGAGCAAAGAATATAGCAATGTTCCTCCACCCCTTTGCGAAAAATATTGTGTTAAATCTGCAGACGGGATGGACAAGGCACTCAATGTTGAATTACTTTCTGAAAAGAAAGACGAGTTGCCAGAGAACATTGATATAGTCTATGCTAAATCTGGTGATGATAACAACACTATGGTTAACAAAGTGGTTGAAAATGTTTTAAGTGATTCTGATGACGGCAGCTTCAAAAGTGCCGACTCGAGTTCAAAGAATTCCGATTCACAGTCTGAAAATGATGATAAATCATCAGAGGATGGTTTAAGTGATGATCCTAATATTGTAATGTACAAAATTAAGGATTCGGATAGACTATACTTTGATGATAGCTTCCCGATTCAGAATGTGAAGGAAGAATTGCTTGATAAATTCTTTAAACTCGTGGAAGTCACATCAGAGGAGTTGGTAATCAATCAACAAAAATTCTATTCCAAACCTAAAAGAAACAATTACCGAAGAAACGGTGGTGATCATCCGGAAAACCGGAGAGCGGGGTTGGGTTTAGAAGAAGAAACTGATGAATCTGTAAAGAAACCGTCACCATTTCATGAATATAAAAATAAATACATGAATTTTGTATATGGGACGAGTACCGTTCATGAGGAGAATTTGATTGGTAAACAGTCAAATTATGAGTTCAAGAAGGAGAAAGAAATTCGAGATAAAGCCAAGGTTACAAGTGGTGTCAAAACTTCAAGTAGGGTAAAACCACCTATTAAAGGACATCCACTTGATAATCGGACATGTTTTAAGTGCAATGAAATTGGTCATATGGCACGACAATGTCCGAAATCAAAACCGGCTTATCTTCGAAGAAAGAAGATTCAAATGTGTTAAACCAAAGCAACCAGTGTTTGCAAAACCTGTAAAGATTTTGAAACAAAATGAATCAAAACTAGAAGTTAGTCTGAAAAGATTTTTGAAAATTCCATTTTCGAAAAAGGTGAAACTTCTAGGTTTAATGAAAACAAGTTTTACATCAAAAAGGCTAATATCAAATCTCAAACTTGGATTGCCAAGAAAAGGTCAACAACATCTGGTGTTGTTAAGTCTGAGCTAGTAAAGACTGAACAACACAAAAGAATCAAAGTCTGAAATCACTAAGTCTGAGCAGGTGAAGACTAGTGAGAATGTGAAAGAAGTTAAAACAGAAATTAATAACGATAATGTCAAATCTGTAAAAGATAAGAAAAAAGTGAAATTTTCAACCATTAACATTGTTGAAACAGATGATGAATTTGATTTTGACAATGTTGATGAGTTTGAATATACTTTTGATGATGATTATCCAGTAAAACCCAAGACCAAGGAGGCTTGGGTAGAGCTTTTCACCTAATTTCTGAATTTTGCAGGGGCTCCAAAGATCCGTACTTTCAAAGTGGATTTTGGATAGTGGAGCGTCCAGCATATGACGGGAATGAAAGCATTGCTATTCGACATTAAAGCTATCAATGGTGGATATGTTGGATTTGCAGGAAATCAAGGTGGAAGGATAGTCGCCGAGGGAAAACTCTCCAATGGCGTAGTTTCATTTTATCGCGTGAACTATATTGCAGAACTTGAGAACAATCTTCTGAGTATATCGCAGATTTGTGACAAGAATTTACAGTCCATTTCAATGATAAAGAGTGTATTATCTTGAAGCCGGGATTCAACATACCAGATGAATGGATTCTGATGTGAGCACCGCGAGAGAATGATTTATATGTTCTTGATATGGGTGTTGCTACCACTTCATCACAATCAGCACAATGTTTTGTATCAAAGGCTACTGAAAAAGATTCTTTTATGTGGCATCATAAGATAGGGCATATTCATTTGCGAAAAATGAATTTCCTGGTTCATAATGATCTTGTAGAAGGCGTAGATCTTCGAAGTTTTCAGATGTATGATCATTGCTTGGAATGCGAGAAGGGAAAGCAGATCAAGAAATCTCATCCGATGAAAATTCTAAACTCAATCAAGTTGCCATTAGAACGTCTCCACATGGACTTATTTGGTCCTGTAATGTTCGAAGCATCTTAGGAGACTTATATTGCTTGGTCGTGACAGATGACTATTCGAGATATTCGTGGGTATTCTTTCAAGAATCAAAAGACGAAACATTCGAGAACTTAGTTATTCTATTCAAGAAACTCGAGAACATTTATCATCTGCCGGTCAGACGCATTAGAAGTGACAACGGCACAAAGTTTAAGAATAACAAAATGAAGGAATTCTGCAACGCAAAAGGGATTCTGCACGAGTTTAGTGCTCCCTATACTCCACAGCAAAACGGAGTAACTGAATAGAAAAACATAACTTTGATTGAAACTACGAGAACCATGCTTGCAGATTCTAAACTTCCTATCAACTTCTGGAGTGAAGCGGTTGCTGCAGCTTGCTACACGCTAAACAGGGTTCTCACAATCAAACCAACAAAGAAAACATGTTTTGAGATAATAAACCGATGGAAGCCAAATTTGAAGTTCTTAGAACCATTCGGTGCTCCATGTACCGTAATAGACCAAGATGGTAAATTCGGAGCTAAATCTCTTGAAGGTTTCTTTGTCGGATATGCGAGTCCGTTGAGAAGAGTATATGTTCCTTCATTGAGAAAGGTTATTGAAGCACAGCACGTGGATTGTTTCAATTACACGGATCCTATTCAAAGGAAAGGTGACGCGTGGCTGTTTAACTATCAAGACCTTTGGAAGTCATTTGACTTGCCCAAAGAACCAACTGACGAAGAAGTTGCAGCGTTATACTATCTTCCCCAGTCAGCAAATCAAGAACAAATTGTTCGACCAATTGTGGTTAATCAACCCATGTTGGATCCATCTTCTTCTGGCGCAAGTTCAAACACTAGTGGTGTTCCAGCTGAAAATTTTTTTGAAACATTATCAACACCTGCTAATCCTCCAACGAATGCCTCTACTGAACTAGTGAATACAACAACGGAGCCCAGTATGCCTCAGAATCAAGATTCTGATCCAGATGAAGCACCAACACTTGATGCTGATAGGGAATCATCTTCTTAAGATGAAGAAGTGGAGTAGATAACAAGTCTTCTTAATCAATCTGCAGTCCCGAACAACAGAAATGAAGCTTCATCAAGCTCTCCAAACATTGAATTGGTTGTTGATCTCAACATCACGAATCAGCAAAACTCAGTAGAAGTTCCAAGTGAAGAATTGCCGCGATCATATTCCTATCATCCGTCAACAAATATTATCGGAGAACTTCAAACTGGTGTTAGAACTCGAGGATAAATTAATAAAGCACTCAGTTGTTTCTACACACGCGTTGCTACAATCCAGAACTATTGTTTCTATTCATGTTTCATCTCTCAGATTGAGCCTAAGACAGTTAATGAAGCTTTATCCGATGAAAACTGGGTACAAGCAATGCAAGAATAATTACTGCAGTTTGAAAAGTTGGATGTGTGGAAGCTTGAAGACCTACCAGAGAATCAGAAAGCGATTGATACAAAATGGGTCTTTAAGTGTAAATGTGATGATAGAGGGGTTATTGTTCGTAACAAAGCTAGGCTTGTTGTCGAGGGATTTCAACAGCAGGAAGGGATAGACTACACGGAAGTCTATGCACCGGTAGCTCGATTGGAATCTATTCGAATTGTTCTAGTTTTTGCATCATGGAAAGGATTTAAGGTCTATCAATTGGATGTTAAATCGGCTTTTCTGTACGGCAAATTATGCGAGAAGGTGTTACGTTGGACAACCACCAGGGTTTGTCGATCCACTTAACAAAAAGAAAGCGTACCTACTGGATAAAGCTCTTTGTGGACTACACCAAGCCCCGAGAGCTTGGTACGAGACGTTATCGCAACATCTCGTCGGAAATGGCTTTATCAGAGGAACTGTGGATAGTACTCTTTTCACCAGAGAAGTTGATGGCCATTGGATTATAGTTCAAATCTACGTTGACGACATCATCTTTGGATCTACAAACGATAGTCTGTGCAAGGAGTTTGAGGGAATCATGAAAAAGAAATTCGAAATGTCCTCGATGGGCGAAATGAAGTTCTTTCTTGGTTTGCAAGTAGATCAGCTTTCGGATGATATTTTCATTCACCAGACTAAGTATGTTCAGGACATCTTGAAGAAGTTTGGAATGGAAAGCTTGAAGCCTCTATCTACGCCTCTTGCTCTAAATCACGGCATTTGCGTTGATGAGACTGGAGCCAAAGTTGACGAGACGTTATACAAATCGATGATTGGATCATTGATGTATCTGACAGAATCACGCCAGATATTATGTATCCAACCTGCCTATGCGCCAGATATCAGTCAAGCCCGAGGATCTTATACATGTAGATTGTGAAGCGTATCTTCAGATACCTAAAAGGATGCCCAAGCACCGGCTTGTGGTACCCGAAGAACGACAATTTCGACCTTACAGGCTATGCTGATTCCGATTTTAGTGTAGATAAGTTGAACTCTAAATCAACTACAGCGGGATGCCAGTTCTTCGGAACAAGAATGGTAACCTGGCAGTGTAAGAAATAGACTACGGTCACTCTCTCTACCTGTGAAGCTGAGTATATCTCGGACTCCAGCTGTTGTTCACAGATTCTGTTGATTCAACAGCAGATGAGAGACTATGGTTTGCAATTTCTAGACACTCCGCTGTATGTTGATAACAAGGCAGCCATCGATATAACTAAAAATCCGGTTCATCACTCACGCACAAAACACATTGAAAATTCATTATCATTTCATTCGTGATTGCTACGAAAAGAAATTGGTGCGAATAGAAAAATCCACACCGACGAACAAAAGGCTGATTTTTATACCAAACCATTTTCATTTTCACGACTTAAATACTTGCTGAGAATTAACGGTATGAAAAATTTGCTGACATGTGCGGACGCTGAGGTTGAATACGGATCGGACGACGAGTTCGCGTGATCCACATTGGTTTGTAAATATTTTTTCTACTTTAGAATTTTGTTAAAAACTAAAATCCAAAAAGATGTTTTTGATTTTAGGGGGAGAAATGTTAGAGAAAATACAAAACATTCGAAAATTTTAAAATCCAAAAACATATAAAAAATTCAAAATGTACAAAAACATTGAAAAAAACAAAAAGAATTCAGTGTCATAAAAGGAAATGATAGTACATCAGTGGACTATCACAGTATACTAAAGAAATGTAAAGTTTAAAAGTGATAAACGAGTCTTACTGTGGATGTGTCGATAGGCTTAACACGTTCAGTAAACTGTTTTCGAGATATAAACTAAAATTTACAACTGCTTAATCTTGTGGATTAACACATCTTGGATATATGGACTTAGTACTCCGAAATTTCGTTTGAAAGATTGCATGATTCTGAGATACAAGGTCTTTATAGATAGTTGATATCTGGGATTATACAAGTTCTTCTGATTTTGCGGTAGCAATGACCTAGAACTTCTATAATACTTTTGTTTTAAACCCATGCAATGTTGAAAAGTATCAAAAGATGTAATCATATGCAATGCTGAAAAGATTCCTTAGGTGGAACATACCTCAAAGTCGAGGCTTCATCTCTTTGTTTGTACGGTAGTACTAACCTAAGCTCTCAAGGTCTCGTACAACCCAAATACAGATATCAATTACGCTATATTCACCTGTAAGATGAAATATAGGGAATCTGGATACGGGAGTATATTCAAGAAGTGGGAACCATAGATAAGTCAAGTTTCATGAATTGTACCTTAACATAACTTAAACAGTTGAAAAATATGGTAAAGTTTAAGTGGACAAACAAATCGACAATCTAGGTAAATGAGTTTAAAACTTAAAGTCATCTAAAGGTCAACGGTACTCGTGATATGTCTCAATCAACTGATATGATCCTTAGACACGAATTCACAAAAATATGTCTGTAAATATGTGTGTACATTGTTTACATTGCTTATTTCATTGTATTTCAGCTTTACAGATTAAAATCAAAAAGATTTTCTATGTGTTTTAACATAAACTTACAAAAATACAAAAAGTTTTTATTTCTACATTGTTTTCAGCAAACCAATGTTGGAGAACGGATCTTCGAAGTCTGGTAAGATGCTAGAACTGGTGGCAATCTCTTTGACAACGGGCTGGGAGCTAATATGTTAAATCTGAAAAGATAAAACGATGAAAAGTTCATTAATTTGAAACTTTGATTTTATAAATATCGACAGTTTGTTCGTAACGAGTCAAACCGGGGTCATTAACTTTGACTCGGCAGGCAAATCGGTTAACCAAGGTCATTAGCTTGGACTTGGTCAACTGAGTGGATTTTCATAACTGGTAAAAAGTTAAAAAATTCATGGTTAAAAATGAAAATTTGAAAAAATTTGAAGGTTGTGGTTTGGCAAGTTCGGCCGAACTTGCTAAACAACTCAATGGTTAACAATCAGCAAGTTCGACCGAACTTGCTGTTGGCTGGTTTTGTGATTATTTAATAAGTTCGCTCGAACTTATTATGGGTTTTATTTGCAAGTTCGCCTGAACTTACCTAGGTATAAATACCTAAGCAAGTTCGGCCGAACTCACTTCTGCACAAACCGATACTTTGAGCGAACTTGAGCTTAGAGAGCATTTAGAGCGAAATTGGCATTTTTATGCTGTTACGCTGTCCAAATCTAGATTGTTTTTGGTGATTTGCACACCAATCACAATGGCAGAGGTATATATTTGTGAATAAATCAAATTTGATAAGATATAGGTGATGATAATCAAAATTGAACATAAATTCTTAATCTACACCTAAAATCGACCGTATAACTTGTTTTGATTGAAGAAAAACGGCTGATTAAATGTTTTGAACTTGTTTGGTCTTTTGGAGAAGACGAAAAGTTCGGCCGAACTTGTTGTCAATTTCGACCGGACTTGTCTAAAACATGATTAAATGATTAAGAAGCATGTTCGACCGAACTTGATTATTGAAGTGTTTTGATCCAATCATGTTCGACCAAACTTATGTTAACGAAAAGTGATTTGTTTAAATTGTAAGTTCGACCGAACTTGTCCTTTAAATGTAGAACATGTGTTTCATACATGTTCGGCCGAACTTAGATAAAATTGAATGATAAAAAAAATTGTAGGTTCACCCGAACTTACATTTGAAATTGTTGAACATGTTTGTTACATGTTCGGGCGAACTTGTTAAAATCAGAATGTTTAACACTAATCAAGTTCGCCGAACTTGATTAAAAGTGTTAGAAATTTTTTGGTGATTTTTTCTCGAAATGCGTGCTAATTGTTTTACGTCATTTTTTTCAGGTACATATTCCAGGCCGTGTTATATCTGTTGAGTTTTCCAAAACTCATAATATGTGCATCACGCTTGATAAGACGATCTGTCCGTCACTGAAGGAATATGATAGTATTTTGAAATTTCTCGAAGATAGTCATATTCACCATGCAATTACTGAACACACCATATCATATCGTTCTCATATTGTTCATTTCCGGATGAACGCAAGCCTGAGCGCTGACGAGAAGACAATTTCTTCTACATACAAGTTCGTGATGAGCTAAAGCCGATCACAGTAACCGAAGGTGATATCCGAAGGATTTTGGAGCTCAAAGACAAAGAAGACGATCTGATTCGTTTAGACGAAAAGATGGTTCGCGGATGCTTTTTCCGTATGGGCTACAAGGGAAGCGTAAACAAGCTGACGGTGAAGAAAGGGGAAGTGCCTAACCCCTACAAGCTTCTGATTCATGCATTAATTCATACATTTAGCCATCGCAAAGCTGGTTTAGATGATGTACATGATTATTTGGCTAGCATGGCAACGGCGCTTATTTTGAAAAAGCCGTTCAACGTTTCGAAGTTGGTTTTTACTCACATGTCGAAGAACATGGAGGATTTGAGATTGTGTTTATATCCAAGGTTTATTCAGATGTTGATTGATGAGAAGTATGCCAACATTGCTCGAGATCCGAATGACGTTCTTTATCTAGTTCATCTCGACGAGACTACAGTGAAGAAGTTTATCAAGTTCCGAAAGCAAGCTTCAGCTCCTGTTGCCAAGCCAGTATTCAGAGCCATTAAAGATTCAAATTATATATCGGCGCCAGATAATAAGTGGAGAAAATATGGTAGCAGCAATGAGAAAGAACTTAAAGCTGAGCAAGAATGGTGTAAAGAATTCAAACCAAAGGCAAGGAGTGAATGGTTTTTGAAAGCAGAAGCTGATAAACCGAAAAAGAAGCAAACGTTAAAGAAAGTTGAAAATTTCCTTGTTGATGAGGAGAAACCTGAAAATGTTGAAGCAGTTATTGGATCGAGCGCTGCAGTTGTAATTGAAAGACAAGAGACAGTTAAATCGACTCAAGAAGATGTGATTTCTGCTACTTCTGAGAATGAAGAATCTGATAAAGAGCCTGAAAAGACAGAAGCAGAGATTAGAGCAAAACAAGAAAGGAAATTGGATGCAGATTTTGATCCAAACGCTGAAAAAGAATCTGACGAGGAGAGACAAAAGAAAAAGTCAAAGCATACAAAGTCTCCAGCAGTTGAAATATCAAAGAAGACTACAGGGTCACCTCATACAAAAGGAAAACAAAAAGCTAAGAAAGCTCAGAAAGCTGTGAGAAAAGGTATAAAAGTAAGGTGAAAAGCACAGAAGCTACACAAGAACCTTCTGGTGCTCAGGAGAAAGGAGCCACACAAGAACCTCCTCCACAAGAACCTCCTGTTATCGTTCATGCTGAAGCTGAAAGGCCAGGAGTTACACAAGAACCTCCTGTGTCTGAATTTGTTGAAATTCTGATCGCTGAATCTCCTAGTGCTCCAAAGACTTTTGTTCCTGAAAGTTCTACACCAAAGAAGTCTACATCGAAAACTGCAACACCAAAAGATTCAACACCAAAGACACCAAGGGGAAGTATGTTTGGTGGTATGCAACACGGTCCAATCAGTCTTGAAGACTTGGATGAGTTTTTCCCAGAAACTAAAGCTGAGATGTTAGAAAAACGTGTGAAGGTATTGGAAGAGAAAGTTGTACAGATTGAGATAGAAAAGGTTGAGCTTGTAAAGAAGGTAAATCAGAGCGAAGTCGAAAAAGAATACTTGATGATAAAGTAAAGGTGCTTGAGAATGAACGTGAATATTTCAAGGCATTGATAGAAAGTCTGCAGGACGCTAATGAAAAACTATAGACAGAGATTGCAGAATTAAAGAAAATTCAAGCTTTAAATGATCGAAGATTCATCAGATTACAGAAGGTATTATCTAATAATCTGAATATTGATTTTATTGCTGAATACAATCTTCTGGATCGTCAAGAAGCCAAGGAACGTGCTGAGAAAGAATTGGCCGAGAGTGGTAAAGGAAAGCAGGTTGAGGGTGAAGCCCCTAAATCTACGGCTGAGAAATCTTCTGAATTCCTAAGAATCCAACTGAAGATGTTTCAAAAGCTTCTGAGTCCGATATCCAAAAGGTTGACGAATCTGTCAAGCCTTCTGATCCTACCATTGTTACAGAAGAAAAAAAGAATGAAGAAGCCGAGAAAGAGGATAAGAATGAAGACGAAGAGGAAGAAGGTTATGAAGATTGGAATGTTGGGGATGATGACGATGATTTTGATCAAGGTGATGATGATTTTGATCAGGGTGGTACAGGTATAAAGATCAATGAAGCTAAAGTATCTGATGAGTTTGATTTTTCTAACCTCATGGACGATGAATCGAATCGAATGGAAGATAAAAGCCAGGGGGAATCAGGGGAGAAAGGTCCGTCAGATGATATTGATTTGTTAGATGTTGATCGATTTGCGAAGCCTGTGACTGCAGTATCTACAAAGCCTTTGATACTAATGTTGGAACATAATGTTGAAGAAGGTGAGTTTGTACATAATTACTCAAAGGAAGATCTTGCGAGGTTGGTTGAAGTTGAAGCTGAAAATTTAGAGTTTGATTTTGAAGAAGTCTTAAATGTTAACACATTTGAACCGAAAGAGTATCGGTATGAGAGAAGATTTGAAGCTGATGAGTACAATCGCGTGATAGTTGAAGATTGGTCCTCAGATGATGAATCAGATCAGAAAGCTAAGTACGTCGGTAAGGATTCAGAAAGTTTTCCTACATTTGAAGAGATGTATAAACAGCTTAATGAAGATATGTTGAAAGAGAGGATTGCTGAAGAGTTACGAGAACGAAAGATTCCTAAACCAATGACCAAAGAAGAGATAGCTAAAGCGAAAAAGTCCTGGTTCAAGGAGATGCCTCGTGAACGTAAGTTTTGACGTCCACTAGCATTCTTCACATGAAATAAAGATGTTTCTTTGGGAGATATACTGAGTTGGGGTTGGTTTAAAGAACTCAATGTATATGCAATCAAAAGGGAACTTGGAGTGCAATACTTCAAATATCTTGCTGATTTAAAGACATTGCCGTATTGGGATATGGAAGAGCTAGTGCAAACAGTGAATGTTACTTATCATATGAAGACAGTTGATCAGTTGTTGTGGTAGATGATTAAGTATAAAGCTGGTAAAGGTTGTAATCACTGGAAGCCGTTTATTCTGAGACGAAGGGAAAAGATCAATAAGGTTACAGGGGAAAAGGACATAACGTTAATTATGAAACATCCTAGAGCCATGAGGAATATGCCACTTATGCCGATCGAACAGAACTTCTATCCTTTATTCAAGTGGTGGCAGATTGATCCAGCTACTTGTGAAGCAGTGATTGTGTTAAAGTTTGAAGATCACCTGGATATTGCTAAAGAACGAGTTGAAGTAATGGGTTACCAGGGTATGAGAGGTTTGTGGAGGACGATAAGGATTCTAGATCCTATGTGGCTGGTTAACTGCTCGAGAAAAGATATAAAATGCCTTTTCTACAGCAAGATTGTTTTTGAAGAAAGAGAGAAGGTACAGGCGATGCAATATCAGAAAGTTGTCAATGTTTGCTATGCACGCGAAGTAAATTCTGGTAAAATGTGGCAAACGAAATGGAGGGATATGGAGAGAGTTGAATTTCTTAAAGAAGAAATTAGAAGTGAGGCGATCAAAGAAAGAATGGAAAAAGCGGTAAGGCAAAGTTCGCTCAGAATGGCTAACTTTAAAAGACCACCGCCAACTGATCAGACGTCTGATCCAAAACAAGAGAGACGAAAAAAGCCTTTCAAGAACTTCTTTGGTCGGGTACGTTAACGTATGTATGAAGACAGAGTTTTGAAGACTGATAAAAGACGAAGACTATATCCAAAGAGGAGTCTGTTGGTGCATAATGTCTATGTCTTAGTCTTATATCGAGTCTGTATTGTATAGAGCTGAATAGGCTAGGTTATGAAGTATTTATGAAGTGTCTTAGCCAAGTTCGTCCATGTGTTATCATGTTTAAGCATGTTTGGCCGAACTTGCTTATGCAAGTTCGGGCGAACTTGCACCTCCTTGGGCCGAAGTTGTTGATCTATAAATACCTAGCTTAAGTGTCTCATTTGTAACTTTGGCATCTCAGAGGCGAAGCTCTTTAAGTCTGTAAGCAGAACCTTTGATCTATAAAACTGACGTTTAACTGATTAATTCTTGTCTATTGGTAACACGATGTAATATTTCCGCTATTATGGACGTTAGATATCAAATTTAGGTTCCTAAGCATCGAGGATCGATCCTACAATAGCTGTGTGCACACACTGGCGCACCAACACCACAGGTGCAATTTCTAACAACTCAGGTGCATGTTTAACCTGCACGTCGAGTATCGAGTTATGATTCGCCAGCCAGAGAGTGTGCACCATCGCACATCTCTGCAGAAGAAACGGAATCGTATTCCCAGTCTAGAACAAAATTCGAATCTACACACTCCAGCACCAAATGCCGTGAGTATCAAGATGAACAAAATTCTCAGAAGCGGGCATCGGTGCATTAACGATTAGGACCACGACCATCTCAGGGTCGAGATACTGACCGTGAAGAATTTGACAAAAGTTATAAGGAAGGAGATAGTGTGAGTGTGTTCAATCGTCTCCAGAGAGATCATGCTGATTTTAAACCAAAGTCACGTGCATTTATAATCCTGAGGCAGAGCATGAATATAATTTGGTATACAGGCCAGCAGAAGCTGCTGAGCAATCCAAGTTTTTGAAAGAAATCGCGTTAGCTCCGCTTGAGTACGCAAAGTTACCATGTAATGTGGGAAACTTCAATGGTATGTTAGATCCCGATGATCACATGCGCTTGTTTACCGGCGCAGGCCTTATTGGAGGTTGGACACTCCCTATGTGGTGTCATGTATTTTTCCGGACTCTTACAGGCGCTGCGCGCTTATGGTTTGATAATCTACCAACAGGTAAACTTACTTCCTGGAATGATCTCAAGGATAAATTCTTAACACACTTTATCCAACAACGGCGATATGTTAGAGATTCCTAAGATGTTATGAACATCTGGCGGAGAGATGACGAAAGTTTGGAAGATTTTATTACTCGTTACAACAAAGAAGTCCTTGAGATCGGTGATGTGCATGAAGATCTGATTCGTGCAAAGTTTAAATCTGTTGTCCGATGTGACGAAATGATAAAGGTTTTGTCAGGAAGCGTTGGTCTCCCGAAAAGTTGGGAAAAACTTATGGCAGCAGCCAAAGTTTACGCTCAGACTGAGCGCAACTTAAGTTCTAATAGACCTTGCCTTAATATCGTCCACAAGATATGAGTAGAAATAATGGTCGCAAGAACAAGAAAAACTGGAAGGATGCGAGTCAGAATTCTTTTTCTTCATATGCATCCAAAGGATGCTCACGCAACAATTAATAAGATCACTACTCAAAAGGCGATTAAGCAAGAGAATCGAGATAGTTTAAGCAACCACACCCGATGAAAAACAAAAAAATATCAGGATCCAAATCTTTTTTGTGATTACCATAAGGATACTGGACACACCACAGACAATTGCATCAGTTTGCGCACAAAAATGGAAAAAGCACTAAAGAGTGGGAAACTCACCCATTTGCTTCAAAGTGTGCGCAAAGAAGTTCGTCAGATTACTCGTGGGTATGAAGGTCCTCAAAATAAGAAGATGAAACAAGTTTCTATGATACAAGGTGGTCAATCACGCAAGCGCAGTAAAAACGAGGTCATAATGAGACTTGGCGTGAGCAACAAGTGATATTTTCAATTTTTCTTGGGGGACCACAAGAAGAACGACCGGTTGTGATAACCGGTATTTTCAGACATTATCACACTGATTATGTGTTTATTGACCCAGGAAGTTCTATGGACATCAGTTATGAACAGTTTTTTGAGCAATCAGACCCAGAAGACAACGCGCGCTTAGAACCGGTAGACTTTCCGTTAACTGGTTTCTGCAATGAAGCCGTCTTTCCGCTAGGCCAAATTTCTTTTCCTGTTACGCTTTCTGATGGGAGGCATACGCGCACTGTTCCGGTTAACTTCATGGTTATGTCAGCCTGGTCACGTCATGATGTGTTACTTGGTCGTCGCGCGCAAAGGAATTTCAGTATGATTACATCTACCCCACATGTTGCTTGTGGTTTTCCAACAGAAACTGCTGTCGCAATTATGTATTCACGAAAGGAAGTCATGTCTATTAATGAACCGCCATTAAAAGTAGCGAGGCCATCTTCATCAGACGAACCAGAGAAATGGGTACTTGATAGCAAGTATCTAGAGTAAACAGTCTTGTTGGGACCCGTCATGTCGCCAACGGTCCGCGCAAGGCTTAAACAACTCTTATCTCGAAACATGGATATTTTTGCATGGTCACCAGCGGATATGACTGGTGAACCACGTGATGTAGCGGAGCATTGGTTAAACACTTTTCCTTCGGTAGAACCAGTTGTTCAGGCAAAGCGTAGTCTAGGCCCAGAAAAGACTCGTGCGATGAATGAGCAAGTATCTGAGCTACTTCAAGCCAGTGTTTTATGTGAAGTCCGATATCAGACATGGGTTGCTAACCCAGTAATGGTCCAAAAGCATAATGACGGTTGGCGTATGTGTGTCGATTTCAAGGATCTTAACAAACCTTGCCCAAAAGATTGTTATCCTCTTCCAAAGATTGACAAGAAAGTACATTCTTTAGCTTCGTTTCGATGGAAATGTTTCTTGGATTGTTATAAAAGATACCATCAAGACCAAATGAATAAGGAAGACGAGGATAAAACAGCTTTTCGCACGGAGAAAGGTATATTTTGTTACAAAAAATGTCTTTCGGTCTCCGCAATGCGGGAGCTACATATCAGCGGTGAAAGTTTTTGGTGATGATATCAGCATAACAGTTGAAGTTTATATTGAAGAACTAGTCATTATGAGCCCTGGTGAAGAATTAATTGTCACACCCTCAATTTCCACTTGCGGAGTTTTACCGCGAGGCGTGTGAACAAACCAGAATCTGAAACACTAGTACGTCGAACGACTCTATATGATTTGATAATACATTTTCAAAAAATCATTTGTTTAACCATTCATCGTAGATTTTATATTGTCTTAGTTAGTTACCAATGTTTAGCGGAAGCATTACTTTTTATGGTTGAGCGGAAGCATAGAATAAGTAGTGAAACGGGCGCCAACACAAACGCCAAAACAAATGAAAAAAACCCAAAACAATGTTTATAAATGAGACTCGATAAAAGATGTCTTGATCAATGCAAGTGAGTGCACCTAGAGCTCCTAGCGTCCTGAGAAACATGTAAAGAAACAAGTGTCAACATTAAAGATGAGTGAGTTCACAGGTTTTCATAAATTCGTTTGTTCGGTTATGAGTTTGTTTCCCCCGTTATCCCTAACCCGGGATAACGATTTAGTTCCATTATTCCCAACCCGGAATAATACCGATAGTTCCATTATTCCTTAACCGGAATAATAATGATGTTGGTTCCATTATTCCAAACCCGGAATAATAAAGTTGTTGTTTCCATTATCCCTAACCCGGGATAATATAGTTGTTGTTTCCATTATCCCCAACCCGGGATAATATAGTTGATTCGTAATTAAGTTCAATGTTAACATATATAGGTAGCTAGCCTAAAGTTATGTCACGTAAGTGTTCGCGATCGAAGCTGACTGTTGTGCCTCCGTGTTGCCAGGCCTATCACTGACCATGGCGATGTTAGGCCAAATTATTCACACGTTGACCATACCCGGTCGGCTAGTGCGACTAGCTCGGATGGGGCTTGTCGGGCCCAGTAGTACTACTTATAATTTCCCCGCTATTTAAACCCAATACTAACGATCCGAGAGACTGTCGAGGACTTATGTGATATAGCTGCTTAGTGACCATAACGTTACATTAACATTAACTTAGTTACCGAATAGTTATGTGACGTTAAATTCGTATAACGTAAAGAGATTGAGTTTGAAGAGTGTATACATGTTTCTCCCCCTGTTGTTTAAAACCGGATAAAATTAGGGGCCGTGAACTCACCTTTAGTTGCTCGGTTAGTGTAGCAAAGAAGTCGTAAAGGATGGGACCGCTAATTCGTCCTAACAAACCAATTGATTTCAAGTCAGTGTGTGAACACACCAATACAAAATTCTACACATAATTTACGCACAAAGTGATACACACAATCAAAATTCCTAACACTCAAACATGCATGCAAGTATCCTCATGTGAACATAGTAATCAAAACAATTTATCATGAACATAATCCAATCCATACAACACTTTGGTGCACACATTCACAAGTTATCAAATTTCAGCTTACATACTCATAATGCGGCTGTTTTCTAGGATTTTTATATAATAGTTCCAACGTTCCAAAAATTCCAATTATTTTACAGCAGGTGACAACTATACTGTAGAAATTTATATAAGTTTTTCAAGTCCTAATGCTTTACCAATTAACCATAAATATTAATATACTAGGCTGCAGTCAGATTCGTCGCTTTCTGACTGCAGTCCACGGAAGAATTTATTTAAAAATCACTGATCGTCCAATTAATAAAATTCCAATGGGAGTTGCCCGGGAATTTCCATACCTAGTTGCTGTACAAATTTCATGATTCGACTCCCTACAGATTATAAAATCCAACTCGATAAACAACTTACAAAATTTCAGGATTTTCACAGCTTTAGTTACTGAACTTCATTGGCCACTTAAAAATATCAAACGACTTCAGAAAAATATGAATCCAGCGCCATTAGATTCGTTATTCAAATCTCTACGCTTTAGACTTCAGAAAATCCGTTTTTCGACAACTAATGACCGAGTTGAAGTCGGCTGTAACTATCACTCAGCAACCTGTTTCAGCATTTTATCACCACTAATTCGCATAAACCGTCGATATAATGAACCTAGGCGATCAAGAACTGATTTTTCCAATCATAGATCAATACATATATCATGCAAACCCTAATCAATATCTCTAGTTTTTATAAACAAAACACACTTGCAAACTATGAGTTCCGAAAACAATCATACATGCAAACTATGATAAATCAGCCGATTAACAACATAATCACTACATTCAAACACATATATCCGAATATGATCTTGTAACAAAAGATAAATCCTAACCTTTAATGACAAGGTAAATAAGCCGAGACTTGGACGGGACTGATTCGGATGTTCAAGCTAGATCACGACCGAAAGAATGAAAGGGATAAGCTGCTGTCGCGACCGAGAGATGATGTAGGGCTGATCAGATCAAGATGATGAAGGAAGAGGCTGCCGTCGGCTGATTGCTATTAGGGTTTTTGTGTTTTTGTTTTTGTGAAGAAAGACCCATGCATGTGTGTGTATATATAGCGCAAAAAGATCAAGAAAAGGGGAATAGGTTTGTGGTTTGGGTTTGTTCTCGCGGCCGAAGGGACTTGGGTGGGTCGGTTTGGGTTGTTTGCTCGCGACCGGATGGGTTGAGTTTAAGGTTTGGGTTAAAACTTGATCCCCAAGTTTAGTTCCTTGAGTCGCAAGAAAAGAGGCCGGCTCGTGTCGCGGTTCGGCTCGATTCATTTGTTTATTTTACTACGTCTATACATTATAACTAACATAAAACACGAACTCGGATATCACATAATAACGCACCAACTTATAAACGTTTAATACGTAGCACATAATTTATTCGACAAGTATTGCGTTTAAGTTATCCGAAAAACCGGGATATCACATTATCCCCATGTTGAAAGAATTTTCGTCCCGAAAATTGAGTAAACGCGGTTTAGAATGCAGCGTACATGTTTAGAGTGCCACGCACAAAGAGTTAGTTCGTTAACGATGGTACGCGAAGTTACAAGAAGTTCCCAAGTGCCATGCACAAAGATTCCCAAGTGCCATGCACAAGGATTTAGTTAACAATGGTACGCGAAAGTATGAGAAATTTCCAGGTTGTCACATCATCCCCATGTTGAAAGAATTTTCGTCCTGAAATTTTAGTTGTTGGTATCGTTAGTTTGCTGCTCAGCTGCAAAGAGGTGTGGGTATTTGCTTTTCATTTGGTCCTCTCTTTCCCACGTGAACTCCGGTCCACGCTTAGAGTCCCAACGAACCTTAACGATCGGAATCTTGCTGTGCCTTCGAGTCTTGATCTCACGATCCATGATCTCGATAGGCTGTTCCACAAAGTGCAGTTGTTCATCCACTTGAATCTCATCCAATGGAATAACTAGAGTTTCATCTGATAGACACTTCTTCAGATTTGACACGTGAAACACGTTGTGAACTCCACTGAGTTCGGTAGGAAGGTCTAATTGATAAGCTACGGGTCCAATACGTTTCAAGATTACAAACGGGACTACGTACCGTGGGTTTAGTTTGCCCCGTTTTCCAAAGCGGATTACACCCTTCCAGGGTGACACCTTTAGTAGGACGCGGTCGCCTACTTGAAATTCGAGCGGTTTGCGTCGTTGATCAGCGTAGCTTTTCTGTCGATCTCGTGCCGCCGCCATGCGGTTTCTGATTTGTACAATCTTTTCAGTAGCCTCAAGTATTAACTCAGGGCCTGTGAGTTGACTGTCACCGACTTCTGCCCAACAGACCGGTGATCTACACTTACGACCGTATAATGCCTCAAACGGTGCTGCCGAAATACTCGTATGATAACTGTTGTTATATGAGAATTCCACTAAAGGCAGGTGGATTTCCCAACTATTTCCAAAGTCTACTACGCATGCCCTAAGCATGTCTTCCAAGGTCTGTATGGTCCTTTCGCTTTGACCATCAGTCTGAGGGTGATAGGCTGTGCTCATATCTAAGCGTGTGCCCAACGCTTTCTGGAGTGACTGCCAGAAGTTGGACGTGAAGCGAGCATCTCTGTCTGAGATGATGGATGTTGGCACTCCGTGCCGAGAAACTACTTCCTTAATGTAGATGCGAGTCAACTTCTCCATCTTATCTGTTTCTTTAATAGCTAGGAAGTGTGCGGACTTAGTTAAACGATCCACAATCACCCAGATGGTATCGCAACCACCCAAAGTTCGCGGGAGTTTAGTGATAAAGTCCATCGAGATCTGATCCCATTTCCACACTGGGTCTCAGGTTGTTGGAGTAGCCCCGATGGCTTTTGATACTCTACCTTGACTTTTGCACAAGTCAAACACTTACTCACGTAGGTGGCTATATCAGCTTTCATGTTGGGCCACCAATACGCAGCTTTAAGGTCTTGATACATCTTATCCGAACCAGGATGGACAGAGTATCGGGATTTGTGAGCTTCGTCCATGACTAGCTCTCTGAGGTTTCCGTAGAGAGGTACCCATATGCGATTCATGAAATACCGGGCTCCATTGGGTTTTACTTCCCAATCGCGTTCCATTTTTCCCACCGATTCGGCCTTGATGTTTTCCTCCTTAATTGCTTCTACCTGGGCGTCGCGTATTTGTTCGGGTAGCCCCGAATGAATAGTGAGTTGTAATGCTCGTACACGACGAGGTTTCAAGTGTTCCTTCCTACTGAGGGCATCAGCTACCACGTTAGCTTTACCCGGGTGATACCGAATGGCACACTCATAATCGTTTAAGAGTTCGACCCAGCGACGCTGTCGCATGTTCAACACCTTCTGATCAAAGATGTGTTGAAGGCTCTTGTGGTCTGTGAAGATTGTGCACTTCGTTCCATAGAGGTAGTATCTCCAAATCTTAAGTGCAAACACTACTGCTCCCAATACCAGGTCATGCGTTGTGTAGTTTTTCTCGTGAACCTTCAGTTGGCGGGACGCATACGCGATGACCTTATCGTGTTGCACGAGTACGCATCCCAACCCCTGAATGGAAGCATCACAATATACTACAAAGTCATCTGTCCCTTCCGGCAAGGACAGAACGGGTGCACTACAAAGTTTCTGCTTTAGAAATTGAAATGCTGCTTCCTGCTTGTCACCCCAAGCATACTTGATGCCTTTCTGGGTGAGGGTAGTAAGCGGTTGTGCGATCTTTGAAAATCCCTCGATGAAGCGTCTGTAGTAACCAGCCAAACCCAAAAATTGGCGGATCTCCGTCGGTGTCCTGGGTGCTTCCCAGTTTTTGATGGCTTCAATCTTGGCAGGGTCTACGTGGATACCCTTTTCATTTACGATATGCCCGAGAAACTGAACTTCCCGAATCCAGAAATCACACTTCGAAAGCTTGGCATATAGCTTCTCCTGTTGAAGTAATCCTAGCAGTAATCGTAGATGTTCAGCATGTTCTTCTTCACTTTTAGAGTAGATGAGTATGTCATCGATGAACACAATGACAAATTTGTCGAGGTATGGTTTACACACACGGTTCATGAGGTCCATGAACACCGCGGGTGCGTTGGTGAGACCGAAGGGCATGACCAAGAACTCATAATGGCCATACCGAGTACGAAATGTCGTCTTAGCGATATCCTCCTCCCTGACGCGTAACTGATGGTAACCGGACCGTAGGTCAATCTTGGAGTAGTAGCTTGATCCTTGAAGTTGGTCGAAGAGATCGTCGATGCGAGGTAACGGGTATCGGTTCTTGACAGTAACCTTGTTGAGTTCCCTGTAGTCGATGCACATGCGGAAGGTCCCGTCCTTCTTCTTGACAAAAATGACTGGAGCTCCCCATGGCGAAGCGCTTGGTCGGATAAATCCCTTTTCTAACAGCTCCTGAAGTTGGGTCGACAGCTCCTGCAGCTCGGCTGGAGCTAGGCGGTATGAGCCTTGGCGATAGGACTTGCATGGTTCGCCAATTCGATTTCAAACTCCAATTGTCGATGGGGTGGAAGACCAGGTAATTCCTCTGGGAATACATCGGAAAAATCACGGACGACAGGGATATCTTCTATACGTTTCTCGTCCTTAGGTTGTTCGGTAACCAGTGCGAGTAAAGCGAAGGAGTTCTTCCTCCAAAGATACTTCTGCGCTTGCATGTAAGAGATGATGTTTGTGACGGCGCCTGCCTTCTCGCCTTGCACCGTTAAGATTTCGTCGTTAGAGAGCGGAATACGGATAGATTTTTCGAAGCAGAGAACTTCAGCTCGGACGTCGGATAGCCAGTCCATTCCGACTACCACGTCAAAACTACCCAGGGTAGTTGTCATCAGATCAATGGTAAAGGTGTGACCCACGAGTTTGAGTTGACAGCCAGATACTATATGGGTCACGTCCACAGATTTACCATCGGCTAGTTCTATGGTATAAGGGGTCTCTAAGGGTTTAGGCGTGAGATTTAGGTTCTTCCTAAAAGACTCAGATATAAAGCTCCTATCCGCACCCGTATCAAAAAGCACAGTAGCAAAATGTTCATTAAGGGGAAACTTACCGGTGACCACGTTCGAGTCGTTTCTGGCCTCTCCGCGGCCCAATGTAAATGCGCGACCTTTGGCCCCTCCTGTGCCGCCATTTCCATTGTTGTGGTTGTTATTGTTGTTGTTGTGGTTATTGTGGTTGTGGTTGTTCCCACCATTGTTGTTGTTGTTACGCAGCTGTGGGCAGTCTCTTTTAAAGTGGGCAGTGCTACCACACTGATAGCATCCCCGGTTAACACCATGTTGTGGGCCTTGGGGTTGATTTTGGTTTTGTCGGGACATGATTTCCCCACGACAATCCTTTGCCGCATGTCCCACCTTGCCACATCGTTGGCAGCGATTCCTGGCACAAGGGCCATGATGATGAAGATTACAGCGGGTGCACTGCGGCTTTCGACCTACATAGCCGCTTGCGTTCTGGTTGTTGTTGTTGTTGGCGGGCTGATTTTGGTGACCCCGGTGGCTGTTGTAATGATTGAACCGTTTCTGGTTCCCCTGTTATGGCTGGGATGACGAAGACTGTCGAGCAGACGAGTCTTCAAACTTTCTTTTATTATCAAGGGCAACTTCAGTCGTACCCCGAGCTGGCAACTTCTTTTGTTCCACCGCCTTATCGGTGAGTTTGTGCACTAACCTGATTGCTTGATGTTCAGTTGCAGGGTTGCTAGCCATCACCATACCCTGAATCTCCGGGACCAGACCCCCAAGGTAAAACTCGAGTCGTTTATCCACAGTGTTGGCCAGATCGGGACACAGAAATACCAAGTCATGATGTTTTGCTGTGTATGCTTCGATTTCAGATCCCACCATCTTGTGGTTCCATAAAGTTTGCTCCAACTGTTGCACTCTGTCTCGCGGACAGTACTCTTCTTTGATTAGGGCCTTAAACTCGGCCCAGGCCATTGCATTTGCAGCAATAAGTCCACGCGTTTGGACTTGTGCATTCCACCAAGTTAGTGCCCCATCTTCCAGTGTTGAGGCTGCATACTTGACCTTGTTGGACTGCAGACAGTTGCACATCTCAAATACCGATTCAGATTTTTCGATCCAGCGGACAAGTCCTATGGGTCCTTCTGCCCCCGAGAATTTGCTTGGTTTCGCGTCGAGGAACATCTTGTAGGGGTTAAAACCCCCTCCTGCTGCCGGTTGGTTCTGAACACCCGCTAGAGCTGCGTTCACGTGCTCTTGAATCATGGCAGCTAGTTCTTCGGGCGTCATGTTAAGGTTTCCACGTCGTCCAGTTGCCATTTAGATCTTCGAAAAACAACATAAACACACCCCGATAAGTCTATATATCCAATATAGTTATCCTACTTCGTACTTAAATAATTATCAAGTTATGTCAACTCAAATATATTAAATAGTCAAAAGAAATACTTGATTAAATGAAGTTTCAACGTCTTACAAAGTGCCAACCAAACATATGAATTCACTATAAAGTCTCAAGTTTAAACACATGCGGGAAAATAAATAGACTGAAGGAAAGTAAATAAAATAAGCGAGACGTGTTAGTCGTCTACGTCTCCATCCCCCAGATCACTATCGTTGCCATCATCCTGCGCGGCATTCCCGGCTTCTACAGCTGGGTCCTCCTCCGGATCCTCCTCTGGATCCTCCTCTGGATCCTCCTCTGGATCCTCTTCTGGATCCTCTTCAGGATCCTCTTCTGGATCCTCCTCTGGATCCTCTTCAGGATCCTCCTCTACCAGCACTGGAGGGGCCGGTGCTGGTGCAGGTGCTTGATTTTGCTCTAGCTCCTGAATTCTCCAACTATTTTCTAGGACTCTGTCTTCGAGCCAGTCGGCTCTTATCTGCTCAGCACGCAGATCTCTGGCTAAGGTGTTACGAGCTATCTTACTCGTATGTTGCTCTTCCTCGAGCGAGTCGGTTTTACCTGTCAGTTGTCGAATCATCCATCCTTGTGCTAGGATGGTTTCCTGCATTCTTTCTAATTGTTCTTGTTGTTTCTGTATCATATTTCTAAGTAGGTCATTCCCTACTTCTACCGAGTTAACCGGTTCAACCGGCACAGCGATGGTTGGGCGTGATGACGACTCCTCTCCCAGAGCGAGCCTTTTCCTCGCAGCTGAGCGTGTCTCCACGCCATAAGATGGTAAGGGTTCCACCATAGGTGCCTTTCCTGGCGCTCTTGGTGGCGTAAGTTTGTCGGATGATGATGATGATGATGATGAATGATGATGATGACATTCCCTGTTAGGTTGTGTAGTTAGTTACGAGTTGTTTTCATTTCTTATTATGAAGTCATAATCTACATAACACAGTTGTGGTACATCGCATTACAAGATATAACAGTTCGGTGCCAAACTACGTCTAGTGTCGTGTATTCAGCTATAGTTTAGGTCTACTTCTAATGCAAACCTGGTTCTCTATAGCTAGTGGCTCTGATACCAATCTGTCACACCCTCAATTTCCACTTGCGGAGTTTTACCGCGAGGCGTGTGAACAAACCAGAATCTGAAACACTAGTACGTCGAACGACTCTATATGATTTGATAATACGTTTTCAAAAAATCATTTGTTTAACCATTCATCGTAGATTTTATATTGTCTTAGTTAGTTACCAATGTTTAGCGGAAGCATTACTTTTTATGGTTGAGCGGAAGCATAGAATAAGTAGTGAAACGGGCGCCAACACAAACGCCAAAACAAATGAAAAAAACCCAAAACAATGTTTATAAATGAGACTCGATAAAAGATGTCTTGATCAATGCAAGTGAGTGCACCTAGAGCTCCTAGCGTCCTGAGAAACATGTAAAGAAACAAGTGTCAACATTAAAGATGAGTGAGTTCACAGGTTTTCATAAATTCGTTTGTTCGGTTATGAGTTTGTTTCCCCCGTTATCCCTAACCCGGGATAACGATTTAGTTCCATTATTCCCAACCCGGAATAATACCGATAGTTCCATTATTCCTTAACCGGAATAATAATGATGTTGGTTCCATTATTCCAAACCCAGAATAATAAAGTTGTTGTTTCCATTATCCCTAACCCGGGATAATATAGTTGTTGTTTCCATTATCCCCAACCCGGGATAATATAGTTGATTCGTAATTAAGTTCAATGTTAACATATATAGGTAGCTAGCCTAAAGTTATGTCACGTAAGTGTTCGCGATCGAAGCTGACTGTTGTGCCTCCGTGTTGCCAGGCCTATCACTGACCATGGCGAAGTTAGGCCAAATTATTCACACGTTGACCATACCCGGTCGGCTAGCGCGACTAGCTCGGATGGGGCTTGTCGGGCCCAGTAGTACTACTTATAATTTCCCCGCTATTTAAACCCAATACTAACGATCCGAGAGATTGTCGAGGACTTATGTGATATAGCTGCTTAGTGACCATAACGTTACATTAACATTAACTTAGTTACCGAATAGTTATGTGACGTTAAATTCGTATAACGTAAAGAGATTGAGTTTGAAGAGTGTATACATGTTTCTCCCCCTGTTGTTTAAAACCGGATAAAATTAGGGGCCGTGAACTCACCTTTAGTTGCTCGGTTAGTGTAGCAAAGAAGTCGTAAAGGATGGGACCGCTAATTGCGTCCTAACAAACCAATTGATTTCAAGTCAGTGTGTGAACACACCAATACAAAATTCTACACATAATTTACGCACAAAGTGATACACACAATCAAAATTCCTAACACTCAAACATGCATGCAAGTATCCTCATGTGAACATACTAATCAAAACAATTTATCATGAACATAATCCAATCCATACAACACTTTGGTGCACACATTCACAAGTTATCAAATTTCATCTTACATACTCATAATGCGGCTGTTTTCTAGGATTTTTATATAATAGTTCCAACGTTCCAAAAATTCCAATTATTTTACAGCAGGTGACAACTATACTATAGAAATTTATATAAGTTTTTCAAGTCCTAATGCTTTACCAATTAACCATAAATATTAATATACTAGGCTGCAGTCAGATTCGTCGCTTTCTGACTACAGTCCACGGAAGAATTTATTTAAAAATCACTGATCGTCCAATTAATAAAATTCCAATGGGAGTTGCCCGGGAATTTCCATACCTAGTTGCTGTACAAATTTCATGATTCGACTCCCTACAGATTATAAAATCCAACTCGATAAACAACTTACAAAATTTCAGGATTTTCACAGCTTTAGTTACTGAACTTCATTGGCCACTTAAAAATATCAAACGACTTCAGAAAAATATGAATCCAGCGCCATTAGATTCGTTATTCAAATCTCTACGCTTTAGACTTCAGAAAATCTGTTTTTCGACAACTAATGACCGAGTTGAAGTCGGCTGTAACTATCACTCAGCAACCTGTTTCAGCATTTTATCACCACTAATTCGCATAAACCGTCGATATAATGAACCTAGGCGATCAAGAACTGATTTTTCCAATCATAGATCAATACATATATCATGCAAACCCTAATCAATATCTCTAGTTTTTATAAACAAAACACACTTGCAAACTATGAGTTCCGAAAACAATCATACATGCAAACTATGATAAATCAGCCGATTAACAACATAATCACTACATTTAAACACATATATCCGAATATGATCTTGTAACAAAAGATAAATCCTAACCTTTAATGACAAGGTAAATAAGCCGAGACTTGGACGGGACTGATTCGGATGTTCAAGCTAGATCACGACCGAAAGAATGAAAGGGATAAGCTGCTGTCGCGACCGAGAGATGATGTAGGGCTGATCAGATCGAGATGATGAAGGAAGAGGCTGCCGTCGGCTGATTGCTATTAGGGTTTTTGTATTTTTGTTTTTGTGAAGAAAGACCCATGCATGTGTGTGTATATATAGCGCAAAAAGATCAAGAAAAGGGGAATAGGTTTGCGGTTTGGGTTTGTTCTCGCGGCCGAAGGGACTTGGGTGGGTCGGTTTGGGTTGTTTGCTCGCGACCGGATGGGTTGAGTTTAAGGTTTGGGTTAAAACTTGATCCCCAAGTTTAGTTCCTTGAGTCGCAAGAAAAGAGGCCGGCTCGTGTCGCGGTTCGGCTCGATTCATTTGTTTATTTACTACGTCTATACATTATAACTAACATAAAACACGAACTCGGATATCACATAATAACGCACCAACTTATAAACGTTTAATACGTAGCACATAATTTATTCGACAAGTATTGCGTTTAAGTTATCCGAAAAACCGGGATGTCACATTATCCCCATGTTGAAAGAATTTTCGTCCCGAAAATTGAGTAAACGCGGTTTAGAATGCAGCGTACATGTTTAGAGTGCCACGCACAAAGAGTTAGTTCGTTAACGATGGTACGCGAAGTTACAAGAAGTTCCCAAGTGCCATGCACAAAGATTCCCAAGTGCCATGCACAAGGATTTAGTTAACAATGGTACGCGAAAGTATGAGAAATTTCCAGGTTGTCACATTAATGCTCAAGAACATTCATCGCGCCTTCGAGTCTTTACGAAAGGTTAATCTAAAGTTAAATCCAGGAAAGTGCTCATTCAGAATGGAAGAAGGAAAATTCTTGGGTTTCATTGTCACTAAGAGTGGCTTTAAAGTCAATCCAGAAAAGGTGGAAGCCATTCAGTGCATGCCATCACCATCGACTATCAAGGACATGCAAAGGTTGGCTGGTCGATTGGCTGCGCTTAATCGGTTTTTGGCAAATCACGCTGCTAAGTCTTTCCCTTTCATTAGCACATTGCGCAACTGTGTCAAAAAGAATCAGTTTCAGTGGACTCCACAAGTAGAAAAAGCTTTTCAAGAAATGAAAGAATGTTTGATCCAGCTGCCAACCCTTACAGCTCTGCGGAAAGAAGAACCATTGATATTATACCTATCGGCATCCGATATAGCAGTTGGCGCAGTTTTGTTAGTCGAACGTGATGGTATTCAAACACCAATCTATTATGTCAGCAAGATGCTAACTGGCCCAGAAATACGGTATTCAATAATGGAAAAACTTGTATTAGCATTGGTTCATGCCTCGCACCGTTTGCGCATGTATTTTTCTGGCCATATAATCATAGTCTTTACGAATTATCATCTGGGTCAAATTTTATCCAAACCCGATGTTACTAGCGGATTGGCCAAATGGGCTATTGAATTAGGGGCACAACATTATGTATAAGCCGCGCTCGGCCATCAAAGGCCAAATCTTAGCCGATTTTGTTACTAAAGTACCAAGTGATAAGATTCAAGAATGCGAAGCTATTCAAAATCCAGTGCCAATTACAGATGATAGAGTATGGATTCTACATACTGATGGCGTGTCTAATGATGACGGCGCAGGGGCTGGCCTTCGCCTAGTCATCCCCGAAAATCATGAATTTACATATGCCATCCGGTTAGATTTCAAAAGTACCAACAATGAAGTAGAATATGAGGCTTTCCTTGCCGGTCTTTGTTTGGCGATCAAGATGGGTGCGAAAAATATAGAGGCACATGTTGATTCCTTGTTATTTGAGGGGCAGATTAACGGCCTTTACGATACGAAGGGTGAAACAATGGCCCTATATCTTGAACAATTGAAGTCCTTAATTACCAAGTTTCAGACTTTCAAAGTAATTCATATCAACCGCAGTGAAAATAAGACAGCGGATGCGCTCAACAAATTGGCAGCTACAAGTTTCAAACACCTCTCTAAAGAGGTGAGCATTGAGATACTTAAAAATCCGTCTGTACCCTTACGTCATGTGTTGGTAGAAATTGGGAATCCATCTTGGATGTCCCCAATCATCATGTATTTGCAAACTGGTGCTCTTCCAGAAGCGAAAGCGGAAGCACGAAAAATTCAAAACAAGGCTTTGAATTATGAAATGATAGATGGAGTATTATATCGAAAGTCATATCTGGGGCCCCTCTTGCACTACGTTGATAAACAAGATGCCCAATATCTAATTCGGGAGACTCATGAAGGTTTGTGTGGTATCCACGCGGGTGCTCGTATGGTGGTAGCAAAGATCATGAGCACAAGGTATTATTGGCCTGGCATGCACTTGGATGCTGTCGAGATATTATGAAAATGTGCTTCATGTTAGCGTCATGCGCCAAAGACATTGCGCCCAAAAACCCTTTGATCCCAATCACTTCTGCTTGGCCGTTTCAGCAATGGGCGATTGACTTTGTGGGACTTTTCCCAGATGCGCCCGATGCTGTGAAATTTATCATCGTGGTAGTCGATTATTTCATAAAATGGGTGGAAGCCAAACCCCTGGCATCGAAGACTTCAATGGTTATTAGAAAATTCATCTGGGAACATATTATCTGTGGATTTGGTTTGCCGCTACGCATTATTAGCAATAATGTCCAAATTTCACATCCGAGGACCTACAGAAATGGATGAAAGAAATGAACATTGAACACACATTTGCATCAGTCGCACACCATCAAGGAAATGGGCAGGTGGAAAGTATTAGCAAACAAATTGCTGAGGGTACCAAGGCAAGATTGGGAAAAGCTTGAAGGGGCTGGGTTGATGAGTTACCTAGCATATTATGGGCTCATCGCACCATGCCAAAAACCCCAGCACAAACCCCTTTTAGCTTGGTATATGGGACTGAAGCGATAATCCCTGCTGAAGTTGGTCTTCCTTCACCACGCATGCTAGCCACAGAAAAACAAAATAATGAGGAAGTGCGTAGACTGGATCTGGACCTCTTAGAAGAAGTGAAAACGCCGCTATCAATAAAGCCAAATACAAATCTAAATTGGAAAAATACTATAATGCGTGGGTCTGCGTGTACACCTTCCTTCCAGGAGACTTCGTTTTAAGGGATAATGAGGCTGTATATGCAAAATGACTGGGCAAGTTGGCACCAAATGGGAAGGCCCGTATGTGATTCACGAAGTCCTAGGCAAAGGCGCATACACCCTTAAGCGTGTAGATGGAACAGCGTTCCCAGAACATGGAATGCTCAACAATTACGTCAATGCTATATGTAATTCTAGCATCTTTACACGCACAAGACTTGCGCTTTATCAATATATGTGCAAAAGATCGCTATTTACTATAGTTCTATTTTTATGTAATCTTAACGATATTGTAACACATGGCCTTTGCGCCTTATCATTATTACAAAAATCGTTACTTACATTACGCTGTTTGTTATCTGTTATGCTTCATTACAAATGTGTGAGACCACTTTGAGTACACACAAAAACACTAGTATAATACAAGTCTCATGAACACTATTTACTCCCAAAGACAATTACGTCACTTAATACAGTACAAGGGGTTATAAGTTGTTCATAAATGAGCTTCATACCAAGTTCATTTGTTTTACCTCAACAAAGTTGTTTAAATTCATGCAGATATTGTAACGAACATAAGCCAGTTGTATTATAAAAGGAACAAAATACATGCGCCCATGTGCGATGATCATTACAACACCAGATTTAACTATCCATACAAAAGATTACAAAAGCACGATTAAAAATGCAACAGAGAATTGACCAATTTATTCATTCATTGCGTCTTCGCTCTCGGAGACTCCGGAATCTTCAAAAATCTCCTTAAGATGCTCCATAGAGTTATCATGTTGCAACGCTTCGTTCACCAAGTCCATCACGGGCAATCGTAGGTTATCGTATTCTTTCTTTGCTTCCACAAACGCGTAAATTTGTGTCAACTTCGTGAGTAGCGGATCGGCTGGTGTCCCAACTCACTTTCAAAGCGTTCAACACATGCAAATCACAATATTGATAACCCTGGGCGCCATCATGGCGCGTCGTAACGATCAATTTCGCCACTGATTCATCCAACTCAGTGGAGTTCAAGATCGAGTTAGCAATATGCGCAAGAAGTTAAAAGACATCAATGTTACATCTATTATAGAATTGTCCAGATAATGAAAGAATGTTGTAAGGACTTCCGTTAACAACACCTTGATGTTGCATCCATAACCTGTTGTTCATCAACGATTCTACCAAACTTTCTGCAGTTGCTCGGCCAGTTTCGGCAATTTCAAGTTTTTTCTCCGCCTCTTCTGCACGCTTTTTATCCGTGCCTATCTCTACCTCATATAACTGGTTTTTCTCTTCGCTATCGGATAGGCGGCGTGATAATTCAGCACGTTCTACTTGCACAAGTTGCAAGTCCTTCTTCATAACAACAAGCTCCGCTTTTGTTTGTGCCTGCTCAAATAGTGTAGAGGTAAGTTCAGCATTGTCTTTATTTCTTAAAACAAGAGTTGCGCTTGTCTGTACCTCTTTTTGCTCATTTCGTTTCTGGTGAGACCGAGCCTAATCGGCCAAGGCAATCGCGTCGGCTTTCTCCTTCTTGAGTTTCTCAATTTCTACCTTGAGGTTGACTACCTCATTACGAAGGAATATTTTTTTTGTTGTTGTCTCTCTCGCAAGCCTCCTTCCATCTTCTACGTTCTTCCGCAAGAGGAGCATCGGCGGCCTCAAACTTTTTCTTCCAACCCAAGACCGACCATTCCTCAGTCTTTTCAGGTCTCCAAATTTAGCCTTTTTGGCTTCAAATTCTTCTTTCTGTAAAGCCATCTGTGCTTGCTCAGCTATCATCATTTTTTTTGTGGCAACAAAATCATCACGTTCTCGGTGCATACTCCACCACTCGCGGATAGTTTGGTAAGAATTCGAGGCAGAGCTAGCGGAAAGCTACAAGTAGTCAAGATATGTTTGTTCATGGTTCTGATCAACTCGCGCCCCTACCTCCACCGGCGGAAAAGAACCTTTATCCACTCGCGGCACGATTGCTAGTGGCTGAAATTGTCCCCTTTCCTTAATTTCCATACCGGAGAATGCACTTCAACGGCACGTTTCTCCGAGTATGAGCGGTAGTAATAATCACTCGGCGTCTCATCGGGGCGGATCGGAGATTCTTCTTCACTATCTCGAACTTTTTCAACATTAGAAGTATCCACCTTATCCTGGGCGGACTCTGACACAGTTTCCATAATTGGTTCTTCAGTCACATGTACAGGTGTGGTTTTTGTAGTATCTTCAGCTGGTTCATCAACTTTAACCTTTCTCCTTCTTGAGGAAAGCTTAATGTAAGAATGTCCTTTTCCTCTTGAGGAGAAGTAGGTTTGGTAACATCAACGCTGGTCATTTCGGCTTCAAAAGAAGTAAACCCTTCATCTCTAGAAGGAGATATTTTCCCAGTTTCAGGAAGAAGGGAGGAGACATGCGCAACATCAGAAAAAGAGGTGGTTGCTGGGGTAGGAATCGACACTCCTATTTTCTCTAAAAACAATAGAAAGCAATATTCAACGCGATCCTCGTTCAAGATTACAGAGTTACCGCAAAACATACAGGAGAGAACTTTGATGCAAACACGTCCAGATTTCCTTTTTTACCAATTTTCTTCTTCCAGGCCACCATCTTGGCAGGTTACGCGGCAGCGTCACCTTCGGGAAGTTTCCTCTTGTCAGGTTTTGTCCTGGTCAACGGCTCAAGGCTTGACTCTAGGTCAATCGGATCGTTTGGGTTCTGCACTGGTATACTGGCCATCTCTTGAGGCTCCGCCTTAGGTTTCTTCAAACCTACAGCCGTAAGTCCCTCCAGAGAGTCAGATACCACGACATAATCACACCAAAAAAGGATTGAAGGAGAGAACCCTTGGCCCTAGTACCCTTTGGGTACTCATCATCCCACCCCGCAAGGGTTATGATGCCGGAAAATAGCCTCGGTCACTACTTCCATGATATGGGCACCACAAGGGTCGAACCCGCGTCATTACTGTTGGTGCACTAATGTCTATTGCCTACGTCTAGGATGAGTCTGTTGTATAGCTAGGGCTCGTAACTATCAAATGTTTAAGTTTTGTATCATGGTTAAGATTTTCGCACGAAAATCCAGGGGATTTTCGCGAATAATTTGAAAATTCCCCTGATCCCCAGTCACTTTGGTGCGAATCTGTTTCCCTATAAATAGGTGAGTTGGGGTGTTAGTCTAGCATGCTGTCTTTGGAGACAAGAGGTGAAGCCCTGCTCATTCATGTCTGTAATCTGTCAAAGTTGATTAATATAAGATTCAGACGTGTTAAACAGTATGATCAATCTTGTCGTTTGTTTGTTCACTCGGTTAACAATGAATTCCGCCTCTGTTAGCTGAGCGAATCAGTCCGGTAGCTCACGAGTTGGGTCCGATCCTACACTCACAAGTGGTATTAGAGCCTTAAGGTCTGATTTGAGAACAAACAACCAAGTTTTAGTTAGATTCAACCTTCAAAGATCAAGATTCATTCATTAAAGAACGCTACTTCTACTCATTCTTGAAACTTCATCTACATCTAAGAGAATTCATGGACAATTGGACTAGGATTTTAGTATGATGTGTTAAAAACCATTCTAGCAAATCCTTGAAACATACAGATCTAAAAGAATCAAAATCATGTTTGAATTTGCTGAAAACTTAAAATTGTGAACAAGTGTTAAACCAGATTAAAATTTTCATACGAAATCAAGAGAAGATTTTCGCACAAAAATAAAGAGTATAAGTGGAAATCAATTCATCTTTCCTAAAGTCAAAATTCCGTACGAAATTTTCGTGCGAATTCAGTTTTCGTATGAAATCTAACTTTTCGTACAAAAATCAATTAAATTTTTCGTACGAAAATTGTGATCAGTCTTTGTTCTTGTTACTCAGTTTGCGTCAAGCTAACCAGAACTAATCTGTTTTTCTGTTAAAAGTATTTTTAAAATGTCAGGTGAGGAAGATTTTCACAACGCATTCGCCACGCAAGTAGTCACAACCTCCGCAGCTGCTCAGAATATGAACCTCAAAAACGAAATGGGAACCACTACAAAGCCTCCGAAACTCATGAACATAGAAGATTACGAAAGTTGGAGTGAAAGGTTCATGAACTGGGTTCAGGCAACTAATTTTGATTGCTGGTTCGCAAACGAGACCAAATACCGAGCACCGCTTAATGAACATGGTCTTGAAAAGACTTTGGCTCAATTATCTGATCCAGAAAAGGAGAAGTACGTCAACGAGAAAAGATGATGAACCTTCTTCAACAGGCAATAAAGGAGGATATTCTGATTCTCTTACAATATGACGATGATGCTCAGTCATTATGGCTTGCCTTACGCTTGAGGGCACAAGGAAGTACACAGCTGAGAAAGGGAAAGAAAGCACTATTAAACAAGGAGTTTGAAGTTTTCAATCTCATTCAAGGCGAAACGATGAAGAAACTAATAGAAAGATACTGCCACTTGGTAGTTCAAATGAAGCGAATGGAAATTGTTAAGACAAATGAAGAATTAGTCGATAAATTGGCAGATTCGCTACCTGAAGGAGAATGGGCTACATATCTAACCATCCTAAAGATTGGAGCAGAATATGATAGTCTAAGTTTCCCAATATTTATCAAGAAATTAGAAGGGCATGAATTAAAATGCAGAAGACAGCAAAAAGAAAAAGATCGAACTCGCAATAGGATGTGAGTCGGTACTACAAAGGAAATCCAAATACACATGTTCAGAGCCCAAAGATTCAAACAGCTTTCAGCGCTAGTTCTAACGCAAGTCCACCTTCAAATCATTCAAGTGGATTTCAATCGTTTGCTTCCTTTAATCCAAATATTCATCAGGGGCAACAATAGTCTCAAAGCTCCAACCAACACAAAACAACCATCATAATCAATCTAATTCCAACCAGCGAATATTACAATGTAATATTGCAGTAAACCTCCAGAATGCTCAAGACTTTAATGAGCAAACCGCAAAGCAACACATGGTATTACTTGCAGTAGTTCTGGAATCTTATGAAAGCTTAGGAGCTGGGAGAATTGGAAATCTGGAAATGACAAAAGAAGATTATGACCAGATTGATCCGGAAGAGATGGAGTTGATAGATATCATGGCATCAGTGGTTCGAAGAGCTCAGCGCTTCATGGAAATCACAGGAAGAGATGATTTGAGAGGTCTTGATGAGAAACTCGGATTTGATAAATCCAAAGTTACATGTTTCAAATATAGGGAGAAAGGACACTTCAAGTGTGATGTCCAAATCGCGAAGTCAAAGGAAATCATAATCCATTTGGGGATGATTACTATAAGAAGGCGATTTATCACCGACCACAGCCTGAGAAAAGAATGGTGCAAATCGAAGACGGTCCTTTGAACACAAAAGATAAAGCTCTTGTAGTCACGCAAGAAAATGAGGGGTTCAACTGGAACAACTTTATTACAAAGAAAGAAAGTCTTGCTCTAGTAGCCGAAATCATGGAGGAACCTGAATAAACAGAGGAAGTCTCGGAAGAAGAAATGGAAGAAGTTCTTGCAGACTATTTCAGAAGATCATCAGCAGAAGAAGAAGAATGTCTGAGAGATACTCCTAAACCGTGTTTGTTTGATACAATTCTTAAAACTTTTGTAGGTAGTTTTAATTCAAGTCATCAAGATGAAAGCAGTGAAGAGATAAAGACAGAATGTGTAGAAGTAATTGATGTAACCAAACCTGTGACATTAGAGAGCCTAACTGACATCGCCAACAAAGCACTTATGGCTAATGCGAAAGAGGTAGTAAGTATGGGGAAACAGGTTGAAAAGTTTGAAACAGTAAAAGAAACAACCAAAGCTCAAACTGTCGAAATGGTCAGTTCATGCTTAAAATGTGACAAAGCATCTGAAGAATGTGCTGAAAAAGAAAAAGCTTTTAAAGAACTTAAATCATACAATGATAAGTTGACATATGATTATAACACTGTAAAAGAATCATATGATAAACTTAGCAGGACCATTCGACAGTATGAGAAAGTAATCAAAGAAGATGACAAAACACTTTCAATGCTCAAAGCAACTATGATGGACAAACAAATCACAATTAAAAATCACATCAATACAATTGCGAGCTAAAAATTGAGCTGGAGAAAACAAGAATTGAAACTGAATGGGTTAACAAATTGTTAATCAGATATTCTACCAGTATGTACGTCATTGATCACATTCTTCCGAAAACTGAAAACAACAAAGAAGGAAAGAAGAGTGTTGATAGTCAAGGAAAATGTTACGATCATGTTCCACCACCCATGTAGCGCTAAGAAACGACCAGATGGGGTGGAAAAGGCGCTGAACCTAAATTTGCTCACTGAAAAGAGTAACGAGCTGCCTGAAAATCTTGACGTAACTTATTCCAAAACTGAAAAGGATTATGGATCCGATGTGGTGACGAAAGTGGTTGAAAATGTTTTGGAAATGAGTCTGACAGCACAGCTTATAATAGCGTTGAGTCAAACAATAAGAAATTTGAGTTAAGTTCACCTTCTAGAAGTGAGAAAAGTTTTCATGAAAATTTTATCACAGCAACAGATAATAGTTTAAATGATGATCCTAATGTAGTGATTTACAAACTGAAAGGATCAGATAAACTGTATACTGATGAAGATTTTCCAATCCAGAATGTTAACTTTGACCGTGTCAACAAATTTTTTAAACTCATTGAAGTTGACACATCTGATCTTGAGAAACAAGTTGTTGGTTTTTACTCAAAACCAAAGAAGTCTAACAAACAAATTAACCCAAGAGGAAAAAGTTATCCTGAGAACAAAAGGGATGGGTTAGGGTTTGAAAAGAAGAAAATTAACAACAAGCGTCATAAACCAAATCTTACAAAGAAAGTTGAGTTTGTTTTTGGTACAAACACTGTAGATGAGAAATAAATCATTAACAAACAAACCAACGATGAGTTCAAGAAAGAAAAGGAACTCCATGAACAGGCTTCGGAACAATCTGTTGGAAACAACAGTAGGACATGCTACAGATGTAACAATGTTGGGCATATTGCTCGACAATGTTCTCAAAGTCGTTCAAAACCTGTTCATGGACAAAGAAGATTCACAGTAGATGAGAAGAAAAAGGGTCCAGAGTTTGTGCCCACAAAGATTTTGAAAAGAAATGATGATGCCAACCCTAATGTGAAACCAACAATTGAAAATCTTTTAAACTATGAAGTTGGTGAAACATCAAAGAAAAATGAAAAGAAGGAATCAAATATTTACATCAAAAAGGCATTTTCTAAGGCACAAACCTGGGTTGCAAAAACAAAACCATCTCCGGTAATCACAAAATCAACCAATGTTCCAGTCAAACTAAAAGATATAATAGAATCAAAGACTGAACAGTGGGTTGAAATCAAAAAGGAAATCAAAGTTGCCAATGTTCCAAAGGTCGACATTGCCATCACATCCAAGACCGAAAGGGCTTGGGTCTCTCTCTTTAAGTAATATGTTTTTCATATGTGCAGGGGCTTCCTAGGTCTATCATTTCAAAGTGGATTATGGACAGGAGCTTCCAGGCACATGACGGGGATATTAGCTTTGCTATACAATGTAAAAGCTATCAGGGGAGGTTATGTTGGGTTTGCCGAAACATAAGGCGGCAGGATTGTAGGAGAAGGTATTCTTACAAACGGAGTAATGTCTTTCGACAAAGTGAATTACATTGCTGAACTTGAGAACATCTTGCTGAGCTTCTCACAAATCTGTGACAAGAACTTCACAACTCACTTCAACGACAAGGAGTGTCATATTCTTAAACCTGGTTTCATAATTCCTGAGGAATGGATCCTCACGCGCGCTCCATGTGAAAATGATTTATATGTCTTGGACATGAGCGTAGCACCACTACCTCAAAGGAAGGATAGTGTTTCGTATCCAAAGCCACTGAAAAGGAATCAATTCTATGGCACAGAAAGATGGGTCCAATTCACTTAAGAAAGATGAATTACTTGGTGCACAATGACTTAGTGGAAGGGGTGAATCTCAAAAGTTTTCATTTATCAGATGATTGTCTTAGCTGCAAAAAGGGGAAGCAGCATAAGAAATCACACCCGAGAAAGTTACTTAACTCAATCAAGCTTCCACTGGAAAGGCTACGCATAGATCTCTTTGGACCGGTTAATATGCAAAGTATCTCGGGAGATCTATACTGCCTAGTCGTGACTGATGACTACTCAAGGTTCTCGTGGGTTTTCTTTCAAGAAAGCAAGAATGAAACATTTGAAAATTTGATGATCTTATTTCGAAAGATTGAAAATCTTTACCATTTGTCTATCAAGAGAATCAAAAGTGACAATGGTACTGAGTTTAAGAATAACAAGATGCTCGAATTCTGCAATGCTAAGGGTATTCATCATGAGTTCAGCACCCCCTATGCTCTTCAACAAAATAGAGCAGCTGAACGAAAGAACAGAACACTTATTGAGACTACACACACAATTCTTGCTGATTCAAAACTGCCTATTAGCTTCTGGAATAAAGCCGTTGCGTCTGCATGTTACACCCTTAACCGCATAATGACTGTAAGCCACATAACAAGACATGCTTCGAACTTCTTAACCAACGAAAGCCTAATCTACAGTTTTTGGAACCTTTTGGATCACTGTGTACTGTATTGGACCCAGAGGGAAAATTTGGAGCCAGATCTTTGGAGGTTTCTTTGTTGGGTATGCAAGTCCGTAAAAGAGAGTTTATCTTCCAAGCATGAATCAGGTTATCGTTGCTCAATATGATGATTACTAGAGATACACAACGCCTATGCAAAAACCTGGTGATCCATGGCTGTTCAATTACGAAGGGTTGTGGAATTCATTCGACTTGCCAGAAGAACCATCAGAGGAAGAACTTCTCTTGTTATTTCAACAGCATCAAATATCTAATCAAGAGCAAGTTAAATGACCGTTGGTGATTTCTTCTTCTCAACTAGCAACAAGTTTTTCTGAAGCAGGTCCGAGCAACACTCAGTCAGAACCAGTAGTCACACCAATTCAGAACAACACAGAACCATCTCTTATTCAGCCAGTGAATGCAGATCCTGAAAGAGCTCCTACCTTTGATGATGGAGGATCCAGTTCCGATGAAGGATCAGAAGAAACCACAAGTTATCTTAACACTTAAGCTGCAGAAACCAGTGCAAGATATGAGGCTACTTCCTCAGAACAGGTTGCTGATCAAAATGTCATGAATTTGTATAGCACAGTGAATGTTCCAGGCGAAGTAATGCCGAGATCACTCTCCTACCATCCGTCAGACAAAATCATTGGAGAACTACAAGCTAGAGTGAAAACGCGAAATCAGATCATTAAGCATCTTAGTTGTTTTTATTCTAAAGTTGCTCCACTCCAAACTAGATTTCTCATACTTGTTTTGTTTCTCAAGTAGAACCATACAACTACAGAGATGCTCTTAGAGATGAAAGTTGGGTGGAAGCAATGCAGGAAGAATTGTTGCAATTCCAGAAGCTTGAAGTCTGGGAACTTGTTGATCTACTAAAAAATCAGGAAAAGATAAACACTCGGTGGGTCTTCAAGTGCAAAAGAGATGATAGAGGAGTGGTTGTGCACAACAAAGCTCGACTCGTAGTTCAAGGTTTTCATCAACAGGAAGGGATAGACTACAACGACGTTTATGCCCCAGTCACGCGTCTTGAAGCTATCCGCATTTTCCTGGCATTCGCCTCATGGAAAGGTTTTAAAGTCTACCAGTTGGATGTGAAGTCTGCTTTCTTGTACGGTAAGGTAAAAGAGGAGGTGTATGTCGGCCAACCACCAAGGTTTGTCGATCCGATACACAAGAACAAAGTGTACCTACTAAACAAAGCACTGTACGATTTACACCAGGCCCCGAGAGCCTGGTACGAGACGCTTTCCAAACATCTTCTGGCTAACCGTTTCACCAGAGGAACAATAGACAGTACCCTCTTTACCAAGGAAGTGGATGGACATCTAATTATTGTGCAAATCTATGTGGATGATATCATATTTGGGTCAACAAATGAACAACTGTGTAAGGACTTTGAGAAAGTCATGAAAGAGAATTTTGAAATGAGTGCTATGTGTGAGATGAAATTCTTTTTGGGGCTTCAGGTTGAACAACTGCCAGACGGTATTTTCATTAACCAAACGAAGTATGTTCATAACGTGTTGGAGAGATTTGACATGACAGGAACTAAACCCGCATCTACCCCTTTAGCCACAAACCACCACATTTGTCCCGACGAACATGGAGAAAAAGTCGATGAAACATTATATCGCTCCATGATCGGATCCTTGACGTATCTCACAGCTTCGAGACCAGATATCATGTACCCTACATGCCTTTGCGCCAGATATCAGTCAAACCCGAAGGAATCACAGCTGTTGATCGTCAAAAGAATCATATGCTACCTGAAAGGTTGCACAAGCACCGGCTTGTGGTATCCATGACATGACGACTTCAACCTCACGGATTACTCTGACTCTGATTTTGGTTGCTGCAAGCTGAATGCTAAATCTATAACGGCTGGCTGCCAGTTCTTCGAAACCAGTTTGGTAACATGGCAATGAAAGAAACAGACCACGGTCGCTCTCTCTACTTGTGAAGCTTAATACGTTTCAGCTTCCAGTTGTTCCCAAATATTGTGGATACAACAATAGATGAGAGACTTCAGACTGCAATTTCTTGATACGCCCATATATGTATATAACAAGGCAGCTATTTATATCACAGTCAATCCTTGTCAACACTCATGCACTAAACATATTGAAATTCAATACCATTTATCTGTGATTGTCATGAGAAAAGGTTGGTACGAATTGAGAAAATCCACACTGATGACCAAAAAGCAGATTTTTACACCAAAGCTTTTGACAGAGCAAGATTTTGAAATCTTTTAAAATTAAATGGTTTAAAGAATCTGACATCTGGGGATGTTTATGAGGTTGAGTTTTAGGATGACGATGTCGTGATGTGATCCTCACTGGTATGTCACATGTTTTTTCTGTAAATATTTTTCCTGCTATCTTAAAAACAAAAATCCAAAAATATGTTTTGATTTTAGGGGGAGAAAAAGTTGTGAAAAATACAAAAACATTAAAGAAATTGTGAAAAATACAAAAACATTAAAAAGACAAAAAGAGTTCTGTGTATAAGAGGAGATGATAGTACATCAGTGGACTATTACAGTATGCTAAGGAAATGTATCGTCTAAAAAGTGTCTAAATAGATCTTTCTAAGGATGTGCCAGTAGGCTTCGCACGTTCAGTAAACTGCTTTCGGGATATAAACCTAAAAAATAAACTGGTAAATCTGTGGCTTAACATCTCTCGGATAAATGGACTTGGTACTCCGAATTTCGTTTGAGAGAATGCCAGATTCTGAGATACAAGGTCTTTATATTTAGTTGATATCTGGGGTATTATACGAGTTCTTCTGATTTTGCATCGGCAATGGCCTAGAACTTGTATAATACTTTCGCATTATTCACCCCAAAGCTACATAAAAAATGAAGAAAAATGTCATAAAAAGATACGACATTCTGCAGTACAAAATTTAAAAGATTCCCAAGAGGAACACCACATAAAGTCGAGCCTTCATCTCTTTCTCTATACGGAAGTACTAACCTGAGCTCTCAAGGTTTCGTATTTCACCCCTTTACAGATATCAGTTAGATATATTCACCAGTGAGATGAAATCTACGGAATCTCGATTCATATTCTGAGGTGGGAAACACAGATTAGGCCATGTTGCTAAATTTTACCTAACATATCTTTAATCAGTTGAGAAATGTGTAGATGTTTAAATGGACCAGTATACTGAAAATCTAAAGAAAATCTGGTTAAGAACTGAAAGTTTTATCCAGAGCAACAGTACTAGTAATGTGTCTCAATAAACTGATATGATCCTCTAACACAAACTCACAAAATATGTCTATAACTATGTTTGTACATATTGTTTTAAGTATCTTTAGTTTAAGAAATATTCGAAAGTTTAAAAAGATTTTCTTCTCTACTTTAGTTTTTGACTGCCGGTGATGGAAAACAGATCTTCAAAGTCGAAAGCGACAGAATGCTGAAGGAAAGCTAAGAAACCATGGGCTGGGAGCTAATATGGAAACAAAGTCTGGTTTGAAAACGTTTAAAAGTCATTAATTTGGACTTGGTAGCCAAATCAGTTAAACAAGGTCATTAACTTGGACTTGGTCAACTGAGTGGGTAAATAAAACTAAAAACACACGAAAAAGTTAGAAAGTTTAAAGGAATGGAAGATTTTTGCACAAAAATAATGCCAAAATTTTCGCACGAAAATTCGGGCATATTTTCGCACGAAAATATTTGCCTAAATATAAGAAGATATGAAACAGATTTCGCACGAAATCTGTCATACTCATCTCTTGGAGAAATCTGTTTTTCTCTATGGGTGATTTTTAAGCAAAACTCTGTTCCTACTCACTTTCTTTCACGTGTATCACATTAGGGAGGTTGATCGGCACACCTCTTATAATGGTGAAAGTATAACTTCAAAAACGAACCGTAAGTCTAAGGATTTTGGACCAAATCGGACATAAAACGTAGTTCTAGGATAAACTAGCCGGTAAAACTTAAAATTGAACTCATAAACGTTAAAATCGGCTCTTTTAGACTAGGTTTACCGGTTTAATTTCATGAAAATCACAAGTTTACATATCGGTTCAAGTTTCAAGTGTTTGAAAAAACAGTCGGAGAAGAGGCGAATTTTCGCACGAAAAGTGATCAAAATATGTTACATATTTTTGCACGAAAATTGAGCAGAAGATGTTATACTTTTTCTCACGAAAATAAGCTGAAAATTTTCAGAAGTTTTCGCACGAAAATTCCTGTTATTCCTGTGTTTGAAATTATCGTCTAACTTTTACGCGTCTCTCTGTTCTACAGGATAAGTCAACAGTTTTCAGGCGATGCACAACTCATGTTGCTTATTAGATGAAGATGTGCCAGAATACGCACCGTTTGCATAGTATCATGAGTTTATGACATGACTACCGATATTTCACGCACTTACAGCGCAACCAGATGTATACGAGTCATATATTGAAAGATTTTAGGATGCGGCAGAGCTACAGCCAGAGCCGAGGGCCATTGTATCAGCTGTAAGACTTAGGAATCAGGATATAGCGGTCACGATTACAGAGGACCTGATTCGGAAAGTTCTGCAGATAGACGACAAAAGTAACTACCCAACGGGATTTACAGAAAAGATGGTGAATGGATGCTTTTTCAGAATGGGTTATAACGGCTACGTGAACTCTGCACCGTTCAAGATCAACAGACTTGGTCTACCCTATCGCTTCCTTGCTCATTGAGTTACAAAATCTTTCAGTCAAAGGAAAAGTGGATGGGACGATCTGATTGACTACCAGATGTGTATGATCGTTGCCCTTATTCTCAACAAGCCTTACAACTTCAGCAAGTTGGTTTTCGAACAGATGGTATTGAATCTAAGAAAGGGTCGATTCTGGCAGTATCTAGTTTTGTACAAATGATACTTGATCACTTGCATCCTAATCTGGAAAAGGATGAAGATGATTTGCTGGAGTTAGAGCACATGTCCCCGTCCGATCTTCATAACTACAACAATTATAGAAAAGGCGGCAAGGCACCGGCTTTCAAGCCTATTTTTGTATTATTCGTCAACCAAAACTACCAACTTCCTCCGGGTGAGAAATGGAGAAATGAAGGTAGTGGGGATGAGAAAGAAGAGTTAGACGCAATGGAGAATTTTGAGGAAAAGCGCAGTCATTGGTTCGTAAAAGGCGATGGCCAAAAGAGTAGAGGTCATTATACTCGACAAAAGGCTGCAACCACCTCTACTACATCAAAGCGCAAGAAAGCTGTGGGATCTTCATCATCCGCCCCTAAACGTCAAAAGAAGCAGCCCAGTGTTGTTACAAGGTTAGTAGATGAACCAGAACATGAGGAAGTTCCTAATTCCGAGCCTGTTCAAGAGGAAGTGAATGTGGAGAATGTTGAATCTATGGCTGCAAATATTGAACAACAAGCTTTTGGTTCTGTTGTGGGAGGTGATGGTGGTGGTGACGGTAATTATGTTGGATCATCTTCTGGTCCTGACTCTGAAGATGAATTGAAGAAACAAGAAGAAGAGAGGAAAAGAAAGGCCTTAGAGGATAAAAAGAGAAAAGAAGTTGGAGATGACGATGCTGACTTTATTCCTCTGAATTTGAGGAGGAGATTACAGTAGTAAAGCCTGCTAGAAAGCCAATAGGTAAGCGTGCTAAAAGGGTAGTATCTAAGAAGCCAGAGTCTGTAGCAGGAAAGTTGAGAATCAGATTGAAAACAAAAGCTGCTGATCCTCTTATTACTCCATCTTCAGTTGAGATTTCTGCTCCAACTCCTCCTCCTCCTCCACAACCGTCTCCTCGTCCTATTTCTCTGCAAAAGCCGCAATCTCCTCCACCGCAACACTCTACAGCAGATATTCCTATGACGTCTCCTCCACGTCCTCCTATTCTTACTCCTCCTGCTACTTCGCAATGTGCTACCATTTTCATCTCACCTAACTCAAGAAACATTCGATACAGGGTTTGATGATTTCAATCTAGATTTTGGAGATATGCCAGGAAGTGAAGCTTTTACAGTTGACAAAGTGTATGAAGGAAGGTTGGGAGAATTGTAAGCTGAGATTAAGAATGCTGAGGAACGCATCAAGGTCCTTGAGTCAGACAAAGACAGCATAAGGGAAATTCTAAGGATTGTGACTGATGATAATGATAGGTTTATGCACGCATCTCAAAAAGTTTCTGTTTATGAGGAAAGAATTAAATTGTTAGAGAATGAAAGGGAAATTTTGAAGGCAACGCTTAAAAGCTACGAGATAGAAAATGAAAGGATGATTAAGAAGATGGATGAATACGAGGCCGAACGAACGTCAAACAACAGGCAAATTGAGATAATGAAGAAGATTCTTGTTAGAACTCTTGGGATTTCACTAGCAGATGAAATAGAAAAGATTGAAAGAGAAGAGGCTAGGCAAAGAGTTGCAGAGAAAGAGCAAGCTTCAAAGGCTATATCTGATGCTGAAGGCAAGGGAAAGAAGAAGATAGAAGGTCTATTTGTTGAGAAACATTCGCCTGAAGTTGTTGTTTCTTTGGATCCTATGATAGAACAATCTGCGTCGGAAGCTGAATCCGTGCCAGTTTATCTAGATTTGGTTGTGTATAAGCCACCACCTCCACGGTTTATCTTGATAGGGATGCCACATGATGTTGAGTTTGATTATTCAGGGCTTCCAGAAAAGCACCGCAAGTACATGGAGAGGAAGTTAGAGAAAAAGAGGCAGATGGATCAAGATATAGAAGAAGAGATTGATGCTTACTTTGATGATGAAGAAGTAGATAGTGGTGCTAGTGGGATAAGGACGATCATGGTGTTGTTGGGGGTTCGGGATCTCATGTAACAGATGATGTTATTAATGAAAATCTAGACATTTCTGTGTACTTGATTGACTCTGCTAACCAACATTTTGCAGGTCTAATTCAGGGGGAGTCAAGCAATATGGATCAAGGATCAAGGCAAGCAGGAATCCTCACAACGACTTCATCGTCGTCTGTTCCTGTTGTGCCTAAACTGAGAATATTCTATCTAGAGCATGATGTCGAAGAAAGGGAGTATGTGCATAACTTCTCTAAAGCCGAATAAGCAGAGTTGTATGCTCTGAATGAAGAATCATTTGTGTTTGACTTTGAAGATGATTTAAACAACACAAGTGTCGAACCAAATGTCTATGTTTTCTAGCCTGTTCTAGATGCTAATGATTAGGATCATGTGATTATCGAAGATTGGGATTCTGACGATTCTGATGACAAAGATGCTACGTATGCCGGAGAGGGTACAAACGTCTTCCCAACCAATGCATAAATGTTTTCGTCTGTGAATGAGGAGTTATTGAAAAGCAAGGTTGAAGAGGCAGTAAAGTCTGGATCAGTGCCTCATCAAATGACAAAGGAAGAGATTATTGAGATGAAAAAGAAATGGTTCAAATATCTTCCGGCTGAGCGAAAGTTCTTACGTCCTTTGGCTTTGTTTACCAGAGATCCTGATGCTTCATTAGGAGATATTATTAGCTGGGGATGGATTGAAGAAATGGATGTATACACAATCAAGAGAGAATTTGGCGTTCAGTACTTCAGATATTTGAAAGATATCAAGACCTTACCTCATTGGGATGTAACGGAGCTGACACAATCCAAGTTATTCAAGTTAAAGATCAAGTTTCATGATCTGGATTTGTGGAAAGTGATTAAGTACGAAGCGATGCACAACTATCCGCGATGGAAGCCACATTATCCAAGAAAGGTGACAAAGATTGATACAGCCACTCAAGACAAGGATGTCACTTTGATTGTCAAGCGTCCACGTGCGATGAAGAATATGCTGCTCATGAAAAGGAACAAGATTTTCACAAGATCTTCAAATGGTGGCACTATGATTCAAGCACAGGTGAAGCTGTTATTTGTGTTGAGCCCGATGAAGACTCTTGGAAGATCACTGAAGAACTACCGGAGTCTGTCATTGCTCATAAGCGTATTTATGGGTTATGGAGAGGGATTCGTGTGTTGGATCCTATGTGGTTGGCCAATTGTTCAAAGAAAGATATTAAACAACTATTGTATGTGAAGATCAACTATGAAGATAAGGATGAGGCTCAAGCTCTGCAGTTCCAAAAGATCGTTAACGTTTGTTATGCTCATGATATTCACTCAGGTAAAGCTTGGAACATATCACGGAGAGAGATTGAAGCAAAAGAAAAGAAGAAGAAAGATAAAAAGGAGGCAAGGATTGAAGAAAGACGAAAGCTTGCTACACGAGAAAGATTCAAGTTTGGCAACATATACAATCGACCTCCTCCAACAGATCAAACTCCTATTCCTTCTGATGAGCGTCGGAAGCCTCCTAAGCACTTTTTCGGTTGATCAAGTTAAATGCTTTTTGAAGATTTTTGAAGAAAAGTTTTTGAAGACCATCCAAGAATGCGGCAACATCCAAGGGGGAGTCTGTTTGTGACATCCCGGGTTTTTCGGATAACTTAAACGCAATACTTGTCGAATAAATTGTATGCTACGTAGTAAACGTGTACGAGTTAGTGAATACGTAATGTGCGATTATGTGATTGTTTTAGTTATAAAATAATTATGGTAAATATGTACACGAACCGAACCGAATCGCGACACGAACCAAACCTTAAACTCCTTGTGACTCTAGGAGTGAACCGAGTTCTAACCCAAACCACTCTCGGCCGAGAACAAGCCCAAACCGCAAACCCATTGTGTGCAACCCAAACCTTAAACCCAAGTCTTCGGCCGCAAGATCAAACCCAAACCGAACCAACCCAAGTCCTCGGCCACGAGCTCAAACCAAAACCGTAATCCTTATCTCTTTGCGCCTATATATACTAGCCATGCATGCTTCATTCACAACACAAAACCCTAGTTGATAAAGACAGCCGACGGCAGCAAATCCTTCATCCCCTTCGACCGCAAACAGCTTTACTCTTGTTCCATCGATTTTCCAGCAGCTTCTCCCTTCATCTAATCAATCGTGATCAGCCTGGTTACATTCCATTCGGTCGCGAGATCAGCCCATTGTTCACTTCCTCGATCACAACAGCCTACTTCATCATCATCTCTCGGTCGCAAGCATCTTGATCACCGGTTCCTTATCTTACTCACGGTTCGTTTACCTTATCATTAAAATATTAGAATTTATCATATGTTACAAAATCATATTCGGATACATGTGTTTTGACTTTGTTGTTTTCGGATTGTATGATTGAATGAAGTGAGTGAGTTGTTTCGGATTGTTAATGCTAGAATTGAAAGTTGGATGCTTGTTTGAAAATCTGAAATCATAGGCTGTGTTTGTTTGTAAAAACTAGAGATGTTGATTAGGGTTTGCATGGATATGTTATATGTATTGATCTATGATTAGAAAAACCGGTTCTTGATCGCCTAGGTTAATCATATGAACGGTTTATGCGAGTTTATGGTAACAATATGCTGAAACAGGTTGCTGAGTAATAGTTACAGCCGATTTCATCTGGCTGTAACTCGGTCATTAGTTGTCGAAAAACGGATTTTCTGATGTCTAGAACGTAGAGATTTGAATAACGAATCTAATGGCGCTGGATTCATATTTTTCTGAAGTCGTTTGATATTTTTAAAGGGCCAAATAAGTTCAGTAACTTAAGCTGTGAAAATCCTGAAATTTTGTTAGTTGTTTATCGAGTTGGATTTTATAATCAGTAGGGAGTTGAGTCATGAATTTTGTACAGCAACTAGGTATGGAAATTTCCGGGCAACTCCAACTGGAATTTTGTTAATTGAACGATCAGTGATTTTTAAATAAATTCTTCCGTGGACTGCAGTCAGAAAGCGATAAATCTGACTGCAGCCTAGTATATTAATATTTATGGTTAAATGGTAAAGATTTAGGACTTGGAAAATTTATATAAATTTCTACAGTATAAATGTCACCTGCTGTAAAATAATTGGAATTTTTGGAACATTGGAACTATTTTATAAAAATCCTAGAAAACAGCTGAATTATGAGTATGTAAGCTGAAATTTGATAACTTGTGATTGTGTGCACCAAAGTATTGCATGGATTGGATTATGTTCATAATAGATTGTTTTGATTACTATGATCACATGAGGATACTTGCATGCATGTTTGAGTGTTAGGTATGTTGTTTGTGTGTATCACTTTGTGCGTAAATTAAGTGTAGAATTTGTATTGGTGTGTTCACACACTGACGTGAAATCAATTGGTTGTTAGGACGCAATTAGCGGTCCCATCCCTTACAACTTCTTTGCTACACTAACCGAGCAACTAAAGGTGAGTTCACGGCCCCTAACTTTATCCGGTTTTTAAACAACAGGGGGAGAAACATGTATACACTCTTCAAACTCAATCTCTTTACGTTATACGAAATTAACGTCACATAACTATTCGGTAACTAAGTTGATGTTAATGTAATGTTATGGTCACTAAGCAGCTATATCACTTAAGTCCTCGTCAATCTCTCGGATCGTTAGTATTGGGTTTTAATAGCGGGGGAATTATAAGTAGTACTACTGGGCCCGACAAGCCCCATCCGAGCTAGTCGCGCTAGCCGACCGGGTATGGTCAACGGGTGAATAATTTGGCCTAACTTCGCCATGGTCAGTGATAGGCCTGGCAACACGGAGGCACAACAGTCAGCTTCGATCGCGAACTCTTACGTGACATAACTTTAGGCTAGCTACCTATATATGTTAACATTGAACTTAATTACGAATCAACTATATTATCCCGGGTTGAGGATAATGGAAACAACAACTTATTATTCCGTGTTTGGAATAATGAGTTGTTTGGAATAATGGAAACAACAACTCATTATTCCGGGTTTGGAATAATGGAATCAAAATCATTATTATTCCGGGTTTGGAATAATGGAACTAAACCGTTATCCCGGGTTAGGGATAACGGGGGAAACAATCTCATAACCGAACAAACGAATTTATGAAAACCTGTGTACTCACTCATCTTTAATGTTGACACTTGTTTCTTTACATGTTTCTCAGGACGCTAGGAGCTCTAGGTGCACTCACATGCATTGAACAAGACATCTTTTATCGAGTCTCAATTACAAACATTGTTTTGGGTTTTTCATTTGTTTTGGCGTTTGTGTTGGCGCCCGTTTCTCTACTTATTTTATGCTTCCGCTCAACCACTTAAACTAATGCTTCCGCTAAACTTTGGTAACTAACTAAGACAATCTAAAATCTACGATAATTGGTTAATCAAATGATTTTTGGAAAACGTATTATCAAATCATATAGAGTCGTTCGACGTACTAGTGTTTCAGATTCTGGTTTGTTCACACGCCTCGCGGTAAAACTCCGCAAGTGGAAATTGAGGGTGTGACACTGTTGGTGCACTAATGTCTATTGCCTACGTCTAGGATGAGTTTTTTGTATAGCTAGGGCTCGTAACTGTCGAATGTTTAAGTTTTGTATCATGGTTAAGATTTTCGCACAAAAATCTAGGGGTTTTCGTACCAAAATTTTTGTACGAAAATTCCCCTGATCCTCAGTCACTTTGGTGCGAATCTGTTTCCCTATAAATAGGTGGGTGTTAGTCTAGCATGCTGTTTTTGGAGACTAGAGGCGAAGCCCTGCTCGTTCGTGTCTGTAAATCTGTTCAAAGTTGACTAATATAAGATTCAGACGTTTTAAACAGTTTCATCAATCTTTTCGTTTGTTTGTTCACTCAGTTAACAATGAATTCCGCCTCTGTTAGCTGAGCGAATCAATCCGGTAGCTCACGAGTTGGGTCCGATCCTACACTCACAGTTACAACTTCCTCTTTCAGCGTGACTTTCATTGGCTGCGGGTACCACTGGGCTATAAGCCCATTACCAAGTATCAGACACAGAGCGCATACCTTTCTTCGGATCTGCTTTAGCCACTTCTGTTCTCTTGTAACACCAGCAATAAATCTTGCGCGTTTTTTTTTCTTTTTTGAATCAGGGCCTATGCCCAAGTTTACCAAATCACCTTGTTAAAAAGGCGCATGAGTAACAGTGATTAATATCGCAAGGCTATCCAGGCGCAGTACAGTTTAAAACACTTACCAGCACCTGGCGCAGGTTGCGCTTGAAGATCCTTGTCTCTAGGAAGTTCAAAATTTCCCAAAATTTGTTGGTACCAGGATGGCTTTGAAGGATCTAACGGAACTATAGACATCTTCCCCTTTTCTCTCTTGTAAGACACTACATACAACACCACTCCTACAAATACATCGGCATAATCAAAAAATGTAACATGTTGCGCAAACAAATGTAAAGAAATAACACTTACGCCTATCACCCTCCATGTACACCGTCTTGTCGCGGTGGTCCATTTTCCAGTGCAAACTCATTCCAGCAGCCACAAGCGCCCTTTCGGGAAGTTGAACACTTAGAATTTCCTTTAGATCTTGAACCACACCTCGTGGACAGGAATGGACATCGTTTCCAAAGGAATATCATCAACACCCCGAAAATGCATCTTCAGAGGGATCACCCAAGTTTTGATAAAAAAAGAATTTTTGTTTCCAATCGTATCCGGACATGGTGTTCCTTTGAACATCATATCTGACCGAGATGCTCGATTCTCATCTCAATTTTGGAGAACCATGCAATCTGCTATGGCAACCCAACTCAATTTGAGCACAACTTATCATCCTCAAACGAATGGACAATCTGAAAGAACAATCCAGACACTGGAGGATATGCTTAGGGCTTGTGTGATCGATTTTGGTGGTAGTTGGGATTTGCATCTACCGTGGATCAAATTCTCCTACAACAGTTATCACTCCAGCATCAACATGGCTCCTTTCGAAGCTTTATACAGTCGAAAATGTCGTTCACCAGTCTGCTGGAATGAGATTGGTGAAGCTCAGCACACCGGACCTGAACTCATTCTAGAGACTACAGACAAAGTTCAGAAAATTCGCGTTTAAAAGCTAGAAGCCGTCAAAAGAGTTATGTGGATAGACGACGCAAGCCTTTAGAATTTCAAGTTGGTGATCACGTCCTTCTCAAGGTATCCCCTTGGAAAGGTGTAGTCAGATTTGGAAAGAAAGGAAAACTTGCACCACGATATGTTGGACCATTCAAGATCGTTGAAAGAATCAGAAAAGTAGCCTACAGACTTGAGCTACCTCCACAACTTGGAAATGTTCATCCAACTTTCCACGTGTCCAATCTTAAAAAGTGTTTGGCTGATGAAAACCTCCACATCCCTCTTGATGAAATTCGTGTTGATACCACGATGCACTTTGTTGAGAAGCCGATGGAAATAATGGACCGTGAAGTCAAGAAACTCAAGCGCAAGCGCATGCCGATAGTCAAAGTTCACTGGGAATCCAAACGTGGCCCAGAGTTTACTTGGGAACGAGAGGATCAAATGAAGTTGAAGTATCCACACCTTTTCTCTCAAGTTTCCTCTAATTAAATTTCGGGACGAAATTTCCTAAAGTAGGGGAGACTGTGACACCCGGGTATTTTGAACCTGTACTAATGTGACACACGTTATGATTAAATAAAAAGGGACATTATATTAAATTTGATGTATTTCGATGTTATTTGATGTGTTGATACATTTAAAATTTATTAAAAATTGTGTTGGCAGTTTTAAGATAAACGCTTATCGCGTAACGGTTAAAATGCGAAACGAACGTCGGTGACCACCCGAATAATGTTATAATCCTAAAAAGAGTCCGTTATGATTAAAATATTATATTTAGTCATGGTCGTGAAGAAAAATTATTTAAAACGCTTAAAAACTCTATTTTCGCGAATTTAAGCGCGTACTGCGCAGCACAGCACGCATACTGTCAAATACGGGCAACGCTGCCGGTCCAGACAAGTAAAATATTGTTCAGAAATATTTTGGTGAGTAAAATTTTATAGAGTGTTAAAAATAATTTAAAACGCCTTAAAACGGGATTAAAACGCTAGATAAAATACCCGGTAGCCAGTAAAATACCTGCTTTTAACCTATGATATATATATATTGTGTATGTATATCTATGTAATTTGTGTATGCATATAGGTGGTGGCATTTTTATGCCCACCTCTTTTCTTGTTTCTTTCCTTTTGCCAAGTGTTCAAGATTTCATGCATGTGATCTTACAAAAACCAAGGCAATCAAATAAAATCCTTACAAATCCAAGACAAATCATAATTAACCTCACTCATCTTCTTCTCACTCCCTCCCAACCGTAAACTCTCTCTCTCTCCTCCATTCTTTCATTTTGAACTTGTTCTTGAAGATCCAATCTCATTTGAAGGTGTTGTCAAGTGTTTTTGAAAAGCAAAAGGTGATTCCAAGGTGTTCCAAGCAAGAATCAACCTCCATATCATCATATATTTCGAAACCCACTTGAATCTTGAAGGTATAAAGTTATTTCTTAAAAATATACTCTTGATTCATAGAGATGTTCATGATGTTGGAAGATTTCTCTTGATTCCTGGAATATTTCACAAACTTGAGAACTAAAACAAGTGAGTTTTTGAATAAAATAAAAATGGATATATGTGTGTATATATGGCCGTGGATGTGTATGTATATATGATAGAGATGATGTTTTGATTTTTGATGAACTCTTCTATGATCGGATTCTTGAAAGATGATGCATTAGATGCTTGTACTTAGACATGCATGTGGATGTATGGACATGAAATGATAGATAAAATATGACATGATGAGAATGATTTTTAATCAGGTCCTGAACACTAAAAATAATAATATTGAAGTGTTAAATAGCATGAAGTCTACTAGTTTTTAAGTTGTTGCATGTGCTTGAATGATAGTTAAAATGCAAGAGTTTGATGATTTATACATGATATGATAAATGTTCATTCAAATCAGTAAATAAACATGTAAAGTAAAGTTATTTGATGTATTTTAAAGTTATAAAAATTATGTCATAACTTGATAGCTTTGCATGTTGTACTTAAGGCTTGAAAAGTAGTAAATTGGGTGATATTTGCATGATTTTTGTGCTATTTATGAGACCTGCATATATATAATTAAATTATTGATTTGGTCTTTATATAACATGTATTGTGTTAAAATATCAAGTCGTTTCGATTTGGGATGCTTATGGTAAAGTTCGATGCAAAACTACGTTAAAACGGTAAAAATCGCCTTTTCAAGTGATTTTTATAAAACTGTTTTAGATCAGTAAATAAACTGATATTTTTTATATCAAAATAAGTATTTCAACTTATATTAAGTATCTTTAGTGTTTGGCTAGTCATACGTGACTTCCGACGCCCGAAACGATACCGAAAACGCTAAAAACGCATATTTCAATGTACACGAACATGGATTGTTCAAGAGTGAACTTGGTATATTATGATGTGATATGTGATTATGAGGATATGTTATGTGATATGCTAGATGATAACATGATAGTGGAAGTTTAAACTATGCATGTACACTTGTGCGGTTAAAACGGTGAATATTGCGTTATATGTGTAATTTGTTTGTCGAGCATGAAAATGATACAGAGGTTAACTTGATAAGTTATTTCATGTATGAATGCTTTAAAGATAATAATATATATAAGTTAACAAAATACGTGTATTACGATATTTGATTATATGTTCACATTTATGTATATATATATTGCCTATAAACGGGTGATAACGGATATAACATATTAAGGGTCACCACGAAAATCGTTCAAATCACGAAAATCTTAATATATATGAACACATATATAAAAACACGCCAACATAATCAAAACAAAGACTTTTCGAGAAAATCTAGAAGTTATGTGAAAATTCTAAGTATTGGAGAAACTTAGGTATTTTGTGAGTTTTGATTATTAAATCGTTCTTATTTAATTTAGGACGAAAAAACAATTTGTGAGATTGTGTTAACACATAAAAACGCACCCAAAGGTTAGTACATAGCCCCCTCTTTTACTTTTTCAAATATTTTGGGGTGAAACATATGTGCATAACTTTACTTTCCGTTTTCATGACATTATACATGTTTTGTTACATATAGTACATATAATACACTATTTCAAAAATAAAAACATTTTTACTTGACATATTGACTTAATATGTCTAGTACATGGTTTTCAAACATATTCATGACATGCTTACATTGAAAATGACATTTGATATGTTTAACGGGACAATAATACATTCATTAACAGTGATCGCGTCGTTCGGTAATATGTAATGGTACCATAAGACTTGACAAATCCCGTTCCCGCTCCCCTGGCTCGTTGGGCAGTGCTAGGGAATGACAGAATCCGATAACATTTTTTTCGATAAACCTTGATCCTGATAAGGGTTTATGAGACAGTCTCAAGGGTTGAATGTATGCGATAAACAAATCTGATAAATGTTCATATCGATAAAAGCAATGGCATTCAAAACATAACTTTTGACTTAAACATTGTTTATTCAAAGAACTTGTTTTGTACGAGACAATTAAATATACAGAGCATTATGCATTTGGTTTGAGTAAATACTATTTACTTGCTATACAAGACATGGTTTATACTTGACATTAGACATTGTTTACACATGACATTTGACATTGATTTAAACAAGACATTTTTTGATGGTTTTTGATAAGTGATTTGAATAACGAGACGTGTGTAATATGATAAAGGCATGGTGGATACGCCGCTGGTACTTCCTATATATAAGTGCATTTGTTATATTACATATCGTGGTGTTAAACCACTTTATCAAGGACAAGACATGACATATTTTACACATATTATTACATTCGGTATTTATTTAACCATACATCTGATTTTCATATTGATTTCATTTGATTTCATAAAAGGAAACATTCTATAAGGTTCATGACTACTTTTCGAAAACATTTCTATTAACTTTTAAAGTCATGAATCTTCAACCCTAAAACCTATGTTACTCACATGCATTTTTATGCTGACGTATTTACTTTCACATATGTTTCAGGAGTGAATGTCTGATCTGAGCGTGCTTCACTTAGGGCGACTTGGGCTTTAGAAATCTAAAATCAAGAAACTTATTATCCTTATGTTATGTTTCTGTTTGAATCAAGACAATGTAATAATTTATTTTATTTGTAAAACTAAACTCTAAGTATCATGTGTTAGGAAACAATAATTCTGCCACACGACTCCCCGACGTTTCGGCCGCGGTTGGTTGCTTTACGCGGTCGGGGTGTGACATGTATTACGCTCGACAAGACGATATGTCCATCTTTAAAGGAATACGACAGTATCTTAAAGTTTTTGAAGGAAATCCCTATTCACAGAGCTATCACAGAACGCACAGTGTCATACAGATCTCATATTTTCCATTTCTGGAAGAATGCCGGAGCTTAGTGATGATTAGAAAACGATTAATTCATCAGTACAAGTTGGAAATGAGGTTAATAAGATTTCTGTAACTGAAGATGTTATTCGACGGATTCGGCAATTCAACGACAACGAAGATGATCCAATATTCATCGACGAGAAAATGGTTAGAGGTTGTTTCTTTCGTATGGGCTATAAGGGAAGCGTGAACAAGCCGACGTTGAAGAAAGGGGAAGTGCCTAACCCCTACAAGCTTCTCATGCATGCGATCATTCATACTTTTAGTCACCGAAAGGGGAAGACGATGTTCAAGATTATCTGGCCTGTATGGCAACGACACTAATTCTGAAAAAGCCGTTCAATTATTCGAAGCTGGTATTTACACACATGTCGGAGAACATGGAGGATTCGAGGTTATGTTTATATCCGAGATTCGTGCAAATGCTGATAGATGAGAAGTACCCAAATATTGCACGGGATCCGAACGATGTGTTTACCTAGTTCACCTTGATGAAACGACTGTGAAAAAGTTAATCAAGTTTCAGAAACAAGCGTCAGCACCAGTGGCTAAACCAGTTTTCAGAGCAATTAAGGATTCAAACTACTTGCGCCGCCTGAAAACAAATGGAGAAAAGATGGCAGTGATGATGAGAAAGAGCTTAATGCTAAAAAAGAATGGTTCAAAGACTTTAAGCCAAAAGCGAGAAGTGAATGGTTCTTAAAGGCCGAGGTTGAAAAGCCGAAAAAGAAACGAGCTGCAAGGAAAATTGAATCTATGCTCATTGACGAAGATGAACCTGAAAATGTTCAAGGCGAAGCAGGTTCTAGTGCAGCTGTAGTTGTTGAAAGACAAGAGACTGAGAAAACAACACAAGATGATGTTATATCTGCTACTTCTGAACATGATGATGAATCTGACGAAGAACCTATGAAAGAACCTGAAAAGACAGCAACAGAAAAAGAAAAAGAAATGGATGCTGATTTCGATCCAAATCAAGAAAAAGAGTCTGATGAGGAAAGACCAAAGAAGAAATCTAAACGTGTAAAGTCTGCAACTATTTCTTTGACAAAGACTACAGGATCTCCTCAGACAAAAGGCAAGAGGAAATCAAAGAAAGCCCAAAAGGCAGTCAGCAAAAGATACAACGGTGAAAAGTGCAAAAGTTACACAAGAACCTTCTGGCGCACAGGAGAAAGAAGTCACACAAGAACCTTCTACAAGAACCTCCTGTTGTTGATACAAGTGAAGCTGAACGTCCAGGAGTCACACAAGAACCTCTTGTGATTGTTTCATCGGAAGCTGAAAGGCTAGGAGCTACACAAGAACCTCCTGTGTCTGCTTTTGTGGAAGTACCTGTTAATCACCGGTTGCTCCAACGACTTCAAATCTTGAAAGTTCTACTCCAAGGAAGTCAACACCAAAGGCTGCTACTCCAAAGTCAACACCAAAATCTTCAGGGCCTAATATATTTGGTGATATGCATAGTGATCTGATTAGCCTGCAAGATCTAAGCGATTTCTTTCTAGAGACTAATGTTGAACGTCTGGAAAAACGTGTGAAGGTGTTAGAAGAGAAAGTTGCTAAGAATGAGGAGGAGAAAGCTGAGTTGATTAATAAAATGAATCAAAGCGCAGTTGAAAAGGAATACTGGATGACAAAGTGAAAGTATTAGAGAATCAACGTGAATATTTTAAAGCTTTGGTCGAGAGTGTGCAAGATGCGAATGAGAAGATGCAGACAGAAATTACTGAGTTAAAGTCAATCCAAGCTCTAAACGATAGAAGATTCACCAGATTGCAGAAAGTTTTATCTAACTCTCTGGGGATTGATTTCATCAAAGAATATGATCATCTGGATCAACAAGAAACCAAAAAAGGTCTGAGAAAGAACTAGCAGTGAGTGTTAAAGGAAAGAATGTTGAGGGTGAAGCCCCTAAATCTTTTGAAGCTGCTGAGAAATCTGTTAAAGGTGTTTCTAAAGCTTCTGAGTTCGATATTCCAAAGGTTGAAGAATCTGTCAAGCCTTCTGATCCTATGGTTGCTTCTGAAAAGGATGATGAAGAAGCTGAAAAGGAGGATAAAGATGATAAAGAAAAAGATGATTCGGAATATGAGGATTGGAACGACGATGACGATGATGATGATCAGGATGGTGTTGGTATTAGAATCACTAAAGCCAAAATCTCAAGTGAATTTAATTTCTCTTTGCTTATGGATGACGAATCAAACAGAATGGATGATAAAAGTGAGGGGGAGTCAGGGCAGAAAGGGCCAACTGATGAGATTGATCTGTTGAATGTTGATAGATTCGCTAAGCCAGTTGCTGCAGTTCCCAAGAAGCCTTTATTGTTAATGCTTGAACATAATGTGGAGGAAGGAGTTTATACACAACTATACAAAGGAAGATCTTGCAAAGTTAGTTGAAGTTGATGCTGCAGATCTAGAGTTTGATTTCGAAGAAGATGTTTGAATGTTAACACTTTCGAGCCGAATGATTATCAGTATGTTAGAAGATTTGAGGCTGACGAGTATAATAGAGTGATTGTGGAAGATTGGTCTTCTGATGATGAAACAGACCAAACTGTGAAGTATGTCGGTCTTAATTCTGAAAGTTTTCCTACTTTCAAGGAGATGTATAAGCAGCTAGATGAAGACATGCTGAAAGAAAAGATTGAAGAATCTTTGCGTGAAGGAAAAGTACCAAAGCCAATGACTAAAGAAGAAATTGCTCAAGCGAAAAAGTCCTGGTTTAAAGAGATGCCTCGCGAACGTAAGTTTCGACATCCTCTAGCATTCTTTACCAAAGATAAAGACGTTTCATTGGGAGATATTTTGAGTTGGGGTTGGTTCAAGGATATGAACGTTTATGCAATCAAGAGGGAGTTTGGAGTGCAATACTTCAAATACCTTGCTGATTTCAAGACCTTACCGTATTGGGATGTGGAAGAGTTGGTACAAACAGTGAATGTTACGTACCACATGAAGGTGATTGATCAGTTGTTGTGGAAATTGATCAAGTTTGAAGCGGTGAAAGGATTTAGATATTGGAAGCCATTCAATCCTGGTCGCAGAATCAAGACAAACAAAAAGACGGGTGAAAAATACATCACATTGATAATGAAGCAACCGAGGCCAATAAGAAACATGCCGCTGATGCCGATTGAACAAGACTTCTATCCATTGTTCAAGTGGTGGCAGATAGATCCATCAACTTATGAAGTAGTTATTTTTTTGAAGTTTGAAGAACACTTGGATATTTCAAAAGAAAGAGTTGCGGTATTGGGATATCAGGGTATGAGGGGGTTATAGAGAACAATTAGGGTTCTTGATCCGATGTGGTTGGTTAACTGCTCAAGAGAAGACATTAAAACCTTGTTCTACAACAAGATCATATTTGAAGAACGTGAAAAGGTACAAGCGATGCAGTTTCTGAAAGTTGTTAATGTTTGCTATGCACACGAAGTTAATTCAGGGAAGATGTGGCAAACAAAGTGGAGAGATCTAGAAAGAGTAGAGTTTCTGAAAGAGGAAAAGCGTCTTGAAGCTATTCATGAGAGAACTAGGAAGGCAAGTATTAAGAGATTTCAGCATTTGAACAAAGTGCCTCCTACAGACCAGACGCCGGATCCTAAGCAAGAACGACGAAAGAAGCCGTACAAGAACTTCTTCGGTCGTGTGCGTTAACGTTTATATGAAGACAGAGTTTTGGAGACTGATACAAGACGAAGACTATATCCAAGGGGGAGTCTGTTGGTGCATAATGACTATGTCTTAGTCTTATATCGAGTCTGTATAGTATAGAGCTGAATAGGCTAGGTGTATGAAGTATTTATGTAAAGTTGTAGCAAGTTCGCCCATGACATGTCATGTTGAGACAAGTTCGGCCGAACTTGCTATGGCAAGTTCGGGCGAACTTACATCCTCCATGAGCGAACTTGCATGTCTATAAATACCTAGCTTGTAATCCTCATTTGTAACTTTGGCATTTTGGAGGTGAAGCTCTGTTAGTTTGTACTCTTGACGTTTGATCAATGAAACTGATGATTAACTGATTAATTCTTGTCTATTGGTAAACACGACGTAATATTTCCGCTATTATGGACGTTAGATATCAAATTTAGGTTCCTTAGCATCGAGGATTGGTCCTACATAGGAAAAGTTCTTTTTTACGACGATGCTCTAAATCCAGAGGTGCAATTGGGTATTTATACCCATCGTATGTGATGCGATGGGGAGTCGTGCAGCCCCTTTTTCATGGAAACGCGAAACCCTAGAAGGCAAGAGGGCGAGTGGCATAGAGAAAAAGAGCCTCACGCACCCGTGACATTCACGACCGCCGTAAGCCAAATTAATGCAAGATGTCGACACGGTTGACGGCCAATCAAACAGCATCTTTACGCAGTATCTTTCACCAACTTCTCTCACCAACTCACTTGCCATCCTGTCAGCTTTTTTGATATTCGAAATTCATAATGAAGCCTTATCCATAAGCAGGAGGTATCTTCACCATGAAGTTTCATTACCATCTGCTAAAAAACCTTGCATATACAAAAGATAAGAGCATTCTCAAGTTTTATAGTCCAGTGCTCCACCAACTTGCCATTTGCGCATAGGGGCAACACTGGACTGGGGGGACTTGAAGCGTTATGGTCCCAAAAACCCTGCGCAGGTGCAGGAGACCATACCACCAGAGCAATACAAATCAAGAACCAAGACCTTGCACTTGCCGCGCAACGGTATGGTAATCATAAGAATGCAGTTCTTTTCAATCACGCGTGTCAAAAAGAACAAGAAACAACGTAACTTCATTTAGCATCCTTGCGCCACCTCGCATAAGGGAACAATTAAGCTTGAGTTAAAGATTGAGAATTCTCAAGTCTGGTTCACAGATATCTTCGCGCAATAATAAGAACAAGATCTGAAAGGAATCTTTTCTGTTATAACAAACTATACACGTGGCAAATGATCAAGGCTCCACAGTTGTAGATCTTCTAGAAGCATTAAATGCCCATCATGCAGGACTCTATTCGGTTACAACCAAATGTGACGTGACAGCATCTGGGACGCCAATCTCTAAGCACGATGTCAGCACCATTCTCATGAAGATCTAGAATAAGTCACTTTCCACGTGGCGTCTCCCCATCCGTCGATCAAATCACGATCTGTGTGCATGGATGAGGACTACAGACGGTAAAAAAGATTCTGTTAAAATCTCCATTATATTTTGGCGCCCAAGATTTCAGCTATGAATAGAATACTTGAGGTACAAGCTAAACATTCACTCTCACTTCACTTTACTTACACTTATACTTCTTCTTCTCTGATCACTGTACTTATTCTCACGCTGGAGGGTAGTCACTGAGAGAACCCTCATTCTCCCCGTGGTGAGGCTGACGACGTTGTTTGTTTTGCAGTGATTCCCGATGAAGCTCAGCTAATCGACAATCAAACAGGAGATTAACCATTTTATGTAGAAGACCCCAGATCTAAATTGATTCCGATGAATCTCGATCTAGTGTTTCTTCATTGGCGCCCACCGATTCTTTCTTTTTCTTCATCTCTTGTTTTTGTTTCTGCGGTCATCAGTTTCCATGGCTGATGGTCCATCAAATAATCCACAAGGTCCTCGATCTGAATTCAGGAACGTTGTTCATGGTTCTCGGATCGACGGACAAGTGGAAGATGATTTCTCCTGTGAAGCTGATGGTCATCATGACCCTGGTCGTGTGAACATTCGAGTAACTCCGGGAATTCCAAATGAAGTTCCGTGTGTTCAAATCGCTTCAGTGTTACCACCCGGCGAAACTCTGATGTCCTGGTTTGTTAAGTCTCAAAGTGCTTTGAATGAAATTTATGCATAGTTGTGTGCACACACCTGCACACCAGCGCCACAGGTGTAGTTCCCAACAACTCAGGTGCATGCTCAACCTGCACCTCGAGTATTGAGTTATGATTCGCCGGCCAGAGAGCGTGCACCATCGCACATCTCTGCAGAGGAAACTAAATGTTTTCTTAATCTAGAACAAGGTTACACACTCCGGCACCAAACGCCGTGAATATCAAGATGAACAAAATTCTCAAAAGCGGGCATCGGTGCATTCACGATTAGGACCACGACCATCTCAGGGTCGAGATACTAACCGTGAAGAATATGACAAAACTTATGAGGAAGGAGATAGTGTGAGTGTGTTCAATCGTCTCCAGAGAGATCATGTTGATTATAAACCAAAGTCATGAGCAGTTTATAATCCTGAGGCGGAGCATGATTATAATTTGGTATACAAGTTGGTCAATCACGCGAGCGCAGTAAAAAATGAGGTCATAATGAGACTTGGCGTGAGCAATAAGTGATATTTCCAATTGTTCCTAGGGGACCACAAGAAGAATGACCGGTTATGATAACCGGTATTTTCGGACATTATCGCGCTGATTATGTGTTTATTAACCTAGGAAGTTCAATGGACATCATTTACAAAGTGTTTTGAGCAATTAGACCCAGAGGATAAGGCGCGCTTAGAACCAGTAGACTTTCCGTTAACTGGTTTTTGAGCAATTGATTTAGGATGAAACTATACTTATCTATAGATATAATCAAACTTTCAGAAAGCACAAAACACATTGAATAAAGTTGATGACAAGAAACACAACAAGACTACATCCCATTTGAGTTTTTTCATCTGGTATACAATAACTAAGTGAAAGACAACAAAAGGCCAGATCTAACCCATAACAATCCTTCGTCACAATAGATTGACAAAAAAAAGTTCAAAACATTGCACTACATAACAATCCTTCATCACGGTAAGTTCTGGACCAAAAAAGTCAACACATTTCACTACATTCCATTTGAGTTTTCTTAAGCCTTGTCATCCACCATCCTTTTCCCTTTTCTATTTAGTTTTTGTATTGCATCTTCAATTTCTTTAAAAAAACAAAAAGAACCAAACAAGGTTAACACTTAACACCCATTATACATGTAAAGAACTAGTAGTCCACTTCTATAATTTACCTATGGCAATGTCGTCGTCCTTTAATATGTCGTCCACGTCATCCAAAATCGGTTTTCTTGACTTTCTCACCCAATCTTGGGTGCAAATCAAAGCTTCAACTATGTTAGTAGACAAGCGTGTTCTGTAAGCATCTAGTACACGACCACCAATGCTAAAGGCTGACTCGGATGCAACCGTGGAAATTTGAATTGCCAAAATATCTAACAATTATACAAATTATTAATAAACAATAATAATGTAACAAGTAATGAAAAAAACACAATAAAAGGTAAGTCCATTTACCTCTAGCCATGCAAGATACAACTGGAAATCTAATTGTGTTTTGTTTCCACCACTTAAGTATATCAAATAGGATATCAAAATTCATTCTTGGCTCATCTAAGTACCTCTTAAACTCAGAATCTATACCAACCGATGTGCTATCTTCTTTATTCAGAAACTCTGTGAAGAACTCATTGCCATCGTCACATTCAACGACATCATCGTTACATGCTTCTTGGGATGCTGAATTGTAATCAACAGTGTCTAATTTTTCCTTGTATGTTTGAAATAGCTCATGTAACCTACTCTTAAGATAAAACAACTTCAACGATACCATCTTTTTAATGTCTTCTTTAGTCACATGGTCATCCTCGGTTATTTTAGATGTAATCATCTTTGTAAAACAATGCTCATCAAAATATAACTTCATGGTAGGATCCAAAATAACAGCAAAATACATGAAGTTATTAAGTTTGTCAAACTTCCCCCAATACTTGTCGTATTTCCCATGCACCGACCTAACCATTGTAGCAAAATTTGGATCGCAGTCCCACACCCGTAGATGTTTATCCACATCTAGGATTTCTCTAAGAAATAAGTGAGCCAAGGGCTTTGATGTAGCTGATACAATTTCTGTTTTCGTCTTGAACGTTTCTAGAAATTTAACCAACTTTTGGCAAGCACCAAAGTCTGAATGTTCAGGTAGCCTTACTAAATCATGAATATAACTATTTTCTTCAATTTCATAAGAGAAAAACGCCAACCTCAAATCCACCGCCATTTTCAACATTTCATAGGTGGAATTCCACCTAGTAGGCATTTCTCCACACAAAATTAGTTGATTCAACATTTGATTCTTCGGTGCACTTTTGAACTTGGTTATTCTTTGTGTTGAGTTCCGAATATATCTAATTGCTTTTCGCAAACAATCAACATGATACTTGTTTTCTGATAAACCATCTTTGACAATTAAGTTTAGTATGTGTGCCATACACCTGATATGAAAATGCTTCCCCTCATCATACAAATTAGGCAACTTTCTCAACAGATAATCAATCGCCTTGTCATTACTAGACGCATTGTCTACCATCATGGTCATAACATTTTTAATACCCCAACAATGAATAGAGTGCAATAACTCTTGACCAATATCCTCCCCCTTATAACTATGAATGGGTCTAAAATTAATAATGCGTTTATGCATTACCCAATCATCATCAATGAAATGTATCATTACAACCATACAGTTAACTCGTTGACATGAGGATGTCCAAGTGTCGGTTAAGTGAACTATGTTTGGTGGGTTTACTTACATATGCTAACAGTATATTCCTTTCCTCGATGTAGTACTTTCCAATATCTCTAGACAATTTGTGTCATGATGGCAAATTGAATCTTCCATTCAAAGCATTGGTGTACTCAATAAAAACCGGATTTTCCACAAGATTAAACGGTAATTCGACGACAATAATCAAGTCTAGTAATGCTTTCTTGATTCTACCCTCATCATGTTTCCAAATGCTCACACTACCTTCCCGCTAGCTTCTTTTTCAAACACTAAATTACTTTGATTACTAAGTACCTCGAGATTTTTTTGACAAGATAAAGCGTGTGTTTTGATACCAGACGTCCATTTATTTTTGGATCAGCTTTAATGTCGCTTTTGCAATACTTGCAATTTCCGTACTTCCGACTCACTCCGCCAGCTTCTTCTAGATAAATGATATCATAATGAACCCACCACTCGGCCCTCTCTTTGCCTCATTTTTTAGTTTTCTTTTGAGGAACTTTTTTCTTTGTTGGTTATTTTCACTTACGACTTGATTCCACTTTGTCTTTACATGTTTTGTTAACCGATTCCAAATCATCATTAAATTGGAAATGGTCATGAGGGGTATCATCAATAAGTGTTTCATCTTCCTCCTACCCATATACAATCCACATAAAAAGTAAGCTTTATACTAAACAAACTTACCAAGTTACTAACATAACTTGAAAAACCAATAAGCATACTTACTTGACTAGAAGGCGGTCCATTCAAAGATGCCATTTGGATTCTTGCTATTAAACTCAGCTGAAGAAAAAAAAGTGTACCTAGATTTAAAGCAATAATCAGATAAAAATAATCTCACAAGTAAAATATACAAAAAGAAAAGTAGAAACATAACAATATAAAACGAAAACCAATATTAAACAACACAAACCACACTAAAGTCATAAGTTTTATTTTCAGAACATGTATCACATGAGATTAAAAAAATTGGTTATAACAGAAAATATTCAACATGTATCACAATTCACATGAGATGAACAAAACAGATAACTCCTAAGAACTAAAAACATGATCATAAGGTATGTAAATAGTATGGATTTATTTACAATATTTTTTCATTTCTTTACAACCCTTTTTAATTTTTCATACTAAAACTCTTTTATGGTTGTAAGTAAACCACGGTTGCTATAAACCCTTTTTTTATTTTTCATTCAAAGTATGTAAGTAATAAATGTTCTTTCTGTTGCTTTCACACAAAGATTATTCAATAATACTTGCTACAATACAAAAGAAACTAATGACCCTTCTACTACCCAGATTGACACCTCCCAAAACAAAGTCACCTACAAATCCTACCAGAAAATGTAAGACAGTAAGAGTGTACCTTGATTTGGTGAGCAATGAGTCAAAATTAGGGCACGGGAAAAAAACAACCACGAGTCCAGTGATTACCAGTTCACCACCGGGGAAGAAAAGTTCAACGATCACCCCGCAACAATGGGTACAGTACAGTCGGATCACTACGTAACAGGTTTTCAACTAGAGAGGAATTGGTATCGTCATGTTTGTTTTCTGAAGTTGGAGTTGAAATTTATTTGATCCAATGGGATAAGAGGATATGAGAAGACTAAAATATAGTCCACCACCCTACTTCTATATTACAGTTCACCGCCCTAGTTATATAGTACATATCATTTGAATAAACAGAAGCAAGTCGGTACTAGATGTATATATTGTATATTAATCGGTACTAATTCGGTAATATCGGAAAAACACTGGTACCGATCCCGAATTTCCCGATTCTGAAAATATCAATGCCCGTACCGGTACCGAAAACATACGGTACAGTACCCGTACGGTATCGGTACTCGGTACCAAATGCTCATCCCTAACTATAACTATGTATATACATGTAACATTTACCCCTAAACCAAACCATGATACCAACCAATTCAAGGTTGAATATCATGTGGTAAGGTGGAATTTATCTTAGTTTTAGACTCCTTGTTTTGGACTTCCAATGAGTGTAACACTAATGAAAAACATTAACTAAAAATGGTGTCCGAAGGAGTATCTAAACAAAGATATATATTATGTAGTTTCATATTTATAAATTCCCGAATGCATTCCGATCATCAAACTCCATGAACTCACACACCTTTGTTTATCCTTTTAGGGTAACTTGGTGATTCCATCCTCCCGAACTAAACGCACGCTCTTTAAGGAAATTACCTATGCAAACCGTGAGTATACTTGACCCATTTGACAAAAAAATACACTTTGGGCTGCAACATGTATCACTATCAAAATCACACCCGCACATACAATCATGCGTATACAAACATTCAATCCTTAAACGTGCTATTTGTTATACTACTTGTTTATACATACTAGGTTATTTTTATGCATGATACCTATCATTAACTTTGTAAGCCTACCTTAACATGTATAGCGCTATAGGTGTAACACACCACCCCGTTTATTGGGTCATTGTTAAGTATACAATCTTTACGGTTTTATTCATTACGGTGATAAGATTACGATAGTGGACACTTTGGTTTGATATTTAGTCGTTGCATGCTAGTATGGTGGTATAACATAACTTAGTGGATAAATTGACATGTGGATTGAGATACTTTTCATACTTATGCTATGTAGATAAACTTGTATGCTCACCGACCATTTTGTGTTGACGGATACTTTATATACATACAGCAGGACATTGATGATGAATTCTCAAGAAATCTATTTAAGGTGGAATAGAAACTCAACAAGATTTATTTTGCATTATTATCAAACTTGCAAGTTGTTGTACTTTACTTTCTTTGAGACAATGTAACGTTTTTTTTTAAATGAAATTTAGATTTAAAGTTTCATTTATTGTCACAATATATTGTTATGTTGTCTTTGAGCAAACTCGTTCCTCCTGCTTTGATGTTTCCGTCATCGGTTGGGGTGTGACAAGGGTTTCGTTTCGTTGTACTTGTACACACAAGGTTTCAATGTATAAAAAACGAATCGTTTAAGATGTTTTTCAATCGTGACAAGCATTGTAACTCGAAATTACTTGTTAATGCATCAAATTAACTAATCCACGCCCTCGGAATCATATAAACCATGGTTGATTGCGTAACATGCCTCAGCAATGCTTGTCGATTACAATTCTCATTTGTCGAGAAATGTTTTTGTTATCGGGATTTTCACAAATGCCACAGTAAAAGCTTAGGTTTTAAGCTTGTGGCCTGTGCTGATTTAAATTGGGCTAACTACCTTAAATCAAGAAAATCTATAATAGGATTGTGCATTTTTCTTGGAAATGAGTTAATGTCTTGGAAAAGTAAAAAACAAGCTATTGTATCTAGCTCCTCAACTGAAGCTGAGTATAGGTCTATGTGTGCAACCACATGTGAAATAATGTGGCTGTTAAACATTTTAAATGAGTTAAAAGTTGACATCAATTTGCCAATAAGTTTGTTTTGTGATAATATTACATCTCTGTGTATAATTGTAAATCTTGTATTTCATGATAGAACCAAACACTTTTGAGTTGGATTCATTTTTCCTAGTGGATTAAATTGCTAGATGTGTTATTAAAGTTGTTGGGGTATGGTCACAAAAATAGTTGGCGGATGTTATGACCAAAGGACTTGGTACTGGTCAACGTGATAAGATGTGCATAAATATTAATATGTTTAACCCATTTGGGTATTAAATTTTGTGTGTGTGGGGTAGGGTGGGTGGGGTGGGGAGTGTTAAAACTAATAATTTAATACCTAGTTTTATAAAATTTGGTGTTTCATTTATTATTTTTTTACATTTTATACACTAATAGGTTGTGTGTTGTTAGTGAGGTATATAAAAGGAATGGTTGGGCTGAGTTTTAAAAGAATAATGCTTGGCTGGATATGGGCTGTGAAGGGGTATGGTCCCAAAAACCGTGCGCAGACGCGGGAGACCATACCACCAGAGCAATATAAATCAAGAACCAAGACCTTGCGCTTGCCGCTCAACGGTATGGTAATCATAAGAATGCAGTTCTTATCAGTCACGCGTGTCAAAAAGAACAAGAAACAACGTAACTTCATTTAACATTCTTGCGCCACACCGCGCAAGGGAACAATTACGCTTGAGTTAAGGATTGTGAATTCTCAAGTCTGGTTCACAGATATCTTCGCGCAATAGTAAGAACAAGATCTGGAATGAATCTTTTCTGTTATAACAAACTATACATGTGGAAAATGATCAAGGCTCCACAGTTGTAGATCTTCTAAAAGCATTAAATACTCATCGTGCAGGACTCTATTCGGTTACAACCGAATATGACGTGGCAACATCTGGGACATCGATCTCTAAGCACGATGTCAGCAACATTCTAATGAGATCCGGAATAAATCACTTTCCACGTGGCGTCTCCCCATCCGTCTATCAATTCACGATCCGTGTGCATGGATGAGGATGTAACTGCAGACGGTAAAAAAGATTCTATTAAACTCTCCCTTATATTTTGGCGCCCAAACTTTCAGCTATAAATAGAAGACTGGAGGTATAAGCTAAACATTCACACTCACTTCACTTTACTTACGCTTATACTTCTTCTTCTCCAATCACTGTACTTATTCTCGCGCCAAAGGATAGTCACGAAGAGAACCCCCATTCTCCCTGTGGCGGGCTGACGGTGTTGTTTGTTTTGCAGTGATTCCTAGCGAAGCCCAGCTAATTGACAATCAAACAGGAGATTAACCATTTTATGCAGGAACCATGTCCTCAGATCTAGATTTATTCCGATCAATCTCGGTTTGGTGTTTCTTCACGTAAAGTGAGAGATTTTCGGTTCTTAGGTTTCTAGGTTAAAGGATCTATGAGAAGATTTCCCTAGTTTGCCTGCCATTCCTTGCATATCGAGTCTGATCAGGATCCCAATAGTTACCCCTTGCACTTTTAGTTTATTGAGACTTTCGCGTTGTGAGGTAGACTATCTAGCGGGTACTTCATTATTAGAGTTGGAAAGCCCGTGAGGGAATCCACAAAACCGTGTAGTTAACAGCTTTTAGGCATCTTTTAGGTGATACCTTGAGAAGGGTCGAGGTTCCTTAAATCATCCTTTGCGTTTACTGCATTCAGTTCCTGGTTCCATATTAGTTCCATTACCGATAGAAAACTTGTCATTCATGTGTAGGATTCTAACCTAGTTAATGCTTTTTTCATCATCTGATTTCACCTGCAGTTAGAGTTTGAGTCTTAATTCACCTTAGTTAGTAGTTTAATTAATTGCGTTAGGATTGTTAGAACCCCCCCCCCCCTAAAACACAAAAACAATTAAATTGAGTCAGTGTAGATAAGTAATCGAGTCTAGTTAGCGTTTTCAATAGTAGTCTCATGGGTTCGGTAGCTGGACTTACTTTAGCTTTACTAGAGTCTATAAGTTCACTTTCCTGATAGTAGTTTAATTTTAGGGAGTCTAGAGTATAAATTAGTGTCTAGTGAGGGTAAATTTAGTTAATATTAGTTAAACTATTTTAGCACATCATTCATTTTAAAAGATTATACACACATATATATTCGGTTTGTTAAAATTTTATAGAATATGATTAATATTTGTAAATGATTAATCAAAACATAGATAAGTATAAACACAATGTAATACGTGTTGAAATTCATATAGTATCACTCAAGTTCTTATAAAACTTTATATGAATATCAAAAAGTATTTAAGACTGTAATTGGAAGAAAGAGAAAGAAATAATAAAAAAGCATATAGAGATAGGAATGAGGTTTAGATGTGGGAGATTCTTAAAAATGAGAGTTTTATTTATTTTCAATCAGAGCATCCAACAGCGCAATCCGGTTCTACTTGACTAAGCCCGTGCTCGTCCAAGGAGGGAGTTTGCTTTACCCAACCCCCTTTTTGATAACAAGGCAGAAAGCCCCGAGCTGACATTCATTAGTTTTGAATGAAGAGTGAAATTTTGAAAAGGTTATTTTTTGTTAAATTGTTGGGTGAGCCTAATCTGAGTGCTCTTATACCCTCAATTCCCAACCCACCTTTCTTTTTCCCACTCAGCATTTTCTCCCAAGAAACCCACTGTATTTTCTAGCCAAGTTTGTCCCACCCCATGGAAACCTTCTTCGCATCCCATCTAACTTCTAAGCACTCTGACTAGTGCCTTATACAAGGATAGATAGTAGTTATGTAATGATCCTAATACTACTTAGACAAAAGTAGCTCTTCCAGCAAATTATAAAGTCCTAGCCTTCAGCCTAGTGTTAAATTTATTTATAATGCTTTTCCTAGTATTAAATTTTATTTTAATGGTTTTCAAGTTGCTGACGTTGCTGACATGATTCATAGCGACCCCTACTATTAACCCACTGTATGGACATGGAAACTCTCTTTTTTTTCAACCCAAAGAAGATGTCATTCTCACCACCTCCATGTGGCCCACTCCTACTCCACAAATCTTACTTTAAGACAAATTAACCTTTAAGCCTGATGCCGTATAGAAGCGTCTTAGAGTTCTGTGTAAGTTGTTTATATTCCCTTCTGATCATTGTCTCATAAATAGTGTCATCTACATAGAACAACTGTAATGGCGTTGGCCCATCATTTGAGGTCTAACTCCTTGAAAAGTTCCAAACCGACCTTTTTTTGGTACCATCAGGTGCAATGCTTCTATTACCATAGTGAACAAGAAGGGAAAAGGGGATCACCTTTTCGCAGTCGTCTTTTAGTATTCAAATATCATCAACGCCTAGTCAAATCCATAAAAAAGTATTATTGTTTTGTGGTTTTATAAAAAAGTTTTAAACAAAAAACAAGTAAAAAAATACAAGAGAGAATCACTTGGGTTCACTTCCCCCTCGCACCACTAATATTGTCCGTTTTGCCCCGGATGGGTTCCCCTCCAGGAACTCACGACTTTGTTTTTTGTTGCCTTCAGTGGAGACTTCCCATGATGTCACCTATCCTGGTACTACTTCCACCTAAGCACGCGTAACTGTTGAGTTCTTCTTTCATCCATTAGCATTAAGCCCAAAACATGTTGGTGATTTAAGAGGCGGGGAATGTCTTATGAACCAAGAATCTCTCCTAGCCACGACCAATGTGCGATTTGCCTAAGGTGTCACAATGATCCATGTTAATCTTTCAATAGCACGTATCGGTATCGTTACAATTGATGTGATGAACCTAAATATAAATTAAATATTCAAGTTAAATAATAATAAAACGTAAATAATTAATTTTAGTAAATCAAATATTAAACAACCCATACGTGAGTCATGATCCATACATAAAGAATGTGAGTAATGTTATTGTTTTCGATTTATACGAAAAAGTATAATTTTGAAGAAGGTATAGAGGGTTAGTTGAAAAAATAGTATAAAAAGAGTAAATTGTCATGTTAGTACCTTAGGTTTGTCTTAAATTGTAACATTAGTCCAAATAGTTTTTCTTCTCCTCTAGGTCCCTGAGTTTTTCATTTTCTTTTTTGTCATTTTGGTCCAATCCACTAACTTCGTTAAAAAACATTAGTTAACTCACACTAAATAGTTTGGTAGTTGTCATTTTCATTAAAAAATCATTTTTTTTCCTTTTATTCAGTTTTATATATATAATTTAATGGAAAATTACACGTTTTGTCCTTTATCTTAACACCTGTTTGCAAACGGTATCCTTTTCAACGAATGTTGACAGGTTTTGCCCTTTACAAGTAATTTTGTTGCACGTTACGTTCTTTGGCCTAACCTAGTTAGATTTTTTTAGATCTGGTTACCCAAGGGTATTTTAGTCTTTTGACCCCTTTATTTAATATTATCTAAACAATAAATAAAACATTTTTAAAAATTATATTATATTAACTATCTTCATCACTCTGTATCACTCTTTCTCTCTCTTTAAAGCTTTCTCCTTTCTCTGTCTCTCACTACCACACACTATCCCAGCACCACCTCCCACCTATCACCACCATCAATACAGCTGCCACCGCCAAAACACCTCCACCAAAACCTTAGATGAGGAACGGTTTATGCTCCAAAAATCTAAAGTGGAATGGTTGAAAGCTGGTGATGCAAATACGAAATTCTTCCATGCTACCCTGATAAGTAGGAATCACTCGTCCAGGATTGATAGCATTAAGGATTCTAATGGGGTTCTGTTTGAGGGGGATAATGTCCGGGATGTGCTTGTCAAACACTATGAGCAATTTCTTGGGTACCATGGATATGGTCACTCTAAGCCCCCTGCTGAACTGTTAAGGAATAAGTTGAACTCAGAGGATGCTGTGCACATGGTTCGTCCAGTTACTGTTGCTGAGGTGAAAACGGCCATGTTCTCGATTGGTAATGAGAAAGCTCCTGGCCCTGATGGCTTTTCAGCAGCTTTCTTCAAAAATGCGTGGCATATCATAGGTCAAGAGGTGTCGAATGCCATTATGGATTTCTTCAGGACTGGTAAACTCCTCCGGGAAATTAATAATACCCTGATAGTGCTTGTGCCGAAGAAAGTGACGCCGTCCCTGATTACGGATTATCGGCCCATTGCATGCTGTAATGTGATTTATAAATGTATTAGTAAGATTGTGGCGGATCGTATGAAGGGGATGCTTAATCAGATTGTCAGTATTAACCAGTCAGCTTTCATTCCAGGTAGGAAAATTTCTGATAATATTCTGCTTACTCAAGAGTTGTTACATAACTATCACAGGGATTATGGGCCTCCGAGATGTGCTTTCAAGGTGGATATCCAAAAAGCTTATGATACTTTTGATTGGAACTTTCTTAAAGATGTTCTTATAGGGTTCGGATTTAATAGTAAAATGGTGGATTGGATTATGACTTGTGTGTCAACTACGACATATTCTGTCAGTGTGAATGGAAATCTGCATGGGTATTTCAAGGGTGGCCGTGGGTTAAGACAAGGAGACCCATTATCTCCGTATTTATTCACTCTTATCATGGAAGTCCTTACATGTCTTTTGCAGAGGGATGCTCGGCTTGATACCTCGTACAGATTTCACAATAGATGTGAAAGACAACAAATTATCAATCTGTGTTTTGCTGATGACTTGTTTCTATTTGCCCGTGGTGATATCTCCTCTGCCCGCTGTATCAAGATGGCACTGGCTACATTCACGAACATGTCTGGATTGGTCCCTAGTATCCAAAAAAGTACTGCCTTCTTCTGCAATGTTCCACCCAATGTTAAAAATGAAATTCTACAGACCTTGAGATTTGAGGAGGGCGTGCTGCCGGTTAAATATTTAGGTGTTCCGCTTATCTCGTCCTGGCTGCTCTCTAGAGATTGCAATGTTTTAATTGAAAAGATAGAGCAGCGCATTCAAAACTGGAGAAATAGGTTTTTATCATTTGCAGGAAGGTTGCAGCTTATCAACTCGGTACTTTCAGCTTTGCATGCGTATTGGTCCGCTGTTTTTATTTTGCCAGCACAAATTATTAAGGAGCTTGAAGCTAAATTACGAAATTTCCTGTGGACGCAAAAAGGAAATTTTCATAGAGGAAAAGCTAAAGCCTCATGGAATTCTATTTGTGTCCCTAAGTATGAGGGTGGCCTGGGTATTAGGCGACTTGGAGATTCGAATAAAGCTCTTATGGCGAAGCATATTTGGAGTATTCTGAACAAGAGGGAGTCCTTGTGGGTTAACTGGATCTACTCCTACAGATTAAAAGGCTGCAGTTTCTGGGTATGTAAGGAAGCTACGAACTGTAGCTGGAGCTGGAGAAAGCTTCTTCAGATGAGGCCTAGTATCAGGGATCACGTGTGGTCGAGATTGGGCAATGGGAATAATACGTCAGCATGGTATGATAATTGGAGTCAACTTGGTCCGTTATCTAACTTCCTGTCTCCTAGGACCATTTCCAATGCGGGATTTAGACTTCATGATACGGTTGCGGATATATATAATCAAAGTACTTGGGCTTGGCCATCGGCTTGGAGAGACTTGTTTCCAGAATTGACTCAATTGGATCAGGTTTATTTGGAACCAAATAAAGTGGACCAAATTTTCTGGAAGGATGGGGATGATATACTTGAATTTTCTTCTTCAAGTGTCTGGCATTCGATTCGGATAAGGGAGCCGGAAGGGGATTGGGCTGAAGTAGTCTGGTTTCATCAGTGCATCCCTAAGCATGCTTTCTGTATGTGGTTGATTATTCGTCGGAAACTGCTAACTCAGGATAAGATTCTCCAGTGGGACATCTCGAGAAGGAAAAACATGAATATGATGTGCTGTCTTTTGTGCTATGAGAATGTTGACTCCCATGATCATCTTTTCTTTGAATGTAAGTTTTCTAAACAGGTATGGAACAAGACTAGAGATAAGGTAGGTATGTCTACGGTTGGTCCCAAATGGAGTGACATTATGCCCTGGCTGCTGGCTCGTGCTCGATCGAAAACAGCAGTGCATTATACAAGTCGAGTGTTTGTTGCCTATGCAGCATACATAATATGGCAAGAACGTAACGCGAGATTGTTCAAGAATCAATCTAGGCCACCAGATACCATATGCGAGCAAATATTAAAGACAGTTCGGTACAAGCTGATGGGGGTTAAGTTCAAAGATTGTGCGAATGTTCGGAGGCTGCTAGGTAGATGGAAGATAAATGGCAACTTCATATCCGATAATAGAGGCTGATTACTATTTGTCTCTGTGTGATTAGTGGTTCTAGATTCTAGTCTAGTAGATGTACTTGTCTTTTGGTTTCTGCTTTATATTGTTTGCTTGATTTACTGTCATGAGGTGTGTCTCATGATAGAACTAGTGGGAGATTATCCTCACTACTTGTGTTATTTGGTTGGTTAATATATAGAATCACAGGGGTAACCCTTTACCCAAAAAAAAAACCTTAGATCTACAAACACCAGCGTCCACCCAACCACAACCACTCTGTCGCCGCCCAACCCACCTCTCTCTCAAACCAAAATCTTCTCGTTTCGGTGACGTTTTACCGATACCTAAAGACATCTCAGTCGCCAACATTGTCCACTCTGACGTCGCTCCGTGCTTGTCGTTGCTGTCGCTACCGATTTTCTGCGGCGCTCTTGACCACGACTGTAACATTTGTAGTATTTCAACCACTGAACACTTTCGGTCAAAATGATATTCACAACATTTCTAGAATAATACCCAAGTTATCGTAACATATTCCCAAATACACCTTACAAATCGCAACCTCGGACACGCACGATGAAAACCGACACAAAAAAACTTGGACCTCTCAGGTGCCATGCGCCAGAATCCTGGGAATCTCCCGCGACGTGTCTCCGTTTTGCCACAAGTGTCCGGCCTATACCCTTGACGAGGCTAGTCTAGGCCTAGTTGACCTCCCTTGCGCCACGCACGGAGAGTCAAATTTTGGGTATATAAAGGCCAGCATGGGACTGTTTCACTTGCTCATTTCGATCGAGAAAATCGATCTCTTACTCTCTCTAAAATCTGTCCGAGTTCCGAACCCCCTAAACCCCTAAACTTGCGAAGCTCTGCTCCGTTGTAAGTATTCTAACCCCCGATCACTAATTCATCACCCTACCTGATTGATTTAGGACCCACCAACGCATGTCAAGGCTCTGCCTGACTAAGTCCGTTGGGGTTCTGTCTCGTGTAGTGTAGTATGGCCACCTGTTCGGATCTGAGTTTAGATTGATTGTATTGTTTTAATCAAAATGATAACAAACTGATAAAACATGAAGAACTTTGCAGCGGAAGAATAGTTAAAACTTTATAACACAATCAACGAGAGAATAGTTTTCATCATAACATGTTTTCATTACTCAAAAGATTGAAATGATTACAAAGTAACTTACATGTATGAATCACTAAACTCCCCCTTAGACTGAGCTACACACACAAAAGATTGTACAATACAGTATATGTGTGAAAAAGCTACATAGAACAGTACAAGCACTGTCTATTTATAGTACAATCCTAACCACTGATAGTCTATGCTGACATATCTTGATAGTGACATCTAACAGCAATAACAAACTCTAACCACTGCCTAACCTAAAACACTGATAGCAAAGAACTGATGACCCTAACCACTGATAGGCATAAACTCTGATGAGATATTGGCAGATGTTCTTCAAAGGATGATCAGACCTTTGACTTCCAACAGACCTTTAACTTCTAGCAGACCTTTGACCCATCCGAGGTTTGGTGATACAACAGTCTTTATAACTGGCAGAGCTTTGGCACAAGGCAGTTGTTAGAACTAGCAGCGGTTTGGTAGCTGGGCTTTGAAAGGAGTGAATCTAAAATCTGTTTATTCTGGATCATATAGAGCATACCTGTTTTGGCTTTCTATCATTTGTTCTTTTGTAGGGTTCAATCCAACAATCTCCCCCTAGAACAGATGATGCCAAAACTCTTCTTTATTCATGATCTTTATGTCTCGTCAGTTTTTCCCTGATTTGTACTTTGAATTGTGATTCAAAGTTCAAGGAATCTTCGTCATCCTCATCCCTGCACAGTTGTAGTTCCAAAAGATCTTGAAGGTCAGCTACACCCAGGCTTAGTGCATCCTTCAATGATAAACTCACAACTTTCCCATTGGACATGAGCAGAGTCAATACATGTGTCTTTTTATCAGAGAACCACTTTAGTATTTTTGAGTTCAATGGGTTTCTTGGGAGAGGAGTTATTTGTGATGAGAATTGAAAAGGTGAACTTTTTAAAAGCCTTTGAAAAGGATCTTCAGATTTAGCTAAAGGCTTCAAAGGTTCCTTATTCAAGTTAGGGAAAGGTTTCTTTGTGATAGACTGCTTACTTTTGTTAGCATCCCTTTGTTGATCTTGCATATCCATCTGCAGCTGCCTCTTCTTTTGGTTGAGGGCTTGAATGGTTGTTTCTAAGACCAGATCTGCACTTAGGTTCTTAACATCTTTCCAAGCTAGTGCAGTCTGTCTTATTTGAGGGTCTTTCTTCATCCTATCAATTCTATCTGCTTCTTGTTTGAGAGCTGGGATGGACCACTCCTTAAATTTATCTTCCTTAGCTTGATAGGGTTTTTCTTTCATGATAAATCTTATGAGATTTTCCCTTAGCTTCCGTTGAGGATCATCTTTTGGAGATTCTTTTGTCATTTTCTCTTTAAGCTCTTTTGCATACTCTTCTTATTTCTTGACTTTACTTAGCTCATGCTGCTCCACTCTTGTTAAGTAAGTATTACCTTTCCCTTTGCTTTCATCTATTGCAATGTTTTTGGCTTGTCTAGTTTTTAGTTTTAGATAATCCTCAAGGGGTTTGGGATTTCTATAACCAAGAAGAGATGGGAAGGTTCTTTTGGATGGATCAGCTTCTATATAGAATTGTAGCATCTCTCCTTTTACTGCAGCCAACTCTAAAGGATATGATGTTTCCATAGGGATATTTCTTGTTGGATTTTGACCTTTGAGTGACTCAGCAAGGCTAATTTGTTGTGATGATGAATGGGTGATAACTGGTTTTGGTTTTGGTTTTGGATTTGTTTGGACAACAAGTGAAGATGGTATGTCATCATTTTTCACTATAGCCATTCTTCTTCTTTTTTCTAGCATAAACCAGTTTTGGTGCAGGGGTATTTGTGCAAACCACTGCTGTCGTAACATCTGTTGTGCTTTTAGTAGTATCAACATCTGTTACTTTGACAGGTGGTTGCTGAGATGAGGAAGGCAATATGATTGAACTGGCAGTGGTTTGCCTTTTTGTACCAACAGTGGTTTTTGGACCTGCAGTGGTATCCTTCATCTCCTTCTCTTTTATCATGACATGACTTTGATCGATCCTCATTTGTGTATCTTCATTATCTGCTCGAATTTTCAGGGTTTCATCACCTCCCTTTTCCTTTTCTTTGACAGATGTTTCAGCAGAAGGTACTGAGAGATTTTCCTCAGAGTCATTTTTCTCCCCCTTTTTGGCATCATCAACTCTTTTGGAGATAGGTGCAGGGGTAGTGCCAGGAATTAGAATATTCTTGATCACTTTAAGCTCTTCATGTGTGTCTTTATACCTTGCCTCAACTTCTTCTTTGAGTGTCTGCACTTTTGAATCATATAACTTATTAGTGTGCTGAATGTGTTGTTGAAGTAGAGGATACACTTGTGTTGCAATTTTGGTGGCTTGAGCAGAGGATTGGGCAGTGTTTCGAGATTTTGCAGAGTGTAACATCTCGTAACATCTGTTGCAGTACATTTTTTATATCTCCCACTGATACCTCAATCTTTGTGACTTTATCTGTCAATTCCTTATGTTTCAGCTCATCTCCTAAGTTAATAGGATCATCTGAGCTCCTACCCAAGGTGGTAGTTTTATCTAGGTTATCATGAGCATGTGATTTATCACTTGCTTCAACCTTAGATGCCCCTTTTTCTTGGTACTGGGGTCTTCCCACTGAAGTAGAGGTTACCTGGATATCCTCAACAGTGGTTGCCTTCAAAGGAGACTTATATATGAAACTACTATCCAGATGTAAATCAGTGTATTCAACATTTGTAGTAGCTGCTCCAATTGAACTATCAACAAGGATTTCATGAAATCCAAGTGATGTAGCCTCCTCAGCTGTTTGTGGGATAACCGTTTGATTTTTATCAGACACAGCCATTGTGGATGTGTTGCTCTTAGTGATGTGTTGGTGAGAGTGGCCTTTTAGTGACTGACTATCAAAGGTTTCAAACAGTGATGTGTTGGGTGTAGTGTTTTGAAATGTGGAGAGTGGTGTGGAAAGCAGGTTTGTCCTAGGAGATGGACATTTTAACATACTCTCAAATGAGGGTGATGTTATCAGTTGTGGGATCCCTGTGCTTATAACATGTTCCTTTTGTGAGGAATCATGAGGAGTTATGGTTTTGGGTGGAGATCTTTCTACCATCTGTTGTGAGGAAGTACAACAGTGGTTTTATGTGACTTTTGTGTTGTCACTGGATTAACTTCTGGGATCTCATCTTCCAGAAGATCCTTTTTGATAGGCTTGGTGGGTTTTGAAGGTTTCTTTTTGATCTTTTTAGAAGTTTTTGGTGTGGGTTGCACAGCAATGGTTTTGCTGCTGTGGTCAGCAAGAGCAGTGGGCTCAGCAGTTGGAATCTGAGGGGCAGATGTGGACTCATCTAAATTTTGCTCAGACTTCTCTGCTTGTATTTTTGAAACTTTTGACTCTTTAGCCATAAGGCGAGTATATGTTTCAGATGATAAGCTATTTATTTGAAAAGGCACACCTTGAATAAGAACATGTGCACTTTCTTTTGGAATTTTCTGTTTTAAATAATAACTTAAAAACCTAGGAAATAGTAGAAAAGCATTTTCCCTTTTGTTTTTCATATTTTCTAGATTTATTACCAGATCATTAAACAATACTTGAGAGTAATTGTAATCAAAATTAGACAAAATGGCATACCCCAAGTATTGGATTTTAATGGTATTTCATCAAACCCAGTTGTCTTATTGGAAATACATGTGAGTAGGGTATGAAACAAAAATTTCATAGGAGGAGGGAATTTTCCCTTTTTCATAGTAGCTTTTGATAAATCTCATGTATACCCTTTGTTTTTCAAAACAATTTGATACTCACTTTTAGGGAAAGAAGTTTTACCTTCTAGTTTGTTCATCTGAAAAACCTCTGAGATGGTTTGTGGGGTTATTGGAACCAAGATCCCTCCCACTTTTGACATGATTGCCCAAGGTTTTTGATTCAGACTTTCAATCGCCGCATTTGCCCAGAAATCTCGAAGGGCATTCTGATAGATCTGTGTGTTACATGTTAATAGAGTCTTGTACTTTGAAGAAGACAATATATCAATGATTTCATGAAATTCGGTATTCTTCTTCATCTTCTCAAGAGTACAGAAGTTATTATGTGAATTTTTGATGTTAAAGTGTGTTTCGGTGGTTCCTGTGCTAATTTTGTTTTGGGAGCCATGATTATCGGAAGAAATAGCTTTGAGAATTTTGAAATGGCACAGTAGAAGTGAAAACTCTGTTTGTGGACGAAATAGGGTTTTATAGGGTTTTCAAAAAGTGATGATGATGTGGCGTCTGATGCAACAACTGTCGAATAACATCTGTCCACGTGTAACCTCTGTTGGACAATGGAAGACAATTGTTTGGCTAACCACTGACAGAATAACTTATCAGTGGTTGTGACCAAATGTTTAATACTATCATAGGTTTCACATCAGTGGATAGATTTTTCTATCCAACAGTGTTTTTAGGCTATCAGAGCTTTGAACAGACTTTAAGGATTTATTGAAAAGTTAAATTTTAACTAATTTTAAGGATGAATTTCTTATTTTCTAAAAATATTTTATTGCTATTTACACATGGATCACAAGAAAATTTGTTTTTAATCCATGTTTAGCATTCCAAGCCTAGAAATCAAGCTGTCAGATGTGGAAGTATCTAATTCTTTTGTCAACACATCTGCTAGTTGATCCTTGGTATGGACATGTTGTAAAGAATTCAGACATATTTCATATCAATCCCTCACAAAGTGATGTCTGATGTCAATGTGTTTGATAAAAATTTTGATATTTGCAAGGTTAGTTTTGACAGACCATTTCAAATGTCTTTCTGAGATTTTTCGATGACATAAGATTTTAACCTTTTTCAGTCAAAGCTTCATTTACATGCTCGTCCTTGTGTACAAACACTTTACAGGCTTTGGCAGAGGTTGAATATCTCAGATGGTACAACTATTTTGTCTGTAGGGACAGGTTTTCAGGGACACTTGAATTTGATTTGAACTGGTTATCATCCAGAGTCCTCTTGATTCACAATCAGAGGAAGTAACTTCCCTTTCTAAAAATAGGGTTCTACTTCAGGCAGGTACTTAAGTTTTGTCTATCGAAAACAAGCAAAACTCAAGGTGCATTATCTTCAACAAAAATTCAGAAGAGCAATACAAGACCTGATATCAACATGAAATTTCTACTATAAAATTCGTAGAGAATTTCGTCATATGTGAATCAATTAGAACTGATAGACTTCCAGCGGTTCTTTTGAAAAAATTATGATTTAAAAGTTCATCTCAGTCATTCATATGAAACTGATGTGTATCCTTTTCATCAAATAACCCAGAAATCAACATAGACTCGAACACAAACAATAACACCAATTGAATCATGAATTTACGCAATTTCAACTCCGTTTTCAACAATTAAGAATAGCACAATATCAATGAGATTGAGCTGATCATCTTATGTCAAAATGATGATTAGATTAAATTTGACTGACCAACCTCTGATACCAATTGTTAGGATCTGAGTTTGGATTGATTGTATTGTTTTAACCAAAATGATAACAAACTGATAAAACAGGAAGAACTTTGCAGCAGAAGAACAGTTAAAACTTTATAACACAATCAACGAGAATAGTTTTCATCATAACATGTTTTCATTACTCAAAAGATTGAAATGATTACAAAGTAACTACATGTATGAATCACTAAACTCCCCCTTAGACTGAGCTACACACACAAAAGATTGTACAATACAGTATATGTGTGAAAAAGCTACATAGAACAGTACAAGCACTGTCTATTTATAGTACAATCCTAACCACTGATAGTCTATGCTGACATCATCTTAACAGTGACATCTAACAGCAATAACAAACTCTAACCACTGCCTAACCTAAAACACTGATAGCAAAGAACTGATGACCCTAACCACTGATAGGCATAAACTCTGATGAGATATTGGCAGATGTTCTTCAAAGGATGATCAGACCTTTGACTTCCAGCAGACCTTTAACTTCTAGCAGATCTTTGACCCATCCGAGGTTTGGTGATACAACAGTCTTTATAACTGGCAGAGCTTTGGCACAAGGCAGTTGTTAGAACTAGCAGCGGTTTGGTAGCTGGGCTTTGAAAGGAGTGAATCTAAAATCTGTTTATTCTGGATCATATAGAGCATACCTGTTTTGGCTTTCTATCATTTGTTCTTTTGTAGGGTTCAATCCCAACACCACCCTACCCGATTGATTTAGGACCCATCAACGCATGTCAAGGCTCTGCCTGACTAAGTCCGTTGGGGTTCAGTCTCATGTAGTATGGCTAAAGTGACCTGGGTTATTTTACTAACACGTGATGCATTGTAGTATTATTAGGAACTCAGAATTTGCATAGGAAGCTTTAAGTTAAAAACCCTAAAGCTACAGGTGAGTACATAGATCCCCCTTTCACATATTTTGAGGTGATTCATTTGTGCTAAACTCTTTTAAAACATACTTACTACTTATGGTTCTTGTGAATACAAAATTCCCCTCTTTTACGTTTTCTAAATGTTTTGAGGTGAATTATATATTTCCACATTTACAAAACATATTTACATATGGTTTATATACACAATCTGCTTTACATTGTACGAAACTTGATGGTACGTTGAACATGGCAATGATACATTCATTAACTTTGATCATGCCGACCGGTAGTATGTTATGGTACCATAGGATTGACAACCCCATTCTCGCTTCCTAGGTTTGATTGGAAGTTTTCTCTGGGAATGACAGAAACTGTGCAACACATTTTGACAGACCTTTGTTCATAAAGGTTTGTCTGACAGACAACAAGGCAAATTGTTTTATATACAAAACAAGACATTTTGTTTACACAAGACATTTGGTTTATACAAAGATATATGTTTATACAATTCAAGACATTTGGTTGGTTCATACAAAGACACTAATGGTTTCTAAGTAAACCATACAATGTTCTCTTAAATCGAATAATTTCTCTTATGATCTTACAAAAGAAACATTTTTGTCACAGATTCATGACTACAAAATTTATTTAAAATATCAACTATTGAAGTTTATTAAATATCATTCAATATTCAAAAGCCATGAGTCGTGACAAAACCTATGTTACTCGCCAGCATTCAATGTTGACTTTATTTTTACATATGTTCCAGGTACTAATGCATGATCAAGTATGCTACACATAGGATGGACTTTGGCATTAGCTTGCTTAAAATAAAATTAGTTGTTGTATTTTTTTTCGAATTCTCAAAGACAATGTAATTTATAAGTTCAATAAAACCAAACTTTATTTACCATGTGTTTGAATCAATTTGTAACGTGACCCCCGAGTTTTCCGCCGCGGGTTGTTTTTATTACGCGGTCGGGGTGTTACAGCGACCTCCGGTGATGTTGCCGATCAGGCTAGTAAAATAGCTAAATTGTTGTAGTCTACTGTTGTTTCGTACTTGTGAGTTCCGGAACTGTTTGAATTTTTCTATTTCATGTTTTGTGTAGTTTCTAGGGTTTTACCTGTTGATGGTATTCTGTAGATTGAATTTGTATTTAAATGAGGAATTAGGTCTAGACTAGGATATAGTAATTCTTTAAGGATTTTGGTGGTGAATATGGAGGGGGAATTGAGGGTTTTGGTGGTTGTTTGGTGGAGTTGGTGATGACATGGTAGTTGCAGGTGGTATTAGGATGAAGAAGAAGAAGATGAGGGGTGGGGCTTTATACATACATACATACATACATAAATACATGTATATATTTATACATATACATGAGTATTTACAAAAATTGTCCTTTATATGTATAAAGACTAAACTACCCTCACGTGACCAGATTTAAGAAGAAAATCTAACTAGGTTAGGGCCAAAGGACGTAACGTGCAATGAAATTCCTTATAAGTGAAAAGGACACTGCCTGCAAACTGGTGTTAAGATAAAGGACAAAACGTGTTCTTTTTTCTTGTTTAATTAAAAACCCTTAAACTAAAAACAAATTAAATATATATTAATATATATAAAAAATGGATATTAATTAAGATATATTAAAAACCCGTTTTTTTTTAAATATTTTTCATATATAATAAAAATCCATCCATCCCCGAATGTTTTATACGTGCGAGGTGGGCGATGATGGGTGTTTGAGGTGTGTGGCGGAGATTGGTGGTAGTGTGTGGCTGAGGTGGGTGTCGGAGGAGGTCAAGTGTGACATCCCGGTTTTTCAGGTATCTTAAACGCACTACTTCATGGTTATTCATTCCTGCGCAAATTTGATTCGGAGAATTTAAATTACACGCTCGCAATAACTACGCTAACTTTGTAAACTCATCGAGTGAATTACGTGCTATGTGATTAGACGTTTATAAGTTTTGTGAATTATTATTATCATGTTTTGATTCGCGATTATTAGTTTATAAAAAAAATAATAGCCGAACCGAACCGAGCCGCGAAACGTGTCGACCTCACTTCCTTGTGGCCCAAGTAACTAGCCTAAACTTGCAGGCCCAAGTTACCCACCCAAACCCCCCTTGCGGCCGCAAGCCCACCCCACCTCTTCTCCTTTTCTTTTTTTTCCCTTGTTTTGTATAAATAGGCATGCATGGGTTATGTTTTCAAAAAAAAAAACACACACAAACCCTAGCTCTAAGAGCCGACGGCAGCCCCCCCCTCTCTCATGGTCGCAACTTACTTCAAACCCGAATTGATTCCAATCTCGTTCCCGGTTCGCTAATCTTCATCGTATCAAGGACGCAATTAGCGGTCCCATCATTTGCTACTTTTGTGTTACACTAACCGAGCAATTAAAGGTGAGTTCACGGCCCCTATTTTATCCGGTTTTAAACAACAGGGGGAGAAACATGTATACATTCTATAACTCTATCTTCTTACGTTATGCGAAATTAACGTCGTTAAACTACTCGGTAACTAAGTTAATGTGAATGTACGTTATGGTCACTAAGCAGCTATATCACGGAAGTCCTCGACAAACTCTCGGATCGTTAGTATTGGGTTAGATAGCGGGGAAATTATAAGTAGTACTACTGGGCCCGACAAGCCCCACCCGAGCTAGTCGCGCTAGCCGACCGGGTATGGTCAACGGGTGAATAATTTGGCCTAACTTTCGCCATGGTCAGTGATAGGCCTGGCAACACGGAGGCACAACAGTCAGCTTCGATCGCGAACACTTATGTGACATAACTTTAGGCTCGCTACCTACATGTTAACATTGAACTTAATTACGAACCAACAATATTATTCCGGGTTAAGAATAATGGAACCAACAACAATATTATTCCGGGTTAGGAATAATGGAACCAACATCATTATTATTCCGGGTTAGGAATAATGGAACTATATCGTTATCCCGGGTTAGGGATAACGGGGGAAACAAACTTTTAACCGAACTAATGAACTTATAAAAACCTGTGAACTCACTCTTCTTTAAGGTTGACACTTGTTTCTTTACATGTTTCTCAGGACGCTAGGAGCTCTAGGTGCACTCACTTGCATTGATCAAGACATCTTTTTATCGAGTCTCATTTACGAATATTGTTTGGGTTTTTCTTTAGTTTTGGCGTTTGTGTTGGCGCCCGTTACTTTACTTTACTTTACTTTAATGCTTCCGCTCAACTTTAAAACTAATGCTTCCGCTAAACTTTGAAACTAAACTAAGATAATTTGAAAATAACTATGAATAGTTAAACAAATGATTTTTGGAAAACGTATAAACGAAATCATATAGAGTCGTTCGATGTTACTAGTGTCTCAGATTCTGGTTTGTTCACACGCCTCGCGGTAAAACTCCGCAAGTGGAAATTGAGGTTGTGACAGATTGGTATCAGAGCCTCTAGCTATAGAGAACCAGGTTTGCATTAAAAGTAGACCTAAACTATAGCTGATTACACGACACTAGACTTAGTTTGGCACTGAACTGTGATATCTTGTTATATGTTGTACTACAACTGTGTTATGTAAAATATAAATGTATATTGTGATGAACGCAACTCGTAACTAACTACACAACTCAACAGGCAATGTCATCATCATCATCCGACAAACCTTTACAACCGAGGGCGCCGGGGAAGGCACCTATGGTCGAACCCTCACCACCTCATGGCGTGGAGACACGCTCAGCTGCTAGGAAAAGACTCGCTCTAGGAGAGGGGTCCTCCTCACGCCCAACCACCGCTATGCCGGTCGAACCGGTTAACTCGTTAGAAGTAGGGGACGGCCTACTTAGGGATATGATAAGAAAACAACAGGAACAACTAGAGAGAATGTAGGAAACTATCAAAGCACAGGGATGGATGATACGTCAATTAACGGGTAAGACCGGAGAGCTCGAGGAAGAGCAATATGAGAATAAGATAGCTCGTAACATTTTAGCTAAAGATCTTCGTGCTGAGCAGCTGAGGGCTGACTGGCTCGAAGACAGAGTTCTTGAGTCCAGCTGGAGGATTCAAGAACTAGAGCAGAATCAGGCACCTGTACCAGTACCCGCACCATCACCGGCCCCTCCAGCGCCGGTAGAGGAAGAAGAGGAGGATCCAGAGGAGGATCCGGAGGAAGACCCGGCTGTAGAAGCTGGAAACGCCGCGGAGGATGACGGCAACGATAGCGACTTGGGAGATGGAGACGTTGAAGACTGACTCGTCTCGTCAATCCCCCCTTTTGTTTCCTTTAGTCTATTTATTTTCTACTTATGTTTGAACTTGAAATTTTATAATTAAACTGATATGTTTGGTTGGCATTTTGTGAGACCTTGCAATTTATTTAATCGAATATTCCTTTTGATTTTTTAATTTATTGGGTTAACATAATTTGAGGGATTATTTAAGTATGGAGTATGATAACTATATTGGATATATATACTTATCGGTGTGTGTTTATGTTGTCTTGCGAAGATCAAAAATGGCAACTGTACGTCGCGGAAACCTCAACATGACACCCGAAGAATTGGCCGCAATGATCTAAGAACACGTGAATGCTGCTCTGGCAGGTGTTCAAAACCCACCAGTAGGTAACCATTATTAAATTTTCACGGGAAAATCTAATAGTTGGGCTAGTAGACTTTCTCGCTGACTACCTATCCTCTGTCAGCAGGAGGGGGTCTTAACCCCTACAAGATGTTCCTAGATGCGAAACCGAGCAAATTCACGGGTGCAGAAGGACCCATAGGACTGGTCCGTTGGATTGAAAAGTCCGAATCGGTGTTCGAGATGTGCAATTGCCTTGAGGCCAATAAGGTCAAGTATGCTGCCTCAACGCTGGAAGATGGGGCATTAACCTGGTGGAACGCGCAAGTCCAAACGCGTGGACTTATTGCTGCAAACGCAATGGCCTGGGCCGAGTTTAAGGCCCTAATCAAAGAGGAGTACTGTCCGCGGGACAGAGTTCAGCAGTTGGAGCAAGCGTTATGGAACCACAAGATGGTGGGATCTGAAATTGAAGCATACACAGCGAAACATCATGATCTGGTGTTCCTATGTCCCGATCTGGCTAACACCTTTGAAAAACGACTTGAGTTTTATCTTGCGGGTCTGGTCCCTGAGATCTAGGGCATGGTGATGTCTAGTAACCCTGCGACGGAACATCAAGCGATCAGGTTGGCGCACAAACTCACCGATAAGGCGGTGGAACAAAGGAAGTTGCCATCTCAGGGTGCAACTGAAGTTGTCCCTGATAATAAAAGAAAATTTGAAGACTCGCCTGCTCGACAGTCTTCGTCAGCCCAGCCACAACAAGGAAACCAGAAACGGTTCAACAATTTCAACAACAATCGGGGTCACAATAATCAGTCCGCCAACAACACCCAGAACACCAGCGGCTATGTGGGTCGAAAGCCGCAATGTAATCGTTGTAACCTCCATCATCAAGGCCCTTGTGCCGGAAATCGCTGCCAACAATGTGGCAAAACGGGACATGTGGCAAGGGATTGTCGCGGGGAAATCGTGTCTCGACAAAATCAAAATCAGCACCAGATTCAACAGCAAGGTACTAACCGGGGGTGCTATCAGTGCGGTAGCACTACCCATTTCAAGCGAGACTGCCCGCAACTTCCAACAATAACAACAACAACAACAACCACAACCACAACAACAACAATAACAACAACAACAATGGAAATGGTGGCACAGGAGGTGCCAAAGGTCGTGCATTTACGCTAGGCCGCGGAGAGGCCAGAAACGACTCGAACGTGGTCACCGATAAGTTTCCCCTTAACGAACATTTTGCTACTGTACTTTTTGATACGGGTGCGGATAGGAGTTTTATATCTGAGTCTTTTAGGAAGAACCTAAATCTCACGCCTAAACCCCTAGAGACCCCTTACGTCATAGAACTAGCCGTTGGTAAATCTGTAGATGTGACCCAGTTAGTAACCAGCTGCCAACTTAAACTCACGGGTCACACCTTTACCATTGATCTGATGACAACTACCCTGGGTAGTTTTGACGTGGTAGCCGGAATGGACTGGCTATCCGACGTCCGAGCTGAAGTCCACTGCTTCGAGAAATCTATCCGTATTCCGCTCTCTAACGATGAAGTCTTGATGGTGCAAGGCGAGAAGGCAGGCGTCGTCACAAACATCATCTCTTACATGCAAGCTCAGAAGTATCTTCGAAGGAAGAACTCTTTCGCTTTGTTCGCACTGGTCACCGAGCAGCCTAAGGACGAGAAGTGTATAGAAGATATCCCCGTCGTCCGTGACTTTTCCGATGTATTTCCAGAGGAGTTACCTGGTCTTCCACCACATCGACAAGTGGAGTTTGAAATCGAATTGGCGAACCATGCAACTCCTATTGCCAAGGCCCCATACCGCCTAGCTCCAGCAGAGCTGCAAGAGCTGTCTACCCAACTTCAGGAATTGTTGGAAAAAGGATTTATCCGACCCAATACTTCGCCATGGGGAGCTCCGGTCCTTTTTGCAAGAAGAAGGACGGGACCTTCCGCATGTGCATCGACTACAGGGAACTCAATAAGGTTACTGTCAAGAACCGATACCCATTACCTCGCATCGACGATCTCTTCGACCAACTTCAAGGGTCAAGCTACTACTCCAAGATTGATCTACGGTCCGGTTATCACCAGTACGCGTCAGGGAGGAGGATATCTCTAAGACGGCATTTCGTACTCGGTATGGCCATTATGAGTTCTTGGTCATGCCCTTCGGTCTCACCAACGCACCCGCGGTGTTCATGGACCTCATTAACCGCGTGTGTAAGCTGTATCTCGACAAGTTTGTTATCGTGTTCATCGATGATATACTCATCTACTCTAAGGGTGAAGAAGAACATGCTGAACATCTAAGATTATTGCTGGAATTACTTCAACAGGAGAAACTATATGCCAAGCTTTCAAAGTGTGATTTCTGGATTCGGGAAGTTCAGTTCCTCGGGCATATCGTGAATGAAAAGGGTATCCACGTTGATCCCACCAAGATCGATGCTATCAAGAACTGGGAAGCACCCAGGACACCGACAGAGATCCGACAATTTTTGGGTTTGGCTCGTTACTACAGACGTTTCGTCGAGGGATTTTCAAAGATCACGAAACCGCTTACCACCCTCACCCAGAAAGGCACTAAGTATGCTTGGGGTGACAAGCAGGAAGCAGCATTTCAATTGCTGAAGCAGAAACTTTGCAGTGCACCCATTCTGTCCTTGCCGGAAGGGACTGATGATTTTGTGGTATATTGTGACGCTTCCATTCAGGGATTGGGATGCGTACTCATGCAACGTGATAAGGTCATCGCGTATGCGTCCCAACAATTGAAGGTTCACGAGAAAAACTACACAACACATGACCTGGAATTGGGAGCAGTGGTGTTTGCGCTTAAGATTTGGAGACACTACCTATATGGAACAAAGTGCACAATCTACACAGATCACAAGAGCCTCCAGCATATCTTTGACCAGAAGGAGTTGAACATGCGACAGCGTCGCTGGGTCGAACTCCTGAACGATTATGAATGTGCCATTCGGTATCACCCGGGTAAGGCTAACGTGGTAGCTGATGCCCTCAGTAGGAAGGAGCACATGAAACCTCGCCGGGTACGAGCATTACAATTCACCATTCATTCGGGGTTACCCAAACAGATACGCGATGCGCAGCTAGAAGCAGTTAAGGAAGGAAACATTAAGGACGAATCTGTGGGAAAGATGGAACGCGATTGGGAAGTAAAACCCAGTGGTGCCCGGTATTTCATTAATCGAATATGGGTACCTCACTACGGAGACCTCAGAAAGCTAGTTATGGACGAAGCTCACAAATCCCGATACTCTGTCCATCCTGGTTCAGATAAGATGTATCAAGACCTTAAGGTCGCGTACTGGTGGCCCAACATGAAAGCGGATATAGCCACCTACGTGAGCAAGTGTTTGACTTGTGCGAAAGTCAATGTGGAATACCAGAAGCCATCAGGGCTACTTCAACAACCTGAGATCCCAGTGTGGAAATGGGATCAGATCTCGATGGACTTTATCACTAAACTCTCGCGAACTCCGGGTGGTTGCGATACCATCTGGGTGATCGTGGATCGTTTAACTAAGTCCGCACACTTCCTAGCGATCAAAGAAACAGATAAGATGGATAGGCTGACTCGCATCTACATTAAGGAAGTAGTTTCTCGGCACAGAGTGCCAATGTCCATCGTCTCAGACAGAGATGCTCGTTTCACGTCCAACTTTTGGCAGTCACTTCAGAAAGCGTTGGGTACACGCTTAGATATTAGCACAGCTTATCACCTCAGACGGATGGTCAAAGTGAAAGGACTATTCAGACCTTGGAAGACATGCTTAGGGCATGTGTGGTAGACTTTGGGATCAGTTGGGAAATCCATCTGCATTTAGTGGAATTCTCGTATAACAACAATTACCATACGAGTATTCAAGCGGCACCGTTTGAAGCATTATACGGTCGCAAATGTAGATCACCAGTCTGTTGGGAAGAAGTCGGTGATAGTCAACTCACAGGTCCTGAGTTGATACTTGATGCTACTGAAAAGATTGTGCAAATTAGAAACCGCATGGCAGCAGCACGAGATCGACAGAAAAGCTACGCTGATCAACGACGCAAACCGCTCGAATTTCAAGTAGGCGACCGCGTCCTACTAAAGGTGTCACCCTGGAAGGGTGTAATCCGTTTTGGGAAACGAGGCAAACTAAACCCACGGTACGTAGGCCCATTTGTGATCTTGAAGCGTATCGGGCCCGTAGCTTATCAATTAGACCTTCCTGCCGAACTCAGTGGAGTTCACAACGTTTTTCACGTGTCAAATCTGAAGAAGTGTCTATCAGGTGAGACCCTAGTCATTCCATTGGATGAGATTCAAGTGGATGAACAACTGCACTTTGTGGAACAACCTATCGAGATCATGGATCGTGACATCAAGACTCGAAGGCACAGCAAGATACCGATCGTCAAGGTTCGTTGGGATTCTAAGCGTGGACCGGAGTTCACGTGGGAAAGAGAGGACCAAATGAAAAGCAAATACCCACACCTTTTTGCAGCTGAGTAGCAAGCTAACGTTACAACCAACTAAATTTTCGGGACGAAAATTCTTTCAACATGGGGATGATGTGACAGCCTGGGAATTTCTTGTACCATTGTTAACAAACTGAATCTTTGTGCGTTGCATTCTAAATTTGTGCGTTGCATTCTAAACCGAGTTTATTCAATTTTCGGGACGAAAATTCTTTCAACATGGGGATAATGTGACATCCCGGGTTTTTTTCAGGTATCTTAAACGCACTACTTCATGGTTATTCATTCCTGCGCAAATTTGATTCGGAGAATTTAAATTACACGCTCGCAATAACTACGGTAACTTTGTAAACTCATCGAGTGAATTACGTGCTATGTGATTAGACGTTTATAAGTTTTGTGAATTATTATTCTCATGTTTTGATTTCGCGATTATTAGTTTGAAAAAATAATAGCCGAACCGAACCGAGCCGCGAAACGTGTCGACCTCACTTCCTTGTGGCCCAAGTAACTAGCCTAAACTTGAGGCCCAAGTTACCCACCCAAACCCCGCTTGCGGCCGCAAGCCCACCCCACCTCTTCTCCTTTTCTTTTTTTTCCCTGTTTTGTATAAATAGGCATGCATGGGTTATGTTTTCAAAAAAAAACACACACAAACCCTAGCTCTAAGAGCCGACGGCAGCCCCCCCCCCCTCTCTCACGGTCGCAACTTACTTCAAACCCGAATTGATTCCAATCTCGTTCCCGGTTCGCTAATCTTCATCGTATCAAGGACGCAATTAGCGGTCCCATCATTTGCTACTTTTGTGTTACACTAACCGAGCAATTAAAGGTGAGTTCACGGCCCCTATTTTATCCGGTTTTAAACAACAGGGGGAGAAACATGTATACATTCTATAACTCTATCTTCTTACGTTATGCGAAATTAACGTCGTTAAACTACTCGGTAACTAAGTTAATGTGAATGTACGTTATGGTCACTAAGCAGCTATATCACGGAAGTCCTCGACAAACTCTCGGATCGTTAGTATTGGGTTAGATAGCGGGGAAATTATAAGTAGTACTACTGGGCCCGACAAGCCCCACCCGAGCTAGTCGCGCTAGCCGACCGGGTATGGTCAACGGGTGAATAATTTGGCCTAACTTTCGCCATGGTCAGTGATAGGCCTGGCAACACGGAGGCACAACAGTCAGCTTCGATCGCGAACACTTATGTGACATAACTTTAGGCTCGCTACCTACATGTTAACATTGAACTTAATTACGAACCAACAATATTATTCCGGGTTAGGAATAATGGAACCAACAACAATATTATTCCGGGTTAGGAATAATGGAACCAACATCAATATTATTCCGGGTTAGGAATAATGGAACTATATCGTTATCCCGGGTTAGGGATAACGGGGGAAACAAACTTTTAACCGAACTAATGAACTTATAAAAACCTGTGAACTCACTCTTCTTTAAGGTTGACACTTGTTTCTTTACATGTTTCTCAGGACGCTAGGAGCTCTAGGTGCACTCACTTGCATTGATCAAGACATCTTTTTATCGAGTCTCATTTACGAATATTGTTTGGGTTTTTCTTTAGTTTTGGCGTTTGTGTTGGCGCCCGTTACTTTACTTTACTTTAATGCTTCCGCTCAACTTTAAAACTAATGCTTCCGCTAAACTTTGAAACCAAACTAAGATAATTTGAAAATAACTATGAATAGTTAAACAAATGATTTTTGGAAAACATATAAACGAAATCATATAGAGTTGTTCGATGTTACTAGTGTCTTAGATTCTGGTTTGTTCACACGCCTCGCGGTAAAACTCCGCAAGTGGAAATTGAGGCTGTGACATCAAGGTTGTAGACTCGTGGTGAGAGAGAGGGGATGGGTGGGTTGGTGATTGGTGGATATTTATTATATATATAAAAAAATTAAAATTAAAGGGTTATATATATGTTAATTAATATTCTGATTTTAAAAAAATTAAAGGGTTTCTTATATATTAATATGTATTTTTATTTTTTTAGTTTAAGGCTTTTTTTAATTAAAGTTTTATATATATATAATTGAATAAAAGAAAAAAAATTGTTTTTGGATAAAAATTGCAACTACCAAACTATTTAGTATGAGTTACTTGACATTTTTAACGAAGTTGGTCGGTTGGACCAAATGGCATATATATGAAAAACTTAGTGACTAAGGAGAAGAAAAAACTATTTAGACTAAAGTGACAATTTGGGACAAACCCCAAAAACTAAAATTGCAAATTACTCTATCAAAAGGAAAGAACATCAAAAGTAAAAAAGAAAAAAATGATAAAATGGCACTTAAAAAAATGTGGATGAAGGGTGGAACCCTTGACTTTTTGTTTAAACTTGTGACAACATGTTGGAAATTTTGGTGAATGGATTTAAGTATATTTATAATTTAATGAAATTATAAATATTATAAATGTTAATTAGATTATTCATGTGGTGAATAATAAAGAAACTTTTGAGTAGAGCTTCTTGATGACATTTAACTAGTTTTATTAGAGTTTTTAAGTCTCTAATTAAGTAACTAATTAAGTGAAACCTTTAACTAATCCTTAACTCGTGTACAATTAGTAGGCTTTGTGCTTCTTTTTGTTACTACAAGGAAATTATATTATATAGCATAATAGATGAAGAACACTTGGAGAAGGATGAACACTTGAAGACCAACTAGAGAGAGGAGTACTCTCTACTTCTTTTCCACCACCATCACATCTTTATTTGTTCTATAAGTTCAAACACTACAACTACCCGGTGTAACCTCGGGCGCATGAGTCATATCCGAAAGTACATACTGCTTCGGATGTTGTACCCTGGGAAACAGACGCGTCGTCTTTAGTAGAGGTGCAAAATCTGTTTTAAGGGAAGCGTGTTGAACACGTGCCTCAGCCACAACCGTCAACATCAGTTTGTTCATTATTGCAGCCAAGAAGGATCGCACAAGGAGACGCGGTTCAAGTTCTCGTAGCGGAAATTGTACAAGAAGACGCTTCTCAAGTTCTTGGCAAAGACAACGTTGAATCGATTTATTTAAATATAGTGTATTTCACATTTAATTTTGTGTGGATTGTACACGGTACGGGTACTAAAGTTTCTCAAAATTATGTAAAGAGAGTATCTTTATAATTTTTATACTTATTTAAAGAGTTAAATACTTGGTTGGTCCCTGTGGTTTGTGAAAATTGCAGACTTGGTCTTAATGGTTCATTAATTACACACTTGGTCCTGGTGGTTGTAATTTTTGCACTTGGGTGGTCCTTATCACTAACTGACATTAAGTTTTTCAGTTAAGTATGTGTGAAATGTCTGTTTTACCCCTAAGGTTAAAAACAATTTAAAAACTTAAAACAGGGACTTACCCCATCATCATCATCCTCCTCTTCTTCAAATCTCTCTGAAAACCCCTATAACCCAATCTAAGACTTATAACAACCAACGACCACCACCCTCACTGCCCTCAACTACCCAACCCGCCGGAAAAACGAAGTGGGACGTCGGAACACCACACCAGCCGCCGCTATTGCGGCCCTCACTGTAAACCACTTCTGTTAAATCGATGTCGTAAATATCATACGAGAGGTGTTTTGCCATTGCTGCAATGAAGCTTGATTTTCCGATGCCGGAAGGTCCGTAGAGGAGATAACTTCGTTTCCAGACGCGACTAACCGGTGATAATACTGTTTCGATTTCAAAAACGATTCCAGATCCGATTTAACCTTCTTTTTCATATTTGAATCGATCGCTAACCGGTGATAATCGATCGCTATCGTCAGATTGCGTCACGGTGTTCATATATAGCATCAGTTCCTTAATCTCATCTGATATCTTCTGAACATTTGTAGAATATACGCTTGCAATATTCTTCGTTTATCCTTCTTCTTCAATTTCAACACAAACGTTTTCTTACAAACGCTTTTGTTATCATCAATTTTCTCGACTTTTTTCGTCCACGAAACCCTAGCACCGAGAAAAGTATCAAGAATCGTCTGCTCATCATCCAAGCTGAGAACGACGCCGTTTGGTTTGTTCGAAACGAGGTTCGTGAAATCGGAATCTTAAGCGAAGTGAGTCGTCGGAACACCACACCAGCCGCCGTGTTGGTGGGTGTTTTGGTGTTCGGGGGTGGAGGTGAGAAGTGGCGGAGGTGAGATGGTGGTGGTGGGTGTTCAGGGTGGAGGTGAGATGGTGGCGGATGTGATATGGTGGTGGTTGTGCTGCTTGTTTGAGATGAGTGACCTCTAAAGACATAATTTGGTGGGTTTTGTTAATAAGCAAGGGTATTTTGGTCATTTAACATGGACTTAACTGGAAAACTTAACAGGTGTTAGTGATAAGGACCACCCGAGTGCAAAAATTACAACCACCGGGAACAAGTGTGTAATTAGTGAACCATTAGGACCAAGTCTGCAATTTTTGCAAACCATAGGGACCAACCGTGCATTTAACTCTTATTTAAATAATGTTTATTATAAATATGACCCATATCCTACAAACTTAAAACTGATTTCGTGAGATTGTTGCTACAATCTTAAAACCTTATTTATAAGGATTTTGGGTTCATGAAAAGATTTATAGTAAAAAAATAAAGATTATGATCTTATAAATATTTTTTTTTGGGAAATATGTATGTAGTACAACTTGTTGTGTTTGGATTTCTTGAGATTGAGATACAATCTTAAATCCTATACCGTGATACAAAGTGATACAAAACGAATAGTTTTGGTACAACCGTTTGGTTTTTGAAACGATTTTGGAATGGTTAATTTTTCTAACCTTTGTATTAGACCAGGTTTATTAGTGTAAACTATACATTTTTTTGTAAACGTTAAATTCTCTAACTTATGCGTTAGACCGGCTTTATCTTTATAAACAATACGTTTTTAGTAAACGTTCCATGTTCTAACATGCTTGTTAGAAATGATCATATTATTTAATAATATGATTTAAAGAATTAGTGTTAAAAATATATTTATTTTATATAAACTCATAAGCCTTATAATGATTTTTGTACTCATTTATTTCTACATGAGCGTGTTAGAATTGGGTTCTTTATACAAACTAATAGGTTTTATGATGGTATTTGTAATCGTTTATTTCTAAAGAGCTTGTTAGAACTTATTTATTGATAAGCTTTATAACAATTTTTGTAATTGTTTACTTCTAACAAAAGTGTTAGAAACGGTTTATAAAACCGTTAAATTTGAAAACGTTGTAACATGTGTGTTATAAACGTTCATGGAAAGCGTTAGTTTGGAAGCAATTTTTTAATTGTTTATTTTCTAACGTGTGTGTTGGAAATGACTTATTTATTTGAACCATATATGTGTTTCTTTCAAGTCGAATTAACATTTTTCAGAAATGTTAACATTTCTAACAGGTGGGTTAGAATTTCTTTCATTTTAACATGATTGTGAAAAATGGTTGAATTACAAATGCTTTGAAATGTTTTAGGTAAATGTTTTATATGAGTAATTTGTTATAGCATTGATTTTGATGAATATAAACACTTATATTACGCTTTGTATGGTTTAGAAATAAAAGGTCACACATTGAAGTTGATGTTTGATTGGCTTCAAGAATTAAATCACCACAAAATGATAGTTTTGTTATTTATATGAATTTAATGAAATTATAATTATTTACTAGACTCTTCATATGGAAGATAAACTCTTAAGTAGAGTTTTATGTCAATTTATTAGTATTTATTAGAGTTTATGTCTCTAATAAAATCTCTAATTAAGTGAGACTCTTCTCCACCCCATGTCCCCTGTATTAAAAATAGGTTATGTACCCAACTTGATGAGATTGGAAAACTACAAGAGTAAGAATACAAGAATTAAATCACTATAAAGTGATGGTTTAGTTGTGTGGTATTTATCCCTAAATTCAAATGGTCATGTTTTATACATATAAAATGACTTAAATTTTTTAACATGTGTGTTAGAAAATATGTATCATACAATGTTAGTGATTGTATATTGTATAAGCCACAATGAATGAAAATTTTATGCAAAACTTTTAATTGCCTATGTGTGCATTAAAAACGATGAGAAATGATTTATTTTATAAACTTTATCCTTGGAAAACATTTTATGCAAACATTCGAGTCTATAATGTGTCCGTTATAATATAATATTTTTTTCTAATATCCGTGTTAGAAAACGTGTAGTACATGCGTAGTAAGACTAAACAATATAAAACCATTTGATTTTTTTGGGTTTTGATTTATGTTATCATAAACTCATACTCTGATTGATATTATTAATATTGTACATTGAAAAACTAAAGAAATATTTTAAAATGATTTTAAAAACAAAGTTTTGCATAGATTTTAGAATTCAAATGATTTGCTACTGTTGCTAAAAGTAGCATTGTTGAACAAAGTAACAATCTGTGGATATTATTTGGTGGAAAACAGCTTAGTGTTGTTGTGAACAAATTTAATTGTTCAAGTTTACTACTACTTAAATGTAACCTTTATAACAACTTGGTGTTATTTTGAGCAGAATTGTCCAAGTTTAAAGTTTCAAGATGAAATGGGGAACTTATAATTACAAGAGCATGGTGTCTTATTGAGGGAGTACCTCAAGACATGCAATGGGACAATATCGTTGAGAAGATTTCGATCATAATATAAAGTGTTGAAGATAAAAGCACTTTGATATTTGATGTCTACATGTCGTCTATGCTTCCGTTTAAATTTCGAAAGTGTTTGGCACTTATGATTTAGTTTCCAATGTATTTTATTGTTTTGTGTTCAATATCTTCATATAACACATGCAATTTAAACACAAAGAAATAAATCACGAATGTTTATGATGTATAAATTATTTTTGTGGAAAGTAACTATAGCATTAACTATACATTGTTTAAAAGAATATGGCTTTAAACAGATAGTACATGAATATATTTGGACATAAACAAGTTGAGACTTGTTGCGTTGACTAAATGTCAAAGACGAAACATCAAATGTATAACCACATCATGAGAGAATAATTAAAGAACGTACAAAGTGTATGGAGATGAAATACACAAACAAGATTCATGTTGACATACTTTGTTAGAAGTCATTGGAAAATTCATAAGTGTGAATTCTAACATATGAAAGAGAAGGTACTATATGTTATTGTATACCTTTAATAAATCTTGCGAGATTTGTTCCGAGTGATCTATATGTAGATGCGTCTACCACTTGATTATTGTTAGAACTATATGTAGATTTTACCTTTGTTTGGGAGAGCATCCTAAATATACATATATCCTTATGAATAACAATAGATGTGTGCAAATCACTTATGGCAAAATTATGAATGTCATGTTGTCGAGTGTCGATCTAGTTGACTCTATCTCACACATAATAGTGATTGTAGACGAGGAACATTCATCTTGTTTGTGATGAATGTGTTCACCAAGTGACTTGGATTAAGACTTATGTTTAAGTCCTTATGAGTCAATGGTAAAGCATCAGAGATCAAAGGTAAACAAGTTATATTCCTTAATTGAATGAAAAATTAGCTATGTGCTATATACAATTTGTGAGACCTTCATAAATATTGATGTTTTAGGATTATGAATAAGTCTCATTACTTTGTCTTAACAAGGGATGGATGTTGCAAAGTGATATTATGATATCCTTAGGGCTGTGAAGAATCAGAATGATGCATCTTCCGTTCACATGCTAAAGTATTGTAGTCTAAAGCATGCTAGACTAGTACTTGATTAATTATAGGTCTTGACGAAGACTAATTAACTCTAAACATTCAAATATGTCTGAACACAAAAAGAATTTGTGTATACACAAAGTTGAGGCAGAAATTTCATTCATTATAAGGAAAGACATGTAACTTTTGAAGAGTGTGTTCGAAAAGCTAATGAGAAGAACTCATTGTCTAGGCTTATTCTAGATGTTAAATTAGAATTATTCTAAATTGATGGACAAACTTATGACAATGGCATGTGTTGCTTTGGTCAGCTCGGAAGCTTATGTAAGCTAATGCAATATGAGTTGAATTCACCGATACAATGAGGTTGATCTTGTTCAATCATATGTGTATAAATGTCGTTATAAGTGAAGTTACGGAAATGTTGATCAAATGACAAGAAATGTGGGGGAGGATCCATTTAAGAAACAACCCTATAAGGGTTTGTAGAAATGGTTTTCATTACCCCATCTGGATGTTATCCAATAACACTTAAATGTTGGGGTATCTTGCATTTGTACCATAAAATTTTGGGAATAAGGATTTTATAATCCAATCTAACGTTGCAAACAAACGAATAAGTGGAGAACACATGTCGTACTACATAATAGAGATGTGTTTGCCTTAAATGATACGTGTATCTTACAAAGACATATATTATAACCAGATTCAGATGGCCACTGAGGTTATAGTCTTAGAAGTTGACTATAGGCAAAATTAACATACGAGTTAAGAACACATCATGACAACTGATCTCAAATACGCAAAGTTATTTGTAATGACTAGACAAAGTCAAAGATAATGTTTTGGATCCAACAACTTGAGGGTTTCTTAGAGACCAAGTTGTGGAATGAGACTAAAGTCCATGGAAAAACGGTGTGTGAAGGAAACCTAACTTAGTTGACTGGAGATCTCAATATCTGAGTTCAATAGGACAACGAATTCATATGCCTAAGGGTGGTCACTGTGGGGGCATAGCTGATATGCATAAGCTAGTTTATATGGTTATGTATATCCCCTAAATGATATAAGGGTGTTTAAATACGTCCTAGTTCATTCCTGTGAAATTCAGTGAAAAATTGTGAGGCTAAGCATATTATGTGGTAAATGATTTTGGGTAACCATGGTAACCATGATACTTTTAACGATTTAAGAAGAATCACCTATGTTAAAGAGAAGTGGGGTCGCTTTGAATGGAATTGGTGGCACAATTCCAAGAGCTCTCGCAGAACCAGGAAATTATTCCACGACCATTATTGGACACAACTATGAGTATTGTGTGAAGTGTATTGTCGTCTACACAAATGAGGGTTTGTTCAAGGACATTACATCTACTAACCACTAGGAGGCTAAGTATGCTTCAAAAAGGAAAGTTCAAAAGGAACACCTACTTATCTAGCAATACTCAACTGTCGAGGTTCCATTGGAAATTTTATGTGTTTGGAACAATCTCCATTCATGTGGGGATTGTTGTAAATTTTGGTGAAGGATTTTTAGTATATTTATAATTTCATGAAATTATAAATATTAATTAGAATCTTCAGTGACGAATAAAAGAGAATCTCTTGAGTAGAGCTTCTTGATGACATTTAGTTAGTTTTATTAGAGTTTTTAAGTCTCTAATTAAGTAATTAATTAAGTGAAACTTTTCACTAATCTTTAACTCTTGTACAATTAGTACGCTTTGTGCTTCTTTTTGTTAATACAAGGAAATACATTATATAGCATAATACATGAAGAATACTTGGAGAAGGATGAACACTTGAAGGCCAACTAGAGAGAGGAGTACTCTCTACTTCTTTTCATCCACCATCACATCCTTATTTTTTCAATACGTTCAAACATTACAATTACCCAGTGTACCCTCGGGCGCGTGAGCCATGTCCGGCAGTGCATACTTCTTCGGCTGTTGTACCCTTGGAAACAGACGCATCGTCTTTAGTGGAGGTGCGAAATCTGTTTTAAGGGAAGCGTGTTGAACACGTGCCACAACCACAACCGTCAACATCAGTTTGTTCATTATTGCAACCAAGAAGGATCGCACAAGGAGACGTGGTTCAAGTTCTGGAAATTATACAAGAAGACGCTTCTCAAGTTCTTGTCATAGACAACGATTTGAATCGATTTATTTAAATAGGCTGTATTTCATATTTAAATTTATATGGATTTGTACACGGTACGGGTACTAAAGTTTCCCAAAATTATGTAAAGAGAGTATCTTTACAATTTTATATTTATTTATAGAAATAATGGATTTTAATAATCCTAACTATTAGTCGTTGGCCGGCAACAGTCCCAACTTAAAAAATAACCAGTGGTGGTTTCACCTTTTTATATATTGTAAACCAATGGACCTTTACTAAACCGAAAAGGATAAGTGGACAAAAAGAAATTAAGGTTCTGTTAGTAAAGATCCATTGGTTTACAATATGTGAAAATGTGGGACCATCACAAGTTATTTTTTAGTTGGGACCGTTGCCGGCCAACGGCTAATAGGTTGGATTATTAAAATTCATTATTCCTTATTTATATAATTTTTATCATAACTGTGACCAATGTCCTACACAAACGAACCCCAGACCAGTTTAGCATTTTAATTTCTATAGTGCCAAACATTTTTATATATAAATAAGGTGGTGGCTATGATGTGACAGCCACCGACCTTCTTCTCTAAGGTTATATAAATGGATTTTTCAAACAACTTTTTTTTGCAAGCATTAACAAAATAAAAATCCAGAAAACAAAACTTAGGTAATGTAATGAATTCACTCCTCGTTATTCAGAATGGCTAACCTAAAACATGAGCTGCCACTAGGTTAATCAAGAGAAAAGAATAATTACTTTCATTTTCATTAGCTTCATAGCCTTGTAACCTATTTAAAGAAAACTGACTCAAAGTCCTCGTATTTGTTCGACAATAGTTAGATGAGTTTAGTTTTTATTTTATGTTTTTCTTGAGTTTGTTTACTACTTAGCATGGTATTTGGTGGCCACATTTGGTCCCTCGGATTTTTTACTCTCTCAAATTTTTAAGACGTGTCAGTATACATTTGACTTCTTTTTATGTTTTCGTCACGTGAGTCACTCGGTGTTAAACAAATATTGATTGTGTTTTACGCTTTTTCCCAGTTTATCGTTGTTCGGTTGTGATTTAACATGGTTTTAGGTGCTGATGCACTTTTGTGTCCGTCACTGTTCGAATAGGCTAGATAGAGCATGTGTTGAATATTGTATAGATTAGATACGAACACACGACCCAAGTGCGAACGATAATGGTTTTGTAGAGTTACCTTCGCACGAAGATAAACATCTATCTTCACACGAGGGTAAACCAAGTCTATAAATAGTGTCGTGTGTTCATTTGTTTGTAATTTTTGGAGTTCCCGGAGGGGAAACACTGACGAAATTTCTCCAGGATTTCGCCAGCTTAAGAAGATGTATGTTTTTCTGTATGAATGAATGAAGCTTCCATTGATTCTGTTTCTACACCTTTCTTAATAACATTCTATCGAATCGGTTATATTATGCCCAAACTTCCGTCTAAAACACCAGATCACGGACCTTCAATTGGTTTTAGAGCTACGGTTATCACCTACGCTCATGAATTATGGACTTAGGAGGGTTTGGACGTAAAACATCAAAAAAAATGGACAATCCACGGACAAAAGTTAAAATTGAACTTATAGGATTGTTAGAAAACCATTTTCGACCAGATCTATGGAAAAATCATCTCGAAATTTGCAGAAATAAAGATTCTGTCGAAAAAACGTGTTCACGGATTTATCTTCGCACGAAGGTACTATCTTCGCACGAAGATAATTACCTTCGCACAAAGATAGATTGCCTTCGCACGAAGGTAGCTACCCTCGCACGAAGGTAGCTACACTACTAGAAAATAGGCCTAATGCAACTTTTTAGAAGCAACTTTTTCTAAATGAGTTGCATTTGACTCTAATGTAACTTCTTCAAATATAAAGTTGCGTTAGAAGATCTAATGCAACCTTTTTTCACAAAAAGTTGCAAAATTATAACGAATTTGCAACCTTTTTGTTAAAAAAGTTGCAATTTTACTAAAACTTGAAACCTTTTTCTTGATAGGTTGCAATTTTATTGAAATTTGTAACTTTTGTTATAAAGGTTGCATTGGGAAAATTTAAATGCAACTCTTACTTTAAAAAGTTTCATTGTTAAAAGTAGGGGTGTGTATAAAAAACTTAATTAACCGTTGACCCATAACCAAACTAATCGATGAAGCCGAATTGGTTATACCGTACCCAAAACCGATGAGACGGTTTAATAACTTTCTAAAAATCGACAATAGTGGGTCGGTTATAGTTAACAAGGTTTTCATACCCACCCAAATCAAACCGAACCTATTATATGTATTCTTTTGAATATTTAGATTATCATATATTTTTAATACCAGTGGTATACTAAGGCTGTGGGGTATGGTGGGGCGTAGGTTGACACGTGGACTGGGTGGACTCCTCTGACAAGACTCAAAAAATTGGAGGCATGATGGGGCTTGGGTTTGGGGCATGGCTTGGCCAAATTTAATTTTTTTTAATTAAGTGATAACCATAAGCTTAGGTGTACCAATATCCACCCGCCAGCTTAGATGGGTAGGGTGCCCAACGCCCGGGCTGAAACCCCCGCTCAAAGGGCCACGCCCAAACCAAAGCCTACCTGGGGTGGTCACATGGACGTTTCCTCCCAACCCATACCCAAACTCCTACCCCATACCCCATAGTCTAACATCTACACATTAAGAGAGATATGACATCAATCAAACCTCACATCATTTACAAGTGACGGATAACCCATTTAAGTTTATTTTTTTAGTTTTGTGATTTTACTTGTAGTTTTGAAATTGAAAATAGTTTTAACTCTAATTCCTGTGTAAAAACAAAATATTATATTATATTATATTTTCTACAAAATTGAACTTTACTTTTTATTTTATTTTATATCTACACCTAAACATTAGTTTTAGAACTAATAAATGTTAAAGTTTAAATAAATGTTATATATTTAGAAAAATGAAAAGTCCCTCCAATATGATATGATTCCCGCTGCCATTCTATTTTTTTATTCCCGCTCCTTCCCAATATTTTGATTCCCCATACCCAGATTAACTTCCCCAACCCTGATCCACTCACATCTCGATCATCAGTGTTTCACTCCACCTTTCGTCCCTGGACCGCCCATTCCTGAACTACCTCTCGATCAGTAGCTGTGGTGGGAACTGGCCACTTCTTCCTTAACATTCCTTGTTTGTTCTCTTTCCCTGATTTCTTAGTTCTGAAATTTTCTACTATAAGGGCTTTGTTTTTGTGCGTGTTGCTTTTGTCTTTTATGTTTGGATAGTGTTACTTTATATGTTGGCTTTGCTCGCAACTTGTTCGATGAAATGTCACATAAAAACAAGTTGTTTTGACCCTGAGTTGTTAAAGTTATCGTTAAACCAAAGTTCTACAGTGTTAGATCGTCTGTACTCTCTTTCGCTGCTTTATTTCTTCGCCCTAATTTTCGCAGTTACTATTAATTGTATTCCAATCTGATACAGAGCTTCATTTGCACACTTAGGGTTTGTTTTGAAAATTGAATCGTTATATAATGATTTCATGTTATATATGCCATGTATTCCGTCTTTTCATTGCAAAATTAAGGTTGAAATTGTCTTAGGCTATTGAATTGACTTTCTTGAGGTCTTAGGAACTGTCTTTGTTTGTTTTGTTTATTTGTTTGTGTTTATTGTAGGCTCTTTGAAGTTGGTGTTTTATGCCTTTTTGTTCATTTTAGAAAAAAATCAGTAGTCTACCCTGAAGTCTTTAACCCAGTCCAAAATTATTAATAAGTTTATTTCTGCTGGTTCTTGTTAATTTGAAGTATTTTTTTCTGCATGTTCTTGTTGTCCATGTGGCTGCTATTTTTATACTAGTTCTTATTAATCATTCTAACATGGTGTGCCTACTCTTATATATGAGTAGGGCTGTAAACGAACCAAACTAACACAAACAAGGGCTTGTTTGTGTTCGTTTGTTAAGGAAATAAATGTGTATACAAACGATTCATGATCACTTACTGAATGGTGTTCATTCATTAAGGAAATGAACGTGTTCACGAACACAAACTAACACAAATAAAATTGGCGAAAGCGATGGAGGCTAAAGGTGAATGACAGAGGAAGCGGCGTTGGAACATGAAATCATAATTGTGGAATGGAAGTCGATGTGAATATTCAGGAAGGAAAGGGGAACGATTCATAAACACAGTGTGAATAGGGTTTTCTATTTTGAATTGTTCGGGTAATAAAATATATAAAAATTAAAAAGTATAAAAAAGTTTTGATAAAATAAAAGTACAAAAATCTTTCATGAACACAATCGGACAAACGTGACCTCTGTTCATGTTCGTTTATATAAATAGTGGAACAAAATTTCTTATTCATGTTCGTTTATTAATTAAACGAACGAACATAAAAGAATTTCCCGCCAAACGATTCATGAACTGTTCGTTGAACGTTCGGTTCGTTTACAACTTTATATATAGGGACTGCATGCTCTTATGACAAGGTATTATATCTTTATGCTAGAGTGAGTTTTCTACAAACTTCTGTTTTTGCTTGGCAGCAGGCACGCTAGACGAATCATCTACAAGGGTGAGTTTTGTAGATTGTCACCTCATTGCAAGGTACAGTGGTTTTTTTTCCAACAACCAGCATTATGTTTTCTAACAGGTATACTTGTTCTATTATAAAATGATTAGAAAATAAAGCAACAAACGTTTTGTTGGTGAAGTGTTCTGTTATGTAAGCGAACTTCTCCTGTGGAAAGGGTAATTTAGATTAGGTATGCAATAGACATTAAAAGTGATCTGTTATGTAAGCGAATTTGTTGTTGGTGAAGTGTTCTGTTATGTAAACTATGTTGGGTCTTGATCTTCTGTAGGTTTAATGTCTTGTTGTGACGTTCGGGAATATGCTTGTTTTGTTTAGCTCTCACTTGCGGTATGTCTTGCACATAACTTTTACGATCTTTTAGAGCCTTAACTATGTTTTTTGGAAAAAAAATAGGCACTCATTGGAAAAAAAGGGCCTAGTTTGGAAGACTAAGTATAAGCTTTGAATTTGAAAAAAAAAGGCTAGCTTGATCAGCATTCAAAACAAGTTGGAGCTTGTAATAATGCAAAGCTATTGTTTTATCATTACTTAATCGAGTTTTTTATTCAAGCTTTCTATGTGTTCATTAAATAATTTACAATAGCTAAACTGATAAACACATCCTTTTTATATAATTTCTAGTGGTGCCAGCAAAAGTGTCCTATATATGGTAGATTATACATTTTTAAATGTTAAGATAAATCCTAATCTTTCTTTTTGTTAGTCATCATGTTGTCTTAACAAGTCTTCCCAATATTCTCCATTAATTTTAACCACTGGTGGAGCTATGTAGGTGAGAACGGGTCAAGCGACGCCAGTGATTATTACGTTTTATGTAGCATGTATAGTGTTAAATTTTTGGTTGACACCAATCTTTTTATATAATGACACCAGTGGAAAATACTAACACAGATCGGTATGTGGTCTCGTGGTTAAGCGTGTGTTTTCTAACCCAAAGGCTGTCTGTTCTAATCTTCCTCCTTTGTTTTTCTATACCTTTTTTGCCAGCAAAAGACAAGATCTTTTTTAGAAAAGCAAAACCTTACACACACCCTTTTCATTTTGCCGTCACCACACCCTGTCGCCGTTTCAACAACCACACATCCTGTGTTAGCCGACTTTTATCTGATGATGATCTTTAGAAAACTTACAATCCAAGTGTGTTCGTTTTTATTATCTCTTTTTCACTGTTTCAGCAACCACACACCTTGTGTTAGCCGACTTTTATCTGGTCATGTCGTTTTCATCTCTTTTTCATTGTTTTTGTAAGGCTTGTCTACATCCTAACCTCACCCGGACCCCACCAATAGCTTGGCTATGAGTGTACTTAGGTGAGATATAATCTTCATATATTTAGCATTTTTTTATTGATGTTAGCTACGCTGAATATAGCGTACTTATGGTAATAAGCTTTTCCATCTCCCGTCGTCTGCTACTCGTACCTTTAAGGTTTGTTCTTTTCACTTCTCTAAGTTTTACATTTCATTACTTCAGCAATATTGGAATTATACGTGAAATTTGATTCTGATTAAAAGATTAGTTGATTGAACATAATTGTGAAACTCAAGTGTTTTTGGTCGTACTTAATTGAACTTTAGTGATAAAAACCTGGCCTGGCCTGACCTAAATAATTAAGCCTCGAGTTGGTAGAAATCTAAGCCCGAAAAAATGACCAGTAGTAAAAAATCTTGACTCCACCACTGATTTTAATCCACTCTCTTTTTAGACTAGTGGGTGTGGGCTTGGGATTTAGGGCGTTGGAAGCATTTAAACGCCGGGAGCTCCACCGTGGGTTGGCGTTGGGTATGGTGTTGCCCCTTTGGCGTGGGTATGGTGCTTGGCGTGGGTATGGTGCCTGGCGTGGGGCGGGGGCTGTGGCTGGCTTTGGTTGGCTGGTTCGATCTAAGCCACCCAAATAAATCCACAAGGCTGGCCACGCCAGCCGAAGCCACGCCACCCCACACCCTTTGATTTCAAGAATTGGCTTGTGGATCCCACCCCCACCATGTGTCGAGCAAAGCCCCCAACCCAAGCCCCCCCACCCCCACACACACACACACCCACCCCGTGGTCTTATGGGGTAATGTTTTGGGTTCAAATATTTTTTAATAGATATGATTTTTTGATGGTATAGTTTTATTCATTTGCAGAAACCAAGGGCATGAAATTCCCAGAGTGCAGGTTAGGCTTCAATTAGTAGTTGCAACAAAGGATCTCATCTATTTTATTTACCGCCTCACTTTTGTCACCTCAAATCTTCGCGTTACGTGTTTGTTAGTACTGATTTATTTTTACTTTATGTTTTCTTACACAATTGCAATGTTCATTTTTAGTTTTAATATTAAACTATTTGCAGTTGCTTTGCTGTCCATTGTATGTCGAAGCTTTGAACATAATGCAAATTCGTTAGCCATTTTGGTCTTTTCTTCTTATACAGGTACATATTTTCCACCTTTTCTTCATTTTAAGATAATGAGATCAGTGCAAATGAGATTATATTCACATTCTATTTTATTATTTTATTTTAGTGGTTCCTATATTGGGAACTACTTAGAAGAGTTCTACGTGGGGGTGGAATTAAACAAAACAATGCTCAGCATATATATTTGAGATTAGAGTTTATCTCTTTTCTATCTTCAGTAACCATGTTCTTATTAATTCTAAGTCAAATCTTTTAATGTAATCTTTTTCAAAATTAATTATTTGTACATATAAGTGATCGTGCAACATAATACAAACTTTATTGTATTTGCAGGTTATCACCTCTTCTAGTTAGTTGGGTTAGCTATTATAAGAAATATTACAAACTATAAACTGCATGCATTACATAATGTTTAAAATACCACTTTTTAAATAAGCTTGCTAAAAGTTGTTTTGTAGCAGCTAGCTAGAGAACGGTCATCACCACTTTTGTGGAACGCAAGCTGGAGATAGAGGTGGTCTCTTCTAGAAAATTTGTTTATCACTGGTATTTACAATGGCTCAAATCAGTTGCCTATGAAGACTTGAATTAGCAGTTGTGGTATAATAAAAAAAATGCATATATAAGCATCCTTGCATATAACTATCGCATTAATAGCCTTTATTGACCGATGGTTAATAAATAATTTCTTTCTTTGTTTTGAAGGAACAAAAGAATTACAAACCTTTTCATTGATCCTGTTATTGTTGAACATGGAGCATGATGGCTACCTTTTACTTTATGCCAGAGGTATTACAAAAAAATAGATGGTAGTGAGGAACCGTACATGATTATGGGTGGGCTTGTGGCATTATTCAAGGCCAGCTTTAAAGTTGAAAAGTATTGTTGCTTGAAGTACAAAAAGAAATTGAAGAAGGCCTTTAAAGAAAAAAAAGAGCCAGAAGCTATGCAGAAAGATTTTGATAACAAATGACTAACTTAAAAGCTATAATGTGAAATATTATCTGAAAAAGCTACTTATTCAAGAACTTCAAGATTTAGAGATGAGTAGGAGGTTTTTGTTACTTTTATCATTGTAAATGCCAACTTCATCTTAGTTACTCTTTGTTATTTTTAATTTAGATATTTTTTAGATTACAATATAAAACTTCTATTATATTTATGTTATTATTGTGTTGGTGTAATTGAGATAATATTGTATATTAATAGAAATTTAGTATTCCAAATAATGACTTTGTAGAGTTGTATTTGATTGTAGTAAAGGTTGCATTTGATGTAAAAAAGGGTTGTATTTGAGTGTAACAAAGGTTACATTTTAAAGTAATAAAGGTTGCTTTTAAGCTAGCAAAGGTTGTATTAGCATATAAAAAAGGTTGTATCATAAAAAAGTTGCATTTGAATAGGAAATGCAACCTTTTAAAAAAAAGTTGCATTATCTAATAAAAAAGTTGCATTAGGTCTAATACAACTTCACCTAATGCAGCTTTTAGTAAAAGGTTGCATAAGACCTAGTGCAACTTTTTCAAAGCCTAATGCAACTTTTTATCGGGGTTGCAGTAGCTTCATTTTCTTGTAGTGCTACCCTCGCACGAAGGTAACCTGGAATGCCTCAAAAGGCATGGAAATTTTTTGTTAATCGTAGTGACGAGACGAGTGTCTAGAAAAAAATTGTTAATAGAAAATTTTTCAAGTTTTTAATGACCGATACGGGATGTTCGGGGACACGGCTTGATGATACGATTGTAAAATGTTGAAGATAACGGGGTAGTCACGGATACCGGTGCAGAATGGTGATTGATTACTAATGGTCCTAAACGTAAAATCCACATTTGATCAAAAATGATTTTCTAGATTTGAGGGGGAAGTTCAATGAAAATTTTTGGTACGGTCAGAATTGCAAAAATGAGGGGGAATAAAATTTTCACGTATATGTGAAGATTCCAGTATTTTTGAAATTCTTGACCATGCAACTATAATCAGGTGGTTTTACGACTGCAGATTATTTGTTGATACAATACGAGATCAAAGTGTAGTCTGAGTTCATTAGTGATCAGATCAAGTTTATGTCTACTTTTCGTAAAAGCGGGGTAGCATAACTGTGTCTCGGAGGAGTTGTAACCGGATTTTATGGTAGTGACCAAGTTGATGCCTGGTATCCGTACGTTTGAGGATGCACACACGATTGCTTATCTTTAACTTTGCAAGGCAAATGAACTGTTTGCCGGACTAACCACCAGGAAATGAGGATGTTTTGTAGTTTCAGTTACGCCGGGGCTTACGAGGAAGGCTTTATATTTGGATTTCATAACTAAAAAAGATGATATAATGGATCTTTCAAACAAAGAAGCGTACCAGTTGCTCACAAAGATAAACTATGCATTTGGGATCGTTGTGAAAGAAAAAGATTACATTATTCATTTTGTACGAAGAAGAGAAGTTTACTGCGTATTGACATATAGTTTTACTGATGAAGATTTGCTGATTAAGAAAGATTACTGATTTGTTGATCAATCTTTCAGAAGTATGCTTAAATGTGATTACGGAAATTGGGATTTCAGATTTTCGAGGGTACTCATTGATTTGAAGTTTACTGGTGTGGTAATTCCAAGTTTCTATCATTGTCAGTTGGGTTCTGAATATTAGAGGATCGAGCATAGGAGGAGTGCGCTAAACCGAACTCGGATGTGGTTATTGTTGAACGGAGAAGCTGCATTGATTAGTTTCAAGTTGGTGTCTATTCGAGAAAATTTGTCAATCAAGCAAATCAAAGGAGGTCGGAAATCGTGCAAACAAAGACCTGAAGATTAATTCAGGGGGAATGGAGCTTAATATGACAAATGACAAATTAATGGTAACCCGTACAACTTAACAATTAATTATACGTTAAATTTGCGTTCGTTTATGACTTAATGTTTGCATGATTAGGTCACGTAAAGTCCTGCAATATTAGGACACGGGTAAATATGTCAAATAATATCGTTGCATTCGCCGCGTCGCAAAAAAAAAAACTACAAACTATGTCCTAATATGTTGGCGAAGTGTTGAAAGCACTATTCAAGTGAACACACTATTCATGCCAGCTAGTTCTGAAAATTGTCCGAACGAGCAACGAATGGCACGAAAGCATTTTATAGTTGAAATACAAATAAAAATCCCTAACTAGGGACACTAAATACAAAAACACTTTAACTTTCCAGAAAATACATGTCATTAAAATTCGTCCTAATTGCGCTAAAATTTTAACAAAAATAAATTGTCCACAACACTAAAATATAACATTATATTGTCCGTAGAACTTGTAAATGATATTTTACATCCAAAATAAGCTTAGGGATATCAAAGGGATACCCGAAACAGAAACCCCTGATGATAGGCCGCAACTTTTACACATTACCCAAATTCGAGCCGCTAGGCGAATAAGTTATATGTCTACCATCCAATTGCCTAAACTAAAAAGCTAGCAAACTAGTTAACAATATTTAGGTGTCGTAAACGCCTTAAATAAATGTTATAGCATCGATAGTAAAATAAAACAATGGCATCCGATATTATATAGCGTCTTTTATATAACACCCAGTTTCGAACCGACGACTAAACTAGGGATATTTTTATATCCTAATACCTAAACCACTAGTCTAACGAACTAGTTAAGACTAGTTTATCTTCCTAAACATGATCAACATCATAATCATGCAAGACTTTCCCTATTTTTTTTAAATATCTAATATTTAACATATCTAGCACATGTTTAAAAGTTACAAAAAAATTATAAAACCTTATACCCCATTCACCAAAAATCGGTCATGTGGGGTTCCTCCCATACATCCCATACATATGATAATGAAGAAGATATAAGAGGTATGGACATGGGGATTTGGTGTTGACTTAAGGCAACATGAGAAGTTATAACACTCTAACATCTACACACCTATTACTCAACCTTTTTTTCTTTCACTAAATTGAAACTCCAAAACTTCCTCCCACCTCCCTCAACTAACGGCATACACCACACACACATTCACATTTTCAAACCTTAAAATCTATAATTCAAGCCTTAAACAACCATTTCAAGATGATTTAAATGGGTTTCAAGCATGGATGCACACTAGGAGGCACATTGAAGCTTCTACACCTTCATCCTCTTAATTTTAAAGCTTACACAAGCTTGTGCAAAGTTGTAAGACCTTATACACTCACTTTTACACTTAATATATGATGTAGATGATAATGTACAACTAGCCATCTTGAACATCTTACATAAGAAATCTTAAAAACTCTAAATATAACTTAAAAGCTTACAAAAATAAAATATTTACATGTTGATTATATTAATTTTGTGAGCTAGTTAGTATGAACTTGATGGTTATCATAAAGTAGGTTGTTTAGATGTCATGATCTTGTATAATCATGGTTAAAAATGATGACCTAAACATCAAGATGTATAGATCTAACAAGAACATCATCTTTCATAACCCACGAACTTAAATAATAAGCTTAAAATGGTTTTTAACAAGTATAGCTCTTACAAGAAGTAGAAATCATGGTTGATTTTATATTGATCTTATAAAGTAGATTAAACAAGTTTGTTAAACGGATGAGCTAGGCTAAAAATCATAAGAAAATATGTTGGTCTTAAAGGTCTTGTTAAAATATATTTTTAGAAGTTCATGTTAAAAATATATATATAGTTCATGGGGAAAATGAAGATGTATTGTGTTATTTTTATACATGCAAACTTGATATGGAATTTGTTTTGAGTGGATGATGAAATTTGGGTTTAAACATGCTTAAGAATACGTTTAGTAAACGTGGAAAACGCCATAGTTTAACGGAAACTATGGCGAAATTTACTAAAATCTTAATCGTGATTACAATGTGATTAACAGAGTGATTAACAAGGCTAAATGTGATTAGCAACCCTAATAATGATTAAGATAGTTTAATGAAAAGGTTTAATCCCTAGACTATAAGGGTTTACAATAAACACTTATATATAATTCACAAGTTAAAAATGGATATTATCTAGTTATATATATATTTTTTGAGGTAGAAAATATATATTATATATATATATATATATATATATATTGGTCACCATAATGTGTGTATATGTGTAAATACTTGTGTATGAAGTGTATGTATTAGTATTAGAAGAATATTAACCAAAATACACACTTGGAGAAATACATAAATACCTAGTGGAATAAAGATGGACACGAACCTTCATGTAACCATACTTGAGAAATTTATACACCAAATATACACACATTAAACACACATATGTTATATCCGCAATCGGATAAGCGGACAACGAATAAGCGGAAAACGGACATCGGACGAATCGATTTATAACTAAAAATATTCACAAGACAATATATATTCAAAACCGACACAAAATATAAAATAAGCAATTTAACAAAATAAACGCGTCGTCAACGACAACGATCGCACTAGCGTCACCACACGGAGCGTACACATATCGTAGATGTGATAACTATGCCTCCAGTTGTCATTATAATATCTCGAACAATTTCATAAGCAATAAAACCTTGTGTTTTATTCATTGAATTATGGAACTTATCCTTAACAATTGCACATATACGATTATTACACGATAACAAACTCTCGAACAACTTCTGGAAGTGAAATCGCAAACCGTTACGCAAATGTAATAAGTTTAACGCGACATACACTCCGGAACAATGACACAAGCTTAAAATATCTTAAATAACCTTTACATAAATTAGAATTAAGTTTTGAAGGGTTTGGTATGTCAAAAACAAGCCTATTCGATCACAAGGACTATTTACGACAAACTACGAAAGTCTGCCGATTCTCGTAGCAACGCACACTTTGGAACAAGGTCATAATCTAAACATACCCTAAATACCCTTAACATAGCTTAGAAATAAGTTTTGAGGGCTTCGGTATGGCAAAAACATGCTTTTGCAACTTCATGGGTTATTTTGCAAATTCTGCGAAACTATGCGAATTCGCGTATTTCTTAATCTGGAACATGTACGCACATCCAAAAATTTTTGTAATCAATAAAATCTTGTACTTTAATGATTGGAATGCAAAAAATATCATTTGTTACACATGTACGGCCATTTGCGCGCGTTACGCTTTTCATCGTAATTAACCGAAAACCGCAACCGTACGACCAAACGAACCGACATCCGGAATATTTTTGAGCACATTTCAAGTTCCCTATGATTTATTGTCCATAAATAGCTTGAAAATGGGGTTAACGGGTGTTAAAAGTGCAAAAACGCGTCAAAATCAAATTCAGGGGCCATTTCTGCCAAATTTGAAACTTCAGCCCCTGCAAGGGCCTTATGGACCATAAGGCAAAACCCCATACGGTCTGTAATGTGACACCTGAGACATTTTAATCATTTTACAGATTCAAAACGAGTTTATTTCAAAAACAAATTCACATATTCAGTCCTTGATGGATTTCAAATTCCTATACAGCTTCTATAAGCGAAACCGTAAACCGGTACGCCAACGAAGGCCGTTTAACACGACGTATACTCTGAGACAATGAAACAAGCTTAACACACCTTAAATAACCTTTTCATAACTTAGAAATAAGTTTTCGAGGGTTTGATGTGTCAAAAACAAGCTTATTTGATCACAGGGACTAATTACGACAAACTGCGAAAGTCTGCCGATTCTCACAGCGACACACACTTCGAACAAGAAAACAAGCCTAATATACCTTAAATATCCTTCACATAACTTAGAAATAAGTTTTGAGGGCTTCGGTATGGCAAAATCAAACTTTTGTAACTTTAGGGGTTATTTTGCAAATTTTGCGAAACTATGCCTTTATGCGTAAATCGCTATCCGAAACATGTACGGACATCCAAAAATTTTTTTAATCATTGAAATATCATATTCTAGTTATTTGAAAGCAAAAATGCCATTCATTACGCATTTACGGTCATACAAGCGTTCGTTACGCTTTTCGTCGTAATTAACCGAAAACCGCGACCGTACGATCAAACGAACTGACCTATGGAACATTTTTGGATATTTTTCAAGTTCTCTATAATTTATTGTCCTTATAAAGCTTAAAAATTGGGTTGACAGTGTTAATAGTGCCAAAACGCGTCAAAAAAACAAGTTTAGAGGCTGCAAGGACCATTTCTGCCAATTCTGAAATTCTGACCTTCTGGCGGGGCGGGAGTCCCTAAGCCTAAACGACTGGCAGCCCGCGAGAAGCTATCAGACACAAAATTTAAAATAGCAAATAGCTGGCAACAACTGTTCAATTGAAGACACTAAGCACACGAATTTTGCCACTTCTCTTCTGCTTTGGACACATAATGGGACACTAATCCATGCCTAAACACCTTGCCCAACACTTGTCATGATTTGGTGATCTTTGGATCATTATAAATACCAAACTCATGTCAATTCTTGAACTCTTTAATCACCTTCATACTCAAATCAGCTATAGATCTGAATTGCAACCACCTTGGAGCTTTCTCTGGTGATCTTTGATCAATCCTCTGTGTTTGTAAGTGTTCCTTCATGTCTTGTTCAATTATTATAGCTTACATGAACTAAAAATCAAACAGTTTGACTTTCTGTTTGACTTTTAGTTTTGATCATGAATTGATCAAGATATAGCTCAATTGAAACTTGCAATATGATTGTAATCAAGGTGGTTATGATCCCTAAAAATCATGCCTACTGATTCACACCATTTCTTGTTATTTTGACAAGTCAAAGTTTCAGTCAAAATGCGATTTTTGCGCATTTTGCAACGGATCTGTTTTCGGGTATCAAAACAGGTTGTTTTGATGCCAAAACACTTTTATAAACTTATTTAGATATGTCGCAACATGTCAAATTATTCGCCTTTGTTATAATACCTATTTAGAGTCAAAAAGTCTAGCGGTTTGACCACCTCTTTGACTTTCAAATCTGACCCATTGGGTCAACTTTGGATCCGACCAAAACCATTATTATGACCGTAATATCATAGGGAATAACTCTCTGAGGTTATACCTTATGGTCATACCATTTGGATAGTCAAATGACAAGTCGACTATGTATTCTTTAAAATGCCGAAAATGCCTTTTTTACACATAAATTAGTTTTAAACATATACGAACATTATTTTGACATCTAAACTGATTTCACAACTTAAATAAACTGGTTTTGACATATTAGACTTGTTATAGGACATATTTTACCATCCGAACCCCTAGTTATATTTATGACCCGTTAAAGTGGCAGAAACCACTATAACGAGCCGTATCAAGCCAAAACCTTTTGAAATGCTTCCAAATCAATATGAACCATATTATACAAGATCCAACTCTTGTTTGGTTTATATCATTCATTCTATCCGATTTCTCATTTTCAAGTTTCGACACTAACATTATATTTATCCGATACACTAGGAACCACTTCAACACTTGAACTCTTGATCCTTTGAGCTTTGTTATATCATTTGAACAAGATCTATACGCTATCCTAGGCGATTACATTACTACCCTCTTTTATGTTTTCCAAATACTTTTGGGGTGATTCATATGTGTAATCAATTTTTCTTAAATGTATGGCATGTATATGTTTACTAAGTGCTTTTTGTGTGTTACTTCCGATTATGCAACATGACGATTGATGGTACGATATTTAAAGAGGTCTTTTAGGGCCTATATCCTTGTAAAATCTTTCTATTTTCATAGTTAGATTCTCAAAGGATGTCTGAAGTACGCTCTTAAATCTTTCTATCTATATGAACGATGAACGATGAACAATGAACAATAAACGATGAACAATGAACAATGAACAATGAACGATGAACGATGAACAATGAACAATGACCGATGAACAATGAACGATGAACAATGAACAATGAACGATGAACAATGAATGATGAACAATTGGTTTATGTGTAACGAAATTAGAGTAATATAATAAGAACATGCTGGATACGACGCTGGTACTTCCTTTATATAAGTGTGCTTATTGTATTACCCTTCGTAGCCTTATACAAATCACCATTAGGATTATGATTTTATGATACAAGTTGACAAGACAATGTGACAAGGCTTATTTCCTATTACATCTACCTATCTTTATAGTTAGATATGTGTGGAATATTTAAGGTATTAATTGGTAGTCCTTGATTGGATTCTGTGTACTTTAATGCCCGTATATGTGCTACAAATTGACAAGACAATGTGACAAGGCTTATTTCCTATTACATCTACCTATCTTTGTAATTAGATATGTGTGGAATGTTTAAGGTACTAATTGGTAGTCCTTGATTGGATTCTATGTAATTTAATGCGTATATGTGATACAAATTGACAAGACAATGTGACAAGGCTTATTTTCTATTACGTCTACCTATCTTTATAGTTAGATATGTGTGGAATATTTAAGGTACTAATTGGTAGTCCTTGATTGGATTCTCCGTACTTTAATGCGTATATGTGATACAAGTTGACAAGACAAGTGACAAGTGACGATTATGTGATTATGTGGTTAGTTGTGATTAGGATAACGAAACAAGTGTAATACCATAAGAACATGGTGGATACGCCGCTGGTACTTCCTATATATAAGTGTTCTTATTGCATTACTCTTGTAGCGTTATTCGAGTCACTTTAGGATTTTGTGTACGACTGATTTCAATGTTCGATATCCAAATCCTTAAAGAATCCTTTCATGATTTGTATGATAGATTCGTAGAAGAATATTTAGTATTATATTAAATCATTGATTGATTTCAATTAATACTCACACGAGTTATGACTAATTACAGTATAGTTATCGAAATCCTTGACTGGATTTTAGTAACATACTTACAAGTTTATGGACGATTTCAATATGGTCACAAAGAACAAAGTACAATTTTTCAAAGGCATTATTTAGTAATGATCATAATGCCATATAAAAAACTCTTTTGTCACAAGTTTCATAATCAAGTTAATGTATTACAAAGCTAACTTTTCGCCATTCCTTGGCTAAAACGAGTGGATTTACAATTGGCAATTCTCGTAGTTGTCAAAGAATTGCAATACAAAACCTTTTGCCATTTATTTGGCCAACAAAACTATGTGCTCGCCAACATTGTTTGTTGACGTCTCTTTTTCACATATGTTTCAGGTTGACGATTATTCAAGCATGCTACACATAGGAATGCATCCGGGCTTTAGACTTCTTTAAACATAAGACAATTACATGTATTCTTTGTATTGTAAAACAATGTAATAATAATGAAACAATTTAGTACCAGTTGTGGCTGAGCAATTTGTAACGTGACTCCCTGATATTTCCGCCGCGTCTTGTTGTATTATGCGATTGGGGTGTTACAGATTGGTATCAGAGCACTGGTTAGATGGAATTAGGTTATTAGTTTGCCTTTAACCTAATCTATAACCCTTCTAGGGACCCGAACATGAGTAGACTTAGGATTTCTATCCTAATCCTCATCCTTACTCGTGCCACAACTACTCTATGATTCACAAATCATCTATCCTTAGATGGTTTATCTTAAATCTTTAGGCATTATGCCTTAAGGAATTTCCCAAAATGTTTTTCTTTCAAAACATTTTCAACAGAGTATTTCTCAAATATTTTCACAAACTTTTTCGTCAAAAATATTTCTTGACGTATTCCTCTCAAGTGTTTTATCAAAAAGGTTTCTTAAAAATGTTTCCTCAAACGCACTCAACAAAATGTTTCTCAATCTAATTATCTTAAACAATTTATCAAAAGGTTTATCAAAACACTTTTTCAAAAAGTTTTTGTCAAGAATATTTCTCGAGTCATTTATCTCAAACAAGTCATCAAAAAAAGGATTTCTCAAAATGTTTTACTCTCAAACATTTTCGTCGAAATCTTGGGTTTATTAATGTGAACTCATGCAATCTGGAATAGTGAACGCCTGTACCCGAGTTTTCTGTCTAAGGCTAGAGTGTTCGTACAAATCCGCATTATCGGACCAGTCACTCTTACCTGGGACTTCTTAGGGTGAGTGTTCACTTATAGGCTAAAGCATGACTTCTCGAAACATTATGAAAACACATCTACCTTGATCAGTCGAACGATTTACTACTACTACCTGTATGACAATACTCCGACATGTTACCTTTGGTAATATGTTACGACAATATTCAACACACAAGAAACAAATTTCATTTTCATCTCATGACACTTTACAATCCTACTCTATTTTCCAATACAAGTTTTTGACCTTCAAAATTTTTATCATTTGGATGAGATTTTTCAAATAAAATTCACAAAAGTTTCTTTATTTTAAAAATACTCAACCAATAATAGATTGAAAGTTTTTATCTTAAAAATAATAAAATTTTAAATGGTAAAGAATTTATAACACAAACCATTAATTTGGTTTGTATTTTCTTATCCGAAAATATAACAAAAGTTTATTTTCAAGCAATTTTCAAGACAAAATTTACAACACTAATTTTCCGAAGGACAAGAACACGATCTTTTAAACAAATGCCAAATCCAAATTTTCAATTTACTATGGTTTATAACAATCTTACGAAATCTCACCTAATTTGTTTTTACTGTAACTATTTCTGCAAGATGTCTCGTCACCGTGGCGCTACTTGGTACGCTGAAATGGCAGCAATGATCGCCCAGAATTTGGCTGTTGTACTCCTAGACATTGTGACCCAAGTTAATCAAAACAACAACAACAACAACAACAATTTTCCTACGCCATGTAACTACAAACAATTTAACTCGGCTGAACCACTCAAGTTTAATGGGTCTGAAGGAGCAATTGGGCTCGTACAATGGTTTGAGAGTATAGAAAGCACATTCCGCCATGTTCAGTGTACTAGTGAGCGCAAAGTAGAGTTTGCCTCGAGTGTTTTCCAAAAGAGAGCACTCACTTGGTGGAACGGAATCATGAGGGACAGAGGTGCAGAAGTAGCTATGGCACAAACATAGGAAGAATTCAGGAATCTTATGATGAAAGAATTCTACCCACGACACGAAATAAGGGCACTCGAAAACGAATTTTACTATCTCAAACAGGATAGTGCGGAAAACCGTGCCTACACTGACCGGTTTGAACAATTGAGCTTACTCTGCCCCACTATGGTCACACCATTGGATCGGGCCATTGAATAATACATTGATGGCCTACCTGACCCAATCCAAGATATTGTCACTGGCAGCAGACCTGCGACACTTAGGGAAGCTAAAGAATTAGCTGCCACCCTAACCAACTCCCAGGTCAGGAAAGGGAAAATTTTTTGAAACAGAGACAAGAACCGAGCTACGCAAGAAACAACGGGTGAATCTTCCAGAAATTCTAAGAAGCGCAAGACTTCAAGGAATTATGCAATCCCTGCGCCAATCCCACTCAACTCCATACCCGTTAGGGGGTTTTATCGTGGGAAACATCCTCGTTGTAATCGTTGCAACTATCACCACCCAGCAAATTCTCCAGGCCGCCTGTGTACAATCTGTGGTCTTTTTGGGCATCTACCTGTGACTTGCCGCATCCGAAATCAAGCTACCCCTACTCAGACACGACCTCGATATCCAGCTGGAGCATGTTTCAATTGCGGTGATTTAAATCATTTCAAGCGAAACTGCCCGAAGCTTGCAAATGCTAACGGACAAATGTACAATGTCAATGAGGTTCAAGCTGACGATCAAGCACTCATGATCATTTGAACCTTTACGCTTTCCTTATGTTATCTAGAAACTATGAATGATATTTCAACTGTTTTTTTAATAAAAATATGAATATCAAGAAGTTTCCTTCATTTATTCGCGTTCCAGTCACAAATTTCAATATGATTACACTATGTGAAATTTACAACTACATACCCACTTCGAGGATTCTATTCTTATTATTAGGAACTAAATCTAGCAAGAATAGCATATTATGATTTGCACACTAGTGCATTCGTACAATCGCTGCAAAACAAACACTACGGATACTATGTGCCTATTACTTCTACTTTTGTTTTCATGATGGTACATATATGGTTTGGTTACCTATTATGTATAGTACATGAATACGATGTTGCTTCGCATGTTGACTTAGCATACGATTTACAAATACATATTCTTTTAGTATATGATACATACTACCAGTTCGGTTAGTGTGAAACATATATTAATTATATATAGTAGAATGAAATACCTGCTACTAATTTTGGGGTATGCATAACAAGTAGTGTCATCATTTCTAGTATGAAACACGCCCAAATTCAATAATTACTATGTTGTGATGATGTATTTTTGATGTCAATATTGTGTTATGACGATGATTATCTGGTTAAGTTATTGTTTCGACCTTATTATCTGTTTCCCTTACTTAACAAGAGGAGCTATGTGGACCATGTGACGAAAGGCGTAATTATGGGTGCACACTTAATTACGAGGATTGACACATGGGAATCATAGTAAGCTTTGTTAAGATGGTGGCATAAAGTCTCGAGTGATTAGGTAACGGGAAGGGTATGACGCAATAAGACCACGGTGGATACGCTGATGGTACTTCCTATATATAAGTGTTCTTATTATGTTATTCTTCGGAACGTTACCAGGATCAATTGAAGGTTTTATATTATCTTGGACCATTATGTGATTATGTGACTATTTGTTATTTGGTTATTGAATGCAATGGACGATTGACGAGTACATTCATTAACTCTATTCAAGCCGACCGGGAGTATATTATGGTGTTAAAGGTGACAATCTTGATGCCATAGGTATGTTGACCCGTCTCCTATGCATGAGATGCTCATGGTACATGGGATGTACCTTGTGGGACGTTAGAAACCGTGTACATATGGCCAGGCTTAAATGTACACCCCTTTTTGTTGCTAGGATTTACACTAAAGACTTAGTATAACATAATGCCGTTTTTACACAATCGACGACGCCTTAAAGATTCAAAAGTTCTAAAGGTTCCGAATACCTTGGGATATTTTGATTAAATACGATTACGCTTTGGATTCCCCAAACTCCGCATCTTTGGAATCTCGAGCCTTGTTATCAGCCAATTGTTTCAATCACACTCCGCGGTCTCCTTCAAATAAATTTCAGGATGAAATTTCCTAAAGTAGGGAGACTGTGACACCTGAGACATTTTAATCATTTTCCATATTCAAAACGATTTTATTTCAAAAACGAATTCACATATTCAGTCCTTGATGGATTTCAAATTCCTATACAGCTTCTATAAGCGAAACCGTAAACCGGTACTCCAACAAAGGCCGTTTAACACGACGTATACTCCGAGACAATGACACAAGCTTAAAACACCCTAAATAACCTTTTCATAACTTAGAAATAAGTTTTGGAAGGTTTGATGTGTAAAAAACAAGCTTATTTGATCACCAGGACTAATTACGGCAAACTACGAAAGTCTGCCGATTCTCGCAGCGACGCACACTCCGGAACAAGAACACAAGCCTAACATACCTTAAATATCCTTCACATAATTTAGAAACAAGTTTTGAGGGCTTCGGTATGGCAAAATCAAACTTTTGTAACTTTAGGGGCTATTTTGTAAATTTTGCGTAACTATGCCTTTATGCGTAAATCGCTATCCGAAACACGTACGGACATCCAAAAATTTTTGTAATCATTGAAATATCATATTTTAGTTATTTGAATGCAAAAATGCCATTCGTTACGCATTTACGGTCACACACGCGTTCGTTACGCTTTTCGTCGTAATTAACCGAATACCGCGACCGTACGATCAAACGAACTGACCTATGGAATATTTTGGACATATTTCAAGTTCCCTATACTTTATTTTCCTTGTAAAGCTTAAAAATTGGGTTGACGGGTGTTAATAGTGCCAAAACGCGTCGAAAAACAAGTTTAGAGGCTGCAGGGACCGTTTCTGCCAATTCTGAAATTCTGACCTTCTGGCGGGGCGCCCCTAAGCCTAAACGACTGGCAGCCCATGAGAAGCTATCAGACAAAGAAAATTTAAAATAGCAAATAGCTGGCAACAACTGTTCAATTGAGGACACTAAGCACACGAATTTTGCCACTTCTCTTTTGCTTTGGACACATAATGGGACACTAATCCATGTCTTAACACCTTGCCCAACACTTTTCATGATTTGGTGATCTTTGGATCATTATAAAAACCAAACTCATGTCAATTCTTGAACTCTATAATCACCTTCATACTCAAATCAGCTACAGATCCGAATTGCAACCACCTTGGAGCTTTCTCTGGTGATCTTTGATCAATCCTTTGTGTTTGTAAGTGTTCCTTCATGTCTTGTTCAATTATTATAGCTTACATGAAATAAAAATCAAACAGTTTGACTTTCTGTTTGACTTTTAGTTTTGATCATGAATTGATCAAGATATAGTCAACTGAAACTTCCAATATGATGGTAATCAAGGTGGTTATGATCCCTAAAAATCATGCCTCCTGACTCTCACCATTTCTTGTTATTTTGACAAGTCAAAGTTTCGGTCAAAATGCGATTTTTATGCATTTTGTAACGGATCTGTTTTCGGGTATCAAAACAGGTTGTTTTGATGCCAAAATACTTTTATAAACTTATTTAGACATGTCGCAACATATCAAATTATTCTCCTTTGTTATAATACCTATTTAGAGTCAAAAAGCCTAGCGGTTTGACCACCGCTTTGACTTTCAAATCTGACCCGTTGGGTCAACTTTAGGATCCGACCAAAACTATTATTATGACCGTAATATCATAGGGAATAACTCTCTGAGGTTATACCTTATGGTCATACCATTTGGATAGTCAAATGACAAGTCGACTATGTATTCTTTAAAATGCCGAAAATGCCCTTTTTACACATAAATTAGTTTTAAACATATACGAACATTATTTTGACATCTAAACTGAATTCACAACTTAAATAAACTGTTTTGACATATTAGACTTGTTATAGGACATATTTTACCATCCGAACCCCTAGTTACGTTTATGACCCGTTAAAGTGGCAGAAACCACTATAGCGAGTCGTATCAAGCCAAAACCTTTTGAAATGCTTCCAAATCAGAATGTTAGATAATATGAACCATATTATACAAGATCCAACTCTTTTTTGGTTTATATCCTTCATTCTATCCGATTTCTCGTTTTCAAGTTTTGACACTAACATTATATTTATCCGATACACTAGGAACCACTTCAACATTTGAACTCTTGATCCTTTCAGCTTTGTTATATCATTTGAACAAGATCTATACGCTATCCCAGCCGAGTACATTGCTACCCTCTTTTATGTTTTCCAAATGCTTTTGGGGTGAGTCAGTGTGCAATCAATTTTTCTTAAATGTATGGCATGTATATGTTTACTAAGTGCTTTTTGTGTGTTATTTCCGATTATGCAACATGACGATTGATGGTACGATATTTAAAGAGGTCTTTTAGGGCCTACATCCTTGTAAAATCTTTCTATCTTCATAGTTAGATTCTCAAAGGATGTCTGAAGTACGCTCTTAAATCTTTCTATTTTTATAATAAGATTTCTAAAAAGTACTTTACGAGGAACAATGAACGATGAATGATGAACAATGAACAATGAATGATGAACAATGAACGCTGAACAATTGGTTTATGTGTAGAATTGTTTTTTGAGTAAAAGGGTATACGCTGGTGATTGTATTACTATCAAAATAAAACAAGTAGGAAGGCAGAGTGCCAACCTAATTCAATAGTGTGACATGCCACATTAAAGTAAAACAAGAAAGAAAAGCAAACCACCAATCAAAACAAAACAACACCTAAACACTAAACATCACGAAATACAAACTAAGTAATCCTCATATTTAGGTGTTGTCAACCTCATCCGAAGATGATATCCTCCATGTCTTCAACAATATTGCAACTCGATCATTCATCTTGAACTTGAAACAGTGAAGCTTTAGACGGACTGTCACCTCAATCTGCTCCTCTATCTTCTCCGGCAGTCTCGACTGATTGTTAAAAAACCTCGAGTTCCTTTCCTGCCACATGAAGTAAGCCGTAGCAGCGATCACTAGTTTGCGGATGACCCAAATAAGGAGCTTTGATTTCGCCTTAGGAATAATCCAGGGGATAACATCTTCCCATTTACAATCGATTTGCACCATATCAATCTTATTTCGGATAGAACACCAAATATGATTAGAATAGGGGCATTCGAAGAATAAATGATCATGAATTTCCAAGTCTCTATTACAAAGAAGACAGCACATCATATTCATGTTACCTGAAGCATGATTCCATAACTGGATCCGATCTTGTGTTGCAAGCTTTCTCCTACAGATCAACCAACAAAGGAACGCATATCGGAATATTGAAAGAAGACCATACCATATTATACCAACTAACCATATGGCCTGATCGTCTTAAGGAATCCAACGCCAGATTTGTCAAAAAAGGTTCCGTAACGTTACCTTCTTTTTTCCAGAAAATGGTACCCATCTTATGAGGTGAAATAGAAATCGGAGGAAGCTGAAAGAGGATAGGAAACATATCACGCCAAGCTTCAGGCCAAACCCATGTATTCTCCTGAACCATATCGGCCACTTTAGAGTAAATCGACAACCCTTCACGCGAAATTTGTCTAGGAGTAATGAACGAGCTTAGAGGACAGTGATCGCTCCAATTATTAAACCATAAGAACGTGTGCTCCCCGTTACCTATACTTGACACAAAGAAATTTCAAACCATCGGCCTCAATTGGAGCAATTTCCTCCAACTCCAACAGATGTTTTGCTGATTGGGAATATCCCAAAAACTCCTATCATGCGAGTGGTGAGAATATACCCATTCGACCCAAAGAGAGTTCCTTCGAGAAAGAATGCTGTAGATATGAAAAGCCATTAGAGCTTTGTTCACATCCGCCACTCGCCTAATCCCTAAACCACCTTCCTTCTTTGGTAAGCAAACAATTTTCCAAGACACTTTAGCTTTACCTTTAACCATACGGCCTTGACACCATAAGAAGCTCCTAAGTTTTTGCTCAATCTGTTTGACAATACTAGCCGGCAAAATGAAAACCGAAGCCCAATAGATATAGAAAGCAGACAAAACGGAAATAACTAATTGAAGTCTACCCGTAGAAGATAGATATTTAGCTTTCCAATCCGTTATTCTACTTTCCATTTTTTCCACCAGCACCTTGCAATCAGAATGTAATAATCTAGATGCGATCAGGGGGACACCAAGATACCTTATTGGAAGCGAACCTTCTTCAAAAGGCATGATAGACAAAATATTACCCTTAACAAGATTCGAAACGTTGCAGAAGAAGGCAGTACTCTTCGTGATACTAGGAATCAGCCCTGACATATCTTTGAACTCATTCAAATAATCCATAATAATCTTCACAGAGTTAACCTCACCTCTAGAAAAAAGAAAAAGATCATCTGCGAAACACAAATTCACAATCCTTTGCTTCTCACATCTTTTATGAAATATGAAAGAAGATTCAATAGAAGTCACAAGCCGTAGCATGGAAGTTAAAACTTCCATAACCAATGTAAACAGATACGGAGACATGGTGTCCCCTTGTCTAAGACCCCTCTTACCTTTGAAGTAACCATAAATATTACCATTCACACTGACTGAAAAAGAAGAGGTAGTGATGCAGTTCATGATCCAATCAATCATAACTTGATGAAACCCGTACCCCTTTAAGATATCACCTAGAAAATCCCAGTCCACCGTATCATATGCCTTTTGGATATCTACCTTAAAAGCACATCTAGGCGACCCGATATCTCTATGGTAATTATGCATAAGTTCTTGCACAAGAAGGATATTGTCAAAAATTCTTCTCCCTGGCACAAAGGCTGACTGATTCAAACTCACCACCTTATCAAGGCCTTCTAAGATTCTTGTTGAAAGAATTTTAGTAATACATTTATAAATCTCATTACAACAAGAGATCGGCCGGTAATCAGTGACCTTAGAAGGAGTATTCACCTTAGGAATAAGAGCAATGATAGTATGGTTTACCTCTTTTAATATTCGCTTTGATGTGAAAAAAATCTTGTATAGAAGCACTAACATCATCAACTATCGGCCAAGCCTTCTTGAAGAAAGCAGAGGAATACCCATCAAGCCCTGGAGCTTTGTTATCATCAATAGAAAACATGGCTGATTTAATTTCAACAGTCATAACATCTCGAATCATATGTTCAGACACGTGAGCGTCAAGGACATTCAGAAAGAGGTATGGGGTTGGCAGACGAGTGGTATCTCCTTTGTGACCAAGAAATGCATTAAAATGATTGACAAACGCATTTGGAACATCCAAGCCCTCATAGAGGTTCCCGTCACCATCTTTAATAATGTCAATACGGCTTAGAGGATTTCTACATTTAAGCGAACTATGGAAATAAGCTGAATTGGCATCGCCCGCCTTCAACCAGTCCACTTTAGACTTTTGTTTCAGAAAACGTTCTTCATCGAGTAATGCTTCTTGATAAGACATCAACAGGACCGATTCTCTTTGTCTTAGCACTCCATCAGCTGGGTTTTGATCAATATTTCTTTGAATTTCATCCAACCCATCACGTAAAGTTTTAACTTTGTTATGCAGATTACCATGTTTGTAAAGGAAACTACGAAAAGGATGCTTAAGAGCTCTCAACTTTTTGACCACTCTAAACATAGGAACCCCTTCAATCTGTTTCATCCATTCCGCCTTAACAATCTCTTCAAACTCCTTCTTATATATAATAAAGTTAGGAAATTTAAAAGGCTTTGGTTTACTAACTTGAGTGCCTGGCATCTTAAGAAGACATGGAGTATGGTCATAGATTCTATAAGGATGGAAAACAGCACAAGCACTTGGAAACTCATCTGTAAAATACACATTAGCCAACACACGATTAATCTTTTTTAGAATACCAACTCCCTTCTTCGGATTTTGAGTCTATGTATAATGTATACCCGAGCTACTCACATCAAACACTTCAAGGTTCTCGACACATTCCTTGAAGTCTCGCATTCCAGTAGTAAATTTAGAGGAACCCGTAGCCATATCCTCAAGAAATAAAGAGGAGTTAAAATCACCCATAATCACCCACGGTTTATCATTGACAAACTGCTTGTGCAAACATAACTATCCCATAATTTTCGTCGTTCTATAGTTGTCCGCATACACAAAAGAACATAGCAAGGCTTTATTAACATGCTTGAAAACAAGTTGAGCGTGCATGACTTGAGGAGTAATGGATAAAACCATAACATCCACATAGTCAGCATTCCAACCCAAGAGAATACGAGTCCCTTTTGAACAAATATTACCGTTAGAGGACCATCTCCAAGATCGACATATCCTTTTGCAAACACCCAAAAGCTTTGAAATATTAACATGTGATTCCAAAATAGCACACACCTGAATTTTATTATCAATAATGACATTTCGAACCTCTCTTTGTTTCAGGGGACGGTTCAAACCCCTTATATCCAGCAAGCGATGCTATCCATTGATAACATTTGTAGCAGGAGTGCTTGCCCCTGATTTGTCAATGCCTGCTTGCATAAAATCTGAAGTCTCGTTTATCTCAATCACCTCATCACAATCTGAATCATCATCTTCATTTATCACACTACTTGAACCCAGGCATCCAAAGGAATTTCCAAGCTTAATACTATTCATAGAAGCAGAACCATCACTCATTTTGTTTGTACTATGAAAAGAAACAGAATCATCACTCGTTTTGTTTGTACTATGAAGGTTATCTCGGGTAGGAGCTGAATTAGAGGCACTCGGGTGAATATTCGGCTCTTTAAAAAGCAGGTTTCCTTGCTTTTTAATTGGCCTATATTCAAATTTCTGCTTATCCTTGAGAACCACTCCTTTTTTAGCCATTTTCTTCTTGTTAACTTCCATAAAACCCTCCACATCAGCTTGCTCCTTCCCTTTACGTTTCTTAGTGATATCCAGCTTAAGCTCTTTAGGGCAGTCATCCTTTGTATGACCAAAAACACAGCATGTTGGGCATCTAGGAGGAGACCATTCATACTCCACTTTAACCGAACTAAGTAAAAAACCACCATCTTCCACATTGGGGATAGCAACAGAAATTGTTTCCTCTAAGTCTTTTATAGCGTCCAACTCGATCACCGCTCGAGCATAGCTGCTACGGCCCCAAGCCTCCAAACACATATTCAACGTTTCATTATCCAGGAGTTTAGGAGATCCTATTTTAGAAGCGATCAGACTTAAACCATCTTCCGTATACGCAGCCAACGGAACATCATGCATTTTTACCCAGACCGGAACCTTTTTCAATTCTTCTTTCTTTATTTCCATCTTAGAAGACCATGGTTTTAGAAATATGGGTATATTACGTATAAGCCAAGGTACCTCTTGAAGAACCTGGTCCATGCCCTTGTTTGAATCAAACTTGAAAAAGAAAAAACCCTTAGCGTTCATCATACTCTTTTGCAGCCCATACTTATCCCAACGGTTCTTAACAAAATACTCAACTACTGGGAAAGCTAGTCTCTTGCCCAGGAAATATCCAAATAAAACGTTACTGCATTTTTCTTGAACCTTTTTAACTGATTCTATCGGGATTGTAACATCAGCACCACCATGTTTATCATTGTTCTCAAG